>JAJJWX010000877.1:0-1494435 GCA_023529315.1 Papaver bracteatum
GTCCAAGTCCAATATATCCACCAAGCCCACATAGTTCATGTGGGAGAGTGGCCCAGTAGAAAACATGCCACATAATAGTCACCGGAGTTACCAGAAAGTCGCCGGAACTGGCTGAAATTCCGCCGGAAAAGTCGCCGGTCCGGAGCTTAGGTGATATTCAACCGTTTCAACTCTTCACCAAACAGCAACCACCAGAACACAGCTTCAGTTCTTCTGCCATACATCTCAGACAAGCACAAGCTTCTGTTCACCTTAATTTCAGCTGGAAACACCATTTGCTTTAACACAGCATAACATGCCTGTACAAACCCTTCTAAATAGCACCTTAAATCTCCATAGCTTCACTTGCTCATTATAGCTTTTCATTCCTGTAACTCTTTCCCCCATCTCAAGCTCAGTTGCAACTGCAACTCAATTCCAACTGCATCCTTGTATCTAGTTCATACTTCCTTCTAAACTGAGTTACCAGCTGCAATTTGGTATTCAATTATCAATCTCAAAGAAACACCACCTTTTCCTTTCAAGTACTCTCCATTCTAGTGCAGCATACCTGAAATTCCACACAAAACACATCCCTGTAATGTTATATCTCCATTTGTTCCCTGTAATGCCCATTGTAATAGCACCCCAAAGACACATATAGCTCCTTCCCAGGTCAACTGAAACAATAACTGAGCCACAGCTGCATTCTCAGTTCACATCCAATCGCAGTGAACCCCATAATCTGTTTCATTCCTTGAATTCTACCATTAAAAATCCAATACAAGAACCAACGTTGCCTGCAATCACCCGCCGAGCACGATCGACTCCTCAAGATCTTCAATTAAACCTATCCAGCCATCACCTGTATCAAGCCTTCTTCAATTGATTGGAATTCACACCAAAGACTCCAATCAATTAACCACATGACCCCAACTCTCAGCTCATCCAAGCCACCATTGCCTACTTATGTCTTGTAGCTGCAACATCGACAACAGCCAAATAATACCACCAGCACTACTATAATATTCTGTTGAGTTCCTTCTTCTCATGGAAGCAGCAACAACAACACAGATTCGGTTCACTCCTTGCTGCTACAGCTTCAGTTCCTTTTCCTTTTCTTGTTTACCAACACCAACTCTGTAGCTCCACCAAGACCTGATGCTGCTTCTCATGTACACCTAATTCAATCACCGCCACCAGCTGCTCAAAGCCTCCACTTGAAACCATTACCACCAGCTCAGCTACAAACCAACCACAAACAACAGCAGCAACTCCAACAACACTGTTCTTCACCAATTTACAAGCCACTTCCATTACAAAAAACCCATTCTCCATTCTCGAGTTTTCAGTCAAATAACCCTAATTTCACCTGAATCCAATCCTCCATTCCTCTTCACGGCTTCATACAACAATCAACTTCCAAAACCCACTTCTCCAATCTCGTTTCCTCCATGATTCTTTGTCAATCTGGATCCCATCTCAGTACCATCGGAAGCTCTTGCTTCTCTCAGATACAAACCCATCAACCACCTTGAAATCAAATCTCACCCACCTCAGATTCAATTTCTCTCTTTTTGAAGCTGCCGTATTTGTTTCTCTCTTTCTCGCCAATTCACCCATCAACCACAAGAACCAGCATCTCCTCCTGATTCTCCTTCTCAATCACTAACCCTACTTCACTCAGCCACAGATTCACTACTTTCTCCAAATTACAGCATCATGGTCTTCTTGTTCCCAATTGCATCTCTTGATTTCTGTATCTCCTCACTGATTTACACTCCGAGTACATATCTCCTTAGCATCCGCCATGGCTTTCTCGGTTTCATATTAAGATAGAAAAGCTAATGATAGACTCAATCATTTTCTCTCTGAATTCTAGGGTGTGTAGTAGAGAAAATTGATATTTGCACCCAATACTCCTTGATAAGGGCTAACTACTTTGTATATGGGTTGTCGGTTCTAGGGAACTGACAGCCTATTCTATTTTCTTGCCCAGCTATCAGTTTCATAGCACTGACAATTCATTCTTCATCTCCTTTGTTGCACGTCCTAGCCTGGTTCCAAACATCGCTCGCCTGTGAATGACGCTTTTGCTCTTCTCCGAATTCCCACCAATGACAACTCGTCTCTTACTTCTCATATCCACTTCTTTCCTTCAATTCTATTCATCATTAAATTTATCATGCTTTTCAGACAAAAATCGCATCACTAAAGTCGACATACTTTTCAGATAGGAATCAAGAAATAGAAGCGAATAATGAGAAATAGTCCGCTCCAACACTTTTGCCCTGTTTCTTCTTCTTTTGTTCCTAATGTCTCCAAAGTACCTAAATATTCAAAAGCAAACATAAGATACATAATTTACAATAAAACTAGCAGAGAAAGCATAAACAATAGATAAATATTAAGGTGTTTTAGACACCTATCACGTAATTGCATATATTAGGTCCAAAACTCTTCCAAACGACTTGGAATTTCATAAAATGATCGTCAGTCGATCCCGTGACCAACCAGGGCCGGTTTCATGATCCCTTGGTCGGTCCTTCATCTCTTCATAATAAGGTTTTATTGCTTAATGCTCAGCCGATCATTATCTTAATAAATGATTAAACCAGCATTTAATCATCCTTTCACCAACTGGTCTTCAAGATACTTTGGTATTTTTCTCACTTGAGCATTTGGGTGCTACATGGTTTACCCATCATCCCATGTATCCGATCCCTCTTTCACTTCGTGGTTGATTTCCAATAAATCATCAATTGATCAAAATTAGGGTTTCAAATCCAAGGTTCATAACTCCATATTCAAACACTAATAATTTTACGTTGATTCCATAATCAACACTTTAATTGATTATACTTGGTTTAGTTGCAGTATTTTAATTCAATATTTTATTTGGTCATGTGACCAATAATTCATCAAACGAGCAACATTTTCTCAGATGAGCAATATTTTCTCAGACTAAGGAATATTGGTTCAACTATCAATATTCAACAATTCATCGAATGAGCAATATTTGTTCACCTTAGTTATCAACATTTATTCGAAAATTATACCTCTGTCTCAGCAGACATGTTCAGTTCATGAGTCTTAGAACATTTACAAATCACGTTCCACTCAGTAATACAAGGACTCATTGTCCCATAAAGTCAGCAACTGACTAACTAAATACACATATGCCATATAGACTCCACGATCACGAGACATCAATCGTGTCACATGGGGGGATATTAACTAGGATTTTGGTCTGGCGGTCTACGGCACGTGTGTTCATACACACGATGAGAATGTGAGAAAGTCGTGCAATCAGTTGGAAGAGTTATAAAAGTAGTGGATGGAAAATCAACCAATCCTCCTCACGATGAGCAACTGGTTTTAACACGATTTCCATTTCCCCATTCTTTGACTTCACCAACTGTCACACTTCATGGGATAAAGGTGTTTACAATTCTAGCAATATAAATAAGTCTCTAAATCATGATTGAAAATGAAGATAATCTTTCGTCGAACAGACACAAGAGAACACAAACTCATCGTCTGAACATTTACTCTCAACAGAGCAAATTCAATCAATCAGAACTTATCTTATTTCTTCACGCAAAATACAAAACACACCTACAATTTTGATCACCGTTGATCTCACACATTTCTCAGCTTTCCTCTTACATATATACTCATCCTCTCTTGTGACCGAATTGACTATGGAACGACCATTATCTTGGTTTAGGCTGGAGTCTTACAGATTGATCTCTCGAATTCAAAGCATTCCCTTTTGCAGTGTATTTGTGTGAGGTTAGACAATTCGCTCGGTTCAAGGAGTTTCCCCCGCATGGTCGTTTTCTCAATTCCTTAAAAACTAACAACTCGTTTTTCCCCATCTACAACTATATATTCTTATATCCATAGATGGTTACGTAATCTCAACTCTACATTTCAATCATTGAAACATTCTTCTATAATGTTATAATAGTCGTTAAACATAAGAATCGACTATCGTCATCAAAGCTATTTTTGATTTAAGGTTTTTCCGAGTTTTCTTTGTAGTAATTAAGATTCGTTCTCTCGGATGTTTTTAAGATTAAAATTAAAGGTTTAAATAAAATAATAAATAAAAGAAAGTCACTGGGTCTTATATTCCACCAAATTCACAACACGAAGTTCAATTATTCATTCTCAACAATTATCGCTCAGTGAATAAATAAAACATCAACTCTTGTTTTGCCAAGTAGATCCTCAAAACATTAACTGTATCCCCTAAGCATAGATTATCTTAATTCAAAGCATAACCTATCTAATTGAATCACAACTAATTTTATCGAATCATAAATCAATTAAATTAAGTGCAAAAGTCATATAAAAATAAATAAATTAATTAACCCATGTCTAAAGTTCGGCTTCCTCCGTCGACCCAATGTAGGGGTTTAACTCCTCATATTGTAGACACACTCAAAATGGATTTTTATTACTCAAAAGTGCTTACAAGAGGTGAAAAGATAAGAAAACTGAATTTCGCAACGCTCCACAGCCGTTACAAAACTGTTACAATGATTATTTAGAAAACAAATGCTTTGTTTTTTTCGCAGAAAACTGTCGTTCATGGAATAAACTGTGACAGTTTTAAACGACAGACTACAAGTGTAGTCTGTTCTTCTTCTTCTTCTTTTCTGCAGCAGCAGAAAAATCTGCTCTGCAATCCTTCGTTCTTCACCCCCTTCCTCTCCATGTCCTCTCTATGTTTCCCAAATACCCTTTTATACACAACAGCATCCAAATCGCCCCGGTTTAATGCATAATATTTTCTCTTTAGTTCATTATTCTCCACTGCCATTACACGAAGATAACTTCCCTTTTTCTTCTCTATTTTTGATTTTCACGTATCCTTTGAATCTCAGCACACTGCAGACATGTATCATAAGAGTTTGGGAACGCTGTAAACACACAAAATCTTCCCAAAATAACACCCTTCACTAAAACAGAATATTCGATAATATTTCATTGGTTTTTTCTCGTTAAACCTTCTGTTTTATCTCTTTACGCGTCAAATATCCTCAAGTTAATGCAGAATAACATCTTCAGATAATATTTCTCCCAAATCAACACGTATCTTCAATATATACTCAGAAAAATATTCTGAGAATAACACATTCTCTGTTTACGCTAAATCCTCATGACTTGTATTTTTTGCTGCTCTTTATGTACTTACCATCCATGTCTCAATTGAATAGGAAGGTATCAATCCAAAACTAAGAAAAAATCTCGATAAAATCTTGTCAGAATCAATCCAGAGAATTTTGCAGATAAAACCAAATTTCCCGCCATTTTCATTTTTTCAACGAGGAAGAAGATGGGTGCCCCTTATCCGAGTCTGGTGTGTGAATAGAAATTAGGGTTCCCCTTAGTAACTGGGTGCCCCTTAGCCAAAATTGGAGTTTGCTTAGCAAATTTCCTTCAGGGGTCCCCTTAGTAGTTTTTCGAGCTGATTCTTCCAAAAACGTTTATTTCCTAAAAATACCTACAAACAAGTTTATTAGTGATAAAATTGAGACCTAGCTAATATAAATATGGGTATAAAATGGTTCACTTACGTGCTTATCAATTTTCAAGATTGAAACGTCATCATGACTTTCGTCACGGGTAAAGATAAAAAGTGGTTAAAGCGAAAGTTTACCAACACATGTTTCGAGAAAAAGATAGGCGAGTTAACTCGGCTCGAAATAGCAAATGTGTATGTATGAAAACTATCATACTTATACGACTGTTGTCTCAAGAGATGGAGATAGATAGAATTTTGAGTGATAGATAAGTTCAAGTCTCCACATACCTTTTGGTCGGATGAAGTTCCACTGGTTCCTTGAGTAGTTCTTCGTCTTCGTAAGATAATAGCCATGGAGTCTGGAGCTCAACTATACTTAACTATCCTAGACCGAGACTTAGTCATAAGTAAACTAGAAATCAAGAAGTATAGTTTTGATTACTAATATTGACAAACATGCTTGAGATAGAAATGCATGCGAGTTCGACCGAGCAATGCTCTAACAATATCCCCCTTTGTCAATTTTAGTGACAAAAATATCAATACATATAGATTACAAAATAGATAAAACTTTATAGCTTCTCGTCCACATGCTTGATCTCCTTGGTGCTTCAACATTACTCGAAAACTTCGTCTTTTCCAAGTACTCCCATGATTTCATAGATGTTCGGTTCAGCATCATAGTTGTTGAAGATCCGTAGCCATAACAATGAGAAAACAAAAACTCTCGATCATTGTTATACAGTGTCATAGTATTATTACACATCATCAAATTTCTTATATCACAACCTTGACAACAATACTATGGTGATATGTCTCACTCCCCCTTAGTCAATACTTTCGTCTCAACACGAAAACCACCCCCCCTTATATAATGATTTGAAAACCATATGTATTTGTAGTGTGAACTACATATTAATTCTCCCTATTTTTGTCAATAAAATTGGCAAAGATACGAAAATAGGATCTTAATGAAATTTCCACGCAGACGCTTCAAGACCAAATAAAAGTACATATCAACTTTGTTTAGATGCAATCATAAAGCCGAAGGTAAATGCATTCATCAAGGAGTTTATAAAGATACAAGATAACCCCGAAAAAATTCCACAGCCGCACTCCCCACAAAGATATGGAAATTAAGCGCAAGTTCAAAAGAACTCTCCCACATTTGATGTCATTCCCGAGAGAACAACAAGAGCGACCTTACTTTTACAAGAAAGGAAAGATTTCTTTGGACATCAAAAACCACAAAAATGATTTTGTATCCAAAATTCTCAATTAAACTAATCACAAGAAAACTCATGATTAATTTAATTGGAATACACAACCAAAATAACCACAAATGAATCTATGATTAGTCCAGTTCGGAATGCTCACACAAGATGACTTATGGAGATGCACAATATATACATAAAATATGGATCAGGGAAGATCAATACTGAGGAATAAACAAGGATTCATCATATTTTCCATCATTGTTTGCACAATGACATACAATAGACATAATCCTCGTAAATAAAAAATCATCCCATCTTCCATCAATTATTTGCATAATGACATAATAGGTTCAAAAATTTTTTTGTCAAAAGTTCATCGATCTTGTATCAATACTTGCATATCGATATATAAAATAGATAACTTTTGACATCGTATGGGACAATAATAGTTTACGGACGCAAACACACATATCCTATAACATATTGCAAAATATAAAACCATAAAGATTAATACTGCAAAAATCATCCTCCAAACAATTTTAGAGTTTAAATAAATAAACCTAAAAGAAACAAAGATGAAAATATTGGGCATAGCTATGTGTAATCACAATAATGGCTATTCCTAACTCTAGTTATTCTTCCTAAAACACAAGAATAAAATTCTCATAAGAATACTTCCTAGAAAATAACATTAGTTTTCTTTGATTATTTCATACCTTTGAAAAGGTCCATCAAAATAGGAGTCACTGATATCCTTGATTTTCTTGACCATAGAGACACCATGTTCATGAGTTAGAACATTCGTTTTTCGGTCAACAATGCGAGCAAGATGACTGGCTTTGACGCAATCAAGGATGACTTTCTTCTAGTTCCTGATCAAGATGTTTTGATTATCAAGGATTATTGCTTGTCCATCAACAAGTTGATTTATCTTCAATTGAAGGTTAGCAAGATCATTCTTAACTTCATCCTGAACTAGAATTAAATCCTTGATAGATTCTCCTATCCAAGAGTTAAACTCTTTTCTTTCAAGCATCTTTTTCAGAAGCAGATTTTGAACGGAATCACATGCTTTAGAGTTTTCTTCCATCTCAATTTTCACTTCTTTTTAAGATTCAACAAGGATTTCCATAAACAATCTCTTCAAGGAATAGTATAAATAGATACAAATAATATATATATATGTTATCAACTAAGGGAAAAACACCCTTGAAAGAAGCCCTGGAAGATTCGAACGTTCATGGACCCGGAGAAGATACCAGAAGATCAAGAAGGACCCAAGAGAAAATACATATTGTTTCATAAAATGTCTCTTTTAAGCAAGGCTCAATATCTGACAAGATAAAGCAAAAGAGTTACATTAGATACAGAGAGAATAACTGAAAAACTCATCCTGTAAAACAGTCATCAAACTTACAGAATGGATGATAAACCACAGAAGACTTGAGCATATCTCTTGCCAACATCCTTGCACCTCTCAAGTTAGACACAAGGATGAGAGTACCTATAGTTAGGTAGCAGGATGAGATATGATCTCATCACAGGTGTTGAGAGATGATTTAGGAATGCCATCCGACAGTCTAATTTTTGTATTTCTTACCTTTCTTTGACTGTTTTCAAATCCATAGAAATTCCTTACAGCCCATTTTGAGAGTCCATTAAATGGAATTTTTTGATGACTAAGTCTAGGACCTCTAGAATTTGGTTCTGGAAGATTAACTAAGATAGGTCTCCACCTTCTAGACTTAGATCTACCAGTCTTATTCTCATATTCACTGGGAACCTGTGTTTTTGTGGTATAGTTTGCACCATGAGAAAAAGCACGATTCATGTAAAGTTTTTGAAATGAATGATCATTAAAAAAAACTTTTATGAGAATTCTGGTCTTCTGTAGGAGTGAAATCCATTGTTGATTCCGTCAGATGATTAACTCGATTGACGGTGAATAAAAAAAGATTTTGAAGATCGGAGATCTGTTTCTTACTAGCATAACAATGTTTAGAAATATGATTTCTTTTCCCACATAATGAACAAGTTCGTGGAAGAGAATTGTTGAAAAATATCTATTTCAAGCCCATATCCCATTTGGAAGCATGCCTTTTATGTAAACAATTTTTAGCAGGGACTTCCTTTGGTAAGTTATTTTTCGTGTCAGGTAACTTGCTTGGCACAGAAGAGTTTCTCATTTCAACAACTTTTTCCTTTGTCAATGAGATAGAATATCTTTGGGCTAGGTAAAGATATGCATCAATGTTCTCTGTTTCAACACGAAGGTTATTCAGATTAGATGAATGTGTCTCAATTAAACATTTTTCTCTAATTGTCCCTTCTTTAATAATATTCTCAAGGATACTAATCTTCTCTTGTTGAAACATATTCTCCAGAGTGAGTTCTCTAAAATTATTAGAGAAGGACTCAATGATTTTATAGAGTTAACGTTCTCGATTAAGAGACTTTTAAAATTCATCCAAGAGTTGAGCATGATTGCGGAAATCAATCGTCTCAGTTGGATTTTCTTTGTTTCTGATGACATTCCTTTCTACTTCTGACATATTGTCAATTGTCTCGTTTCTTTCTCGGGATTCGGAAGAATCATCTAAGGAGTTAACCTTTGAGGAAAAACCAAGACACTTGACATAGTTAAAAGTATTGGAAGACATAGACTATGCTTAGATAGGAGATACTACTTTGTACAGAATCAGATTGCTACAAACACATACTTATAAGGTCTTTAAATGTGTTTGCCTGCTCTGATACCAATTGAAAAAGCGGGTGTCTAACAACCTCACCCAATATTTTGATTAGCAATTTGTATGAACTAACTCTAATATAATTTTAAGATAATCAACTAGACAGTCAGACTCTATCTTAATAAAAAGTATATCAAGGAGTTAATATCTCTATCTCTCGATTTGATCTATACTCAATCAAATAAAAATCTGCTAGTCTTTATCAAATACAAGAGATATAAACTTGGATGGTACCAAAGACAAATATCCAAGGATCAATCAATTTCCAATCAACAACCAGACGTTGGATTTCACAATTGATCGATACAACGGACAACCTGTGATATTTTAATTATATAACAAAATATAATGCATAATAGAAATAATACATACACCAAAAATTTTGTTAACGAGGAAACCGCAAATGCAGAAAAACCCCGGGACCTAGTCCAGATTGAACACCATACTGTATTAAGCCGCTACAGATACTAGCCTACTACAAACTAACTTCGGCCTGGATTGTAGTTGAACCCTAATCAATATCACACTGATTCAAGGTACAGTTGCACTCCTTACGTCTCTATGATACCAACAGGATACCATGCACTTGATTCCCTTAGCTGATATCACCTACAACCAAGATTTGCTACGACCCAAAGTCGAGACTTTAATAAACAAATCTGTATCACAAAGAAAAGTCTATGATAATAGATAAATCTGTCTCCCACAAATAAATCTACGAGTTTTGTTCCGTCTTTTGATAAAATCAAGGTGAACAAGATCTAAACAATAACCCAAACTTATATTCCCGAAGAACAGCCTAGAATTATTGATCACCTCACAATAATATAAATCGTATGGTAGCGAAACTAGATATATATATTGTGGAATCACAAACAATGAGACGAAGATGTTGTTGATTTATTTTTATCATACCCTATCGGAGATATAATATCAAGCCAATTATTCAATTGAAATCGTACGATAGAAAATGGCAAGATGAGATCGTTCAACTACAAGAGAAGTAGTTTCATCTGGCTTGACAATCCCAATGAAGTCTTTAAGTCATTAACCGACAGGGTCTCGAGAAGAAACCTACGGTTAAATGAGAATCGACTCTAGCAAAACCAACTAGTATCACATAGGAGGTGTGAGGATTAGTTTTTCCAGTTGCTTGACGTCTCCTTTATATAGTTTTCAAATCAGGGTTTGTAATCTAAGTTACCTTGGTAACAAAGCATTCAATATTCACTATTAGATGAAAAACCTGATTTATCCAAGCTAATATCTTTCAACCGTTAGATCGAAACTTAGATTGTCACACACAAATCAAATGTATTTCATTTAGGTTTGAGTAACCGTACCTAAACGTGTACATTTGGTTGGTTCATAAATAGTTAACCAATGGTTAGCCATATGAGCACTTTGATATCAGACATATTCATCTTCTTCACAACTAGTTCAAATGACTAAATAGAACTAGTTGAAGAGTTGTTCAATTGCTTAGACCTTTATACATAGACACAATTGAAACAAAATCGGTTTGATTCGCTCGAATCAATTCATGAACAATATAGCCACGGTTTGCAAAGATTGCATTCCTTATTGATTTATTGTTTAAGTTCATGAGCTACAGATTTGAGAAATATAACCAGCTTGGGTACGCGTATGGGTATGCGTACCTTAGCTACTGGATTTGAGTTTACAAACTCAACAGAAAATTTTGGTTCGAAAAATTCCATGGGTACACATACGTGTACGCGTACCTAAGGTAACTGGTTTGACAGTTTGCAAACTTACAAACTCAACAAAAAATTTCGGTTCGAAAACTTCCGCCAATATGCGTACCTAACTTGTCTCCTTCACCAATACCGCATGCACACATATGCACGCACTTGGTTTTCTGTACATGGATTTATACATTAATGTGCGAACACACTATATATGCTTATATCCATAGATGGTTACGTAATCTCAATTGTACATTTCAATCATTGAAAAATTCTTCTATAATGTTATAATAGTTGTTAGACATGAGAATTGACTATCGTCATCAAAGATATTTTCAAGATTGAAACGTCATCATGACTTTCGTCACAAGTAAAGATGAAAAGTGGTTAAAGTGAAAGCTTACCAATACATATTTCGAGAAAAAGATAGGTGAGTAAACTCGGCTCGAAATAGCAAATGTGTATGTATGAAAACTATCATACTTATACGACTGTTGTCTCAAGAGTAGGAGATAGATATACTTTTGATTGATAGATAAGTTCAAGTCTCCACATACCTTTTGGTCGGATGAAGTTCCACTGGTTCATTGAGTAGTTCTTTGTCTTCGTAAGATAATTTCCATGGAGTCTGGAGCTCAACTATACTTAACTACCAAGACTTAGTCATAAGTAAACTAGAAATCAAGACGTATAATTTTGATCACTAATATTGACAAACATTCTTGAGATATAAACGCATGCGAGTTCGACCGAGCAATGCTCTAACATTATCAATCACCTCATAATAATCTTAATCGTATGGTAGCGAAATAAGATATTGTGGAAACACAAATGATGAGACAGAGATGTTTGTGACTATTTTTTATCTTTCCTATAGGAGAATCAATATGATAGAACATGGATGACCAGAACATGCAACTACAGAGAAAATAGTTGGGTTTGGCTTCACAATCCAAATGAAGTCTTTAAGTCGTTAACCTATAGGTTTTTTGAAAAAACCTAAGGTTAAAGGAGAATTGACTCTAGTCGCAACTAGTATTACATAGGAGGTGTGGGGATTAGGTTTCCCAGTTGCAAGATTTCTCCCTTATATAGTTTTAAAATTAGGGTTTGTAATCTAAGTTACCTTGGTAACAAAGCATTCAATATTCATCGTTAGATGAAAAACTGATTAGACTCAAGATAATATTTTTTAACTGTTAGATCGAATTTAGCTTGTTATACACAAATAAATATACCTTCATTTAGGTTTGAGTAACCGTACATAAACATGTACACCATGTTGGCTCAACAGTAGTTAACCGAGGTTAGCTATATGAATACTCTCATATCAACCTTATTTATCTTACCCACAATTAGTTCAAATGACTCGAATGAAACTAGTTAAAGAGTTGTTAAATTGTTATATTCTCATAGAAGTATACAAGAACACAATTGGAGCAAAATCGGTTTGATTCTCTCGAATCAATTCATGAACATTATAGCCACGGTTTGCATAGAATTCATTCCTCAATATTTAAATTTATTAGTTCATGAGCCAACTAGTTTTAAAACTTTAACCACTCAGATATGCATGCGGGTACGCATACCTAAATAGCCGGTCTGAGTTTGGGTTCGCCAGTATGTGAACTGGTATGCATACCTTAGTACACTTCCAAAACCCAGTAGAAATTCTCGGACCTATACCTTACACATGTATGCGTACCGGTACGTGTACTTTGTACCCGAAATTCCATAACTACAAGTACGGATATGGGTATGCATACTATAGTTCCGGTCATGGATCACATATATGTAAGAATGCATACTATGTTCATAATCCAATAGTTCTAACATCTCTTTCAATCATTGAAACTTTCTTAGAGGATGACAATAGTTGTTTTCACACACTATTAGCATCAAAGCAATTTTAAAGTTATTGAAATAATCACTAAAAAAGCGGGGGTCAACAACCTCACCCAATATTTCGCTTAGCAATATGTATGGACTAACTCCAATATATTATTAAGAGAATCAACTAGACAGTTAGACTCAATCTTAATAAAAATTATATCAAAGAGTTTGTATCTCTATTTCACAATGTAATCACCAAATCAAACAGATAGAAATCCGTGAGCCTGATTATTATGTGAAATAACTTGAACGGTACCAAAGACCAATGTTCAAAGATCAATCAGTTTCAATCAACAACCAGAGGCTGGATTTACTAGTTGATCGATTCAACGCACAACCTGTGATATTTAAATTATATAACAAAATATAATGCGGAAAAGAAATAACACAGACACCGAAAATTTTGTTAACGACGAAACCTCAAATGCAGAAAAACACCAAAAGTTTTGTTAATCGATTAACGAAAGAAGATATTGTGGAATCACAAACGATAAGGCGAAGGCGTTTGTGACTACTTTTCTATCTTGCCTATCGGAAATGTAAATCTCAAGCCAATCTTATGATTGCATTGAATCATGATAGAAACAACAATATCATATCACGCAACTACAAAGAAAATAGTTAGGTCTGGCTTCACAATCCCAATGAAGTCTTTAAGTCGTTAATCTACAGGGTTTCATGAAAAACCTAAGGTTAAAGGAGAATTGACTCTATCTTATACAAATAGTATCACATAGGAGGTGTGGGGATTAGGTTTCCCAGTTGCTAGAGTTCTCCTTTATATAGATTTCAAATCAAGGTTTGCAATCTAAGTTACCTTGGTAACAAAGCATTCAATATTCACCGTTGTATGAAAATATGATTAGATTCAAGCTAATATATTTCAACCGTTAGATCGAACTTAGCTTGTTATACACAAATGAAATGTAAATTCATTTAGGTTTGAGTAACCGTACCTAAACGTGTACACTTAGTTGGCTCAACAATAGTTATCCAATGGTTAGCCATATGAGCACTTTCATATCAACCTTATTCATCTTCACCACAACTAGTTCAAATGACTCAAATGAACTAGTTAGAGAGTTTTTCAATTGTTTTGATCTTATATAAGTATCAAGACACACTCGAAGCAAAATCATTTTTGATTCACTCGAATCGATTCATGAACATTATAGCCACGGTTTGCAAAAATTGCATTCCTTATTATATAAATGTTTTAGTTTCTGAACAAACCGATTTTATAAAGTGACCTACCTAAGTATGCAAACGCGTCACATACTTAAGTAACCGGATTGAGTTTATTTTTCAATTTCAAACTCCAGCAAAAATTCACGGACGTGAACTTCCCGCTAGTATGCGTACGGGTACGCATACTCATCCGGATTTCCAACAACCACCAGTACGCATACGGGTACGCATACTTTGGGTTCCCGGTTTTGGACTTTTCCACAAATGTGAGAACACACTATGTTTATATCCAAAGATGGTTACATGTTCTAAACTCTCATTTTAATCATTGAAACTTTCTTAGAGGATGTTATATAGTTGTTATTCACAAAGTATTTTTCATCAAAGCGATTTTCAAGTTATTGAAATAATCGACATGACTTTCGTCACGAGTAAAGATGAACTTGGCCAAATCCAAAGCTTACCAACACATATTTCAAGAAATAGATAAGCGATATAAACTCTTCTCGAAATAGCAAATATGTATAATCGAAGTCTATATAGCAATACGACTTTTATCTCAAAATAGGAGATAGAATAGATAGACTTTTGAGTGATACATAAGTTTAATCTCCACATACCTTTTGTTGATGAAGTTCCACAAGATCCTTGAGTAGTTCTTCATCTTCAATCGATGAACGCCGTGGATTCTAAGGCTCAACTACACTTACTATCCTAATCCGAGACTTAGCTATAAGTAGACTAGAAATCAAGACTTATAGTTTTGACAACTAAACTTGACAAACAAGCTTGAGATAGCAACGCTTGCGAGTTCGACCAAGCAGTGCTCTAACAATCTCCCCCTTTGTCAATTTTAGTGACAAAACTATCAATCCATATGGAATACAAAATAAATAAACTTTGTAGCTTCTCATCCAAATGATTGATCTCCTTGGTTCTTCAACATTACTCGAAATCTTCGTCACTTCCAAGTACTCTAATGATTCTAAAGTTATTCAATTCAGCATCATCATCGTTGAAGATCTGTAGCCATAACAATGAGAAAACAATAGCTTTCAATCATTGTTATACAGTGTCATAGTATTATTACACAACATCAAAGTTCAATTGTATCACAACTTCTACAACAATACTATGGTGATATGTATCACTTCCCTTTAGTCAATACTTCATTTCACATGAAAACCACTCCCCCTTACATAATGATCCGAAAATCATATGTATTTGTAGTGTGAACTACACATTAATTCTCCCCCTTTTTGTCAATAAAATTGGCAAAGGTACGAAAATTAGTGGGATCCTAATGAAATTTCCATAGAGATACTTCATGACCAAAAGAAAAGCACACATCAATTTTTTTTGGATGCAACCATATAGCCGAAACTAAATGCATTCATCAAGGAGCTTATAAAGATACAAGATAACCCCTATAATATTCCACAGCCGCACTCCCCACAAAGATTTGGCAATTAAGCACAGGTTCAATTAAGAACTCTCCCCCATAAAATGTCATTCTCGAAAGAACAACAAGAGAGACCTTACTTTCACAAGAAAAGAAGGATTTCTTTGGACATTAACAAATCACATAAGAATATGAATTTGTATCCAAAAATCTCAATTAAATTATCCACAAGAGAACCCATGATTAATTTGATTGGAAATGCACACATAAGAAAACTTACGGAGCCGCACAATATTTACATAAAATATGGACCAGGGAAGATCAATATTGTGGAATAAACAAAGATTCATTCTATTTTTCATCAATATTTGCACAATGACATATAATAGATTTCATCTTTGTAAACAAAAGTTCATCTTATCTTCCATAAATATTTGCATAATGACATAATTGGCTTATCTTTTGTTTGTCAAAATTAAGTTCATTCAATCTTTTATCAATACTTGCATACCGGCATATGAAAGACTTAACTTTTGACCACGTATAGGACACTCAAAGTTATGTGTACTCACAATAATGGCTATTCCAAACCCTAATTATCCTTATGTTGATGGTGGTTTTTAGCTTAGGGTTAAAATCGTAAAATACTAAATCCTAGCAGACAGTGACGTCACAACATTTAAGTGATAAAGCATTTACTAGGCGCATTTACTGAAAATCTTTAATGTGTCTCTAAAATAATTAATGGGGTACCCTTTTTCAAATTAGGGTTACAACAAGCAAAACCTAATTCCCCTCTGTGCCAATGGAAAATCATGCCAGCCACACCAACCGCGCCAAAGCATGCCAACCATGTGTAGGTGTAGATTATCCACAAGGTTGGGTGGCAACATCTCAAAGCTATGATGTACCCAAACAAAAAGAGACGAGAAGCACAAGATAGAGGCTGGCTGGCGCGAGATTTTAGGAGCCACGTGGATCGGGCATGATCACTCTATAGATGTCGGACAAGACTCGACCCCAGGCCTCTGACAAAGCTGACAGACGAGACATATTGGGTCTAACGAGGAGCGGTAGTCAAAGGGATAAGAAGATACATGTCATATCGTCCAATTGCATGGGCGACAGACTGGAAGGGAGACATCGCACCAAGAGAATACCCGAATGGATCGGCTCGGACAAGAGACTACAAAGGAATCAAAGAATATCGGCCATAATTACAGAAGAAGGGACGACGCAAGCAGGCCCGACGACAGGACTTCAAGTTAGATATGTTGTGATCAACACCCTAGTTTGGATGTATGTAGCCTCTCCTATAAATAGAAGAACTTGTATCCAAGAGAGGTAGGTGGTAATTTCGGAGAGAGAGAGAGACTTGAGATTACATTAAAGAACGAGAGAATTGAGAACTAGCCCATCTTGTAAGCGATCTCAACTTGGAGAGCAACACCATTGTAACCCTTGAAATAATAAGATTCATCCTTTCACCCCCGTGGACGTAGGTAATCATACCGAACCACGTATATCCTTGTGTCAATTATCATTGTTCTTACAGCTTATCTTGACCCCCAACCTTGTGGATCTTGGGCAAAATGATGACACCCCACCCTTGGACCAGGTTATCTTGACCCAAAGGGGAGTTAACCAAGTCGATGGACTTACAGCTTCAGATACATAGGACGATGAGGAAGCGCTTGGTGCACGAGCCCAGATACGGAGAGCAAGGCAACAAGCTGAGTACTAGGAAGCCTTACAGAGGGAGAAAGAGCGCCTCAGGAAGATTCAGTTGGGACGAGTAGCAGCTAGCAACATCGGCCCTACACCCGTCCATGCAACTGGTCCGATACTACCCCCACCACCAACATCGATACTATTACATCCTCAGCCACACCACCCTAATGGGAATTCTAGTCATGAAAGCACAGACCCGACACTATTGGCCATTATGGAAAGTCAAAGAAGGCAAGAAGCGGCATTAAGAGAGCTCCAGCAGCGGAATCTCGCCCTAGAGTTTGAGAATTACCAGTTAAGGAATCATCGAACTCGATCAAGAAGATCATCCAACCGAGGGACGTCGAGTCATCACGGCCGATCAAGTCAACCACCATCTATGACCGGGCCGAGCAACCCTAATCAGTCCGGACGACCTCCCACACCCTCCCTACGAGGATATGGACCACCCGAGGACTCGTCTACTGATGAAGAAATGCGAGGAAGGGGCGGGCGACAGGACGGGGCAACATAAGCTAAACTCAAAGAGTTGGAAGCAGAGATTAAGGAGCTATCGCGAAATAGCGAAGAGACAAACTGGCAGAGATTATGAGCGAGGCCGAGAATACACCTTTCTCTCAAAAACTCGAACAAATGCCGTTCCCACCAAAGTTTACCTTACCTACATGCGGTCGAGCATCTAAAAATGTATACCATGTCATTAATCCAATGGAAAAGCAACACAGTAGTCATGTGTAGATTCTTTCCAGCCAGTTTGGAGGGCGAGGTGAGAGATTGGTTTTATTCACTTCCACTTGGATCAATTGACGGTTATGATACACTTATCGAGGCCTTTCTTGAAACCTATATGCACAAAATCCGACCTCGGCCAAGAATGAACAAACTATTCACCCTCGCCCGGAGGTTCAGGGAGCCCTTGAGAACCTTGACCGATAGATGGAGGAAGCTGTGTACTGAAATTGGAAAAGTACCAGTGGACCAAGATATCTTTGGATTTGAAAACGCACTGGGAAGATCGGACCCCATCTGGGTAGCTATGTTTTCTGAAAAGCCAAAAACCCTAAAGGAGATGTGAAGAATGCAAGAACATTTTATCGCCCTTGAAGAAATCCAGGCCGAGTCGAGAGACAGGGGAGTGCAAGAAGCTAGTGTGGAAGCTGATGCAGAGGCTAAAGAAGTTATGGACGATCCTGTTAGTCATTCGAGAAGAGATCGGACCCCCCACCGAGAAGCCATGAGAATAAAAAATGGGTGGCCAAAGGGAAGAGGCCAAGGCATGAAGCCCGATCATACACCCATTTAAACGCTCCTTTGGAGGAAGTATTCAAGGAAGTCGAAAAGAGGAACGATATCAGTTAACCAGCATCAAGGGGAGTCCAGTTCCAAGAAACCAAGGGCCACCTCGACTACTGTCAGTACCATCAGTATAGGGGCCACTCCACTAATAATTGTCGAGAAGTGAAGGATATCGTCCAGCACCTCATCCGAGACGGGTACCTGAGACAGTTCGTCCGACATGCATCCCAGCCAACAGCAAAACCTGATGCGCCGGTCCATCAAGTTCGCATTGATAGGTCAACTCAATTTGTGAATACTATTTCACACTCCACTATGCAAGACTACAATTTCGGACCAGTAATCACTTCAAGGATTCACAAGAGGGACCGCAATGGCAAAGAAATATTTGGTGTAGCTAAGACCTTACCAATGGAACCTTGGATGATGCAACCTATTTCGTTCTCGGCCAAGGATGTCCCAGCAAATGGGAAAGCACACAGTGATCCCTTGGTCATCACATTATTAATTGAGAGGTGGGGAGTAAGAAGGATTCTCATGGATAGTAGAAGTTCAGTCGAAGTGCTGTTCTACGTCATGTTTAAAAGAATATGGAGCTGTCGGACGATATCCTCGTCCCCTCAACATATCACATCTACGGTTTTAATGGTACAGTAACCATCCCTAAGGGAGAGGTAACACTGAGGGTTTATGACGGTGGGGGTTACCTCGACACTCTGACCACCTTTTGTGTGGTCGATGTCGCCTCGCCTTATGAAGCAATTATCGGACGTCCTTGGATCGCTGGGATTAAAGGGGTGGAATTGGATTATCATCAGAGATTAAGGTTCCCTACCTACAAGGGAATAGCTGAAGTTGTGGGTGACTCCCAAGCGGCACGACAATGCATGCAGGTTGATGCCGAAATTAATGAAGATCGGCGAGCACGACAAAGGCGAGAGAAGAATAAAGCCAAAGAGGTCAAGGCTACAGAAGGACTGGAGGAGATTATTTCACAAGCGGTCATGGCATGCGAGACCCAAGAGCAAGACCCTTTATAGCAATTAAAGGAGACGGATCCATTCAAGGGACCTAAATCTAATTTCTCGATAGTCGAGCCAACTCAGGAAGTGAATTTGGGGACGGTGGAGGAGCCAAAGATAGTGAAGATCGGGATGTTACTCTCGGATGAACAAGCAAGTCAACTCATGATGGTGTTAAAGGAAAACTTAGACGCGTTCGCTTAGGAAGTGTACGATTTAGAGGGGATTGACCCGGAGGTCTGTTGCCACCATTTGAAGATTAATCCGAGGTTCAGGCCTGTTAGACAAAAAATGAGGAAAATCGCACCAGAGTTACAGGCAGCGGTCGAGGTCGAGCTAAAAAAGTTGTGGGAATCTGGGATAATCAGAAAATCACATTACCCGCAATGGATATCTAATATGATCGTGGTACCAAAGAAAAAAAGAGGAGTTAGGATATGTATTGATTTCAGTGACTTGAACAAGTCATGTCCGAAGGACAACTTTCCTCTCCCAAGCATAGACCAACTAGTAGAATCCATAGTTGGGTATGAGGCGATGACATTAATGGATGGATACATGGGATACAACCAAATACCGTTAGCACCCGAGGATCAGGAGCATACCTCCTTCTTCACACCAAGAGGGCTGTATTGTTATACAAAGATGCCATTCGGACTTAGGAATGATGGTGCTACATATCAAAGATTGGTAGGAGATATATTCGAAGACAAGATCTACGACACCATAGAAGTTTACGTGGACGACATGTTAGTCAAGAGTCGACGAGCAAAGGATCACGTCCGAGATCTTCGAGAGATCTTTCAAACAATGAGGAACACACAAGATGAAGGTTAATCCCGCCAAATGCGACTTTTGGGTCACATCAGGGAAATTCCTAGGATACATCATCACCCCCATTGGAATAGAAGCAGATCCCGAGAAAGTTAGGGATGTCCTAGAGATGCCATATCCCGCGACAGTTAAGGATGTTCAAAAGCTAAATGGTTGTATAGCAGCATTGGGGCGATTCGTGTCACGGTCATCGAACAAATGTAAAACCTTTTATGACATTTTGAAGAAATAAGAGAAGTTTCAATGGATGGATGCTAGCGAAGAGGCTTTTCAAAATATCAAGTTAAACCTAGCCGAGTTCTGCAGAGGCCCGAGCCGACAGAGATCCTTACCCTCTACCTAGGGGCGACACCATATGCCATTAGTGTAGTATTGGTTAGGACGGAGGGGAATACCGAGAAACCGGTATATTTCACTAGTAAAACGCTAAGCCCGGCTGAGAAAAACTATACCAGAATGGAACAGATGGTGTTGGCCCTAGCTTTTGCCGCTTCTAAACTCCGAACATATTTTCAAGCTCATCGCATACGGGTGCTCACCAAATCGCCTATCGATGAAGTTTTGGATAATGCAGGACGATCAGGGGGAATCTCTAAATAGGGGGCCTTAATCAAATAGTATGATGTTGTGTATGAGACGAGGACGGAGATCAAAGGACAAGTAGTGGCCTACTTCCTAGAAGATTTCCCACTTAGTGATGAAGACGAGGTGGAAGATATACCGGGGATGATGGAAGAATGAGAAGAGCCTGCTGACCTATTAGCAGCCAGTAGTCCTACCCAGTGGGAAGCTTTCGTCGACGGGGCGTCAAGCAAGGAGGGATCCGGCCTCGGGTTAGTATTCACCACACCGAAAGAAAGAAAGATAGTGCACTCTTTCAGGCTGGAATTCAAAGCAACCAACAATGTTACCGAGTACGAAGTGGTAATCCACGCCTTGCGGATAATTGTGGAAATGGGGCTACAAGAGATTCCCTTAACTAGTGATTCGCAGTTGGTGATTCGGCAGATTACATGCAAGTATGCGACGCACGACCCCATATTGCAAAAGTATTGGGATCTCGCCCAATTTTACATCAACCAAATACCAAATATTAAGTTCCGCCACATTTGTCGAAAAGATAACAGACACTCGGATGCCCTATCATACATCGCCTCATAGCTGGTAGACCCAGGCATAAAGGGCATTCGTGTTATGAGGCTCCTCGCTCCCTCAATCCCAGAAACACCGGAAGTACGGATCGATGTGGCTATTAACACAGCCGAGCGATATAGAGAGGGTGATTGGAGAAATCCGATACACCAATATCTGGAAACATGCGAACTACCCAAGGGTCGGCCCGAGATAAATAAAATCAAAAGTAAGTCGGGCACCTACGAGCTAAGGGAGGGGATTTTATATAGGAAATCTTACTTAGGGCCACTCCTACGATGCTTAAGTAAAGAAGAAGGCCACATAATCTTGCATGAATTACACTATGGAGCCGCCGGAAACCACAGCTCGGGGAGAATCTTATCTGCCAAGGCAAAGACAATGGGATATTTTTGGATGTTCATGAACGATGATGCGAAGGAAATGGCGAAAGATGTGAAGAATGTCAACGGTTCGGCAAGAAAATACTGGTAGCAGGAGTACCCCTAAATTTTGTGATAAGCCCATGGCCCTTTGCCAAATGGGGGGTAGACATTGTCGGTCCATTACATGTAGGAACAGGGCAGAGGAAATACTTGATAGTGGCTACGGATTACTTTACTAAATGGGTTGAGGAAGCTCCACTAAGGCACATCCAAGACAAAGATGTTTTCAAGTTTATCTGGGAACATATCATTTGCCGCTTCGGGGTCCCAGCAGCTATCGTATCCGATAATGGAAAACAGATCCAAGGGGAAAACATTGACCTTTTGTTCAATACGTACAACATCAGGAAAAGTAAGGCTAATCTCATTTACCCCCAGAGTAATGGGAAGGCCGAGATCACTAACAAAACAATCACTGACAACATGAAGAAGAATTTGGATGGGGAATATGGTAACTGGTGCGAGGAGCTATACAACATATTATGGGAATACAGGACCACACATAGGGAACCTACCGGGTTCTCACCGTTCATGCTTACTTACGGAACTGAGGAAATTTTGCCGACGGAAGGAATGATCCCCACTACTAGGACAGAAGCTTGGAGGCGAAACGTCTCGTCCGATCTAATCTTGGAAAAACTAGACGATTTGGAGGAGACACGAGAGATGGCGCTACAAAAAATGGAAAACTATCAAAGGAGGTTACAACGAGAGTACAACAAACGTGTTCGCCCAAGAGAATTCCAACCAGGAGATCAAGTGCTGAAGTTTCTGGCCGAATGGGAGCGCGACAAAAAGGGAGGTAAGCTAGCACCCCAAGTGGGGCGGGCCGTATATAATTGCATCTAAGGCAGGCGAGGGATCATATCGGCTACTGAGACTCGATGGAACAAAAGAGCCCAAACCCTGGAACGTCAAATATCTAAAGTTATACCACCCATGAAGGGAGGTGCGATGAAAAGGTGAGCATACTTGTCTTCTATTTCTATGAAACCGTGAGGGGTATGGAATAGGTCATGAGCGATTAATGGTCATTCGTACTCGGGGCAAAGCCAGTGTGGAAGTGCCGAGGTGACTTACACTCGAATGGTCATTCTTACTCGGGGAAAAGCCAGTGTGGAAGTGCCGAGGTGACTTACACTCGAATGAGCATTCGTACTCGGGGCAAAGCCAGTGTGGAAGTGTCGAGGTGCCTTACAGTCGCCTGGCTATTCTTACTCGGGGCAGTGGAAGTGTGCAAGTGCCGAGGTAGCCTAAGGGTTCTGGTGGTTGGAAACCAGCTCCACAGGTTGTTAAGACACGAGTTCTTCTCATCTAGTTGGCCTACTTACATTTGAAAGGCCGCCCCCATCGCAAGTGGATGTGACCGCTTTCCCGAGATTGGTTGATCGATAACCGCTCGGGGTAATCGAGCCTAGAATTAGGTTGAATGGTACCCTTCCACTGAATTCAAGAGATAGTGATGAGATACCCCGATCAGGACATGGAATTGGGCCCGATGACCCTCCTTGTTGGGTGTGTTCAACAGAAAAGGTTAAAATACTAACTTACATAAACAATAATTGCAGGAATGACATAAGAAACAAAGGCTAATTAGATAGCGTCATGCGTCCATTAAGAAAGCGCGGAAAGTGTCATGCAACCATATGAAATGAAAAGTTTAACAGAAGTAAAATAAACAGCATCGGAGACGCAGCACCCCCATTTAAACAAACAAGCAGTATATCAGAAGTAAAAAGGGGAGAAGTGTTCAAAGAAATTTACAACCCTTGGAAAAGGGAGATTTAGTGACGCAGCACTACAAAAGGGGAATTCAAGCCTTGGGGGAAACAGTGCAGCCATCTTTTGCGCAACCTCACGCCGCTTATTCTCCACCCACTCCTCAATACCCGACCGATCCTTCTAGTCTATCTCCTCTGCATGGGCGACGCGTTCATCCTAAAGTTGTTGGGTAAGCTGAGAAGTAGTTTCCTCGGCATCGGCCAGCTTCAAACCTAACTCGGCCTCGACATGTTTCAACCGTCGGACCTCCAGATCCAATTCGTGAGAACGTTTCTTCTCACCTACAAGATCACAACAACGTGGTATTATTCATTGAATAGGGTTTAGCAATTTCACAACTACAAAAAATAATCTAGACCTAAGGAACTTCCTCAACACGTCGCTAACAAGACCTGAAAGGGCTGGTAATACTGACTGAAGCGACTCTACTGACTTGGACAACTCATCCTCGGCCTTGGATAATTTTATGGTTAGCTCGTTATAGCATTGTTCATTGATTCATTACTGGGGCAATACTTCTTATGTTCACTCCACTCCTCCATTAAAAGATTGTGTGATACTTGAAGCACTGAAAGTTGCGACCTACTCCATTCTAGCTCACCCACCATCTTTTCAAACTCGCCCACTTTGCCCAGTAGATCCCTATTATCTCGCTAAACCACATCTTTATCCCTTAATATTCGTCGGCGATCCTCATGAAGGTCTCGGTTTCGCAATTGTAGAGCATCTACCCGTTGCTCTAAATTCGTGGCCAAAGCAGTTTTCTCAGCAGTAAGGCGTTGGGAAGAGTCCAAGTGAGCCCGTAAATTGTCTATCTCTACAGGGTCATACTCAAACTGACGATATCGTTCTAGTTCACCTTCGAGTTCTTCGATCTCCTCAGCTTGGCGATCTATTTTGCCATATTTGTTTGCCATTCGCCGACGGAGATTCTCCACTAAATCCTTTTCAATATCCCACTTCCTCTTCATGATCCTAAACTCCGAAGAAGCATCTAAACCTATACTATCTATCTCGGCTAGAAGAAGGATACCCGACTCAGGATACTGGCACGGTAAACTCAATCAACTTAAGTTAAGGTTTAAAGAACTGTAACATACCTTGAGCATCGGGAAGTTTAATTTCCAGCTCGCGCGCACGACTCTTCTCGTTCTGCAGTTGAAGTTGGAGAGTTTCCACCAACTGCCCCTCCCGTTGACGATTGGAGGCATCTAACCGTACTCGATTAAGGATCTAACCCACGTAAGCAAGTTAGAATGGCAGGCGACGATCGAGAAGAAATTAAGCAGTGGGACATCGCCCAAACATGCAGAGTTACTCACCACCGTGTCAAGAGTCTGAGCAATATCTCCATAGAGGGGCACCTCATCAAGCATTTATTCATCAGTATACGCTCCAAAGTCGGGGGAAATAAGCACTCCAAGAGAATTCATGATAGGGCCGGAGACAGTGAAGGAAGTTTCAGCACTAGACGACGATCCATCAGTAATCCGGGGTACACGAGGTAGTCCAATAGTAATAATCTTCTCTGAGTCGGGCGTCTTCGGGGGTTCTTGTTTGTCGCCCATCTCTTTCCCATCACCCTTGTCATCCGAGACATCCTCGCCGAATATGTCATCTTCATTGGGAATATCGATGATTGGTTTCTGCCTCTGCTGCGGCTTAGTAACAACATGCTTGACCTTAAGAGGCTGAGGATCAATCTCCGGCACACCGGCTTCATCATCATGCCTAGGAAATTTCTGCACAAGGCTTCTCGTCAGAACATGCGAGGGCAAAAAACAGGGGCAAGTACATGTACTTATAAGAAAATGATTGTGTTTGTTACCTTCCCCTGGTCTTCCTCAACCCTTGTGCCAATACCCCTTTTTCTCGACGAAGCGGCGACCTTGGTAGAGTCGCCCTGGGGCTTCAATAACAACAAACAGGCGATTGGCGTCAAAACTAACAAGATAGAAATTGAGGAAAGTAGAAGGAAGCACATACCTTATCATCCCTATCGTCGTTAACCACCTAGAAAGGATAGGGCTAGGCGGGAAGTGGAGGCGACGGGAAGCTACCATGTAAAATGGGACCTCGGACAAGAAGTGGAACTCGGGGATAAATTGGGTCATTGGTATGACGGGGTCGCCTGTTAGAACCTTGGCCCATGGGATCAGCATCCAGTATCATCCTCTCAACATTCTTGGGCATAGTTCTGTGTCGATGCGGACTGGCAGCAAAACCGGCAAGATCACCGTTGGTTGAGGTACCATCTCGATAGTTGGCAAGGAAATTGGCAACGAAATACTCTGGAGCATGCTCGGGCTTGTAGGTCGACCACTCGGCGGTAGAACCATGACCATATCGGCGGGCTCTCCATTCATCCATAATGCGAAAAGTGTTGCCAGTCCACTGAGCCAGGGCATGATAAGGCTTGAGCTGGGAGAGAACCTCACAATAAAAAGGGATATCTGGGTTGTACAAAGGGAGACGAAGTCCTAGCTCCTGCTGGCCCTGAGTAATGACCAGACACTTAGCCGACTGATCGTAATTCTCCACGTTGGACTTCTTCAGAATGTTGTTTTGGCCCGAGATCAGGGTAACTTCATAATTTTGAAGATCATACTTCTCCTTCAACTGCTAAATGAATTCTTCATCAGAGAGATCTTTCCCCCTTTTATCGGACCTGCGCGAAATAGAAGGAGAATCATCAGGAAAGATAGATTTCATGGCGCGATCATCGTACTTGGAGGGACTATCAAATGAAAACAGGGAATAAAGGGGAAAAGCATCAATCTCGGAAAAAACATCATCAACACACCTTTTCTCGGTCATGGAGGGAGAAGAAGCCATTGACGAGAATAGTGAAGAACTTGGAAATCGGTGAATAAGGTTGGGACGACGAGAACGTAACCATAGTTACTGTAGCAATCGGTGATGAAGAGGTGAGGGAAGAAAATCAAGAAAACAAAGGCTTATAGAGGAAGAAAGGTAATAGAGAGTCTCGAAGTGAAAGTTGCAGCGTCTGGAAACTAAAAAAAGAAATGGTAAAGAAGAAGAAAGAGAACATGAAATGGGCTATTTAAAGAAGAGAAGTTGTAACCGACGCCGACGGTTACATGTAATAAAGTGGAGTTAATGGGGGACTGCATGGAGGAATTCGCGGCATGAAAAAGGACGTGGGAAGCTGGGACGACTTTCTTTCACTCGTGTCTACCACACGAGCGAAAGAAGGGGCATAAATGTAGGTGTAGATTATCCACAGGGCTAGGCGGCAATATCTCAAAGCTATGATGTACCCAAACAAAAAGAGACGAGAAGCACATGATAGAGGCTGGAATGCGCGAGATTTAAGGAGCCACGTGGATCGGGCATGATCACTCTACAGCTGTCGGACAAGACTCGAACCCAAGCCTCTGACAAAGCTGACAGATGAGACATATTGGGTCAAACGAGGAGCGGTAGTCAAAGGGATAAGAAGATACGTGTCATATAGGCCAACTGCATGGCGACAGACTGGAAGGGAGACATCGCACCAAGAGAATACCCGAATGGATCGTCTCGGACGAGAGACTACAAAGGAATCAAAGAACATCGGCCATAATTACAGAAGAAGGGAAAACGCAAGCAGGCCCGATGACAGGACTTCAAGTTAGATATGTTGTGATTAACACCCTAGTTTGGATGTAGGTAGCTTCTCCTATAAATAGAAGAACTTGTATCCAAAATAGGTAGGTGGTAATTTCGGAGAGAGGGAAAGACTTGAGATTACATTAAAGAATGAGAGAATTGAGAACTAGCCCATCTTGTAAGTGAGCTCAACTTGGAGAGCAACACCATTGTAACCCTTGAAATAATAAGATTCATCCTTTCACCCCTATGGAAGTAGGTAATCATACCGAACCACGTATATCCTTGTGTCAATTATCATTGTTCTTACTTTCACTTTCATGAGTAGATGGTTACTATCCTTTGGATGTAGTTTATAGTAAAATGCATCTACACTATGCTAGCCGCACCTCTGTGCCAATGGCAAATCATGCCAGCCACACCGACCGCGCCAAAGCATGCCAACCATGCTAGCCGCACATCTGTGCCAATGGCAAATCATGCCAGCCACACGAACCGGGCCAAAGCATGCCAACCATGCTATCCGCACCTCTGTGTTAATGGAAAATCATGCCAGCCACACCGACCGCGCCAAAGCATGCCAACCATGCTAGCCGAACCTCTGTGCCAATGGAAAATCATGCCAGCCACACCAACCGCGCCAAAGCATGCCAACCATGCTATCCGAACCTCTGTGCCAATGGAAAATCATGCCAGACACACAGACCACGCCATGCAAAATACATCTCGCCATGGCCCCTCATGTCGCGCCACCATACTGGCCTTCCCCACGCGGCTACCAAAGTGAAGGCATGAAAAAATCAACGGTTTCCCTTCAATCTCAGGAGCAAATCCTGGCCGTCTAAGGTCCCCTCACGGCCTTTGGCCCAAAACCCTTGCTTGGTCACGCACCTAGCCAAAGCTAGCCACGCCGACCGTGCCATGCCAAACACGTCTCGCCATGGCCACTTATGCCGCGCCAAAATAATGGCCTTCCCCACGCGGCTACCAAAGTGAATGCGTGCAACAATCAATGGTTGCCTTTCAATCCCAGGAGATAATCCTGGCCGTATAAGGTCCCCTCACAACCTTTGGCCCAAAACCCCAGCTTGGTCACGCACCTAGCCAAAGCTAGACACGCCGACCGCGCCACGCCAAACACATCTCGCCATGGCCCCTCATGACGCGCCACCATGATGGCCTTCCCCACGCGGCTTCCAAAGTGAAGGCGTGCAATAATCAACTGTTGCCCTTCAATCCCAAGAGCAAATCTTGGCCGTCTAAGGTCCCTTCACGACCTTTGGCCCAAAACGCTAGCTTGGTCACGCACCTAGACAAATCTAGCCACGCCGACCGCGCCATGCCAAAGACGTCTCGCCATGGCCCCTTATGCCGCGCCACCATGATGGCCTTCCCCACGCGGCTACCAAAGTGAAGGCGTGCAACAATCAACGGTTGGCCTTCAATACCAGGAGAAAATCCTAGCCGTCTAAGGTCCCCTCACGACCTTTGGTTCAAAACCCTAGCTTTGTCATGCACCTAGCCCAAGCTAGTCCCGCCATGTGTCCATGGCTACCCCTTGGCCCCATATTCCAAGACAAACCCGCACCTAGACCAAGCTAGTCATGCCATGCGCCCATGGCTACCCCTTTGCCCCACATGCCAAGCCAAAACCGCACCTATCCTAAGCTAGTCCCGCCATGCGCCCATGGCTACCCCTTTGCCCCACATGCCAAGCCAAAACCGCAACTAGCCCAAGCTAGTCACGCCATGCGCCCATGGCTACCCCTTGGCCCCGCATGCCAAGCCAAACCAAACCTAGACAAGCTATCCGCGCCATGCCAAACACACTTTTCCTTGGCCCTAACCATGCTAGTCATGTCATACCAAGCCAAGTGCCATGTCCTTGGCCCTAGCCATGCCATACGCCCATGGAAAACCATTGTCCCCACATGCCAAGCCAAACCAAACCTATCCAAGCTAGCCGCGCCATGCCAAACACACTTTGCCTTGGCCCTAGCCATGCTAGTCACGTCATACCAAGCCAAATGCCCTCGCATTGGCCCTAGCCATGTCATACGCCCATGGAAAACCCTTGGCCCCTCATGCCAAGTCTAAACACAGCCTAGCCGTGCCACCTTGTTGGCCCTCGCTATGCGGCTGCCAAAACGAAGGCGTGCAACGGTCAACGGTTGCCCCTCCTCTTAAGATGCTAAATATCGACCATCGAAGGTCACTAGGCTAGCAAGTTCCCCGATCTTAACTTGCCAAGCCACAACAACGTGCTACATATTTTCCAAAAATATTTGAGATATCAACACAAACTGGGGGATCCTCTTTGTGTATTGGTTTGGCGGTTTACAGCGTGCGGCGTACACTATGCCCGTCATAAGGAAGTTGCATAAGGGTGAGGCAGTTAGTAAATATGGGAAGTTATGTGTGAAACGTTCATGGGACATAAAGTACATGCGTTCACAACTTTATGGACATCAATTCCATGCATACGGTTATCACCTCCTCCCATTTACTTCCCCACTCCTTAATGAGACCAGGGTATGTTTTTACTCCGACTTGTATAAATAGGTCTTACCTATTTCCATTGAACAACAAGTTCATACAGGAGATACAACACTCAAAAATACTCACCTCGTTAGCTCTCTCACTTTTATGATAACAAGTCGTAGTAACCCAACTACTCTTCCAGAATCAACTATTTTGGTCTCACCACTTTCCTTGCTTCCCTCCCCAAAACCAACCCATTCTCCTCCACTTTATGACCGAAGCAAGTCTGGAACAACCATTTCTTGGTTTAGGTCGGACTTGTACAGATTGATCTCTCGAATCTAAAGTACTCCCTCGTAGTACATTTTTTATGGTTTAAATTATTTCTCACCTGCACACCCGCAATTACCGAAATCAGCAGAAACCATTTTCACCTACAAACAATTGGCGACCACAGTGGGAGGTTCGATCTTTCGGTTACAATGTCAATTTTCAACCGGCGATCTCATTCTTCGACCCAGACGTCAAGATGGTAGAGGAAGGCGATCCACTCCGACTCAGTTACCCGACGACTCGATTATCAGTCATGACACGACTAGGGATGACTGGGGACTTCCCAGAGGTTAAAAGCAAAATGATCCACCCAAGGGTCAACGGCTCGGTTAATCAGATATATCAGTAATGGCTGGGGACTTTCTACGACCGTGTTTCTCGTAAAGCTTGGTCCTACACCAGGAAGGTTTACTTCTCACCAGAAGACCTAAGAAACCAAGTAAGTCTTACCAAGACAAAATACATGGTTTTCTTTTTCAAGTTTCACAAGAATGATAAAACCAATAGCCATGTTATGTTTAATCCCTTGTCATCTACCAACACACGGTTCCATGGTTTTCTTAGGATGTCTGCGTCACTTTCATTCATATCCAAAGACAATTCAATTCTAAACATTTCATTCAAAAAAAATATATAATCCAAAACCGTCAAGGTAGCATTTACCTATTAACCCTAGAAAACCAGAAAATCAAAAACCATAAACCAGGCGTTTAGTTTGCCTTTAAAAAAAAAGTCACCTACCCGTGCCTACTTTGCACAACAATGATTACCCGTCACTATTAGCAGACGTTACTACGGTGACATTTGAATAATTGTTTATGATGAAGTATTTCCACAAGTTTATGAAAGGCATGCCCATGGCGAGGGTTTACACCAGTTCAGAAGAAAAATGTTTCTACAGACTTATGGAAGGCATACTTATGGCTATGGTTTGCACCAGCACAAGAAAACAAGAGAACAAATGAAAAGAGAAATGCTGGAGTACATAGCTGGGATATGCTTACCCACTTTATCACTACCACGCTACCGCTAACACCAGGACGTGATAACAAATATATGAGATAAAAAGGGGAGCCAACCCATTTCCTAAGCATAACACATTTTGGAATTTGAATAAGGAAATGATTTCATATTTGAGTTGCATGTGGGAAGAGGCAACTGAGCCCGCAAGAACAAATCCGCGTCACGCCAAGCCAGCGTCGTACCAAGCCAACGGTCCGCGCCATGCCCAGCCAATGGTCCACGCCGTGACAAAATCCAAGCCAGCGTCCATGCCTAGCCAGCGTCCACGCCAAGCAAGCGCCCATTCCAAGCCGATCTAGCGCTTACCAGACTCGCTTGCCAGACATGCTTTCCAGATGCGCTTCCAAAATGTGCTTCCCAGACGCACTTAACAGATGCGCTTCCCAGACGTGCTTCCCAGACGTTCTTCCCAGACGCGCTTTCCAGGCGCGCTTGCCAGATGTGCTTACCAGACGCACATGCCAGGCACACATGCTGCACGCGTACGCCAGCTGCAATACCACACTCTGCGCTAACAGTTTGCATCCTTCCAGCGCTAACATCTTGCGCCCTTCCAGCACTATCCTCTCCCTACGAAACAACGCCATGGCAAATCATGCCAGCCACACCCACCGCGCCAAAGCATGCCAACCATGCTAGCCGCATGATGAGTGCCAAATATTGCATATTCATACACCTTTTCATTGGCACTTAACTCATCTTTCGCGCTTCAAAGTCATATATTATCCCAAATTATGCATTCTTACCATCTTCAAGAATAAATATTTGTATTAATTAATTTTGTGTTTTTAAGTACTAAATAAAGCTTGGAAGAATTGAGAAGACAAAAGAGAAGAAAGTTGGAAGCGTTGCAACCCGCTCGCAAGATCAGTGGCAACCTGTTTACAAAAATCCAATGGGATTAAACAACCCATGATCCAAAACCCAAGACCCAAATCCATTTCCACCTCACCCCCATTGGATTCTTTCCAAAACATCCACCTCACCCCCATTGGATTCTTTCCAAAACATCCACCTCACCCCCATTGTATTCCATTATATCCATCAATTAAGAAAACATGTTTTGTTTAATTGTTGAGTGGTTGCTACAGTGAAATTCGGATCCCAAGTGTGAGAGAATTTTTGTGTATAAATAGAGAGGGTTGTTGTGTTGAAAACTCATCCAAGAATAGCTTGTTCATGTTAGTTTATCAAATTTCAATTTTGTTGTAATGTTCTTCATGTTCTAATTTCATTTACTAGGTTTAGATGAAGCCCTAATCTCATTGGTATGTATTCATATCTTGTATCTTGTTCTTGAAAGTTTAGAATTGTTTAAAGATATAATTTAATCCAAGTTTGTCAACATCTTGCTCTCACAATGTATGCCATGTATCCATTGTAGTTAGAATATCTCTATGTTGATTATGCTACAACTCATGCTTAACCAAATATTGATCCTCAGATTAGTTGTGCTTTAATTAGACAATTAATGCTTTGGAGAAATACTTTAGTTGTGATTAAATTATCCATTGGAGAAACACCTTAGATATACGGTAGACTTGAATTACTATGAGGACAAGAATAATATTACAAGTTGAATGCATATCATAAGTTAGTGGTGGATTTGAATACCCTAGTATCCATATTCTCATTGTTTACACCTCGATTTAATTACATATTTTAATTCAATATTATTTTCTGTTTAAGTCTTTGCCAATATCTCGTCGTATCGACAAAATCAAACCCCTTTTGGTTACTCTGAATCAGTTCTAAGTAAGGATTTAGAATCAACTTCTACACTCTCCAAGTCTCTGTGGTTCGACCTGTGCTTGCCCTGTGTTGCTTGTCGACACTGTGCACTTGCAGTTTATACATAGAAGTAGGTATCTTTCCGAGCCTACCAAGTTTTTGGCACCGTTGCCGGGGACTCGGTTGCGGTGTAGTTCAAGTTTCTATCTCATGTCACTGTTCATATTTCATCTCCTGGGAATGTTCACATTTCACTGTACATATTTCACTGTACAACAGGTATTTCACTGTTTATATTTCAATGTACATATTCGAATTACTGTAGCAACACAACTATTCACAGTCAATTTTAAAATTAATATTGATATTTTTTTTATTTTGCTTTTGATTTCAAACTTCGAAACCCTAACTACCTCTTTTGAACTCAACAGGTGCCTGAGTAGCTGTTGTAAGTGCGAAGCGAAAGGAAGCGGAAGAAGTTTTTATTTTAAAAAAAAAAAAAAAAAAAAAAGAGAGTTTATTTTATTTATTTTTAGTTTGTATTAGGATTCCTCTACTCTTGTAATTTTCTTTTTCTTTTGCACTTTAATTTTTTTTGGACTTGGACATTCTATTTTTATTTTTATTTTTAAACCCTACGGAAGGGTAGTATTAAATATCAAACTGTTTGCAGAGAAGGACGGTGATTACAATATCACCTCGGCCCATCGGGTTCGTTCATGACATCGGAGTCGTGGTCCGAGTCGACAACAACGGTTCATCCCCCGTCTGGTACGGGAGGTAAGTTTGTCGAAACACTCGCGAATCCCCTGTTAGCGAGTTACTGTATTCCTTCGGTTGCATATATGTTGAGGACTTGAATACGGATGCTTTTATTTTCCTAGTAAAGGGCAAGAACTGGCCATACAAGATAAGGGTTCGGATTTCATCACCGTTTTCTTCTTGCCCGCCTTAGGAAAACGATACCTACGCGAACATAAGCTTTAAAATTTGGAATAGAACGAGACCTATAGGGTAACGAGCTTAGTAGGAAAGTCGTTTGAAAAATATTGGTTACTCTTTAAGCATACTTCGAAGTTCATGACGGTTTCTGTAAATTGAATATGTGACTGCGCCGCCTTGTAATACGGTGAGGCCTTAGGTATCAAAGCTCTAGCAGCTTCCCTCGCCTCTATTCAATTTACTTAAACTCGGATTGATTCCAGAGGAGTTTGCTCAGATTGTAACGAATTCCATTTCGAAGGATTAGAAGCTGGTCTAGAAAACAATCTAAGTGGAGCCATCATGCTTTTTGTTTGCTAGAAATCAGTAGGTTTACTGTGGTGGAGTCATCCTTGTTTGCGATTGCATAGAACTTCCCTTCCGTTTATGATTTTTCTTCTTTTATTTTTTTTTCTAATGTATGCCCGAGGTAATTAGAGAACGGGCTTGAAAAAAAAAAAAAAAAAAAACCAATAATGAAAAAAAAATATTGGTCTGTTTTCAATGTGTACATCCCAATCTATGCAACAAGCCTAGTGCTAGTTAGAGATCATGTCAGGATTCTGGTCTGCAGGTGGGGATGGAAACAAATCCATCATAGAGCTTGCTTACGGGCATGCTTCACATTATGAAACTCCAACAGACCATGATGTCACTAGTTATAGGGATTATTATGGACATTTTCACAGTCCTGAGCATCAATACATGGACCCTAATAACTACTCACACATGTATCATCCACCACAGGGTGAAAATGCACATCTTTACAGTGCCCAACTCTCACAATCATCACTTTTGGACCAGTTAGAAGCTGGAACTGCAGCTTTAGAAATGCAAATGCATGAATCGTGCTGCATATAATTCTTCTAGGCAATCTGAAATCTATGCTTGTACCTTATGTGGAGGCTTAGGCCATCCCTGTTGAGAATTGCTATATTTTGCATGATTTTAGGCAATCTAGAGAATATCATGAAAATCCAAAATATGAAATGCCAACAGATTACAAAGCCGATAGTCATTGGGACCATAATCAACCTTTCAAGGTTGCGATCAGTATTTTATAGACCCTAATGACCATGCACACATGTATCATCCACCACAGTGGGAAGTTGAACAATTTTGTACTTCTCAATCTGTGGAGGAAAATCTCAGACTCATCGAACAAAATAATGCTAGGAGTGTATTGCATGATAAACCATATAGCATTAATTATGAATTTCCTACATCGTTGAAGACTCTCCTTCCATTGAACAACTTAATGCATTATTAAAAATGAATTTGATTCGTTTACAAAATGTAGGAAGGGAGGAATTTCAGGATGAAATGTTTGTTTGTCCTAATGAAATAAAATGTGAAAATAGTATGCCTAGTCTTACTCGTGCAGCTGATATTGCATATGAACCTGTTTTAAATGAAGGGACTAGAAATACTACGATTTTAAATAAGAAAATGCATTTCTGTGATGATGATGATGATGATGTTATGTTAGAAGAACATGTTTTTACTGAAAATATTGTCGAACCTTTGGGTTCAGAGACAATAGGCTTGTCTGCCTCAACCTTAATGAGTGATGTTTCTTCTAATGTTCCATATACATGGGATGTTGATACTGATCTTGAGCCTGTGCAATTGTCCTGTGAACAAGAGCATGACACATTTCTTGTGTCTGACTTAGAAAATGTTAAATCTCCTGTCGACACTAATGATCTTATGCATGAAAATATAATTGACGTGTCTGATTCTATACCTAGGTCACAACATGATGTCTCTTTCGATTTGTCTATGCATGAGAATAAAAATTTGGATGATCGTGAAACTGATTTGGGTCTTGCTGAATTGTTCTATGAATGTGAGCATGATGTAGCACTTGTAGATGACTTAGGAGATGTTAATGTAACTAATGATAATGGTACTCTTGATCTCATCCATATGAGCAACTTAGACGTGCCTACTCTCCTGATTAAGTTACCAACTGATGGTCTTACAGTGGACCTAAGAATTGCTCCTTTGAAGTGTGATGAATCGATGTGGTTGACAGTTCCAAACCTAAGGTTAGAGTTATGTGCATCTCAAAATCTTTTGGACTTTTTGTCCACTAAATATCCTGTTATTGAGAAGTCATATCTGGAATGCATTGATGTTTCTCTTCCCATCCCGAACAAAGCCCATTTTGAGCTAGACCTTCTGCGTGCTGAACCCCTAAAATTGTTAGATTTCGTGCCCAAAAGTATTTCTATTGAAAAATCTAGGTTTGGGGGTATCTCATTTTGTTTTACTTTCTCACTTGCATTTCTATCATATCATAATTATGTGAGATTGTTAAAATTTCTGCACTTCATCTTTTGGGTTGATCCTCAACTCTTTAGATTGATAGTGTATGGTGAATTTTTGTATATAATAATCCCGTAGATATTGTTAAATCTTGTTTCATGAACCGGTTAAGTTGTATTTTGTATATATTGTGCTAATCCAATGTGACATCAACTGAGTTAATGTTGGATTCTAGCATTGAATAATGAGGCTCTAATCTTGCTTTTGACATACCGATAATCTCTTCCCTTTTCTCTACTCAACATAGTTCTCATGGTATGTTTCTGTTTAAATTCTTTTCATCTGTTGAAACATTGAGGACAATGTTTGATTTAGGTTTGGGGGTTTGTTTTGCATATAGAGTTTTTAGTCTTTATTAAAAATTAAAAAATCAAAAAAAAAAAATGATGACCAGCTGTGTAGCGGGTCTTTTGTAGGATCTTTTGTAGTCTTTTGCATCTTTTATGACCAGCTGTGTAGCGGGTATTTTGTAGGATCTTTTGTAGTCTTTTGCATCTTTTATGACCAGCTGTGGAGCGGGTCTTTTGTAGGATCCTTTGTAGTCTTTTGCATTATTTATGACCAGCTGTGGAGCGGGTCTTTTGTAGGATCTTTTGTAGTCTTTTGCATTTTTTTGTTGTCTTCTATGACCAGCTGTGTAGCAGGTCACTAAAAAAAAAAATTAAAAAAAAAAAAAAAAAAAAAAAAAATTGGTTACAAATTTTCATGGTTCTACGAAATTCCGAAGTTCATCATCTACAGTTGAAGACCGAAGACGAAGACATTTCTATGATGCTCTGAAATTGGAGAAGGTTTTGTGGGTACATCTTTGGTAGGCCCTCACGAGACTACAACTCGTCCACTAGGGACACCTAGGGATTTAAAGGCTTAGTGCATACGCTAAATGCATTCGAGAGACCAAATGTGACAAGTGGTATAGTTAGGATTTTGGATTTGTTTCACTTGAGGACAAGTAAAATTCAGGTTTGGGGGTATTTGATGAGTGCCAAATATTGCATATTCATACACCTTTTCATTGGCACTTAACTCATCTTTCGCGCTTCAAAGTCATATATTATCCCAAATTCTCGCATTCTTACCATCTTCAAGAATAAATATTTGTATTAATTAATTTTGTGTTTTTAAGTACTAAATAAAGCTTGGAAGAATTGAGAAGACAAAAGAGAAGAAAGTTGGAAGCGTTGCAACCCGCTCGCGCAATAGTGGCAACTGTTTACAAATTCATGGGATTAAACAACCCATGATCCAAAACCCATGATCCAAAACCCAAGACCCAAATCCATTTCCACCTCACCCCCATTGGATTCTTTCCAAAACATCCACCTCACCCCCATTGGATTCTTTCCAAAACATCCACCTCACCCCCATTGTATTCCATTATATCCATCAATTAAGAAAACATGTTTTGTTTAATTGTTGAGTGGTTGCTACAGTGAAATTCGGATCCCAAGTGTGAGAGAATTTTTGTGTATAAATAGAGAGGGTTGTTGTGTTGAAAACTCATCCAAGAATAGCTTGTTCATGTTAGTTTATCAAATTTCAATTTTGTTGTAATGTTCTTCATGTTCTAATTTCATTTACTAGGGTTTAGATGAAGCCCTAATCTCATTGGTATGTATTCATATCTTGTATCTTGTTCTTGAAAGTTTAGAATTGTTTAAAGATATAATTTAATCCAAGTTTTTCAACATCTTGCTCTCACAATGTATGCCATGTATCCATTGTAGTTAGAATATCTCTATGTTGATTATGCGACAACTCATGCTTAACCAAATATTGATCTTTAGATTAGTTGTGCTTAATTAGACAATTAATGCTTTGGAGAAATACTTTAGTTGTGATTAAATTATCCATTGGAGAAACACCTTAGTTATACGGTAGACTTGAATCTACTATAAGGACAAGAATAATATTACAAGTTGAATGCATATCATAGGTTATTGGTGGATCTGAATACCCTAGTATCCATATTATCATTGTTTACATATCTTGTTATTTGAATCTTTTACTTTTATTATTTCAGTCACTTGAAAATCATATCATCGTATCGACAAAATCAAACCCCTTTTGGTTACTCTCTGAATCAGGATTTAGAATCAACTTCTACACTCTCCAAGTCTCTGTGGTTCGACTTTGTGCTTGCCCTGTGTTGCTTGTCGACACTGTGCACTTGCATTTTATACATATAAGTAGGTATCTTTCCGAGCCTACCACCGCACCTCTGTGCCAATGGAAAATCATGCCAGCCACACCCACCGCACCAAAGCATGCCAACCATGCTAGCCGCACCTCTGTGCCAATGAAAAATCATTCCAGCCACACCGACCGCGCCAAATCATGCCAACCATGCTAGCCGCACCTCCGTGCCAATGGAAAATCATGCCAGCCACACCGACCGCGCCAAAGCATGCCAACCATGCTAGCTGCACCTTTGTGCCAATGGCAAATCATGCCAGCCACGCCGACCGCGCCATGCCAAACACATCCCGCTATGGCCCCTCATGCCGCGCCACTATGCTAGCCTTCCCCACGCGGATACCAAAGTGAAGGCATGCAATAATCAACGGTTTCCCTTCAATCCCATGAGCAAATCCTGGCCGTCTAAGGTCCCCTCACGACCTTTGGCCCAAAACCCTAGCTTGGGCACGCACCTATCCAAAGCTAGCCACGCCGATCGCGCCATGCCAAACACGTCTCGCCATAGCCCCTCATGTCGCGCCACCATGATGGCCTTCCCCACGCGGCTACCAAAGTGGAGGTGTGCAACAATCAACGGTTGCCCTTCAATCCCAGGAGAAAATCCTGGCCATCTAAGGTCCCCTCACGACCTTTGGCCCAAAACCCTAGCTTGGTCACGCACCTAGCCAAAGCTAGCCATGCCGACCGCGCCGTGCCAGAAACGTCTCTCCATGGACCCTCATGTCGCGCCACCATGATGGCCTTCCCCACGCGGCTACCAAAGTGAAGGTGTGCAACAATCAACGGTTGCCCTTCAATCCCAGGAGCAAATCCTGGCCGTCTAAGGTCCCTTCACGACCTTTGTCCCAAAACCCTAGCTTGGTCACGCACCTAGCCAAAGCTAGCCACGCCGACCGCTCCAAGCCAAACACGTCTCGCCATGGCCCCTCATGTTGCGCCACCATGATGGCCTTTCACATGAGGTTACCAAAGTGAAGGCGTGCAACAATCAATGGTTGCCCTTCAATCCCAGGAGCAAATCCTGGTCGTGTAAGGTCCCCTCACGACCTTTGGCTCAAAAACCTAACTTGGTCACGCACCTAGCCCAAGCTAGTCCTGTCATGCGCCCATGGCTACCCCTTGGCCCCACATGCCAAGCCAAAACCGCACCTAGCCCAATCTAGTCACGCCATACGCCCATGGCTACCCCTTGACCCCACATGCTAAGCCAAAACCGCACCTATCCCAAGCTAGTCCTACCATGCGCCCATGGATACCCCTTGGCCCCACATGCCAAGCCACAACCGTACCTAGCCCAAGCTAGTCACGACATGCGCCCATGGATACCCCTTGGCCCCGCATGCCAAGCTAAACCAAACCTAGCCAAGCTAGATGTGTCATGCCAAACACACTTTTCCTTGGCCCTAGCCATGCTAGTCACGTCATACCAAGCCAAGCGCCATGGCCTTGGCCCTAGTCATGCCATACTCCCATGGCAAACCCTTGGCCACACATGCCAAGCCAGACCAAACCTAGCCAAGCTAGCCGCGCCATGCCAAACGCACTTTGCCTTGGCCTTAGCCATGCTAGTCATGTCATACCAAGCCAAGCACCCTCACCTTGGCCCTAGCCATGCCATACGTCCATGGAAAACCCTTGGCCCCTCATGCCAATTCTAAAGATACCCTAGCCGTGCCACCTTGTTGTCCCTCGCTACGTGGCTGTCAAAACGAAGGCGTGCAACGATCAACGGTTTCCCCTCCTCTCAAAATGCAAAATATCGACCGTCGAATGTCACCAGGATAGCAAGTTCCCCGAGCTCAACTTTCCAAGCCACAACAACGTGCTACATATTTTCCAAAAACATTCGATACATCAACACAAACTGGGGGATCCTCTTTGGGTATTGGTTTGGCAGTTTACATCATGCGGCGTACACGACGCCCGTCATAAGGAAGTGGCATAAGGGTGAGGTGGTTAGTAAATGTGGGAAGTTATGTATGAAACTTTCATGGAACATAAAGTACATGCGTTAACAACTTTATGGACATCAATTTCATAACGTTAGCATTTTCATGAAAACCAGTGTCATGCGTTAACCACTTTATGGACATCAATTCCATGCATACGGTTACCACCTCCTCCCATTTACTTCCCCACTCCTTAATGAGACCAGGTACGTTTTTACTCCAACTTGTATAAATAGGTCTTACCTATTTCCATTGAACAACAAGTTCATACAGGAGATACAACACTCATAAATACTTACTTGCTAGCTCACCTTGTTAGCTCTCTCACTTTTCTGATAACAAGTCGTAGTAACCCAACTACTCTTCCAGAATCAACTATTCTAGTCTCACCACTTTCCTTGCTTCCTTCCCCAAAACCAACCCATTCTCCTCCACTTTGTGACCGAAGTAAGTCTGGAACGGCCATTTCTTGGTTTAAGCCGGACTTGTACCGATTGATCTCTCGAATCTAAATTACTCCCTTATAGTACATTGTTTAGGGTTTAAATTGTTTCTCACCTGCACACCCGCAATTTCCGAAATCAGCAGAAACCATTTTCACCTACAAACACCTTCTTAAAAACACAAGAATAAATTATCATAAGAAGTTTCCTAGACATTAAGACCTTTGAAAAATACTTTATCGTCACCGAACTCCTTGTCGTCAACAACCATTGGGACATAAGGTTCATGAAGAAAGGAGTTGATGTAAATAAACCTTCTTGACTGATGTCGAACAATGGCCTTCTAAATTTCAAGAGTATTAAACATAAAAGCCTTTATTTGCTGAATCTCTTTCCTTGCTTCCTTCAACTCTTCAAGAACATCAGAAAACTTTTGAGAATTTAAAGGAACAGCTATTGGCTTCCTCACATTCCTTCTTTTTCTTTTCAAAGTTGGAGGTAACGGAGATTTAACTTTTTCCTTCATGATTGATGGCTTAACAATCATATTAACATCTTTTTCATCAGTCGACATAATGCTTGGAGTATCCATGTCGGAATTGTGAGAGGAAATCACAAGTTAATCTCGACAAGCATTCTTATGAAAAAAGAGCTTCTTAGAAAAATAAAAAGGAATGTAGGGTTACAGAACCTTTATACACTTAAAGGATTCACGTACGCACAACTCTTACCCTTAAAAAAAAGGCAGAATTGTTTTTTTTAACCTTCTTTTATTGATTAAACAGGAAAGACTTTTCCAATATCAATTAGATATGAAAAGATGCATGAATTCCATACTTTACAATACTCACAGAGCAAACACACAACAAGAAAGACAATCAAAACGATCCAAAAGACTTTTCTTTTCCTAAAGCCTGAGGTGTGCAAAATCTTGTCTCTTTTGATCAGGCACATGAGACAAGATGCATATACCAACACAATTTAAGTTGTGCTGGGGTGAACAATAATCTATCCATAATATCCTTTTCGAAAAAAATTCATAGAGCCCTGTTTCTCATAGTGTTTAGACCATAATGATCTAGTCTTTTCTTTGGAAACTAACTTCTTTGAAGAAGAGATGCGTTTACATACCTCTGATGATTTTTGTGTAAGTTTTAACTTGTTTGCTAATCGATTCGCTCTTCGTTGAAGTTTGTTGACATATCTCATTTTGTGTTTGAACTTGAAACACATTGACAACTCCTGACCTCTGAGGGAATAATAAGGACATGTCAACCTGGAAGAATATTCAGACGCCCGAGATGTGTATGTGGCTAGACACATAGTGGAACCTAAAAAATCAGAAGAAAAAAAGTTTCCAAAAGAAATAGGTAGATCAATTTTTTCTTTCAGGTCGGTTGAGATTTCTTCTGAAAGAATATCAAGATTGATGTATGTATTGATACAATTATCAAAATCAATATTTTCACAAAGAAGTGCAACACTTGACTTTTCGTCTTTATTAGAATCATAGTTTTCAGACATTTTATCAAGAGTTGTAGCCAGACCTTTGTTCCCAGTTTATTTTTTACGATTTCGACACTCATTTGCAAAATGGCCAAAACCTTTACACTTAAAGCAGTGAGGCATATCCTCGTCATCAGTTTCATCATTATCCCTGTTTTTAGGAGAAATACGGTTATGAGGTTTAACTGATGACCTGGGTTTATTTGTGGAGAACTGTTTACTTCTCTTCAAAAGAAGGTCCCTAAACTGTCTTGTGATCAAGGAGACTGACTTGTCAAGATCTTCATCTGATGAATCAACCTTAGAAATATTATCTTCAGAGATACAAACACTTTTAATTTTGTCAAGTAATTTAGTATTCTTTTGTGCTTTGAAAGCAACATCCTTTCCGGATTCGGATGTATGCTCATGATCAAAGATCTTTAATTTCCCAACCAAAGTATTTCTGGAAAGAATTGCGAGATTATTTCCTTCAACGATAGCAAGCTTCTTAGAATCGTATCTAGATGGCAGTGATCTGAGAATTTTCATCACAATGTCCTTTTTGGGAATAGTCTTACCCAATGCAAAAGATGCATATTAACAATTCAGACACTTTGAGATTAAACTCATCAAATGACATTAAACTCATCAAATGACTCTTCATCTGCCATACAAAGGTTTTCCCAAACAGAATTTAGGTTTTGAAGCCTAGCTTCTTTTTCACAGGTATTCCCTTCAAATACAGTTTCTAAGATATAGGCTTCTTTAGACTTCGTGCAAGTAGTCACATGATGCTGAAGATCTGGGGTAATGGCATGTATGATAGCATTTAAGCCGTTAGAATTTTTCTTTGTAGCAAGGATTTCTTCTGGACTATATCTACCTATATCCTTAGGTATATATACATCGCCTTCTGCATTAACCGGAGGATCATATCCATTAACAACATGTACCCATGATTGAAAATCACGAGCTTGAAGAAAAGAACGTATATTGATTTTCCACCACAAGTAGTTTGAGCCATTGAAAACTGGTGGTACATTTATGGAGATTGAATTTATATCCATAGAGTTAGATCGGTATAAACACACACTTATGAGGTCTTAAACGTGTTTGCCTGCTCTGATACCAATGGAAAAAGCGGGGGTCAACAACCTCACCCAATATTTCTCTTAGCAATCTGTATAGACTAACTCCAATATACTTTTAAGAGAATCAACTAAACAATTAGACTCAATATTAATAAAAAGTATATCAAAGAGTTTGTATCTCTATTTCACAATGTAATCAGCAAATCAAACACATGGAAATCCGTGAGCCTAATTATTATGTGAAACAACTTGAACAGTACCAAAGACCAATGTTCAAGGATCAATCAATTTCAATCAACAACCAAAGGTTGGATTTACCAATTGATCGATTCAACGCACAACCTGTGATATTTTAATTATATAACAAAATATAATGCGGAAAAGAAATAACACAGACACCAGAAGTTTTGTTACAGAGGAAACCACAAATACAGAAAACCCCCAAGACCTAGTCCATATTTGAACACCATATTTTATTAAGCCGCTACAGACACTAACCTATTATAAAGCTAACTTCGGTCTGGAATATAGTTGAACCCTAATCAATCTCACACTGATTCAAGGTACAGTCGTGCTCCTTACGTTTTTGATCCCAGCAGGATACTATGTACTTGATTCCCTTAGATGATCTCACCTACAACTAAGAGTTGCTATGACCTAAAGTCGAAGACTTGATAAACAAATCTGTATCACACATAAAAGTCTATTTAATAGATAAATTTGTCTCACACAGATATACCTACGCGTTTTTGTTCCGTATTTTGATAAATCAAGGTAAACATGAACCAATTTATAACCCGGACTTATATTCCCAAAGAACAACCTACAACTATTAATCACCTCACAATAATCTTAATCGATTAACGAAAGAGGATATTGTGGAATCACAAACGATGAGACGAAGATGTTTGTGACTACTTTTCTATATTGCCTATCAGAGATATAAGTCTTAAGACAATCTTACGATTGCACTCAATCATTATAGAAATAGCAAGATCAGATCATGCAACTACAGAGAAAATAGTCGAGTCTGGCTTCACAATCCCAATTAAGTCTTTAAGTTGTTAACCTATAGGGTTTCGTGAAAAACCTAATGTTAAAGGAGAATTGACTCTAGATTATACAACTAGTGTCACATAAGAGGTGTGGGGATTAGGTTTCCTAGTTGCTAGAGTTCTCCTTTATATAGATTTCAAATCAGGGTTTGCAATATAAGTTACCTTGGTAACAAAGCATTCAATATTCACCGTTGGATGAAAATATGATTAGATTCAAGCTAATATATGTCAACCGTTAGATAGAACTTAGCTTGTTATACACAAATGAAATGTAACTTCATTTAGGTTTGAGTAACCGTACCTAAACGTGTACACTTAGTTGGTTTAACAATAGTTAACCAATGGTTAGCCATATGAGCACTTTCATATCAACCTTATTTATCTTCACCACAACTAGTTCAAGTGACTCAAATGAACTAGTTAGAGAGTTGTTAAATTGCTTAGATCTTATAGAAGTATATAAGACACAATCGAAGCAAAATCGATTTTGATTCACTCGGATCGATTCATGAACATTATAGCCACGGTTTGCAATGATTGCATTCCTTATTATATAAATGTTTTAGTTCATGAACAAATCGATTTTAGAAAGTAACCTACCTAAGTACGCAAATTGGTATGCATACTTAAGTAACTAGATTGAGTTGTTTTTTCACTTTCAAACTCCAGCAAAAATTTATGGACGTGAAATTTACGTACGCATACTCATCCGGATTTCCAACAACCGCTAGTATGCGTACGGGTACACATACTTTGAGTTCCCGGTTTTGGACTTTTACACAAATGTGAGAACACACTATGTTTATATCTAAAGATGGTTACATGTTCTAAACTCTCATTTTAATCATTGAAACTTTCTTAGAGGATGTTATATAGTTGTTATTCACAAAGTATTTTTCATCAAAGCGATTTTCAAGTTATTGAAATAATTGACATGACTTTCGTCACGAGTAAATATGAACTTGGAAAAAGTGAAAGATTACCAAAACATATTTCGAGTAATAGATAAGCGAGATAAACTCGGCTCGAAATATCAAATGTGTATAATCGAAGTCTATATAGCAATACGACTTTTATCTCAAAATAGGAGATATAATAGATAGACTTTTGAGTGATAGATAAGTTCAATCTCCACATACCTTTTGTTGATGAAGTTCCACAAGATCCTTGAGTAGTTCTTCATTTTCCATCGATAAACGTCGTGGAGTCTAAGGCTCAACTACACTTACTATCCTAATCCGAGACTTAGTTATAAGTAGACTAGAAATCAAGACTTATAGTTTTGGAAACTAAACTTGACAAACAAGCTTGAGATAGCAACGCTTGCGAGTTCGACCGAGCAGTGCTCTAACAATTATAACGAAACATTCCAAGTCTACACCAAATGATTGTATCACACAAACCATGTAAGATGTTACTCGGCGATTTTCACATGATTATCTTTTGACTTTCGTTAAGAAAATAAGATGAACTTGGTTGAAACAAAAGATTACCAGCACATATTTCGAGAAATATGTAAGCGAGTTAAACTCAGCTCGAAATTTCAAATACGTATAATTGAATACTATATAGTAATATGACTTTTGTCTCAATATAGGAGATAGAGTAGAAATAGACTTTCCAAGTGATAGATGAGTTTTAGTCTCCACATACCTTTTATTGATGAAGTTACACAAGCTCTCCTTAGTAGTTCTTCGTCTTCAATTGATGAACGTCGTGAAGTCTAATGCTCAACTACATAATCTATCCTAGTTCGAGACATCACTATAAGTAGACTAGAAATCAAGACTTATAGGATCACTAACATTTACAAACAAGCTTAAGATAGCAATGCTCGCGAGTTCAACCGAGCAATGCTCTAATATTACTAATTCTTCTGCTTTATGTGTTTATGTCTTAAAGTATAAATATTTTATACATTCAAACCCCTTAGTTGAATTTAAAAGTTATAAGATGTCTTGGATATGGTCTAGCATAAGAAAAGGAATGGAAACTTTGAGACCTAATTGTGTTTGGGATGTCTCTTTGAACTCTAACTTAGATATATAGACTGAAAAATGTGTTCCTAATGTGTATTTTCTTATTCATACTTTTTTGATTGAAGAAGAAACACCAACTAGGATTGTTGATTTTGTCAATGATTCAGGGCAATCGAAAACTGTAAAATATTAAACATATACTTTTCATATGATATTATTTCTAAAATTTTAACTTTTCCTGCTCCTAGAAATAATGTTGATGAAATGAAGTGGATTCATACTAAGGAGGAAATTCCCACCGTCAAATCTGTATACAGGGTTTTGACTACCAACTTGGGAAATCCAGATCCAATATGGGGTCTAAAAAATCAACCAAGAATCCAATTATTTGTATGGATTTTTTTTTAATGCTCTTCCTTTGAACAATAAGCTAGCTAAGATTACACATAAGTCTTCTACATTTCGTTTTCTATGCAATAATAACTTTGTGGAGGATGCTATGAATCTCTTTCTCAAATTTCCATTTGCTTCTGCAGTTTGGTTTGCATATGAATATACATGAATGAATTAGAAGTATATTCATATCTCAAGTTGAAAATTGGCATGTCATTGCAACCATTGTTGTTTGGTTTATTTGGAAACATAGGTGTAATGTTGTCTTTAAGAAACATAGAAGTGATCCAGTAAAACTAGTATATGAAATTAAGTTTTTTCTGTCCTATAATGCTAAGAGAAGTGGAATGACGACATGTGTTACCCTTAATATAAGTGGTTCCAATCTTGGGTGCTTACTTAGGAATAAGAGGAAACTTATGCTAATGGATGCTTCTTTTGATCATTCTATAGGAAAATATAGAGTTTTAGCGGTCCTCATGGTCTTCAATGGTGGATGCAAGAAAGCCAGAGCATCCTCTCGCATAACTACATAACTTGAAGAAGCATGGTGTATTTCCTTAAAAGAAGCTATTTTATGTGCATTATCTATGAAGGAAACTGAAGATCTTTATCTAGCGGGGGACTTTCAGAATGTCATTGAAGCTCATGGAGTTTTCAATTCTAATTTAGGATAAAGAGCTAAAAATATTATGCATGAGTGTCAATATTTTTTTGGTTGTTTTAGAAATTGGGATTATGTTTATCTCAGAAGAGACTTTATAGGTGTAGTAGATACCCTTGCTAAGGGTTCTAAGAATGATGTTGTTGCTTATTTTGATACTTGGAACTTGTCACAAGTTTTTTTTTTTTTTTTTTTTTGAAAAAAAAGGTTATATTAAAGGAAAAATATGTACAGGATACAACCGTGAAACTCTATCACGACATTACACGTGAAGAATAGAGTTCCAGTGAAACAAGATAGAGCTAAAAAAGATATGCTTAAACACATTAGTTTCAGACAACCACAACACTATTGACTGTTTAATCACTAAACACAGTTCATCCACATCCTTTGATCTTCCCCCAAAATCTTTCTAATTCCTCTCCTTTCAAATATGTCATACAACAACATAGATACCCTTCCACTAGACATATTCCTTTTAAGTTATTCAGTTTCCAAGCTTCAAATTGACATTTCACTGACCTAGAAGAAACCCAGTCCACTCCAAAAGCCTCCATGAATTTTGACCACACTTTAAAAGCATAGTCACGATGATGCAGCATATGATCTGCACTCTCCTCCACATTGTTGCAAAATACACACTGGTCAGACTGCACTTCAATTCCTCTATCTCTTAACATGCTTCTCGTAGGCAAAGAATTGTGAAGATAAGCCCACAAAATAAAACTCACCTTAGGAGGAACATGTTTTTTCCAAATAAATTTATTGAAATCACAAACAACATCTTCTTGGACTTGCCTTTCATAACTTTTCTTCACAGAGAAACCATCTTCATAAAACTGAACCAAATCCTCCTCATCATTAAGTCCATGCACATGACCCAACTCATTACACAATCTATCCCACTCCAATTGCTCCAACCTATTCAGATTCCTTCTTACAGTACAAACTAAACTTCCATTCTCAATCATATCAGTGATAGAAGCAAACTTGTTACTACAAACCTTGTCAATAGCTAGATACTTGTCTTTTACCATACCAGATGAAGTTCACTTATCCAACCAGAATTTAATGGATTTTTGTTAAGTGCATATTTTGCATATATTTAGTGTCGAATCCATGCTAGTAATTGCTTAGTTTCTTGCAAAATTATTGTATATTACGTTTTTTTTTTTCTTTATTTGTGTTTTGCTAGGTGAATCATCCAAAAGAAGCGAATTGGCACTTAATTGTGCAATAAAAGAAGTTAGCCGAAAGTGGAGAACGGCCAAAGATCAAGTGTAACTCATTCAAATCATAGAGATCTTGATATCATCTGGAAGAGGACGAAAATACGAAGCCAACGGCGAAAGAATTGAGTCGTTCTGACATCATATGAAGATTTTATGGGCGTTTGAAGCAAGCCAAAGTTCGTGAAAGGTATTGAAGCACAGAATTTATAAGGGCACCCACCCTAATTACTAAACGCAGCCAAGGAACAGAAGTGGACTGTCAGTCTTCCAAGACTGACAATTGAAAGCCTTAGTGTCAAAGACATGCGACTATTTCAGAGAACGGGAATTAAGTTACTGCCATTGGCAGTTGACGAAGATAGCTTCTGAAGAATAAAGTGAGAGGAGGAGGATGGATGCATTTATAGTACGGACTGGTTGTTGCTGCTCGAGTTTAGAAGACAATGGGAATGGTTACTCGGCGATGAGATGATGCTGTAGCTGCCATGATCATGTCTCGGTGATCAATGGAGTCTGCAATAGAGATTACAGTGATATTTACTATGATAGGTGGGTTTGCGCGTTATGAAAGTAAGGAAGAAGTGGTCGATGTGACTGGAGGATATGGGTCTGTCTTAAAAAGTGAGTCTACAGAGAGGAGTTGGACTTTTGACTGCTGCCATTACAGGTGATAAAGTTGCTGTTACAGAATTCAGGGAAGATGAGAGTCTACTTCCATTGTCAGTGAGACCTGATGAGGAACGAAGAGATTAAAGATGGTTTTGCTGGTGAACTATTGATACAAGTTTTGGAAGTTGTTGAACTTGACTGCAGACAGAGATGTTGAGCTGATAGGTGTTAACTCAAGAATGAGGCAGTGTTACTGTGCTATGATGGCAGCTAAGATCGAGAATGTATGGGAGTTTGCTTTGTCAGTAATGAATCAATGAGAGAACGATGTATCTGTAGAGCTCGTGGTGAAGCTGTCGAGAAAGATGGTGATGATCACGGCAGTTTGCATGCATGAAGGAGACGAAGATGGCAGAGAACGTTAAAGGGTGTTCGCTGCCGTTATATGGCATGGCAGTGACGGTACGAATTGATAAGATTATGGAGATTGGCGTTGTATCTATTGGAAGCAGAGAGTGATGGAGTTGGCAGTGAATGCCGGAAACGATGCCGGTGATGTTTTGTTTGCTGTTCTTGAAGACTGGGATGGAGGAGCTCAGCTCGAGTTTTGAAACACAGAGATGATGATGGAAAACGAAGCTCGGAGATGTGGATGTTGGTTTCGATGGATCGAGTTGAGCTCGAGTTGGTTTGGAGCTGGGTAGAGCTTGAAGACGATAGATAACTCGATGGCTGGTGACGGATATGATTCTCGAAGCTCGAGTTTGACTTCACCGTGAAGATGAAATAACACGCAGTTCAGGGAAGGTGCAGTTCGAGCAGGAAGGAGATGAACTTGAACTGTGTTGATACGAAGCTCATGACGAGAAGCAAAGGAGCTGTTGACGGAGCTTGAGTTCGATTTGGGGTCTGCCATTGATGGCAGCAATAGTGATAGTTGGCATTGACGAATTCCATAAGAAGTAAGTTGGTTTTGTTTTCGCTGTTGGAGTTGGAAAAGGAAAAAGCTACAGGAGAGTTTACGGCAGGGAAGTTTTAGCCGCAAAACAAGGAGAAAATAAGAGAAACATCCGGGAGAACTTGCGTCTAGGAAAACCCAGCCGTGTTTAAAGAGAAAATTTTGATGAAAAGCTACAGGAGAAGTTACGGACAGAATAACCTGTCCGTGGAAAAAAGAAAGAAAGAGAAGCTGTCAGTTCCGTGGAACTGATAAGCCAAACACAAAGCGGGTTGGGTTTCTTTTAGGGCTTGTTTGGCACGTGACGCGGCCCATCTGCTGTATGGACGTGAGTTTGGTTATTCCACACGATTTTGGCTAGGTTTTGGTGGATTTTTTGGCAAGTTTAAAATCTTATTTTGACCGGGATTCGCACACGGGCGCAATTACAACTTGGGTACTATATAAGAGATTCTTCTAATATTTTTGAGAAATATATAATCTTTTATCAAGTCATTGGAGAGGGGAACTCAAGGAAGAAAAGTTATTTCCATGATTATTTATATGCTAAATATATATAACAACTACAACAATTACAACTTGGGTTTGGAGCTATTTCCATCACCGTAACTATTTCTCTACCATTTTATCATATGAAACTCATGGGTTTTGTTAGTACCATGAGTAGCTAAACTTCTTAGTGATTGGGGATGAATTCTAAGTTCTAATATATGATTCAATTTAACATATAAATCTATTTTAACTCTTCACGTGATTATTGTTTGTTTTTATAATAATTAATTTTATGTTTGATTGATAATTGTTTAGGTGGCCAACTGAACTAGTTTATTAGTTAACCTAATGCTAGTAGAGAATTAGGATATCTGTAATTGTTGAATAATTCTCTACTCAAGTAGAAATTGCGAAACCTTGCAGAGGGATTCTGTGGAGCAATCGCAAGTAAAAACAACACTAGAAAGTGAACCTTGCGCTAAGAGTTCAACTACTAGGATTGACCTAAATTCACAAAATATAAAGCATTCGACCAAATTACACTTAGAGTGCGCTACTTCTAGCTGGTTTAGAGAATATAATCTGGCATTCGAACGCTTCAGTGTCTAGTAACTTAAGGAATTTTGAGGATAGCACTGCACTAGTTGCTTTCCTACGGTTGGTAATAATCTGTGAATGATAAAGAATATATGAATATGCTACTTTGATGACTATTTAGTAACGAAGAAGGATTCCCTGATCATATTTCTCTCCATTGCTTGCAACTTAATTACTTTTCATTGCTTTGTTATTTATTTCGTTTCAAAATCTAAAACAATCCCTCTTTGTGACATTTTTAACAACTAAAACTCCCTGCTCTTCGTGGGAACGAACCTTATTTACTGCTATATTATTCATTAGTAAAGTAGAAGATAATTGAATTAATTTGTGCACCTACGACACGCATCTAATGTTGGCGCCGTTGCCGGGGAGCAGTCGGTAGCTTTAGTTGTTTCTTTTAGTTTTATTTTGTTTTTAGATTTTGTTTTTAATTTTTAACTTTGTTTTATAGATTTTTGTTTTAGGTACTTAATCTCTGGCATCAAAGGATTGGAATTACCAGAGGTGCGTAATTCAAACTCGCAAGGGAACGGTACTACGAGCAAGTCCAAAGTTGCAAGAAGAACCTTCTACATCAATAATGGTAGGCGGTACAAATAATCCACCTCCGGAGAGGAAGACGTTGAGAGATCTAACATCACCATGTTTAGAATCTCAACCACTGTGTATTACTCTAACTGACACAGTGAAACTTAAGTCAAATCTTCATCATTGGGTTCCAAAGTTCAAGAGATTACCGGGTGAAGATCCTAATCGACACCTGCAGCAGTTTTAGAATACAGTAGAAGTATGAAAAAGAGCGATGATGATGATGATACAACTTTTCTACAAGCTTTTCCGTTTTCATTAACGGACCAAGCAGAATCATTGTTATATTATCTCCCTTCCGGAAGTATTACCACATGGACCAGGATGAAAAAACTATTTTTAGAGAAGTATTTTCCTGCTTCTAAAGCTGCAACTATTCGTAAGGAAATCAGTGGAATTGTGTAGATTACTAGAGAATCATTCTACGACTATTGGGAGAGGTACAAGATATTGTTGGCAAGTTTCCCACACCATCAGATATCACCACAACTTATCATTACACACTTCTATGATGGGTTACTACCGCATGAGAGACACTTGATTGATGCAGCTAGCAGTGGTGCACTGGCTAATAAAACTATCAAGGGGGCTACTAGTTTGATTGAGAGCATGGATGCAAATACGTAGCAATTTTATACTAGAGATTCATCGGTGGTTAGAAGAGTTAGTGAGATGGGAGATTCTTCGCACATGGATCAACGAATGAGTAATGTGGAAAAAATGGTACAACGTATAGCATCTGCAGTTGTTCCTTCATATGAAGAGGATGCCGAGGTAAATGCTATATTTCCTAATCAGAGGCCAAGGTATGATCCCTACTATAATACTTATAATCCTGGTTGGAAAGATCATCCAAATTTTAGTTATGCGAATAATCAAGCTGCAGCTCCTAATCCATATGCGAGACAAGGTGGTTTCCAACAACAATTCCAACCACAAAAAAAACCTCCAACTGAAGAATCTAAGATGGACATGCTCATCTCCATGTTTTAACAAAGTCAACAGAAGGCTGATCAAAATCAGTTGAAAACTGATAACGCTATTAGAGATTTACAAACTCAGATGGGGCAATTGGCAACAGATATGAATCAAATGAAAGCACAAGCTTCGACAAAGTTACCATCACAACCTTTTGTGAACCCAAGAGAGCACGTTAATGCAGTAACTCTAAGAAGTGGGAGACAAACTGAAGAGACACAACAACAAAAAGAGGTTAGTAACGACGTCGAAAAGGAAGTAGAGGAGGAAAGCGTCCCAAAGGAAAAGCCAACCTCAACCGGCCAACCTAAGGACACGGTTCCCACCTTTACCACACCACCTCCTTTCCCTAGTCGTTTTGCCAAATCAAAGAAGCAAGCTCAAGATAAGGAGATCATGGATATTTTCAGCAAGATACATATCAACATTCCATTTATTGAGGCCATCGGAACCGTACCCAGGTATGCTAAGGTTTTGAAGGATTTGTGCACAAGGAAGGATAGGTTGATTGCTAATAAAATTACTCAGGTGGGTGAAAGTGCAACATCTATGCTATTGAAGAAGCTTCCTGCTAAGTGTGAAGATCCTAGTGGCTTCACAGTGCCAATTACTATTGGTAGTCGGCAATTCGAGCATGTTTTGCTTGATTTGGGAGCATCCATAAGTGTTATGTCAGCCGATGTTTATGATTCTTTGAATCTTGGACCTTTGAAAGAGGCAAATATTACTATTCAATTGGCAAACAAGTCCAATATATATTCTAAGGGAGTCGTGGAGGACGTGTTAGTTCAAGTGAATCAGTTAATCTTTCCGGTTGATTTTTACATTGTGGATATGTATAATGGAGATAATTGTTCATCTACTTCGTTACTTCTTGGGAGACCGTTTATGAAAACTGCAAAGACAAAGATTGATGTCGATAGTGGGACACTTACTATGGAGTTTGATAAAGAACTTATACGTTTTAATATTTTTGAAGCAATGCGGTATCCGAGTGATGCCCACTCTGTTTTCTCTATTGATGTTGTTGATTCGTTAGATCATAAGGTGTTTGATGATCGTGGGAGTAAGCTAGACTCCCATGGTTTACCACTTTTGGACGTGGACTTGGTTGCTGAATTCGTGGAAAATTGTGGTATTTTTGCGCCACAACATGGAGTCCAATTTGATACTTCTACTTGTGTGCCTTTTCCTATTACTAATGAAATTTCCTTATATTTTGATATGCAGGCACTCAAATTAGAACCTAAGCCTCCTTACCACTTAAAGTACCCTTACTTGGGTGATGGGGAAAAGCACAAGGAATTATGGGACGTTCAACGTGACAAAGTGGATGTAGACTCCCTTGAGTTTAAAGATTTACTCCCTCTGGAGGAGTAGCTTAAGGACAATGCCAAGTCGGGCTGACGACGTTAAACCAAGCGCTGAATGGGAGGCAACCCACAGGTTTTGTATCTCAAACTCTTATATGTTTTTTGTTTTTATTGTTTTCATATCATATTTGCATCCCCCATGTTTAATTTCATTGAGTCCATAATCTATTTTAGAAGAAAATTATGATGAATACCTTTTAGTTAGAAAATTTCAGACTGTGCATGTTCAGTCCAGAGACCATAACTGTCAGAACGTTTATCGAAACAGTGTTTCCTTTTGACACTGTGTATAAAACACGTAGATGAACAACTTTTGTGAAATGGAGTTTTCCCAAATTCCTTACCAAATTGCATAGTTCTTTGTGTTTTATCTGCTGTTATGTCAGAATTCAGAACTTTCGGTTTTACACATTGAGGACAATGTGAAGTTTAAGTGTGGGGGAGTATTTTGCATACAGATTTTTCAAAATTTTGCATAAAAAACCTTAAACTTGTAGAGATTTTAGAGTCACTAGCATACTTCTAGGTATGTTTACATAGAGAATTCTGACCGACATAACTGAACTTGGAAGTGTTATGGAAGTACGTTCGGAATATTCTTACGAATTGGAGTGTTAAATAATAGATTTAATCATGTCGGTGATGCAAATTAGGAGCAAAGAGAATGAATTATTAGAGTTGTTGATCAATCATTAGTGGAGACTACCTATTTTCATATCAACCGAGGCACCAGACCAAATTTTCTTTGTAGCTGACTAAAGAGCTTTCTTTTGAGTGTGTGTCACCGTACGTTAATTCTGGGTAGAATAGTGAGCTACCCAACTTCACACCATTTTCAGCACTATTTTTGATCTCTTAAGTGATAATTTTGTCAATCATGTGGGTGACGTCTATAGACGAAAACCACCTTCTTGTAGTTTGATTTGCAGTTAGCACCATTCTCTCTCTCGCCAACAACAGATCCATAGAAACACATCATCATCAACAAGGGAGCGACATCAAAATCTACAAGGGAAGTTGAAGACGTTTGAGGTTTACAAGCAACAATACTAGGAAGAGCAAATTTCATATCCAAGTAAAGCAACATATAATGAGCAGATTTTTATATACATGTTGAAGACTTACACATAAGGAGCTGAATTTTATATCAAAGTATGAAGACTTATTTACAAGAGTGAAGAAAATCAAAAGATGAGAATTATTGAAGTTTATGATACGAAGACAATACAAGTTGTGAAGATCAAAGTGGTAAAGTACTTCTCTCATGTCCATGTTAATTTTATTTCACTTTTATTGTTTTAGTTGCAATCTCTCTTATAAAAAAAAAATATATATATATAAGAAAAAAGAAAGAAAAATACAAAATAAATAAATAATAATAAATATATATATATATACAAAGAGATTTGCATTTAGGTTGTTATTTGTTCAATAATGCCATGTGGAAGAAAAATATATAAAGAAGTTTCAAGCAGCAAGGAATAGAGGAAAAGAGTTACAAATTGTTAAAGTTTTATGAAGTTCAAGAGTTTATCATCAATGGTTGAAGACCAAAGACGAAGACCAAAAAGATGAAGAAGACGAGCCGAACGAAGGAAGACGTTTCCATTGGATGCTGTGAGAGTGGTGCTTTCATCATTGCAATCAGATTTGAAGGTGGTAAGTACTCTCACCCTTGCTATAATGGTTGATTTCCTTTCTTAGAGATCATCAGAAAAATATTTTTGTTTTCCACGATTTTGTGGAGTCTCCAGAAATAATTCGGAAGGTTACCTTCCCACCATTCAACGTGTGTAGGATTCTCTCTTCATTCCTACCTGCACACATGTGATACCCATAAAAAAGCCGTCTTATTGAGTGCAATTAACATAAAAACCTTTTAAGTGAGGCAAAAGTCGAGGCGAAATGCTTATTGATCGCTCTCAAACACGCATTCTCTCATTATGGTGTGGTTATTTCTCACTCAAGATTAAAGAATGAATATGTTCTTTGGTATTTCTAACTTCTTATTACTAGCATGCAGAAACTCTATGTCCTCATATCTCTTTGGATGCTTGGGAAGCTGGAACGCTTTGAAGTTGGAGTAGGTTTTGTGGGAATACCTCTCGTAAACCCTCACGAGACTATAACTCATCCACTAGGGACACCTAGGGGTTTAAAGGCCTGTTATTCTTGCTAAGAGTAACCGTATCCTCGTCAACATGGATTTGTTGTATTTTAGATAGTTTGCTCGAGGACTAGCAAAAGCCAAGTGTAGGGGAATTTGTTAAGTGCATATTTTGCATATATTTAAAGTCGAATCCATGCTAGTAATTGCTTAGTTTCTTGCAAAATTATTGTATATTACGTTTATTTTTCTTTATTTGTGTTTTGCTAGGTGAATCATCCAAAAGAAGCGAATTGGCACTTAATTGTGCAATAAAAGAAGTTAGCCGAAAGCGGAGAAGGGCCAAAGATCAAGTGTAACTCATTCAAATCAAGGAGTTCTTGATATTATCTCGAAGAGGACGAAAATACGAAACCAACGTCGAAAGAATGGAGTCGTTCCGACGTCGTATGAAGATTTTATGGGCGTTTGAAGCAAGTCAAAGTTCGTGAAGGTATCGAAGCACAAAATTTATAAGGGCACCCGCCCTAATTAGTAAACGCAGCCAAGGAACAGAAGTGGACTATCAGTCTTCCAAGACTGACAATTGAAAGCCTTAGTATCAAAGACAGACGACTAGTTCAGAGAACGGGAATTAAGTTACTGTCATTGGCAGTTGACGAAGATAGCTTCTGAAGAATAAAGTGAGAGGAGGAGTATGGATGCATTTGTAGTACAGACTGGTTGTTGCTGCTCGAGTTTAGAAGATAATAAGAATGGTTACTCGGCGATGAGCTGATGTTGTAGCTGCCATGATCATGTCTCGGTGATCAATGGAGTCTGCAATGGAGATTATAGTGATATCTACTATGAAAAGGTGGGTTTGCGCGTTATGAAAGTAAGGAAGAAGTGGTCGCTGTGACTGGAGGATATGGGTCTGTCTTAAAAAGTGAGTCTACAGCGAGGAGATGGATTTTTGGCTGCTGCCATTACAGGTGATAAAGTTGTTGTTACAAAATTCAAGGAAGGTGAGAGTCTACTGCCATTAGCAGTGAGACCTGCTGAGGAACGAATAGATTAAAGATGGTTTCGTTGTTGAACTATTGATACGAGTCTTGGCAATTTTTGAACTTGACTGCAGACAGAGATGTTGAGCTGATAGGTGTTAACTCAAGAATGAGCCATTGTTACTGTGTGTAGTGTAATGTGCCTTGATACCACTAAGAGAAGTGGAACAACCACTAAGAGAAGTGGAACTACCACTAAGAGAAGTGGAACAACCACTAAGAAGTGGAGCTCCCATTATGTTGCTTGTGTGCTCTATGTCAACATATACACTACCTCATAGAACCTATATAAGGCCTTCTAGTTTCCATTGTATTAGCATCCCAAAATCAGTTAGAGTTCCTAAACAAAAGAGAGAAACATTAGTAGTGTATAGAGAGAGTAAGAGCAAGAACAAGGTCTTGTTCTTGAGAGGAGTTTACACTCTTGTAATCTTGTTCATATCATAGTACAACGTTATCGTCGTCTTCCAAAGTGGATGTAGATCATCTTGATCGAACCACTATAAATCCTTGTGTTGTGTGTGTGCCTATTTTACATTTGTTTTCATTTCTATTTCAATTCTCTATTGATTGTGCTTAGAAGAGCCATTGGTCATAACAAATTGGTATCAGAGCTCCGGTTAAAAACGATCTACGATGGCGGCAAAGTATGAGATTGAGAAATTTGATGGAAGAAATGATTTCAATTTATGGAGGCTAAAGATGAGGGCTGTTTTGGTGCAACAAGGTTTGGTGAAAACTTTGAAGGGGAAAACGGCTCTAGCAGAAACATTGAAGGAAGAAGAAAAAGAAGAACTCATGGAGAAAGCACATGGATTAATTCTATTGTGTTTGAGCAACGAGGTCTTGAGAGAAGTGGCAACGGAAACGACACCGGACGGGCTATGGAACAAGTTGGAGAAAAGGTATATGACTAAATCCGTAACTAATCGTTTATATCTTAAGAAGAAATTACATACTCTTAAAATGCATGAAGGAACGTCTATTATAAATCATATTGATGATTATAATAAAATTCTCTTGGATTTGGCAAATATTGATGTCAAAATTGAAGATGAAGACCAAGCTTTGGGTTTGCTTTGTTCCTTACCACCATCTTATGAAAATTTTGTTGATACCGTAATGTATGGAAAAAATACAATTTCCATGGAAGACGTTAAAGCGGCCTTGAACTCTAAGGAGTTAAAGAAGACGGGTATCGACGGTAAAGATAATTCGGGAGATGGGTTGTTCGTTAGAGGAAGAGGAAACCAAAAAGGCGGATTTGATAGGAGTAGATCAAAGTCAAGGTCTAAATCAAAATCCGGTAAATTCTATTGCTTTCATTGTAAGGAAAAGGGCATTTCAAGAAGGATTGTCCAAAATTGAAGACTGTCGAGAAGAATACCAACCAAGGCACCGCAACAAATGTTGAAGAAGAAAGTGATGATGGAGCGGTTCTCACGGTTCATACCGAAAGCTCGGAGAACGGGTGGATTCTTGATTTGGTGTACCTTTCACATGTGTCCTCATAAAGAGTGGTTTACTACTTATCAAGCTAGAGAAGGTGGTAAAGTTCTTATGGGAAACAATGTCACTTGTAAAGTGGTGGGTGTAGGTACAATTCAAATTAAGATGTATGACGGTATGGTGAGGACTTTAACTAAAGTTAGACATGTTAGGACACGAGAAGAAATCTTATTTCTTTGGGTACGCTTGATTCAAATGGCTGCAAGTATCAAGGTGAAGGTGGAGTTATTCGTGTCTCAAGAGGAAGTCTTACAATTATGAAGGGCGAGAGAATTAATGGTCTTTATACGCTGCAAGGTACTACTGTGACGGGTGATGCAGCGGTATGTTCTTCAAGTTCTGATGATGATACTACCAAGTTGTGGCATATGCGGCTAGGGCATATGAGCGAGAGGGGGGCTGGCTGTTTTGAGCAAGCAGGGATTGCTTTGTGGTCATAAAACAGGAAAGCTTGATTTCTGTGAACATTGTGTCTTTGGAAAGCAGTGTAGAGTCAAGTTTAGTACAGCTATTCATAACACCAAAGGTATTCGGATTATATTCATTCTGATCTTTGGGGTCCTTCTCGGGTCGATTCACATGGTGGTGGTAGATATATGCGACGTTCATTGATGATTTCTCAAGGAAAGTATGGGTATTCATACTTAAACACAAAGATGAAACTTTGTCAAGTTCAAGCAATGGAAGACTATGGCTGAGAAGCAAACCGGAAGACAAATCAAGTGCTTGAGGACAGACAATGGTTTGGAATTTTGTGGGGTGAGTTCAACGAGTTCGCAAGGAGCAAGGGATTGTGAGACACCGCACAGTCAGAAAAACACCACAGCAAAATGGTGTTGCAGAAAGGATGAACAGAACCATAATGGAGAAGGCACGGTGCATGCTCTCCAATGCCAGGTTACCAAAGCAGTTTTGGGCAGAAGCAGCAAACACATCAGCTTATTTAGTGAACAGATCTCCATCGACTTCCATTGAGTGCAAGACTCCAAATGAAGTTTGGACAGGTTCGCATGCTAACTATGAAGACTTGAAGATATTCGGATGTCCAGCCTATGCTCATGTGAATGAGGGGAAGCTAGAGCCTAGAGCAAAGAAGTGTATATTTCTTGGGTATGCAAAGGGCGTGAAAGGCTACAGGTTATGGTGTCCAGCAGAAAGATCAAACAAGTTTCTTATCAGCAGAGATGTGAAATTTGATGAGCAATCAATGTTGAAGCCAAAGAATGAAGAACTAGATGGAGAAGCTGAAGAGGGTGTTAGTGATAAGGTGGAGCTTGGTGACAAGGTGGAACTTGAGGTGCAAGTTCAAGGAAGCAATAAGACTGTTGTTTCGATGATGATGATGATCAAGATATTGTGCAAGAACCTGCCCGGGAAGAAGAAGCACAAGGTCATCAGTACAATCTTGCAAGAGACAGAGAGAGGAGGGAAGTTAGAGCACCTCAAAGATACGGCCATGCTGATTTGGTTGCATATGCATTTGCAGTAGGTGAGAGCATAGATAGGGATGATCCAACAACCTATGAAGAAGCAATCGGTGGTGAAGAATCGCAGAATGGGGAGCATCCGCAATTGAAGAAATTGAGTCTCTTGACAAGAATGGGACTTGGGAGATAGTAGCAAGACCAAAAGGTCAGAAGATTGTTGGAAGCAAATGGGTCTTCAAGAAGAAACAAGGCACTTCAGATGGTGAAGGAACAAGGTACAAGGCAAGGCTTGTGGCAAAGGGGTTTACGCAAAGAGAAGGCATTGACTACAATGAGGTATTCTCTCCTGTTGTTAAACATAGTTCTATTAGAACATTACTTGCTATAGTTGCTTTGAAAGATCTAGAATTAGAACAACTAGATGTTAAGACAGCTTTCCTTCACGGTGATTTGGAAGAGCGTATTTATATGCAACAACCAAAGGGGTTTGAAGTTCCTGGCAAAGAAGACCATGTATGTTTGTTGAAGAAATCTTTGTATGGTTTGAAGCAATCTCCAAGGCAGTGGTATAAACGTTTTGACACGTTTATGGTGGCAAATGGCTATGACAGGAGTAAGTATGATAGTTGTGTATATCACAGGAAACTCCAAGATGGTTCATTTGTGTATTTACTCTTGTATGTTGATGATATGTTGATTGCTTGCAAAGACATGTCAGAGATACAGAAGCTGAAACAGCAGTTGAGTAGTGAGTTTGAGATGAAGGATTTGGGTGCAGCAAAGAAGATATTGGGCATGGAGATTCATAGAAACCGAGCTGAAGGCAAGTTGCATTTGTCCCAGAAGGCTTACATCGAGAAGGTGTTGGAGCGGTTTGGTATGAAAGATGCAAAACCAGTAAGTACTCCTTTGGAAGCTCATTTTAAACTTTCTAGAAAGCAATCACCTCAAACTGCAGATGAGGCAGAGTATATGTCTCGAGTTCCATATGCAAGCGATTGGTAGCATCATGTATGCTATGGTTTGTACAAGGCCGGATATCGCACAAGCTGTGAGTGTGGTAAGTAGATACATGGGAAGTCCCGGGAAGGCTCATTGGCAAGCTGTAAAGTGGATTCTGAAGTATCTAAGGGGAGTACAGATGTTGGTTTAGTGTTTGATAAACACTATGGTGATTCGACAAATGTTGTGGGTTATGTTGATTCTGATTATGCAGGTGATCTTGATAGAAGAAGGTCATTGACAGGTTATACTTTTACATTGTGTGGAAGTACTATCAGTTGGAGGTCGGTTTTGCAAATCACGGTTGCATTGTCTACAATCGAGGAAAGAGTACATGGCGATCCTTGAAGCGATGATGAAGGAAGGTATATGGTTGATGGGTTTGGTTGGTGATTTAGGTTTCAAGCAAGAGAATGCAACTTTGTTCTGTGACAGTCAAAGTGCCATTCACTTGACCAAGAACCAGATGTATCATGAGAGAACGAAGCACATCGATGTCAGGTATCATTTTATCAAGGATGCAGTTGAAGAAGGTAGGATAGCGATGCTAAAGGTTCCTACGGCGGATAACCCTGTGGACATGTTGACGAAGCCAGTTCCAAGTATCAAGTTCAAGCACTGCTTGGACTTGGTTGGTATCAACAGGTGTTGAGAGCCCCTGAGGGGCTGAGCGAAGACGATGATGATAAGTGGTGATGGTATTCAAGTCAAGGTGGAGATTTGTAGTGTAATGTGCCTTGATACCACTAAGAGAAGTGGAACAACCACTAAGAGAAGTGGAACTACCACTAAGAGAAGTGGAACAACCACTAAGAAGTGGAGCTCCCATTATGTTGCTTGTGTGCTCTATGTCAACATATACACTACCTCATAGAACCTATATAAGGCCTTCTAGTTTCCATTGTATTAGCATCCCAAAATCAGTTAGAGTTCCTAAACAAAAGAGAGAAACATTAGTAGTGTATAGAGAGAGTAAGAGCAAGAACAAGGTCTTGTTCTTGAGAGGAGTTTACACTCTTGTAATCTTGTTCATATCATAGTACAACGTTATCGTCGTCTTCCAAAGTGGATGTAGATCATCTTGATCGAACCACTATAAATCCTTGTGTTGTGTGTGTGCCTATTTTACATTTGTTTTCATTTCTATTTCAATTCTCTATTGATTGTGCTTAGAAGAGCCATTGGTCATAACACTGTGCTATGATGGCAGCTGAGATAGAGAATGTATGGGAGTTTGCTTTGTCAGTAATGCAGCAATGAGAAAACGATGTAGATGTAGAGCTCGTGGTGAAGCTGTTGAGAAATATGGTGATGATCACGGCAGTTTGCATGCATGAAGGAGACGAATATGGCAGAGAACGTTAAAGGGTGTTCGCTGCCGTTATAGAGATTGGCGTTGTATCTATTGGCAGCAGAGAGTAATGGAGTTGGCAGTGAATGCCGGAAACGATGTCGGTGATGTTTTGTTTGCTGTTCTTGAAGACTGGGATGGAGGAGCTCAGCTCGAGTTTTGAAACACATAGATGATGATGGAAAACGAAGCTCGGAGCTGTGGATGTTGGTTTTGATGGCTCGAGTTGGTTTGGATATGGATAGAGCTTGAAGACGATAGATAACTCGATGGCTGGTGACGGATATGATTCTCGAAGCTCGAGTTTGACTTCACCGTGAAGATGAAATAACACGCAGTTCAGGGAAGGTGCAGTTCGAGCAGGAAGGAGATGAACTTGAGCTATGTTGATACGAAGCTCGTGAAGAGAAGCAAAGGAGCTGTTGACGGAGCTTGAGTTCGATTTGGGGTCTGCCATTGATGGCAGCAATAGTGATAGTTGGCATTGACGAATTCCAGAAGGAGTAAGTTGGGTTTTTTTTCGCTGTTGGAGTTGGAAAAGGAAACAGTGGAGAAGTAAGAAATAGTAAAATCTACAGGAGAGTTTACGACCGGGAAGTTTTAGCCGCAAAACAAGGAGAAAATAAGAGAAACATTCGGGAGAACTTGTGTCTAGGAAAACCCAGCCGTGTTTAAAGAGAAGATTTTGATGAAAAGCTACAGGAGAAGTTACGGACAGAATAACCTGTCCGTGGAAAAAAGAAAGAAAGAGAAGCTGTCAGTTCCGTGGAACTGATAAGCCAAACACTAAGCGGGCTGGGTTTCTTTTAGGGCTTGTTTTGCACGTGACGCAGCCCATTTGCTGTGTGGACGTGAGTTTGGTTATTCCACACGATTTTGGCTAGGTTTTGGTGGATTTTTGGCAAGTTTAACATCTTATTTCGACCGGGATTCGCACACGGGCGCAACTACAACTTGGGTACTATATAAGAGACTCTTCTAATATTTTTGAGAAATATATATCAAGCCATTGGAGAGGGGAACTCAAGGAAGAAAAGCTAGGGTTTGGAGCTATTTCCATCACCGTAACTATTTCTCTACCATTTTATCATATGAAACTCATGGGTTTTGTTAGTACCATGAGTAGCTAAACTTCTTAGTGATTGGGGATGAATTCTAAGTTCTAATATATGATTCAATTTAGCATTTAAATCTATTTTAACTCTTCACATGATTATTGTTTGTTTTTAATAATTAATTTTATGTTTATTGATAAATTGTTTAGGTGGCCAACTGAACTAGTTTATTAGTTAACCTAATGCTAGTAGAGAATTAGGATATCTGTAATGGTTGAATAATTCTCTACTCAAGTAGAAATTGCGAAACCTTGCAGAGGGATTCTGTAGAGCAATCGCAAGTAAAAACAACACTAGAAAGTGAACCTTGCGCTAAGAGTTCAACTACTAGGATTGACCTAAATTCACAAAATATAAAGCATTCGACCAAATTACACTTAGAGTGCGCTACTTCTAGGTGGTTTAGAGAATAGAATCTGGCATTCGAGCGCTTCAGTGTCTAGTGACTTAAGGAATTTTGAGGATAGCACTGCACTAGTTGCTTTCCTACAGTTGGTAATAATTTGTGAATGATAAAGAATAGATGAATATGCTACTTTGTTGACTATTTAGTAACGAAGAAGGATTCCCTGATCATATTTCTCTCCATTGCTTGCAACTTAATTACTTTTCATTGCTTTGTTATTTATTTCGTTTCAAAATCTAAAAAAATATCCCTCTTTGTGACATTTTTAACAGCTAAAACTCCCTGCTCTTCGTGGGAACGAACCTTATTTACTGCTATATTATTCATTAGTAAAGTAGAAGATAAGTGAATTAATTTGTGCACCTACGACACGCATCAATTTTCCATTGTTCACCTTCAAGCAAAAAGCCAGAAGAACTCAAAATATTTTTCCATATACTTCTTCCTTTAGGCTTCTCATCATCATTTGGAAACAATTCCTCAGGATTATTATTGAACTTTTGTTGCACCACTCTCCTCCATAAAAATTTCTTCTCCCTTGTGTATCTCCAAATCCACTTAACTTTCAGAGCTCTACCAGCACTTTTTAAACACTTAATCCCCAAACCACCAAACTTCTTTGGTTTGCATATCTTCTGAAAAGACAAGGAATCCCAAATATACCACAATCTTAAACTTTTCCACTTATTAGTCCTCTTACCGGAAGTGATTGTCTATGGACTGAGTCGAGACAATACAACGAATCGGTATTCACACTTTGTATAATCATCTATGGATACGAGATCGAGACACTACAACAATCAAAGTGTGATTACTTGATAATAGGTTCGGACTTAACCAAACTCTATAGGATCACTATCAAGTAATACGGAGTTAACGTTTGTGTAATTTACTTTAAATTATAATAACAACAATTATAATTGCAGAAAAAAAAAAAGTAAATGACACAACAAGATTTTGTTAACGACGAAACCGCAAATGCAGAAAAACCCAGGACCTAGTCCAAAATTGATTACTCTCAGAATTAAGCCGTTATACAAAATCAAACCAACTTCGTATAGTTGAGACCAAGCAACTAAACCTATAGTTTACCTAGTTTCTTTAGTATCCCTGCGCTTTCGACATTTAATAAGTGCACGCACTGTACACTTCCTTTGGTTCGTATCCAAACAGTAAAGGAACAACAAATCTGTTTGGTAACAACTCTATTCAATCTCAGTGATATGAGTTAAACAAAGGCTCTTTTGTTTAATCTAATAAACTCCTTTGCCGGGTTTAGATCTATATATCCAACAACTACCAAAGTAGCAGAGTTTAGATTTTGCAATCAATAATAGGATCTACCAAGATACTAAATACTGATGCCAATCTACGCAACTAATCAATCAAATCTATCAAGGATAAAACGATTATAGTTGGATCCCAGCCGATCGAGTTTTCTGCACACCAAAGATTATGAAACCAATAAAAAATCTTTTTTAATCTCCAATAAACACCTGCACACCACAACTTGAATCTCTTGTGATTAATCACGCACAGAACGGAGTCTATTAACAATGGATTATCACAAGATGTCTGTAGATCTACAAACAGTTCTAAAGATCCTGTCGACATTTCGATCTAGTTTGAGTGAATCTTATATCAGAAGAGAAAATTCTCAAGAATAAACAAACTAGGTGCAATCAAAGTTCAACAACCATTAGTCAATCAAATCAAATCGAAAAATAATATTACTGCAATTATCTAGTTTCCCACCAACGATACTCGTAGAGCTTCTTGATCCCACATAAGTCTTTAAACGAGCGGTAGTAAGCGATTTCGCCTAATTATGGTACTTTCCTCTCTGAATACACGGCTCCACTAGTAACAACACAACAAGGTAGTTTTGCTAGCTCTAAGGATAGTTTGCTCGAAATGCAAACTTGGGTATTTATAGACCAAGGAAGTTTGGACACCAAAGAATTTCCAAAACCGAAATATTCTTAAGATATGCTATATTTCCAAAATTGGTTTTCATAATTCCTGGAAATGCTCTGTCCAAATTTAATCGAAATCTCACTAGAAAATCTCCTATTAGTAAATGCACATTACCAATTTTTATTTTCCAGATATATGCATTTTAATTGCTGGTAAATAAAAGCATATAAAATTAACAACCTTAATTAAAAGATACTCAACTTATTTCAGTCCAGGATCTCCTTAAGGTATTAAGGAATATCTTTGAACAATAAAAGATGAGACTTATTGAACATGTTCAAAGTATGTTGACATCTTGAAGTTTAAAGTAATCGGTGCTACCTTATAAAAATAATCAGGTAGGAATCGATATTACCCAATACAAATAATCAGGTATGATCGATTACACCAATCACTAGGATCTGTCACACAAGTTACCATGACCGGTTATATAAGTTACCAGGATCGGTTACATCAATTACCAAGACTGGTTATACCAATTACCTTATAAAATTAATCGGTTAGGGACCGGTTACTACCTCATAAAAAAATCAGGTAGGATCGGTTACACCAGTCACTAGGATCGGTTACACCAATTATAAATATCGATCATACCATCTAATGTGATTACTTAGGATCGGTTATACTAATAAAACTCATACCAATACATAAGTTTGGCATTGTGACTAGTTTTACCAAGATACATAACAAGTTATGATCGGTTCTACTAACTCACCCTTATTGGTAATCCAAAGATATGCAATGAATAACAGTACCAATAAGACTAGCGATTTCCCTTTCGATTCATAAAAGAAGTTCATGAATGTACTTCCTTTAAACGAATGTAAACATTGTTTCAAAGGATGAAATCTTCACCTTTACCCATACACATAATCACAATAACATTCATACGGTTATGTCGATGTCTTATATACGAAGTTCAAAAGATAAGCGTTATACTTCGTATTCTAATTCCTTAACACCACATCTACTAGAGTATAATTATTCAAAGCTTCGCAGTTATGTTTTCAATATAGCACGACTTGAAAGATATGTTAGGAATGAAACAGTTCAAGTCACAATATTACTAACCTCAAGAGGAAGGATGATGTCGTCGATGTATCTTGTTACTTCTTCACATTCTTCAAGTCTGCTATAGTTACATAAATGAAGAGACAGCAGATATGCGACATTCAACCGATATGCAACAATCCTAGTACATTGTTAGTTGTGGTATAGCTCTTAGTAAGGCGTAGAGCAGTAGCGGCATTTACTTTTCCTGTTACAGAATCGACTCTGAGCGTTGTTCATGGCACGGTTAACGATGTCTTTAGGTGTTAGCCCTGCTTTCGCTGGTATTGAGATCTGGGAATAAGGAGAATCATGAGACAGGAGTGGATACCTTTGATATTGGTCTACAAATCGCTGCAACCAGTGTCCCGAAAGTAGCCTCCGTATGTCTCATAATCCTAATCTTTCTAGCCTAACCTATACGAAGTTGTCTCTAGTATATAATCAAGCGACTCTTTAATTGAATTTTGATTCACTAAAATATGACAACCAAACTTGACATACCAATGCTTGGTGGGTTCAACCGAGCTATGCTCTAACATCTTCAACCAAGAGACCCAACATATCTTCTTCTTCTATGAGCTAGAACCCCACAAAAATTCCTCATTAGCCTCTCCAACTTCATCTCCACAGAAAATGGCATATGAATAAGAGAAAGAAAATAAACTGGTAAGCTAGACAAGCAACTCTTGATCAAAACCAATATACCAGCTTCTGATAGAAACTTTTTCTTCCATGGTGCTAATTTCAACTCCATTCTTTGCACAATTTCATCCCAAACTGAATAGCACCTTGAAGTATCTCTAACTGGCAGTCCTAAATATTTAATAGGCAGTATTTCCACCTTACAAACCAGGTCCAAAGCTAAAGACTTCACCATATCATCTGCCCCAACACTGATCATTGAACTTTTATCCAGATTTAACTTCAACCATTTCTAATTTGTTCAGCATAATAAAAGTTCTCTAATATCTTTAACTCTAGCATCCAAGAAAATCAAAGTATCATTTGCAAACTACAGATGAGAAATCATTAAACCATTTTTTACCACCTGAAACCCATTAATATGACCTCTCAAAACAGTATCTTTCAACAACTTTGATAATACTTCTACCATTGACAAGAAAAGAAAATTGGACAATGAATCCCCTTTTCTCAACCCTTTGGTTGGTTTTGAATTTTTCAGTTGAACTCTCATTTACGAAAACTGCAATATTTGCTGAAGTTATACGCCATTTAACCCAAGAAATCCACTTCAAACCAAAGCCATGTTTCTCCAGAATTCTAAACAATGACTTCCACTTCATATGATCAAAAACCTTCTCCATATCTACTTTACACAAAACATGGGGTCTTTTCTCCTTCAACCTAATATCAATACACTCACTAGCAATGCGAACACCATCTAGAATCTGTTTATCTTTCACAAATGCACCTTGGTATTCAGAAACTAGCTTATGCATAACACCTTTTAACCTGTTTTCCAACAATTTAGACAAGATTTTGTATGCACTTCCCATCAAGCTCAAAGGACTAAAATCTTTTGGAGTACATGAATCTTCTTTTTTAGAAATTAATGAGAAAAAAGAACAATTAAGCCACCAATCCCAAGTGCCATACCTGTAAAATGAAATCCTCCATGATGATTGGCCAACAACATTTATAAATCTTCATAGAAAATCCATCAGGACCTGGAGATAATTAGCTCCACTTTGCTTAATCACATTAAAGACTTCTTCCTCAGAAAACTCATTTTTCATCTCCCCTTTCTCCCCCTCATTAATGTTAGGAAAAGCCAAATTATCTAAAGAGAAAGCCACATCATTATATTCAACATATAAGTTAGAGTAAAAGTTTCTTAATTCCAACTTAATGGCATCTTGATCAAAGCATTCTACCACATCCACTTCTAGTTTAACTATAGTATTCCTCTTATTCCTAGCATTTGTAATTCTGGAAATATAAGTATTCCACTTCTAGTTTAACTATAGTATTCCACTTCTAGTTTAACTATAGCATTCTACCACATCCACTTCTAGTTTAATTCTGGAAAGTATTAAAATCTTCCCACTTGAAATCATTATGCTAGCTCTAGCAAACCATTTCCTTACTTCCATAACAGTAATATTCTTCAACTTCAGTAAACTTTGCAGCCTATCTCCAAATTGTTCCTCTATTAATGGATGTGTTTCCTTCATCTGATTTAAAAAAACAATCTTCTCATTCAATTCAGCTTTCACCCTTCTAACACCACCAAACTCCTATCAACTCCAATTCTTCAAGATGTACTTATTTTGAAGCTTTTTAAAGAAAATAAAGCTAGCCGAACCTTCATACTTCATCATTTCCCACCACTGCTTCATCTTCTTTTTAAAATCTTTATGATGAATCCATCCATTCTTAAACTTGAAATAAGGTTTACATTGAATACCAGGTTTAGTCACCAACATAATTGGTTTATGATCTGAAATAACTCTAGTAAGAGCCATCTGCGCTGCTTCAGGAAACATTACATCAAAATCCATACTTAACATAAATTTGTCTAACCTGCACAACAAAGGGTTAGTTTGCATATCTAACCAAGTGTAAGCACCTCCTAATAATGACAAATCCACCAACTCCTGATCATAAATGATTTTTTTTAGAAAATAATTATTTCTACTGTCCCCTTCACCCCTATTCCTTTCTTCACTATTTCTAACATCATTCACATCTCCTGCATTACAAAAATGACTATCCCACCAATTCTTCAACTCCTCCACATCTTTCCAGAAAATCTCTCTTTCAGTGTAGTCACAAGGTGAATACATATTACAAATAGATAATTCACAACCATTTGATTTAAAGGTGAAAAGAGTTGATATGTTGTTCTTACCCATTCTCACATTCTCCTTCACCAACTTAGTCTTGTCCCAAATATTTAGCAAGCCTCCACTACTCCCCGCTGAAGACAAATATAACCAATCAAAATCAGAGTCATGTCAAATTTGTTTTACCATCCACTGATTCATCTTCATTATCTTTGTCTCTTGCACCATACACATAATGCACTTCTGAGCCAACACCATATTCTTCAAAGCCACCATTTTGTCATAAGAATTAAGCCCACGAATATTCCAGCTAATCAATTTAAAATCCATTAATAACTATTGGATTTTGAACTGACTCCACTACATTCAGTGGATTAATCTCAACTAATGCTAGCTCCTTCTCCCAAACACCTTCAATTCTTCTCACTGCATTCTCATTTTTCTCTGCATTCACTCTCCTAAACCTTTATTTATATTTCATCACCTGCTTCAAAACCACATGCTTCAATATCTGCTTATTTCCATCACAAACTCCCTCATAAGTACAACAATGTATCATCATCAACTTAGCTGCCTCCATCACCTTCTCCAAACTCTCAGTATGATAAAGTTGGATATCCCCAAGTTTCATTACTATCTTATTCTCAATCTCTTACAATAAATTCACTTCCGCTACTTAACTATTAGAAACCAACACCCGTTCTACCCCCATCACACTCTCCTCCTTTTCTCCTCCTCCTTCGATAATTGGATAATATGAATCTCTGACATATGTGTTTGAAACCTCAATGGTCGAATTTTGACCTAACAAGACCATTTGACCCCCATTTGTAATTGGGTTTCTTTTCTTCCTTGACACATCCATGACCCAGATCCACTATTTGACTTAGTCACAACTGACTCAATTCTTACTGACTCACTTCCTCCTGATTCACAGTCTGACTCACACCTGTCTGAGTAATTAACCAGCCGCAAGTTACACGCTAACAAATCAGCATTAACTGCATTTTGAATTCCTACCGCAGATAGTTTCTCCAAATATGAGTCAAGATCCCATACCTCACGCCGATAATCATCTTCCGTTAACTTTATCTTCTCCACATAATTAGGATCTCACTCCGTCGTTAGCACCACCTTCCTGCCACCCACCTCCGTCACCAGCATCGCCAGCACCTGGCTAATGTTACCAGAAACAACAATACGAAAGTAATGGTGGCCCTCTCTTCTCAAGGTTTCCAACCCTATTTTCGAGAATACTCGTAAGGACATTTCATTTTCAATTTTTGCATTTAGAACTGAGGACCAATTTGCCACTTCCAATCCCCTAATCTTGAACCAGTGTAACGAGTTCTCAGTTCTCTCGGATTGATATGAGACTCCTTTTTTCTTCGTCACCGGTTTTTCCACAACCTTCTTAACTGGTTTCTCCACCATTTTCATGTTGTGTTTTCCACAACACCGGTAGTAATGTTGATCTCTATGTCCCAAGTTGACAGGGTGAACTTCTTTGATTCACTGTTTATTAAGGGGAAAAAAGTAGTTACTAAAAAAATAAATTTCCATCTGAACTAACACGTGTACGACAGAAAATATAGCTTACGATAGAGCGCGCCACAGCAAATACTACACACTAGTTTTTATAAGGTCTTCTCTCTGGCTCAAGTTTAGGTCACATAAGATTATAAGAATTCATCGAAACCCCGAGCTCTACACACAGAGAAGAGAGATTATCACAGTCATGGCTTTAAGCACCGGATTGAGATCTGGCATGAAATTGCTCACTTCTTCTGAATCACTCCTCTCAAAATCAGGTCACTGTTCTCTTCCTTATCAGGATTTCCTCCTTTTATTTTTATTAATCTTCATAGATCGATTCATTTTTTGTTTTGTGGTCACAACATTTTTGTACATCTCTATAGTCGGATCAGTTTTCTTTATTTCATTTTTGAGCATATAACATCCGATAATCCTTGTAGACAGTGATGAATCTAATAATTCCGATTTTTGGTATTTTGCATTTCTGATATTTTTGGGCATCAGGGATTTATTTGAATAGTGTGGGTTTAGTAACCCTCATATCTGGCCACAGTCACCTGTAAGGTTGATGTTAATATTTCATTTCATTTACATAATTTTTGTGGAGTTTAGGGATTTATCCTCTTGTGTTGGATGCTGATGTCAAACTTTAGTTCATTACCTGTAGATTCAAAGCTTTAGTTGTTGTGCTGTGTACTGAAAAGGTTTATATGCATATTAGTCCTCATTGGGGTGCAGTTATTAAGATTGTCATTGTTTTTGCTCATTTTAGTTTCTTTTTAATTAGTAAAAGGCAGAATGAGAGGTATCTCTTGGTTTGGTCAGATGGATTGATATCGGCTAGGAACAACATGATAGTCTGATTATATTGTGTCTATTAGTGAAAAATGATTTGCCGCTTCTGTTGCATACCATCGACTACTGTTCAAGTGCACGATTCTTTTGCAGCTGTATTATTGAAATATAATTTGTGTCTATTGAACGCTGTTCAGAGAATTTACTGCTCTGGTCGGTGCATTCACATGATTGTAGTAATTCCTTTACATTTTTATTGTATATACCAACATGAGTGTATCGGGTGACCCTACTTATCCTAATTTGTTGTAATTGATGATTTAAGTGTTCCCCCTTTCTTTATTGATCTCTATAGATCGATTTTTTAAAATTTCTGTACTTTGATAAGTTTTTTTCTCTTTTCATAGTATTTCACATCTGTGAAGGCGTGTACATCTTATAATCCAGTTTGGGTATTTTTCATTTGTGGTGTTGGTTTTTCGCACAATCACTTGTTGTTGACTGTTAAGACTCTCTGATTCTAATCCAACACTGCTAACCTCTATATCAAAATGAGTTGTGGATTTTAATGATTAGCGTTTTCCAAGGAGGGTGATGTTAATATTTCATATCGTGAGTATTGCGGTGTCTAGGGTACTCCTTGTCATACTGTGGTTCTTTTACGGTAGATATAGGGTTTTCATGCTATGTTGTGTGTCGCTACAGCTGTTAATACGTTTCATACAGACGAGTCCCTGTAAGGACCTCATTTATTAGATTTCATGGTGTATGTTTCTTTAGTTTTGTTTTGGGTTAGGAAAAGGGTGAAAGAGAGTTCCCTGGTAGTGTTTTTAGATAGAGTGGTATCGGCTGGGAAAAAATGTTCTCCTTTTGGTGGAACATTCCTAGTAGCACCAAAGCAGATGCACCAAAATCTATTGAAACTTAGGAGCATAGACCAGTATTTTCTTAAATTATGAAGCACTATAGGAGAATTATGATTAGCTCAAGGCTTTTAGAATGAGCATATATTCTGGATTTGCTGTTAACTGTAGAGGATCTGGAGTGATTTTTACATATGTATGGGATTGATGTTGTTGCTATGCTACATTTTCTTGTAATAAATACTAATGGTTTCAATATAAATTGCCATCTATTTACTGTGCTATTAGTAGTTCTAAAAGATTATTGGTATAGTTGGATTTTATTCTGGACATGGTAGTGATGGGCTTTGGCATCCCGAATAGTTAGTATTTCTTTATTCACTCAATCGATGATTTTTCTGTGTCTGTTGGTGAAAAATCAATTTGTTGCGTCTGATGCATCATGCATATCATGTACCACTATTCAAGTGCACATGTGTTTTCAATGGTTGGCATATTTGTGCTGCTTTTGTATTGGGCCATTGGCACATCATTCTGTATTTCAACAAAGCAATTGTACAGTATTATTGTTCTTACATGGGAATGATAAAATATTGTTCACATTTTCTTCTCCAACCAGTTTTACGTTTATTTTTAACTCTTGTCCGTTCTTATTATGATTTTGTTTATAATTCGAGATGATCGTATCTACTTTTACTGCGTGACCCTACTTACCATTATCAGTCTAAATTGTGTTTAATCAGTTAACTGTGGATTCCACTCTACTGGAGTGAAAAAGATGGGTGGACATGCACACGGGAATGACGCCGAGTACTACCTTCATGCCAAACACATGTATAACTTGGATAGGATGAAGCATCAGAAACTGAAGATGAGTTCTTTTGTGTTTGCTTGCTTTGCCGTTGGAGTGGCTGTTCCAGTTTACGCTGTCATTTTCCAACAAAAGAAGACTGCTTCTGGTTGAGGAAAAAGTCTCTCCTAGTTGTCTTGCAAATAAGAAACGTTGGTTTTAGGCTGTACAGGCCTTCTTTTTTTGAAACTGAGTCGGGCCTTAATAATACAATATTTGCTCAAAACATTATTTTCTTAAAGGCTATTTCTGATAATTTAATCATGTAATTCCAGATATTGGCCTGACAATGTTTTTTTTTTTAACAGTGTTGCTTCTTTGCTTAGCTTTTACCTCCTGATTGTTTGATGGACATTTATGTAAAGAAATTATACGAGGGAAAAGTCGTAATGGTTCGAAACATGTTGTGCGACATTGAAAGAGATGCATGTTTTTCAGCTTCAGAAACCTGTGTTCATCAATATACAGAAAAGAAACCCGTCCCGTGTTATTGTGGAACCAGAAATGAACTTCCTCTCCTTGTTGAGGTTTACTCATAGGTTGGTGTTTCACAAAGCTTACACAGAGCTAAAGAACTTTCTTTTACCGAACCAGAAATGACGTCCTCAGGCACGTTTGTCAATTGGCTTGTTGCATGAGGATCAGTTGAAAAAGAACTCGTGGTTCAATATTGGTGCACTTAAAAACAAACTTGTAGCAACCTTCGCCTCCAACCAATTCTAGAGAAATACAGAAAGTAAACTAACCAACACTTCAGAATTTGTTTTGTCCAGTTTAACACCACTCAACGTGCTAACGTACTAATAAGCGAACTAAAAAGCATTCAAACAGGGTTGCGCCCTACGTTGGCTTGTAGTGGGAAACACTAATCGTTGTCCACGGCTGTAGTCCAGATTTTCGGCAAAAAAATTGGCTAACATGGCTCATGCCCAGAAGAGTTTTTCATCTCAGATTTTAAGGTAGTATGTGAGCAAAGAAGTGGGCAAGACGGGCAAATGTTTCTCTTATAATGTTAGATTCGTTTATCAGAACTAGTAATTAGTACTACTCAGTATGTTTATGGTAGTATGAATGGTTTTAGTAGCCAGGGCGAGACAGCGGATGTAAAGCGCATCTCTGAGTCGAGAACACAAATAGTTTCAAAACTGGATTTTTATTCGAAATGCAAAATGCAAAATCCTGCCTCAATGGAATCCTATTGTACAGATTAAACACCAAAAAAAAAAAACCCCACCAAAGAATAGAAGTGTAGTAAATAACAAGAATATTATCACCTACTACTTCTCTTCATTCTTCCTTCATAAGATTACTCTATGAGCTAGCTAGCAAGTCCACGATGTTGATCTTTTCATCAATGGCTTAATTCTTTTGTCTTCTTCCAACGAGATCATTCCCAGGTGTGACGGATCTTCCAACATCATCTTTGCCACCAAATACCCAGCAATCGACCATGTTTGGTACTTCCTCGCTTGTTTCCCAATGTACCTGCCAAGTTTTCCATCATAATACTCAGGCCAACCGTCTTTGAGCAACCGACTCTCTGCGAGATCAATTGCCCGCCTGGCAATTTGTGGCCTCCCTGTCTTTATGCAGGCGGCTGTTAACAGCCACAACAACACTGTTTACAAGGATAAAAAAATCGCAGATTACTAGATTGATTGAGCAATTATGCAAATATTATGAGTTTCTTTGAATAGTTGATAAATATCTCATCTAAGATCTCCTTAACACCTCGTTTGGTTGGAAGAATTGGATTCCTAGGAATTCAATTATGGGGTAATCCAATTCTTGGAATTGAATTCCATGGAATTGGATTCAATTCCAAGAAATTAGCGTTTGGTTGAGGTAATCCAATTTCTTTTGTTTTTACCTTGGAATCCAATTCCATTGCACTACTAGACCAATGCAATGGAAATCAATTATTTTGGGGGGAATTGGATTCCTAGGAATCAAAATTCTCAATTACATGGAGTTGGTTTGGACCGTTTGGTTCAAGGAATTGGTCACATTCCCCCGGAATTGGATTACCAGGAATCCAATTCCTTGAACCAAACGCGCTGTAAATGTAATTTAACAAGCAAGTAACTAAGAGCAATTTCAAGTGTCATTATTCACATGCACACATGAGAAATAGCGTGTGTGCGCTCAAAAGAAAAAGAAAGAGGTAAGATAAACTAACCTGGCCAAGATCCTCCGTTATGGTAACTCCATCTGGTATTCTTGGGGTCACAACCTGTTACGATCCGCCATTCATGGTTTTCTATAGCTGGATAACATACTTTCAAGGGCATTTCTCCGACTAGTTCCTCCCAGCGCTCTTCAATAAGATCCATTATAGCCATAGATTGCTCATTAGTTGCAAGACAGGAAAGAATAGCAATGCAGTTACCTAAAGCAAACCAACGGAAATCCATTCTTGCAGGGCTAACATTTCCAATGAAATAGCCCCCTCGGTTAGGCATAAAATCAAGAAGCCATTCAGGGATTGACTCAGGAATAACATTAAATTTATTTACGGCTGTATGAGAGTACTCCTCTGTTTTATAACGGTATATGTTATTAAGTTGCTGGATATCAATCCAAAAATAACTTCTCATATGATAACTCAATGCATGCAAACGTTTCAAAACTCTGTCCACGAACTCTTTGCCTTCTGTATCATGTTTAAGCAGTACCAAAGCACATCTCAACACCATAAAGAACAATGCTTGAATTTCGACAGGATAACCATAGATACCCTGTAACACGAGATTCACACAAAGATTAGGAAAAGTAAGATGTTTCCAGCGATTAACAGATATCGACAGAACTTGCATGCTTTTCTCCCTAAATAGTTCACAAGCCGTTAGTGTAATTCTAGCTTTACAGAGAACTCGGACAAAACAACAACAGCTAAAACAAACGAAAGAATTGCTATCAATATAACTCATTAAACTTAAGGAAGATTGATAAAGTTAAACTAAATGGAAGAATTGCCACAAACATCACTCTGTAAACTCAAGCCGTCAAGCAAGACAGGTGTAGTTTTACAAAATTCGAAAACATTACCCCGTTGTTAAGTTTGTTTAGGAAGGAACATATTCTTCCAAAATGAAACATTCATTCACTTATTAACTAGTATTTAGTACACGAAGATATCAAATTGATACTATTCATAGTGTTCCAGTCAGAGAAAAAACAAAGAGAAGATATTCCTGTTCTCATATTCTCAGTTAATGATCTAATTCCTTTACGAGCAGTGTTTACCTGTAAGTGTTGTTTATGAAGTTACTAACAACATGCATGTCTGTTCTGATTATTACAAATAACAACTAACAAGGTTAACCTAACAAGTTAACATTATTGTTTGAACAATATCTTAAATGAATGCAAGATCACAATGATGTATTAATATGTACGGAATATGAGTTGGAATACGACAAGCTAGGAAAGAAAAGGCATTACGACAAAAGGTATCACGACAAAAGCATTTAATAAAGCAATACAATCATAGGAATTCATATAAAAAAGGACATGAACATGAATATTACCATTTGTCGATCAATCATACAACACCCATCCGCACAAAGTAAGGTTGGAAACGTGTCGAATCCCTCTGAAAGACAAAGAGTCAATATAAGCCTGATACCCTTTTGACATTCGTCAGTTTCTGCTAACGTTGAATCCCCAGTAGATTTTGTATAGGCACGTAGCAAAATAATCCACCACAAGCCAGAGTCAACAGGGGCAACTCTTCCAATTGCACTCTCCCCAAAATCTGCAAGCAAAGAATCCGTCTTGCGATTGGGATTGTGAAGAACTTTGAAACTTGCTGGCATTACACCTTCCCCTAGCTTGAATCGGTCTACTCTTTTCTCCCACCCTTGCAGGTAAAGAGTTTTCAAGAGAAAGTTCTTAACTATCTCAGGTTCACCATTCATCAAAAATGCTAATGCACTAGGCACAAAATCTCTAACAAACACCTACACAATAAAAAAAAACAAATAACTTATACATGCATCCAATTCTAGATCTCATAAAAGCACAACACAAATAACAAATAACTTATGCATTAATCAAATCACCTGATCGTAATTTAAAGCATCCTCCGTTTGATCATTAGCGGCTATTGTTCCAACTGGTTGTCCATTAAAGAACACAATAGATTGCCTAAGAGCATCCCAAGCTTCAGCAAACATAGGATGAGGCTCGAATGCATTAGGAGCAGAAGATCTTGGAGTCTCCCATGTTGATCGTCCACCAGGTGAATACAAAGTCTCAGAGCTACCTAAACCGCGATTTAAACCAACTGATATCTCACTAATAGATCTTTCTTCAAAGGATCTTTGTCTTTCAATGTTTATTGGTCTTGGTGGTTTATCTAATAACCTTGACAAGTCTGTATCATCCAAGTCTGGTAATGATGTTCGTGATGCTGCCTTCCTCATACCTGCCAATTCTGGTCTTGACTCTACCCTCTTCAAACCCATCAATCAATAGATCTTTCTTCTCTATACAAACAAACCCTTTGTCTCTTTTTCTCCCAATTCCAAGATCAACAAGCTAAATAAACCAAAAAAAAAAAAAAATTTACCAAATTAAACAAGGTTCAAGTCTTTTTAAGGAAACATAGATGTTCTAACTACATTATCAAATTAAGACCTTATCTTTAACCCCAAGAAAATAAAAACTAGATTAAATGAAGTAAGAAATAGAGATCAGATCTATCTATGAACTAAAATTAAAGAAAGAAACATAAGATAAACACAAACATTAAACATAGAAACAAAAAGAAAACATTAAAGAAAGAAAGAAAGAAACTGACCTTGGAGGAGAGGTGAATAAGGCAATAGAGGAGGAAAGAGGAGTATAAGCTGTTGTTGTTGATGATTACAATGAATCTAAGGGCAGAGAAATGTGAAGAGAGAAGGAAAAATTTCATGTTTGATGAATCCTGTATATTTATAGGACAAGAGAGAGGAAGGAGGGATGATATGTACTATGTCTATGTAATCGTCACTATTCGTCGAAATTATTTTTATTATTTAACGTTAATATATATTTTTTATTTTATCCACATGGAAATTAAAATTAAAGAGAGAATCGGATTGGAATGATCTATCATCTATCTACCTAACAAGAAAACTTTGTAACAACAACAACAACCAGTAGTACAGGTCATTTAATTTAAAACATGGTACATTATGGGGAAGTCTTTGGGTTTTATGTCCTGTAAAGTGATCGTTTACCGGGTTAATGGGAAGTCAAACAATACAAAAACTCATGTTTCTTGCTTTGCTTGTTTTGGAAGCGTGTTGTTACCTAAAGAGGACATGGGACGGTGCCTCACATTGATTTTTTTTCTCTTTTCTTCTTGAAGCTAAGATTAATGTTTAATTTGCATTCCGAAATAGAAAAACCTAAGATTAATCATGACTGCTAATAGGATATCATATTGCTCAGAGGTGTACCGATCCAAAGGTAATTAACGTTTTTTTGAATCTTATATAGATTTTGGTACACCCAGAACAAATTGATGCCCCATATTAGCGACCTTGAGATTAATATTGTTACGATATATTAATTTACCGGATAACAACTTGGCTAGTTTTATCAATTAGTCTTTAAAGAGTTTTCTAAATTACTAATGTTATTATCGTAATCTTTCTATGTTCATCATTGATAAAGTTGATATTTTTGTTAGGAAAGACTCGGTGAGAGTTTTGAAAAGGGAAAATAGCTCACGAACTTGTTTAGGATTCAAACTACCATTCAATTATAAATAAAGGGTTCATGTGAGCTACACAAATCATCCCTTAAGAAATTTGTGTGTGCTTCATAAGGTTGTTTTCCACCACTTCTGTTCTTCGAGAACAAGAGTGAGACAATAAGACTTTGTTTGGGGTCAGCAAAACATAGGTTGGTAACAATCTTCTTAAATAGTTACAAAACTTGTATCTAGGTTAATTTAATAATCATTGTCTATTCTAAGGTCCCTCTCTTCTGATATAAAGTCATTCAAGGATTGTTGATCATAAACCCAAGATTTGATAGGTTTCAATCTAAGATCGTATACCGACACTAGTTGGTCGAAATCTGGATTCGAAAGAAAACTTCATATAAGGTGTCTCATAAATTCCTTAAGAAGTTTTACAAGATATCTCTAGATTTATTCTAGTTTCTCTTGTTGTAGAATAGATTAGGTATCTCTACAAGTTTTGAAGAGTATAAGCCCTAATTCTACAAGTTTGTTTTGATATCTACTTTTTACCTAGCAGTTGTTCAAACAAACACAAAATTTCCAAAACCTTGATTCACATCTAAAGGAAAATCAAACAGGTATTTTGTGAAAGCAAAATATCAAAAAGTCTCCAGTAAGATTGAAACAACTCTTAGGATGTAGCGGACGTCAGCTAACGAGATCAAGTGTGTAGAATCTTGCGAGGTTTAAGAGACGTAAGGAGCACAACTGCAGCTGAAGTGCTTGGAGGGTGAATTTATGTCTAAGCTACATTCCAGTCCAAAGTCTGATAGTAGGCTAGCATCTGTAGCGGTTTAATACAATGTGGTGTTCAAGCTGGACGAGGTCCTGAGATTTTTCTGCAGCTGCAGTATTCCTCGTTAATAAAATTCTTTGTTTCTTTTTTTACTTTTTGCTTCTGCATTATATTCTTGTTTGATATGATTAAGGTAAAAGAAAGTGATTCGATAATCAACCTAGACCATTTTTAACTCAAACTATATAAAACTTATAAGACTTGTTCTTGTGAATTCAAAACATGAAATATACATTACAAGACTTGTTCTTGTTGGAATTTGGTTTCTGCACTGTCCTGGTACATACTAGGTTGATCTTGGATATTGATTTTTGAGATCGTCCAAAAGTTCTTGTATAATCAGGTTCCTGGATCTTTGATCTAACTAATGATTGTACAAGAAAGATAAACCGCATGTACAATCATATACAAGGCAAGGATCTTTTGAATATCTACTTGTTGATAGTATTATATTTTGTCTTATATGTCCGAACAAAAAAGTTGGTGGTGTACCTGTACCCTCTCCCTTTCAGGAACCGTGCACAATGATGGTTCAGTGAATTTGGTGTACTTGTTGAACAATAAATTATTTTTAACTAAGATTGTTAATGATCTAGAACATCCATTACGTACTTGAATCTTATTTCCAGAGTTTAACCAAGACAAGGTTGAACTCGAAATTTCTTCTTAGCAATATTAAATCTACTGAAATCATATGACATAGTCTCTTAAGATATAATGGAAAATGTCGTTAGTAACTAGGATGGTCCAGTCTTCGCATACCTCTTTGTCGATAAAGTTATCGCAAATGTCTTCGCTTGTTCTCCAGTCTTCGAGGGTTATTCCATGATCTCTGATACTCAACTACCATTCTCTAATCCTAGTCTGAAACTTGTCTTTAGTAGACTTAAAATCAAGATATAGTTTTGTACATCTAACATTGACAACAAGCTTGAGATAACAAGATGTAAGAGTTCAACCGAGCAATGCTCTAACACATATAGAACATAATAATAATTCAAGTTGGCGTGAAACTTGTGCAAGACCTAGTGATGGATGGTAATAGAGACAAGTAGGTGCATAACCCACTTGTTTTCATATTTTAGTGCAAATTTTCTTTGTTTTTTGGAAATCTTCTTATATGGGGGAAAATGTGCATGGTAAATATTTTTGCTATTTATGGGGTTTAAGAATTGAACTTATACAAGAGATTTCACTTGACCCCACCAAAGAAATTTGCTGGTGTAGTTACCTAAAATCTGGGAGAGGCTAGAAGTGGGATTCTATGGTTTCTGAAAGTAAGTTTCGGGAGGTTGAGCACGAACAGTCTTCGCCTAAACCAATCACAATAGTCGTTCAAAGGATTCTTCAGTCACATGGAAGAGATTTAAGGCTGGTCTTAGGGATGGAAGAAGATGAAGAGAGAGATTAGAGAATTCTAGGATTTGAAAAAGAATTACTCCAAGAGGTTATGAGAAAGATGATCGTAGCTTGGAAAAATAGAGGACCTATTTATAGCTGAATTCTCTAATCTCAGGTCGGTGAAGATAAGGATTGGTTTCCATTCCGTGCGGAGAAATTCTCCCATCTCTTCAGGAATAGATTGAGATAAACTAGGTTGAGTTTATCTCATTATTCCACCGCCTTTACTCTCTTCTGCGGTGAGAAACAAGCCAGGTATTTCTCACACGTGCCAAAAACCGCCAAACCAAAACCCTAATTGTTATCCCCCTCCCCCCCAATTTGCGTGAAGCTGAGTTAGTCTTCATGATGACATGTTGAGAGAGAGAAATATTTTCTTTAGCCGAGTTGGCCGAGATAGAGAGATATTCTACGATTATAAGAATGACTAGGATGAGTCACGTGAAAAGGCATGGGATGCCTCAGAATTCGTGTGGAGAGGAGACTTTATTTCTACGTGAGGCTCGTGCCTACCATGAGGAATATTCAGCCTTATCCGAGATTTTTTCCTAAGAGAATTCGCAGAGAGATTTGAATATCTCCGAGATTTTGCAGAGATATTTGTATCTCTCCGAGATTTTATGAAGAGATGTGAATCTCTCTGAGATTTTATCGACGGATCGGAATCTCTCTGTGGTCAGCTGGGACTCATTTTGAAGATAGAAAAGGGGTTTTGTATGCCCGATTAATGTCTTTGTAATACTTTGACTCACTTGTCTTTGACCAGCGTATCTTATAGAGACGTTGATATAGGACAGCGGAAGCAATCGAAAAAAGGTTAACACAGGGAGAATCCACTCCTTAGAGCAATAAACTCACTCCAATCCTGGAGCTACAACAACTCTAATCCAAGAGTTAAATAAAATATTTATAACCAATACTCAAATTATTATTATCAAGATAAATGAGCCAAAGCTATTTTACAAGAATGATTTGACTGATTCTTATACTACTACCTAAACCCTAGCAAACCCTTAAGCTTAAGACTTATTAAACATAAAAGATCTTTCGGTATCTAATTCTTAACAAAAATACTAATATGTTCTTCCCTTTTATTAGACTCCTACTAAAACAGGGAAGATATGCATATAACCCAAAGTTTGGAAACTTCTTATCAGCCATCTTGTCGCATTTGGATACGTCCCGTATCAGACGTGCTAGGCAACTATGTGTCCATATGATGGGCGAACAGGACAAATGTATCTCGAAGGGATGTTCCAGGAGTCTGTCGAAAGGACCCATAGGCAGAATAACCAGCGTATCTCGCGGGGATGTCCTATGAGTTATTCGGAAGCCTCGGTAAGTTAAGTCAGAGCCTAGAGTAGAATGACCAGTGTATCTCGCGACGATGTACTAGGAATTAGTCCTTGATCTCAAATAGGGTGACTCGTGCTTACAGGAGATATGCATATCTCCGCTCTGGGTCATAAGTCCGTCGGGGACGTAATTAATCATCTACAGAGCCTACATGACCAGAAGCATCTCGTCGAGGATGTATACTAGGAATCACAGCATCACAATCAGCTGCGTCTCGCAAAGACATGATGGAATTGTGGCCGTTCTGGTTCATAAGCCTTCTGAGGACGTTTTACGCTCTACATGACCTACGTGATAAGCAGTATCTCATCGAGGGTGTGCACTAGGAGTCACGGCATCACGACCAGTAATGTCTCACGGGGACATATACTAGAAATTGTGGCTAAGAATGCCTTTAGGGCCAAGGGCTTGATCTCCCGTGAAAGTAGAATTTTGTCTATGGTCTTGAAATGACACTTTTACTCCTTATCTGAATTTCACCATCTACATTAAGTCCCCTACTTAGAGTAGAATCGTGATTGTTCTATGATGGGTATATAGATGGTAACAAATTGTTCGTATGAAATCATGATTCGTTTGTCCTTTTAGACTTGCAGAATCCCCGAGTTAATGTTTAGCCTTCGATTATTATGAATCTGATCTTGGAATACTTTGGAACTTCCTGGGATTTTGTGTTGGATGTAAATGACATGATACTGAAGTTTTGATGAAACAAAATTTCTGTCTTGAGCGAATGGAATTTGTTAATTAGGGTTTACTTAACCAAAACCCTAATTTTCTCTCTTAGTGCATCATTGAGCTTCTGAGTTTGTATAGGCAAGTATGTGGGGAAGAGAGAATTTTTAAACCGTTCATGGCTGGGCTTGATGTTGGTGAAGGGATGTGAGAAGAGATATGCATTTACTTTTGAATTTACGGAGTCCCTATCCCATGTAAATTTTGAACTCAGGCTTGTACCATACCTAAACCCTAAATTCTCTTTTGTTCGCGTATGACTCCTTCAGACACTCTGGAGAGGCTTGAAGAGGCTTTTAAGGTGTTCATATATCTTGTGGTATCGGCACCTTGTGTGATAAAATCTTTTTTAATTCCTTGTGCCAATCAGACTCCTCTTTATTAGAGAAAGTACACACCTTTGAAACTAAGGGTATTTTCATCAAAAATCACTATGACCCATATTCCCTTTGGCATGAGAAAATGGAGACTCCCTAGGCATAATCACATCTTGAAATAGAAATTGTCGCGTTTCTGGTCCTTGTTTTGGAAATCACGAATCTGAATTCCCTGTTTTGAGCCATATTCCTTTTATTTTCTCTGAAATTCTGCCTTCCTGGATTTCGTTTCAATTCCATTCTTCTTCGAACACTTAGAGAACTCAATATTTACTCACGTGTATGAGGCATTTGGAATGATTATATGAGATCTTGATCGGTCTCTTGTTGTATTAAGGATTTCTTCTTTGAAAATACTCAAAATTTCAATATAAGGGTATTTTGGTCAAAATCCCTTATGAGCTAGTTTTTGTTAAAGAATAATGAGATAAAGGAGATTGAAAGAAGATTAGATAACCATACAAGAGAATGGGAGAGGCTCAGCTCCTTCTCTTTTAGAATAAATCCTTTTTTCATCAAATTCTTGAAATTAAGGTTATTTTCGCCGAACCCTAATTCTCTTCGACTTTGATCCCTCTGAAAAAATTCCGAGAGAATAACCGATGTCCCACTGTCTTAGGAGACCATTCTCATGCATGGAAAGGACTTGGACATGACTTGGAGATTTTTGGAAGGAGAAAAGACCTTGGTTTCCTTATTTGACCCAAATTCCTCTAATCTCCTCTTTTAGTTCTAACTCCTTTTCCTTTTGCTTCAAGGCTTCCTTTTTGGGATTGAATCAAAAATAGAAGTATTTTGACGTGTGACAATACATGAAAACCGGTCCACCTCTTCCAAGAATTTTATTTCCATTAGAATTCCATATCTTTGTCGTTTCATGAATATATGTGTATATATATACACACATGCATGCATATAACTCTTGTACGTGAATTTTTCTTCTTGTCTAATATTTCTTGCCTAGAAAATAAACCATCCTTCTATTTTCTTTGATCTTGTCTTGAGAATGGTTCATTAATCTCCTAATATGTGTGATGAAGATGACAGCAATATGGGCGATTTCGCAACGAGTAATGGAGCCGCCAGCAATAAAGAGATCCATAACGTCAATGATGAATTCCACCACTTTGCTGAATTAATTGATATTTTCCCTAGTCCCCAGGTAAGTGATGATCTTGTTTTCTGTAGTAGAATCACTTCTCAAAATCAACCACTCGTTCCCTCTTCGGTACTGCGTTTTTTCATGGAAAGAAAAGTTGTAAAGCCCTCAGTAGTGAAATTCAAAGCTCGTCAGGAACTCATGGATTCTTGGCCTGATTGGGTAGAATACATGCTTAGGAGCAACAAAATTCAGCAAATCTTAAAGATATCTGGCATCTACCATGCAGTTTTAGCTTCGGGATCTTTAAAAATAAAGAAAGACGTTGCTGATTTGATAGCCTTGCTATGTCGTTGGAGTAAACAAACTCATACCTTCATTTTCGCTTGGAGAAAACTCACCATTACTATCGAAGACATTGACACACTTTTTCATCTTCCAGGTACATGTGTCTTCTCTTTAACATTAGACGATAGTTAAAAATAAATATCTCTAGCTTTGTCCGAAGCCATTGATCAAACTCATGCTCAAGAAGTTATCAAGAAGAATAAATATAAGTTCTGGATCAGCCATTGGCGTAGAAATGAAGGACTTTCCGGATTTGCATCTTATTCAACCATGCAAATTGCTGCTTTCATATTATTATGGTTATCTAAAGATGTATTTGAGAAGCCAGATGGCGAAGAGGTAAAATCTGGATTGATTCCTTTGGCGATAAAACCAGCTCAGGGAATAACACTTCCTATTGGAAACCTATTTTTAGGGACTATGTACTCAACCTTAGATAATTTTGTACAGGATATGACACCTTTGAATGGTAATAAAAGAACGGATACCTGGGTGAACGTGTGTTTCCTCCAGGCGTGGGTATGGGAAAACTTTGAGAAATATGCCCCCATCCCTCGTTCACTGAAGACTAGATATCCTCCGATAGCCAGGATTTGTCGTTGGTGCAATAAATATCTGATTTATCAACCCTTGTCTGCATTGATGGATGACGAAAAATATGTCACTTTTCGTCCCTGGACACAAATTCCCGAGGGTGTGGCTCAGTTGCATTCGTTTTCCTTAATGAAGGATGCCATATTACTTCTCGAAGGCCGTGATCACTTATATGAGACATAAGCTACATATATATTTAGTAGTTCTCTGGGTCGCGTCTTGAGTTTGGATAGTCATGGTGTCTTCATTATGCAACCTTATAACATTGACAGAACTGCTCGTCAGATAGGATTCGACCAGGATATCCCTTTTCGCAAAGGACCGTCCATGTTTTCTAAGATCCAGTGGAATCTCGGTACTGTAAGCGGTTTGCAAAGAAACTTTCCCTACTTTCATGCCCAAAGGACCAGCCGTGTATCTCCATAAGTTCGAACTTACTTGATGGAACAACTTGTGAGCATTAGTAACTTCATATAAGATATTCCGGAAGAGGATGTAATTTTCGTGTCCTGTGAACCAAGTCCTAAACATTCATCCCCTTGCATAAACCAAGTAAGTATTTCTCTATTTAACGATTTCCATGACTTAATCATATTCTTTTAGAATTTAACTGAATGAGCTTTTTCTTAGATTGGACGTTCCGTTCGTGCTCTAAGAGAAATTAATTCCCAGGTGGACGGCATAGAAGCTGACATAGATCGTCTTGAACCTATCGTGACGGAAAACCATTCTCTCCTTCTTTATAAATACCACCTGTAAGAATCACTCTCCTTTTACTCATACAAGTATTCTCATTCATGGTTGGTATAGAGGTGGTCATACCCTAGGAATATCCCTTTATTTTAGTACTCGTCAGAAATTTTCAGATTCAATAGATTTGCATATAATGGACTGTAGAATCTTCATACAATGTCGGATTTGAGCTCGCAACCCCGATTTGAAAATATAAAAAAATATATTTATTCAACATAAAAAGAATAAACTAATTCCGAGTTGTTTAGGTCAGTCAATCAGTCACGTACTTTTGTCATCAGGAATCCCGTATAGAATTTCAGGAACGTTTCAGATTGCGCTTACTTCAGTGTTGGGACCGTATATCCTAGATAGCTTGTCCGTTTGATGCAGCCTTTGGATATGTTGTAGAAGATACATATACAAACATATTTTATTATGATAGTATCCCAAAATTCCTTGTGAATTTTCGTCAATTAGCGCGTTTTCCCATGGAAGTGCACATCAATCCTAATTGTAAGAGGATTCTCATATTCCTTGAACCTTTGCATGTCATGACGCCTTGAGTATGACTCCTGGGGTATTATGAATTCATTAACTTTCCTTATATTAGTATAATACGTGGCTTTGGTCTCTGTGAACCCTAATCCTACCTGTGAAACAAATCCAGTCGCCAAACCTAAATTTGCCTCTTATACTTCCATATCTCAATGTACCTTGTTTGATTTCATCTACTTTTGTAGACTCATGACGTGGGAAAGACTCCAGATGTACTTACTGGAAATACAATAAAAATATCCTCTCTTGACAATGCTTCAGCCACGCATCAGTCCCCATATTTCAGTGATTCTTGCGGCGAAGAAACCCGAAGAGACGAAGCACATCCATCGAATATCATTGAATATCCTAATGCAGGTATTGATTTTGTTAGCCCTAGTGCAATCATGGATTCAAATGAAATACTCATAGGGGGATTCGGTGTTGCTACAAAATATGCCGAACTGTACCGGTCGATTTTGCAAAGATATGGCCACATTGCTACAATGGGGATAATAACTTATGTTGTTCATCCTATGATCGAAATAGTTAACGACTTGCTGGAGAACCTTGATGCCACACAAGACTTGACTCTAAACAACATCCCTTATGGTTACTTTATAGATCTTGAAAATCTCGTGACCACTTGTGAAAATCTTCTCTTTAAAGATATGCTCTTACCCTTGAGGAGAAACTTGTAGCCGAGGAGGTGGAGCGTGCAAAGCAAATAACCCGAGATACAGAAATCAAGGTGTAGGAACTGAACATGAAGAATGAGATCTTTTCCCAAGGAGAAAGGCTGGTTTTGGACGGTTTTCTTTAGGTTGGCTAGTTTTTTTGTTGAGTGATTTGAGAGACAAGTTTTCTAAAAGTGGTTTGGCTTTCTTATTGCTATTTCTTTAGGTTTTGAATTTTGGATATAATATTTTTTAAAAGATTTGAGTGCACAGAGTTTGGCACACAATTTATTGATTGAAAGAAAGAAATACATATCGAAAGGAAATCTAACCAACCACTAACTAAAACAAAATACCTAACAAAACACGACCTACTAGATAGTTCTCGTAAGCTCGTTTCCCGAGCCCAAATTCCGTTTAGTCCCCAGTCATGACATTTCATCTATGGAGTTTAACAAATCTCATTCTCCGAGATGAACATCTTGACTATTTCCAAAAGAGAGACTCACCATATATCCGACTGTGTTTAGTAACAACGCAAGTAAAGAATCCTTCCCTTAGGATCATATTCCTGCGTGAAACTGCCCTTCTTGTGACTCAGAGTTCCAGCAACCGGAGCGTTGATCCTTCTGTACGAAACCATATTCTTTTAATTCTTAACAACTTATTTGAGAGGCGTCGGGGATGGAAGACGATCAGCTTCTTGAATAGATGCACACGTAGGGAGAGAAATGTTGTAAATTCGAATAGGAGGGTCTGGGATCCTACTAGGGATAATTATCTCGCTAGCCAGAATATAAGGCGAAGGCGATGCCGCAATCCGAACAATTTTCCCTTCATGAAATGCCTTGATGCACTGATGATAGGTCGAGGGTATAACCTAGTTTTCATGAAGCCATGGATGCCCCAGAATCATGTGGTAACCCGAAGTCTTTTCGATAACATAGAATTTCATCTTGGCCTGGATCGTCCCAAATTGGAGATCGAGTACAACATGTCCGTTGGTATTATTAGTATTCCCCTAAAAATCACTAATCACGGTTGAGCGAGGATCAATCATATTCTGAGAGATTACATCCTCCTGCAATATTTTTAAAAGGATGATATTAACCGAGGATCCAGTGTCTATCAGAGCACGTTTAAATTCTTTTCCTCCAAGAAATGCTGGGACATATAGAGCACGGTTATGTCCTTCCTCCATCATCATGTCTTTGGATGTGAAGGTAATTTCTTGTATAACAACTATCATTGTAAATGAAACTTGAACATCTTCGAGCGGTGAAGCAAGAGTCCCTAGTGAAATACGACTCACAGCATCGAAAACCTCTTTTCATTGTTTCTTGGAGAAATGAAGGAGTTCGCATAGACCATGTATTAGTGAGGACGCTACTTCTTCGGCTGGTTTCTCATCAGTAGAGATACTTCTAATTTTGTGTTTAGATAGATGATTCTTATGTACGCCCTCTCTGTCATCCAATATAAGCTCTTCAGCCTCAATCTTTTCTTTGAAAATCCATTTCAAGGCTTTGCACTCCCTGGTTGGATAACCAACGAACCTATGAAAATGACAATACTTCGGATTGGCTATAGCTTCAGCGTTGGCTCTCTTCGTATAGAGTGAAGTTTGATTGTTTCATTCTGGATCAAAGCATCCAACGACTCTAACACTTCCACATACTTCATGGAAAATCTGGTGGGCCCTTGACATTACTGTGATCATAAGATGGGCATTTCGAAGGGCTGGAATCTTGGTGATGTCCCTTCCTCTTACTTACTTCAGTGATCACAGCTGAGTGATGCAAATCGAAACGTTTTTCAGACGAATGCTTTCCCTTCCTGTGATCGACTCGATGTTCCGGTTGCTAACAAAGCAGATCGCTTTGCAGCATCATGGAGTTTCGAAAAGGTTTGTAAACCGAGGTTCTAGAGGAGGGATCGATACACAAGAAGCAAGTTGTTGATGCATACTTCGACAAGATGAGATTATGTTGCATTCGGGTCATGGCAATCCAAAGCCCGAGAGCTAAATCTTAATACAAAATCATTGGGATGCTCATTAGCTCTATGAACTATCCTTACAAGATCAGACAGGGTAGTATGTTCAGAGACAAAAGGTACTTCTTGTAAAAGATATCCACCATCTGATTCCAGTTAGTAACAATGTTTGGTGCTAAATTGTTGTACCACGTATAAGCTCTTCCAGTTAGAGACTTGGAAAATTATTTTATCCATACGACATGATTTATTTCATGTTCTCCTACTGCTTCAATAAATCGAGACACATGCTCACGAGCATTTCCAATTCCATTATGTAGTGTAAACAACGGGGACGTATATCCCCTGAGAAGAGGTATACGTTGTATTTTGGCTGGGTAAGGAGGATGATATGACTATGTAGCTGATTCACATTCTCCCTATCTATTTATCGAGCATTCAACAACCTCTCCAGATCTTCCAAGGTCAAATATTCTGTTGGAGCACTGCTCTGTTGAACCCACCAAGCGTTGGTATGTCAAGATTGGTTATCATATTTAGTGACAAAACTCGAGTCGCTTAATTTGTAAACTACACTCAACTTCGTATAGTTTATCTTGAAAGTATTAGAGTGAGACATTACAAGTATTGCGAAGACTTGAAGAAGTGAAGAAGTGCGGAGCTACAACGACAACATCATCCTTCCACACGAGGTTAGTGATATTTGACTTGAACTGTTTCATTCCCTAACGTATCTTTCAAGTCGTGCATATTGAAAACATAAAAACTGCGAAGCATGAACACTCTAGATAGACATAGTATTAAGGAATACAATATGAAGTTTCTTGCTTAACCATTAAACTTTGTATATAAGACATCGACATAATTGTATGAATGCTATTGTGATTATGTATGGGTATGAGGTGAGGATTTCATCCTAGGGAACAATGTTTACATATGTTATAGGAAGTAAGTTCATGATATGTGTTGTGAACCGAAAAGGAAATCTCCAGGCGTTATTGGGGTTGTTCTTCATTGCATATCTTATGAACGACCAATATGTGTGATTAGTATAACCGCTCATGACTTGCTTGTGTTCTTGGTAAAACTATTCACATGAGGCCTGACTTATGTATTGGTATGACTTTTATTAGTGAAACCGATATTAAGTAATCACCTAGGGTATGATCGGGTTGTGTATGTCTGAACTTATTACTTGGAAGAGGGGAACCGATCCTAGTAAGAGGTGTAGTGCATCAAAATGGGAACCGATCCTTGTATGAGGTGTATCAAGGTTTATGGAAGAAAGGGGAACCGATCCTATGAACATGTGCAACAAGTTTTTGGGAAGGGGGAACCGATCCAATGGACATGTGCTATGAATACAAGTTAGATACAAAATATATGTGGGGAACCGATCCTAGTACCTAGTCATCCGTATCTTTGGTAAGCTAGTGTAACTATGCACAGTACTCACATGGAGGTAGAACCGAAACTTGTTTTGGTAGAACCGTAAACCCATGAGTTGTGATTGAGTGGAACTTGATCAATCACATAGTTCTTGAAAATAAGATGAACCAATTCTAAGCTTGTTTAGAAGTGTGGTAAATCAGTTTCAAGTGAGAAAGCATGGTAAAGACTTTCAAGAGTAAGACGTCGTCACTCTTTGAACACGGTGCATTAATGCTTATTCTATTTTGTTTAAAGATATTCATGAACGGCTCAGAAGGAAGTAAATCCCAAGATCGAATTTAAATAAGTTAAGAATCTTTTTAATTAAGGGTTTTAATTATATATGGAAAATAAGAATTAGTAATGTGCATTTGCTAATTAAAGATTTTCCAAGGAGATTTCGATCATTATTTTTTGACAGTACATTCAAATGAATTATGAAAACCGAATTTGGTAGAGTAATGAAAAATATCTTGAGAATATTTTCGGTTTTGGAAATTCCTTGGTGTCCAAACTTCCTTGTCTATAAATACTTTGAGTTTGCATTTCTAGCAAACTAATCATGCATAACCTAGACTTACCCTTTTGACTTTATTACTGGTGAAGCCGCCTATCGGAGAGGAAAGTAATCTAATTAGGTGAAATCTCTTACAGCCGCTCAATTTAAAGTCTTCTTTGGGATTAGGAAGCTCTAGCGCAACTCGTTGGTGGGAAACTAGATATTGCATTGTTATTTCAGTTTTCGATTGATTTGATTGACTAACGGTTGTTGAATCTTTGATTGCACCTAGTTTGTTTATTCTTGAGAACCTTCTCTTCTGATATAAGGCTCACTCAAACTAGATCAAAGATCAACGTTTCTACGGATCTAAGTCTTTCCGGATCCGTAAGATAGATTCATTGATTTGCCATTGTTAACAGACTCCGTTCTGTGCGACAAATCAATAAGGAATCAAGTTTGTTTTTGCAGCTTGTTATTTTGAAGATTAAATCTAAGATTGAAGATTTTGAAGATTTAAAGAAGAAGTTATTGTGAATCATTAAGAAGATATACTAGATCTACTCCTAAAGAGAACGTTTGTTCTGCTAGGATATTGGGTAACAAATATCTATTGAGAACTTCGGTTCTTCTAGACATTATCAAATCAATAATATTGTTGAAGATGAGTAACTAGGATCTTAGTTTACTTAGTAGTGTCTACACGAAGTTGAAGGTTTACTTTTTGTAGCGTCTTAATTCATTGAGTATTCAAATCTGGACTAGGTCCCGGAGGTTTTTCTATAAGCTTGTAGTTTTCCTCGTTAACAAAATTTTGGTGTGTGGGCTTTACTTTATTTCCGCATTATAATTGTTTTTATATTATAATTAAAATAATTACACTTGTACGTTAACTAGGCACTTGATATTTATCTTATAAGGTTTCGGTTATCAAGTGAACACTTTGTCGTAGTATTCTCTCGATTCATATCCATAGACGATCACACAAAGTGTATTGGATTTCTCCACTTATATGATATAATAATTTACGTGTTAGGCCAGTCCGGACTAACCCTATTTCAAGTGGACATTGTGTTTAAATATTCCTTTAGTGATTGTTGCTCCAAGAGGTTTATACACAGTGGGTCTTGTATAGGTTGTGATCAAAATAAAAGATTGTGGTGTATTTGGGTACCCTCGTCTTTTCATATTCAGGTGACTGTTTTTCTTTCTAGAGCTCATGAGTATCACTAGTATGGTAGTTGACGTGGTCACGAATAGGGATTGGTATACACGGACTTTCGCTAACATTATATCTGGAAGACTCAGGATTTCTGCGTTGGTACAGACGAAACTTCCCTCGCGAAGAATCAAGGATCGCTGACTCCTCGATCGAAGTTTTCAAACTATCTAATATTGCGATTTGAGTATCTCCCATATTCTTCTGAGCTTCATAAAGTTTTTCTTGATTCGTAGCCAGGCTTTTCAGAGTCGGTGGATCTGACTGGGGTGCTCGATGCTCGTAATAGGACGCTTAGTGCTTTTATTTGTCATATTAGGATTACCAGGACGCTTGATACCAATATTAATACCAGTAGTACCAATATTAGGACGTTTAGTAACAACATGACGTTCAGTAATAGCACGACGTTCAATAACAGAGGGACCAATATTAGGACGTTCTGTAACAACAGGAGGTTCTGTAACAACATGCCGCTCAGTGTTTGTGTTAGTCCCAGCAGTGCTGGCAATAACATCGTTCTTCTTTGAAGTCTCGACTTCCTTTCCCCTGGTAGTGAGCATGATCAAGATTGATGAATACAATATGGGATTGATTTGGAACTATGACTGAGTGGACAACCTCCCACTGTGGTCGCCAAAATGTAGTTACCTAAAATCTGGGAGAGGCTAGAAGTAGGATTCTAGGGTTTCTGAAAGTGAGTTTCGGGAGGTTGAGCACGAACAGTCTTCGCCTAAACCACGCATAGTGGTCGTTCAAAGGCTGCTTTAGTCACATGGAAGAGATTTAGGGTTGGTCTTAGGGAGGGAAGCAGATGAAGAGAGAGATCAAAGAATTCTAAGGTTTGAAGAAACATTACTCTGAGAGGTTTATGAGAAAGATGATCGTAGCTTGGAAAAATAGAGGACCTGTTTATAGCTGAATTATCTAATCTTAGGTCGGTGAAGATAAGGATTGGTTTCCATGCCGTGCGGAGAAATTCTCCATTCTCTTCAGGAATAGATAGAGATAAACTAGATTGAGTTTATCTCATTATTCCACCGCTTTTACTCTCTTCTGTGGTGAGAAACAAGCCGGGTATTTCTCACACGTGTCGTAGACTGCCAGACCAAAACCCTAATTGTTATCCACCCATTTGCGTGAAGCTGAGTCATCCTTCGTGATGATATGTTGAGAGAGAGAAATATTCTCTTTAGCCGAGTTGGCCGAGATAGAGAGATATTATCCGATTTGTAAGAATGACTAGGATGAGTCACGTGAAAAGGCATGGGATGCCTCAGAATTCGTGTGGAGAGGATACTTTGTTCCTACGTGAGGCTCGTGCATACCATTGGGAATATTCATCCTTATCCGAGATTTTTTCCTGAGAGATTTGAATCTCTCCAAGATTTTACAGAGATATTTGAATCTCTCCAAAATTTTACGAAGAGATGTGAATCTCTCTGAGATTTATTGACAGATTAGAATATTTCTGTGGTCAGCTGGGACTCATTTTGAAGAAAGAGAAAAAGGGATTTGTATGCCCGATTAATGTCTGGGAGACTTTGACTCACTTGTCTTTGACCAGCGTATCTTACAGAGACGTGATAGGAATCAACTATGTGTCCATATATGATGGGCCAACAAGACCAGTGTATCTCAAATGGATGTTCTAGGAGTCCGTCAAAAGGACCCGGAGGAAGAATATCCAGAGTATCTCGCAGGGATGTCCTAGGAGTTATTCGGACGCCTCGGTAAGTCGAGTTAGAGCCTAGAGTAGACATGACCAGTGTATCTCGCGATGATGTACTAGGAATCAGTCCTCGATCTCAAATAGGGTGAGTCGTGCTTACAGGAGATATGCATATCTCCTTTCTAGGTCATAAGTCCGTTGGGGATGTATTTACGCATCTACAGAGCCTACATGACCAGCAACATCTCGTCGAGGATGTATACTAGGAATCATGGCATCACAATCAGCCGCGTCTCGCGAAGACATGATAAAATTGTGGTTGTTCTGGTTAATAAGTCTATTGAGGACATTTTACGCTCTACAGAACCTACGTGACCAGCAGTATCTCGTCGAGGATGTGCATTAGGAGTTACGGCATCACGATCAACAGTGTCTCGCGAGGACGTATACTAGAAATCGTGGCTTAGAATTCCTTGACGGCCAAGGGATTAATCTCTCGTGAGAGTGGAATTTTGTCTATGGTATTGAAATTACACTTTTACCCCTTATCCGAATTTCACCATCTACAGCTGGCTCTGTCACTGAAGAGACCTGATATTCATATGATATTTTGTGTTGCATCACTATGTGAAAATGTGTAATAGTCAGTTGCAGGGAGACTTAACGCATGATCTGAAACATATCGTGTTATCCAAAAAATTGAAATTATTTACCTTTTTATTTGCTTCGTACCCCAAATGATGTTGCCTCATTTATTAGGGAAGACTAGATAACTAATAGACTAGGATATTATCCAACTCAGTACCATTTGAAGTTGGTAAATGAGCAACATCAAATTTTATTTTTAATTAAAATGTTAGGGAAATTTATAATCCCCCCCGATCCAATTTAACTACCAGTTAAGCGGTAATCATGTCAAATGTAGAAAGTACTAAAAGCCCTTGAATCGCTTGAGTTGAACCGAGTTGAAGGTATCTTCTTGGTGGGGCATTGTAATGATCCTAAACCGAGCTAGATGAACCTGAAAAGTGTTGTAGAAGTTCGATACTAATCAAAAAATCTCAAGATACTTAAGGAATGGTGAATCCTTTTTAAGAAATGATATAACAAACTTGAAAATGACGTAACTTTCGTGATCCGGGCTCAAAGAATATGATCGAAAGTATTAAAACTCCTGGACGGAGAGAGGAAATTTTTGTTAGATTTTTTTTCTTTTTTTAAACTCCTGGGTGGAGAGGGGAATTTTTATTTTTTTTTTAAATGTGAAGTCGAAAGGTTATATATATTAAATAAAAACTTCAATAGTGTTTACAATCCCATATTACAAGCCAAAACGAACCTCGATGGAAACTCCCTTGAAACCTCTAAATAAGAACACCATAAGCTAATAATAGTCAAACCAACTGGCATTAGCCCAGTTGGTCAGGAGTTGGGCTCCCAACCTATAAGTTGCGGGTTCAATTCCCGAGTGGATTAAAAAAAAACTTATAATAGTCTCAATACCATGAATGAGCCTTTCTTTAGTCTTCCATCTTTTACCTATTGCAATTTTGCTCCGTTCTTTCAGAATAATGCAACAAACGATACAAGGTAAAAGTTTCCAAATATCCACAATTCATCTTCATCTTTTTTACGCTGCCAAGCCATGAAATTATTTTGAATATAATCCCAGAAAATCCACTTAACCTTAAAGACTGATAAGATAAAACACCAAATTCCAACAACGAAAAAAAAGGTTACAATAAAAGAATACTTGTTTTATGCTTTTATCCTCGGAGTTGCAAAATTCACAATTCACATTCCCTGCCTAGATTTCTTGTTTTCGAAGCATTTTCATCGTGGGAAAAGAATCAAAACTAGTTGTCCAAAGCATAAACTCACCTTTGGAGAATATATTTAACTAGGGCTCTCAATAGGTACCTAATTACCAGGAACCGAACCGGACCCGGTTGATTTGGATCCGGTTTCCGGTCCCAAAATTGGATCCATTATCCATTTAAATACCCAAGAGGTATACCTAATTTGGCCCCGAAATCTTATCGGTCCAATCGGGTATACCAGGCGGGTACCCACGATCCGTTTATAAGGAAATAATAATAAACTTGTATTAAAATAATTTGGATTCAAGCAAAAAGAAAAAGAAGATATCAAGATTTTTAGGAAGAAATTGGTAGTTTTTCAATACTCAACGGGAACCCAGGGTTTTTAATGCATTCGGTTCTGGGTCCGCAGATTTAGAAACCGAATCCAACTTTCATAAGTAGGATTCGGGTCCAGTGGTACCCGGGAGGACCCGGACTCGTTGACAACTTTATCTTCAACCCACCAAATTTCACCAGTTTCCTCTAGAGTTTAATATTATATATTAAAATATGGGCATTTGGTGGTATTTCAATGTCTCATGATATATATACTTAATCAGCGATATAACGACCAATATTATAGGCCCGGACGGAATCACTAACTGCGGACGAAGTAGTTCAATTCGTTGACCAATCGGTTCGAGAGCGAGGAACAATGAGTTCGGACTTAGAACTCGCTAAAACTCGACCTAATACTTGGAATACTTATTGGAGGCTTAGAGTTTCGCTGATCATATACATGACTACCAACATTAAAACTAGGAAAAAACGGTTATGTTAATCAAAACTCGAAAATATCGTACTCACAACTCGCAAAATTCGGGAAAATCGAACGTGAAACCCGCCAAAACTCTAAATCAGCTGGAATCGAAAATTACCTCGACAAACTAGCAAGTAGCGATTTTGACTACTCTGTTTTTTTTTTGGGATGTTTTATACATTTTTAAAAAGAAAAAAAGACTTTATAAATTACTAGTAAGACCACATGTGTGATGCACATGCTTGATTTTGATTGCTTTAACAACACCAAATTTGATGGTAATGAAAAAAAATCTTAATTGTTTCTAAATATTCTTATTTGTACTTGTTACGTAGATAATTCAAATAGCTTTCCGAATATATTAATTTTGCAAAAATCCGGTATGTATTTTGAAAGATATCAAGTTTTAAAAAATTTAGATCTAATTTTAAAACAATGGCATTCATGTAAATATATAATTATTGATCTAATATACATTTTTAACCTTGAATATATATGCATAGCAATGATTGAAACTTAAGGTCATATTAGTAATATCAAGGTGATACCAAATTATTTTGTTTTTTTGTGACCAACCAAAAAAGGGTCTTTTCTTTATTATAGTATAAGATAAGATAAGATTAGTTGAAATTGGTGTATTTTGAACAAATATCCTAAAAAAGAAAAAGAAATTATTTATCGCCATTTACGATAGTACGTTCAAAAGACGGCGCTGTGCATCAGCGCTCTTTCAGGTTCGCAATGGTTAGGTATATTATACACTCTTACGACAGTCAAACAGGTTCGACAATGCTCTTTCAACTCACCAAGAGTCCACTGCGAGCCGAAAGTAGAGATTCTCGTTACACCTTTCGGATAGCCCGTAGCGCCGTAGCTTTGGAATAGTAAAATACGAGTGACTTAATTTGATTGATTTCGGGGACAGAAACAGGTATACCTGAAAAAGGTACAGTAATGAATGAATCAACTTGTTACCCAAAGTTGCCGGTGGTTGTGCACTAGACTAGAGAGAGCATGGAAATGAGAAGAAGCTACCAGGCAACTGGGGAGTGTTGGTGGTTGACTAAGCGACAGATAATCGACAGTTCTTTTTTCTAATTGTCAGTGCCAAAATATACTGCGAACTTTATTTTCTATGATAAAAGTGTAATTTTCTGGTTCGTCCTCAAGTCTGAGTCTCTGACCTAACCCTTCTTTATTCATTGTATTTAATATTTGTAGCCATGGATGCTGACGTCTGTATAGATGTAAATATTCCTTCTTTCAAATATTTATTTATTTGTGAATTTGTATCGTTTATTCTCAACTCAGTTAGCATATTCTTTTTTGGCTCGTCATCCTCGTGAAAATTACATTCAACTAACCCAATAAAAGAAAGAATAATCTGCCATCCTTTTGCGTGCGTGCGCAGACGGAGTAAATAGTGACAGGTAAAACAAGGGATCTAACTAAAACCTTAAGACTTTGGGACGAAACCAAATAAAGGCAAGTAAGGCAATTCGTCGTGGATACACTATCATCTTTGCCATGGAAGCGAGAGATGTGGCAAGCTGTTCCTTCATTGCTTAGCTTACAAAATGGTACATATCTTAACAAGACTTCCTGTGGCGTGGAGGATACCTGCAAAGTGGAATTGAGAGATTCAGAAGTCAATGCTTTGTGCAACTCATCTTTCAACTGTACATTAAACTAGATAAATTAATTAAGCTGAGCTGAGTTAAACAAAGTCATGATGGCCCAGTAACCTCTCAATTTCGAGTAAAGTTGTAGGGAAGCAAATCCTAGCATTTTTCATGTTTTCGGTCTTGTTTTATCTGCTGCCAAAAAATCTTTCAACAAATCTTCTTGACAACTACATTTATCTACATCCAGAATCCAAACTGGCAAACTTATCCACTAGAATTAACTTTAGGGGCCAAACCATTCACATTCACCAAACCCCACTTAGAACCCCAAGGTCCTACAGTAGATTGAAATTCAGGGAACACAAGCTGTCCCAGTCTTGATACTCAAGCCTCTTCAGAAAATGGAAACATCCCTACCAAAAACATGCATTTCCTCACATGCATACTCTGCTCCAAAACTAACTTTTGCTTTACTTCAAGGTTGTTGCTACTGAAACAAATGTGGCTCAACAAAACTTTTGAAAAGCCTAGAACCGTTTGCCCTGCATTAGCATCACTGAAGAAAGAAGAAGCAATTCTGAAAGGCTTATACCCATATGTGGATTTTATTATCCTACAACACTTGTTACTTGTTAGAGACTAAATTGAATAACAATCAATAATTTAGATTTCAGAGTGATTAACACATGATTTAAGAACCTAACTACACTTTTTAAATCTAATTCTTCAATGAGGGTGGGATCGTACTTGGACTTCACAGGTCAGACATCCACCGCCTACATACAGTTTAAGTGGCACATGTGTGATCCAGCTATCGTTAGTACTCTGGGTCACTGCTGCTCCACTAAATTGTTGTCTCATGAAGTGAACTTTGCTGCCTTCTTTACACTCTTCAGTGACAATAGCACAGATAAATACAAAACATAACATTAAATTGTATAGGTTTTATTCCCCTGACAGGTTGCTGCCGTAACAGTTTTGTTGAGCCAGTAATGACACATCTTCAGGAGACAACATCAGTTGGCCAGCACTCAGGTAGTGACGAGCAGCTCTCCCCCTGCAAAGCATACCACAAGAACATAGATAAGGCAACGCCAATAAGTTTTGCTTTGCTGGCCCATTTTAAAGATCAATTCAATAAGTTAACCCTATGTTGTGCGCAACGCCAATAAGATGGGGTCAAGATGATGAGAAGTTCCCAGAAAATGGTTACTTCTTAAGACAAGTAGGACCCTGGACAGAGACTAATATACTAAATAACATATAACAAAATGAGGAACGTTTAGACACCTAATAAACCTACCTGCGCCGGTTCTTCGGTTTATCAATATTATTTGACAACCGAGAAGCTTCGAATTTGGAAATCTGGCTAAGGGAAGATACATAATCGCTGAATGCAGAACCTCTCAATGCCAACAACAGTCTTGAAGGAACTAAACCCTGAATTGTGTTGTTTAGATGCTCCTGTACTCCACTGTATCACCAAAAGATACCGACGACAGATTTATTAGAACCATGGAAAATGGTAAGTGAAAATGCACGCAAACTCTTGAAAATCTATATACACTCCAACATGACCATTGGTCATGTGACCTAAAATAGATTGGCTTTTAGCTACATAAAGGACCCTCAAATCATTTCTTTTAACAATTACCAAACAAAGAAAAAGAAGAAGAAACACCCCAAAAAACCTAAGAATGTCATATACCAAAAGGTCCAAAACACTATGGATGGTGAAACAGAGAAGCCGGTACCTTTTAGAAGAAATAACAGTTCTTGGTGGCCCATTCTCTGAACCTCTTCCAACACATGAAATCTGACTTGCGGTCAGGTCCTGTGTAAGGACCTTACCAAGATCTGTTGTATTGGTTGTGCAGGAGAACATCTCCCATGCTAAATCTACCGTCTTCTTTAACCCAAAATTAGGTCCACACTTACCAGATTCCTTTGCAAAGTAGCCAAGGCCATGTTGCACTACTGTTGATGTCATCTCCAATTGCTTGTCAGACCAGTACAAGGTGTCTGGATCCACATTTGATACCATCGGCATCTCAATGAAGTCCTGCAAAAAAGTTTGTTTTCAGCATCATCTCATGATTATAAATAAAAATGTACCAAAATATTTAGAAGTTGACTCTCCGTACTATGGTTTGTCGAGAAAGGGTCTTCAAAATCTTAACCATGTCAGTTTTGTTAATAAGATCCAAGCTTGAAAAAAATTCAGCCTTTGAGAAGAGGTTACGTGATTTCGAAACCCATTTGGAAAGTTGAGCCCTGCTAATGTGTAATGTCTACTTGATCATAATGATGAAAAACTAATGGCCTTAAGTGAAACAAGAATACACTTTTGATCAGGTTGCATGTAGTTTCCAGGATCATGAGATCAGCCTAACCCTAAAATCAGTTGCATGTAGTTTCAGTGGTCACTTGAGCACAAACAAATATATTTGCAACACCGTGTGGTAGAAAACCATTAGGCCTGTAACACAAACTGAGAAAAACGTGGTCGTAATGGCAATATCCTTAAATATGAGGATCATACTTATAAAATTTAAAAGTTATGCAGTGGAGCAGCAAATAATAGTATGTCGAAATGATTTTAGAAGTTATGTTTCAATTCCTATTAGGTTAAAATATTGTATATAAATATATTGACTTGTAGGAAAGATTTTCATGGGAAGGAGATCCCACAATTCCCAGTTCCCATCACTAAAATTTGCCCGAATGCATCTCTATGCTGACCCACGGGCATGCATGAATGTGTGGTTATATGCTTAGTGATTTCTGAATTTTAGATATTTAAAAGGTTTGAAGGCTCTTACACTTAAAAGAGGTTGACAGCAATCAAGCATCAGATCAGCTTCTGAGATTAGATCCGCCATCCCAGAAACAAGTGCTTGAAAGTGAGAAGCTTCTTTCATTTCTGAGGTGACATGCGACTTTAGATCTTCCCTACAACAACGTAACTTTTTCCATGCTTCTTCAACAGGATTAATCTCCTCCGGGCAACTATCCTCTTCAAAGAAGGTTGAAGTCTTGTTAAAATCTGCACGACTACACTCATCCATCCCTTGATATCCTCTGATTGGACTCTCCCAGTGTTCAATATGTGTATCTCCTGTTTTCTCATCTTCATGAGCTGTTTCTGCATCTCTATCATTGGCAGTTCTTACTATGGTATCAGAAATTTTATCTGCATCTGGGTTGTTAGCATCCATGGAAAAACATGGAAATGAATTTGCACCATTCAGAGAAACTGCTCCGAAAGAAACAGAAGCCTCGCCGTAGCATACTGTATTGGAATTACACCCTACTTCATTAAATTCAGTCTCTGCAACATAAGAAGATTCAGGCACACACGATACATCTACTGATTTAAATGTGTCACACATCTGTTGACTTTCTGTTTCAGAATATCTAAGCAAATTTAGTTCTGATAGTTCTCCGTTGAAGTAGTGTTGCTGGCTTGTATATACGTCTACGGAAGTTTGGGCAGGCGTTAGATCAGCTAGGTATTTACAAAAATCACCCCCTGGCATTTCATCATCAGGATAATTCGGCATTATATGTGAAGCTGCTGGAATATTTTCAGTGCATTCATCACCAGAAAGGGAAGAAAATACTGTACTTTGGCTTTTCTTTGCGCTACGCCGAGTAAATGCAACTGGGGATCCTGACGAATTGGAAAACTCAGCAACACCATTAAATTGAGTGGAAAAACCATTGCCTTCATGCAAAGATCCGTTCATACTTAACATAGCTTGTTTTTTAGCCAAAATACTATCTGTTTCATTGTCATAACCTATTTCACAGGCATCCTGCATTTTCTCAAGGCTAAGCTCTTCTTCCTCTACTATCTCCAGTAATGAGGTACTCTGTCTCGACGTAGTGAACAACTTGGTTATTTCCTTGTCCACTAATTCTGATAGTTGACAAGGAAAGCCCCAAGGTATTACCTTCGGCAGTACCCAATGCCATGCATCAAGGTCAAGTTGTAGCGGATAAGACAGCTGGAGTTCCCTTTCTGCATATTGGAAAATATAGCTTTTAATTAATTATATACGATCTTATTCATTTAATTATACGAGAAAGGTTAGTAATATTGAGATCACAAATCCAAGCAGAGCCCCAGTAATTGTGGAATCCATCATCCAAAAATTGTTTTTTGCCCAGCTGCTAATCAAAATATCATGTGGAAACCGCCATTTTTTTCAAAATCTGGAAAAGTTTGTCAGAAAAAGGAACACCTAGGGAATTCAAAAACACTTCCAGCCCCCAAAACACTTCCACCATAGCGTGTCGCTCATTCATTGGTTATACATGGCTTTCGTGTGGGACCCACCATTCCAAAAAGGATTGTAGTACACCTAATGGGGGGGGAATTTTGGGGGTAGGAAGTGGGTTCCTAAGGAATTTAGAGGTTTTAGAACAGGCTGATTTATGCTGATCTACGTGGTGAGGACTTCTGTACTAGCTCCAATTGTGTCATTTAATGAGAGGCTTAATAGCCTTTCTCATGAGTATAGTAACCAGAATAGAAGGTAGAACAAACAACTAGATCCACAATTCTGTGCTTGGCAGTTGCTGGCACACCAGCAAATGTAAAAGGTAAAAGATTCATCTAAAGAGGCTCTTAGGCATCAAACTTGAAGATTCATGCTTTTTGATGAAACTATTTAACTCAGGGGAACTTTCCTGACCTTTTTTATTTCTTATACCCTGGCACCAGAACTGAAGCAGCATAATGGTTTTCCGAATGTCACCTTCACAGCACCCAAGAAATCGCTCGAGTAACAACGTTGGAATGTCTGCATTTTCTGCCGTACAGATCTACAAGGAGAGAAACAACAATAGCTTCAGATATTTACGCATAAAAGTGTGGAGATTGAAGAGTAAAGATGGAAGCACGTACCTTCTCTAAACATGTTAGAAGTTCCTCGCTTGATGGAACTTCAAAGCGCACTTCTAGTCTATCCAACTGATAAGGCAGGACAGGATCCTGACCTAAAATTAATTACATCCAAGCACAGAAGATAAATGTTCAGATAGGCAGGATGCCAACAACACAGGTGTGGTGTATTAATTAAAACACACTTACTATTGCATGTGAGTATCATAGGACGCTTTGCTTTTTCTGCAAGTTGTTGTATTGTGGAGATTAAACCTCGATCTTCATCAAAAATAGTATCCACGTCCTCAAAGAGAATCAGACTCTTATTTGTAACCCGGTTACAGATATTTAAGTTTTCCCTTTCTACTTCTACAATCTCTGGCTCTTCCAGACATGTTTCTGAAATCACCTCAATAACATCGGTGTTCAGAGTATCTGAGGAGTTGCCATTCTGAACAGAGGAAAAAGACAAGATATTCTTTAACTGTGAGCCTGCAGAATCCTCCGACGACCTATAGAAGCAATAAAAAGTAGATGAGATCGGCAAAATAGTTCTTTGAACAATGAGCACCGTTTCGCAAGGCACAATTCCTAAGACTGGTATATATGGAGCTTCTTGAATGAATACTATTGCTAAAGACACTCAAGCAAGAAAATGGACGCACAATTGAACACTAAAGAGAAATATGGTAAATTAACCAAGTCCAGACTGTCTTCGCGTTAATACTTTTCTCTTTCTGCTGTAACTTTCATTTTGTGCACACATAGAAGAAGTTAACTACGAAGAATTCCCCGGAAGTTCTTTTTTTTTGAGCAAGCAAAATGCGATACATTTGAAGATAGCAACAAACAAAACGAGTACAAGATTCAAAAAGAAAAAAAAGAAACAATCTCAAAATGAAACAGGGGTTGATCACTCCGTACATAAATTATCCCAACTAAACAATGTCTGCAAACTTAAATTGTTTAAAAGCTTACTAACCCTTGATCCAATTGAGAACAGTAGCCTTCAAGGAGTTGCTGGCTCCTCTTTTAGAAGAGGGAACCCTCTGGGATGGTCATGAATATTAGATCCCATTCAGCGGTACTTATTGAAAACCCTCTAGCAACCTGCTCTAGAGAGGAATCTCTAGAGAGGAACACAGTTCTCAGGAAATTGGGACTTTTGCACCTCAAACTTGGTAGAGTAGAGTTTTAGTTACAAATTTGGTATGACGTAATGCTAAACGATGGTTTCGAGGAATATGTATTTTCCAGGCCACTTATACACGATCTAGCATTTGGTATAAAAAGTATTCCCTAAAAGTTTCCAAATGTATGAGCTCCAATCTCCATGACATTCCAACTTAAGACTCTTCTAGTTTCACGCCCACTTCTCCTATTTAAAGTCTATTCTCAAGGCAAGTAGTCAACAAAAAACCAAGGCATTGCAGCCAAGATGTTATGACATGATACCCAATAACTAGTGTCCGGCCCATCAAAACAACCGTGCTAGCTTGTGTCAGAGTCCACACGATGCATTACTGTGTCACAAGTTCATCATTTAAGCTCAGTTTCCAACATCTAAAGATCCAGCAAACCACAGCTCACAGCTGACTTGGATCAAGAGAGGGCATGTAGAAAATAAGTTAATGACTTAGGTTATTAACTTTTTACTTTCAAAATTATATTCCTAGCAGTTAAACAGTGGATAGATAAAAGTATTAGACGTGTTCCATGGAGAGGTAAACAACACTAATTACATTGTTTCCGTGCTAACCAAAGAACTACGAGTACATGAAATGTTATAATTTCAAACTTAGTCTTTAGACTATGATGAAAAATGAGAAATCTCTCCTACTGGGAACGAAAGCATGCAATCAACCAAATAAAGAAAATAACTCTCCTGGTAAAAATATGAAATCACAATAACATGAGCATGAACTACAAACTACCGAACCAAGACGAGGGTGCACAAACGTGTAATAGTTTTAAATATTGATGACAAACCATTTTGAGAAACGATGTGACTCCATTGCTTCTCCAAATTTTTGTTTCACATGAGCTCCATTCCGCCAATCAGATGCGCTGACCTAGATTAAAAACGAGATTATTCACTTATCATGTTTAAAAAAATCTTGGTCTGGTTTAATAAAAATGGGAAAACCAAAAGGCGAGATAATTGACATGGTTAACGTTATTAGGACAACTTGATGTATATCAGTTAAGCTGAGTGTCCTAACTGTTATTCAGGAAAGATAAAAGGAATCAAAGATCGAAGAAAAATATATGTTGATTCAATATGGTGGTAGTTAATAGATTAAGAGTGATGGAGGTATCCAAGAAATTTTGTCTAGCTATCAAAATTTTGTAATTCAAAGAGGGAGGTTGATCGGTTCGCAAAATTGCAAAGCAATTATATATCCCTCCTTATTCTTACCCCAAGAAGAAAGGAAAAAACTGTCAATGAGCTAGGGCATGCCTTTTATGCAAGTCACAAGAGCGTGAGCAAGTTATGCGGCACCAATCAAACAGGTCATAAAATTATTCGCAGAATTTAAAAATCCAAATTCCATATATCTCTGTAGTTATCTTCTTGTGGCCAAATGCAAATGTTTTTACTTTTTAGCTTCAAACTTTGGAGAACTGGTCTGAAATATTGGGCATAATAGCAATTAAAGGTAACTTTTTGAGCGCTCAGAAATGCCATCTATTGGGATTGCAGGAGGAGATTGTGGACCTCCTTTTAACTCGGTTTACTGGTTCCAACAATCCAAGGAGGGGAGTTCTCTAGAAAACTTTTAAGTAAGTCATCACAGGAACGTTGGGGGAGAACCATGAAAAACTAAGAAGGAAAGATAGAGGAAAAATCAAAAGTTCCATCTTTTGTTGTGCAGACGCTATCCTATAAGTTATGATTTTTTTGGAAGCCAACTTAGACAAGGAAACAACAAGACATCATAAGTCGCAATTCTCGTTTGTCAAGTTCTTCTGAATTGAGCCCATCATTTGAACAGCTTATGGATGTTACCCTAGTCAAATAGTAGGACAGCATGAGAGGTAATTCTGCAAAACTTTGTGACCAACTCCACAACTTAATGATAGCCACCGGTTATGTGCTACAGGTTACAACTAACGTGTGTGCATATATGCTGAAACCATAGCAGGACAGCGAAGCACAAGAGTAAAACAGAATATAAACATCATTGCCAAGTTATGGAGGTACCTCAATAACTTCAAACCCTTGCTCTTTGGCGCACGCATAGATAGCAGCAGACTTCCCACTCTACACCGAATCACAAAGCGAAAGGAATAGCATAAGCAATCTTATCTTATGTATAGCAAAAAAATTGAATGCTAGTATCCAAAAGTTTCGTGTAAAATTATAGAAAATTAGAACAAGGTCAGGTAAACATAGTAGATACGTCAAAACCTATGTTAAACGTTCTTTTTCCTTGGTAAAGCTACTGAGATTTGTAGCACAATACATAAATTTAAAATTTCATGTATCACGAAATAAAGCCTTTAAGCCAATAATAAAGCTAACGACTACAGAGAAGAAACAGATGAGCATCATTTTTTCATCAAATAAAAGAGGAACGTACCCCAACTGGTCCAGTAACTAAAAGAACATTCTTAAGTCCTTCTTCATCAACACTTTCTGCGTCGGAATAGTTCTCGTCTGAGCTGCAATCGCTATCTAGAGTGATAACTTTATCATTAAGAGCAGAGTTCTTGTTGGCTTGAGGGCGTTTTTGACGCCAATACTGCAGCCACTCATTAAGAAACTTCACAGAGTCACCATTACCACATACCTGCACAATGATTATCAAAGAAGAGTGTGAGCAAGTCATCTGATCTCAAATCACAATATAATTTATATACAAGAGAGATAATCAACGATAAAAGAAACATAAATTTACGTTATATGACCTCAGAAGCCTTTCGTGGTTGGTATTTGGTTGCCCATAAGCTACTATCAGGCTGACTACCAGAACAGATATTATATGATGGCATTCTGCAAACGAAGGAAGAACAGAGTAAAATTAGAATCCAATTAGTTTCAATGATGTCCCACAAGACAGATGATTCATACTTAGATGGAATCATCGATCTTGTTAACTAAGTCAAACTCTTAAGGCTACAAGCTGAAGAGAATGAAGCATACAACATCTCAAACCTGACTCAATTCAAACTTCAAATATCCCTATAAGGGTATAAGCAATCACAGCGACAACTTTCACCTCTGAATAAATTCTGTAAGTACTTCAAATATCCCTATAAGGGTATAAGCAATCACAGCGACAACTTTCACCTCTGAATAAATCCTGTAAGTACTTTGGTCCTGACAAAAACTTGTCTCTCTTGAATAAAACTACCTCAACTTCCAATAGTTTGTTGGTTGGCCTAATTCTTTGGTTAGACATTTCTCTAGTAAACTTTGAGATTGAATACTTCCTAACATTCAAGTCACTACCACGTATCACAATACTATCTATACAGAAGTAACGTGTACAATACCCTACTGTTTATTCCATTACAAAACAAAATGTGAGAAACAACGAACCAAGGAACTCAGAAAATTATCAAGTCTTCTAAACTCTCAACCAGTAACCTCAAAAATGAATATTTTTAGCTAATCTTTCTCGAAGCTATCCAATTTCAGTTACTAGGTTTTTTTCCACTTCAGTTTCATTTTCAGTTCTTTTTTTTCCTGTTGGTCTATCAAAAATGGGTTTGGCGATTTAGTGTTTCTACGAGGAACTGCACCCAAAAAGGGTACGGTTGGACAGAAATGGGAAGTGAAGGGGTATCTGCATACTGTAACTTTGAGCATGACCTTGTCTCCTGGGTGCTCTTTGTGAGTAGGGGTGATTAAAATCTACAAACACATAGATTATACACCAATAAGGCAATAACCAAGAGAACCTATATATAGCTAAGAACCAGAGAAAAGTTGAAAACTGGAGAAACTATAAAATGAAATTCAACACAGAAGATGCAGATGTTCACATATGAAGGCACAACCAGCTCATCAGGTATCACGTGAGATCGTAAACGAAGCAATTTTTCCAGAAGAATACACGCGGAGACTATGGAAACCTTGTGGACATAAAAATAGCAAGAACTTATGGTCCGAGTAAGAGAAGCCTAACCTTTCCTGAGAAAACCCATCGTGATGCTCAACAAACGGGTTATTTATGGAATCTGTACATTCCACAGACAAACCAACTTCATTCCTCTCTTGAGCCTGCATTTTGCATGGACTATGACTTAATCAAAGTATGATGTACATTAAAAATTTGATGAAAAAAGAAGTGGAACAATAACGAGAAAAGGTAACAATTCTGCAAAAATTTGGCACGCAACTAATAGTACTGCACATGTTGTAATACCTTCACACCAGCTGAAGTAGGAGTATTTATCGGATACATAGAATTCATTTGTGCTTGATGACAGCATCGATTCAAAGACATATCATTCTTAGGTGGTGAGATCTCAACGAAATTTGGAATCGTAAGAAAGTCATTAAATGATAAGGGCTTAACAGAGCCTTCAAAGGCTGAAGAACTTGCGGTTTCTGGAGCATTATTGGAACTTATCAAGGCTTCATCACAAAATGACCAATTCGTCCAATTTAGTAAGACATCCTCCTGCGCCTGAAACAAAAGTCAATGTCAACCCACTATAGAAAGATAAATTGGTAACAGGAAATTAATTTCTCTTAAGACTAACATCTGACTCAGTTATAAGGTCATGTGAATAGGAAGCCAGAGATAATATACCTGTAGCTTCTCAAATACATGAATTGGAGGATGAAGATCATCTGGCAGAACCAAACACGACTTACTCTCCGGTTCAGTTGCCAACACAGTCTCTTGAGACCTTTTATCAAGTTTCCGTGCGGAAAAAAATGGATGAGTTTGTTTTCCAGCAAAAAGCTTTGCATTTTCCTGAATTACAGTCAGATATAGCATCTTAAAACTACGATAAATACAAGAAAAAATCAGAACTAGAAGGTGGCAAAAGCGAAAGGACAATGCACTCACCAGACAGAAAAAAGTCTTTATCAATAAATATTATTAATAAGATTACTCAACACTTTTCGTACTTAAAGACAATTTAGGTTAACTACAGTACCTATTCTAAACAAAACAAAGAGCAAATGAAGAGCACATGCAGTTTGACAGAACAGCTGTGCTTAGTATTGTAGAGCAGATATAAGTAACAGGACATACTATATAGTATCTTATGTAACTTGTAATGCATACAAAAGATATCCAACTAAATACTGTCATGTAGAAAAGAAACATGCAAGACTAATCAGTGACTCTATGGATAAAACAGTTGAATGAACAAAATATTGACATCCTAGACTCAGATATTCACATATTGAGAGGCACAAGCCTGTTCATAATATAGTGGGTAAAGAGGCAAACCCTTTTCGTGATTAATAAGAGTATGCATAAGATATCCTAAGAAATAGGGGGAAAACACAGTGAACAACCAAAGCTTAACACATGAGTGAACTTTTAAGACATCCAAATATTTCTGTGCTGTTTTTACCTATGTTTTAACATAGGTAAAAACACTCAAATGACCCAGCTTAACAGCCTCTAAAGAAAATATATCTGTTTTCCCAAAGGTGGGTTAATGAAAAGTTATTATGCCCCACTTGAGAAGGTTAAATGAGAAATTAGAACACCTGAATGGCATGCAGACCTAGATATATAAAAATTATATCAGCAAGAAACAAGAAAATGTAATCAGAAGAGAGAAAGTGTAAAATGTGAAACATTATCATGTCGAACGGAGACTAACCTCAGCAGCTAATTTTGCCTCCAACCTTAGATCAATAACTGGTACTTCGGCGTGCTCAGTTTGACCCTCTGTAGCATCCGGTGGGCATTTAGTCATTAGCTGTCGACGGCATTTTCCCTTGGAGGTACCAGGTGTTATGACCTTACAAGGGGAAGCATCCCCCTGCAACTTCTCCTTTGCCCGCCTATTGCTCTTTTTACCTTTCAAAGGTGCACCATACAGTGAAATACTATGAGTTTCTTAACGTAATATGGAGAGCATTAGTCTACCAGAAAAAGAAACGATCCTTATAAAAACAAACGAACTGCAAAAGTAGTGTGAAGCAAGCAACCCAATAAGCTACGAGCCTATGCACGACTACTAAAGAGATGTAACTTGAAAAGTCAGTTTGTTATCATGTATTTCACCATATTATGAGTGGTTAAGATGAACAAGAACGGTTTGAGATTCATCAATGACCTACACTTCTGTATCAATTTCTTGGCCGTATTCAGCAAACATCTTTGCAAATTCAGCTAAAATTTTATCATCAAACTTCTAAGAAAGCATGCAGCATGAACCGGCCCATTATATTCACTCACCAGCAGTTAGTGGAGAGCTCCCCTCTTCTGCTGTGCCAGCAGCTGCAGCCTCCTTTCCTGAATCAGGAGCCTGTGAATCAAGTTTGACACAGATCAACGCACAGCTGCATGTAGAACAATGAGAATAACAGCATTTTCAGACTGCACAAACCGACATAGAGGACAGCTTGATTGCTTCGAACAACAGTCTTCGCATCGCAACAGAGAACATAAGAACAGTAACATATATAGAGTAAGGTAATGTTGTCAAATAAAGTTGCTACAACAGCACCCCTTTCCGGTCTACCGGTTAATACGTCTAAATTTGGCATTTCTTCCACAGGCAATAACAATTCCATAAACTGGGGTTTTCCACCAACCGTTTAAACCATATATTCACTCTATTCACATTTGGTATTCATGGTATCCATCCCTTTAGAAAATTCCCTAAATATGATAGCTCACTGATATCACTTCAATATCCATAATTCCACATGTATTTCTTTCACATTGTCCGCTGAAATCAATTCACTGCAATATGTATACTATAATCCAAGATTCTCGTATGCAATTCAGTTTATCTCTACAAACACATGCACTCATTAAAATCCAAATCTATAGTGGCTGCCAGTACTTTACAAAGATAAAACAGCTACCTTCACTTTCCTTATTTCTAGTTTAGCTCAGTAGTAGAAAAGAGGGAAATCGGCGCAAGCAATATACAAAAATTAATCACAAGCTACCATCAGTATACTAATTTCAGCTAAGATTATCAATCAGATACACTCAAGGAGGGAAACAAACCCTAATATTAAAAAAAAAAATGCCCTTCAAAAACTTTTCTAACCTAGATAATAGAAATTAGCCAAATTACATTCAATTTGAGCAGAATTGAAATAAACCCTGAGTAACAAAAAACAATAAAAAAAAAAACTTACCTTCTTCTTGGGAGTAGTTTTTTTGGCACTTCCTCCTCCTTTACCCTTTCTCTTCCTCTTACCATTTGGACTACTACAATCACCTTTTTCCTCTAGATCTTCATGAGTTTCTTGACTTAACGGGACACTGATTTCATTAACTTGAGGTTTATGTGAAAAAAGTGTCGACTGAACAAATTTACGACGAGGGGGGTTTTTTCTCTGAGAATGTGGGGTGGAATTGTCTTTCACCTCCATAATTACATCTTCGTTGGTCGGCTCCTCCATTGATAGATCTAGAGAAATGGGAGGGATTTTGGTTGTTAGGGTTTGGATGGATTTTGAGAATGCCTATCATATGTTTGAAATAGTGCTTGAGCTGAGATGAAAAACCTGATCGGGATGTGTAGATGGAGGGAACTTCGGGCGGGAAAATATGGGGATGGCCCGGGTGAGTATAGATAAAGTGATTCTAGGTTGACCGGGATTTTTTACCCTGAAGAATGTACCGTGACGGGCCAATGGATGATAGGGAATGAATGACTGCATCGTTTGGATTGATTACGGAGAAAAGTGGCACTATCTCTCTTGCACATTTGCATCCGGATTTTGTTTTGGTGCACCAATCATTTTCGATAGATGGGGGAACTTTCGGGGGGAAATATTGGGATCGCTATGATGGGTATATAGATGAAATGTTCTTGGTTGACCGGATTTGTACTATCACGTGGGGATCAGAGGAGTGGGCCCACTATCCATCTAGCACGATGCAAAGCTCATGGATTTTTTCTGGGTGCATCAAATTATTTTCGACAGAGATGCCCAATGTTTTTGTGATATCTTTTTGGTTTTTCTTGTTTACCACGTACGTTTTTTGCTATTTACCATTCTTTTCATAATTTATGAAAGGATTCTAATTTAATTCTAATTTAATCTATTCACCGCCTTCAAGAATCAAATTATGTTGAACTATGACTACCACGACTCTTATTTGTATCCTTCTTTGTTAATCTCCAATTTTCATTAAAAAAGTAATATATTAAGTTGGAAACCACGGGTTTGATTCACTTTTTTTTTGTTTCTTTAATAGGGAATAACCCGTGGTAAATGACACAAGATTGTCATCTTGGTTGTTTAACATTGTGGATTATCGGGTAAGAATTGAGGATATACACACAACAACAAAATTGATCTTATGACCCATATGCTTTGAGCACACACCCAATTTAATCAAATTCAATAACATTTCAGTACATGTCATATAATTTTAAGAATATGCACTCGACATTAGTTGACAACATGTTGAATTCAGTAGAGGATAATTGAAATCAACCTTACTTCATTTATCATAGAGTAAGGTTTTAATTTTCATTGGATAAAACCAACAGATGCAGAAAATACAACAAAAGTAGTACGTTCTCATTCATAAAGAACCTTTAATTGGGGTAAGAATGAGCTTTCATAGAATCAGTTGTTCTACTCATTTTCATCCCTTTATTGTGTTCGAACTCGGGGAATTAGTGAAGAACTTCTGGTCGGCTTAGGCGATGTGATTCATAACTTTTTTATGACCACTCTGAAATTAATACGCAAGTATATTATGGTTTCAAATTAAAATCAGTCAGTGGGAGTGTAAAATTCGAATAAAGTACTTAGCCGATACAATAGCTTACCAAGGGAATTCAGTGAATTTGTCGACATGAAAAACTGTAATGCGGTTTAACCCACATTTCATTCCAAAAGAACATCACATGAAGTTAAGCGTGTTTGTAGCAACTTTTCATTTTTATTCAATGAATATAATTTCGCAATACTGAATAGTCGTTTGTGCATGTGTTCTTTATATAAGGTTGTATTTGGTAGGTTTTTAGTTCACTGCCAATACAATTATGATGGAATGAGATTTTTTGTTTTGTTGAGGTTTAATTATTTGGTAAGATGTGCAAATATATTATTGCTTACCAATTCTCTAAGGAAGTCATTAACGTCCCCAGAAACTACTAAAAGGAAAAAGAATTACCGAATCAACTGTGAATAAGATTCAAAAAAAAAAAACATATGCAAAAAGTATGTTATATATATTATAAAAAGAAGTGGTGTCTGTCTAGCCTGTTGAATCCGACCATCGATTTCGTCATCCCACGGCTCAGATCGCTTTGTTATATGTTTTATATAAACTTATATTCCCATCCATCGGATCGTTGGGATTTCTTGATTGGTTAAGCTTCCAAAAACTTTAAAATTCCAAAAAAAAAAAAAAGGTTCGGTCCTAAGTTTTCCAAATTTGGCTAGGCTTCCATAAAAAAGAAGATCCCATACGTTTCCTTATTTAATTACGCTTCCATGAGAGCCAAAAATACCACACACCCTGTGTTTTCTAATATATATAAATATGCTTCCACAAGATCTTAATTAACCACGAAAACAATTGTAGTTCTTCAGCAATGAGTTCCTAATAATCGGGAAATACTAGGAGCTATGTTTGTGTGTTTTTTTCTCATTCTTTTTTTGATTGTATTCTTCTTTCTTCTTCGATGTAGTTCGTTGAATTTAATTGTATGATTGGGATTTGTTGATTATTTTTTCAGGATATTTTACAGGGTCGATGAAGAATCAAAAAGGTTTGCTGCTTTTAAGGATTGTTGTAACCCTAATCAAAACGATTAGGTGTTTTAAGGTTATTGTAACCGGAATTATTCTGCAAAACAGTTAGGTATTAAAATTTATTAGTTGTTTTCTTTGTTTGTAATCTGATTGATTAATGTCAATCATATGTTCTTCTTCAATCTTATAACCAATGGAAAATCTTTCAGATTCTAAATTAACTGTGACACTCTTCCGTTTATTTCCCGTTGTAACTATGTTTCGGTTGATATAGTGGTTTTCCAATGCTAAGACTAAAACTACCACGTCCTCCTCCTTCTCTTCTTTGTTGTTTAATTCTTCTTAACCAAGCGTAATTGGGGGATATGAAAACTAATTGGGGGATATGAATTACTTCCCCCAACCAAAGGTGGCTGTTAAGGGATGTTTTTTGAGTGCGGAAATACTAAAACACCCTTTCATTAATTAAAAATCGTTATGAAAAGACTTTAATGCCCTTTCACCTAAAATATTAAAATCAAATAACAAAATTCATATATCCCCCAATTCTCATTTTAGGTACCGGCATAGTTAGGGTTAGGTTTTGAAAAAAAAAAAAACTTCATCTTCTTCCTCATCCTTCATTCTTCATCGACGATTAATCGTTGAATCAAAAATTTCTTCATCGATTAACCTACCATAACCATGCCTCCACGAAAGAAATCAAAAGCAAAACGGAAAACCAAATCGATTGCTCAACAAACACATGAACAAAGAATCGAGAACATTGCTCAACAACTAGAAGAGGACGCAGCAGCGAGCTCGGATGATCAACCACTCATGGCTTCTCTGAGAAGGTAAGTGATTTTTGAACTCATTTATGATTGTTTTAATCGATTTGTAGCCATGGGTTTAGGTTAGAATCGCCAACAATAGCTGAAACTGTCGAGTTACAAAGAGTCCCGGCATCAGATCTAGGTTTGAATACCAAGATGGTTTAGGTACCGGCATAGCATTTGTGTAGAATACCATACCGGTTTGCTTTCCTGAAACTGAGTTTTTTATACCGGCATATAATTAGGGTTGAATACCATACCGGTTTGAATTCCTGAAACTTAATTTTTTGTACCGGCATAAGAATTGGGTTGAAGACTATTCCGGTAGTCAACTAAAAACACACAGGAACAATTTTTTGTACCGGCATTGTATCTAGGTTCCGTGAATGCAGATACTTAAAAACCGGCATGAGTTAGTTCAATTCGGAAATGATGGTAGTATACTTAAAACATACAGGAACATCACTGAAATTGTGCTCAATACCGGCACACAATTTAGGTTCCATAGGATGTCGGTACAACGATACCGACATGCTCGATATTTAAGATTTTATGCCGATCATGTTACCGGCATTGGTTTGTTTAAGAGTTTGCATGCCGGTTCCTAAACTGCTATGACTTTTCTTATGTTTGTTTTGTTTGATTATGTTATAGGTCAAAATCCAAAGAAGCGAAGAAAAATAAAGGTCATATTCTCACTAAGAGAAGGAGGAAGGACGGTCTTGATACTCCTCAGTCCCTACCTCCACGAGGGAAAAACGAAGGTCACAAGAAGCGTTTGTGGTTTCAAACAAGAGGGTCTATTTGGGAGAGTGGTGGTGAACATAGTGCACTTGTAATTCATGAAGGTACTGGAACAGTTGAGGACGATGATCATGATGAAGGGGAAAGTGAGGAGGAAGATGATGAGGTTAATCCAAGTCAATTCGTGAGCCAAGGCGAAGTTGGTGGGACGAGTCAACAACCAACACAAGGCAAGGGCAAGGCGCAACCCAAAGTTAAAGTTAAAGGTTGTCACATTCCTCACATTGATGACATGATACCCGGCCGCGATGATGGTAAAATTTGGGGTCAAGCTACGGACCCGAAAGTACTCTTTGGATACAAGCACTCTTGGGCTCGTACTATCTTTCAAACCTATGTAAGCATTTTTTATTTTGTGCATGTGCATTGTTTTATCTTTTACATCATCTTTTAATCGTATTATCTCTTACTTGTAAGATCATACTAAGGTTGTGCGTGTTTGCCGAAACTAAGCCGCGGTTGAGTGGAAATTGTCGTTGGAGCATGAAGATGTCCAAACATTAGTAAAGAACTCTGGTATGTATTCTTTGGTTGAAAATTACGTGAATCCAGATATTGTGACCGTCAATTGCTTCGTCGAAAGGTATCATGGTGAAACTGATACAATGCACTTACCGTTTGGAGAGATGACCTTGATTCCTGAAGATGATCATGACATTCTAGGCTTGAATGTTGTCAGCAAATCAATTTCAGAAGGAGTTGAGTCTCGGGACCTAGATTGGACGAAGCTGCACGATTTGACTAAAAAGTTGTTTGGTTGGACTTCAAAACTTCTTCGGATAGCTTTTATGTAGCATCAAACGGAAGTAAGACGAAGACATTCAAGCTGACGATGCTTAAGAAGATGTTTGAAAATACAAAGGCTAGAAGTTTGAAGGATGGATGGGACCATGCACAGATTCTTTATACAGCCACTGCGTACCTGTTATACATCTTCGGCACTAGGGAATTCCCTGACACTAATGGCAACAAGGTAAGTATAAACTTTCTCCAGTACCTTGACCCGTTGGAAGGTGTCTATGGCTATTATTGGGGCACCGCGGTAATGGCACATTTGATGGCAGAGATAAGAAGGGATTCATTGGCTAAAACAAATCAATTTGTCGGGAATTTCACTCTACTCTAGGTATAAATTTCTTTAATCTATGTTCACATGTATATTGTTCACATGTTTTTTTTTTTTAACTTATGTTCACATTGGATTAGGTGTGGTGTTATGAACACTTCCCAACCTTGTTCAAGGACTGCCAATTCTTGAAGATCAAAGACCTTCCTGAACCTGATACCCCTAGAGCTCAGAGGTTCGAGTTTAACAGTAATCCGAAGCCCAGTAACAAAGGTCGAGTCATCGATATGAGATTGGGTCTAGATGCTATGAGGAAGGAAGACGTTGTGTTCGACACTTATAAGGAGATTAGAGGATACCATCAATTTCCAAGAGATGTTGCATTTTACAAAGGGCCGTTGTACCACCCAAAAGGATACATCATGGCCGATCCATGTCTTGTGATGCGCCAACATGGATTTAAGCAATTATCTCGTTTTTGGTTGGCCTTTGTTGATAATTATCGTCTTTACTTTTCTCGGTGCAATTCAACTCCCAACAAGTTGCATGTAGTGTATGATCCAGAATCGGAACCAATACATTGGAGGGAAAGAGAGCCACGTCATTTGGTAGATATTAGTAAGTGGGAGATTGCGGAAAATGGTTATGAATTTGATGACAGCTACATGAGGGATTACCTGGAATGGTCACATCCTTATGTCGTGCGCCCTCCCTCCGTCGAAGCTCCACACCAAGAAAACCCTCTTGTTGAAATTCCTCCACCTCCACAACCTACGATGGCCCAACTTCTTAACACTTTCGGAATGGTGGTAAGTTTTATTAATTGCTTATAGTCATTAAATGTAAACATAATCATATATTAACATATATACTGATTATGTGTTTGATGTATTAAACTAGAGACGTCGGCTTGGCAAGGTTATGAAGATGTTAGGTTGCAAGCACAAGGATGGAGTGGTGATATCTCTTCAAGAAATCAAGGAACTCGAGGAAAAGATTCATAGAATTGAAGAAACCGACCCTACTGTCAAAGCTATGTTTGGGGAAACGAGGAAGGCGCCGACCCAAAAGAAACAAAAAACCAATTTAGTGGAAGAGAATTGATGACAATTAGTGATGGTGGTTGTTACGTCAAAAACAATTTCAAACTTGTTTTGGTTTGTATTGTGGGTTAACTCTTTAGTTCTTTGGTTTATGTTGAACATGTTTAGATTTCTAGTTTGAAAGTTAAAATGTTCCGGCATAGTAGAGATCAGTTTTAGAAATACCGGTACACATACCGGCATATACAAAATGCTAAAAACACTGCCGGTACCTCGTCCCGGCATAGCAATTTTTGTGCCGGAACAATCGGTTTACATTATTTGGTTCTTGTATAGAAACTGACATGTACCGGCATGGGGGTGTTTGCTAACGTCCATGCCGGTATTCCAAATTTCCACATACTCTTAAATATGTGACAGAAAACCGGCATAGTAAGATTCATTTTGACAATGCCAGTATTTAAAGTTTCCAAATACTCTTACAGAGTTGACATAAAACCGGCATGGTTGTATCGATTTCCTCAATGACGGCACGCTGCATAATTCATTTCAAATTCTCTTTTCTTTCAGTCCGAAGTAATCTATTACATTGGATTGGAAACTTTAAATAAAAAAAACAGTGAATGGATTGCACTTAGTTAGAGATAATCTATTTCCATCCCTTTTCAACAATTGCGGAGCCTTTGAGCGTTTCCCTAATCTGTTCAAAGACATCGTCCGGGATGGGGGTGTCAAGGATCATCCTCATTGTCTCTTCTTCTTTTTCAACATATTCCTTTCCCTTCATATAACACCCATCACACCCATCGATAGGCTTGCATTGGCCCTTGTGGTTTTCTCTTGACTCTGCTAGTTCAACAGCTTTGTCAAACCATTGAAACTCATCGCACTTTGGGTGATTCAAACACCTTAGAAACATTCTTCCATTTTCAGCATCATCAGTTTTTGCAATCCAAAACCGGCGTGTCCTATCACAGCTTCTACACTTTGAATAAATAATGGACAGTCCATGGCTAGGTGAGAAGGTGACTTGCAAATTTGACACTTGCAATGATAACTTTGTAAGAGAAAATTATATTAGTTATCCGTCATAGTATTGAAGAGTATGTTGTTAGTAAATCTACTTACTTTGCAAATAGAGGTAGATGATGAATCCCCCATTCTCTGAATCGTGCTTGCTTTCTTGAGAGAATGATTTTTGTTATTTGGTGCTTGGTTTGTGTAGTTTTTGCCAATGGAATGGGGGATGTTATATAGAAATGAAGCTACAACGGTCATATTTTTAAAAAAACTAGTTGTTTGTTTTTTGAATTTTTCGTATTCCGGCATAGAGGTTATTATACATCGAATGTCGGTATTGTAGGCATATTTGGCTCGTTTCCTGTAAAGAAATTTCGCAGTACCGGCATCATCGTTTTATAACATTCAGTGCCGGAACACCATACCGGCATAGTCGTACTTCCTCCTATATATGCTGGTGCCACAAATTTAATGCCTAACGGCTAGTTTTTTAAACCATACACCAGAAAACATTAGTTCCAGTGTGGGATCTAAGTTACTTAGAGTGCCGTCACTAAAGTGGAAAAGAGCCGTTATGTCCACATCTATTTAAAGAAATGGATACACCCATTGCACTTGATACCTCAAAGATATATCTCCGATGGATTATAAATCACCAGCTGCCAAGTTCATCAATTCCCTCGAAAAATAAAAACGTATGAGGAAAATATTATCCACTCCGACAGGAAATCAATCATCAACCACGACCAACTCCGTTGCCACAATACTAGAAAAACTAAGAAGGAAGGAATAAACCACCAATTCAATTGCCGCAATGGAAGAAGAGATAATTAAGAGGAAAAGAGAAGAAAAAGAGGAAGCAAAGCTTAAACGTTATCGTCAAAAATTAGATAAGATAAAAGCGGAAGCGGTTAAACGTTAAAAAGAAGCTAAGATAGAAGAATATGTTGAGGAGGAAACATAGTGGATTAGAAATTACTACATAGTATCGTATTTTCCGGAGGATCAACGCCCTTCAGATGTTTTTTGGGGTCTTGTAAGGACTGGTTCTTACAAGCATAACATGTTTGACGGTAAGAAACGCAAAATTTAATACGCTGATCAAATAGTACGCATTAGAACAACTGCACTCATCAAATCATGTCTCAAATACAACGAATTTCTTGCAAGATACAGTGGTGATAGGTATGAAGCTCAGGATGCAAATACGAAGTGGAGAAAATATCCTTTTAGGCATTTCGAAGCTGCTTTGCTTGTTGAATCTCGTTCCAATAAATGATGTTAGGTGTATTTGGCTTTAGAGCTTTCATTCTATGTGTAACGTTGTTTATGTGTTTAAACTTTATTCTCTTAAATGATGTTAGTTGGAATTTGCTTGAGATCTTATATTTGTGCTTAATGATGTTTATTTTGTCAAGTTTCTTTCACATACCGGAAATCCCGATGAGTTAAATTCCATGTCGGTATCATAAAACCGGCATACTGGATATGTTTACAAGCTATTCCGGTTTTCCCACACTAAGAAATTAAAAAAATCATTAACTTGTAATACCTTCGTAATCGGCATGTAATTGTCCATGCCGGAATTCTGACGGTCACAATTTCATTCAACTTGTTTGACGGTTACAATTTCATTCCACTAATTTGACGGTTACCAAATCTTTAATGAGTCATTGGAAGGTTACAAAATCGTCGGTTTCTTTAATAGCTCATCGATTTCAAACTACTCATGATATATAAGTGACGGTTTTGGAAAGAAAAATATTCGATCTATTCAATCTCGCCCTATTTTTTTCATCTTCTATACCAAAGCAATGGCTCGTCGCAAATCTCGTGATAAACCCAATCCATAAATACATGTTGATGATGCGTAACAAAGTCCTGAAGAGTCTCCTGGTGAGGCAGAAGTAACAGATTTGATTCGGTAAGTGATGTATGACACAAAGTCTCATGTTGAATTGAAGTACTTTTAGGCTTTATCCCATAATATATAACACAAAGTCAAACTTGTTAGGGTTCATGACGGATTGAAAATTCTACTTAGGGTTTTGAAATTGCATTCTAGTAAAATGAAATTCTAGTCAATTGAATTCTATTTGAAAATCATTATTGATCAATATCATGCCTATGTTTAGGGTTTACAAACTATGCTGGTTTTGCTGAACTAAAATTGTTAAGAACTGTGTAAAAAAATCCAGAAAACCTGCATAGATTTATAATTTACGTATGCCGGAAACCATACCGGCACTATAGAATTTTCTTTGGAAATGCCGGTTAATGTTCCGGCGTTCACGGTATGGTAACATACTATGCCGGTTTTCGTTCCATAAAATTTTTAAATCCTTGGATAGAATTTAACCAAAACCGGCATGTAACTTATTAATCTTTTCGATGCCGGTATCCGTTCCGGCGTGGTTTATATGTGTTCCGGTTTTTGTTTCATACGTCTTATAATTTTCCGTATAGAATTCAATATAACCGGCATAGAGTTATTTATTGTCGATAATACTGGTATGTGTTCCGGCGTGGTTTATATGTCTATGGGGTATGCCGGTTTTCTGTGTGTCCCTTTCGTATGCCAGCATCCAGTATATAACTCAGTTTAACGTGTTGGAACATAGGTCTCATGCACCAATAAAGGACAAAGGAAAAGGAAAAGCTGTTGAAGAATCAAAATGTAAGTCTTCTCGACGTAAACATCAAAATCCGGCTACTGCTAAGGTCACAATTCGGGATTATCCTATAAGCAACTCAACCAGCACAGATGATGATGATGAGATGGAAACTCCACCAGAACCGGAACTAGCAGGTGGCTCATCCTCACAAGCAGGTGGCTTAGGACAAACTGATGATGAAAAGGCACCCCCACCTCACTTCCCTGATAAGTACGACTTGATTCCTGACAGCAATGATGGCAAACATTGGGGTCAACCGATAAACCCGCAACTTTTATTTTTGTATAAAGACTCTTGGGCTCGTTGGATCTATCAAACTTATGTAAGACATTTGTATATTATTATTATATTATTTATCTGTGATCAATTTAATTAAGTTCGTTGTGTTTTTATAGGACCACAGGAAAGCCTGGCGTGTTAGCCGCCATCAACAATCGGATGTGTGGCTTTTGAAGGATGAGTGTCCGGATGTTCAAGAAATAGTCAAAGCATCTGGGTTGTATCATGCGATAGAAAATTATGTGGCCATTGATACCGTCACAACAAACTTCTTTCTGGAGAGGTTTTATGGTGAAACTGACACCATGCATTTTCAGTTTGGCGAGATGACCATTATCCCTGAAGATGTCCAAAGGATAATAGGACTAGAGGTTCTTGGGAAACCGGTTAAGGTAGGAGACAAGTCGAAGGACCTAGGATGGGAAAAGATCTATGAGCTCACTGAAAAGTTGTTTGGATGGAACAAGGAAACCACGTTGGCAAATTTGTACAAGAAACAAACTTCTCAGACAAAGACTATAACATTCGTCCAACTCAATCAATTGTTTGGGAATACAAAGAACAAGGACTTGACTCCCGCACAAGCTCAACAAATTGCCGCTGCATATATGTTGTTCATTTTGGGAACCACTATATTCCCTGACTCTAATGGTAACAGGGTGCATATGAACAACCTACAGTACTTGGATCCGTTGGAAGACGTTCATAAGTATTCATGGGGCACTGCTTTCTTGGCACATTTTTTTGGCATAAATGCGTCGAGCTTCTAAGGCGAAAGGCCGTCAATTTAATGGGAATTTCACTGTGATTCAGGTATAGTGAACTACATATTTTGTGATTGTTATCATTACATTTGTTAGTTTCCAACTATTTATTTTCTTATACATTTTATGGGCACAGGTGTGGGCTTATGAACACTTCCGAGATTTGTTCATAGGGTATAAAGGATTGGAGATTTGGCGTGATTATCAACCGAATATGGCTCTAGCTCAGAAATACTTCTTCCACAATACCCCTTCGCCTAACAAGAAACGGTTTTTACAAATGAGATTGGCTTTGGACTCGTTTTCTGTGGAATATGTTGTGTTTGACCCTTATAGGAATGTCAGAGGAGTTCACCTTCAGAGACATGAAAATGTTTCATTTTACAACGGACCGTTATTTCATCCAAAAGGATTTGTTATGCATAACCCTCTCCGCGTGATGCGCCAACTCGGTTACAAGCAGAAATATCTCATGGATACATCTTATCATAAATATTCTCATGACTCTACTAAATGCCAATCATATGAGAAACATACTCTGGTATGCTATGACCCAGAACCTATTCTTGAACATTGGATCGAAAGGGAAGTAGAAGAACTTGTGCTGGATACGGATGATTGGGAATTGGCTGAGAAAGGTTTTGATAGTGAACCAACATTCCTAAACGTCCATCTACAGTACTCGCATCCTTTTGTTGTACGCCCGGATATGGTAGAGGTCCCTCCACCACCAGCACATCCCTCCACAACTCCAGATACTGTACCCGGACTTCTACAGCTCGTTACGTTGTTGGTGCGCTCATTACTTTTCTCTTAATCTATATCTATCAACTTATAAAATTGTACATACTGAATACATGTTTAAAAATTCCTTCACAGCATCAGCGGCTTGGAAATCTGTCAAAATTCATTAAGAAAAAGACCAAGAAATGAGTGGTGCTGACCCTGAAAGAAATGGAGAAACTCGATGAAAATATAGACAAAATCGAAGATCCAGAGGCAAAAGACTTGTGGGGCGAAAAGAAGAAGAGGGCACACAAGAAGCCAAGAACTGAGTGATTGTTTGTTTCTTTTATAGTATTAGTTTGGTTTATGTTTGTTTGTGTGGCTTGGTAAACTTTGAACATCTTTGTTTCATTTGTTTTCGGTTTGGAACATCTTAACTTTACATTTGGTTTGTTTAAACTTTGATTATGTTATTTTATGGTATTAGGTCTTTGCTTATGTTATTTTATGTGTCTTGTTAAACTTTGTAGATGTTGATTTCATTTGTTTTTGGATTACAACATAATATATTAGTTAATCTATGTCAAACATTGCAATTTGAAATTTCTAAGTTTTTATTTTCCAAAACCGGTATAGTCAATATCGTGTGTACTATGCCGGAACTCTGTTTAGTTCCAGAATAAAAAAATAGAGTTCCGGCATGGTCGATAGCGCCACAATCATGCCAGTACTCTAACTTTCCCTTGTGAATAAACTATCTATGTGTAGTACCGGCACTGTTATGCATTTTTTTTCAATGCCGGAAATGGCAAAATTATATCTGTGTACTTATGGTGTTATTCCGGCACAAAAGAGAACATACATTGCAACGCCAGTATGAGTACCGGCATAGTAAAGTTTGAATCAAATCACACTGGCACATACATGGCATATGGTTTAAGGATTACAATTCAAACTTCCAAAAAAAAACAAAAGGTGGCGTATTAGTAAACCACATATATCCAAATTACTCATCATCGCTTCCACACGTATAAAGTTTCAACTCCTCCTCAAGAGGTTTCTTTGATAAGGCCAAAGCATCCCATAATTGGTGATTCTCCTCATACAATGCCATCCATACCTTTCATATATTTGGATCTAGTTCCTTGTTTTTAACCATCCCACAAACAGGTGGCAATGGACAATTGTCCTTGAGTTTTAGAATAACGAAATGATTGTCGTTCACGTACGCCAAAACAACTCTTCTTGTCTTAAGGGATCCCTCGCATTTTTGCCACTTTGGTGTAAATGTTGTGACTACGGTGGGGCTCAAATAATGAACAACACAATTAAATGTATCCGCTACTAGATGCCCACAAAGCGGCATTCTCATCCAATACTGAGAAGGAAGAAAAACCATCTCTTGATCGGGTCCTAACACTCGAGCATGCATATCATCAAACACCTCGACGTGGCTATCCAATTGCTCATAAAAGCTCCTTTTTTTCACAAATTAATCGGCCATCCTCATTCTAGCATATCGGCATGGTGTCATTCCTTTACTAACCGCCGTCTCGAAGATTCCTAATTGTTCGGTCACGGCATGATAGCCACAATTTCCATCTCCATCGACATCATCCGTGTACACAATAAACTCGCGAATAACCTCAGGAAGTTGGTTTATGTATGACGCTACCTTGGTATGGTAATGTCTAATAGTCCTACCCGTCGAGGACTCCTTAAACATCTTCATATTACTATTGGTTATCTTAATTATATCCAAACCATCCTATCCAATCTCTAGATTATCAATGTCTTCAGTATGTGATGATAGATTATACTTCCTTGGCCTACCCCTTCCCCTTTTCCTAGGAACCTCCGATACATGGACTATGGGTGTGGCTAAATGCTCACCTTGTTGTCCTTGGTAGCTTAATGTTGGTACCTTTGGCGGCCTTCCCCTTTTCCTTGGAACATCCGATACATTGATTATGGGTGTAGCTTAGGAATGCTCATCTTGTTGTCCTTGGTAGCTTAATGTTGGTAACTTCGGCGGCCTTCCCCTTTTCCTTGGAACATTTGATACATCGACTATGGGTGTAGCTTTGGAATACTCATATTGTTGTCCTTGGTAGCTTAATGTTGGTACCTTTGGCGGCCTAGCCCTTTTCTTTGAAACCTCTGATACATCGACTATGGTTGTGGCTTCAGACCCCGTCGTTTGTTGTTGACTTGATATCGGTTCCTTCTTTGGCCTACCCCTTTTGTTTGGAGCCGGCACTTCTACGAATCTTGCTTCCGAAATCTCACCTGCGGATAGATCTCGTTTCTTAGTTTGCGCGAGTTCTTCTTCACGTCGGGTCATTTGTTTCAATTCTTGCCTTTGTTTTCTCCTTGCCATTTTAATTTGTGGTCTACTGGACGGATCTCCCTTTGTTGGCTCTTCACTTTGTGCTATCCAGGGCCGTGTAATTAGCCTTAGTTGGCTCAACAATACTTGTCGGCTAGCCGAGTTTCCACGTGAGTAAGCTTCGTAGAATTCCTTGGCCTCCTTTGTATCCAATGGTGATTGTCCGGGAGATTCTATAGGGGGAAGGTCGAAACTTAGTTGCTTCCAAAACGGATCAATAATATCAAGAGGTATCAAATTTTCATACTTCACAAGCATATGACGACACAGAAGCCCCAATGAAGACATGTCGGGACAAATACACACATCACTCAGTTTTCCGTAATTTTTCTCATATTGCATTTGTCTCATCATATGTTTAATTGCCCAACGGGAGACGTTGAACTCTATTCCTTGGAGAAACTTAGTATGTTTAAGAAATTGAGTCATCCTTTCCATCGAGCTTTTCTCAAAAGCCTTCTTGATCCTATCGATATCAGCCTTAAAGTGTTGCTTCATTGCCTCGGTGACCGTAACCACGTTTCCTTGGCCGGACTGGATGAGATCTTTAAATCTCCCATGAGAGGACTCCGCTATACTAGTTGCTTCATTCCCGTAATGTCTATAACGATTTGTCCACACATGCACAAATTTTTCCTTGAACTTATCCAACCAATTATCCCGACAATATGAGACGGAACTTGGATACACTTCGTTACGTTTGGAAATAAACATGTTCAATCTCTTTTCATACATGTACTCGGTAAGAGACCAATAAACTTTCTCCCAATCCTTTAGAAATTCCAACCACCTTTTATGATTTTCACCGTGTTCTTTGTCAACTAGCTCTTTAATCTTTCCTCTTTCATTTACTTCTTCTTCAGGTGATAGTTTCTCTTTGCGAACATCTTCCTCCAGTTGAGCAACCATTCTCTTCTTAATATCCGCCTTAGAGGGTTCAAACAAAGCATGACAATATTTTTTCACATTATCACCAATATGATATGTACATAGGAAATTTTGTGCATTCGGATATACGTCGGATATGGCATTCATTAGTGCGTCAAATTGATCGGTTATGATGACCTTCGGTGATCGTTTTTCTGGGAACAATAATTTCAATTGTCGTAATGCCCAATGATAATTGTAATCCCTCTCGTTTTCCATTAAATACCAAGCCAATGAGAATGTTACCTTGTCCGATGTTTGCCCCACGATGTTGAAAAAAGGCATGTTGTATTTATTTGTCTTGTAGGTGCAGTCCATCATAAGAACATCACAACACGTATGAGCCAATTGTGAAAGCAAAGGATGTGCAATGAATATTTGAAGGGGATTCTCGTCCGGACCTCTTTTAATGATACGCGTGTAGTTTTGATCCCAAACTCTCTTCTCAAATTCTTGCATAACGCTCCTCCCTTCCCATTCCAACCTTCTAATGGTTGCTTGTGCGCTATAAATTGTACTTAATGAAGAAACGTTCGTCTCATCCTTTTCCTTGAAGCCTCTGAGAATCACTCTTGGTTTGATACATGCTTTGGTCATTTTCTTTACGTCCTCGAATTGATCAGTTTTTAGCTTCGCAACTAGGGAATGACCTTCAAAAGCTTTCGAATCGGGGTGGTTGTGACGTCCAAACCACACCGTACATTCCCATTCTTTTTCTTCTTCTTTTTGACCTCTTAGATAGAATACAAACTTAAAGGGGCAGTCATCCTTCCTCGTAACTGTCTTGTATACCCTCTTAGTCTTCTTTTCATATACATAACCCTTACTCTTATGGCTATTTTTCTCCTTGTATTTTCCACTTCTCTCGCAAACCATCTCAAAACGAACATTTGAACGTTGGCTATTCCTCACTAAGACACACATGTTTTTAAGAGCCGTCGCTTTTGCCAAAGCAATTGCTTCCTTTTCATATTTTATTCCCTACATAAGGACAACAATGGGAGATTACAAGCAAATCCCAACATAAAATTGTAAAAACTAGGTTAAAGTATTGTTTGGTAACATACCCGAGGCATTTTATAGTATTCCGACGTATCCCGATGGAGCAGCTTGGAGTTTGGTTGATCGTTGTATGTCACAATCTAAGGAATGAATGAAAATAAAATTGGATTAGTTCAAAACCGGCATTGTCGATAAGTAAAGTAAACTTCCGGGATTAAGCACCGGCATAAAGGGTAATTGACTCTCCATGCCAGTATTAAAACCGGCATTCATAGAATTTCTGTTTGCATTCTGGGACAGGGTTCCGACATAGTAAGTTAAAAGAAAGGAATGTCGGTATTTAAGTTCAAAATATCATTAACTTTTGTATGTTTTTCATGTACAACCGGCATCCTCGACATTAAAGTTTCCATGCCGGTATCATATACCGGCATTGTCTGTCATGTACTCACACTTCCGGTTTGAATATTCCATAGAATATTCGGTGGTAGGTAAAAAGTATAAATGTGTACCGGCATCCAATCTTGGTTTGAATACCACGCCGGTTTGTTCTTGAACAGTTGGAGATATTTTTTCCCGGCATACAAATTTGTATGAATACAATGCCGGTTATAGAGGTTCCAGCGTAGTATTCATACAACGAGCATGCCGGTACTAAGCTTTTTCAGACAGAAATGGAGGTTTCAAAAAAAAAAATCAAATTTTCGACCTCTTTGAAGCATTACCTGTGTGTTGGGGTTGCTTGTATGTTGAACATGTTTACTTTCTTGAGTTGGTTCTTCACAAAACACTTCATGGTCACGAAAATCATGATTCAAAGGTGTTGGTTCATCATACAACAATTGTGAGTTGTTATCATTAACGGAAGATTGGAGATATGATCGTTGTTGTAATTGAGCTAAAGATTCAGCAGCTACAAGTCTCTCATCACAATCATCTTCCATTTTCCATTTTCAAAAAAAAAAAATTCTACTCAATTTTTTTTCCCTCCTTCTACTCTCAACTAACCCACACAAATTCAAATACACACTTATTATATCCCCCAAATCATTAACATTTTACTAATCATAATTAGTAACTAATCCTGATTAGTGAGGGTTAGATTAGGAATTAATAATTTAATTATATAAGGGGTAACCCAGCTAGGATATTTGGATCCCTATTTTGGCATTTAGCTATATCCCCCAATTACGCGTTCCAGTTAAGCTATGAATACAGTTTCCTTTCATGAATTAAGCTATTATTGCCCGATCACTGCATAAATTGATTCGTCCATAACAAAGGTATGAATTAAATTATGTTTTTCCAATAAAATTATGCGTGAGATTCTGAGATTGTAACTACACTATTAATCTATGTTCATTAGGTGCCCCATGTGACGAATGATGGATTCAGAATCAAAAAATGGTGTTGTTTTTATGTTTTCTAACTACATCCTAATATTAATCAACTGGCTAAATTAGCTCTATTTGTGTTTTTTAATGTGTTCCAGCCTTTTCTTTTGACATTGGTGGTTTTGTTTAGCATCTGCCTATTTATCTTAGCATAAAAGAATCTAACACGCTCTTTGTGCCTCAGATTTTTGTTGATAGTGTACTGATCGCCGTGAACCCTTCTAGAAGATTACTTCATCTGTATGATAACCACATGATGGGCGCGGCCCTGAGTGAGTTGAGTCCACATCTTATCACTAAACATGGAAATTTTATTATGGGAGTGAAAAGTGCAAACTAATGAGGGAACAGACCAATCTATTTAGGTAAGTGGGGAGTGGAACTGGTAAAACATAAAGCACAACTGTTGTTGAGAGTCCTGGGTGTGGAGTAGCAGCTACTTAAGGTACATATATTATTTTGTAGATTTTAAGACTACGAGAAGAGACCTTAGTTTTACACTTAATACACAATAATAAAAAGCATTACATTAGATGATTGTTAACCAAACTGATCTACTCCCTCATTAGAAAGAACACCGTTCAGAAGAATATGGGAGATAACATTTTACTTTATGTTTAGCAAACAAAGTGAACATCTAATATCCTCCTGACAAGAATTTAGTGAGATAGCATTTGAATATTCTCATGACAAAAATTTAGTGAGATAGCTTTGATTGATTGATGATGGAAGTACATAAATTTAGTGAGTTGGTTAAAACGATTATACGTCTTTTTTTTTTTTGGCTCAGTCTTTCAACTATAAATCCGTCTTTCAACTATGAATCTTGGTAGACGATATGGGTTGGATTTGATCGATCAAGATGATTATACAATCATTCTAAATTATGGAAGATTTTTGAATGGTTTTGATAGTCATTTTGATACTTGAGGTGGTATTTTTTTGTATTTTTGTTGTTGTTGGCCTTTCAGATTGAAGGTGCACACATGGAGTTTATACGGTTGAAGGTGCACACATGGAGTTTATGCACTCCTACATCTCCCTTATAGACACCGGTATTAGAAAAGGTCTCCAAAATGAAATCGTTTATTCATAGTTTGTTCTTTGTTGTATTAATTGGTTTTTCATGCTGCTTATTTATTTTGTCGCCATAATTAAAAAAAAAATGAAATTATTGGCCTTGCCAAATTTAAAGTCCATTTCTTTCTTTATTATATCATCCTTTCAGCAAAAACGGAAGCAAAAATGATACATGTTCAAAAAATTACTTTCAGTCTGTGTGCACAAAATAGAGTGAGCAAAATTTACATGCGTAATAAATTGACTAACTGGATGATACATCAAAGGCTTTATCCATATAACCCAATTGAATTCATGACAATACTTCCGATTCTTACACGTATGTTTCATGTTTAGTATGCTAAAAGGTTTTTCAGATATATCATTGAATGTTGTTGCCCCGCTACGATGACTTTGGTCTAGGAAAACCCAAAAATTTAATAGAATGCCTACATTCGTTAGTACAAAAGAACCTGGCGTTTTTAGGGGCCAACAAAAAAGATTTAGGTGCCAACAATAAAACAAAATAGAGTCACCCAAACGTAAAGTGAGTTACCCCTTATCTCGCATATTTTTTAATGGCAAAATTGTCCTTACATATTCGGAGGTTTATATTGTTACTCTAACCTCCGAATATAGAGTGGCCCAAAAAATCAGATTTTGGAAAAAAAACTCAAATTTCCGAAATGAAGAACACGACTATATTCGGGAGATAAAAATCATGAATATCTCCCCAATGTGGGAAAAAACAGAAAAACCCTAGAAGTAACTCATAATTGGAAGTCAAGTAACTCATTTGACCTCCGAATATTTGTTGGCTCCCAAATGAGAACCACCATGAGCCTCGACATATAGAGCATTGGCACTACTATATTCGGAGGTTTATATTGTTACTCGAACCTCCGAATATAGAGTGGTCCAAAAATCAGATTTTGGAAAGAAAAAAACTCAAATTTTCAAAATGAAGAACACGACTACATTCGGGAGATAAAAATCATGATTATCTCACGAGTATGGGAAAAAACAAAAAAACCCTAGAAGTAACTCATAATCGAAAGACAAATAACTCATTTGACCTCCGAATATTTGTTGGCTCCCAAATGAGAACCACCATGAGCCTCGGCATATAGAGCCTTAAAATCAGATTTTGGACAAAAACTCAAATTTTCGAAATGAAGAACACGACTACATTCGGGAGATAAAAATCATGAATATATCCTGAATGTGGGAAAAAACAGAAAAACCCTAGAAGTAACTCATAATCGGAAGACAAGTAACTCATTGGACCTCCGAATATTTGTTGGCTCCCAAATGAGAACCACCATGAGCCTCGGCATATAAAGCCTTGGCACTACTATATTCAGAGGTTTATATTGTTACTCGAACCTCCGAATATAGAGTGGCCCAAAAATCAGATTTTGGAAGAAAAAAAAACTCAAATTTTCGAAATGAAGAACACGACTACATTCAGGAGATAAAAATCATGATTATCTCCCGAATGTGGGAAAAAACAGAAAAACCCTAGAAGAAAAAAAATGAAACAAAAGTCATTCAAATACTTTGACATTTGGAGGCATACTTATTATTTTGTTTACCAAATGCATTCAGGGGATAAAAATAATATATTACCTACAGATTATGTAAGGGCAATTTTTTCATTAAGAAATATGCGAGATAAGGGGTAACTCACTTTAGGTTTGGGTGATCCTATTTTGTTTTATTGTTGGCCCCTAAATCCTTTTGAGTGGCCCTAAAAACGCTAGGCAAAAGAATTTAGCTGTTGTTGGTTTGCTCCAAAGGAATTTTTAGGAGCCACGGTCCGGTCCAAAAAATACCAGGTTACAAAATTCGGCTAACCTTAAGTCTGTCTTGACTAAGTATCCTAATATAATCATATTATTATCCAATTTTACTTATTTATCTGTTTAAGAATGGCTAAACTTAAAAGGAAAATGTTAATTTCCAAAAGAATTCAAGGGGCCATAGCCGGGACTGTAATCCATGACCGAGGATATAGGCCCTGACTGATTTGACCTAAACAACAAAATACCAAGGCCACAAGCCTTGAACAATCTACAATGTCAACTCCTAGGCCGTAGGAAAATTAACAACATGGAAAATTAAAATCAAACAACTAAATTAAATTCCAGGGCAGTTTGGATGGAAAATTTAAAACACAACCCCAACTAGGATAACATGGCTAATTAAACACAGACTGATATAACCCGTCTAATTAAACACGACCCCTTTGATTACAAGCTGACCAAGATTTGTGGGAGGATGCTACGTGGCTGACCAACAACAAGCAAAACTCGAAAAAGGTTGAACCCCGACTATAGGCTAATATAAATATTCCCTATTGTAATTTAGTTTTCCTTAATGTCATATATTAAAAGAATCTAAGGAGCCACGACTGGGGTTATAAGCCCTGGCTAATTTGACACCATCTACCAAACACTAGAGTATGCTTGATAGGGCACGGTCGGGTCTGTAAGCCCCGACTAATTTGACACGACTAACAAAACACTATGGCATTTTTGACAGGCCACGTCCGGGGATGTAAGCCCTGGCTAATTTGACTCGACCAACAAAAAATAAGGTCACATGCCCTAACTAACTTATAGGCTCGAGGGTTGACCGTTCTAATCTAATTAGTTCTATTAATGACTAAATTTTGTGGAAAAACACATACCAACCGACCAAACGACATAAAAAATGATAAAGGTTGAGCCCCGGCCGTAGGCCGGGGTGATACCTAGTATATATATATCAGTTTCACTACAACACTTGCTGCTCTAGCTAACTGTCCATCCTTTCCAAGTGTGATTTATATGTTATGTATGGTCGTGCCTAAGGGAATATCGGTTAAAGTAGATTATTCTTTTTGATCAATCAAAACCCCTACCCAATCTCAAAAAAAGGTCTTTATGTAGCACACACCCTATATATCTTAAGCGAGGTCTAGCTCTTAGTATTGCCCAGATAAGAAAGTTAGTAAGCACCCTCATATATATATATATATATATATATGGGGTTTACTTAATGGAGTCATGAACACATGTAACTGGGTTTACTTGTATAGTATATGATGCACGCATAGGGTTAAGAAGACCGATGAATGTGTCTCACCTACAAAATCCCCTTTCTGCAGTGTCGTTGGACCGAAATTGGGTTCCTCTATGCTTAAATGCAATTTTTCCAGTGGGTGCAAACTTCCCTAATGGATTTGCTTAGCAAACTTCTAAGTTAGATTTTTAGGGATCGTTGAGTGCAATTCTTCTCCTTATTTAATTAGACAAAAATGTTTTAGTAGGTGATAAATTATATTGAACTAAATAGACTAATTCCTTTTAAATGTAAAACTGAGCCAGGTTTTATGGCTTACCTCTTCTTCGACGCTTGTAACATCATTGGTGGACATGAAGTACGAATCATCCCATTTAACCATGTAATTTGACACAACCAAAGATGACATCTAACAAAAGGAAGACTTTTAAAATCAAGATTGGACATCCCCAGTACAAATGGATCCTTAAGTCGAAGTTCAGGTATTGAGATCAAATGAAGTAATAATAGGTGAAAGAAAACATACCTTTTGAGAGTGGTCTGATGATGCTGGTTCTGAATCTTTGTAGACATTATCTTTCTGAACTCAAGTGGGGTACTGCACTCGCTCAAATCAATCAACAACATATGTTGAACCTATTAAATACAAACCAAAGCCATTTTTATTTGACGAAGTTTTAGGTGGTGATAGCTTTCCTAACTACATGAATGGAAGAAAAACCCAAATATACTATGACAATATAAAAATCAGAATGAATACATGATATTGCACCTCAATATCATTGCAATTTACAACCTCAAAAGCTATTGCAACATCATTTTATTCCAAGAACCAACTATCATACATAGTCTCGTATAATATTAACTTTATATAGATAATACTAAATCCTTAGATCCAAAAATTATCTATGATTATATTGGTTACTTTGCCTACAAATTTTCATAGTAACAATGAGTTTTTGTGCATTTATCAATAGTTATATTATTTACTTTCATGCAAAGTAGTAATGAGTTAATTCTATTTCTCATATAAAGCCTACATCAGATATGCTGCATATATTGAATGTCGAAACCTTATAAAAGATTATCCTAACCTATAAAGGAAGTATTATAGAGTTTTTAAAGCAACGCGGACCTTGGATTTGCATAGCTGAATCTTTACATCCAAATACGTAAATAGATTGTTAGCATCACAATTAACAATAACCAAGCTCTTCCTTCCCATATGATTCTCAACATCCCACATGTAACTAAGTAAATAAAATAACATATAACATATCTTAAGAACCTTTGTCACAAAATCGAGTCAAACAGAGAAAGGTCACTTCTTTTAAATTTCAGGAACCTTCTTTATTTGATGTATAAATATGATATACTTGCACCATGACTGAAGCTCCAACTTAGTAGGTGTAATGACCCGTCCCTCCATTGATATTGTTTCCACTTAGCTATTGCGGTTATCCGGCAGTGTGGGGTTTTTAACGGGCATCTCTGTGATAATCTAACAGTAACTTCTTTGGAGGTCACACATCCATGGATTACTCCTGCCCAAGCATGCTTAACTGCATAGTTTTCTGGTAACTCTGGAGCCAATTGTCATGATTGTTAGAGGCGGGTACCAGCATCAGTTAGGATGGTACCATTTCATGATTACTAAGACTCATATTTGTCATGATTGCTAAAAGCTGGTACTAGAATCAGTGGGGTTGATACCATTAACCATTTCATATAAAAATAAATAAAATATTATCGATGCTGGTCATTAGATCACTCGAATGGTACCATCCCGCTAATGCTTGTATTCACTGAAAAAAATTTATTAAAAAGTTATTAAATTGGAAGCCTATTATAGGGACTCCAAGGAAATAGTTTTGGTGGATCCTATGGATTCAAATATCTTAAATGAAGATAGGGGGACCTAATCCATAACAAAAATACCATTCACCCATTAATAACCAACCCAATACTAATTAGATACCTAAATCAAATCAAATCAAATCAAAAGAAAAAAAATATATTCTCTCATCCCTTCCCCATCACCTATTCTTTTCCCCCATCACCTCCATAACCTCTTTTCTTCTTCTTCGATTAATCGTCGATTCTCAAAATTATTCATTGCCGATCAAAGCCTCTATAAATTATGGGACGGACGAAGAATCCTAACAGAAACAAGAATCCAAAACTAGCTTTAGCCTCACATGCAAATAATCCACCACCATCAAGTTCTGAAAAAGAAGAACCTGAATTAGAAAATGAAGAATTGATCGAATCTCCCTTACAAACACCATTTAATCAGCAAGAAATGATTTTAATCATATAAGAATGGAAAAACCCATTTTTTTTCTTGAGTTTCTAACGCATTAATAACTTAGATTTAGTGAAACTAAGGCTTTCAAAATCCATTATTAGAACTTCATATGGTTTGAAAGCCATTGATTTCCAAACCTAAGTACCTTATGCGGTGATAAAAAGATGAACTCCAAACCGTAGGTTAGTCTGAGTTTTTATACAATTGGTGCTTCAAACTGTAAGTGTATTTTTTGAGAATATTTTCCAAACCGTAAATCAGAAACACCAGTCATGAAAAATGATTTAAAGATTCATCTAACGGTTAATTTCTATGATCATTTTTATGATTCTAATCGTATGTAAGTAAGTGTATTTTTTTAGTGTAAGTAACTATATTTCTTTGTAAATCAGACTCAAAGATTCATCTAACAGTGGATATTGATTGCGTGGTTCCAAAGTTATCTTAGCTTAAACCTGAACCAACCTATGCTTTGAATGTCTATAAAAGGGGAACTTCAATCAAATATGATCTTTGAATCCCAACACTACTTTCCTTGGTGTGTCCTAGTTGTAACTAGAGTCGTCATCTTCCTAACCCTTTTAGGGTTTAGCGACTACAAAGACTTCATTGGGATTCATATATTGATCAAGCTTCTCACTTGATCAACATAGATATAAATCATCAAAGTTCTCATCATCTCAGACTTTGTTGATTCCACAAGTTTTATACTTGTGAGGTGAATAATAATATAGACTGCACTTCAGGTTGCATAAGTCCGGATTTTGAGGTTAGCTAGACTTTGTCTATTGTTATCTGAAAAAGCGAAGGTCTAACAACCTCACCCAATATTTCGATTAGCAATCTATATGGACAACTCCGAGTTGTTTTCTAGAGAATCAACAAGACTCAATCAATATAAAATACTCAAGGAGTTATTATCTCCATCTCTCGATTTGATTTACTCAAGCAAATATGATTCGTGAGTCTAATCAAAGAGAGATAACTTGGATGGTACTAAAGACCAATATCCAAGTGTCAATCGATTTAAATCAATAACCACTAGGTCGGATATTCTAATCGATTGAACAACGCACAACCTGTATTATTTCAATTATATAAAATATAATACGGAAAATAAATAACACAGATACCAGAATTTTGTTAACGAGGAAACCGCAAATGCAGAAAAACCCCAGGAGCTAGTCCAGATTAAACATACATTGTATTAAGTCGCTACAGACACTAGTCTACTCCAAATTAACTTCGGTCTGGACTGTAGTTGAACCCCAATCAATCTCACACTGATCCATGGTACAGTTATGCTCCTACGCCTATGATCCCAGCAGAATACTGCGCACTTGATTCCCTTAGATGATCTCACCCTCAACCAAGAGTTGCTACGACCCAAAGTCGAAGACTTTAATAAACAAATTTGTCTCACACATAAAAGTCTACAGGTAATAGATAAATTCGTCTCCCGCGAATAAACCTATGAGTTTTGTTCCGTCTTTTGATAGATCTAGGTGAACGGGAACCGATCGATAAAACCAGACTTATATTCCCGAAGAACAGCTCAGTTTCATCAATCACCTCACAATAAACTTAATCGACGCAACGAAGAAGATTATTGAAGAATCGCAAACAATGAGAGGAAGATGTTTGTGATTAATTTTATCTTGCCTATAGGAGATAGAAATCTCAAGCCAATTATTACAATTGTACTCGTACGATAGAAACATCAAGATCAGATCACACAACTACAAGAAAAGTGGTATCGGTCTGGCTTCACCATCCCAATGAAGTCATTAAGTCGTTAACCTGGTTTTAGACTAAGAAAACCAAAGGTTAAAGGAGAATCGACTCTAGATTTAGCAAACTAGTATCACACAGAATGTGTGGGGATTAGGTTTCCCAGTTGCTAGTATTCTTTCTTATATAGTCTTTCAAATCAGGGTTTGCAATCAATGTTAGCTTACTAACAAAGATTTCAATATTCACCATTAGATGAAAACCTGATTAGATACAAGCTAATATCTCTCAACCGTTAGATCAAAAACTTAGCTTGCCATACACACATGTACTTGACGTTTTGGGTTTGTGGAACCGTACCCAAACATGTACAATGGTTGGTTCAATATTAGTCAACCAAATGGTTAGCCAAATAATAACTTTCATATCAACCATATTCTTCTTCACTATAATTAATCCAAATGACTCAATTGAACTAGTTAGAGAGTTGTTCAATTGCTATGAGATATCATGTACTACACAAGACACAATTGAATCAAAAATGTTGTGATTCACTCGAATCATTTCATGAACTATAAAGCCACGGTTTGCAAAAGCATTCCTTAATAATTTAGATAAGTTTATGAACAACGTTTTCAGACATAACCTCTTGAGTTCGCGGACTCAAGCTAACCGGTTGAAGTTAATAAACTTCAGCTGAAATTCTCGGTTCGAGAACTTCCGTCAGTTCGCGGACTGTACCTGAGCTTCAACTCCAGCAGATATTATCGGGTTCGAGAACTTACGGCAGTTCGCGGACTGAGTTGACTGCTCACGTTCCGGTTCCACTTGATCAACAAAGTTCGCAAACTTCGGTTCAAGTGCCAAGGACTTATACATATATGTGTTGCCATAACAATGTTTATATCCCTCAATGGTTATATAGTCTAAACTTTTATTTCAATCATTGAAACATTCTCAGATGGCGTTATATAGTTGTTATTCACAAACTATTTTTCGTCAGAGCGATTTCCAAAATGATTGAAACATAACATGACTTTCGTCACTAGGAAAAGATGAACTTGGCTAAAGCGAAAGCTTTACCAACACCCATTTCGAGAAATAGATAAGCGAGATATACTCAGCTCGAAATGTCATATGTGCATATCTTTAGTCTATATAGTAAAACGACTTTTGTCTCAAGATAAGAGATAGAATAGATAGACTTTTGAGTGATAGATAAGTTCAAGTCTCTATATACCTTTTAGTCGATGAAGATCCACTGGTTCCTTGAGTAGTCCTTCGTCTTATATGATGATCGTCATGGAGTTCTTGAGCTCAACTACACTTTCTATCCTAGTCCTAGACCTTAGCTATAGTAGAATAGAGATCAAGACTTTATAGTTTTGATCACTAAGATTAACAAACATGCTTGAGATAGCAACGCATGCGAGTTTGACCGAGAAGTTCTCTAACACTATCGATTTACATCACCTTGATCAAAAATTTTTGATCGTAAAGGAAACCATAAATAACCTTAATCTGTGGGAGAAAGATTGGTTTAAAATATTCAATTGAGTTGAAGCAATTCTTAGTTGGTGTGACGTCAGCTAAGGGAATCAATTGTGCTGAGTCCTGTTGGGATTCAAGAGGCGTAAGGAGCGCGACTGTACCTTAATCAGTGGTATAATCGATTAGGGCTCAACTACATTCCAGTCCGAAGTTAATTGGTAGTAGGCTAGTATCTGTAGATGCTTAATACAGTTTGGTGTTCAATCTGGACTAGGTCCCAGGGTTTTTCTGCATTTGAGGTTTCCTCGTTAACAAAACTTCTGGTATCTGTGTTATTTCTTTTTCTGTATTATATTGTTTATCTTTATAATTGAAATATCACAGGTTGTGTGTTAATCAATTATAGTAGATATATCCGACTTTGTTTATTGGATACGACTTGATTGATTCTTGGACATTTGTCTTTGGTACCGTCCAAGTAATCTCTTTGTAATTAGGTTCACAGACTTGGTTATGTAAATGTTGTAATTGCAAGAGAGAGATATAACTCTAGATAATATTCCTTGATTGAGTTGAACTCTCGGAATTGTGTTGAGTTTGTCTATAAAGATTGCCTACGAAAAATTTGGTGGTGTATTTTGGAACCCCCGCGTTTTAAATTGGTATCAAAGCAGGCAAACACGTTAAAACCTAATAAGTCTTTGTTTGAAGCAGTCTGACTATATGGACATGAGTAAAATCTCTGATAAACGTTCCACTAGTTTAATAGAAACTGTTTATATGGATTTTATAGGAGAGTTTGATTTTTCAAACTCTCATAGAGACGAACATTGTGTTTTCACAAAACAGATGGATATTGATAAGTGTCATCCCTATTATGTTATTGATGAGTTTAAATCAGAAGTAGAACGGGATGTAAGATAATTTCTTATATGATTATTATCTCTATTGGGCCCATGTGAGAATCTAGTTATATTTAGGATATTGCTAAATATCTAATCTATTGTTTATATAAGGAGTTAGTATCCTATTTATGCTCTTCCTTGATGGGTGGTCGAGATTTAATGTCAATACTAAACCCTAGGAACTTGGTCCTCCTTCTACCTATAAAAGGAACACAATAGCCATCAGTATTGAGTTCGAGAATTTTACTATTCATGACATAAGAGGTGAAGAAGGAAAAACCATGACCTCCACAAGGTATTATCATTGCTCCAAAGATGATCGTTAACATACAATGGATTAGCGCTACAGGTATTCTACATAAACTATTCTTGCATATTTTATTGTGTGATTATCACGAAGTTCAACGATCCAAAATCAAGTAACTATAAAAACTAAAATTTATAGTTGGCATCTAGAGCTAGTGTTTAGAACTCGTGATCGTCCGTTAATCGTATGCAATTTATAATGGTTCATCATATTCACGTCAATAAAAATCATTCTTGATATGTATCATGCAAACACATCTTCTTTATTATATAGGCATAAAACCAAATTCATATGGTGATAAACTTAGGTTTCCGGTGCTACAAAACTCCTTGTTTCTTCTGTAAATTTGGAATTGAAAGTAAATGACTTGATAGAGTTAATTTGGAATATATTAACCGATTGATGGCAAGTCCTAGTTAATTAGGGAAAGAAAGTTATGGAGTATAATATTGTATCCAATACGTTTGGAAACTAAAACATTAAAATGGGGATAACGGGTCTTAAAGTGGGCCATTAATGTGAATTAGAACAAAAGAGTTTGATTGTTGATAAACCTGCCAACTCATCATGATTAAAGTCGGACCAGTCCAACCCGTACCAGCTCAATCAATTTTGTACCATTTAAGGTGGTTCTTAACTGAACCAGTTGTAAACCGTGTCGGCTCTAGCTTAATTTTAGGCTTGGATTTAGGATGGAATTTTATTTGTTTATAAGGGTAATGTTGGCTAATAATGGTAGTAGCTTTAAATTAAAATATAGATCGTTTTATTTTTGGCATATGAGTGAACTATTAATGGAATATAAAACTCTTATACAGTTAACGGCTCCATCGAATTCTTTTTTTTTTTTTTTTTTTAATATGTCGAGTGATATAATAGCGTTAACCGGTGAACTTGTTTGATTAAGAAATGAGCATCTGTGCCATAATGCAAGGGCATGTTTTGTTTGTTTAATAAAATGGACCCATGAAACTATTTTATGTTGTGTCTTTAAAAGCCTTTAAAATTACAGAACATGGGCCTTAGATTGAATGGCCCGTTTTGCTAGCAGAATTCTATTTTTGCTAATTAAGAGGTTATACCTAATTATGGTTCAAACTTAAGCTTTTTTTAAAAAAATTTGTTCATCACCCAACAAATTTATGAATTGAACCGGTTTACAACTAAAACCAATTTTAGTGACAATGTTAAAATATTATGAAATGGTTTTTACCTTAAGAAATATAAACTAACTAATATGTTTCCGCTTTATTGAAAGATTAATACGTTTTATTATCGAATTTCATTATTTTTATGATCAAAACCATTTTTTGACACCATTAAATTTGCGTGTGCATTATGATATGTTTTGTATGCTTGTGCGTTGTGATATAGTTTCTCTCACATTTTTGTTTTTTATTAAATTTTATGGGATTATACTAAAAATTATTATGGTACTCTTAGTTATCACCACAGTGATACTAGAGTGTTATATCTCAGTATAATCATAATGTTATTATAAGCATGAATTTGCAAACCGTAAAGTGTAGGTTTTGTAGTTATTGACATCCTGTGATAATGACATTATTTTAGTTGATTAGCTATCACCACAGTGTTGTCAAATCATTTTTTGTCATGATCACAATTTTGTCAAATGCTTGTAATCTTGTTTTTCTTACATATATCAGAACAAAATTTATCCACAGGAAATTGGAGTTCCCATATTTAAGAAAACACTAACTGGTATGATTGTTGATCATACATTATGGATATGAATTGATTTAAATCTTGAGGGTGACTAGTGTCATTATGTTTAATTTTTTTCTTTTGACCATTTTTGATAGACACATTCAAATAAAATCATGATTAAATAAACGCCACATGACTTTTGGTACATACTTTCTACAAAATGCTTATTTAAAGTTTTTTTTTTTTAAAAAAAATTCTTATTATAGAATTGAGTAACCCATAATGGATTTTCATATTTTAAATGTGCAATCTAATATGTTACTTTAAGTCTAAAGCTCGGTGCATTTTTAAAGAAGAAAGAATTATTGTATTTGGGTTAATTTCTTATATTTGTGAAAATCATTATCTACACTATAACCTTTATTTATTCTGATCCTTAAAACTAGTATCGAATTTAACTAGCAATGCATCAAAAGAACTTTCTTGAACGAAATTTTATTATTGAATTATAGTTATAGACTTGCTTAATGCTCGATTTTGGTTTATGAAAGGTTCATCACGTTTGGATATTTTTTAATTAAAAGGTGTTGATATTTTCACAATTTATATATGACATGCTTTTGCTTAAATGTTTATGATTAATATTTCAGGGTTACTCATAATTATTTATAATCGACAAATTTTATGATCAGATCAAGTATGTCCATATCATTGATTGGGACAATGCAATGTCACAAGAAAAGCTAGTGTCACTACAAGAAAACTTGGCTTTAGCGACTATTTTCTTACCAACTACAGTTGGTGGAATTCTTCAGCAACAATTATTTGTAACTAAAAACAACTATGGTTGGCGGAAATGTCTAACCACCAGTTTTTTAGCAACGATAGTGGGTGGAAGGCTTTAGCATGAACAACTAAACAACTGAAATATTGTATGTGTTGTTATTAGCCTCCAACCATCATGTTTGGGCAACCAAACTGTACCCTAAAAGGTACATATCTTTTGCCACTCATCTTACCCACAAAATAACCTGTTGGTAGACACCTCAACCAACCATCAAATTATTGGCGTTGTTAGTATCTTTCAGCCACAAGAGTTTAACAACTACAAAGTACACTAGAAGGTAAATACTTCAAGACACTATGGGTAGCCACCAATTCAATCTTTTGGTAGACACTTGTACCAAGACATTAGTTTGTTGGTGTGGTTAGTAGCTTTCAGCCACCAGGATATGATAACTACCAAGTTTCGTGGTTTATTAAATAAGTACGCAAAGATGATACAATTTGTCTTGGCGAGTTTATCGTTAGAGCATCGTATCGATTGAAAAGTTTCATCTTTTGAAACAAAATTTGTCTTGGCGAGTTTATCGCTAAAGCATCTAGATGATATAAATGCATCACCTTACTTTACTACACCAAAACCAGGATTTTCTCACAATGTAACCTGTCACAGTTTATTTTTCAGTCACTGAAACACCTGTGATAAGTCCTGCAATAATTATAACTGTTGTTAAATTTTGTATTCGTGATTATGATTAGGTATATTAAATTCTTTTATTAGTAACAATAATATTTGTTGACAATTATCCAAACAATCACAATTATAATCTAAAATGATGTTTCCACCCTAATTAAAATTTCACCACATCTAAGGGTAGTATGGTCATTTTCACTGTCTCCATAAGATTTATTGCATCTATTTAAGGGTAATGTGGTTATTTTCACAGTCTGTAATTATTACTTTACTTATTTCTGATAAGGGTAGTATGGTCATTTGCACAGTCTCCATAATATTTGTTGCACTTTTTTTTCTCCAATAAGGGTAATATGGTCATTTTCACATTTTGTAAGAATTACTTTACTTATTTCTGATAAGGGTAGTATGGTCATTTTCACAGTCTCCATAATATTTGTTGCAATTTTTTCTAAAAAGGGTAATATGGTCATTTTTATAATCTATAAGAATTACTTTACTTATTTCCGATAAGGGTAGTATGGTCATTTTCACAGTCTCCATAATATTTATTGCACTTTTTCCAATAAGGGTAAAATGGTCATTTTGATAGTCTGTAACATTTACTTTACTTATTTCCGATAAGGGTAGTTTACACTTTTTTTCCAATAAGGGTAATATGGTCATTTTCATATATTTTTTAAGCATAGGTCATTTTCATAATCGATAACAATTACTTTACTTATTTCCGATAAGGGTAGTATGGTCATTTTCACAATCTCCGTAATATTTATTGCACTTTTGTCCAACAAGGATAATATGGTCATTTTCACAGTCTGTAAGAATTACTTTACTTATTTCTGATAAGGGTAGTATGGTCATTTTCACAGTCTCCATAATATTTGTTGCACTTTTTTCCAATAAGGGTAATATAGTCATTTTCACAATGTGTAAGAATTACTTTCCTTATTTCTGATAAGGGTAGTATGGTCATTTTCACAGTCTCCGTAATATTTATTGCACTTTTTCCAATAAGGGTAAAATGGTCATTTTGATAGTCTATAACATTTACTTTACTTATTTCCGATAAAGGTAGTATGGTCATTTTCACAGTCTGTATAATATTTATTACACTTTTTTCCAATAAGGGTACTATGAGCATTTTCATAATCGGTAACATTTACTTTACTTATTTCCGATAAGGGTAGTATGGTCGTTTTCACAGTCTCCATAATATTTATTGCACTTTTTTCCAGTAAGGGTAATATGGTCATTTTCACAATCTGTAAGAATTACTTTACTTTTTTTCCAATAAGGGTAATATGGTCATTTTCACAATCGGTAACATTTACTTTACTTATTGACGATAAGGGTAGCATGGTCATCCAAAAGAGAAATTCAGGTCTAACTCTGGTAAGCTTTGAACCTGTGATGTTCAATTCTGATATATTTCGACCTCAGTTCATCCGAAAACGAGAAACTCATGTCTAACTGTAGTAATATTTAAACCTGTGATGTTCAATTCTGATATATTTCGTCCTCAGTTCATCCGAAAGAGAAACTCAGTTCTAACTCTAGTAATCTTTGAACATGTGATGTTCAATTCTGATATATTTCGTCCCCAGTTCATCCGACGGAGAAACTCATGTCTAACTCCTGTAATATTTGAACCTGTGATGTTCAATTCTGATATATTTTGTCCTCAGTTCATCCGAAAGAGAAACTCAGGTCTAATTCTAGTAATATTTGAATCGGTGATGTTCAATTCTGATATATTTCGCCCTCAGTTCATCCGAAAGAGAAACTCCGGTCTAACTCTAGTAATATTTGAACATGTGATGTTCAATTCTGATATATTTCCTCCTCAGTTCATCCGAAAGAGAAACTCCGTTCTAACTCTAGTAATATTTGAACATGTGATGTTCAATTCTGATATATTTCGTCCTCAGTTCATCCGAAAGAGAAACTCGGGTCTAACTATGGTAATATTTGAACCAATGATGTTCAATTCTGATATATTTCGTCTCCAGTTCATCCGAAAGAGAAACTACGGTCTAACTCTAGTAATATTTGAACCTGTGATGTTCAATTCTGATATATTTCGTCCTCAGTTCTTCCGAAAGAGAAACTCAGGTAATCTTTGAACCTGTGATGTTTAATTCTGACATATTTCGTCCTCAGTTCATCCGACTCTAGTAAAGTCTGGAATCTAATTTAAAACAAGGAGAGACGTTTGATGAACTTGTTTGTGACACATGGTAAGAAGTTAACCATTTGATCTTCTGAAACCAATCAGATGGGTGTCGAATACACTAGTCGTCCAGCTCAACTGCACTGTAACAATGGGTTTCTATTTATCATTAGAAGATATAGAGAATGAAAACTCGGAAGGTTGATAATAAACCGAACACGTGTATTTATTTTATAGCGCGTTTAAATACACATCCAGAAGTAACTTTTGACTTTTAGAAGTCAAAAAATAAAAAGTAAGTTTGGGTGTAAAATTTCAGAACGACTTTTAAAAGCAAAAAAGTTTATTTTTTGTGAAGCAAAATATATTTGCTTCTGATTTTTGATTTCGGTATCCAAACCATGGGCGGAACTGTGTAGTTAAGCCAGCCCAAAGTCTAGAAAAACTTACATTTTTATAGTGTATTTTTGTTTGGTTATAAAAAATCAAGCCTAAACAATTGGCTTAAGCCAGCCCAACCCCATCATTTATTTTCTAGTTCCGCCACTGGTCCAACGCAATATTAACACAAAAACAATCTCATGCTTTTTGAACACCTATCTTGATCCCCATGAAATTCTCAAATTAAATCTGTACCGTCCAAAAATGTCCACAATGTGTGTGAATTAGCCTCTTCACCTTTTAGATAAAACCTTGAACTTATCCACTCCCTCTTCACTTTCCTCCTCGTCTCTCTCTCCTAAAAAAGTCTGCCTCTAGCAAAAGAAAAAACCCTAACTGCCGCACCTTCACTAACTCACTACCACCGGTGGATCCATTCTCTTCATTTTTCAGGTTTCAGACAGGCAGACTACTGGAAATCAATCTTTCCTCTGGTTTTCCTCTTGATTCTCTCATCCAAGATGAGCTTCTTTCCCTTTTCTATTTAGATCTTTTGCGTTTGGCTAATATTAATGTTTTCATTACAAAAAATTTGATTATTCGTTTGGATGATTGAAACAGGACATTGAAGAGGGGAGAAAGTTGTGAACATCTAACTGATATCAGATCTGTGGATTGTGTGAGATTTTTTTTTTTTACTGAATTTAAGGGTTTTTTTTTTCACAGTTGGGGTTTAGTCAGTTGTCAACTGAGATTCAACTCTAATGATTTTTGAAGGGTTGAATTGGTTTTTGTTTCAAAATTATTTTGGGTTATTGAAGAACAATTTCAATTTTTCTTTCAGTTTTAGTATTTGAATAATGGGCTATTGAAGAACAATTTCAATTTCAATTTCAATTTCAATTTAAATTTTCTTTTTTAAATATATTCAACTATGATGATGTATCTGAGTTGAAATGTAGGGTTTGAAGCGTTATGCTTAATTTTCTCTTGTTTTTTTCATTGATTTATTCAAGTAAAAGTTTGGGTTTTATCTTTGATGATTTCGTTTCTATTTTGGTTAAAAGATTTAATTGGTTAGGGTATAGATTTTTGATGGGTATTTGCAGTTATTGGTGTTAATCTAGGATAACTGCTTGGTACTTATTTTCTTCCTTCCATATTTGTGAATACGAATTTCTAGTGTTAATATCTTGGAATTTTGTATAGATCTCATTTGATCTGTGTCTTACTTAATTATTTGATTTTGTCAGCATTAACAAAAGCTTTTACTCTTGTGATTAGTATATGCGTGCTAAACCATCTTAAATGGTTACACCTCCCGGAGATTTTCTCTTTGCAGGAACTTTATTTTTCTTGCTTGCTTGCTTTCCTTTTTCAATGATTTTAAAGTTATCATATGCTTCCCAGATCCATTTCATAAAGTTAGTATTGTTTTTCTTTTTTTCGTTCCAGATGTGCTTGATTTCGTCTTTAATATTCATCTGATGTGGTTAAGTGCGTTTTTATTTTGGCAAAACATGAGTTACTTGTTTGATCTGTTCTTGTTTATTTTGTAGTCACTTGTTCGTTTTTGTTTTTTCTATAGTGTTTACATTAGGAAGAGCTAGAGGGGAGTTATCACAAAGTTCTAGGCCAACATACGGTAATTGAATATACATTTATTTCACATTTTCTCAGTTGCTTCATGTTGATTTGCTAAATTATGTAAGTGGTTAATTGCAGAATCAAGTGGAATTAATTCGCAAGGGAGAAAAACAACAGATGTGCATGGAATAGATCTTCCAAGGGAGAAAGCATATGGCAGTACTCCAATTAGATACTCCCAAAGAAGACTTGGAATTGCTACTACACCGTTACCTCTTCCATCAAACCGATGGGTAGCTCCAAACGCACCTCAAGTGCAGAATAGTGTGAGATGTTCCTTAATACTGGAAGGGGACAATGCTTCAAGTGTTATGCGAAACAAGGAAGTTGTACATGACATAAGGTGGTAGTAAACCTGTAATTTTTGTTAATCCCAATAAGCAGTTTGTGGGTTTGCGTATTTGTCAATTTAGCTTGGCTATTGGTATATGGGTAAGGCAGCGGGAGAACTCCCCCCCCTCCTTATAGCGCATTTGTTCAGAGGGTGGTTCAGCTTGTGATGGTAATAAAGCACCATACGTTATTTTGTGTCTTTCTTCTTATCTGTTTTCATAGTGTTGATTTGATATCATAACAATAAATTTCCTTAATTTTGTAGGATCACTTCAAACTTGTGATTGATGATGCCTTAACAGAACAATTGTTAAGGAAGAAAATGAGGATTTCATACAATGGATACAGATCTGGCTTGAGTGTACACTACATGTTGGCACGTGGCAATGATTATGACAAGGCACTGGCGAACCCGCCCAAGAACTGTACTAACATGGAGAACTGGACATCTATGTGCAATGTGTTCAAAATGGAGGAGTTTCGGGTAAATATCATCTCTGGTTAAGATTTCATCATTTCATAAAGTTAAAATGCTTAATTAACTTGCAATATTCATATTGGAGTGACAGACTAAATCCGATCAAGCAAGCACAACCAGAAAGAGTCAAGTTCTGAAGCATTCTAATGACCTGACAAGTTTTTCCAGTCAATGCATAGCAGGGTAAACTTATCATCTTCAACTGTTTGCGTTCCCTTTTTTTAGCTGTCTATTTTCTTATAGTTCGGATTATGTGTTTGAGTGTTTCTTATCCTATTATATGGTTATGGAGAACCCACTGATCCAATCACGATGTTTGACGTGACCCATAAGTATAAGAAGTCTACCGATCCTACTTGTGAAACTATTATGGAAGAGTTTTATGTTGTTTTCGTATAATGAATATTGATTGTTATAGATAGAAAATCTGATTTGGAGCAGCGATAGTCTGTATTGTCCATACAATATTAATTTGTCGCTCCACATTGAACTCGAGTTGCTTTTTATATTTTTGTATACGGCCTGTTTTGAGAACTCTTTCCCGTGGAAGACTACTACTTGAATTGCACGTAGGAAATGTTTCATGCACTAGACTGGCTAGACGTATAATTAGCACAATCTAATTGCAAAACATCTGTGAAACATGGGCTTGCAAATGAATTTAAGTTTTTTGCAAATCATACCCTAAAATTTTGTAAATGAAGAATTCGTGGGTTTGCTTGGAGAAATTTGTATAAGGACTGAATTAGTGTTTGGATCTTAATTTCAATAAAATTGAATCTTTAGTATGTAAATTCTGTTCCCTTGGTTGCTTTGCTGTTTGGTGACTGTTTTCCTTGATGACTGATGGTAGGAAAAAATTAAAGCAATGCAAGAGAAAGTATAAAGAGGAGAACTTGACATGTCAGTCGAAGAAATATATCACGCAAACCTTCCTTGAGCTCTGGCAGAAAAAGGCGTCGTGATAAGGTTTAGTTCTGTGTGCAATTATTCAAAAACTGAGGAGCAATTGGCTGAAATGCATGCAAAGCTGGATGCCGCTAACTATGAAAGATCAAGACAAGCAAGGGAGATTGAACGATTGAAGAAACAGTCCAAAATCAAAGGTACTAAAGTGATGCAGTTATTAAAAAAGGTTTATGTTAGTTTGGGTCATGAGCCCTTATCATAAGATGCACTAGATGATGAAAAGGAAGGCATTTATTCAAATAATCAGAAGCAAATGTCACGTTGGATGCAACCTCATATTAAGGTGTGTTCATAGGATTCGTTTTAAACAATTTGGTTCACAAATCCTTATCTCTAAACTTAGCTGATGTTTTGACAGTGCTACTCTAAATTTGGGGAAGCAGTCTTCACATTTACTCGTTTTTTCCGAGATATGAAGATATCTAATCCTATGAAGCCAAAGTCAACACAGGACATACGAAAGCGTAAGTCTAACGTATCCAAGGCCCCCTTTTTATGTTCTATTTGTAATTCTATATTCTGTTTTGCATGTTCTTTTACTCTAGTCTCTTAAAAAGGATACTAGTTTGTCACAAAGACATCATTCTGGATTGAGTTTCTAGTATGGTATTCTAGAATCTAGAGCAACCCCAAAAAACTGATGCATGCATCCGTAGTATAATATAATAGTAAATAGGTATATAATTGCACAAAAAATAAGTTCTACTTTTGTCAAATCACTTTCTTTTACCAAATAGAAACATCATTTGATAATTTATAAAATAAATGGCATGTCGACAATCCTTAGTCCCCTGTGAATCAATCTTGTGTAACTACCAAATTGATTTTCGACAACTCTGTTCAGGAACTATTTTTTTGTATGAGTATGATATTCTGCTTATAGATGACATGCGTGGTTCAAATTTCTTATCTTTCCCAATGTCTTCTTTTAGTTAACTACTCATCAGAATTATATTGCCTTGGTTAACTTAAGCACACGGTGCACTTCATGGGGGTGTATATGCATTATTTAAACCAATGCCTGAGTGAGTGACCCATCATATTGCTGTTGCAGATGATATTGGAGATGATGATCCCCACTCCATGGGAAGGTGTTCCTTCAAGTACCCTAGATCCAATCATTTCCATAATGAGAGCATAGCCAAGTAAAGATCCAAACTTCAGTTGTTGCTCAATCACCGCTTAGGTCCATTTGTCCTCTGTATATATTGTAGTTTGATGTTTTGTTTGGGATGTTTGGATGTTAATGAGTTGAATTTTATTAAAGTTTACATTTAGTTTTTCATGATAGTCTCGAGAAACCACTCTCTAGTGACAAGCCTTTAACCAACAATAATAACATCTTGACCGACTGATTTGTAATGGCTCAAACCCATAAGTAGATAAAGTAACCATGTGTGTATAACTTTTCACCAACTCAGATCTAGCACTTGGTCCAACCAGAAAACTGGTGTCTAGAAAACTTGACCAACAAAAAGTTGGTGGCATAACCCTTGAGCCAACTGCAAAAACAACGGCTGAGATTCTCATCCAACAAACATTACAGAAGTTTAAATTCTTGAGCAACTAAAATTCAATGGAAGGAAACTCCCTTCCATCGAGAAATATAGCGGCTTCAACCCTTCACCAGCACCCCCAACGTCGCTTCTTAGCCAGCCGACTATTCTTCTGCTAGAATCCCTCTGCCAACAAAGATCTAGTTGATAAAACTCTTGACCGTCAATACATTCAGTGATAAAATTACTTGACCAACGACATCAAACACCTCCACCAGCCATCCAACTATTATGCTGCTAGAACCCCTTTACCAACAAAGATCTAGTTGATAAAACTCTTGACCGTCAAAAAATTCGGTGATAAAATTGCTTGACCAACGACATCAAACACCTCCACCAATTGAAAAATCAGTAAGTTATGATCTTTAGCAGCTTACAACGTTTTTTAACATCCTACCTCTACCAACGATGTATTAGTCTTCATCAACAACATATTTTGCGGGTGAAATGTTTCAGCAACAAATGTTTATGCTTCTAACAACGATAGTTAATGGTTATTGGAAACTTGTGTCGACTAAAACTTTCGTCGTTTCATTTAGTTGACAGATATCTCTTCCAGCAGCATGGTTGGTCCAAGTCTTTAGCAAAGAAGCTTGTAGTCACCGAGCATATCTATTGCCAGGTTGGTTGTTGCAGAGCTCCATCCGCCGAAAACGGCCCTGTACCAACTGAATCAAGGTAGTCGCTAAATCCCAATTTACTTGTTGTGTGTGATATTTGGAATTGTACATGTTTTCCGGATTGTTTAGTTATCACCAAAGTGATACTAAACTCTTATCTTGTAAGTATTGTATATTTTGAGTCCTCTTAGTTTGATTTAACGATTAGAACAAACACTGCTCACAAGTAGTTTTGGTTCATATGTTGAAACAAACATTAAGGTTATCTAAATGTTTCATATACATGTGAAATAATAGCCACCCACAGGTGACTACAATTCACATTGTATTAGGTTGTACATGTTTAGAGTTATTTGAGTTTGTTAATACATTTTAGGACGTGATTCGCCCACGGGTGACTCTAGTTGTGGTATTAAACAAACATAATATTGTGTGTATGAGAAGGTAAAATATCTACTAATGTTTTTTTTTATTTTTATGTCTCACATTGTTCCTTGATAAGGTTTTACCCACAGGAGAATCTTATTGAAGGTATGAAACTACTTTAAGTTTAATTGTCATTTATCTCTATTATAAATTTCAGCTTTTGTTCTTATTATTTATTGATTATGATTATTTTGTAGACTTTTTATGATCCAATTTTGGGAAGATAAAATTGTTTTATCACCTGATGATATTTCGTGTTACTGTGTACATCTATCAATTGCATTGTGAATTTCAATATGTGGATGTTTTCTTGAACATTCAGTATTGAAATTGAGAGGAAATTATAGAGAAAGCGAAAATCATAAAGTCTGACAAAGGTGGTGAATATTGTGAAAGGTATAGAAAATTAGGATAATATCCTAAATCTTTTGCATATTATCTCCAAAAGTTTGGAATTGTTGCTTAATACACAAGGCCAATTTATTCTTGGCATAATGGTGTATAACAAAAGGCAAAAACACACTTTTATGAAAATGGTTAGAAGCATGATGAGTTATGCATAATGACCACATATCAGTGAATGTATGTTCTTTCAAAAACTGTGTAATTTAAATAGATTTCCGAGTAAAGCAGTTTCAAGGACACACTTTGGACTAGAATGGCTGGAAACCTAGTTTAAATCACCTTTAAGTTATGGTTGTTCAGTTGGAGGTAAGGGCTTACATTCCAAAGAATGAAATTTGGATTTGGAAACTATTATTGGTTCACTGGTTTTCCTAAATAATCCAAATGGTATTCTTTAACAATCTAACCATAGTATGAGACTTATTGAAACCGAAAATTTAAATTCGTTAATGATGGCATAATCAGTGGGAGCACGTGTCTATTCAAGAAATCATGATAATGATCCCTTTATTTAAGATTTCTACATACATTGTGAATCTTCTCATTATCAGAATGTTAGATAATGAAAGACCACAAATAACTGATCCAATACTCCATAATATAATTATTGCCAATAAAGAAATTTCCTGATAACAACATTTATTAGCATTAAGAAGGTCTCAAAAGAGATTGAAAGAAAGTTGTTCATGTTGTTTTTAGTGATTTGCTTACAAGAATTTATTTCATTTTGATATGGAATGGAAAAGATTCGGTTTCTGGTTCACAAATATTATGAGTAATAATTTTGATTAATGGATTGATGCTAAGTGAGCGAAAATCAATGGTTGAAAGTCAAGTCTTGAATATTGTTTAATTGCTCGAAGGACAAATCAGTGCTATGAAAGTGGGTCTTTCTGACCTAACACAAATGTAATAGCATTGTTAAATGGTATAAAGCAAGACTTGTAACCAAAGATTTTACTCTGAAATGATACATTGATTATAAATAAGTTTTTCCTCTTATGTCAAAGAAAGACTTATTCAGAATTATCATAGTATTATTAGTAGCTCAATATGACCTAAGAGTTGCATTAATTAAATGTAAAAATAGCCTTTATTAATGATAAATTTTAGTCTTCAAATTTTAAAAACCAAAGTATGAAATTTAAGCAGCCTCCCATAATGGTATATGAAATTCAACAAAATTATAAATGTTTCAAGTTTTGGATGAAATTATTACAGATTTATGCATATACCTCAAGATCAGTGGGAGAAATTCATACTCTTGGTCTTGTATGTTAAGACATACTACCTACGAGTAGTGATCTTGACTTTATGCATATCTCTATATTTTTTGAAATAAAGGATATCAATGAAGCTTACCATGTGATAGTAATATCATATGGATTACTAAAGCACTCATATAAGGCATATATCGAATATTCAAGAAATTTTGAGATAATAACATATTTAACAGATTTATTTCATGTTGGATAGAAGAAATAAATTTAATCTTCATAACGTCATAATTCTGATATGAAACTTATAACAAGTTGTTGATATGTTAACTAAATGCCTAAAGAATCGAAGAACAAATTACAGGAAAGCTATCAAGAATTTTGAGATACTATTTTAACTTATGTCTTATAATTAGTTAGCAAACCCAACAAGAGTTGATTGGGTTTTCAGACTTCAATTTTTGTGGATGTATGGATTCTATAAGGAAGAATCCATTAATACTAGTCCCACAATTGAGTTTGAATATTTATGACTGCGATACTTAGAGACTTAAGGTTTGTCTCTACATTGCTGAAATTTATCGTCTTAGCTTCGCAGCATTAAAGTACGATATGTATACGAAGGGAACAAAACACATGAACCTTGAGTATATATGCGTGAATTAGGAAATTCAGAAACAATAGTTGTTCATTTATCGCAGAAACACAATTGCATATGCAGATGCACTTAATGGACAATTACCTTTTAGGACCTCTTAAGAAAAGATTAAAATCTTGGGTCTGTGGGAGTAATTGATTATTGAATTCAGCTAATTTATGTGCTTATTTTGAACACTTATTGAGTTCTTATTAATGTCGTTCTGAATTATTTTTGTATCCATGTTTAGTATACACTTATGTGAATGGATGAATGTTAACAGAAATAATCTTTCATTTAAATACATCACTGGACCCTTATGATACTCCTATTTAAGGCCTAGTTGAGCAAGGTGATAGGTGTTGTAAAACACCTAATTTTATATCTAGTTTTTATGCTTTCTTTGCTATTTATTTTGTGAAATATGTATCTTATGTGTGAATTTGAGTTGATTAGGTGGAATGGAGTCCTTTGGAGCAAAAGAAGGAGAAATTGTCCTTTTGGAGCGGAAAAGAGCAAAAAGATCAATTGGCGAGCGAAATATATTTGGAGCCGGCTAGGTTGCGAAAGATTGAGGTTGTTCTGACGTCGCATGAAAAATTTATGAGCAAAATCTTTGATTATGCTCGTCAGTTTCCCAAAACTGGCAGTACATGTAAAGGGGTGCCATTTCAGTTGGCCCATATCCACCACTACATGGGTGGCTGAATCACTCTCCTTATTCTTACACAAAACCTAAATTTCAGAGAAGAAAATCATTAGCTCTTCTCCTTTATTGACCATGTCTATGAGGGCGGCACCATGTGATATTCAGAGACAAAATTGGTATGGGTTTGAGTGTGCCGATTACAGCTGATGACTGAGAAGAATTGGTTTTCAGTTTAAATGAAGCAATAAATCAACAAATCAGAGAAGAACATGGATAAATTAGGGTTTCAAAGGAAGAGATTGGAAGACATCAGTAATGGGTTTATTCGATTCAACATCAGTGATTGATGGTAGTCGATTCATGGCCGAACTCGAGATTGATGGAGATAAATTTGTAATGCTTTGGGTTATCAGGTTAAGATTTGGTGAAATTGAAGTCACAGAGAAGATGGTGATGAGAAGTCAATAAATAACGGATCGATGGGCATTTTTTTATGCTAATTAAATATGAGAAGGATATGGGGGTTTTCTGTGAAGAGTTATTACCGTCTGCAATTGATACTTCTGGGAAGGTGTTCAAGAGAAATTGAAGCAGAAAGAAACTAGTGGCAGGTATTGAAGCTGCAAAGTGGTGCTGCTGCAATGCTTGTGTGGAGTTGAGACAAAGAAGGGGTACAGTTCTTGATTGAGATGGCAAATGTTGTTGGTGCTAAAGTTGTATGAATTGCAGCTAAAATACAACAATTGGGTTTGATCTGTGAAGAATGGCAGTCCATTGTTGTGGATTGGTGGCAAAGAAATTGACGTTCATAATAAATCAAAAGAGAAGTTTTACAGGGTGAGATTGTAGCTGCTAGTAATGGTTGATGTTGTGATTATAATCTATTGGTGTTGTGTGATTACTGTTGATGGAAATACAATGATTGAAATGGTGTTTTGGGATTACAAGAAGGTGATGCAGGGTAGCTGAAGGCTGCAATGGACTACATGGAGAGACTATGTGCTTGAGCTGCAATTGTATGAGATGTTGTTCTGGATGGTTCTGGTAGGGTTGGTGTTGTGAATTTGAGAAAGTGGAAGCTACATAAGTGAATCTGTTGAAGATCTGATGGAATTTGTAAGTAATGGCAGGTGGAGCTGCATGGTTGGTGCTATGGGACTGCGAAGAGTTGGAACTAGAAGATGTGTTGTAGTTGGTGTTTGTTTGGTAGCGTTCGTGATGTTTCTATGGGTTTGTTATGGATTGCAGTTAACTTTCACATGGAGCTACTGATGGAAACAATGAGCTTGGGGTGTTGAGCTTTAGCTGGTTGCGGAAGGAAGAAATGTTGTTGCAGTTGTGAGGCTGAGCATGTGTTGGCGCTGTTGTTTACAGGGACCTGAGATGCTAGTGGTGACTGCTATTGAAATGGAGCTGTTAATTTCAGTCGAGACAGGGAATGCAACAAGAGATAATAGAGTTGTACACAGAACTGGTTTCATAATTGTAACAGAAGTAGTAGATGGTGATGGAAGCTGTTGAAGGCATTAAGTATACAACATGGCGTTTGTGCTCAAGAATACAGAACATGGGTGCTGCTACAATTGAGAGACAGCTGTTAATGGGGTTGAGCTGATCAAAGGAGACATAATTGTGTAATGGTCGAGGGTGTTGATGCTTCTAGTGGTTATTCATACATGGAATGGAGATTTACTGAAATTGGTGTTGTGTGAACTACAGAGTTCGCAATGGCAGATATGGAACTGAAATGGGCACTATATAGAGTAGCGTTGCAGGTGTTTGCAACAGATGGTGGTTTTGCAGTGTGCTAGACATGGTGGTGTTGTAATCTGTATTTGGTGGTTCCTAGTAGATGAATGGGTTTTGCAGTTGACTCACATGTCAGGCTTGTGATGTTGTGGACTGTTAAGCTGCTTTATGAATGCTCAGATATTGTAGGCATGAACTGGAGCTGTTGCTACGGCTACAGAGAATGAATGAGACCAGATGATGCTATTACGCTATTGCAGCGATGGTAGTAAGCTGAGTTTCGGGTGCATTGAGGCTGGTGATTTTATTGGTCAGTGTAAGCGGCAGCTGCAGGGAATGGAACTGGTGGACTAACTGAGGCAGACAAGAGTGAATCAATTACAGCTAGAGGAGTTAGGCCATTTCGCAGGTGAATAGAATGAAGGCGGAAGTGGTGATGGTATTGCTATGGGTAGGTGGTATGACTGAGATGATGTGCAAATTGTAGCTGGGACTAGAGAAGCTGGTGCTGTTACAAACTGAGCACGGAATGGATTTTGAGGTTGCAGCCGCAATGCGAAAACGGAGCAGAATTGGTGCACCGGTGGTACTAGCCCGGGATGCCGGATTTCAGAGGTTAAAGTGTCGATCGTAATATTTCAATGAATCATGAAGGGGGTATGAGTCGGATGCGGAAGTTGGTCATTGGACATATGAGCTATTAGTCGCGCTTTTGGGTACGTTTTCGCAAGAACAAGGAATTGGCTTAGATGGTATTTTGTGAATGTTTGAATTGCAGAGAATTAGAGTTGAGGTGTTGTAAGGGAGCAATTGTCTAGTGAGTGTTTATGATTATTCAGGTGTGCAGAGATAATTTTCCGGCGCCGGCCATATTCCGGCCAAAAACACAATTTTCCGGCGATCAATTTTTGGGTCATATTTTCGCATGGGTTTTTCACACACATGAGTTTAGTGGACTTCTTGATATTGGACCGTGGGCTTTGAAGACCTAATATGGAAAGTTGGAAGGCTATAAAAAGAAGAAGTTTCTATTCTTTTGGGATTTATCTGATATCACATCTTTTTCTACTGGAGTTTTGGAGGAGAGCAGTGACTAGGGTTTGCTTTCATTTACTTTTCATGTTCTTCAATTTATTTTTAATAATAATTATGTTGAATCTAAAAACCATGTGTAACTAAATATCTATTATTGGTTATGGGATAATAAGTAGATTTCACAAATAATATTGGAATCAATGAAGTAGTTTTGTCTCAATATTTTACTGTTTATGATTCATTGTTTATATTGTATATGATTTGATTGTTTGATTGGTTGAGTCCGGAATCAATACGATTTGCATTCATTTCTAGAGCTATATTAGGGTTTTCAATACGAAAACGTTGTTAATCCATGATTCTAAGTAGCATAAATGTGGGTAGTGCTTGTAGTGATATATCCTACAAGTCACATATGAATCATAACTTGGGTTAAATCGATTTAGTGCTTTTACACATTTTGATTGCCTTGATTAGTCTTATTCCATAGAGCTTATTGCTTTTAGGGAGTTAAATCTAATTGTTCTTTTACACTTTAGGTTGCTTTCTAGGAAGAAGTCACATACGCATCTTTTAATGTGGTTGTGATGAAATCAGGGAATTAGCGGGATACTCTTGCGATCAAGGTATCCTAGGACTTTTAGTAAATAAGAGATTAAATTTCAATTCTAGTCATTGATGAAAATATGTGTTTGTGAATGAAACTATCCCGTGACCAATACTTTATCCATATTGATTACTTTAATACTTTATTGCTTTCAAATTAGTTTTATAGCTTTGATAACTCAAAACCCCCCCTTTGGTTACTAAGAAACTGAAAATTTGCATAACAACAAAAAGCCTCTCCGTGGATACGAACTCTTTCTTATTGCATACTACTTTATTTTAGGAAGTAAGAAAGTGAAATTATTTCTGCCGGCTGACAACCGACCAGATTTTGGCGCCGTTGCCGGGGAGGCATACGGCTTGTTATTAAGTTTTTAGTTTATTTTTATCAATTTTATGCTTGCATATTTGCTTTCCATTTCTTGTCTTGTTTCTTACTTGTTTGCGAGAATTGTTTTTCAGGTACTAATCCCTGGCTTCTAAGGATTGGAGCTATCCAAGGTGCGGGATTGCTACTCGAAGAGGCACAATACTCCAACCAAGTCAAGACACAACGGAAGAACAAGTCTTGGAAGTAGAACACGAAGCTCTTCATCAAGAAGTGGAAGAAGAGTTACAACTAGAAGAAGAACAAGAGGTTCTATTTGTAGAAGAACCACTAGTTGAAGAAGAAGAAGCAATGGAAGACGCAAATCGTACACTCAAGGATTTGGCTTCTCATAGGCTTGATGCACAACGGTGGTGTATCCAAACAAACTCAACTTTTGAGATCAAGCCGGGGTTGCTTAGAGAGTTGCCAAAGTTTCATGGTATAGCGAATGAAGACCCAAATAAGCATCTTATGGAGTTCTATACCATTGTCAAGGCTATGATTCCAGCGGAGACCGATGCCGATGGTGCAATGATGAAAGTTTTTCCATTTCTATGGTAGACAACGCTAAAGATTGGTTGTATTGTTTGCCTGCCGGAAGTGTCACTACATGGAACGGGTTGAAGAAAATCTTTCTAGAGAGGTACTTTCCTGCGTCGAAGGCTACTCAAATTCGCAAAGAGATTTTTGGAATAAAGCAACATGCGGGAGAGTCTTTGTATGAATGTTGGGAGCGATACAAGAGATTGGTGGCAAGCTGTCCTCACCATCAATTCAGTGACGCTATGATAATCCAGTACTTCTACGAAGGCCTCCAATCAAGTGATAGATATCTTCTTGACGCTGCGGGTGGTGTTGCACTAGTGAACAAGACGGTGGCCCAAGCTGCCGAGTTGATTGAAAGCATGGCTGCAAACTCGCAACAATTCTACACAAGAGGTGAACCAATGGTTAGGGGAGTGCATGAAGTTAGTGATTCATCATCATCACACCGTGATCAAAGGATGGACAATATGGAGCACATGATGCAAAAGATGGTTGCGGTTATATTACCTTCGTATGGTGAAGAGTTGGAGCAAGCTAATGTGGTCTTTCCAAACCCACAAAGACGGTATGATCCCTATTCCAACACCTATAATCCGAGATGGAGAGATCGTCCAAATTTCAGCTATGCCAACAAGCAAGGTGCGGTTCAACAACCTACCTTCAACCGTCCGAGTGGATTTCAACCGCAACAACAACAATTTCAACCTCAACAACAATTTCAACCGCAACAACAACAATTTCAACAACAACAACAACAATTTTAGCAACCACAACAACCGGTTCAAAACCAAGGTTCCGATATCGATGCAAAGTTACAAACAATGATGCAAGGTATTTCTACCATGTTCAAGGAGAGCCAACAAGAAACCAAGAGTGCGATTAAGGATTTGCAGACTCAAGTGGGCTCCATGGCAATTGATATCAACAAGTTGAAAGCACAAAATAGTGGGAGACTCCCTTCTCAACCCATTAAACCAAAAGATGGTGTCAATGCAATTACGTTGAGAAGTGGTACACAACTTGAGCAACCAAAAGTTGTTGATTTGGGTGAAGAGGAAGCTCCAAAGGAGCCGGCTTTGGAGGAAAATAGGGATGAAATTCCCCAAACACCCTAGGTACCTATTCCTAACTCTAAAACTCCTATTCCTACTTATGTTCCTCCTATACCTTTTCCTCGCAGATTTGCAAGTTCTAAGAAGGCGGAACTAGAAAAGGAGATTTTAGATGTTCTTAAGAAGATTCATGTGAATATACCACTCATTGATGCTATCAAGCAAGTTCCCAAGTATGCAAAAGTGTTAAAGGACTTGTGTACCAACAAGCAAAGGCTTAAAGGCAATGAAGTGCTAAGTGTAGGGGAGAATGCTTCGACAATCTTACAACACAAACTCCCACTGAAATACAAGGATCCCGGTAGCTTTGACATCCCCGTCACAATTGGTAACACTACTTTTGACAAAGCAATGTTGGATTTAGGTGCATCCGTTAATGTTATGCCTGCATCTATGTATAATTCACTTAATCTAGGTCCTTTGAAAAAGGCTGAAATTGTGTTGAAATTAGCCGATCGCTCTAATGTTTACCCAATGGGTATTGTTGAGGATGTTCTTGTGCAGGTTAATCAACTTGTATTTACAGCTGACTTTTGTGTGTTAGAGATGGATGAAGGTGCACCGGACTCGTCTCTTCCATTGCTACTTGGGCGTCCCTTCATGAAAACGGCTAAGACCATTATTGATGTAGACAAGGGAACGTTGACTATAGAGTTTGACGGAGAAATAATACGTTTCAACATTTTCGAGACGATGAGATATCCTAGTGATGTCCACTCTTGTTTCTCCGTTGATGTTATGGATGCATTGGCGCAAAAAGTGTTTGAATTGAATGGTGATGATGCTTTGGAAACTGTTTTGACTACATCCATGGATGACGGTGTAGAGTGTGGTAACGAAGTTAAGGAAGCCCTTGGTGATCTCAACTCACTACAAGGATGTCCGGAAACTCATAATATCTCTTTTATTTTTTTACCATGCAGTGATGAAAAGCTTTTACCTTCTATTGTTAAATCTCCAAAGTTGGAATTGAAACCTCTTCCAAGTCACTTAAAGTACTTGTACTTAGGTGACAATGAAGAGTTACCTGTGATTGTTTCTAACGAGCTTAGTGAATTACAGGAGCAAAAACTTCTAAGGGTGCTAAGGAAGCACAAGACGGCCATAGGATGGACAATCGCCGATATCAAGGGTATAAGCCCTGCCGTTTGTATGCATAAGATTCGTTTGGAGGACGATGCAAAGCCTACAAGGGAAGCGCAACTTCGTTTGAACCCTCCCATGATGGAAGTTGTGAAAAAGGAGATACTCAAGCTTTTGGAAGTGGGTGTTATCTACCCCATATCCGATATCAAGTGGGTAAGCCCGGTACAAGTTGTACCAAAGAAATCAGGGGTAACAGTGGTAGAGAATGATGAGAACGAACTTGTCCCAACTCGTGTGCAAACCGGTTGGAGGGTTTGTATTGATTATAGAAAGTTGATGGCTACTACTAGGAAGGATCATTTTCCTTTACCTTTTATTGATCAAATGCTTGAACGTTTAGATGGACATCCTTATTATTGCTTCCTTGATGGTTATTCAGGGTACAATCAGATTGTGATAGCACCGGAGGACCAAGAGAAAACAACTTTCACTTGTCCTTTTGGTACTTTTGCGTAAAGAAGGATGCCTTTTGGCTTATGCAATGCTCCATCTACCTTTCAAAGGTGTATGGTAAGTATCTTTTCCGAGTATGTTGAAAACATCATTGAAGTGTTTATGGATGACTTTAGTATCTTTGGTGATTCATTTGACCTTTGTTTGAACAACTTATCTTTAATCCTTGAACGATGTGTTGAAACAAACCTTGTGCTTAATTGGGAGAAGTGCCATTTCATGGTAACTCATGGCATAGTTTTAGGCCATATTATATCTTCTAAGGGCTTGGAAGTTGATAAATCTAAGATAGACCTTATTCGTGCTCTAACCCCTCTCACTACGGTGAGGGAGATACATTCTTTTCTTGGTCATGCAGGTTTCTATCGTAGATTTATCAAGGATTTTTCCAAGATAACATCACCACTTTGCAACTTATTGCAAAAAGATGTGGTTTTTAACTTTGATGAGAAGTGTATGGCGGCATTCAATCGTTTGAAAGAACTTTTGATTTCAGCCCCTATCATTAAACCACCGGATTGGAGCAAGCCTTTTGAGCTAATGTGTGATGCTAGTGACTATGCGGTTGGTGCGGTGCTTGGGCAGCGTGTGGGGAAGATACCTCATGCCATTTATTATGCTTCTAGAACGTTAAATGAAGCCCAACAAAACTACACTACCACTGAAAAAGAGTTTTTAGCTATTGTATTTGCATTGGAGAAATTTCGCTCTTATCTAATTGGTACAAAAGTTGTTGTTTATTCTGATCATGCAGCTCTTAGGTACTTGCTAATGAAGAAAGAAGCGAAACCAAGGCTCATACGATGGATTCTACTCTTGCAAGAGTTTGATATTGAAATCAAAGATAAGAAAGGAATTGAGAACACCATTGCAGATCATTTGAGCCATCTTGCTGTGGACAAGGAAGCTATCCCGTTGCGTGAAAGTTTCCCGGATGAGCAACTATTCTCAATTGCCTTTGGTGAACCATGGTATGCGGATATTGTGAATTACTTGGTAACTAAACAAATCCCAAAGAACTTGTCTCGTGCTGAGAGGGACAAACTTAAGAGGTTAGGAAACCAATACATATGGGATGATCCATACTTATGGAAACATGGCAGCGACCAAGTAATGAGAAGGTGCATTCCCGATTCCGAGTTTAGTTCTATCTTGTCATTTTGTCACTCTTATGCTTGCGGAGGACATTTAGGAAGTAAAAGAACCGCTCACAAGGTACTTGAAAGCGGTTTCTATTGGCCAACCTTGTTTAAGGATGCACATATATTTTGCACAACTTGTGATAGGTGCCAAAGAACAGGCAATCTAGGTGCCCGAAATCAAATGCCACAAACCTTTATTCAATTTATTGAAATTTTTCATATATGGGGTATTGATTTTATGGGTCCTTTTGTCAACTCTCATGGGAATTTTTACATCTTACTTGCTGTTGATTATGTCTCTAAATGGGTGGAAGCTAAGGCCACCCCTACTAATGATTCCAAGGTTGTTTCAGATTTTGTGCAAGCTAACATTTTTGCAAGGTTTGGAATTCCAAAAGCCATAATTAGCGATGGGGGTTCTCACTTCAACAACAGGACTTTGCAAAGCTTGTTGAAGAAGTACAATGTGTCACATAAGGTTGCAACACCTTATCATCCTCAAAAAAATGGACAAGCCGAGGTTTCCAACCGGGAGGTGAAATCCATTCTAGAGAAGACGGTGAATCCAACAAGGAAAGATTGGAGCATGCGGATAAATGATGATTTGTGGGCGTATAGAACCGCATACAAGACACCTATTGGGATGTCTCCTTTTAGGATTGTGTATGGTAAACCTTGTCACTTACCCGTGGAGATTGAACATAAAGCGTTTTGGGCGATTAATCAATGCAATATGGAGATGTATGGGGCTGGAAAGCAAAGGAAGTTACAACTCCAAGAGCTAGAAGAGCTTCCCAATGATGCATTTGAAAGCTCTCGCATTTACAAGGAGAAAACGAAGGCCTTTCATGATACTATGATTTCTAGAAAACAATTTTTTGTTGGGCAGAAAGTGCTTTTGTTTAATACTTGCTTGCATTTATTTCCGGGTAAATTAAGGTCACGTTGGATCGGACCTTTCATTGTTACTAATGTGTTTTCTCATGGTGCAGTAGAAATTCGTAGTATTGCTACCGGCAAGGAATTTAAAGTTAATGGGCACCGGTTGAAACCATATTATGAGAATTTCACTTCCGAAGTGGTGGAAGGAGATAATTTTGTGGATGCACTCCCTCTGTAGGAGTCATAGAAAGCAAGGAGATAGTCGGGCTGACGACTTTAAACCAAGCGCTAAATGGGAGGCAACCCATAGGATGAGTATCTCTTGTCTTATTTTCATTTTCTTGTTTTGTTTTTTGCTTTTTCTTGTATTATATTGATTTTATTTTTCTGATTTCTTGTCATTTTTCATGCATAATTTCCCACCTTGACTTACTTTGGATGACTCAATTTACATTGAGGACAATGTAAAGTTTAAGTGTGGGGGAGTGGTTAAGCATTTGCATTGTAAATTTTTTTCAAAATTTTTAAATTTTGTGTAAATTAGTGCATGAAAAACTCCAACTTGTAGTTAGTTTAGAGTCACATAGTATCCATGTCGCTAAGATTACATCGAGATTCTCATAAGAGTGACTAAACTTAGAGATGATAGAGAACATGATCGGGTTTCTTACTTGTATGAGAGTTAAAGTTGGATTTAACCATGCCAGTGGCAAATATGGTGCAGACTGAATTCGGTAGTAGAGTAGTGGTCCCCTATAGTGGAGACTACCCATGTTACATCATGAGAGGCACCGACCTTCACTTCTTTGTACCTGTCTAAATATGTGCTTTTAGAGTGTGTGTCACCGTACGTAAACTCCGGGTAGAATGGTGATCTACCCAACCTCCCACCAATAGAAGAACTATTTTGATCTCTTGAGTGCTATTTTATCAATCATGAATGGTGACATCGAATTGCTAACTTACATACCACTTGTAATCTTGTTCGCAGTTAGCACCATCCACTTTATCTCTCTACACCAACAGGTCCATAGAAACACCATCATCATCAACAAGCGAAGCATCACAGGTTCGAAGGAAAGTTGAAGACGTTCTAGGTTTACAAGAAACGGTACAAAAATGAGCAGATTTCAGATTCAAGTATAGCAACAAGACAAGGAGCAAAATTTTTATAAGTTGAAGACTATTGTACAAGAATGAAGATTATCAAGATGAGAATTCAAGAAGTTTATGATATCGAGACATACAAGTTGTGAAGAATCAAGCGGTAAAGTACTCACACCATGGCATTTGTACTTGCATTTTTATTTTTATTTGTATTATATTCTCTTGTCTCAAAAAAAATAAAAATAAAATTGGAACATAGTTATCATTATGCTAATTCCCTAAAAAAAAGTAAAAAAAAAAAGACAAGAGAAAAGTTCTTTAGGATCATCATTAGTTTTTTTTTTTTCATTTTGTATTAAAAAAAATAAAAATATATATATATATTCATTGCATCATATTTTGGTTTGTTTAGATCATATTTTGGTTTTGTACTCATTCAATAAGCCAACGGAAGAAGAAATATCTACAGTGAAGTTTCAAGCAACAAGGAATGAGAGGAAAGAATCACATTGTCAAGATTCTACGAAGTTCAAGAGTTATCATCGAGAGTTGAAGACCGAAGATGAAGACAGGGATTGAAGACCGAAGACGTTTCTATGGATGCCGTGAGAGTGGTGCTAGCTGCATGCCGAACGGATAACGAGGTAAGTAAGCATATTCCCACCTTCGTTAAGTGGTTGATTTCCTTTCTTAGAGATCGTCAGAAAAAAAGGGTTTTCAAAATGAATAAAAGACGTGGGTTTTCAAAACATTTCGGAGGGATTGCCTTCCTACTATTCAATGTGTCGCAGGATTCTCTCTTCATTCCTACCTGGACACATGTGTGACCCATAAAGAGCTGTTTATTATTGAGTGCAATTTCATTAAACCCTTTCTTGTGAGGCAGAGTCAAGACTTTTGATCACTCCGAACCCGAATTTCTTTCGATAAGGGATGGTTATTTCTCTCTCAACTTTTAAGAATGGGATTGTGTTCATTTATGTGTCTAACTTCTTATGACTAGTGTGCAAAATCTTTATGTCTTCTTAGCGCATTGGATACTATCACTTCAGAGAACTTGTAAGTTGGAAATGTAGGTTGTGTGGGTATTTCTCTAGAAAACGCTCACGGAAGTTGTATGTATCTTTTAGAATAAGTTTTATTTGATTTGCTCGAGGACTAGCAAAGTCTAAGTGTGGGGGAATTTGATAGGTGTTGTAAAACACCTAATTTTATATCTAGTATTTATGCTTTCTTTGCTATTTATTTTGTGAAATATGTATCTTATGTGTGAATTTGAGTTGATTAGGTGGAATGGAGTCCTTTGGAGCAAAAGAAGGAGAAATTGTCCTTTTGGAGCGGAAAAGAGCAAAAAGATCAATTGGCGAGCGAAATATATTTGGAGCCGGCTAGGTTGCGAAAGATTGAGGCTGTTCTGACGTCGCATGAAAAAGTTATGAGAAAAATCTTTGATTATGCTCGTCAGTTTCCCAGAACTGACAGTACATGTAAATGGGTGCCATTTTAGTTGGCCCATATCCACCACTACATGGGTGGCTGAATCACTCTCCTTATTTTTACACAAAACCTAAATTTCAGAGAAGAAAATCATTAGCTCTTCTCCTTTATTGACCCTGTCTGTGAGGGCGGCACCATGTGAGATTCAGAGACAAAATTGGTATGGGTTTGAGTGTGCCGATTACAGATGATGACTAAGAAGAATTGGTTTTCAGTTTAAATGAAGCAATAAGTCAACAAATAAGAGAAGAAAATGGAGAAATTAGGGTTTCAAAGGAAGAAATTGGAAGACATCAGTAATGGGTTTATTCGATTCAACATCAGTGATTGATGGTAGTCGATTCATGGCCGAACTCGAGATTGATGGAGATAAATTTGCAATGTTTTGGGTTGTCAGGTTAAGATTTGGTGAAATTGAAGTCACAGAGAAGATGGTGATGAGAAGTCAATAAAGAACGGATCGATGGGCATTTTTTTATGCTAATTGAATCTGAGAAGGATATGGGGGTTTTCTGTGAAGAGTTATTACCGTCTGCAATTGATACTTCTGGGAAGGTGTTCAAGAGAAATTGAAGCAGAAAGAAACTAGTGGCAGGTATTGAAGCTGCAAAGTGTGTCTTCTTTGCAATGCTTGTGTGGAGTTGAGACAAAGAAGGGGTACAGTTCTTGATTGAGATGGAAAATGTTGTTGGTGCTAAAGTTGTATGAATTGCAGCTAAAATACAACAATTGGGTTTGATCTGTGAAGAATGGAAGTCCATTGTTGTGGATTGGTGGCAAAGAAATTGACGTTCATAATAAATCAAAAGAGAAGTTTTACAGGGTGAGATTGTAGCTGCTAGTAATGGTTGCTGTTGTGATTGCAATCTATTGGTGTTGTGTGATTACTGTTGATGGCAATACAATGATTGAAATGGTGTTTTGGGATTACAAGAAGGTGATGCAGGGTAGCTGAAGGCTGCAATGGACTACATGGAGAGACTATGTGCTTGAGCTGCAATTGTATGAGATGTTGTTCTGGATGGTTCTGGTAGGGTTGGTGTTGTGAATTTGAGAGGGTGGAAGCTACAGAAGTGAATTAGTTGAAGATCTGATGGCATTTGCAAGTAATGGCAGGTGGAGCTGCATGGTTGGTGCTATGGGACTGCGAAGAGTTGGAACTAGAAGATGTGCTGCAGTTGGTGTTTGTTTGGTAGTGTTCGTGATGTTTCTATGGGTTTTCTATGGATTGCAGTTAACTTTCACCTGGAGCTACTGATGGAAACAATGAGCTTGGGGTGTTGATCTTTAGCTGGTTGCGGAAGGAAGAAATGTTGTTGTAGTTGTGAGCCTGAGCATGTGTTGGCGTTTTTGTTTACAGGGACCTGAGATGCTGGTGGTGACTTCTATTGAAATGGAGTTGTTAATTTAAGTCGAGACAGGGAATGCAACAAGAGAGAATGAAGTTGTACACAGAACTGGTTTCATAATTGTAACAGAAGTAGTAGCTGGTGATGGAAGCTTTTGAAGGCATTAAGTATACAACATGGCGTTTGTGCTCAAGAATACAGAACATGGGTGCTACAATTGAGAGACAGTTGTTAATGGGGTTGAGCTTATCAAAGGAGAAATAATTGTGTAATGGTCGAGGGTGTTGATGCTTCTAGTGGTTATTCATACAGGGAATGAAGATTTACTGAAATTGGTGCTGTGTGAACTACAGAGTTCGCAATGGCAGATATGGAACTGAAATGGGCACTATATAGAGTAGCGTTGCAGGTGTTTGCAACAGATGGTGGTTTTGCAGTGTGCCAGACATGGTGGTGCTGTAATTTATATTTGGTGGTTCCTAGTAGATGAATGGGTTTTTCAGTTGACTCACACGTCAGGCTTGTGATGCTGTAGACTGTTAAGATGCTTTATGAATGCTCAGATATTGCAGGCATGAACTGGAGCTGTTGCTACGGCTACAGAGAATGAAGGAGACCAGATGATGTTGTTACGCTATTGCAGTGATGGTAGTGAGATGAATTGCGGGTGCATTGAGGCTGGTGATTTTATTGGTCAGTGTAAGCGGCAGCTGTAGGGAATGGAACTGGTGGATTAACTGAGGCAGACAAGAGTGAAGCAATTACAGCTAGAGGAGTTAGGTCATTTCGCAGGTGAATAGAATGAAGGCGGAAGTGGTGCTGGTATTGCTATGGGTAGGTGGTATGACTGAGATGATGTGCAAATTGTAGCTGGGACTAGAGAAGCTGGTGCTGTTACAAACTGAGCAGGGAATGGATTTTGAGGTTGCAGCCGCAATGCGAAAACGGAGCAGAATTGGTGCACCGGTGGTACTAGCCCGGGATGCCGGATTTCAGAGTTTAAAGTGTCAATTGTAATATTTCAATGAATCATGAAGGGGGTATGAGTCGGATGCGGAAGTTGGTCATTGGACATATGATCTATTAGTCGCGCTTTTGGGTACGTTTTCGCAAGAACAAGGAATTGGGTTAGATGGTATTTTGTGAATGTTTGAATTGCAGAGAAGTAGAGTTGAGGTGTTGGAAGGGAACAATTGTCTAGTGAGTGTTTCTGATTATTCAGGTGGGCAGAGATAATTTTCTGGCACAAATTCCGGCGCCAGCCATATTCCGGCCAAAAACACAGTTTTCCGGCGAACAATTTTTGGGTCATATTTTCGCATGGGTTTTTCACACACATGAGTTTAGTGGACTTCTTGATATTGGACCGTGGGCTTTGAAGACCTAATATGGAAAGTTGGAAGGCTATAAAAAGAAGAAGTTTCTATTCTTTTGGGATTTATCTGATATCACATCTTTTTCTACTGGAGTTTTGGAGGAGAGCAGCGACTAGGGTTTGCTTTCATTTACTTTTCATGTTCTTCAATTTATTTTTAATAATAATTATGTTGAATCTAAAAACCATGTGTAACTAAATATCTATTATTGGTTATGGGATAATAAGTAGATTTCACAAATAGTATTGGAATCAATGAAGTAGTTTTGTCTCAATATTTTACTGTTTATGATTCATTGTTTATATTGTATATGATTTGATTGTTTGATTGGTTGAGTCCGGAATCAATCCGATTTGCATTCATTTCTAGAGCTATATTAGGGTTTTCAATACGAAAACGTTGTTAATCCATGATTCTAAGTAGCATAAATGTGGGTAGTGCTTGTAGTGATATATCCTACTAGTCACATATGAATCATAACTTGGGTTAAATCGATTTAGTGCTTTTACACATTTTGATTGCCTTGATTAGTCTTATTCCATAGAGCTTATTGCTTTTAGGGAGTTAAATCTAATTGTTCTTTTACACTTTAGGTTGCTTTCTAGGAAGAAGTCACATACGCATCTTTTAATGTGGTTGTGATGAAATCAGGGAATTAGCGGGATACTCTTGCGATCAAGGTATCCTAGGACTTTTAGTAAATGAGAGATTAAATTTCAATTCTAGTCATTGATGAAAATATGTGTTTGTGAATGAAACTATCCCGTGACCAATACTTTCTCCATATTGATTACTTTAATACTTTATTGCTTTCAAATTAGTTTTATAGCTTTGATAACTCAAAACCCCCCCTTTGGTTACTAAGAAACTGAAAATTTGCATAACAACAAAAAGCCTCTCCGTGGATACGAACTCTTTCTTATTGCATACTACTTTATTTTAGGAAGTAAGAAAGTGAAATTATTTCTGTCGGCTGACAACCAACCACAAGGTACTCATGTTGTGGTACATGGAAGGGAACATGTTGATAACAAGACAATGTGCAACCGCTATGACTCGCATGAATAGCTTATTTGATCAAGGTATTATGTTAACCACTAAAGTTATTATTTAGCAATTACGCGCGCCTTATGTTTCCTATAATTATCCATTTATAGATTATCACATGGACCAGTGGGAGAATGTAAGATAATTTCTTATATGATAATTATCTCTATTGGGCCCATGTGAGAATCTGGTTATATTTAGGATATTGCTAAATATTGAATCTATGGTTTATATAAGGAGTTAGTATCCTATTTATGCTCTTCCTTGATGGACGGTCGAGATTTAATGTCAATACTAAACCATAGGAACTTGGTCCTCCTTCTACCTATAAAAGGAACACAATAGCCATCAGTATTGAGTTCGAGAAGTTTACTATTCATGACATAAGAGGTGAAGAAGGAAAAACCATGACCTCCACAAGGTATTATCATTGCTCCAAAGATGATCGTTAACATACAATGGATTAGTGCTACAAGTATTCTACATAAACTATTCTTGCTTATTTTATTGTGTGATTATCACGAAGTTCAACGATCCAAAATCAAGTAACTATAAAAACTAAACTTTATACGAGAAGCATCCAAAGAAAGTTCTGAGATTTTCAAGAGTATAAAATTTCATTCTTATGAGGTCATTCGGCTGAAAAACAAAGTCAATACTCTCATTGATATTATTTATGAACATGATTAAAAAACAAGGATTTTTCTTGAAGAACATGCTAAAGTGAAATCGAAAATTCTTTCACTCGAAGCCGAACTTAAAGATTATGCCTTGGAGATAAAACGATTATCGAGTAAGAACACTACTCCTCGTCGCGATAATGAATCTAAAGAAATTACCATGAACACGGTCTCTGTACAATGCGATGAGTTGGTAAAAGCAAGAACACCTATTGTTCATGATATACTAACAAAATCACAGTCAGAAACTGATAAACAAAGTAGTATTATTTTGATAGGAGGTGATTAGTGAAAATTCTCTGACCAAGAAAAAAATGTGTCTTCAAGGATGAAAAGTTCCTTACAAGACGAATATGATTAAGCTACATATTATGATTTCATTGAAACTCAGAAAGTGTGATATTAATACAACAATAAAGGACATGTTCAAAGAAAGTGTAAGGTGAGGTTGGAAAATTATCAGTTTGGCCGTCTTCAAAACACCTTGGATTTAATTCTGAAAGGTGTGACTGATATTTGAATGTCGAAACCTTTTGGGGTAAAATCACATTTAAGCAAATACGCTTCTAAGAATGTCAGTACTTCATGGTCCACTTAGAAAATTCAAAAAAGTAGTATGCAAAATCGAGTCAAGAATAACACAGTGAAACCGTCACAGATATGGGTTCGTAAGGATACTCATACGCCTCTTGAGAAAGTTGATAAAATGATTCAACAAGTTAACATGAATTTTATCATTACATGATATAAGGGTTTCATTGATAAACTGTCATTCTCTTTGAGGCAAGCAAACTCAAATAAGGATTCTAATCGTGTCTCTTATTATGATGCCATAAATTTCTATGATCATTTTTCACGTTCCAAAATCACCAACCGTATAAAAACTAAAGATTTATTCATAAAATCGCGTCTCTTATTTTCTAAGTGTATTTAAAAATATTCTATGTTATATTTTTGAGAATATTGTTAGTTAGATTTTTTCCAAACCGTGGGCTCGCCCAATTTTCCATATGATTGATGTTTCAAACCGTAGGTTTGCCTGAGATTACTTATGGTAGGTTTTTCGAACCATAGGTTGGCCACAGTTTTTGTACGGTTTGTCTTTCAAACCATAGGCGCAGGTGCGATTTTCTTATACTTTTTTCATCCCAATTTTTGAGCTTTGTTTAATTTATACATGTACTAAACATAGTTGTTGACGTGTTTTAGGAATCAACCATCAAAGGGTAAGAAGAAGCGAACGCAAGAAGTAACACCAAGTCATGAGCGGACTCTAACCCCTCGTAACAAGCTTCTATTAGGTGCGGCGCAAAGGAACAAAAGTGCACTCTTCATTGGTGTACCAAGACAACAAAATATTGAACTTTCGCCTGTGGTTTAAAAACCAACTCAAAAGATTGGTGAAATTCAAGAATAAGGTACAAGTGTTGGTCATTAGTTTGCTCAACTTACAAACAAAGACAAAGAAAAGAAAAACAAGTCATTGATGCTATGGAGTTGTTGCCAAAGAAGGCGGATGGCACTCCTTTGGGTCAGCCTAAAGATGGGGCCAAAATCCTATTTAGCTACGAGAGTTGATGGGCTGCAAGAGTTTGTGATGCATAGGTAAAATCTTTTCTTAAGATTGATTATATATGTTAATTTCTTTATTTATTATTGTTTTCTGTATCTTTAACATTTCTTTATATGTTTTGTAGAATCATACAACAACGGTCCCTAAACTGAAGCGTCCGGTCATTGGACAAAGAATGTGAAGGGGTTGTAGCCTTGGTAAAAGATTCGGGGTCATGGCCTGCAATTGAATGCACATAAGGAATTTGATATTGTTACTTTTTCCAGATTTAGGGAAAGATTCTGGGCCAAAACAACCACTTTTCACCTTTCGTTCGGCTTGATAACTATCACCCCGGACGATGTTTTTCAAATTACCGGGCTACCCGTGGAAGGTAAAGTTGTCTTTGAGGATTTTTATAACCAAATACCTTTTGAAAAGCTTTATGAGTTAGCCTTTGAATGTCTTGGGTGGGACAAGTTTATGGCCGAAGAAGAGTTTGAGGCTTCTACTGGAGCCAAACTACCAGAAAAGAGGGTCAAAAACAAGGATGGGAGTAGTACCACAAGTTCCCATTATGAGAAAGATTAAATTGAAGAGTTCAAGGGAAAAGTTTGAAGGCTATATGGAGAAGGATAAAGAAAGAGCTATAGACTAAGCAAGTGTCAGACATACAACTATAACTCATTTGTTGTATGCTCTTGGAACCATCATTTTCCCCGTTATTTTGTGTAATAGGGTCAATGCTTGCTATCTACAGTTGTTAAAGACACTCTCTTTTGATCACATGAGGAACGGAATACCACGGTACTCGTGGTCCACCGCCACCCTTGATTACTTGTTTGAATCTCTTTGTAAAGCTTCTAGGTGGAATTGCTTCCAAGTTGCAAGAAATGTTTGTCTTGTCTAGGGTTTTTTTTTGTGTGATTTATTTTCTTCAGTTTGTTGTAGTTCTAATTTTATATCGATTATAGCGTAAGTATGTATAATTATGTTTTGTTTAGTCATGGGTTTATGAACATTTTCCTACTACGAAGCCAAGAGAGGATACAAAACATAAAGAGAATTGAATGGTTGACATTATGTAGCAATTGGACCCTATGACATTCGACAATGTAGTGTTTGACCCATATCTATACCTCAATGACGATGGATATGACCAACACAATTTTTCAAATGTGTCAAGCTACAATGGACTATTATATCATCCAATAGGGTTGTGATGTATAATCCTCTTAGAGTTCTTCATCAACTTGGTATGGTCCAGAGAATAGTTCGGGAAGAAAGTTTTGAATTGGACAACAAACACTCCATCATTTCAACAAGTAATGCGAATTTGTTCTACAATCCAGCACCAAGGCCCGCCAACTGGAATTGTCGTGATTCCCGCGAAAGATATATATTTCGACCCATGGATATGCGGGTTATACCATACACCAAGTCCCGTGTTTAATAGATTTTATTTTTGCGAGTTTTTCTTTAGGAAACAATTTCCAAAATTAATTTCTCTAAAGTGTTTTATTATGGGAGAATTACTTTTCCGATTTTAATTTTTTTTGAAGAAAACTAAGACCTAACTTGATTCGCAAGTATCTTCTCCTATAAATACAACTCGAAAATTAGTTTTCAAAACACATCAGAAGCAATTATTTCTATGTTTTCATGGCGTGTTTACTTCAATCCCTATTGCTAAGTTCAAGAGTGGGTAACTTGCATTGTGCTAACTCAAGTTATATCAGGCAGTCTTATCCTGGACACACCTTCGCTGTGAGGGGTTTAGCATTACTCACCTCGAGTATACCCACAAACTAATATTTCTTTTGTGTTGGATTATGAATTTCAAACCATGTTAAGACTTTGAATTTAGCGGGAATGAATAAATGGGTTTTAGTTATTTATTTGTCCTTAAAATCCAATGAATAGGTTTTAGTTATCTATTTTTCCGAGTCTAAAACTGAAACTGAAATTCATGCTAACTTACGGTAAAAAAACCAAATCGTAAGTTGCTCTGAATTAACCTACGATTGATGTTCCAAACTGTAAGCATTCTCAGGGTAACCTGCGGTCTGGACTATGAACCATAAACGAAAATCGGCGTCAAAATTCAGTGCAAACCAGGCTTGATACTTTTAACCGGCGTCAAATTTATTATACGTTTAACTTAATCCATCCACAATCAAATGAAAAAACCAAATGAAAATCACACGCGCATTTGATTTTTCACCATTAGAAAGAAGAAAATCCAACCTAGTCTGTGGATACATCCCAATCCATTCCCACCACCTTTAAAGTTATTTGCAACTCCCGTTAGTCTAAACCCGCCATCTTTACTAAACCTGCTTCCCCCAGCACCATTATTAAACCCACTTCCATATTTACTCTAATGTTTTTTTTTACATCCATTTATGGACATGACTTTTTTTCCAATTTGAAGGATAATGACCCCTGGCTCACGAGATTTTATTTTTAATAGGATAGGTTTTGATATTCAAAAAGGGCTAGCAGCACAGCTTGTCGCTCGCTTGCCTAGTATGTAATTTTTAACTTTGTAATTATTTATGGATACAATCTTTTTATTATCCTTCATAGAATTAAGAAATTGCCAATGAAGCCAAACCAAATTTGTTCAACTTTCCTCAAATTTCGCCATAAACCAAACATGTTCCTTATAAACTTAGCTACTATTACTACTAGTAACTTTAATGGTGTATCTCTAGTATCAACAACGGTGGTCGCAATAGAAAGATTAGACGAAATTACGAAGTATTTTCGTCTTTTGGGGGCTTTTATAATTAAGTGTTGTATATAAAGAATAGATTTTCGGCGACCTAATGAATTTGAAGATTAAAAAAAACGTTGTAAACATATGACGTCAAATCGGGTTAAGAAGAGTTTGCGACCAGCTGATTTTAGAGGTTCATCTCCATTACACCACCATGAAAAATAAAACTGCATTAGGGGAAAATAACAATTTATAAAAATGATATTGTAAAATTAAAATTAAAAATTATTAGGTCAAAGTCTGACTTTGACAGTCAACCGTTAGTCTAGGTACCAACTCTTAATTTTTTAAATATTGCGTATCCAACAAATGTGTTGGACACTTACTGGGTACCAATAGTTAAATAACCCTTAGTTATATTTGTCGTATAAAGCCTACATCTGATACTGCATATATTGAACGTCGAAACCTTATAAAAGATTTATGCTAACCTATAAAGAAAGTATTATGGAGTCTTTGAAGCAACATGGACCTTGGGTTTGCATAACTGAATCTTTACATCCACATACATAAATAAATTGTTAGTATCACAATTGTCAATAATCAAGCTCTTCCTTCCCGTATGATTCTCAACATCCCACATGTAATTAAGTAAACTAGATGACCGTTGCCACGGTGGGATGGCCGACCGAAAAAAATTGACGCAAAACTAAATTTTGTACTCACAATTTATTTCCACCATAATAGTACAGAGTTGGACTTGTAAAGTGTACGCTTGTATAATATGTCCTTATTGATAAAAAAAAAAAAAAAAAACAACTAGTTTTTGCAAATGCTGGAGCAAAATTTTTTCAACCCCATAGCGTGTAAGTTCTGGTTTCGGCCCTGCAAATTAGCCCGAGGCTAGCTTTTGATGGGTTGGCTCTGGCTCCGGCTCCACTAGAAAGCTCCAGCATCATCTTGAAGTTGTTGTCGACTAATCTAAAAATAGCTTGTGTCAATTAGGTAAATATCAGTGTTAATTTAACGGCCACGTGTGGGTCCAACAAAGTAGCCTCTCCATTGCCCTATGACCGACATAGCCTGTGAAAGTCATCTTCTTCTTTCAATGGCCGCCTCGGCTCTAAAATCTCTCTTTTTTTCTTTTCGTTTCTATTCAACAAGTAAGTATCACACAACACTCATTCAAAATCTTCATAACCCAATCTTTACAATCTCTCCCCACTCCCCTCCTCCGCCTTGTATTCATCATCATTGGATTTTCCGTTTGGAGTTTATTTTTTCAAGTTCTTTCAATTTCACTTATGTGTAGATATATTTAATAGTTTTCGTTCTCCTGTGTATAAGATTATTGAATCTTTAGATACAAAACTTGGGTTTTATTAGTTGAAGTAGAAATTTGTAATATTGTAGACAACTAATCTGAATTTGTTGTGGTTTAGAAAAATTAGGGATTTCTTTTTTATTTTTGAATTCAGTTTAGGTTTTTGGTTTGATTAATTTGGTTTTGGTTGGTAGGAGTTGAGGAGATATTCTTATAGTTCAGCTAGTTTGAAGAATATCTCCTATTCAATGAATTTGGTTTTGGTTGTGTATTTAGCCTATTCAATGACTTGGAATTCAGTTTTAGGAAAATGGTGGATTGAATTGCTTCCACATCTCTACATGGGCAAAGATCGGTCGTTCGATGTCAGTAAACAAGGATGGGTCATTGAAAAGAAGGTTGAATGATTTCTGTAAGTTTTCGGTTAGTGATTTGTGGGTTGTCAGATCGATTTTCAAAGAAGAAATCGAGAGGAGAAAGAAGAAGAAGAAGAAGAAAAAAAAGAGATTGAAATTTTTGGAGGTGGTCGGGATCGATCCCTTGACCTCTACCTCAATTTGGCTTGATTTTTACTAAAACACCCTCAATAATCAAAAGAATCCCAACCTCCTTGTCCTTTTTTCTGTCTGCTGAATTTACGCATTTATCCTTTAATTTGTGTTGTATTTACAACAATTTCAGTGGTAATTAGAAATGTGGAAGGGCAATCTGGAACTTTCATTGTCGATTGAAATAAGTTTGGGACACCAAATTCAATCTTTTTGTGTCAAATTGGAAAAAAAGTCATGTCCAATTTGACATAAAGTCACCATATATAGAGTCATCTCTCGCTTCGCTCGGTCGTCCTGATAAAACAACACATAATATATCTTAAAAAACTTTGTCACAAAGTCGAGTCAAACAAAGAAAGAGGATTTCTTTAAATTCCAAACAACTTCTTTATTTGATGTAAAAATAGCACATACTTGCGCCATTTTTGAAGCTCCAACTTAGTAAGTCTTCATTTGGAGAACGGCAGGGCACTGGAATGTTTTTCTTTTGCACCAGCACTAACAACACCAGTGAGGGATAACATATATTTTGTATGCCCTTTTTATGCTAATGACTACTGAAACCTTGGAAAACAAATAAGTCCCTCTAAAAACATACCATAAATGGTGAACTTTCTCAAACTAAAGATCATAAGGAAGGAGTAAAACATGCAGTCACTTAGAAAGTTCAAATATGAACCACCTTTTTATTAAGAATAAAAAATAAAAATTGTTTATAAGTTTCGACTTTAAAGGGGTAAGAATTGTTTGATGGAACTCTCGACCATTATCAAAGTGATTTACTATACAACCAAACTCAAGCACAAAAATGACAACTCCTTAGAGTTCGACCATTGTAAAAGACATATAATACATATGTTTCAAATCAAGCTAGTACAAAATTAGTAAAGGGATAACAAATAAAAAGACATATAAAACAGATGTTTCATATCAAGCTGGTCTAAAATCTGTAAAGAATTATTAAAAATGCGGGGGTCTAACAATCACATCCAACAATTTTTTTGGCAATCTAAGAGGACTTACTCCAATATACTTTCTAGAAAATCAACTAGATAGTCAGACTCAATCTAGAATAAAGTATATCAAAGAGTTTAATATCTCTAACTCTTAATTCAATCCTCAATCAACAAATAGAAATCGGCGAGCCTGATTGAATATAAGAGGAATTACTTGAACGGTACCAAAGACCAATGTTCAAGTGTCAATCAATGTAAATCAACAACCAAAGGTTGGATATTCTATTTGATTGATCTTAACGCACACCTGTGATATTTCAATTATATAACAAAATATAATGCGGAAAAGAAATAACACAGACACCAGAATTTTTTTAACGAGGAAACCACAAATGTAGAAAAACCTCGAGACCTAGCCCAGTTTGAAAACTACACTGTATTAAGCCGCTACAGACACTAGCCTACTACAAATTAACTTCGAACTGGACTGTAGTTAAACCCTAATCAATCTCACACTGATTCAAGGTACAGTTGCGCTCCTTACGTCTCTGATACCATCAGGATACTACGCACTTGATTCCCTTAGATGATCTCACCCACAACCAAGAGTTGCTACGACCCAAAGTCGAAGACTTGATAAACAAATCTGTATCACACAGAAAAGTCTATAGGATTGAATAAATCTTTCTACCACAGATATACCCAAGAGTTTTTGCTCTGTCTTTTGATAAATCAAGGTGAACAAGAACTAATTGATAAACCAGACTTATATTCTCGAAGAACATCCTAGTATTATCAATCACCTCACAATAAACTTAATCGACTAGCGAAACAAGTTATTGTGGAATCACAAACAATGAGACGAATATGCTTGTGACTACTTTTATCTTGCCTATTAGAGATATAAAATCTCGAGCCAATTATTCCAATTGTACTCAACACGATAGAAACAACAAGATCAGATCACGCAACTACAAAGAGAATAGTTGGATTTGTCTTCACAATCCCAATGAAGTCTTCAAGTCGTTAACCTACAGGGTCTCGAGAAGAAACCTAAGGTTAAAGGAGACTCGACTCTAGCTATGCAACTAGTAACACACAAGAGGTGTGGGGATTAGGTTTCCAAGTTGCTAGAGTTCTCCCTTATATAGTTTTCAAATCATGGTTTGCAATCCAAGTTACCTTGGTAACAAAGCATTCAATAATCATTGTTAGATGAAAAACCCGATTCAACCATGCTAATATATTTCAACTGTTAGATCGAGCTTAGCTTGTTACACACAAATGAAATGTACCCTCATTTAGGTTTATGTAGTCGTACCTAAACGTGTACACCATGTTGGTTCATAAATAGTTAACTAAGGTTAGCCATATGATTACTCTCATATCAACCTTATTCATCTTAACCATAACTAGTTCCAATGGCTCAAATAAAACTAGTTAAAGAGTTGTTCAATTGTTATATTCTCATGAATTATACAAGAACACAATTAAAGAAAAATCAGTTTGATTCACTTGAATCAATCATAAACATTATAGCCACGGTTTGCAAAGATTGCATTCCTTAAGATTTAAATGTTTAAGTTTGTGAACAAGCCGATTTGATAAAAATAACCAGCTTAAGTATGCGTACGGGTATGTGTACTTAAGCAACCGCATTTTGAGTTTGTTAAGTTTCCAAACTCAGCAGAAATTCCTTGTTCGATAACTTCCGCCAGTATGCGTACGGATACACATACTTATCTTGTCTCCTTCACCAATTTCGTATACACACATATGCATACACTTGGCTCCCGGTTCATGGATTTATACACTAGTGTGCGAACACACTATATATGCTTATATCCAAAGATGGTTGCATTATAAACTCTACATTCCAACCATTGAAACATTCTTCTATAGTGACAATAGCCGTTTTCACACACTATCAACATCAAAGCAATTTTTAAGTTATTAAAATGTCAACATGACTTTCGTCACGAGTAAAGATGAACATGGCTAAAGCAAAATCTTGCCAACACATATTTCGAGAAATATGTAAGCGAGATATACTCATCTCGAAATCTCAAATGTGTATAGTAGAAAACTATATCGTAAAACGACTTATGTCTCAATTATAGGATATAGAGTAGAAATAGACTTTCCAAGTGATAGATGAGTTTAAGTCTCCATATACCTTTTATCGATGAAGTTCCACAAGCTCCTCTTAGTAGTTCTTCGTCTTCAAATGATGAAAGCCGAGAAATCTAAGATCAACTACACTATCTATGTTGTAGGACCAGAATATCGCTACAACGTTATTCCTGCGATATTAACAACGTTTCTGCAAGCGTCACTGCCAATTCTTTAACAACGTTTCACGAGCATCACAGAATATCCAAAAGAAACTGACGATGAAAGAAATAAAAGAAGAATATGTTGATCCTGCGGTGATCATCATTCTTGCGATAGATAATATTGTAGCGATCGCGATGAGATCGCAGAATAGATCCGAAATAGGAGGAAAACTTAGCTGTCATCCATTATGTAAATCTCTATATAAAGGGCTCGATAGATCCAGAAAAGGATGATGTATTTTTGATAGTTGAAAGAGTCTTGAGGAGAGAGAAACTTCAAGAGAATATTTGTAATCTTGATTTCTTCCGATTCTGTAAACATTTCTGAGATTTGAATAGTTAAGTGTCGTTTAAATCTTTGAAGTTTAATTGATTTCCGATAGATTTTTATAGAATCTTAATGAGGGTGTAGTGTGGGAATTCCTGCAACTACATTTTGGCGCCCAGAAACAGGGAGAATCAAGCTAAGAAATCTCTAATTACAATTTGAAGATTTGAAGAAATTGTTAGAAAATTAAAGAAATGGTTAGAAGAAGAAGAAATACATCAGAGCCACCAACAACTGTGAGGAGGAGTAAAAGGCTTGCAGGTGAAGGAACAAGTGAATTATAAGAATCTTCAAGGATATGAATAAGAAGAAATAGAACAAGGATTGAAGGAGAAAATCAAATTCCGCAATCGAATCAACAAACATCAATACAAGATAGGAATGTGGATTATGACAGAGTAAGTGTGCATACTTGGAGGTCAGATTCGATAGAAGAAACAGAAGATCGACAATTGGGAAACGAAGAAGGAGAAGAAAGAAATCAAGAAATAGTTGGAAGAATAATTCAGGAAGGAGGAGAAAATGAAATAACGGATAATTTGAGACAAAGAATACAAGAAGAAAGAAGATTAGAGGCAGAAGAGCGTGCGAATTTAACAAGGCAAAATCATGAGTTAAGAATGGAGAATTTGAGATTACAAAGAAGGAGATCAAGAAGTACTGTTAGATCAAATTCAAGGTCACTCATAGAAGAACCAAGGCAAAATTCCCTTATAAGAAATGTTAGAGAAAATACTCGAGGAGAAGTGCAAAATAAAGAAGAAGAGATAATTGGTGATCGCTATAATCCGCGTGACAATAGAAATCAAGAGGGAAGAAACAACCAAATTGAAGAAGAAAATTCAGAAGAAGGTAGGAGGATATTACATGGGCGAGAGAATCAAAGAAATCAAAGAATGATTGAAGAAGAAATTGAGAGACATTACGCTGAACAAGCACGTCTAGCCCGCGAGAGAGAAAGATTAAGGGAAGAAGTAGAAGAACATGAATTTCGAGAAGCACTGCGACAAAATAATCATGAAAATCGAGAAAGGAAACGTACGCAAAATCGCTAAAATGGTAATATTCAGGAGGAGTATGATAGGATACAGAAGAGAATAGAGAGACAGCGAAGAGAAATGAGGAGAAATGAAGAAATCCGTAGAGAAGAAGATAGGCATTTACGATATCAAGAGGAAGATGAAAGAGAAAATCGCAGAGAAAGACGAGATGATGATGAAGAAGAAGATACACAAAATCTCGCAAGACAAGAAAGGCAAGAACGCAGAAGAATGGAAACAGCATTAAAGAGGCCAATGGAACAAAACTCTACTGAGAATGAGCAAATATTGAGAGAATTAGCAGAAATGCGAGGAATGATAAACAATAGAAGAGAAGGAGGTAGAAGGCAACTTGATGAAGCTATTGAAGAAACTGCGAGAACTCCATTTACTCAAGAAGTACAGTTAAGAGGGATACCTCCAAAATGCAATTTAACATCATTCACCAGCATTTTTGATGGAACTACTTGTGTTGTTCAACACGTCAAAGCTTATGTTAGATGTATGCTATAGTGGGGAATCATGATGCTGTGCTATGCAAATATTTTGCATCCAGCTTAATCAAGCGAGGCGTTGAAATGGTTCGAGGGATTACCAAAAAAATACCATAACTTCTTTTGATCATTTACAAGCTACATTTTTAGGAGCGTATATTAGCAACAATTCATCGCGGTCGGGTATTGAAGATATGTGTTGGATTAAAACAGAGAGTTGGTGAGAGTCTGAAGCACTTAACCATAAGGTGGAAATCAATGTGCAGCGAGATGTCTGGAAGAGTAGATGAAAGATACCTGATTTTATCCTTCATTAATGCAATGTTCGTGACTAATCTGTTGTACATTCAAATTTTCAGAATCAAAAATACAATCACCATGACAGAATTGCGAGAGTTACAAGAAGAATACATTGCTTTAGAGGAGAAACAAAATGAGATGGAATCATAACCAATCGCGAACACCAGCTCGCTAGCGGCAAGTGGAAGTTTGCTCCCTAAAATGATAAATAATGCGGCGAGCACCTCGCAGGCACAAAAAGATAAAGTAGTAATTGATAACCAACAAAAATTGGTAGCGATGGGCAGTCGAGATCAAGAAGAATATGAAAGGGAAAAGAATTATTACAATCGCGGTGGAAATAATAAGATTCAAAGACTTGATCAACCGCAAGAAACTTATGGCGGACAAAGGCAGCATAACTTTAGAGGGCAAGGAAATCAAAAGATAATATGGGAAGAAATTAAGATGCCACCTCTTACTGCTAGTATATAAAAAATTTGGGAAGCTATCATTCTGATGGAAAATATACCATCACCATGGAACATGGGAAAAGAACCACATCCAAGCAATCGAAGTCAAGAATTTTTTCCTTACCATCACTTTCATGGCCATTCAATAAATGATTGTAGGAATGTAAAGAGGATAATTTTGAGGATGATTGATCAGGGGAAGTTAAATCACTTTCTATTAGGACATCCACAACCTCATTAATTACCGCCAGCACCAGAAACTCGCAGAGTGAATACTGTAAAAGGAGCAGAAACATTCGTGATAGAAGTGGGGGCTAAAGCAAATAATTTGTTTTGTAACTCCATTGTGCATTCATACAAAACTGTGGAAGATTTCCATGATAATATTTTAAGTAGAGTCTTCGCGAGAAATACAGATGAAAGAGAGATAATGAATATAGCGAGAGCCTCGCCATTAGAAGAATGGCAGAAACAAACTCTATCTTTCACCGCACAAGATGTACCAGAACTTGGCGAGCAACATGACAACCCATTGGTGGTACGATTAGAGATAAATCCAAAGCAAATGCAAGAAGAAGATGAAGAAAATGATGGTAAAATTGAAGACTCTTGGGACATCAACAGAGTCTTAATAGACACCGGGAGTTCAGTTGATATCTTATTTTATCATACCTATAGAACCATGGGTGGAAGAGATGAAGATTTGATACCATCAACGTATAAAATCTATGGATTTAACGCATGATACAAGCTAACAAACCAAAGGGGGAAATTGAAATGCAAATATCGTTAAAAGGAATATCTTCAAAAATCTTGTTCTGTGTTGTGGACATCGAATCACCTTACAATGCTTTGATAGGACGACCTTGGTTACACGGGATATTGGGTGTAGCATCTACTTATCACCAGTGTATCAAATTTCCTCATCCTAAAGGTGTTGGAGTTATTAAAGGAGATTGGGGAGAAAACAAGAAATGTTATGAAATCGATATGAAGTCTTGCGAAGAAAGATCTGAAAAGAATAGCAATTGGAAGTACAAAATCAAACAACAACAGAGATGTGAAAGGTTAATGATTGATACAATAGAGAGGAAAGAGGATGTGAAAGCTGATGGAAAGCGTCTCGCATAAAAAGAAACAACAGTAAAACGTAGCAGAAAAGCAGAATCAGAAAATAGTAAGTAGAGAGGTAAAATTATGAACTTTAGAGAACTCTATGAATGATTTGTTTGAAGAATATATAATTGAACATAATATTCTGCTTGAAAGAATCGCAAGATTTTACAAAAAGAAAGAAGATCAAAGTTATGAAATTCTATCAGAGTTACAATACTCGCGAGAAGCGCGAATAAAATTTCGCAGAGATTAAAGAATGGGATGAACCTTTATGGCGTGCACCCTAGTTCGCGAATAAAATTTCGCAAGAGGAAAATGTAATACCTAATAGCGCGTCATAGGAGGGGGTATCTCTCGACATGATTCAGGGGTAAGGTTATACCGCTGCTGGATCCTGAGTCATGTTGATGTTGGGGTTAAAGAAAACCTATCCGGGAGAGAGATCTTGGATTTCCAACTATATATGGTCATACCCTGGTTGGACGACCGAGAATCTCTTACAAGAAGTACAAAGTATGACCAAGGCGCCGAGGTACACGGTTGAGCCAAGGGTGCCAAGGGCGTACGAAACTCCCTTACCATTCTTGGTAAGTCTTGGCTACGATGCACTTTGCCTGAAGAAAACCCCACTTAGGGTGCAGTCTTGTAACTATAAGCCATATAGGCATAAAGGACAAGAGGCTGCGAAAACAACTGGTTGTTGGTAAATCTGGATGGGAGGAGCTAGTCTTGTATGGCCGATGTGCCCTCCTTGAAGGGGCAACCAGGGGGGAAGATAAGGGCGGCACCCTCCATTAGGAAGATGATAAGTGTCTTAAGACGGAAATGTCATGGGGATTTATGATCGTAAGAACATTTAGGCCTATCATATTGTCGTGTGACGTAAATTATACAGAGGCAATAAGCCAAAAGTTAAGATGAGATCAATGGGTTTTTACATGAAAGTGTAAAGACGTCCTACGATTTCATTGCAAGACGGCAATGTCATGAGGCTTTGATCTCGCGAGAGAGCTTAGACTTGTCATATTGTCGCAATACAATCAAAGAAGAAAGATAAGGCAAGATCAATGGGTCAATACATGCAAATGTAAAGATGTCCTGCGATTTTGTCGCAAAAAGAAAAAGGTGTGGCACAGTAAGACCTTTAATTAGGAAGGCATAATAAGACCACAAGATTACTGCGATAATACTCGCAGTTGTTGTTAGCGATAACATCGCAAATATCAAAGCAAATTTTATTTAAAGCTAATATCTAATCTCTACTCAATTTTTTTTCATATTGCAGATGAATAATAGAGGCAAGTATGGGAATGCATAAGAGCGATGAAATTATTATTCATCCACCATATAAAAATTGCATAGAGATTGTTAAATGATAAATTTGCATAGATACTTAAAGGATAATAATTATATTGATTGATTAATTTGCAGAAAAAGAATTGTTTTCTAAATTCATACAGATAGAAGCAAAAGAAATTTACAGAATTGGAGAAACTCGCAGCAATGTTACAGAAAGAAGAAAATAAATATACAAAGAAGATGGAGGAAAGAAGAAGAACTAGATAGATTCATCGCCATCCTCTTTGTCAGATTTCTCTTCATCGCTAGATTTCTCCATTTCATCATCGCTATATTCATTCTTATCAGATTCTTCTTCTCCACTAGACTTTTCTCCTTCGTCATTATTATTATTATCTTCATCCTCATCAGAATCCTCAGCCTCACTGTCAGAAATGTCAAGACTTGGGATTTGTGCGGGGATTTCCTTTGCAAGATCAGAATATATAGAAGGGGAAATTCCATGATCACTGCAAACCAAACTAACAGAATCATTACGAACAATAATGAGAGATCTATTGAAATTCGCGGTAGTAATGTCAAACTGCTCCTTCAATCGTGAATATTTATTATTGCGAGTAGCAAGGGTATTCGCGAGCAGATTCTTCTCATTTTCAAGTTCCTCAATTCTGTCAAGATATCTTTTTTCAGCTCCTGCAAGAATATGACAACAAGATAGAAATTTTGTAGAGAAGAATAATGAAAATAAGAAAATAGCGAGAGGAAGAACAGCTAACAACCTTCTCTTTTAGAAATCATATCCTTAATTAAAGCCTCATGTTCAACTTGAAGGCTAACATTTACACCTAAATCATTCCTGGCATTATGAAGAATCTTCGCAGCCCAAGAAAACTCATCATCGCTATTTATAAGAAGACGAGATCGAACTTGAGTTTCCCTCGCAAGAAGATCTTCATTCTCGCGGACAAGCTTATCTCTTTCCATTTGAACATTAAGAAGAGTCTTATGGAAGTCAGCTAGAGTCTTGGAACCCTTTTTAACAGCAAGATCCTTCTCGTCAATAAGATCACTATTCCTTTTTCTTAATCTATTTATTTCTTTATTTGAATCAAGATGAAGGCGCTTATATTTGTTGGTCAAACCTAAATTGAATATGTGTTCAATTTTTAAGAGATTAAGTTTGGATTTTAGTTCATCTATGGAAAGGGATTCAATCTTATTATCTTAGAAGTTACTTAAAGAATTATTAAGGCTAGCAAGAAGAGTATTATCATCTATAGGTTTAGGGAAAGATTGAAAGAATGTAGCCTCGTCAGTGAGACCATAAATATCTGCAAGTTAAAAGTGGGTGCTTGAATAAGCCGCGATAGAATAAGGAGAATTAAAAGAAAAAGGGAAATAAGTAATACCATAGAGTTGCTGGTTAGCTTTGTCAAGATCAGAGATCTTTTTTTTATCAACTGAAGCTTCAGCCTCCAATTGTTTATTCTTCTTATGGAGCTCAGCAACTTCAGATTCTAATTTTTCTTTATCCTGGCGAAATTTAGCAGCCTTCTTTTCATAGTTGGCGCGTCTCTTATCTAAATCAAAAGCAATAGCAAAGGAAGCTCTTCCAACCTGCGAGAAAATAATATAAATTAAGAATCTAGCGATGGAGTAAATACATAAACAAATTGAAGAAATAAAACATACCAGGGTACCAAGAGAATTCAAGAGACTGGGAGTCAGCGATCTTGAGATTCCTTTGAGAGAATCATTATCCGCCAGAATAGGGGCATCACAAACTTTAGCGAGAGCTTGGGATGTTTTGTTAATAACTTCATCCTCATCATTACAAGTTATGATGTGGGAAATATCGCCAAAAATTCTAGATAAATGGGTCATTGAAGAATCAGATGAAAAAGAGTTCTTTATAGAAGGGAATCCAGAATTATTATTGTTAAAATCTTCATCATCATTATCCTTATCAAATTCAACACTCGGATTTTATGGAATGGGTTGAGGAGTTGAAGAAGAAGAGGGATGGGTTTTCCTTTTCTTCAAAGGAGGATCGCCAGATTCTTCACCACGAGTAGAAGAAAGTTTCCCTTTGGGATGAACAATAGATTTATCTTGATCTCCAGATTCTCCACCGCGAGGGGCAGAAGACTTCCCTTTAGGAGGAACAACTGATTTGTCCTTTAAAGATTTCTCTTTAGTTCTCACAGTTTTTATTGGCTCTAGTTCTTCGATTTCCTGCGAGCACAGATGAAGATAAGAAATAGGGGCAACAATATATTGTTAAAACTTACGAAAAGATATTTCTTACTTCATCCGTGAAGGATTTGAGAGTTAAGAAAGTGCTGGGCTTCCTAAAAAATTTATAACTGAGTTTCATCCTGTCAATCTGGAAAAGATAGAAGTCATTTAGCGATAGCAAGAATGTGAAAACGGAAGGAGAATAAAGGATCAAAATTATACAAAATATCAGAGCGATTATACCTCTTTAGCTCGTTCAGGCCAATTAAAGACCCAAGGTTGATATTCTGCAAGATTCGCGGGAAGTTCGCGAGAACCAAAAATATAAGGACCTTCGAGACACAACGAAAAAATAAACCACTTGTCATCGCTATAATGGCGAGGGCCGTGATTGGTTTTCGTATGAAAGTCAATATCTAGCATGAGAGCTTCTTCGACAGCGAGTTTCTTCAGGCGAACACCCCAGCAGGTGCTATCCCTCTTCATAGGGAGTATCTTGTAATTTTTGAAAAAGTTTTCTACAGTATAATCTGCAGGGTTAATTGGAATATGTTTGTAAAGAGGATTTTGAGCATCTTCAGAATAGCGCGATCCTTTACCAGCACCACGAGAAGCATATTCAAGTAGCAATCTAATGCAATCTCCACCTAATTGATATATTGCTCGCGAGAACCTCTCGTCATATATTCTTTGGTATAATAATGGGAGTTCTGGTTCATAGATAGGAAGGGGAAGACCAGCTTCAAGTTGGCCTAGCGATACTATGATTTTTTCGCGAGAACATTGATCATCAGTAAATAATTTAAGAGAAAGTTCAGATCTAGAATCCTGATCTGGAATTAAATACAAGTTAAAACCTTTAATTTTGAGTTTCTCGCGCATCTCATTAAAGGCCTTCAAGTTTTTAGTACCAGCAGCAACCATTTTTGAGTATGGGAATGAAAGAAAAGGTTAAAAAGAAGAAAGAAATCACTGCAGTAACAGAAGCGCAATCCGCGGAAGAACATTAAAATTTGCAGAGAGGGTATGGAGAGAAACAAGAAGAAAGTAAAAAAGAAAAAGGAAAAGAATGAGAAGAGTATTTATATAAGAAGAAATTTCTCGAAGAAGATGAAGGCAACTAATGCAAAGAAAAGACATGGGTGGTCAGATCGCAGCGGTTAGAGGAGACGTGTCAAAAAATTATTGGAAGAAAGAATTCGTGAAAACAGCTGGCGAAGGACATAAAAACGTGTCAGAACGGAGAAGTCTGAAAAGATAAGCAGTTATGGAATTTTAAAAAGTTCTCATGATATTCTCTTCTTCGCAGAAAAGACATGAGAAGAGGCAAGATGTAGGACCAGAATATCGCTACAACGTTATTCCTGCGATATTAACAACGTTTCTGCGAGCGTCACTGCCAATTCTTTAACAACGTTTCACGAGCATCACAGAATATCCAAAAGAAACTGACGATGGAAGAAATAAAAGAAGAATATGTTGATCCTGTAATGATCATCATTCTTGCGATAGAGAATATTGTAGCGATCGCGATGAGATCGCAGAATAGATCCGAAATATGAGGAAAACTTAGATGTCATCCATTATGTAAATCCCTATATAAAGGGCTCGATAGATCCAGAAAAGGATGATGTATTTTTGAGAGTTGAAAGAGTCTTGAGGAGAGAGAAACTTCAAAAGAATATTTGTAATCTTGATTTCTTCCGATTCTGTAATCATTTCTGAGATTTGAATAGTAAAGTGTCGTTTAAATCTTTGAAGTTTAATGATTTCCGATAGATTTCTATAGAATCTTAACAAGGGTGTAGTGTGGGAATTCCTGCAACTACATATGTCCTAGTCCGAGACATCTTTAAATAGGCTAGAAATCAAGACTTATAGTTTTGATCACTAACATTCACAAACATGCTTGAGATAACAACGCATGCGAGTTCGACCGAGCAATGCTCTAAAAGTCTCCCCCTTCGTCAATTTTAGTGAAAAAACTATCAATACATATGGATTACAAAATAGATAAAAATTGTAGCTTCTCATCCACATGCTTGATCTCCTTGGCATCTTCAACATGACTCGAAATCTTCGTCACTTCCAAGTACTCCAATGATTCCAAAGGTTGTAAGTTTAGCATCATCGTTAGTTGAAGATCCGTAGCTATAACAATGAGAAAACAAATGCTCTCAATCATTGTTATACAGTGTCATAGTATTATTACACAGCATCAAAGTTCAATTGTATCATAACTTTGGCAATAACACTATGGTGATATATATCACTCCCCCTTAGTCAATACTTCATCTCAATATGAAAACTACTCCCCCCTTACATAATGATCCGTAAACCATATGTATCTGTAGTGTGAACTACACATTAATTCTCCCCCTTTTGTCAAAACAAATTGGCAAATGTATGAAAATTAGTGGGATCCTAATGAAAATTCCGCGGAGATACTTTATGACCAAAGGTGTATTAACATACCAACAAATTTAGATGCAATCATATAGCCAAAGCTAAATGCATTCATCAAGGAGTTTATAAATATCAAGATAACCCCTATAATATTCCACAGCCGCACTCCCCACAAAGATATAGAAATTAAGCACAAGTTCAAAAGAACTCTCCCTTATAAAATGTCATTCCCGAAAGAACAACAAAGGCGACCTTACTTTCACAAGAAAAGAAGGATTTCTTTGGACAAACCAAATCACATGAAAACATGAATTTGTATCCAAATTTTTCAATTGAATTAACCACAAGAGAACCCATGAATAATTCAATCAAAATGCACAACTAAATTAATTACAAGAAAACCCCATAATTAATTTAATCGGATTATACAACTAAACTAACCACAACGTGATCAATTCAATTGGTCATGCTCATCATAAGAGAACTTACAGAGCAATAAATAAACTGACCACAAGAGAATGATCAATTTAATTGGTCATACTCAACATAAGAAAACTTATGGAGCAACACATTATATTCACATAAATGTGGATCGGAGATTGACCAAATACTGCGGAATATACAAGGATTCATTCTATTTTCCATTACTATTTGCACAATGACATATAATAGACTTAATCCTTGTAAACAAAAGCTTTATCCTTTCTTCCATCAAAATAATGACATAAAAGGTTTTAACTTTTGTAATGTCAAAAGTTCATTCTATCTTCTATCAATACATTCATATCTATATAATAGAGATAACTTTTGAACAAGTATGGGACAGTCAAGGTTCACGGACGTAAACAACATATCCCATTTGCAATATACCAAATCATAAAGATTAAAATTTCAAAAATCATCTTCCAAAATACTTAGAATTTAAACAAATAAATCTAAAAACATGAAGATGAAAATCGTTGGACATAACTATGTGTACTCACAATAATGGCTATTCCAAACCCTAGTTATTCTTCTTAAAAACATGAAAAAGAAGATTTACCAGATTTAATCAAAAAACAACTCTAAAAACAAGGAACAATCACAAGCGACATTAGAGTTCCGGTACATAAGCTTCACTGGTTCGAAGACCTTCAAGCTTGTGACAGACAGAGTTGACAGAAGCTTTAGACACGGTATTGAGACGATCCTTAAGTCGTGTCTTCATTAGAGCAAGGTCGGTGTTGACCTTTGTTAAATCAGTTCTTAACCCATCTAGCTCTTTTAGAGTGTTAACAAGCAACAACTTTGCATCATTAAACTTATCAATAAAGTTTTGAACAACTTCATTAGAAATCTCTTTATCATCCTCAAAATCTTACACATCATTAGGAGATTGAGAAGACGCGTCATAGATTTCCTCAAGAGTTCCCTTTTCCTTCTCCTAGAGTGAGAGACCAAAACCCTTATCAAGAAAACCTCATGGAAAATAACAAGTTCCTGAAGGTGATGCCATTCTTGACAAAAAGTAGCCTGAAGTATGCGTACTTTTCAAAAGATGGGTTTGGTATTTAAATGTTTTCACAGGAACCCTGAAGATAGGGTTTCCAAAGACAATTTGTGATAATCCACAAGGATACCTGCATGAACACGAGCTTGACCCTTAAAAGGCAACTCGAAAAGAGAAGTGCTCAAAAACAAAACAAAGATGATGTATGCCTATGTGAGAAAACTCACAGATTGTTGCTCAATAAAACATTGTATTCTTATAGAAGAGAAATTTTTAGAGAGAGAGTGGCACTTTTGAATTAAAACAAAAAAAAAGTTTAGCCAGAGAAAAAAAAAACTTATGCAAACATGTTTGTGACAAATAATCTGGCTAGAAACTATAAGAAAATAGCTAGAGAATCAGAAAACACTTTGCCATCAAGTATACCTGATTATTTTTTATGTGTGAGAATTTAACCTTGTGATTAATTAGCGCAAGTATGAGCCTTGAGCTCATTAAATGAACGTTGCTTATGGTTAAGCCTCTTTTTATTGATCTTTGGAGGAAAACCATTATGATGTGAAAAGTTATCATAAAACCTATTATCATCAAAATATGACGCATAGTGATGATTCTTACCTGAAGAATTTCGCCCGGTGGGAATCGTCAGCATGTTGATAATTTCTTTATATCCTCCAATTATCCTTTTTAGGTTGATTTCCTTTTTCCATTGTTTCCTTCTTCTGGTACCTTTTTCATATCATGAACAACATAATCTCCCTTCTTGACAGAAAAATATCCATGAGTCCTTCGTCGAAATGGCTTAGGAAGGCTGTTATGTGTTTGAACATTTGAGGAACACATTGAACTAACTTTCCTGGTGGGGTATACATGGTGAGTACTGAAACCAATTGGTTTAGACATACGAATTTCAGTTACACCTTTGAGAATTAAATATAAGGTGTGTTGAAGACGAATGATAAAATTATCATTCAATCTATAATTCCTCTTATGTTTAGCAATCCCTTCGAATCATAAAAGAAACACATTTTCTGATCACCTGAGTGATTATGCAGAACAGTCCTAACACCATTGGGAGAATTCTTCCTTCCATGTGATGTGGATATTCCTTGATTTGAGGAAGATATATGCACATCTTTTTTAACAGAAGGGGTTTTTGGCTTTGCTTCTGAACCAGAGGTTTTTCCTATTAAATTAGAAGCAGTTGGTATGGCGGACTCTTTTGAACACTCTTGAAATGAGAGTTTACTTAAGAGATGTTCAATTTTTAAAGCATCCATTTTGAGATTTTCCTTTAGAATCACTTCACTCTCTTTGGCTGCATTCCTTTCAACTTCAGAGTCAGACTCGTCGGTAAGGAAGTCTGGAAAACACTTGTCAATGTATGTCTTTTTCCTTTGAACACAAGGTTCTTCCATATTCGAGATTGACAAATCTTTCTCTTTAATTGACTTTAAGAAAACAAAACTTTTATTTCTGGCGATGCATTTATCAGAGATAATATCGTCCATCCTCAGATCGCTACAAACACAGAATTACGAGGTCTTTAACGTGTTTGCCTGCTCTGATACCAATTGTAAATGCAGGGGTCTAACAACCACACCCAACAATTCGTTTGGCAATATGAGAGGACTTACTCTAATACACTTTCTAGAGAATCAACTAGACAGTCATACTCAATCTAGAATAAAGTATATCAAAGAGTTTAATATCTCTAACTCTTGATTCAATCCGCAATCAGCAAATAGAAAGCGAGTCTGATTGAATATAAGAGGAATTACTTGAACAGTACCAAAGACCAATGTTCAAGTGTCAATCAATGTAAATCAACAACCAAAGGTTGGATATTCTAATTGATTGATCTTAACGCACAACCTGTGATATTTCAATTATATAACTGGTAGGCTTGGAAAGATACCTACTATTGTGTATACTGCAAGTGCACAGTGTCGACAAGCAACACAGGGAAAGCACAGGTCGAACCACAGAGACTTGGAGAGTGTAGAAGTTTATTCTAAATCCTGATTCAGAGAGTAACCAAAAGGGGTTTGTTTTTGTCGATACGACGATATGATTTTCAAGTGACTGAAATAATAAAATTAAAAGATGCAAATAGCAAGATATGTAAACAATGATAATATGGATACTAGGGTATTCAAATCCACCAATAACCTATGATATGCATTCAACTTGTAATATTATTCTTGTCCTTATAGTAGATTCAAGTCTACCGTATAACTAAGGTGTTTCTCCAATGGATAATTTAATCACAACTAAAGTATTTCTCCAAAGCATTAATTGTCTAATTAAGCACAACTAATCTAAAGATCAATATTTGGTTAAGCATGAGTTGTAGCATAATCAACATAGAGATATTATAACTACAATGGATACATGGCATACATTGTGAGAGCAAGATGTTGACAAACTTGGATTAAATTATATATTTAAACAATTCTAAACTTTCAAGAACAAGATACAAGATATGAATACATACCAATGAGATTAGGGCTTCATCTAAACCCTAGTAAATGAAATTAGAACATGAAGAACATTACAACAAAATTGAAATTTGATAAACTAACATGAACAAGCTATTCTTGGATGAGTTTTCAACACAACAACCCTCTCTATTTATACACAAAAAGTCTCTCACACTTGGGATCCGAATTTCACTGTAGCAACCACTCAACAATTAAACAAAACATGTTTTCTTAATTGATGGATAGAATGGAATACAATGGGGTGAGGTGGATGTTTTGGAAAGAATCCAATGGGGGTGAGGTGGATGTTTTGGAAAGAATCCAATGGGGGTGAGGTGGAAATGGATTTGGGTATTGGGTTTTGGATCATGGGTTTTGGATCATGGGTTGTTTAATCCCATGAATTTGTAAACAGGTTGCCACTGATGCGCGAGCGGGTTGCAACGCTTCCAACTTTCTTCTCTTTTGTCTTCTCAATTCTTCTAAGCTTTATTTAGTACTTAAAAACACAAAATTAATTAATACAAATATTTATTCTTGAAGATGGTAAGAATGCAGAATTTGGGATAATATATGACTTTGAAGCGCGAAAGATGAGTTAAGTGCCAATGAAAAGGTGTATGAATATGCAATATTTGGCACTCATCAATAACAAAATATAATGTGGAAAAGAAATAACACAGACACCAAAAATTTTTTAACAAGGAAACCGCAAATGCAGAAAAACCTCAGGACCTAGTCCAGTTTGAACACCAAACTGTATTAAGCTGCTATAAACACTATCCTACTATAAATTAAATTCGGACTAGACTGTAGTTGAACCCTAATCAATCTCACATTGATTCAAGGTACATTTGCGCTCCTTAAGTCTCTGATCCCAACAAGATACTACACACTTGATTCACTTAGCTAATCTCACCCACAACCAAGAGTTTCTATGACCCAAAGTAGAAGACTTGATAAACAAATCTGTATCACACATAAAAGTCTATATGATTGAATAAATATATCTCCCGTAGAAATACCCAAGAGTTTTTGTCATGTCTTTTTAAAAATCAAGGTGAACATGAACCAATTGATAAACCGGACTTATATTCCCAAAGAACATCCTAGTATTATCAATCACCTCATAATAAACTTAATCGACTAGCGAAAAAAGTTATCGTGGAATCATAAACAATGAGACGAAGATGTTTGTGACTACTTTTATCTTACCTATCGGAGATATAAAACTCGAGTCAATTATTACAATTGTACTCAACATGATAGAAACAACAAGATAAGATCACGCAACTACAAAGAAAATAGTTGGGTCTGGCTTCACAATCCCAATGAAGTCTTCAAGTCGTTAACCTACAAGGTATCGAGAAGAAACCTAAGGTTAAAGGAGAATTGACTCTAGTTATGCAACTATTAACATACAGGAGGTGTTGGGATTAGGTTTCCCAGTTTCTAGAGTTCCTCCTTATATAGTTTTCAAATCAAGGTTTGCAATCCAAGTTACCTTGGTAACAAAGCATTCAATAATCACTGTTAGATGAAAAACCTGATTCAACCATGCTAATATATTTCAACCGTTAGATCGAACTTAGCTTGTTACACACAAATGAAATGTACCCTCATTTAGGTTCATGTAGCCGTACCTAAATGTGTACACCATGTTGGTTCATAAATAGTGAACCAATGATTAGTGAAGGAGACAAGATAAGCTCGATCTAATATGCTTAGCCAATTTCGAAATTGGTGAAGGAGCATATATACTTATCTTGTCTCCTTCACCAATTTCGTATACACGCATATACATACACTTGGCTCCCGATTCACGAATTTATACACTAATGTCCGAACACACTATATATGCTTATATCCAAAGATGGTTACACTATCAACTCTACATTTCAATCATTGAAACATTCTTCTATAATAACAATAGCCATTTTTCACACACTATTAGCATCAAAGCAATTTTTAAGATATTGAAATGTCAACATGACTTTCGTCACGAGTAAAGATGAACATGGCTAAAGCAAAAGCTTGCCAACACATATTTCGAGAAATATGTAAGCGAGATATACTCAGCTCGAAATATCAAATGTGTATAGTATAAAACTATATCGTAAAACGACTTATGTCACAATTATAGGAGATATAGTAGAAATAGACTTTCCAAGTGATAGATGAGTTTAAGTCTCCACAAACCTTTTGTCGATGAAGTTCCACAAGTTCCCTTAGTAGTTATTCGTCTTCAAATGATGAATACCGAGAAATCTAAGCTCAACTACACTATCTATGTCCTAGTCCGAGACATCTATAAATAGGCTAGAAATCAAGACTTATAGTTTTGATCACTAACATTGACAAACATGCTTGAGATAGCAATGCATGCGAGTTCGACCGAGCAATGCTCTAACAGATACCAAATAAACCTCAGTTCGAAAACCACATCCTTGTAAAAGGATAATGTTGGTCGGTGGTGTTAATATATGAAACATTTTGCATTCAATGGGTGAGCAATAAAACAACTAACATCATTTAATGTCTGCTAATATATGAGTTGGTTTGTGGTGCTACAAATTCTGATGTATGCTAAGTATTGACTATATTAGCTGCGGATATTATTGATGCTTATCGTGAGTGTAACAAATTAAATCACTTATTTATACACAATTAGCTGGTAATATAATGGATGCAAGGATCATTCCCACGAAGAGCATGGAGTTTTTAGTTGTCAAATGTCACAAATATAGGTGTTTGTTTATAGGTTGTAAATAAAGCAAAGTAAGTAACAAAGCAAATAAATTAAGATGTAATCAAGGATGACAAGTATGATCGAGGAATCCTTCTTTGTTACTAAACATTCATCAAAGTAACATAATCATTTATTCGTCATTATTCATAGATTATCACCAACAATAGGGTAATAGGTACGCGTAGCTACCCCCAAGACTCCTAATATCCCCGAATAACGGGTATACTTAGCTATCAGATTATATCCTTCTGAGCCACTTTAAGGTACGCTTATAAGATGTAACTCAATCGAATACTTTAGGTTTTATGAATCTAGTTTCGGTCCTAGTAGTTAAACTCGGTACAATCCATTCACTTACTAGTATTATCTCTACACGCGATTGTTCCACATAATCCTTGTGCAAGGTCTCACGTTTTCTACTTCTATAAGGGTTATTCAACAATTACAGATATCCTAACCCGTTACTAGCAATAGATAAATGAAGGGATCATTTTAGTAGGCCTCCTAAATCAATCATAAATATTCATCATAGTAGAAACAAATGATAATCATATGCAGAAATCAAAATAGATTCATATATTACATCAAATCATGTTTAGAACATAAAATTCATCCCCAATCAAATATGAGTTTAGCTACTCATGGATTTAGTGAAACCCATGATATACATGAGAGATAATCAAAGATAAATTGATTTGGTGATAAAAGAACCCAAAACCCTAGCCTTCTCTCCTTGTCTTCTTGTCTCCACTTCGGATCTTCTTAAAATCTATGTCCGGAAACTCCTTCAAAAGTATTTGGAAGTCTCCTTAAACTCCTTCAAAAAAAGAACTACAATAAGAAAAAATGGTAATCTAAGAAATTACAGAAAGTAAACCAAAAAAAACACAATAAGAATAAATGGTAACCTAATTTATTTTTATTTTTTTGTAGAAATAAAAACTCAATGAAACCAAAAAATGAGGTTATTATATTGTCCCAAGTCGCAACAAAATGACTAAATATGTCCATGACGCTCATAACTTGTTAAGGGAAGACAATATGTTATTTAGTAAAAGTAGTATTAGCAGTCGTACGAATGACATGTGCCAGTGCAAAAATATTTTTTCCATTTATAAGCGTTGATTTATTTTCTTTGGATTTTATGGAAATATTTAATCAAATTCTCATTTTGTCTTCAATTCTTCTTCATAACATCTGATTCTTCAGAGATTAGACCTCTATCTGAGAGGAGTTCTTGAACTTTAGTTGTTATTGAGACCGATTATAACATAAATAGTTACATATATATTCTGGTTTATCATTATTTAAACAGTAGTAAGAGAGGTTTGGGCTCTGAGAATCGGTGTTAACTCAGGCGATCAACTAGGTCAAAATTTTTTTATCGTTTTTTCGAATTCTGTGTCTAATCCTTTAAATCCAGGTGTTTTACTAATCAAATCCTATGATTGGTGATTGTTTCTTACCGTTATTTCTTTTTTAATTCAATTTCTCTACATCGGAATATGGAAACTCGATCTGAAACATATTTTTCTTCTAGGTCAGTTCCACAAAATTTTGAGAGTAATTCTTTGAATCAAAACAATCCAGCCAAATTTTCTGAGCAAACATCAACCAAACCAGTATGTTTCATTCCTGATGAACTAATTGATGAAAGTTTAAATGAATGGAGATATAGTTTAATTGGAATATTGGATCTGGTTAAGCTCAAATTCGATTCTGCTTTGGCAATATTGAAGAACTTAAAAAAGGTACAATTCAATGTATTCCTCTAGGTAAAGGTTTTTTCATAATCAAGTTAGATAATGTTGAAGATAAACATTATATTTGGGAGGGTGTTTGGCCAGTTGAAGCTCAAACTTTAAAAATCAGGGCCTGGGAACCTAATTTTAATATGGCAAATCAAAAATCAACAACAACTTTTGTTTGGGGTACAATTCCCAGGTGTGAGTATAGAATATTGGAAGGAGAATATCTTGATGCATATTGGTAGATCAATTGGTAAACCAGTAAAGGTGGATGAAACAACCCTCAAAAGGGAAGTTGGGTATTATGCTAGAGTTTTAGTTGAGATTGATTTAACAGAGTTCATTCCTAGTAAGGTTCATGTTGATACTAAGTATGGGAGTTTTGAACATGTGGTGCAAATCACAAATTTACCAAAATTTCGCAGTTATTGCTCTGTGATTGGTCTTGTGCTGCTGAATGTAGATCAATAAGGAAAGAACATGGATAACAACAGGAAATACCAGTTGTACCTAAGGAAGCAACAAAAGTTTGGAGGAGAGTGAATAATAAACATAAGAACAAAGGTTTTGATATTTGTTTCACTGAGGAAGAAGTAACAGGTATACCTTCAACTTCTCAACAAGATAAAAATATTAATGCAGAAGATAAGTAAATCACTCAAGTGTTAGATAGTGTTATATACACAATTATTCCTTCTTTGAGTTATGATGTTGAATGTTCATATCAACGGGAAAAGAACATTAATTCTGGTAAGTTTCAGATACTTCAAGAAATGAATGAGAATATTTTGGAATAAAATATTGAGTTCCGTGCTTTATCAGTGGAACAAGTAATTCAGGATGTTGTCAGCTCTCCTTCCATAAATGCTACTTTTAGTGTACTACCTCCTAGTGGGAAGAGTGGTACAAATTCAGTTGATATAGCTCTTGCAAAACAGAAGATTAATAATGTGGGTAAAGTTACAACAAGAAAGAAAATTACAACTATAAATTCAAATGGCAGTAAATTTGGTAATCTGAGAAGTAGTTCTTCTCAAACACAATCATCTAAATGAAAGTGTTATTTTGGAATATCAGAGGCTTGAGGAGACCAAAAGCCAAAGATAAACTAAAAAGTTTAGTCCACTCTTTTTGTCCTTCTTTAGTTTTTGTTGCTGAACCAAAGGTAGGAGTAACTGTTGATTTCTGCAAGAGATTGAATTTACCAAATATGCATTATAAACTAATTAATAATTCTACTGCAAATAAAAAAAGGCAACATTGGGATGTTTTGGAGTGAAAATATTTCTACACCTACAGTGGTATCCAATTCTGCTCAAGCTAGCACTGTGGATGTTGGGGGATTATTAATAACTGGAGTCCATGCAGCTTGCTTAACTGTTGAGAGAAGAGAACTTTTGGAAGAGTTAGAATTTCTATATTCTTTAGATAAACCTTGGATGGTCATTGGAGATTTTAATACCATTATGTGTGCTGAAGACAAAAAAGGGGGAAAGACTCCTTTAATTATTTCCATGAATGAATTTAATAATTGTCTTCATGCTTGTGGATAGATACAAGCACCAAAATCTGGAGTTGAATTTTCTTGGTGTAATAATAGAGTAGGCAAAAAAATAATTGTCTGCAATCTTGATAGAGCAGTTTTCAATGTAAAATGGTTAGAGATTTATCCTGGTTGGTGCTACAAAGTGAGTGCTAGAGGTACTTCACACCATAGTGCATTATTGGGAGCAAATGCAGTCATCTCAAAACTTGCAAATGTTCTTTTCAAGGCTTTAAAAGTGTGGCTTAGTCATCCTGACTTCTTGAAGATAATAAAATACTCTTGGGAAGATGAAATATAGATACAAACCCAAAAATTCGGTATCAAAACCCCCAAATCACTTTAGACAAGAATATGAATATTCAATTTTCCTTTTGTTAATAGAAAACTTAAAAGATTGAAACAAATCATTAAAGAAATGTTTTGGAACAAAAGCGGAGGGAAGGAGGGGAAGGAGGAGGAGGGGGAGGTATTTGGTGATGTTAGAATTCGAGATAGAGATTAAGACACGTGCTATATGGACGTTAGGAACGTCATTGTTAATTTATATGGATGTGGTGCAGGGAATTATAACAAAGTTGTGTCAAACTTTTGACTTGTAAATTTAGATAGACAACCAGATGTTATAACTTTAATGGATAAACTTATAATTGCTAGAGGGAAGCAAGAAATTATGTTGCAACAAAACAAAAATATATCTCAACAAAAAGCTAGAGTTAAATGGTTGAAAGATGGTGCTTCTAACTCCAACTTCTTTCATACTTCTATAATAAGGCAAACACATAATGCAATTACATAATTAGAAAGTTCAGCTGGTAACATTGTATCTACTCAACAAGAAATATCAAAAATTCTTGTGGATCATTTTGAAAACAAATTTAAAAAGCAAGAAGTGACATTTGCACGCATTCCCAAAGTCATAACTGAAGAAGATAACTATATGCCTGATGTTGTTTCAACTAATGAAGAAATACAAAAAGCAGTTTTTGATATGGATCCAGATAGTGCTCCTGGTCCAGATGGTTTTGATGGTTGGTTTTATAGAAGCACTTGGGATATAATTGGTAGAGATTTAATCTTGGCAATCCAATACTGTTGGAGCAAAGGCTTTATCCCTAAAGGTATGAATGCAAATTTTCTTACACTTCTGCCAAAAGTTCAAGGACCCAAGAAAGCCACTCAGTTTAGACCTATTGGTCTAAGTAATTTTTGTTTTAAAGTAATAACTAAGATAATTACTTCTAGAATGAGTGGTGTGATTGAAAAGGTAGTATCTCCACAACAAGGTTCTTTTATTAAAGGAAGGAATATACAAAATCAAATAATGTTGGCTTCTGAGTTAATAAATGAAATGGAAACAACTAGAAAAGGTGGTAATGTAGAACTGAAACTGAATATTACACAAGCCTATGATTCTCTTAGTTGGGACTTTTTATTTCAAGCTATGGTCACTTTTGGTTTTTCATATCAGCTAATTCACTGGTTAAAGGTGTTATTTCAATCTACTAGAATTTCTGTGATGGTTAATGGTGGTCCTGCAGGATATTTCTCAATTGGCAGAGGCTTAAAACAAGGTGATCCTCTTTCACCTATTTTGTTTATAATTTCTCAGGAAATACTAAGTAGGAGAATATCATATCTGGTGCAAGAGAGAAAATTGATCCCCATGGTCAATAGGAATTCAACCATCACACATCTTCTTTGCTGACAATATATTTTTGTTCTGCAATGGTGATAAAAGGAATATTGGTAGATTGTTAAAAGTTTTAAAAGATTATCAGCAATCATCTGGTCAAGTGGTAAGTTTGGAAAAAAAACAAGTGTTTTGTTGGAGGTACTTCTGAAAGCAGGATGACACAGATTGCAAATATTTGTGGCATGACACTCTCAAAGTTCCCAAATAAATATTTAGGTGTTAACTTAATACCAGGAAAAATTAAAGCATGTCATGTCTGGGACTGTGTGGATTCTCTACAGAGAAAAATGCCTGGATGGATGGGTAAACTATTATCTTTTCAAGAATGACTTGTGCTAGTGAAGCATGTGTTATGCAACATCCCAATATACAATATGTTTGTATATAAATGGCATAAGAAAGTCTTGTTGGAGTGTGATAGAATAATTATAAATTTTCTTTGGTCAGGAGATCCATCAAAGAAGAAATTATTGACAGTAAAATGGGAAGAGGTAAATGCTACATATGCAGAAGGTGGATTAGGTCTGAGAAGTTTAGAATACATAAACAAGTCACTTCTCATGAAGCTGGCTTGGAAAATGCAAAATTTCAAGCAAAATTTCAAGATAAACATGGAGTATGGATAAACTATTATAAGAAATCTTTTATATGGACTGGGATTAAATGAGTTCTTGAGGATGTTTTTAATAATTCAAGATGGCTAGTAGGTGATGGTGAAAAGATTTCAGTATGGAATGACATATGGATCACTAGTCAGACATTGCAATCCTTATATCCTGACAATACCTTTATGTTGCAGAATCCTAAGCTTAAGGTGAAACATCTTTTAAGGGGCAGTGAATGGTCTAATCCTTCTGAAATTTCAAGTTTGATAAATGTAAATGATTTACTAGTGGTGGATGGAAAGAATGATAGGAGAATCTGGATATGGTAAAAAACTGGTGATTTTACAATTTCTTCTGCATTGAACTGTATAAGGAAAAAAAAAATCCCCGAACTGCATTGGACAAAGAAGATTTGGAAGAACACAATACATCTTGGCATATCAAGTAATATATGGAAGATTATGAGAGGAGTATGGAGTACAGATGAGAATATGAGAAAGAAGAAATTCAATCCAGCATCAAGGTGTTCCCTTTGCATGCAAGCTGAAGAATCTAATGAGCACATACTTTGGTACTACAATTTTAGTGAAAATATTTGGCAATGGTTAGGTGGAATGTTTGCATTCTTTAATCCTTTATCCATAGATGAAATCTTTACTCTGGCAAAACTCAAAATCCCAGCAGTACAAGAAATCTGGAGGAATGCAGCTTTCATAACTATGAAAGAACTATGTTTTCTTAGAAACATAGTTGTTTATGATGGAATGCATCCAAATGCAGAGGAACCGAAGAAGAGAATCCTGTAATTTACTAAGGAGTGTGAATTTAGGATGAAGGTATGTATGTGGAATACAATGGAGGACTTGTTGATTCTTAAAAACTTTGGTATGAAATGCAAGAGAGTAAAGAAGTATAAAATACAAGAATGTTTCTTCTCATTCCCCACTGGGAATAAAATCTTACTATGCTATGATGGAGCTGCAAGAAATAATCCCGGAGAGGCTGGATATGGTTTTGTAGGAAGAGATAATACAGGTACAATATTGATTGATGTTGCAGGAGGAATGAGCATTGCTACCAATTTCATGGCAGAGGTGTTTGCTATAATAAATGCTTGTGAATGGGCAATAAGTGAAGGATTCTTCCAGTTATGCATTAGGACTGATTCTATATCAGTTCTTAATTCCTTTGCGGCCAGAAAAGTACCATGGTATGTTCAAACTAGGTGGAACAAAATAGTGGAAGCTCTCACTAGTTACACCTTTATACACAGCTATAGAGAGATTAACTTCTCTGCTGATAGCATGGCAAAGATGGGGGCTACTTTATCTAGAGGTGAAAAGAGAATTTTCTTAGGTAGACCTTCTTTTATGTTACATATGGAAAATCCTGATATTACATATTACAGGTTTGGGTGAGTTGTGTGTTAAAAATTCTTGTTTGTAAGCATTTCAACCACGGGAGATTATTGTTCTCTTGTTTTTTATTTTTTTTGTAAACTCTTTTGAAATCAATAAAATTTTATTATTAAGAAAAAAAAGGTATTTAAACAATCAACTCATGATTAGTTAAAGATTGAAAAATAGGAAAACTAGAATTGTTAGTCCAATTATCACTAAAAGCATCAATACGTTTACTATCTCCAACTTCCCAATGAGAATTTTGTTTAATAATGTCAATGCCATAAGAGATTCCATACAAGAGAGTGTTGTTTATTTTTCTTGTAGTTCAGAGGATTGTAGTTACTAAGTATTTACATTTAAGAATGACAACCCGTAGATCAATATGAGACTGTAAAAGGTTCCAGACTACTTTGGTAACAAGAGCAAGGTTGTGATATTTCATATTTTTTAAACCCAGCCTCCCTTGAAGTTTCTGGGGTAACTTTAAGTTTATCCCATGTGTAATTATTATTTACGAATGTGAAATCATTTTTTTTTAATTTAAGGAGATTAGAAAACATCTCCAACCATAACCTTGTTTTCATTAGTTGAGATATTTCTAACCATTAATCTTAAAATTAGATATCTAATATCTCTATTTGTATCACATGAATATTGGTGACTAGGATGTTTACATCCTTTAAGAGAACTCTAAAATTAGGGGATGGCTTAAAGGATGTCTAAATAACCACCCACACGTCATCCTAACATTTCCTTTTCACGTTTCCATTTGAGAAGATTTTTTTGGTGAAACATAAAAAAATCTTAAGTGGCCTAAATAATATGATTACTGTAGGGTCCCTTTGAAGATGCTTTTATATGTTTTCATTTTTTTTTTTTTTTTAATCCTGACTAAGAGGGATCGGACAAACTAACTTTTAGTTTTTCCCCATAATGAGTTTTGACTCCACTGATTGCTAAGGGTCAGCATATATATGGATACTCCTTAAGCTATGTATGTTTTTACCTCCATACCCGAAGTTGTCCTTATAAGTAGATCTTAATACATATTTTTACTTTAAGTGGTTATATTTTACTTATTTTTCATATTTTGTTTTGTAGTTATGGATATGAAACAGTTCAAAAATCCTCCAGATGATGATTTATTTTATCACGACGACTCTCGAGAAGGGAGGAAATTAAAATTTCAGTTTCGCGATCCTAATGAAGTACCAACTGACATAGAATGCGTTAGATGCAGGCGACCTCCTGAAAAAGTTCAAAACCACCTATATTGTGATGGTTCGTACGAGATTGAACATGAACGTGGTAGTTATGCGGTTGTTATTCGTGATGCTGGTCTAAAGGTTATTAAATTAGTTTTTAGAGAATCTTTTCAGGGTGTTTGAGTTAGATATCATGAAGTTGAGGCCATCTACTACGGAGTTCGTGCTTCACTTGATCTTGGCCTAAGGTATATATACATAACGTATGATAATAAACATATAATTGGAATCTAGAAAAGGTTTACATATTTTCCATATGATGAACAAAATAAATACAAGCTTGGTCATATCGATTCTAAGGTGAGCATCATTTTTTCTAAGTTTACAAATTTGTTAAACATGTGTTTTCTTAGCAAATACAATTGTAGATTTTATCCAAGACAAGCTAATGCAATTGCTGATTACCTGTCACGTAAGGAGGATAAAACAAGGAAGATACTTGGTAGTATTGACAAGGTAACATGTTAGAGCACTACTTGGTCGAACTCGCATGCGTTGCTATCTCAAGCATGTTTGTCAATGTTAAAGATCAAAACTATAAAGTCTTGATTTCTAGTCTACTATAGCTAAGGTCTAGGACTAGGATATAAAGTGTAGTTGAGCTCAAGAACTCCATGGCGATCATCATACAAGACGAAGGACTACTCAAGGAACCAGTGGATCTTCATCGATTAAAAGGTATGTGGATACTTGAACTTATCTATCACTCAAAAGTCTATCTACTCTATCTCTTATCTTGAGACAAAAGTTGTATTACTATATAGACTAAGATTATACCACATGAGGTATTTCGGGCTGAGTATATCTCGCTTATCTATTTCTCGAAATATGTGTTAGTAAAGCTTTTGCTTTAGCCAAATTCATATTTACCTAGTGACGAAAGTCATGTTTCAATCAATTTGAAAATCGCTCTGACGAAAAATAGTTTGTGAATAACAACTATATAACACCCTCTGAGAATGTTTCAATGATTGAAATTAGAGTTTAGACAATATAACCATTGGAGGATATAAGCACTGTTGTAGAAACACATATATGTATGAGTCCTTATTGCTTGAACCGAAGTTTGTGAACTTTGTTGATCAAGTGAAACCGGAGTAGTAGGTGAGCTTCAGTCCGCGAACTGGCGAAGTTATCAAACCCGAGAATTTCTGCTGGAGTTTGTGAACTCCATCTGGGAACTTAAGTCCGCGAACCCAGTCTGCGAACTAGAGTATGTTATGTCTAAAACTATGTTCGTGAACTTATCTTAATAAACTAAAGAATGTTATTGCAAACTGTGGCTTTATTGTTTATGAATCGATTCGAGTGAATCACATCATTTTTGCTTCGATTGTGTCTTGTGTCGTACATAAAGATCTAAGCAATTGAATAACTCTTTAACTAGTTCATTTGAGTCATTTGGACTAGTTATGGTGAAGAAGAATATGGTTGATATGAAAGTTATCATATGGCTAACCATTTGGTTAACTATTGTTGAACTAACTAATGTACAAGTTTGGGTACGATTTTCATAAGCCTATAAATGTGTATTTTATGTGTGTGTAACAAGCTATGTTTTCGATCTAACGGTTGATAAATATTAGCTTGAATCTAACCAGGTTTTTATCCAACGGTGAATATTGAATGCTTTGTTAGTAAGCTAACATTGATTGCAAACCCTGATTTGAGAGACTATATAAGGGAGAACTCTAGCAACTGGGAAACCTAATCCCCACACATTCTATGTGATACTAGTTTGCTAAGCTAGAGTCGATTCTCCTTTAACCTTTGGTTTTCTTCTTCTAAAACCAGGTTAACGACTTAAAGACTTCATTGGGATTGTGAAGCCAGACCGATACTACTTTTCTTGTAGTTGTGTGATCTGATCTTACTATTTATATCGTACGAGTACAATTTTAATAATTGGCTTGAGATTTCTATCTCTGATAGGCAAGATATAAAAGTAGTCACAAACTCTTCGTCTCATCGTTTGTGATTCCACAATATCTTTTTTCGCTGTGTCGATTAAAACTATTGTGAGGTGATTGATAAAGATGAGCTGTTCTTCGCGATTATAAGTCTGGTTTTATCAATTGGTTCATGTTCACCTTGATTTATCAAAATACGGAATAAAAACTTGTAGGTATATTCGTGGGAGACTTATTTATCTATTACTGTAGACTTTTCTGTGTGATACAAATTTGTTTATTAAAGTCTTCGAATTTGGGTTGTAGCAACTCTTGGTTGTGGGTGAGATCATCTAAGGGAATCAAGTGCGCAGTATCCTACTGAGATCAGAGGCGTAGGATCATAACTGTACCTTGGATCAGTGTGAGATTGATTGGGGTTCAACTACACTCCAGACCGAAGTTATCTTGGAGTAGGCTAGTGTTTGTAACGGCTTAATACAATGTATGTTTAATCTGGACTAGGTCCCGGAGTTTTTATGCATTTTCGGTTTCCTCGTTAACAAAATTATGGTGTCTGTGTTATTTCTTTTCCGCATTATATTTTGTTATATAATTAAAATAATACAGGTTGTGCGTTATTCGATCTTTTGGTTGTTGATTTAAATTGATTGAGACTTGAATATTGGTCTTTGGTACCATCCAAGTTATCTCTCTTGATAAAGACTAATAGATTTCTATTTGCTTGGGTAAAGATCAAATTGAGAGATTGAGATAATAACTCCTTGAGATATTTTTATCTAGATTGAGTCTGACTTTCTAGTTGATTCTCTAGAAAGTAACTCGGAGTTTGTCCATACAGATTGCTAATCAAAATATTGGGTGTGGTTGTTAGACACCCGCTTTTTCATAACCCACTATTTGGATGTGAGAGACCGAGATGGTCCTTCGCTCCTAAGGAAAATAAAATATAGGAAAAGAGAGAGAGCGAGTAGATTGGTGAACTGACAGATGATGGGATTTTTGCTTGTGAAGATTGAAAAGATGCTAAAGTGGAAAGATTGTGGATGAATTTGTTAATTATGTGGATTAAGTTGTAAAAAGATTCAAGTTCCTTATACAGTAGAACTTCCATATAAGAATACTCTTTATAGAAGAATAAAACCTTATGGTCCAATTTTAGGCCAATTGTAACCAAAAAGAAACTGTATATTAGAATCAGTAATATTTTTAGGTCTCTCTTTAATCATTTTACCTATGTATGAGAATAATTTTGATATTACAGAAAAATTATACAGTTTTCAATTGATGATTGAATGAGTTCTGACATATTAAATCTATCTATACAATCATAACAAAAAAAATAGAAATCTTGTGAATACTTCGAATATTTCTAGATAAATATTTTTTTATCATAAATTTATTTACATGTATTTTCTACACAAAGATGTTAATGTTAACCGGTTATCCTTTCCAATTAAAACTCTATATCTATCTAAGAATAACCTTTATATAAGAATAATTTTATATGGTCCCAATTATATTCCGAAAAGGAGATGATACCAAGTACACTAACAACTTTTTCGTTCGAAAACCATACAGACTAATTTTCTACAATTAGTAATATAAATCAACATATGAGATCTTGTACATGATTTACAAACACAAGTTTACTTGGAGGATCTCACAAATCAATATCCAAGTAACAACCTAGTATATACACAAACTGTTATGGAAACCGAATTCCAACAAGAACAGGTCTTGCAATATTTCTTTCAACGTACGAATTCTCAAGATAAAATCTTGTAGGTTCTATATAGTCTATTAGGTTTAAAAATTGTCTAGGACGATTAACGTACTTCTTGTGATACTTCAGTTATAAAGAAAAACAATATAATGAGGAAAAAAAGTAACACAAGACACTGGAAATTTTGCAAACAAGGAAAATTGCAATGTGCAGAAAACCCAAGATATAGTTCTGAACTTGAACACCATATTGTATTAACCCGCTACATATCCTACTATAAGACTTCAGACTGGAATGTAGTTGAGACCGAATCGACCGTACAAGCAATTCAACTTCAATTGTGCTCATTTATGTATTTTGGATCTCACAATACCATAGGAAACACGATTCCCCTAGTTGACGTCCTTTGCAGTCCTAGGAGTTGTTTTTACCTCAGTGAAGACTTTTATGACTATTACATGTCTAACAAAAAGCTTATTTGATTTTCTTTAGAAATATATTTAATCAAGGTATTGGGAATCTATATGTTATGAGGGATCTTCCAGGAAATGAAGATATCAAGCAAACTCAGAGATTAGGATGAACTCATTCAATTCAAAACTTATAGATAACCTAATCAATTAAACTTCATGAGAGTAAACACAAATATATCAAAACCGAAGTGTTTTAGATTTATATCTTTTGGAATCATAAAGTCTGAGAAGAAAAACACTTTGCGAGTTCTATTAGAGCATGCTCGGTTGAACCATCAAGCGTTGATATGTCAAGTTTGGTTGTCATATTTTAGCCCCAAAACTCGAAGTTGCTTGATTAGATTACTATGGTCAACTTCGTTAGGGCAGACTAGGAACAATCGAAATATTGAGACTCGCTCATGTTACTCTGAATATCCTAAAGACATATCGGCATCAACGAACACATCATCCTTTTGTGCGAGGTTAGTAACGCAGACTTGACTTGTTTTATTTATATCTATGTTAGGTTGAGGTAATTTGAAATGAAAATGGTTCCGAGTACACCACAATCTTTTCGATATCAACTTACTATAAATACACCTTGTATAATCTTACAGAAACAATAGTTGCCAAAAGATTATTTCAACAAGGTGTAACTTGGTATATAGTTTAAATTCGTGATTGAACTAACTATGGGATCGTACCAAGTGCATTAACGTACATATGTTATTACTTAGTTGTAACTATAACAAAAATTATAATGCATAGTAATGGCACGCTGCACAAGATTTTGTTAAGAAAAACTGCATGGCATAAATCCCCCAAAACCTAGTCTAGTTTTAAATACTCTCAGAAATAAGCCTCTATATAAATTGATTACCGCAACTTCGTGTAGTTGAGACCAAGTAAACTACCATCAGTTACTAAGTTCCTTCAGTATCCATGCGCCTACAACCGATATGGTTTACATAGATGAATCCCATGATAGAGTCCACTATCTTGAGACTTTCTCTCTCAACACATTGGGATCATAACTCAAACAACAAAAAACTAAATCTGTTTCAGTAACTAACTCACTTATCAATCTCCCAAATCCGGAAATGATCAGAGATAAAGTATTCTATAAAGGATCTTTTGTTTATAAATATAAACTCAATTGGTCAAAGATAAAACCAAGACATAGATTATATAAATAATTTATCTCAGTGAAGAAGCGTTATCCAAGCAACTCTACAAGGAGAAGTAACTAGACAGTTTGTTCGATATTTATAATAAGTGTAAAGTCAATCGAAATAAACTACTTGTTTAGATCCGAGAGAATTAAGTGTGCACGAAGTATCACAAAGATCAGAAACCATAAAAAGAAAAATCTTCAAGTCTTCTATCTGCAAAGTAACCGCTGCACAAACAACTTGATTCCTACTAATGATCAATCACATTTATAACATAGTTTGTTAACAATGGATGATAAATAGTTCTATTTACAGATCTTGAATCTCTAGATCTGTAATAGTCAATCCCCGAACAAACTTGAGTGACTTTATCTCAGAAGATAAGGACCATAGAATAAACAAGTTTGATCTATCAAGGACAAGTATAATGTTAGTCAATCAAATCAATAATTGAAAATTAAATAACAATATGATTTAGTTTCACACCAACGGTGTTACTAAAAGTTTCTTGATCCCATAGAAACTTTAAAAGAACGAAACATAAGAGATTTCACTCAATTAGATTACTCTCCTCTATAAACGGGATGGCTTAACATACAAACAATTAGGTAGTATATTCAAGGATGAGTTTGTAAGAATACAAGATTCATTGAGTGGAAGACAAGGTATTACCAATTTTGAAATTTCCCAAAATATGTAAAGAATATCATTTCCGAAGTTACAAATACCAACTATATTTCGACTCATAAATGGAAATCACTCTTAGTTGACAACTAATATTAACTAGCATACTTCCATATACTTTACTAATATAGTAACAATAGATATGTGAACCTCTGGGATATGGTAAGCATATATTTTCGATTTTAGCATCTTGCCTTGAATATCAAAGGAAAATACTTGAACATTAAGATACATGAGTTTAGCACATGTTCAAATCACTATGTCGACATCTTGCGAACATTTCAGGTTCAATCCATGTACATCTCAATGTTTTCATAAACCTGGAGATAACAAACATATTGAAAATGTATAACCAGACTTGAAATTTGTCGGGATCGTCCATGGGATCGGTCATTACCACTAGGGATCGATCCTGATTTCATATTCAATTACGAAACAATGTTTCACAAGTATACTTTCTTATACTATGTTTATGAAATTGCTTTCAATTATAATCCCAAGGTTTAAATCATCCAAAAGTTCAATACACTAAATAATAACAAATTACCAATTAATGTATACCAATGTTGATTTGCGAAGTCCATAGATAAATTATACTTCGTAACCCCATATACTTAAGTTGTATAAAACAACTACAATATATCATTCCTTGATACTTTGGTCATAGTATAATGACCAAGTCACCAATACTAGAGACGAGTAAACAAACTTTACTTTGTATGTTGTGTTTTCAATAAATATTGACTTGAAAGAACAAAGATAGAAATGGAACAAGTGAAGTATGTTGTTAATAACCTCTAACTGAAGGATGATATGTTCGTTGATGCTGATACATCTTCAGGTTCTTCATGAGTAACAAAGGCGGGCCTCAAATATTTTTATATATGTTCCTAGTTTAACCTAACGAAGTTGACTTTAGTAATCAAATCAAGCGGTTTCTAATTTTGGAACTAAACTTGTCAACCAAACTTGACATGCCAACGCTTGTTGGGTTCAGTAGAGAAATGCCCTAGCATAATTAAATTATTTTTATTTTTACCCCGGAATCAAATTCCATTGCATTATTGGACCAGTGCAACAAAATCTATTATTTTGGAGAGGATCAGATTCCTATGAATCAAAAATATTAATTACACAAAGTTTATTTTTTCATATTCAATTCAAGAAACTAGACCCTTTTTCCAGAAATAGTTTATTTTTTCCTATTTAGTTCAAGAAACTAGACTTTTTTTCTAGAAATTGGATTAGATAGCCTTGAATTCCTTCATCCAAACATGCTATATAAATATACATAATTACATATGACTTGAGATTCATGTTGATTAACAGTGTGTTAGTTTTTTGCTGACACGACGTCTGAATCTAACTCGGCACGAGTCAGAACGTTTGTTTTATTTAATTTGAGTCAGATCTGACTCGTGATCTGAGTCATACCTAACCTTTGACTCAGACCTTTTGAGTCAGGTAATAAAATGCCCCTGACTCATGGGACCAAGCCACTGGCTCACATATTTTTTAGTCAAATGAGTCAGCTCTGACTCAAAAAATATTCATATTGATTCATATTCAGATGAGTCAGGTTATTTTCAGTCAAATTCAGACGAGTCATATTTAGACGAGTCAGATTCAAAAAGAAAAAACAAACATGTTGTAAGGCCTATTTCTATGCACATGTCAAGCTCCTCATTTTGCCACTTTAGCACCCACTATGGGTATGGAAAAGTGGAAAACAAATGTGTTTAAGTATCAAATATACCACTTAGGCATATACAACATTGTATCTACCGAGCGATAGAATGTCCATCGCTATATGGTCAAATGATCGCTTGTTGGTCTGTTTAGCCTGGCTATAGTCATGCTGTCGCTCGCTGAGTAGATCATCGCTCAACAGTTCCTCATCCAACGGCTCCAATTTCCCCCCTCTATAAATACCCAAGTTAAAATTCATTTCAACCCAGACCATCCCAACTTTAAATTCATTTCAACATGCCTAGGGCTTGCATAACAGAAGTGGCTAGTGCTCGCTTCATCCGAGAAGAAGATGTTTCTCTAATTCGATGTTGGGTTTCAGTTGCTCTACTTTTAATCTATGAGACACTTTTTTTCAAAGGTTTACGACGTTAAGTCGTGTAAATTCAATAAGAACAAAAGAGTGTTTTGAAACTCATTGTTGTTTCATCAAAAACGAAGTGAAAAAGTATGTGTAAATTATATGGATGATAAAATGTCATCCTGGGTTGTCAACTAAAGAACTAAAAATTAGAGCTCATACCAAATTTGATGAAGACAACTGAAGATGGTTTAGTCATGATGAATATTATGAACTGTACAAGATTCACGTGCATCGATTTATTTTTCATTAAGTATTATATTATGCAATTGCCGTTAATTTTTGATGCAACGTAAAACTAGTTTTGATTTGAACATTAATCTAAAGATATTTTTCATTAATTAAAACAAAAAGATTATACTATAAATATTTAAACTAAATGATATCCATAAACTACTCATTTCCCTCACTATTTCCTCATTGACCAAAGATCCAATTGCACTCGTTTTCTGGATCAAGAGTGATACTCAAAATATCAGTTATTGTGCCGGTTTGAGACTGACTTGGTGGTTGAGTCTCTTTAGAATCATCATAACCTTGATAGGCAACGGGTTCACTCACGCGGACGAGGATACGATACACATCTTGAAATACGTGAAGTTAAAATGATGAAGCTTGATAAAATGGTTGAAATGCTAGCTGATGCATTTGAGGCAATTGGGGTAAACATATTCGATTGCCTAACTACTTCAATGTTTACACCACCACCAGGAGTCATACTGTCAGATGGAAGCTGGATAAACAAACGTTCAAAAGTTGAATCCATGTCAATATCATCATCACTTTCACATACTACTTGAGTATCTAACACTTCATTTGGAGTAGAACTTTCTGGTATATTCTGCATAGAACAAATTCTCAAACTTGTTATTTCATTTCTACGACTTTTACAACTTTGCTGACTTGATCCACCATGAGTCATACCTCTACCACCATGACTCATACTTCTACCACCAAGATTCATACCTTTACTGGTAGGACTCATACCTCTACCACCAGGACTTGTTCTTGTACCACCATGACTGGAATATCCCGGAATCATGTCAAACATCATGCTTTGCCTCACTCTTTTCAACTCAGTCAAGGGGAATTTCTGAAATTCCTATAGTAGATCATGATAATCATTCAACTGGTTCTGATACTGCTCCGGTGTAGTATTGACCCCCCAGTATGGATAAATCCGTTCAAGTGCACTAGGAACAATATGATGAGTAACAATTTGTCCATACATAAATAGAGTCTCCACATCCTAAGAAAATGGTGGCATAGTCGACGATGAACCCACTTAAGTAGGATATGCAGATTCGTCGCCGTTTCTGGTGGAGGTTGGGAAGGAAGAAATTCATCACCAAGTAGCATCCTACCTAAATTTGGGAAATCCATCCGATCTAAATTTTGCAGTTACATAACAATATTGGGGTTGAAAATAGTGTTAAACCAATATAGGTAATCACTTATTTCAATCGGATCATGGATCAAATTTTCAGCTTTTCCCAATTATGACCTTCCCTTATTAATTTCTCCCAGTCATCTCAAGAAATCTCTTCACTTAGATAGGGGTTGATGGCTATCATTGTTCGTCTCTGCAACTGAAGAAGTAGTCTTTCAGCGTAATACTAACACCCTTTTCAGAAATAGAGTTGTATAACACAATCCTTTTAAGGCTTGGCTCTAGCATTATCTGAGCTTGTCCTTCTTCGAACTCAGGGATTGCTTCATAAGGCGTGGATACAAGGTTAAGGCTTGTTCAACACAACTATTGAATCCTCTAAACAATAGTACTATGTTGATCATTTTCAATATGTTCTTGCCGATTTTCGGAATCGTACTTCAGTATGACCGGAAAAACATTGATAGGATTGACAAGAGAAGGTTCACAAATACAGAAATATATATACCACCAATATTAAAAATAATAACATTATTGGTTAGTTCATTTTCCGTGAAAAAATAATAAATAAATAGTGTGAAAAATATCGGTTCTTACACTCCCAAAAAAACATTAAAGCTATTTTTGGCACATGTAGAGCAATTACCTAGGGATATGTAAATTTATGATAAAATTGGAGACCCCCAATCATATCTTGGTGCTTGCTATAAATCTTCTAATGCTTTGAGAAAACCAATTAACACCACGGAGCTAGCATTTGGAAATAAACATTGGCATATTGTCCACAACACAAACAGATGTTCGAGCTCCTCATGATGGTCAGGGAACAAAAATTGTTTCTTATCTAACCTCAACTCATTGATTTTCCTAGCATAACGTTGTAAAAACTTTTCAACCCAACCAATTTTAATCCGTACACTTTTATTTGCCTATATGCATGATTTCCTTTTACATCATTTGAGTATAAAGGAAGTCTTTCTTTCCATCTATCTTCTGATAACCAATTTAGTCTGTTAAATGGAAGTAAGTTTCCTTCACAAGGAAATCCCGTTAACATGTACAAATCTGACGGTGTAACTCCTATTTAACAACATATTCATAATTAGAGTTTGTTGAATCTTACAAAACAAAAAACATAATCAAAAAATTTAACTACAAGAAAAAACTAACTAATCGCATTAAAAATCTTTGAAAAAGAACGTGTTTGTAGTCTTCCACCATTGTTCGAATATAACTTGAATTATTTGAGTCATGTGGTTTCTAGGTTTTATATGATGTAAATGCCGCCAAGGATATCTTCAGAATCTCTCTTGAACAACAGGGGGGAGTAACATGAACATCGTACGGAACTCAGACCACCCACCTCTTAGATTGACTGAATTAACACGCTCCGGACGGCCAAATATGTGCATAGAGAGTGCACCATCACCAGCTAGTTGTCTAACATTTTGAATCTCATATTCCATATTCTACAAAATAACTTAATCCATCGGCTGGGATACTAATAGATTCTTTGAGTTTTCTATTTCTTTTTATTTTCTCACGCATGTTTGTTTAGGAAGTACAACTTAAGAAAATTTTGTTGAACTAGAGAAGAAAAGAAAGAGAAGGAAGGGAAGGTGTGGTTTTCTAGGCAGCGCTAACGATACAGTTAATATCGTTAACGATAAAAACTCCATCGCTGGTGATACTAATTATTTCATTCGCTAGAATCTCTATTACTACGTGGTTTTTCCATAATAGTGCAACTCATGTGCCATGTATGTCACCTGGTATGTCAAACAGATTTTTTCTAACCCTGTGCATGGAAATAGGCCAGAGGCAAAAATGTTTAATCTAGAGGCACCACCAAAGTCCCCGAGTCTTTTGACGGAGAAGAATTTACATTTACTATTCTGAATCTCTGATCTTAAATTTCAGGAATGCCCCTACGGCCCCACATTAAAACTATTCTTGGCGGGAGGACAAAGACAACACTAACATCCACTTTTGAAATAAACAAACTTAACCAAGGCCAATTTGGTCACTGTGAAAAAACATTTGACACATAATTCCAGGAGTTTCTGACAACTCTGTTCACACTTCATACCTTTGGATACTTTACCTGTCTCTACTTTCAAACCTGCTTCACCCTTTCACTCACCAGAAGCAAGGGAAAAAAATCCCCAAAACCCTAAAACCCTAAAATGTCAAAACATACTCACACTCATCAGTTCTTGTTCTACTTGTTTATCTTCATCTTGGGTGTTTCTATTGTTAGCTCAAAATCAACAATAGAACCATGTTCAAACTCAGATTCTTGTAATGCACTAGTAGGTTACACACTGTACACAGATCTTAAAGTGTCACAAGTAGCTTCACTCTTCCAGATAGATCCAATCTCTCTACTCACAGCAAATGCAATTGACATTTCATACCCAGATGTTGAAAACCATATTCTACCAGCTAAACTCTTTCTTAAAATACCCATTACTTGTTCTTGTGTGGATGGTATCCGTAAATCGGTGTCAACTCGGTATAAAACTCGGCCTGCTGATACTTTGTCTTTGATAGCTGATAGTGTTTACGCTGGGTTGGTTTCTGCTGATCAGATTAGAGAAGCAAATTCTGTTTCTGATCCTTCTGTTCTTGATGTGGGTCTGATTCTTACTGTGCCTTTGCCATGTACTTGTTTCAACTCAAGTGATAATAATCTACCTGCAGTCTATCTTTCTTATGTTGTAAGACCTATGGATACTTTAGCGGAGATTGCAGCTGGGTATTCAACTACTCTTACTGATCTTATGAATGTTAATGCTATGGGTGTTCCATCTGTTGGAGCTGGTGACATAATTGCAGTTCCTATTCCTGGTAATTTTTTGTTTTTCACCTTTTCCCTTTTATGCATTTGACTCTTTTGAGGTACAAATATGAAAGTGATGTGTAAATTTTATGATGTTTTAGCTGATTTTGATTGAATTTGTTTGTGGGTTTAAGTTGGTTCATTGTTTACGCCATTGCAATTTGTTTAAAATTTGCATTTCTGTTGTTAGTGGTCTTTTGGTTATTAGAACTACTACTACATGATAGCTGAGTTTTGGGAAATGCCTCTTTGTTCGATTTTGTTTGTTGGTCTAGTTTTAGTCGATGGCGAAGTATGTGAACTCTTAATGGTGACTTTTGGCTGGTGTATCTGATGTGAATTAGCTTAGGTAAAATTTCTTAAACTTTGCTTTTGTGGATATGAGTTAGTTCATTGTTTTGTTGTTTTTGAGTTGATTCAGCGTTGGTAAGTACTTGCATTGGTAGTGGCGTCATTGACATGAATCAACTTTAATTGGGTTTCATGAATATGCTGGTTTGAGGCTTTGAGCTGATTCTTGAGTAAACAATTCTGTCATTTCATTTCATTCCATGGTTAGCATAGTACTCCACTGTTAATGGTGTTCTGGATTTCTGGCGCAGTCGAACTATTTTGTTTTTTTGTGGGTTTGTTGAATTTTGCTTTCATCATTTTGTGGATTGAGTTGATTTAGCAATGATAAGTAATTGAGCTGTTAGGAGGCGTCACGAATTTGCTGTTTTAAGATTTGTGGATTGAGTTGATTAAGCAATGATGAGTAATTGAGCTGTTAGGCAGTTGTGCTCCATGATTCTGCTGTTTTAAGACTTTGAGTTGAATAATTTGAGAATCAATGCAGGAATATGCTTATGTGTCTAATTTAGTATTTTGTTGTGCTAATACTTAATAACATTTTTGTATGTGGAACTATGTGGGTTTATTATTTTGCGTGTCATGCATAAAACAGAACATTGTAATTACGATTGACAAGTAATTTTGATAAATCTCGCAGTGTTGGTAACTTTCACATGTTTCATGCAACTGTGTTTGGTTACATAGTGTTTTCAGATGTCAAATCTAGTTGATCGATAGGAGTTTCATTTTCTCAAAACAAGTTAAAGATAGAATTGTGGGTGTCTCACGAGTATCTTGTTCTGTATTTTACAGCTTGTGCGTCAAACTTCCCTAAAACATCTGCGGATTTTGGTTTAACTGTGCCAAATGGGAGCTACGCCATTACTGCAGGTCATTGTGTTCAGTGCAGTTGTGGACCTGGAAATCTAAGGTGCGTATATATGGTCATTCTTTTTGTTTTCCTCATTGCTTGTAACCTTAAATCCTGTAAGTAAAGCTATTTGACTGGGAACTTTCATGCAGATTATACTGCCAACCTGCTTCATTGGCAGTTTCGTGTTCAAGCATGCAATGCAAAAGCAGTAACCTCATGGTTGGAAATATTACGACGCAACCAAGTGGTGGTGGTTGTAATGTTAATGCCTGTACATACGGCGGTATTGTCAATGGTAGCATTGTCGCCACGTGAGTTTCTAACCTTATTTGTCTTATCTAGTTTTCCTATGAAACAATGATGTATCAATTCATTTTTATGTCTGCAGTTTGTCCACAACTCTTCAACCTCGATGCCCAGGTAAAACTGCTTTTCATTTTTCTCCTATTTTTTTCCATCTGTTTGCTTGTTCCCTTTCCGCGTATAGCTTTGTGTTTTCTGATATTTCTTTATTAACCTATGCAGCGCCACATCAATTTCCCCCACTTATAGCTCCAACTGCATTAACGGTTAGGGATCCATTATTTGCTCCAGCCCCTGCACCTTCTCTAGAAGGTGTAATATCAACAAATCCTGGGACTGTGATTCCAGGATCTGGTTTGCGTCCTGGTGGGATGTCTCCGGCAAATGGACCTACTGGAAGTACCTCTGATGCACCATCCGCGATCCCCCTATCCAGATATCAAAGCGGAATTCTGCTCTTATGTGTTGTCATAAGTTGGTGGGTTTGCTGAACTTACTAATTATCATGGTGGCATTGTGGGGTTTTGTTTCGCCTGCTGTCACTCATTTGTAGTGCACCCATTAATTTATTGTAGTATTTTGACCTTCATTACTCTTTTTTTTGTGCCGTCAAATTTGGGCAGCTGCCCTGCTTGTATTTAGTCTTCAGGACAAGTCACTGCGGTTTTCAATTCCAGCTCCCTGATTGATCATTTTCTCAAGATTTTTTAATTGACTGGTCAGCCTTAACCATGTTCACTGAATGTGCAGAGTTGGCTATAATCATTACCATCTTGATTTAACATTTTAGAATCTGTCAGTCTCTTTTATCAATGCCTATTAGGTTGATGGTCCGGTTATTACAATTGTGGTCAGCGAGATATGATTAACAGCTTGGCAATCGGCTTTTGTCACAGCAAAGATTGCAAAATTGGAACTAGAGGGAATTAATGTTTCCAAATACAAGCGAACTCTTTACCTACATGTATACTTTAGGTTTTGTTTTGTTAAGGCAAGATATTGTGTATAGCAGGCCAGTGCTTGGAAAGTTTTGTTAAGGATTCACCTTTCAAGCTACATTGTTTACTTTTCTGACTCTCAAATTAAGCAACAATCCTTCTAACTAAACATGTATTTGTCACTGTGTTTGCGTGATAGGCTATTTATGTCTCAAAAATTATTTTTGCTGGCTATTTGAATTAACTAACCCAATTCTGGTGGGAAAGGGGCAATCCAGTGTTCTGAAAACCGGCCCGGCCGGTCGGACCGGAAAAATCGTGAACCAGTAACATTTCCGGGCCGATTCCATTCTGACCCAGTAATTTTAGAAAAAACCGTTCTCTATAGTAAAACCGGACGACCCAGCCGTTCCAACAGCTGACCCATACGACCTAGCACGGTCCTACAGAGAATCGACCTTGTCACATTACAATTCCAAAATCGACATCGAAAGTAAATACAGAGTTCAGGAAGATTTCTTGTGAATCTTTTCCATTCCAACATATAAATCAAAGTTCAGGAAGATTTCTTCAAATCAAAAATCAAACTCACCCACATTAAGATTTAACTAGCATTCATATTAGAAGAGTTTACAGAAGAAAAAGTAAATACAAAAGGGAAATTGATTACAAGAGCAGGGAAAAAGAAAACAAGAAGATGAACAAACTATGAAGTATGAACTTCCTGCAGAGAGATGAAGAAGAGGGAGCCAGGGACAATACAGAACGAGACGGGGAGATTGATTACCCTAGTTCTCTTTTAAAAAAATTATTTCATGGTTTGTACTTTGTTGACTTTCTTTTTTGAAAGCAAAGCATGTGGTGTGGGCAGTTGGATTTGTGTATAGGACGTGCTAAGCTTAGAACACTAGACTAGACACGTATATATGTTCATAAAAAACAAAACAGAAAAAAGAAACTACACTGGACACGTATAAAAGCTGAAAGAGAAAAAGTGAAGAATTAATGTGACCCAGTGAACCTGGGTTAAACCACTGGTTGGCCCACTAACCCTTAACCCAGTAATTTTTCCGGTTTAATGGCCGGGCCGGTTTTCAGAACATTGGGGCAATCCTGATAGGAAAAGTTCAAGGAGGCACAACAAATCTGCCAAGTTTTTTTTTTGGAAAATTCCTAATTACTCCCATGCATACATGAGGCCCAGGAATCCAGGAACAAATTGATAGGGGAAAACCAACACGAAATATCAGCCTTCTGGAATGAAACCATAAGTATAAGGTAATGTGGTGTTTGTTCAAGCAAATGCAGCCAGCAGCCTAATTATTGTTTAAAACGTACGAATAATCTTGATTAGCTAGGCCTAAGTTAAAAACTCAGCTGTTTTGTCTTCAGATGATTTTTCTGGTTTAAATGATTTCATTTGTTTTGAAACTTTGTATACGATGCATTGTCGCCCGTCCTATCGTGCTGTCGAATACGTAGAACTCATATGTGTAAGGCTGAAATTTGGATGGATCAGTTAATGGTTCTAAGCAATCAGAGATTGATAGTGCTGAGAACACGGATTAGCTTTAATAAAAGCTTATCCTCCACTGCCAAATGAAGTTGAATGTAACCGATGATGAGTATGCCATTTTACTTTCTTTTTCTGAACGAACCTCTGAATGCGCCATGAGAAAACTTTTGCGTTGTCCAGGCCCTGTTAATATTTTAGTCATTTACGTATCCTGCTTAAGTAACGACCACTACACATTTAACACACGCTCTGCGAAGGGACATGTTTGGGATCTCAAAAAGTTCATTCGACCCCTCTCCATTTAAAGCTTGTGGTTCAAAAAAACAACTTGAAAAACGTGGGTCTGAATCTGAAACATCTTTGATTATTTGCATTTTGTTTGAGTTGATTTCAGGCAAGAATATTTACTCTGTAGTGTTAAGTCCATTTAGCCAAGTTATGAATACGGCATGAAAGATTATCGAGTCGTTTCAAACACCTCGGTGTAATTGTGTGTGCCAAGAGAGAGAGGATGGGGAAATATTGTTCGTACAACTACAATTTTTTTAAAGAAAAACCACCAAATTTCATAAGACTTAGACGGTATCGTAGTGTTTCAGAATGCTAAAAAATATGCACATACATGTGTTTATAATCTCATTTCTCATTGTGACTAATGTTAAGCCATACGACATGACAATGTGTCCGGTGAGTCCGGTGTAACCGAATTTTTCGCCAAGTAAATGTACGTGATTGTTCTCTGATAAAGGTCTCTCTGGTTATGAATATGATTTGTTTGCGTAAAGTCAGACATGAATAATCTCAAGTATATGCATGATTTCAGGCCTGGGAGAAGTTTGGTCCATTCCAACCTGCTTAGAAACTTGTAGATAACCAGAGCTGGAGAAACTGAAGGTGCTCAGGCATGACCCATATAACAAAAGGTTATTCATGGTCCTCAGGCAGATACGTTTGGCTCTACTGTACTCAGATATATTTGGCTCCTTGCGGTGTAATATGGTAACATCCACTGTTTGAGGGTGTTTCTAATATTTTACGGTACTGGATGCTGTGGAAGCTTGACATGGCTAATCTGAGCCGAGTCAATGATGTCAACTGGGGAATCAATGGACTACATACCGGAAAAACCAAGTCCAAGTGAATCTAATCTAATAAACTAAGTGCTCATGGTTGCAACTTGCAAGTATGATTAGTATAGCAATTATAATACCACTAACCATCAGCAATAATTGAATCACTACTAGTCTATTTTCACCATTATCAATTCCCTTCGAATACTTCCATCATTAGTTATTGACCGTTGAATGGCTTATCGACATTTCAGATAACGTGAATCAAAGGGAAGAATGAATTGATGGAATTTCACATAATGGAAAAGTCATTATTATTATTAATAGTGTAAAGCCCTCGAAAAAGGGATGATTAAGAGTTAAGCATACAGTAATCACCATATTAATTAGAGCACCTAATTAATCAATCAAGTAAGATCTCTCCTATATATGGTAGAATCAACACAAAATTGGGATTGTAAACGACGTCCTCAAATTATGTGATGTATTCATCATGAACAGCTAACATGAACTAAAGGAGAACGAAGAACTACGATGACATTGATGATTACTATTATTATGTTGATGATGATGACTACTGCTCGACGTTTCGCGTTCGATACGCCACCTTAAATGAAGAAAATCATCGACCGAACATGGTAACGTTAACGGTCCATCCGAATGGTACCCGTAAACCTCGTACGTTTTGTCGAGAAGTCGTTTGAAAAGAGGATGATACAAACAAGATATCGGAATCACGAATCGTTGAAATCCACCGTCTTCGCCTTCTAGTCCGACATGAACAGCAACGCATCCCTTCTTTACCTTCATCTTCTTCTCGTCTTGCATTGTGTTTTTACTTTTTCTTGATGTCCTACGATTACGAACTTGTTATGCCGTTGTGTACACAAAAACAAAGAGTACTTGTAGTATTGGTTTTGAAATGCGTAAAATTGAGTTGTGTCTGAAGGGGTTTATATAGGTGAGGAGGAATGGAAATGAGATTTGGTAATAGAATATTAAGTGTACGCTTTGTGTGTTTGTACTTAATACGGATATGCATTTAAGTGGCTCCTCCGGATCCATCACTTTATATGGTTTTTGTTTTGTTATTGAAAACTTGGACCTTATTCTTTCCTTCTCCTCCTCCTCTCTCTCTCGTTTCTTTGTGGTAATCTGTTTGGTTGTTTTCTTCTTTTTGGTTAAAAGAATGATTTTGCTGGGCAAGTCGTTTGGGGGATATGGACCCACCAACCCATGTTGGATGATGACTGTGAATTTCTTCAAAAGTAATTTGATATATTCTGGAACAAATCAGTGTAAAGAGTAAAATGAAAGATCTATTGATTTGATGTAACTAGTAATGGTGCAAGTATTGTCTACCCGGGAGATTTCTTTCTAAGCATCTTTTCTTTGGGATGACTTGTGTTTAATATTTTAAAGGTGATCTTTTCGGCCAAGGTTCTGGTTAATCGATAAATTATGAGAAATCAGGAATCTTCAAATGTAAAAATGTCCAACATAAAAAAGTGAAGTATTAGGTATCCGAAAAAGGGGTCGAATAAAGTAGGATGATAAGTATTAAGGAGTCTCACTTTTCACTCATAGCTCTAACATAAGATGTTTTGAACCAATAGTCAATTTTTTTTTTTTTTTTATGGAAAGATATATATATTAAACATGGCTTGATTGGGGGTATAACTAGATTAATTGGGGTATACCCAGATTTAAATGGACCTAGTATCCTTGTTAAGGGGTGATGAAATGTGCTGAAGTTACGAATATACCCTTCACAGTTATAATTGAAATTTAACCTAATAATCTGATTTCATTTCATCTTCATCTTCTTCCTCTCCTCTTCGACCTCCCATCAACATTCATCATCAAACCCAAAAAAAGTTGTCAATTATCGACGCGAAAATTCCTTCGTCCATAAATTTTCAAACACGCAGAATCACTTCAAGCAAAGAAAACCTAACAAAAATGACTCCTAAATCGGAAGAACCGCTCAACTCAAACCAAAAAAAAAAAATGTAGGTATTTGACCGGCATGGTTCCTGGTTACATATCATGCCGACCTTTCATACCTGGATGCGACATTTATAAGGTCGGAATGATATTCAACTAACTACCTTGCCGGCTTTTTATTGGTCGTTGGCTTTGGTCGGCGAAGTTCTCAATTTGCGACCTTGCCGGCTAATTGTTGTGCACTTCCATCAGTGTATTCAATGGTTTTATGTTACAAAACCATCACCAGATGTCACTTATTCAGACGTATTGACAAGTAGCTTCCTAGCCTTACAACCCTCTTCATGATCTTCTTGCTAGCGCAGTGGTATTTTAGTGGAGAAAACATCTTTGCTTTGCCGGCATGTTAAGAAATATACCCCGCCGATTATGTTTTCGCCGGTACGTTAAGAAAATATACCCTGCCGGCCATGTTTTCGCCGGCACGTTAGCAGTGATTTTTGTTGTGAAGATCATACTATTGTTGCTATTAAGTTTCTATAAATGTGTTAAGAAAAAAAGAGAAGCATAGGACGGGATAACGAAGAGTTGAGCTGATATCTGTGACTAAATACTAGTATATTTTTTTTGTAGAAGTAAGTTTGCTACTTAAGATCACAAAATGAACTGGACATGTATCAATAGAAGCAACTCATCTCTATGATTACCAAAGTATCATAATATATCATCTTTCAAAATGTAAAATAACTACTGCCCTACATTAATCATTGCACAAATCTTAGACAAGAACTCGGAAGATAAAAGAGAGTATCAGCTGGTAAAATATTAAACGTAACATTGCTATCCTTCTCAAGACTTAAAAGGATATCATCCACCAGGCCTCCAGAAATCACCAAATTCCTACTTAAGTTCTTGAACGCTCAAACCTGGAGGAAGTGATTGCTTCAACTTGTCTGCCTTGTCGGTGTCAAAGACGCAAAGTGTGTACAAATACTTGGAGCACCTAACCTTGAACTTAACGACATCCTTGTTTCTCTTAATTCTGACTGAACGAGCATCCTTCCTTCTTGCAGTTAGAAGGAAATCCTTAATCTCATTAATTTGCTTAGGCATTGTTGCAGATACGACAGAGGAGCCCCAAAGTTCAACAAAGTTCGAAGAAGCGACTAAAATACTAGTCTTCTGTTGCATGCCAATCCTTTAATAGGTGTCCAACCTCCGAAGTAGCGGACTACACGTATCTAGTGATTCTTGAGAGACTGGCCATATTTTTGGACTAACGTGGATTCACTGATTCATATTTGTGACTAACATGGAGTTCTCTCTGTACCACTCGAAGTGGGCTAGGTGTCGTGACCAAGTTCCTTAACTTGAGAGACTGGCCATCCGGCATGTTAATCAATGTATACCTAGCCGGCCATTTTCCGCCGGCAGGTTAATCAATGTATACCCATCCGACCATTTTTCGCCGGCAGATTAATCAATGTATACCTAGCCGACCATTTTACGCCGGCAGGTTAATCAATGTATACCCAACCGACCATTTTTCGCCAGCATGTTAATAAATGTCGATCTTGCAGACTTTTCATACTTTCAGTTCTGAAAGTGTAGTTTTTTCTGCGATTTTGAATAAGTTGAAACCATTAAACCGTCCTAGGAACCCATTTTAATAATGTTTGACTAGTGTGGTTTTTTTTCCGTTCACAAAAAAAAAAAAAATCATCTCAAAAATCTTCCTACACAATCCATAATTTCACTCTACATCATAGATTTCTAATCCTGCTAATGAATCTAACTTAATTAATTAAGCTAAACAAAATTTATTAGGGTTAATTAAAAGGGTAATTTAGTCATTTAGAAAATACAAGGTTAAGGGGTAGCTTGTTTTTACTTCATAATGACCCGATTTTGTTTTATTGGGTATACCCCAATCAAGACAGAATATTAAAGACTAGCAAATGTAGTACATTAAATTTACAATATCATCATTATCAAATATATTAGCTACAATGCTAGAATTTTGAACCTTGTGAGATAACTTTTCCGACGTATGCTATAGTTTTTTTTAACCTTGCCTCCTTCACAATGTAGTCTGCTGCGTTGTTGTTGTTTCTTTTTATGTATTTCACCTCAGCTTATGGAAGTTCGCGCAATTTGATTCTTATCTCCTACAAGGTATTTTCCGCCGAAATCTGTCTGAATTTTGTTTAATATATCTACCAGCACTTTGCAATCTGATACAATGATCACACTTGATAATATATTTTCATGTAACCATGTAATCGCCTTTAGCAAGGCCTTTGCTTCTGCGTGTAAAGCTGACATTGCCCACTCTGATCCCGCTGATATGTGCATAAAGGTCTTCTCATCAACAGAGTAAAGGATAAAAGCGTATCCCATCGAGGAGTTCTCTTTCTAATAGTCAAAAAACTTAAACCTAGACTTGCATGGTAGATTAGTGAACTCTTATATCCCGCAGGGAAGTGCATCATGATAAAACATGTGGCAGATTCCCTAACTTACTTATCAAATGTCCTGTATCGCTATTCATAAAAACATAGCAAATAAAATGAATTCCCTAAATAGGTCGTTCGGTTGGGGTCACAACAAAGATAACAATATTGGGTTTTGCGTAAAATCTTGGACTTCTGTTTGTAAGCCAAAATCGGAAAGGGAACTAGGTTTCAAAGAATTTTAAATTTTTTACACAGCTATATGAACTCGTCTAGCTTGGAGAATAATCAAGAACACAAACCTTGAACTCAAATTCTTAAACCTAAATAGTTCAAAAGAGTATGTTCTCTAGATATCCTTAAAGCTAATCCTAATAGCTCTTGGCTATGGAAAAGTGTGTATCTTGGTATCAAAGTAGTTCAATAAGTAGGAGCCTGGGAGGTAGGGGATGGAAAAGACATACAACTTTAGTCTCATAACTAGATACCTCTAGACACCCCAAACAACTTAAGTATAATTGACATTGTCCCCACTATTGGCATCACTTTACGCAAGGCGAGTGATATCATCCATAAGGAATGGAATATCAGTTTCATAAACCAGGTCATGCCTCTTAGAGACAGTGAAAACATTTGAAGTGAAAATATTTCTAATAATAATGCTCATTCTGATAAATTTGTTTGGCCATTGTCAAACTCTGGAAACCTCAATGTAAAATCTGTTTACACACTTAATCATTGAAAAAAATACCACGAGTGCAGGTCGTATGGAAATGCTATCATGAGGTAATGCCACTCAATGCTATCCTAAGTACTAGAATTCCTCCTATCTCCGCTAGGTGTCTTTTGTGAAACAACAATGAATGTCCTGCTTCACTGCCCTTTCAGTAAGGAAGTTTGGTTCGGTTTGAGATGTAGTATGAGCAGCTTTTTGTGAATGAATACTAAGGCCAAGTCTATGGAATTGGAAATCAAAGATTAAACCTTCATGGTCAAGTATTAAGTCAGATTGGATAATTTTCATTGATGCGTCATATAAGGAAGAGAGTTTATCCATGAGATATGCTTTCATACTGCACTCAGTGGATCAAGAAGCATTTATGCATATTTCAGTGGGCTTCTTCAGCCCTACATGCAGAAGTAAAAGCATTATTGAAGGCTACAAAATGGTTAGAAAAATTTTTACTTTCAAGTGTCTCCATAACAACAAACTGTAAACTCATAGCGGATACAGTAAACAACAAAGAATCGGATACATCCTGACTAGCAGAAAATACTGTCGAAGAAACTATTTCCATTATAGGTTAACTTCCACAAGCACAAGTTAAATTTATAAGCAGAGACCACAATACATCAGCGGACTCAGTAGCAAAAGAAGCGACGATTGGAAGTCTTCAACATATGTCAACTCACTTGTACCAACGAGTTCGAAAATCGAGCATTCTATCGAATGTTTTTGATAAAATTGAAATTGTAAACTTATTGTACAACATTGCTTAATTATATACTCCCTCTGTCTTTTTTTATCTGTCCTAATTTCTACTTTGGTTTGTCTCTTTTTATCTGTCCGCTCTGTTTATAAACATACTTTTCCCTTAAACTATCAAATATACCCTTTATTTTTTTATAATCATAAAATCATTTTTAATATAAACTTAATTCAAAATCTTAAATATTATCACCACATATAAGGAAAATATCTACTCAATATCTTTGTATTAATTGTCATTCCTAAAAACATTTATGGATAATTGTACAATTCCTAATAAAATTTCTACTTATTCTTACATCTCGTTCTAATTATGGACTCCATAATAAAAACAATATAAGTTTGTTTTTATTTTCTTAAAATATTTCCTAAAATAATAAAACTATCCAATTTATAATTTTTAATACTATTAATATTAGTTTTGGTAACAACATAACATTAAATAGGGCTAGTCAAGGGTTAGTCACGATATTTTATAGGATTTCCTTAATATCTTACTAACAAAGTCAATTAGGACTGTTAATTTGAGATGGAGGGAGTATTTAACCTTTCCATAAAAAAAAAATTTATAAAAAAATTTCGATATAAAATCCCTTTATATCTGCATCCATATTTTTTGAAAACTTTTCGGTATCCATTTTATATCGGAATTCAATATTTGTATCGGTAAATGAACTGGGAATAATACATATTCTAAATGCCAACATGCACAAAACATGAGCCCGTGCTGACAAATGAACGTGTGCAGGCCCTATCAACTTCATTTTGTGGGTATCGGTTTTTAAAATGTCCAAATTTCTCTTTTCATGTAAAACCATTGTTGTTGTTAAAAAAAAAAAGGAAAGGAAAGGGTGCACATATTTTTAGTGAACCCACGATTGGGGGATATTCTCACAAATTGGGGAATATTCACGGTTCTATGGGGCAGGATTTTGGCTAAGGGGGTATTATTTAGATGAAATGATAATACTGCCGTTCACCCTAATAAGCTGAAAAAAGAAACCTAAATCCTTTTAAAGTATTCTCCCTCAAAACCGACTGCACCTTCTTCTTCTTCTTCTTCTTCTCCTCCTCCTCTTGTAAAAATAAAACTTAAATCGAAACAATGTTTTGGGAAATGCCTTGATCTTGATGTGGGAATTCGGATGAGAAGGTGAGTGATTCTCATTAATTTCCGTATTGTTATGATGGAATTATTTAGGTTTTAAATAAAAAATCAGGTCAAAATTAGGGTTACACAGTCACAGTCGGCGCTAATATTAGTTTGAATGCAATACCGACTATAAAACCAAAACCGAATGTGTTAGTCGGCATTGTTTGGGATGAATTCAATGCCGACTGTTCTTTGCACAATTGTGGGAAAATTGAACTCTCTTCATTGAAATTGGCCGAAGTCGGCATTGTCGGGTAACACTTCTAAATGTCGACTGTTAATCTACCAATGACGATTCCATTTCATTTGCACAATTATGTGAAAACTAAGGTCCTTGCCTTGAAATTGACCATAAAATCTCTCGTATCACTCAAATCTCCCAAAGTCCTTCTTCTACTTTCTTTATTCCATAACTTACACTTAAAAAGATAAAATCAACATCTAAGGTTTAATTTTCACACAATTGTGGGATACTTAAGGTAATTTAGCAATTTTAAAATTATTTGGATAAAGGAATATTCGAATCAGGGTTAATTATTCTTAGGACCCAAGAAAATATTGATCTTACTCTCTTGACCCTAGGGTCATAGAAATAGTTATGCAAATTATCAATTGTTATTATGGGAGGACCAAACTAACCTTTTAGTTGTGGGTATTTCCTACACAAATTCTAGTCGTGCATATTTCTTGTAAATATTCTAGTTGTGCAAATTTTCTACACAACTTCATATTAATGTGTTTGTTCATTTTAAAAAAAACGATTTTCTAAACTGATTTCTTGTTTTAACTGATTGTGCATATTTTTTGCACATATTTACTTGTGTACATATATTGCACAAATTATGGAATCTAAAAAGAGTTTTTTTTTTAGCTCCTATAATAATGTACATACTATAGTGTAAACAACTATGGAAGGTTAATTAACATTGTGAATAATATCCGCACACTAGAAAAACACCGTGGATAATAGCTACATCAATGAAAAAAAATTGTGGACAATATCTGCACACTAAAAAAAATACTATGAATAATAGTTGTACTATAAAAGATTCTGTGAATAATATCTCACAGTAAAAAATAAGAGATTTTTTTTTTAAAACCTTTAAGGAATAAAAAATTCTAGAAAATCGAATATTTGATATTTGTATTTATGCTCGTTACGTAGGTCTTTCAAAATTCTTTCTAAATATATAAAATTTGTCAAATTCTTACGTATGATTTGTGCGACATGTTATATCTAAGTTGATTTGACAATAATATCATTAAAGAATAGAGTTTATGTCAAATTTTATTATATTTTTACACATAAGTTTTTTTTTTTTGAAGCAACATAAGTTTATTCTTGTCATTAAAATATTTTATTTAATGACATCATCAAATATTTTTATTTATAGGACCTTCCTTCCTTTTTAGGGGTCATTTCGATAAAGTCGGTTATTTTTTTTTCAAATGTCCAAAGCCATTAGAGTAGGAAAAAGTGAGGAGAGAGCCAAACAATTAATTCCTACTTCAAATTACTTTATACTGTATTTTTTTATTTTATAATTTTTAACTTTTTTAAAATTTAAATTTGATTTTTTTTTATTTTTTTTTGACTATCCCTGACTCTGTGAGAGCATCCCCAATTGTGCCTTCCTTTTAATCCATCAAAAAGGTTGCACATTCTTAGGTTATCTTTTAATCGGTTTGTGCAGGTTAATCTTCTTGGAAATCAATCTTGCCTAGGCATATACATCAGTTTCCCCGAAAAGAATATAATATCCGGTCGGTCAGATAAGTCTTCAAAACAAAGTAAACGGACTAAATTTAACAACCTTTTTGTTCTCTAGAGCTTATCAAAATTCTTTTATCTAAGCTATATTCTTGTAGTTAGGCTACAATCCTAATCTCACCATCATTATCTTAATTTGCTCCATAATTAAACAAATCACAAAGTGACGTTATCATACACAACCCAGTCGTACACACCAAAACTGTTCAAGTGCCAAAACAAAAATTATCATATTTCAGGTAGCCATAGGATCATATTTAAATCAGCAAAACTTCTGATTCGCTTAGCAAATATGTCGATTAGTGTTTTAAATTAGTTTTTGTGGTTGCTTTGCATCCGTAGTTATCCGTACCATGTTGCATGCTAATGCGCTCCGGCCTGTTATGAAGTTTTAAACATATTTTACAGGTCGTGCCGAATGGAGACCCACTGAGGATAAAAAAGAAGACACACTAGTAGATTTAAAGTGTGTTTTTTTGCTCATCAATGTCAGCAATAGTAGTGCAGTACACAAAGAGGACTGAGTATTGGCTGTTGCATCATAAGCTATATTTTGCTTTTGAGACTTTAACGATTGCGCTGTTCTTCTTTGCGGCAACACTTGCTGGTTTTACTATATAAAAATATAAGGTCTCAGTGGAATGATGGTAAAGAAAAGTTTTCTTGGTAAATGGCTTTCTTTATTCATTTATATAATTTATTTAGAAGGTCAAATCGGGGATATATAGAATAATCGATGGATATTTTACTGTAACTATCGGTATGGTTTTTCAATGCCGTCAATCCATCGACCATATCAACAGCATCAAAAAACCATACTGGCAGATATCCCAAATTTGGTGTTCTTTATTTATGGTATGATCTCTTTTAATTTCTTTTTTACCTAATTATAAATTTGGCTAATTCGTCACTCTGCGTAGAGGTTGTGGGAGAAAATGAATTGACGTCTTTCATGGATGGGTGGTGTGTGACATATGAATTGCCACGGCTAAGAAAATCTGGCTACACAAGACTTCGAAATCTTACATAAAGCTTTCGAGATTTTTATATTCCTGTTCTTTTGTTTCATTTTGTTTTTAATAATTGTTCTTTCGTTTCATTTGAGAGGGAAGCCTTCCAGAGTTCGATTCCTACCAGTAAAACTCTCAAAACCAATCTTCACTGGATACAGAGCCGGCCCTGAGGGTGTGCAAGGTGTGCGATCGCACAGGGCCCAACTCTGTCGAGGGTCTTTTTTTTCCAAAAAAAAAAAAAAAAAAAGTCTTTACCTGGCAGAATTCGAACACAGAACCTATGGGGATATACTTAAATAATCCATCCATTAAGCAATCAATTTGTTGTTGATTTAAATTTAAATTTGACCATATTTAACCTAATACCATTACCTCCTGGGGCGGAGCCAAGGGTTGACTAACCCTGGCTCTAGCCCCCCTAAAATCATAATAACCCATGAAACACCATTAGATTTATCTTATAATTTGTATTTACCCCCCATATTATTTTAGTTTAGTCCACCAAAGTGCCCTTCTTTTTATTTTTATTTTTTTAGCCCCCCTCTACTTCATTATCTGGCTCCGCCACTGATTACCTCCCAAGAGTAAACTTATTACTATCATTTATGTTATCCTTGCGTATTCTTGTTGACATCGAGAAAAAAAGAGTTCATATTTAATACTTTCATTTTTTATATATAAAATACGCATTAATACCATTATTTAGTCGTAATTTTTTTTTTTTGGTATCGTCGATAATCTTACAAATTAAATAAAAATTATTGATCTTTTTTTTGTTTATTGTTGTTACAAAATATTCGACAATGTAAAAGGCCCTACGAAAAATTTCGCACAGAGCCCTTCTAGACACAGGATCGGCTCTGACTGGATAAGGCTGGAGGCGGAGGCGGCAAATCCGTTGAGGCATGTTCGCTATACAAATTTGGAATATGATAGTTTTGAAAATTTTCTTTTTGACTTTTGAAAGTAAAAATGCTAAAAATTAGTTTGGCGACATGATTTCAAAATAATTTTTAGAAGCAAACTAATTTTTTATGAGGCAAAGTACTTTTATTTCTACCTTTTCGGATTAATTTTTGTTTCTAGAGAAATGGAAACGTTTCTCCTTATGATGTCCAAACCCCTACGAATGGATGCGGAAAGCAAGTTTGTTGGAGCCTTGGAGGGGAGGCCGGCCTATCCCATATGTTTAATTTTCGTTTGGAAAGTAGTTTTCAACGGAAAAAAGAAAAGAAAATAGAAAGTAAACATTTACCAAAAAAAAAGGAAAAAAGAGAAATGCATGTAAAACTTTCAGACGGTAATATAAAACATTTCAAATTGGTTAACCTTTCGTGTAACCGGAAGGTCACTCTAAGAAATTGTCTAATCTAGCTGATTACCATAATAATGTCAGATTAATTTAGTCTCAACTGTCTCAAGTATATCTTTCTCATGTCAGCACTGTATAACTCACCCTTCCCTCCTCCATAAGCCTCAGCCTTAGGGGGGAAGCTAATGATGGTAAGGAAGGATTCCATGAATTTGTGGCCAATGCAAGGAATCGGGTACTCAATGATTTAGGATGCTGTACATAAAGTTTGTGAACACTTCGCAAGTTCGCATCCTCTTAATGCCGCTCTAACTGTTAAAACAAACGGGAAAATCCGTGAATACAAACTAGAAGTATTGTGGTATTATTTGTGCTTGTGAAAATGACTAGCTAGTTACATGCACGATTGCTAAAAATGACTACTGATTTTGGCGTTCGAATTTATGGATTGGTACCCGTCCTACCAATTGCGCTACCCTCCTTTGACAATCATGGCTAGGTAAATGAGTAAGCAAAGAATAAAGAAATTCAAATTTATCAGCCAGAAAATGGCTCAAATGGACGAATATCCAACATTCCTGGTCGTGGTGGACGGGTAAATTATTGTGTTGGGTGAAACGGACAAGATATATAATTAATAGAAACAGACAATTATATCCCACAAAAGTTTCATCTTCTTCCAAAACGAAAAAAAAAAAGCTTCACTGTTCAGATTTCTCTTTTCAGAAACATTGAACTTCTTCCCTACTGTCGACATATATTCCCCAACCATCTTCCTCCACCACAACACCATTCGACCACCACAAACACCAAAATCACCAACGATAGCATCATCTTTAATTCTCAACCACCACCATCGACGACACCACCCCATCTTTACCACCACAAAGATGCACCACCACCACAAGCATCCATAGCATCATGTTTCTCTAACAGTATCATTGACACCAAAGCTAACACCACTACCATCACAGTGGATTTTATGAATGCCCTAATTTAATTGCAATTTCTCAAATTAATAAACCAAAAGAATCAGATTTTGTGTAAATCAATTTTACGAGATGAGAAATGAAGAACATGCTCAAATTGGTAAGTTTCCAAACCCTTATTTTCTTTTTGGTCATATTTGATTTGAAATTGGTTTCATCTTAGTTAAAATTTTGATACACTTGTGTACATTTTTTTAAAAAAATTGTTTATAAATGTGAAATATGTATGTCAATTTTCTTGTTAATGTATCAATCTGTATACATACTAGTTTGCATTTTGTGAATTTGTTTACATCGTAGTATAAAATATGATGCAATTGAGTTTCTGTTGAATATTTCTCTCATCTTAGTGCACGTTCCGGTGCATTTTCCGGTTCCAGCATATGCTTCCACTGGATGATTCTGGTTTCATCATGTGTTTCCTTTGGATGAAACACGATTTCATCTTGTGTTGCCCACTAGATGTTGGTACGTGATTTGTTAAACTCGACTATTGACATGTTGTCACATCAGATTTGGTTTGATTTGATTAACTCAATTCTAAGCATATGTTTAGTTCTAAAATTTTGCTAAAACTCGCTCGGAAAACAAATGTAGTTCTAAATTTTTCACCTTAATGTATGTGTTGATGAATTTTCTTGGTAACATCATCTGTTACCACTGGATGAAACTGGTTTCATCTAAAATGTCGTTGGAGGAAATCTTTGTTCATCCTTTGTTATTACAGGATGAAACTGGTTTCATCTTATGTTGCCACTAAATGAAACATTGCATCTTGATTCATTACTGGACGAAACTGGTTTCATCATCTGTTTCCACTGGATGAACCTAGTTTTATCCATGTTTCATCATGTGTTGGCATTTGTTATTGTTCTTTCTTTCATTTATAAAATGCAACCTAAATCAAGACTTGATTTTGTAGTCCCGACTTTGGATTTTTTTTTTCACTACTTCATGTAATCAGTGATGACCAACGGTGAAGCCTTTGAAGAATTATAAATTCTAAGAAGGAAGATGAGCGCGTCACATATGAAATACTCAGCGATGAAAGCAGTTATTGAAAGTTGAATGAGAAAGAAGAGCGTCGTTTCAATAGGTTTCTACAAAAAAGATGTTGAATGTTTATGAATTTGAATATTCGTTTATGAATGTAAATACCTTAATTGCCGTTTAATTAATATGAAAGAATTTACTTAAACTAGCATATGTTGTAATTTTTTGATAATTTCATATAATCATTAGAATATGCGGGATGAGACCAGATGCATCATGTCGAAAAAAATACATTTTTTTTACAGAATATGAAGTTTCATCCAAGATGAAAAATATTTTTGTAAGAGTGTGCAGGGTGAATCTATTTATTTTTCTGAATATGAAGGATGAATCCATTTTCATCCTACCCAAAATTTTAATTTAATTTTCAAAATATGAAGTAAGAATCTGGTTTCATCAAGCCATAAACAATGATGAGCATCTGTAATTGTAAAAATAATCAAGCCAAATGATTAGAATACTCAATAATCCTACAAAAGAAATAACGCAACAAAGATAGATTTGTATGAAATGTGTCCAAATGTGGCGGACATTTGCCCCTTAAAAGTAGCAGTAGCATTCTCATTTTAGTGTGGTTTTCTAGATTATCCCAATGGGTTGTCAGTGGGGTGAGTGCAAGTGATCTATTTCTGTTGCACATTCTCTTATAGGTAACCAAACGCCGATGATGAGAAACATAGCCGGAGATGATACCGTCAAGGCACTGAATTAGGCGAGCAACAATTCTGTATTTTCCTCAAACAACCAATCACATGACCATTCATATATTGTTGTTTATGCAAAGGAAGCAAGTTGACTATTAAATCATGCGGCATACCATTTCATTATACAATTAATCATAATTTCATAATTTCTAACATCTGCAGATCATGAAAAGAAGTAGACGAATGAGTAAGAAACAATGCTCTTATTATCAAGCATTTGCTAAATTCGCACTCAACAAAGTTATGCTACTATTAAAACTCACAACAAGCACAATTAATCTAATAATCTCATTCTTAGCTAGGTTTAGTTACTTACCAGAACACTCACAACAAGCACAATCCACCACCTTCAACACTCACCACCCGCAAACCAGCAAAATCCACAATTCCCATCAACATCTTCCTCCCTCGCCGTCCCACGCCACACACCACACACATACTACTCAAGACTCTCCATCCTTACCAATTAAGACTTACCCCACTACCAGCAACACTCGCCACCCTTACCACTCACAACACAACATGAATCTAAATTAGATAATAATCTCATTATTAATTAGCTAGATCTGTCACCCAAACACTGACCACCAGCACAATCCACCATCTTCACCACACCCACCACCGACCAACAACATCTACCACTCCCCACCAACACCAGTCATCACCATCCACCACTCGACCCTCATTACTCCCCTCACTACACATGAAAATTAAACAATCCACAAATAACAGATAAATAGTTGAAAATCATATTGTTATCATACTGAACATGATTCGAAACGAAATTACACTAAAACAAAGAAAATGTTACTGGTTAATCTTAATTTGGTACTCGATTCAGACAACCCTAGAAAATCAAGAACAAAACCCAAAATTAAAAAAAGAAAATCACATTAACTAATGAAACTTCAAATTATAATGAATCGGAGAATTATTGCATTAGAATCTGTGTCAAACTTGCTATCAGAGGAAAACAAAATTAAAATTGAACAAAAATCTATTTTGATTGGATCAAACTATGTATCAAAATAGTTCTAACTTCTAAAATAAAACTTACCGATTTGAGCAAACATAAGAGAAGAGTCTGATAATAAATCGTACGTCGATTGGATCAAGAGATTGGAGCTCGTTTTCTTCATATTGCATCTGAAAAACCAAAATTGGAGCTCACTTTCTCGTCGGGCAAAACATAATAGAAAGAAGATTTTTATGCAAGTTTATTTAGGGGCATATTTGTCATCCAGGATTACATTTTACTTTATATTCTGCGCAGAATATCCAAAATAGATAATTGAACAGTATTTTTTTTCAATTTACGTCCATATAAACAATATCAAAATGTACAAGTCTGTATCACCTAGGAATTGTTGGTTTTGGTCTTTTTAACTAATTTTATGTTTATCAGCAATCTTGCAATTAATAATTTAACCAAGAGTGCATTGTTTATTCTTCTAAAGCTTGCCCGCCGAAGAAATCTCTAAAATCTGGCTATCAAGTACGAAAAAGTCAAAAACCAACATTCAGATATATGATTCTTCTTATTAGAGTACTAGATCTTAACCCGTGCCGTAACGACACGGGATGTTTTGTCTCTAATACGATATTGTTCACATTCCTCTTGCTTCATTTTTTTCGTGAGTAATTATTTTGATATTCAAATAGGTTTTGGGAAACAAAATGGGTTACCTGATCTTTTTATTTTTTACTTAAGCATGTTATTCCAATTTATTATCTGGACGGAGTAATAATATTGTGCCAACATGAAAATAAAATAAAAAATACAGTAAATAAAAAAATTCCCCATTTATTGTTCCATCATACCATAATTTCAAACTTCAAAAAAAATATTTCATCTAACAGTACATATACCTAAACTGCCAATCCAAGTCCATGATGTTTATGAATACATTTGTTCCGAAATTATTGATAACTAAGGCTCTAAGGAGTGAAGCAAAAACCCATAATAGTTTCCCTACTATAGATAAACACTATTTATTTATTTTTTGCAAATGTGAGAGTTATAAAAATGAAGAACCCTTGGCTATTGGAAGGCTGAGATATACACATGTGAGTTGAAAAAATAAACTTATAATAGTAAATCAAAACATGTGTAAGATTCTTTCTCAATCATATTGATAACATAAAATTGAAGAAATTCGTGGATAAAAAGATTTCACACCAACTATGCTAAGTAGTGCATGAATGACGTTCTCACATCTAGTGTTACTCAAGTAATTTGGAGTTTTAAAGAGCATAGTCATATTGATATTTGTATCTACATAAATTCAACTAACCTTCCGAAGAAAAATTATTAGTTTCAAGGTAGAGCCGACACAAACTTATGTCGCATTCAATGTATACAACACACATTGGGTTTAATCGACCTTGAGATTAAACAAATACCCCAACATTATTCAAATAATATCTACAAATACGGGATCGAAACAAAGTGTTAACGGGGAAAATGAGAGACTAACATCAGTTCTACAAAGAAAAAACCCTATATGTATCAAAGTTTGTTAACCAAACATGTATTCAAATTAAAAATTCATCAACTTAACACAAAAATATAAAAGAACCCAAGTTAAATCAATACTTGCATAAACAAAACTTATAAGAGAATTTTGTAATTATTAAATACCTTTAAAATCACTATTAGAGATTTAATTGAATACCTCTTTAAAACTACGGTAGGACGAAATCACCAGATTAATCTGTAGAAATTTCACTGGATATGTAGCAATTCAGAGAAGTTTACACTAGTGGTGATGCGTTCCATCTAAGTGTTGTTCGATTGATTATTTTTTTTAGAAGGTTTCGGTTTTCATTGGAGAAACCGAGAGGGAGCGTTTCATTATATTCATTATCATTCAGAAATCCAAGACCAACTCGCCCTCTGCTTACGGGATCTCAATACAACCTTAGATTTCTCTTTTTGGATGGAGAAACCTTGATACTAAATATGTAGTTTTTTGTGTTATTTATTATATAACGTGACATCCAAATGTTTTTTTTTCTTCTTCTTAATTTTCATGTATTTTAACCGAGTTTATATTAGCATTAAGACGATCAACCACATTTCTAATTTATAGTGTTATCCTTTTGTAGCAGCACATAATTAACATAGTCAATTACTACTCATCAAAACCGGCCAGTACCACAAACCACCAGATATCACTTCTTTTTCCACCACCACCATTTTCCATCCCTCGTAGAATATTGGGCACACTTATAACTTTTAGTCCCACACGTCATGTATAAAGTTTATATTTAACAAACTTAGGTCGTCAATTAATTTATTCTAATATTTGTTTTTTTGTTAATACTGAAAACTATGCGTACGGACGGTTACCAAAGATAGCAGTGGTACCAAAAACAACCATTTTGTCTTATATGATTTGGTATCAAAAACAACCAACTATACTTTTCACAATACAATGTTACCCGTCATGTAAAAATAATTTGATTCAAAAAGAAAAAACCAATACCACCGCCATTAAAACCATTCAGCGCCACTATTTCTTCCACCAAAACGAATGTTACCGCCTCCACCACTTAGTAACACCTTCCACCGCTTCCACCACTTACTTCTTCCTCTACTACCACCACCACCACTAATATCTATTGAAATAATTTTTGTCAAAATTATTATTTATTGATGGAGATATGTATTAATATTAATTAAGGGATATTTATGATGTAAAATTAATAAATCATTTATCATGAGAAATTAATGAGACATCAATTAATAAAACACTTATACTAATTAATATTTAAGTTGAACAAACCATAATCATAGATTTATCTTCTCTATAGACAAATCACTTATACTAATTAATAAAACACTTATACTAATTAATATTTAAGTTGAACAAACAACCACTGTTGATTTATATTTTCTATCAATTCCAACCAAGGTGGAACAATGGTTAGGGGTCACTCTTATGACACAATAGGTCATGAGTTCGAACCTCTCCGTTATAATTTTTGAAATTCCATATATTGACTTGAGTATTCATTTTTAATTCATAATATTGGAATGAACACCACGTGTGCGACTTGTAGGGTGTGGCACGGAGAACCACGGCCTTTGATTTATCTTTGCCAAAGATAAATCCTGACCACCACTCAGATAGGAAATTCCATATATTGACTTGAGTATTCATTTTTAATTCATAATATTGGAATGAACACCACGTGTGCGACTTGTAGGGTGTGGCACGGAGAACCACGGCCTTTGATTTATCTTTGCCAAAGATAAATCCTGACCACCACTCAGATAGGCAAAGTTATCTAAACTCTGCTTTATACTTATACTATTGATTATTTAGGCAACAATGGTAGTCATTTACTATGTTATTGCTAGAAACTTTGTGGATATTTTTTTCATAATCAACCAGATTAGCTAGGATGATCATGACACTGGGTTATCACTTATCGGGCAATGTTGCAATCCCCGACATTGGGCGGTGATGCACTCTCGCTCAAAGCTATAAAGTCTATGCGATGACTTGTTAAAATCTCTATTGCATGCATTATTGATCACTTATAGTGCTCTATCTTCCTCTAAGTCGATACAAAACGAAAAGGAGAAAGAACGGTACAAGCCGACTATGCAATGTGGACGAACCACACTCCACACAAAGTGGAGAAGACCAACAAAACACAAGATAGAGATCAAACTAGTTTTTTTTTTGGTAGGACTCTCGAGGTTGTATTAGTTACTAGTAGGCCATTCCATTTGTGCTAGCTAGTAAGAATGTTAATTGGATAGGGTCCGTTCCATTGAGTTGTTTAATTACAACACTTTTCTAGTGTTGACTTGATCCACTGGGTCTGGGTGTGTCCCATTATATCACGACCTTGTGAACTAGTTGAGTGAAGATATTGAGACGGTGTCTAGGAGTCTAAGACCCTGACTTTCGGGGATAGTATAGTACTATCTAGATCCTAGCCTATGCGCAACAACTTGGCCAACATTATAGGTGGTTGCCTGCCCTATATGCATGGAGCTTGGAAGTCTTTTTTATTTTATTTTTAAATAGAGTGTCATTGTTGCCGCCTTCAAATCCATCTATAAGCTAAATGTCTTTCGCCTGTCAAAAGTTAGCTTGGTTAAATCGTTGGCTAGTTAAGGTTAAGATTCCAATGGAGTGGAGAATTGACATAGACCGCGCATATACTGACCGTCCCTTTTACGTGGGGCACTCGCCAAATTCCGTCAACCTAGTCTTAAAGTTCCCCAAGTAGGCAAGAAGTACATTAAGTGGGGATACGGATAGGGACCATAGCAAGTAGTAACCAAATCCAAGTATCGATCATAGCCCATACTCCATAAGACAACACAACAACAACAACTAAAATCCATAAGATAAGGGCTAGCACTATGGGAGGGGTCATCCCTTCCCTATCCCTCTATTTCCCTCAAAAACCCAAAATAGCAACTATTGTGGTCTCCCATATCCCTACACGAATAGGGATATACCCCTCTGTACCTACATGGCTGAACAGATCTGATCACTCGTGTAGGGAAGGGAAATCACACGGGTACTCAGTACCCATATTATTTTACGCGTAAAGACGTTGATACACATAGCTTTCTGTACGCGTACTGAGTACCCGTTTCGGGAAATAATTTTTGTTTGACCTTTTTTGGTTAACACCTCTCTCACACCCGATCCTAACCATCCATCACTAATAACGGCTCTATTTTCTACGTCGTCGGATCCCAACGGCCATTTTTTCAAAACCCCTATAAATACCACTCTTATTCTCTACTCAAACCACACCAAATCAATTTCTTCTTCCTACATCAATTGATTTCTTCACTAAAATCTTTCAATTTTATTATTGTTTAAGTAATAATTTTAAATTTAGTTTTGGTCATCAATGGATGGGACTCAAAGCCAAAAAAGGAAACACAGAACGAGATTTAGTGTTTTGGAAAATCATCACCTTATTACTCAGTACCTTGCAGTTTGTTATAGCAGTTATGTAGATAAGGAACTGTTTTGGGAGGTGCTTTTTAATAAATTTGTCGAAGCTTGTGGTGAAAATCGAAACTGTCGTACTTCAAAAAGCGTTCGTAATCGGTTTAACAAAATGAAGAGTGAAGTGGATAACTTTTACGGATTTTAATCCTATTTCATCTCAAATGAATAAAAATTTCTCTAATATGTTTAATTCCCCACCCTCTAGTTCCCAAAATCCACCCTCAAGCCAGTTCGTGGAAAATCCATTTGCAAATCCATTTCAAAATAATATCCCTAACGGTATCCCCTTTGCATCAGGATCTAACCCTACTACGAGACCAATGACTATACCTGGAACATCGTCTGGTGGATTTACAGGAGATAAACGCATTTCCAGAGCAGGGAAACAAGCGCAAATTCCTAAAAAGCGGGTTGCGAAAAATAAACCCGGCACACCATCCTCACAAGACTCTCAGATGAGCGACGCGGGCAGTGAACTTGTTGATTATCTAAAAGAATCCCGATCGATTATCCCACCTCGTCAGCTACAACAAAACCAAGTTATGGAAAGGTTGTTATAGACAACTCAACAACAAATTCAGGCTGCTCAAATGAAAGAAGAAAGGGAAATAATGCAATTGGATCTCGAGAAGATGACTCCAAAGGCAAAATAGTACTTTGAATATCAACAGAATGCCATACTTGCCAGGCAGATGCAGAGCCAACAAGATAATATGTTCCATTTTTAATAGCTTAGCTTAGTGTTTATTCGTTTTAAGTAATGTCGTATTTTATTTCTTGTAATCCGTTCAATTAGTGATAGTGTAGTTAATTTTATGTCGGTAACAATTATTTATGTATTTCTAATTACGATAATTTGAAAAAAATTAAGTTATTCCAACGGATCTTTGGTAACGGGTAATTCCGAACAACTAAATTCCAGCGACTACTTAACTGCCTATTATAAATTATCAAAATCTTCCTCAACCTAAACAATCCAAAATTTTAAGCGTATCCTCAGTATATAAAATTTATTTGATTTTGGAAGATAACATGGTAATGGTTGGGTATACCGTAGAAGAAGATGTTGCAATCACCGCCGCTTTTGTAAATTCTTGTAATCTGCCTACTCAAGATACTCAATACCTCTCCGCGTATGAACAATGCACATTGGTGTTCGACGGCTTTGTACAAGCGTTCGGAAACGTTAATAACCGAACAAGACGACAAGTTCAACAACGGATTTCTCGAATTTATATAATGGTTCGCAAGTACGTTGCAATTCAAAAAAGGATTCATGGTTACGCTCCTCAGCACATGACAGTTGCGATTACTGTACGTCATCGTAAATGGTTATGATATTTAAAATGTTGTCTACTTCTACACACTAACCTATTTCCTTTTGTTTGTTTTGCGTAGGAGGAAATGGGAAAATTTGTGTACCAACTAGATACTCGTACTGAATTTACATGCTTTGAGTGCTACTTAATCTTTAAAGCTAACCTGGGTAACATGGATTATTACAATCCGGAAATGAATGTCGGCGGTCCTCCAGAGGTTTAAAGGATTGGTGCACGTGTTGTTCCGCAACCGGGATTAGTAAAACTAGTAACCTGCGCTTTTATTCAATAATTGTAATGTACTTTTATAACGACTATTTTCAAACAACTATATCGCAACGGCTTGTTTTGTGTACGTGTTGTTCCGCAACCGGGATTAGTTTGTGTTAACTATCTTCAAACAACAAACGGCTATATTTCCGAAACTTGATTAACATCTGATGTTGAAACACACACAGAAATACGGAAAATTACATAAATTTAAGATAAAACATTCAAATCCAATCATTCATCAGGATTGTTGTTCCGAAGACTTGATTAACATCTGATGCTGAAAGACACACAGAAATACGGAAAATTACATAAATTTAAGATAAAACATTCAAATTCAATCATTCTTCAGGATTATTGTTTCGAAGACTTGATTAACATCTGATGCTGAAAGACACACAGAAATACGGAAAATTACATAAATTTAAGATAAAACATTCAAATTCAATCATTCTTCAGGATTGTTATTCTGAAGACTTGATTAACATCTGATGCTAAAACCTTTAGGCGATATAGCTACATTTCGTATGGATTGTAGCTATCGTAAACCGCTTTTAATAGATGATAACATTCATCATGAGGAAAATTGTCGCCTGTCTGGTTAAGATAGCCTAAACGAGCAGCACTTATCTGAAATTTATAAATTAAAAGTAGCTTAAGTATATTTATTTACTTAAAAGTTAAAGAAATATGTTAAACTAATTTACCCTTTGTTCATATGCCATTCCAGGATTGCGTATGTTAACATCGGCTTGAATAGTGACAAAAGTTATGATACCCTTGTTCATCTTGCTCCACCTAGCTCTAAGACCTCCCTTGTCTCTGCCGTTTGGATTTCCGGAAATGTTATCAAAAAATTCAAAAACATTCTTCCATAATTTGTTGCCTGACGCCTGAACTACGTTAAGAATTTTGTTGGTTGCTTCAATCCATGCTTGCGTAAGAGCAACATCTGCTTCTTTGCTGAATCTTACCATTTTTATAAAACTGAGGTATGATAGATAGTTGGGATAGGTTCACTTTGGAAAGTGATTTGATATTTATATGATGAGAGGAATTTGAATTCCAAAAAAAAAGAAAAAGACGTTATACAGTAAAAATTATCATTGAAAAATATGGAACAACATTAAGAAAGTCAAAAGTAGCCGTTATACAGTGAAATAAAACATTTTTTTTAAGAAATTTAAATACTAGCCCTTTTTATAAATCAAACCATGGAAAATTACCACTACCCTGATGTTGGTAGGTGGTTGTACTTTGGTTGAATGGCTCAGACGGATTGTGATATACGTAAGGTTCTTCTTGACTATTTGGAACAAAAGAACTCGTCGACGGTCCCGATTCACGAGACTGACCTTGGATAGATGACTCACATGTATATGGGGCTTCATGCAGTTTCACAAATCTCACACGTGGTGCTTCACCATATTTTATTTGGTGTTGCAGCTCTGTTGTGTAGTCATAAAAACATTGATGTGTAGCCTTGTATTTTTGTTCCATATCCACATAAGCATCGCGCCACATCTCCTGTAAACAACAAGGAAGGACGTGAGTATAATTCTTTTTCACAAGTCAAATATATTAGAATTAAATGTTAGATTATACTCACAGGTGTACTCAGGCTGAAATTATAGTTGGATTTAGGAAACATTCCCAAATACTCCATTCCAACTAGTATCTCAGACTACTGAAAGTCGGGGCCACATATTTTAGCCGTTGTTTCGCTTGGTGGATATGGGAAGAGATGACGGTCGACGGGCACCAACTCTTGTATGTATGTGCTTTGTCGTTGCGGGGCTGGTCGGCGTACATATGCATCTTTATCTTGGGTTCCATACAAATCCCGGTTTGCTTCATGTACAATTATACCCATATACTTCCCTACTGACCTCTCCTTCCACCAAACCTTATATTGTTGATCGGATACTTCATCAAAATGCAGGCGATCAAGATTCTGGTCCGTGTACAAATATGCATTATTGATGTCTTCTATTGAATCAGGAGGGTTGCACGGTATTACAGTCAATCCAAGAACTTGATTGAGACATCATAAGCCCAGGTACATGACGTTGTGCCCAAATGGATCGTAAAAAACCATACGTGTTAAAGAGATTCGTTTAGCCTCTTCCACCTCGGGTTTACTTTTCCATTGACTCTCCTCCCATGGAAACCAGTATACGGAATCGAATGCAAAGTTATCAATCTGGTTATTAACAGTAGTCACAGAATGGGCACCTGAATCTCTCTGACCACCTATTTTTGTTTCTCTTTGAGATCCATCATATAACCTACCAGCTGGCCACATATCCATATTTTCATTTTCAGCCTTTGTATAGGGAAATAAGCCCAAAACCAAGGCTGCAAAATTAAACGTTGTTATTAACAACGTTAAACAATATAATGTTAACAAAAATAAATAATAAGGAAAGTAAGATTACGAGAGGGTACAGATTTTTACCATCAAAGGAAACGAGAAGAACTGCAATTCAGGAGCGTTGCTCGTGACTCCGGTACTTAGGCCCCTTAACATATGGGAACACACCGCCGAACCCCAATCATAATGCTTCAGCACACTTAAATCCCTCATTATACGAAGCCATTTAACCTCAACAACACTGTTCTTGTTTGGGAAAAGGACATTCCCAATAAACCAAATCAAAAACCATCTTGCCATTTGCTCCTGCATTAATACATCGTTCTCTAGGCCGAATCTATGTACAAGAAACGCTTTAATTAAAATCTTCCTGATCCCATTACATCTCTTTCTTCATCTCTAATAATTTCTTTTACGTTAATAACGACAACGTTGTTTTCGCCTTTTTTTCTTCTGGTAGTAGGTTTCGCCATAAGATATGGGAGAAAACAGTCTATGGTATGGGGAGAAATTTCATGTATTTGCTCCATACTAATTGAGTCCAATGATATGGGATTTCCTCGGCCTATTGGAATTCTGGTTATTTGAGTGAAGTCTAATGGGGTAAACCCTATTTCAAAACTAGGGAAGTGAAATGTATTGGTGGTATGCCACCACCTTTCAAATATACCGGTAGTAAGGCAGTTGTCTTGTAGTTTTGGATATTTTACTTGGAAAAGTGAACCGAACCCACAGTTATCTACAATCACTTTAGTAGTAGGAAATTTAGAAATTGAGGTATACATTTCATGAATTTGACTTATACTACTGCGATGTCTCAACGAATTCAGTTTAGCGTTAGACATATCAAGGATTTTCAATTTATGATCACTATGTTCTGTTGAATAAACCGGAAATATCTCTTCCATAATTCGTTGAAAATCAACCATTTTCATCTACGGCACACATGTACATAAAAATCATCACAAAACAATCATAAATCATGTATTTTACATATTCAAACATACAATGGATGTATTTTACAAGATCAACAACAAAAATTACCCACATTGTCTACTAAATTACCAAAATCATAAATCATCAAAAACAATACCATATCCATATACATTTAATCATTCTTCAATACCAAATCATTCATCAATCTCCCACCAATGTGCCATATACAGAATACATATGCTCCTAATCATTCTACAATCCCAAATCATCAATTACACTACCTTATACATATCAAAAATCATTCATACACAACACCCTATTTCAAAAAATCAACAAAATATCAATAACTCAATCAAAAACGTCCCACAATATCAAACAACAATCAAACAACACTCAAACAACATTATAATCAACCAAACATCTAAATCAAACTCAACTAAAATTTAAAACCGTAACATTCTAATCACTAACCTTTGATGTTTTTGTGGACGAAATTAAAAATTGATTAAGGGATTATATTCCCCTTCGTGTTACCAACAAACCCTTTTGATCTTACCAACTGAATCGACCGGAATAAACACAAAAATCGAATGGGGGGAGCTGCAAAAGGGAAGAAGGGTTTTAGTGAAGAAGATGAAATGGGCGATAGAAATAAGTTATGTTAACTTAAACCTATGAAATGGGTACTCAGTACGTGTATTTAGTCAAGTCAACGAGTTGACTAATACGCGTACTGAGTACCCGCTTGGAACTATTCATACGCGTACTGAGTACCCGTATAATGTAGGGAAGGGATAGCAGAGCACCATAACAAGCATGCCTTTCATGTACCATCCCTTCCTTTATTTGAGGGATAGGGAAGGTATAGCTAGCACCATAGTGCTAGCTATAACACAACAACAACCTATTATTCCACACATATCAACTCCGCTGATGAGATAATCTGATCACTGTGTAGAATTCAGTAATCAGTCTTTAAGTTGTAACTCAACCTTTAATGCCCTCATTATGGCGTAGATGAATGTGGTATCCTTACATGGAAATCATTATGTATTCTTTCCTGAAAGAGTAACTCTTTTGAATATCAGCTATGAGTTCGAGCAACTTGACAAGAAAAAAATATTTTGAGGAGGAACTTTTTTATGAGGAACAATTTTTGATGTGTGTATATGAGATAAACAGTAACATGCTATTTGTCTTTTGTGAACCATTTTACTCAAATCAAAATTTTGATCTTCTACCACAAACTTGTCCTTCCTCCTTAAATCTTGTTATTTTTGTCCAATGTAGACTAAATTATAAAGGGGTTTGTTTTGGGTGTTGTATAAAGTTTATTCATCTATTTCCTTTTTAGTTTTGGGTTTTTTGTAATTTGCTTACTTCATGTAAGCTTTTTCAATATAATTCTTATCTTTGTTGGGAAAAAATAAAATGTAGACTAGATTAATAATTTTTCTTTAGTGTATATCTCGTTTTTACCGAACTCCTCTGCAAAGGCTTATGTTCTCTACTTGCGTAGGCATAGTCTTTAGAATAGTACGAGTCACGATTCGAATCGTATGTTTCGTGTCACAATATCCCAAATCGATTAGAAACATGATATGAAATCGTATCTATTAAGAATCTTGAAGATTACTTGAAATAATACGATTCTTGACTATCATTTGACTTCGAGTGAGTCAACTTTTCTTGTTTGATGGAAAAATAGCCAACAAGATTGGAACCACTGACCTAAAAGTTAAGTTGAGATGTAAACACTGCGCCACTCAAGAATTTTGATTTTATTTTATTTATATTAATGTTTATACTAGTTTTCAAAGTTCTGAAAACATTTATTTGCACATACGCATTCATATTAGTTTTTAAGGTATATATAGAGATGGCAATGAATCTATGATTCGTGATTCAATATACGATCCGATACTTAAAGTCTGAAAACAGTACACGTTAAGATTTCACAACCTTGTGTGTAGGAGTTATTAAATTATTTCTCTTCTCCTAACTCTTTATTAGAATTAGATTAAATCAATAAATCTATCCAGTTGGCCACCTAAACAATGAATTAATCAATCATCAACAATTTTTTTTTTGTAGTAAAAGCAAAAGATCATCATGTGAAGAACTCAAAATAGATTCATATAGTCATCCAAGTCATGCTTAGATCTTATGATTTATGTTAAATGACTTAGATGTTTAGCTACTCATGGATGTAGAAACACCTATGAAATACATATAAAAAGTAAAATAGAAACCGTTACGATAATGAAACCGCTAAAACCCTAGGTTACGCCTCTTTTGTTGACGTTCCATACAAAGCTTTCAAAGTGATATAAAAAGGTCACTTCTTATTGTTTTGGTTTTCTTCTTATAAAACCTCAAGTTATAAGTCAAAAACGTGTTAAAACGGACCCAACACGTTTGCCACATTCAACATGGTCAAGTTATAAGTCAAAAACGTGTTAAAACGGACCCAACACGTTTGCCACATTCAACATGGTCCTTTATCACGACCCTAATGACTTTAAAGAACAAAAATAGCTCAAATTCTATATATGAAAAACTTCAAGATTTTCCATGCTCCATTCCTATATTCTTGACAATTGTAAACACCAATATTTGCCCAAATATCTGCCAAAAAAAGCCCGAAAGTGGTCATGGTCGAAATTCCATGACCTTGACGACTTTTGTGCTAATTTTCCAATTTCTTGAGTCTCTCTATTTGTTCCTAAACTTCTTCGTATGACCTCGGAATGATCTCATTCTGTTTACGCTGGAATCATCTTTCCGTTCTCTTTAAAATGGCTATAAAAACTCATGACTTTCGAGATTCACATTCTTTAGTTTGGCTCTTTCTTGTGTTTTCGACATTATTTACTCATTTTTGTCGCATTTCTTCCACTTATCTAGACACTTAATAAATACTTGGAGTACTTCATTTCTTAGTTCTTTTATACCCATTTTCGCTATTTTTGAATGATTTTCCTAATAAAAAAAATAAAAGAAAACTAGCTTCATACAAGATAATTTGCAGGAATTATAACAAATATTAATATAGATTTGACACTAAAATCATATATATTAAGCACTTTTCAATTATCAACGTAATTTGCACCAAAATTCTATGGTGATTTTTCCCGCTATTCAAATTGGGAGAACCTTAAAGATTATTAACCTTACTCACGGAAACATCTGGTGGCGGGCTGCCTTGCAAACTTCTGGTTTTGTACTTTTGTTTGATTTTTAAAGATAATTCCATTCATTAAATTGAATAGCTTCTGAATTAGTAATAAGCTACACAAAAACATTCCAGAAATAACATCAATCTTGTTTAAACCAATAAATCCAGGTTCATGTCATTCATGTAATGACTTACCTTTTCCCCCAATAACGGGAATATAGTCTCACATGGAATAAGACATTACCAGTTCAAGGTTTTTTAAATACCTATGATGAATCAAAACCATTACATATAATTTAATTACTCCATGGACCAAAACGTAAACAGGAAATGTAAAGTTTCTCCCCAAAATGATATTAATGGTACACAATTGGTCGAGCAATAAATAAAAGAAGCTTTATAATAATCTCAACTATACTGTGAAGGATAAATATCAGAAGTCTGTAAATTTATGATCAAGATAAATTGACTTAATTAAAAAGTTCGAAGAATGTGTATGCAACCAAACAATTTCCATAAGCGGTTTGGAAAATTACACAACATCATGTGGTAGAAGATAAAAAAGAGACCATCCAATAGGTGCGTCTATCAATACTGCAAAGTACTGAAAATATATTCATTGTGTAAGGTGAATAAGCCCTTACAAATTCCACCGTAAATACTGTGTAGGAATATTGGTGATTCAATGAGTCACTACGATGTTGTTGTAATTGTGTTTTGACAACCATATTTCTCTAGGAACAAATGATTGCATCCACATTTAACAGAAGCTTTAGGTTTTACAAAGGATGTCCATGATCATTATGTATATTCTGTTTATTTTGGTAGAACCCGTGTGTTCAAGTCGATCATGCCTAAGCATGAACAATCCAAGGTTTTTAAACTTCTGGTGAATGACTATATGAGATTCGACTGTGAAATTTATCGAATGGCACACCCCAAAAAAGATAGCCTTAAGTTTCTCTACAATGCGCTTCTGACACAGACCAAATGACGTAATAAATACTCCATAAAATGCCCACTTATCTCTTCAAGGAGGTAAATATGCTAAACAGTTTCAAAACTCAATAGATTCTCCTGGAATTAGGTATAATACAAGGCGTCAAAAAGCAATACCTTTTGTACCTCCTGGTAGATTGATACACACTTTTACGGAACCATCTTTCAAAGTATTCGAAGTTGAAATGTTATTTACATTTCCTTTGAACCTCTATAAGTAACTAAAATATTTACGAGTTCGTTGTTGTGTTTGTTGTTATGCCGCCATGAGAAAAATATCTTCATCGTTTATATTGATATTGGATAGATCATTTCTGGAAACTATACCTCTCGGTATAGATATATAAAAGAAAATAATGAAGACCTTAATAAAAGTACTTAATGGCCATGGTTCATTCGGGAACCTTGAATTTTATGGCTTATTCCTAAAATCCAACTATTTGCGTAGACCATTTCTAAAGTATATTTTTATGGGTTACTTACGAAACCCATAATAATTTGGTTTACTAAAAAAATCTACAATTCATATGTTGGACCACTTTTTGGGTCCCTCTCATAGATTACTTATAGAATCCATTGACTACAAAACAAGTAAATAAATGAAATGGACCAAATTCAAATTAAAGAAAACATCAACACGTATAGGTTACTAACATGATGTCAGTAAATTTTCGACTTTGTCACCTTTAAGGATGGCGAAATATTAATTTATAGGTATTCACATGGACACTTCTTTACGAAAAATATTTCCTCATATCGTAACATGTTGCTTCAGGAGACACTGATAAAAACCGGTTAACACTTTGTGACGGTTGCTTCAGAGACCGACCGGCTAGCCGGATGCGCAACTTGTATCCATGTAGCGTTTATACGGTATTCCAACTTCTGGTGGAATTTTTTTAATTTCTGGAGATTATTACAACCAATAAATATCGAGTTTGTGCAATCTTAATTTCGTGGGATGCAATAATTTGTGGCTTTACTAATATTAAAACCGTTATTACATTAAAAAAGACATAAAAGGGGAAAGTATTATCAAAATTCGGAGAGTTAAAGCTCTCATCTTTCCGATACTAACACAAAAATATGAATATATATATATATTTCCTCATGATATACACATCCTTACCCAAAGCTAACATAATAACCTTATTACACTTTGATTAATCAAAAATTATTATGAGAATCACAAGTTGCTTCTGAAAAAACGGGGTCTAACAACCACACCCAATATTTCTATTAGCAATCTGTATGGACAACTCCGAGTTACTTTTTAGAGAATCAACTAGACAGTTAGACTCAATCAATAGAAAATATCTCAAGGAGTTTATTATCTATATCTCTCAATTTGATTTACTCAAGCAAATACAATCGGTGAGTCTTAATCAAAGAGAGATAACTTGGATGGTACCAAAGACCAACATCCAAGTGTCAATCAATTTAAATCAACAACCAATAAGGTCGGATATTCTAATTGATTGAACAACGCACAACCTGTATTATTTTAATTATATAACAAAATATAATGCGGAAAATAAATAACACAGACACCAGAATTTTGTTAACGAGGAAGCCACAAATGAAGAAAAACCCCGGGACCTAGTCCAGATTAAACATACACTGTATTAAGTCGCTACAGACACTAGCCTACTCCAAGCTAACTTCGGTCTGGACTGTAGTTGAACCCCAACCAATCTCACACTGATCCAAGGTATAGTTATGCCCTTATGCCTCTGATCCCAGCAGGATACTGCGCAGTTAATTCCCTTAGTTGATCTCACCCACAACCAAGATTTGCTACGACCCAAAGTCGAAGATTTTAATAAATAAATCTGTCTCACACAGAAAATTTTACAAGATAGATAAATTCGTCTCCCATGAATAAAACTATGAGTTTTGTTCCGTCTTTTGATAAATCAATGTGAACAGGAACCAATCAATAAAACCAGACTTATATTCCCGAAGAACAGCTCAGTTTTATCAATCACCTCACAATAGACTTAATCGACGTAGCGAAAAAAGATATTGTGGAATCACAAACAATGAGACGAAGATGTTTGTGATTACTTTTATATCTTGCCTATCGGAGAAATAAATCTCAAGCCAATTTTTACAATTGTACTCGTACGATAGAATATGCAAGATCAGATCACACAACTACGATAAAAGTAGTATCGGTCTGGATTCACAATCCCAATGAAGTCTTTAAGTCGTTAACCTGGTTTTAGAAGAAGAAAACCAAAGGTTAAAGAAGAATCTACTCTAGGTTAGCAAACTAGTATCACACAGAATGTGTGGGGATTAGGTTTCCTAGTCTCTAGAGTTCTCCCTTATCATAAAGCCTAAACTAAATGCATTCATCAAGGAGTTCATAAAGATACAAGATAACCCCTCTAATATTCCACAGCCGCACTCCCCACAAAGATTTGGAAATTAAGCACAAGTTCAAAAGAACTCTCCCCCATAAAATGTCATTCCCGAAAGAACAACAAGAGCGACCTTAATTTCAAAAGAAAAGAAGGATTTCTTTGGACACCAAAAACCATTAGAAGTGATTTTCTATATCCAAAATTCTCAATTAAACTAACCATAAGAAAACCCATGATTAGTTTAATCAAAATACACAATCAAATTAAACATAAAAGTGATCAATTTAATTGAACATGCTCGACATAAGAGAAATTACGGAGTTACGACTATGTTAACCACAAAGGAATGATCAACTCAATCATTTTATGCTCAACACAAGAAAAAATTGTGGAGCATTGCAGTATACACATAAAATATGGATCAGGGAAAGATCAATACTGCGGCATACAAGGATTCATTCTATATTTCATCACTATTTGCACAATGACATACAATAAACATAATCCTTGGGAACAAAAATTCATCATATCTTTCATCAATTATTTGCATAACGACACAATAAGTTCAATTTTTTGTTTGTCAAGAGTTTATCGATATTGAATCAATACATGCATATCAACATATAAAAGAGATAACTTTTGACATCGTATGGGACAATAAGTTCACGGACGCAAACACACATATCCCTTAACATATTGCAAACCATAAAGATTAATACTGCATTAATCATCTTCCAAATCAACTTTAGAATAAATCTAAAAACATTACAAGATGAAAACGTTGGACATAGCTATGTGAAATCACAATAACTTCTATTCCAAACTCTAGTAATCCTTCTCAAAAACAAGAATAAATTCTCATAAGAAGTTTCCTAGGCACCAAGATAAACTCGTAATGCACATATAAGATGATTTGTCCTTAGAGGGTAGATTCAATCTTTTTCGCCCGGATTTATACCAAGAAAGGCTACCAAAGGCGTATAAGAAGATTTTATTAACAAAGAAGAACATACAAAGTCATTAACAACCATGCACCATAGTTCACATAAGATGATTGTGAACATTCAAGAATCCCATAGTAATGCGTAGTACTGCCCATTCTTGAACTTCCTTCTTTGTGATTTACCAACAACATTCTTGTAAAAGCTACAAATTATCTTGTAAGAGTAGTACTCCAAGAATCCAAGTGCCCAAGTTCAAGAGAAGTGGAACAAGTGCAACGAAACGGAGCAAAATACTAAAAAACAAGAGACAGGACAAATACCAATCTTAACTCATCCAAATTCAAGGTTTCTCATCTCCACTTTGAAGAGAATTCAAATAGGAAGATAGTGCAAAAATAACGAGTTCATTACGAGTTCGGACGAAGAAGTTACGGACAAAACAAGTTGACCGAATATCGACGTCTACAGGCAAGTCCGTGAACTTACGGGTTTGCACACGAATTTTCAAGTCCGTGAACTTAAACTCCTGGATTTTGGTTTTAAAAGATGTTATCCATACTTGGTATGTGTACCATGAAGTCAAAACATCCCGAACCACTATTTTCAAACCTAAACATTTAAGAACCTTAAACACAGATCAAGTTAGGTAGAAATGAATGATAAGCAAGGTACATGGATCATTATAACTACTCTAAGCAAATAAAAACACAAATATTGCTCAAGTTTATAGACATACCTTTTTAGAAGAATCCAATCGACTTATCAAACATAATCCGTGTGCCCCAATTCTCGTGCTTTCCTCACCGTATTCATAGCAGGGCATTCCTTGGTGAGGATGCACTTACAACACATTAAGGTTGTATTGAGGTGAACAATATCTTTCTCACCATAAGTGACTTTTGGATTATCATGAAAGAGATCACTTTTAGAACCTTTCACATCCAATTCCATCTTTCCAAAGAACTTTTTAAATTCCAACATCATGGATACTGCCTTTTCCATAGTCATGGAATTTTCTGAGAGATCATTCCTTTTCACACTCAAAATATCATCAATTTTCTTTGGTATCCACTTATGAGTGCGTTTAGGAACAACCGGAACTTTCTTCCTATTACTCTCTTCTAGATTTTTCGAGAGAGAATTGGATTGACTATTCTTTTGCAAATTAGTCTTTCTCCAATTGGGTGCATCGGATCTTTTCTTCGTTTTTACGAAGTTATCATTTTGATAACTATTACGATTGTGAAAAGACTTCGTATGACGTTTATATGCAAATCTAGGTTGATCACAACACTGATTCATTTGCCTAAAGGTTGGACAGTTACAACCTGTAACGTTAAGGGAATTAGTCTTAACATATGATCTTAGTTTCACAACTTCTTGTGATGCCCAAACAAGAACATCATGAAGTTTCTCATCCCTTATACGGAAACGACATCTCCTTTCCATGTGACCTTTATTTCCGCAATAGTGGCAAATATAAGGAATATTCTTACCTCGATCCGTGTGTGGTGACTTTGGAGGTTGATATACTTTTCTCTTTCGAACTTTAACTGCCGGTGAAGGTATTTCACTTTTTCCATCAGTGGAAACCTTTTGTTGAGAAGCATCACTCGCCTTCACAAATTTTACCTCTTTGCTAGTACTTGGAACATCTATTCCCTTATAAACCAGTCCTCGTGTATCACGATGATTTTTACTTTCTCCTAGCATAGTGGTTAATTTGCTTGGACTAGAATTGAACTTTTTCAAGTCATCTTCCAACATCTTGATTTTATCAAGAGCAGCAGTTAAATCAGCCTCAAGGCGTTTTTCTTGAGCGAGATAAGCGATTTCTTTGTCATCAAAACTTGCTTGCTGAGAGTTAACCCTTCCTTCAGTTTCTGCAAGTTTCTCTTCCAACAAGAAGTATTTTTGATATACACGATCAAATTCAAGTGACTTTCTACTCAGGTTTTCCTCGGTATCTTTGAGGACCTATTCGCAAGAGAGATTTTGACTATAAATACCACCGTAGATCCTTTTCAATTTCTTTTTTTCTAGACATATAGGAGTAAGAAGTGATGTGACATGAGAAGTTGTAAAATTCTTCATTTTCAATGAATCCAAAAACTTATCATACTCTGAGACTTAACATCTCTATGAATATATGAATCACCTTCATCAAAAAGTTCATCCAACTGTTCTTCTAGGAGTGTTTCCCAATCAACAGTTTTTACATCAAGAGAATGTTTAGATATTGACTTTGATGTGACAGTTCTCTCAGGTGAATCCAAGCTTTTAGAATCATCTGGTAATTTATGAACTGGTACGTTATTAGAGATAGACTCGTCCATAATCAGATCACTACAAACACAGACTTATAAGGTCTTTAAATGTGTTTGCCTTATCTGATACCAATTCAAAAAACGGGGGTCTAACAACCACACCCAATATTTCGATTAGCAATTTGTATGGACAACTCCGAGTTACTTTCAAGAGAATCATCTAGACAGTTAGACTCAATGAATAGAAAATATCTCAAGGAGTTTATTATCTCTATCTCTCAATTTAATTTACTCAAGCAAATACAATCTGCGAGTCTTAATCAAAGAGAGATAACTTGGATGGTACCAAAGACCAATATCCAAGTGTCAATCAATTCTAATCAACAACCAATAAGGTCAGATATTCTAAATGATTGAACAACGCACAACCTGTATTATTTCAATTATATAACAAAATATAATGCAGAAAAGAAATAACATAGACACCAGAATTTTGTTAACGAGGAAACCACAAATGCAGAAAAACCCCGGGACCTAGTCTAGATTAAACATACACTGTATTAAGCCGCTATAGACACTAGCCTACTCCAAGATAACTTCGGTCTGGACTGTAATTGAACCCCAACCAATGTCACACTGATCCAAGGTATAGTTATGCTCCTACGCCTCTGATCCCAGCAGGATACTGCACACTTAATTCCCTTAGTTGATCTCACCCACAACCAAGAGTTGTTGCGACCCAAAGTCGAAGACTTTAATAAACAAATCTGTCTCGCACAGAAAATTCTATAAGATAGATAAATTCATCTCCTACGAATAAACATATGAGTTTTGTTCCATCTTTTGATAAATCAAGGTGAACAGGAACCAATCAATAAAACCAGACTTATATTCCTGAATAACAGCTCATTTTTATCAATCACCTCACAATAGTCTTAATCGACACATCGAAAAAAGATAGTGTGGAATCACAAACGATGAGACGAAGATGTTTGTGTATCTTGCCTATCGGAGAAATAAATCTCAAGCTAATTATTACAATTGTACTTGTACGATAGAAGATGCAGGATCAGATCACACAAATACGATAAAAGTGGTATCGGTCTTGCTTCACAATCCCAATGAAGTCTTTAAGTCGTTAACCTGGTTTTAGAAGAATAAAACCAAAGGTTATAGGAGAATCAACTCTAGCTTAGCAAACAAGTATCACACATAATGTGTGGGGATTAGGTTTCCTAGTTGCTAGAGTTCTCCCTTATATAGTCTTCAAATCAGGGTTTGCAATCAATGTTAGCTTAGTAACAAAGCATTCAATATTCACCTTTAGATGAAAACCTGATTAGATTCAAACTAATATTTATCAACCGTTATTTCTAAAACTTAGATTGTTATACACACATGTACTTGACGATTTTGGGATTGTGTAACCGTACCCAAACTTGTAATTAGTTGGTTCAACACTAGTTAACCAAATGGTTAGCCAAATGATATCTTTCATATTAACCATATTCTTCTTCACCATAACTAGTCCAAATGGCTCAAATGAACTAGTTAGAGAGTTGTTCAATTGCTATGAGATCTCATGTACTACACAACACATAATTGAAACAAAAATGATGTGATTCACTCGAATCGATTCATGAACTATAAAGCCATGGTGTGCAATAGCATTCCTTAGTTTATTATGATAAGTTCACAAACATCATTTTTAGACATAACCTACTCAATTTCGCGGACTGGGTTCGCGGACTTAAGTTCCCGGACGGAGTTCACAAACTCTAGCAGAAATTCTCAGGTTGGAGAACTATGCCAGTTCGCGGACTAGGTTCGCGGACTGATCTTGTATGCTGAGTTTGCTGACTGAGCTCACACACTTTTACGGTTTCTCTTGATCAATAAAGTTCGCAAACTTCAGTTCAAGCAATAAGGACTTATACATATATGTGTTACCACAACAATGCTTATATCCTCCTATGGTTATATTGTCTAAACTCTCATTTTAATCATTGAAACATTCTCAGAGGGTGTTATATAGTTGTTATTCACAAACTATTTTTTGTCAGAGCGATTTCCAAAATGATTGAAACATAACATGACTTTCGTCACTAGGTAAAGATGAACTTGGATAAAGTGAAAGCTTAACCAACACATATTTCGAAAAATAGATAAGCGAGATATACTCAGCTCGAAATATCATATGTGTATAATCTTAGTCTATATAGTAATACGAATTTTGTCTCAAGATAGGAGATAGAGTAGATAGACTTTCGAGTGATAGATAAGCTCAAGTCTCCACATACCTTTTAGTCGATGAAGATCCACTGGTTCCTTGAGTAGTCCTTCGTCTGGTATGATAATCGCCATGGAGTTTTGCTAAAATTAAAGAGTTTTGTTTAAATCAAGGAGTTTCCATTAGATGAGGGAAACATAAAAAAATAAATAAAATAAAATAAGAGACGTGTGGGCGTGTGGGACCGGCTTGGATCATGGTTGGCCGGCCAGGGCCCGGTCCCATGCGTTTTCCCTAATTTTATGTATTATTTCACAATTTAAAGGAAATTTCATAATTTGAAAGAAATATCATGAAATCAAGGAATTTCATGGGATTATGAAAACATGAAAAATATAAAAATAATAAAAGGGACGTGTGAGGCCATCTAGGGTTTGGACGACCGGCTATGGCCCGTGCACACGGGTTTTCCTAATATTATATAATTTTTCATGGGACCAAGAAAATATCATGAGATTAAGGAGTTTTCATGAAATTAGGGAAATAATAATAAAATAATGAGGAACCATGAGGTGTGGGGCCGACTGGGACTAATGCATGGCATGTTGGACAATGGTCACGCCCCCATCATGTTTTCCCTAATTTTATATTATTTCCTCCGTGCGAAGGAAGCACCGTGAAATTGAGGAGTTTCCTCAAAACGAAGGATATTTTTTCAAATGAAAGAATTTTCATGAACTCAAGGAAAATAACAAAAATATGATAAAAATATGAAACTGGCGTGGGATTGACCACCGCGCGGTCGGCCGATCAGTGGGCCCGTGATCCCAGCGCCTTGGTCAATTTTTAATTTTTAATTATTTTCTTTCTTATTTTGCATAGGTTCATCGTCTCGTCGTATTTTGAAATACTTGTTCGTGCGGTGATTGTTAGTGCATCGTCGTTGAGTACACTTTCACCATTTAAATCGGGGCTTACTCAGAGGTAGCTTAGACGCCCGTGCATTAAATATTTATTATTAACCCATGGATTTATGCAGGGAAGAACCATGGTTTGCAGCAATGAAATATCTGCGGAAATATTTGAATATTTTCGGAAATTCTGTGGATGAATCTAAGAATTTGGGAATAATTAACTTAAGGCTCTATACTAGCATAGCAGGCTGTCTAGGAGCATTAATTATTCCGGTATGAGCTTGATGGAGTTTCATATCCTTTATATAGTATGGATAAACTCGTTGTTTGTATCCTGAAGACGTTATCGCTCTATACTAGCAGAGCAAGCTGTCTAGGAGACGTCCATCCCGTGATACTATATAAAAATAATTACTGAAGTGTTCAGTATTCATGAGATATGTTGTTGTCTATCCGTGAGACCACATATCTACATGTACTCTGAGAGAAAGTATTCTCAATCAGGGGATTCGATGAGAGACCCTTATCTCAATACAGATATGTCATTGTCCAGCCGAGAGACTACATATCTGCATGTACTCTGAGAGAAAGTATTCTCAGTCAGAGGATTCGATGAGAGACCCATGTCTCAATACTCGCATCTGATTGCTGGATCAGAAGTTCACATAATTATGGGTTTACGATTTTAGCCTTCGTCAAAAATCCACCATCTACATTAAGTCCTCTGCTTAGTGAGGAAATCCGTGTTCCTCACTCAGCATTGAATGATGATTTTCCGGTCATAAACAATATAAGTAATTGAACTTAGTCGTAAGTTAAGACATTACCGAATTTTGATAGTACGAGCAAACCATGACTTGAATGAAGATCCCAGTGGCATGATGGAGCATCGTCTAATGAGCATAGATTGGTGTTGAACCGCTGATCTTGATGACGAGACCTTGGTCGTTTAGGATTCGCGGGCCGGGCCCAAAAAATAATCCTTATTTTAGGAATAAACGCTCGTTTGTTCGTTAGTTTAAGGAACAAACAAAATAGACCTGAGTCTAATGGTATAAAATTTTGTCTATGAGCTTTCACAAAAACAAAATTTTATCTTTGTGAGATTTTACAAAATGGAATAAACTCTCATTCCAAAGGTAAATGTTTGTACGAGAGAAAAGTTATTTTTTTTTTGAAAAGACGTGCGTCTGTTAATAAATTTTTTGTCTATGAGCTTTCATGAATTTTTTTATTTTCGATATGTGAGCGTTCACAAAATTTGAAAATATACTCTCACTTCAAAGACAAATGCTCGTACGAGGGAGCAAAATAGATAGATATATTTTAAATTTACGTGAGTTTCACGTTAAACATATGTATTTTGTAAAATCAATGTTTTGATTTTGAACAACTGTTGAAAGTAGACAATTATACATAGTGAAATAATGTCTATATGTGAGTTTTCAAAATTGTAGAATGGATGTATGTCCGAATTTTCAAAAACTGTTCATACAGTAAAGAGTTACATGGGTTGTTCATGATTTTATGAAAGATGTTGCAAAATCAAGTTTTGATTTTAAACAATTGTTAAAAGCAAACAATGATGTTTTCATGAATTTCGTGATTTCATAGTGTATGCACACACGGTAGAAAATCAGTGAATGTTCACATGAAGGGTTATGTGAATTATTCATAATTTCGTGAAAAGTCAGGTGTCAGACTTTTAAGTAATGGGTGTTGCTCGTCTTTGCAGGTTTGAAGGAGCGAGCAAGATTTTCAAAGTTTTACGTTATTATCACTAAGTTCGTGAAACCGTAAATATGTAAGAGTTGAGAGTTACCATTTTTGTTGACGCTGATGTGAGCATCCTAATTGTATGATTCATTGTTTTGTCGAATCCTGCGCTTTGTATGAATGATATGCTGAAATAACCACTTTGCATGAATGACTGACTCCAAGGATGATACTTCCAGAGATGGTGTTTCCAGAGATGACATCTCTACGGATGAGACTTTAAGAAATGCTACTCCTGGGATCTCTGAGTGATGGTGAGAGATCCTTCATACTGAGTTGTACTTCTGCTTATTTCATTAGCTTTACCACATGATGATCGTATAGTGAAATCCCAGATAAATGTAGATCCCAAGGACTAAAGGATGTTAGCAAATGACGTGCAGTCCCTAGCCGTTTCTTTGGTGAGTTGTTAGCGCTCCTTGTGTCATGACTTTTCCCTGCCCGTGCAATTAGGATCACGATGCCAAGGTTTGTTACTTCTTTTAGACTTTTTCTCCATCGATTGATAGCCTTCAACTTGTTCTCGGTCAAACAATCCAGCACTGATGAAGAAGTCGATGTAAGCATCTCTTTCGTGCAGGCGATCATGGCATCTCCTTGAATAATAATTATTATTGTTGATGAGTCCAGGAAGAAATCATTGTAGATAAGCAGCATGTTGATGAAGCACACTCAGAAAATTTCAGACTTCAGCCTTTGATAGAAACGCTGTAGAATCTTCGTCCGAAGTCGGATTTTCGCGGTCTTCCCATGTATCCTTATGCCCAGGAAATTTCCAAGCTTTATTTCACAATTTAAAGGAAATTTCATAATTTTATGGAAATATCATGAAATCAAGGAATTTCATGGGATTATGAAAACATGAAAAATATAATAATAATAAAAGGGACGTGTGAGGCCATCTAGGGTTTGGACGACCGGATATGGCCCGTGCACACGGGTTTTCCTAATATTATATAATTTTTCATGGGACCAAGAAAATATCATGAGATTAAGGAGTTTTCATGAAATTAGGGAAATAATAATAAAATAATGAGGAACCATGAGGTGTGGGGCCGACTGGGACTAAGGCATGGCCGGTTGGCCAATGGCCACGCCCCCATCATGTTTTCCTTAATTTTATACTATTTCCTCCGTGCGAAGGAAGCACCGTGAAATTGAGGAGTTTCCTCAAAACAAAGGATATTTGTTCAAATGAAAGAATTTTCATGAACTCAAGGAAAATAACAAAAATATGATAAAAATATGAAACTAGCGTGGGATTGACCACGGCGCGGTCGGCCGAACAGTGGGCCCATGATCCCAGCGCCTTGGTCAATTTTTAATTAATTTTTTTTTTTCCTATTTTGCATATGTTCATCGTCTCGTCGTATTTTGAAATACTTGTTCGTGCGGTGATTTTTAGTGCATCGTCGTTGAGTACACTTTCACCATTTAAATCGGGGCTTATGCAGAGGTAGCTCAGACGCCCCTGCGTTAAATATTTATTACTAACCCATGGATTTCTGCAGGGAAGAACCATGGTTTGCAACAATAAAATATCTGCGGAAATATTTGAATATTATCGGAAATTCTGTGGATGAATCTAAGAATTTGGGAATAATTAACTTAAGGCTCTATACTAGCAGAGCAGGATGTCTAGGAGCATTAATTATTCCGGTATGAGCTTGTTGGAGTTTCATATCCTTTATATAGTCTGGATAAACTCGTTGTTTGTATCCTGAAGATGTTATCGCTCTATACTAGCAGAGCAAGCTGTCTAGGAGACGTCCATCCCGTGATACTATATAAAAATAATTACTGAAGTGTTCAGTATTCATGAGATATGTTGTTGTCTATCTGTGAGACCACATATCTACATGTACTCTGAGAGAAAGTATTCTCAATCAGGGGATTCGATGAGAGACCCGTGTCTCAATACAGATATGTCGTTGTCCTGCCGAGAGACTACATATCTGCATGTACTCTGAGAGAAAGTATTCTCAGTCAGAGGATTCGATGAGAGACCCATGTCTCAATACTAGCATCTGATTGCTGGATCAGAAGTTCACATAATTATGGGTTTACGATTTTAGCCTTCGTCTAAAATCCACCATCTACATTAATTCCTCTGCTTAGTGAGGAAAGCTGTGTTCCTCACTCAGCATTGAATGATGATTTTCCGGTCATAAACAATATAAGTAATTGAACTTAGTCGTAAGTTAAGACATTACTGGATTTTGATAGTACGAGCAAACCATGACTTGAATGAAGATCCCAGTGGCATGATGGAGCATCGTCTAATGAGCATAGATTGGTGTTGAACCGCTGATCTTGATGACGAGACCTTGGTCATTTAGGATTCGCGGGCCGGGCCCAAAAACGAAATCCTTATTTTAGGAATAAACGCTCGTTTGTTCGTTAGTTTAAGGAACAAACAAAATAGACCTGAGTCTAATGGTATAAAATTTTGTCTATGAGCTTTCACAAAAACCAAAATTTTATCTTTGTGAGATTTCACAAAATGGAATAAACTCTCATTCCAAAGGTAAATGCTTGTATGAGAGAAAAGTTTTTTTTTTTTGAAAAGACGTGCGTCTGTTAATAAAAATTTTGTCTATTAGATTTCATGATTTTTTTTATTTTCGATATGTGAGCGTTCACAAAATTTGAAAATATTCTCTCACTTCAAAGACAAATGCTCGTACGAGGGAGCAAAATAGATGATATATTTTTAAATTTACGTGAGTTTCACGTTAAACATATGTATTTTGTAAAATCAATGTTTTGATTTTGAACAACTGTTGAAAGTAGACAATTATACATAGTGAAATAATGTCTATATGTGAGTTTTCACAATTGTAGAATGGACGTATGTCCGAATTTTGAAAAACTGTTCATACAGTAAAGAGTTACATGGGTTGTTCACGATTTTATGAAAGATTTTGCAAAATCAAATTTTGATTTTAAATAATTGTTAAAAGCAAACAATGATGTTTTCATGAATTTCGTGATTTCATAGTGTATGCACACACAGTAGAAAATCAGTGAATGTTCACATGAAGGGTTATGTGAATTATTCATAATTTCGTGAAAAGTCAGGTGTCAGACTTTTAAGTAATGGGTGTTGCTCGTCTTTGCAGGTTTGAAGGAGCGAGCAAGATTTTCAAAGTTTTACGTTATTATCACTAAGTTCGTGAAACCGTAAATATGTAAGAGTTGAGAGTTACCATTTTTGTTGACGCTGATGTGAGCATCCTAATTGTATGATTCATTGTTTTGTCGAATCCTGCGCTTTGTATGAATGATGTGCTGAAATAACCACTTTGCATGAATGACTGACTCCAAGGATGATACTTCCAGAGATGGTGTTTCCAGAGATGACATCTCTACGGATGAGACTTTAAGAAATGATACTCCTGGGATCTCTGAGTGATGGTGAGAGATCCTTCATACTGAGTTGTACTTCTGCTTATTTCATTAGCTTTACCACATGATGATTGTATAGTGGAATCCCAGATAAATGTAGATCCCAAGGACTAAAGGATGTTAGCAAATGACGTGCAGTCCCCAGCCGTTTTTTTTGTGAGTTGTTAGCGCTCCTTGTGTCATGACTTTTCCCTGAACGTGCAATTAGGATCACGATACCAAGGTTTGTTACTTCTTTTAGACTTTTTCTCCATCGATTGACGGCCTTCAACTTGTTCTCGGTCAAACAATCCAGCACTGATGAAGAAGTCGATGTAAGCATCTCTTTTGTGCAGGCGATCATGGCATCTCCTTGAATAATAATAATTATTGTTGGTGAGTCCAGGAAGAAATCATTGTAGATAAGCAGCATGTTGATGAAGCGCACTCAGAAAATTTCAGACTTCAGACTTTGATAGAAACGATGTAGAATCTTCGTCCGAAGTCGGATTTTCGCGGTATTCCCATGTATCCTTATGCCCTGGAAATTTCCAAGCTTTATCAAAGAAGACTTTTAAGTTTTGAGAAAGTTTATCTGTCGAAATCGATGAAACAGTAAACTTCCAGGAGACCTTCATAAAATTTTCAGTTGGTATGTGGTCCAATGTTTTGGCCACAACTCTTCTCTCGTTTTTCCAATTACTGTGAATTTTGGATATGTTGTATAGGACATCCATACAAAGAGAATGGTATATGATCCATCCCTATATTCTTCACCCCAGCTCACCTCTTTGTGTATGACAGTGAAAAATCGTCTCAGACGAGCTTGTTGTAAAACACCCCCGTTGCGTCTTCAGACCATTTTCTCGTGTCTCGAACGGTTGGTGAAGGATTTTGATGTCATTGATTCATTTTAGATCACGAACCCTTGATTGATACATGAGCATGGTGGTGCTTGCAGTGCCATCTTCTGTTCGTAGTAGAAACATTACTTCTGAAACCCTGGTCACGGGACCACAGGGGTGGTGTAATGACCATGGTTGCATATTCCGTGATAAAATTCATTTCATGATGGATGATTAGCACATGAGAGTCTGGTGCCATGGCTCTTGGACTATGAAACTGATTGCCATGATCAATGGACCGTCAGTCCCCAGTATTTTGTTGAATCTCTCCTTTTCGTCTTCTTCTGGCAAGACTTAGATAGAGGACCCAGGTAGAAAAATTGATGTAAATACCTAGGTGGTCGAAGTTGGAGGTACCTTGATGAAGTACTTAGTGGAAAGACCCGGTGGACACTGATCGACTGCGAAAGTTATGAATCCCGTCTAAGAATTGTTGCTTGTGTGTTGTACGCTCTGGAAGCTGTAGGAACCTCATACGACGTCGGAATTCGATGTTTGACCCCAAATTTTGAATCTAGAAGACTGGGTTATTACATGAGAGAAGAATCACTCAATTTGGAGTTGTATAGGTCAGTCAATGAAGCGTGCACATTTGTAATTTGTAATCCCGTACAAACTCTTCATATTTCGTATACATGACGGTAAAGGTTGTATCTTTCAGCTCGTATGTCCGATTGATATGCCCTTTTGGTATGTTATATCAGTTACATAGAAGAACATCTTTCGTTTAGGAAGCATTGTCCCATTCCTCACCCATTGGTACATTTTTGTAATCCCATGTCATGAAGTGTGCTGCATCTCATTTACAGAGGTGATGAGAGCATCTTGTAAAAGTTTTTGGCTTGTGCCCACCAGTCGTGAAATCTTTGGGAAGACTTTCATGTGAACATATTTTCATGTCTACACATATTGAAACGAATCATTAATGCTTGGAGAAGTCCGCTTCAATGCTTCAGAGAATGGTTAGTTGATGAAGTTGGATGTTGCACCTGAGGCTGTTGTTGGTGTTGAGACTATGAATGATCACGCTCCAGAGATCCTTGTAAATGCTGAGATCATGTATGGTGTTCTCCTAGACATTATTGTTGATGCTGATACCATGGTTAAAGTTGCTCCAAATACCGAAAAGGATAGAACCATGATTGTAGATATAATCTTTGCTTCTTCTTCCAGTGGGCCTTTTACATTCACAAAATAGTTGATGAGTTGAGTGTCTGTAAGATGAAGGTGTACTGAGAGTTCAACCTGAATGATCCTGAAAGCATAAATTTACCACGAACTGGCTTTGTCAGTGAGTCATCATTGTTGCGGTAGATAGCATCAGCAATTTTCGTACTGGATGTGATTGGTGACGAGAGAAAGTTCATCAATCATGCAGGGGCTCGTGACGTAGAAAAATCCCATTGATGAAGTTTCACGGAATCGCCTTAGGTTGCCCAGTGTACATTGAATGAGTTAGTGTCATCCATGTATGAATGATGTTGCATCTGCTTCAGATGTCTTATCATGGGATAATGAAGACTTATCGATTGTAGTTTAGTAACACATTGATCGTGCTGGTGTTGAATCAATGTGTCATCGTCTAGATATTTGTGCTGAAGCAGTACTCTTTGATTGGGAGTATAATTTGATGGCTTCTCAGATGCTTGAGCGTTGAAGCGTATACTCCTTAAGCATCAAATGCCTTAGAGGTTTGATTATCTAGGCCTTGGAGTTTCTTCTGTTGATTCAGCATACCTTTCGTTGTGGTAGTAGGATTCGACACTTGTGCAGACATCAGAGCCTTCTGATTTTGTGGAACACATGGACTTGCAGGAAAAACTCCCAAAGTATTTTTCGCCATGTTTGGACATCATCTCAGTAATAAATGTTTCAGTGCTTGATTCAGAGAAACGTCTGATTGAACCACTTGGTGAAATACTAATGCGGTGAAGCTACCATTCATAACATCTTGTAGAGTTGATAGCATAATTAAGTCCCCATGCTAGGATAGCATGTGAGGAAATAAATGACATAGACATGGAATGAGACTTTCCTGAATGCGGAACCTCTTGATGAATGTCTATGCATCTTTTTGCAGGTTCTTGCTTCAACCTCGTCAAATTTTGAAATTCCTCAAAGTACTCTGATAATGGAATGTCCGTCAAACCTTCTGGATCAGAACTTTCTTCATTGGAGAGATATGTAACCAAAGGCGCTTTGTAAGTATCCATGTTTTCAGCGTGGATCCATGCTCGTCTGAAGGACATGTCATATCCTGGATCTTCCTGATTATGCGAAACTTGGTTTCTGTCTAGGTTGGACTTATGTTCACTTTGAGAGTGATGTATCCATGAGTATTTCCGAGCGCTCTTTCAAGGTCTCTGATTAATGTCAGCATCGATCAACGTTCTTCCAAATTCGTTTCCTCTGAGATTGACAGTGGTAGGCAGTCCCCAGCTGTACATATCTTGGTCCGTGGCTGGAGGCTCAAGAAGTATTCTTGGAATGGATTTCTTGACACGATGTGGTTCAGTGCCTTCAGAAGATAGAGAATTCTACAGATTTGCTCGAGCAATGATTGAACTGCTTCTTTGAATTCAGAGAGCGCAAGGTTCTGACTGGAGAGGATTTTTGTGTACTCCTGGGATTCTCCATTTCTTCTTCTGTTGGCTCTCTCTTGATGAACGACAATTTGATCGCACCATCTTGAACCCAAACTTCCAGTAACTCGATCACTTCTTCATGAGACGAGATAAGTTTAAGTATGTCCGATCATTTCCCGTTCGATGCCGGGTCGAGGTTTGTGCAAGATTAGTTATCCTTCCATGATGCTTTTGTAGGATGAAATATTGGATGTCGCATGTTTGAGCAGAAGCTTTAATTTTGCCTCCTTGAGCAATAACGTTCATGGAAGGTTGGACATTGTACTGTTTGTTGATCATGCGTCAGCATCTCTGAGGTTCCTCGACCTTGTAGACTTTGCTCAGTAAAGCAGGTGTAGTAATCGCTGATCATTTGGATGCTTCATGAAGTTCTGAGAAAGTGTGGAACCGGAGGTTTTCCAGCGAGGATCTGTAGACTGAGATCATTTTGTTGATGCACAAGTCTATAAGTTGCTGCTATGTGACGTTTGGGTCGTGGCAGTCCAAGGCTTGAACTGTGAACCATTTCACATAATCATCAGGATGTTCGCTGCTTCTTTGAAACATCCTTCCTAGATCAGAGAGAGTGATTTGCTCTTACACGAAGAAGTATTTTCTATAGAAAGCATTAATCATCTCTCCCCAATCGGTGATACTTCCCGGTGCGATGTTTTTGTATCAGGTATATGCTCTTCCTGTCAGAGACTTTGAAAATTCCTTCATACGGACGACATGTTGTGCTCATGTTCGCCAAATAATTCCAGAAACCGAGAAATATGTTTTTGAGTATTGCATGTTCTATCATAAAGAATAAATATTGGAGTGGTATAACCTTTTGGAAGAAGAATCCTATGTATGGCAGTAAGATATGAAGGTTGGTGAAAATAGACAGATGATGCCTTATCTTTTCCTCGATCCTCAAAAAGTGCTCCAGGTCTTCACGAGTGATGAAACTTGCAGGTTCCATTATTGTAGAGTCATCTGCAGCTTTGCGGAATTCTTTATCATGTACAACATGTATTGGAGGTATTTCAGGATCAGCAGTTAAAGATGTTTCTTTAGCTTTTCCATTCTCGCGTTGAGGCTGAGTTCGTTAAAACGCAAGCTTATCTGTGAGAGTTTTGAGATAAGCACATAACTCTTTCTGTGTTGCAGCTACGTCAGTATGAACCTTCATGAGATCAACTATGGTAGGTTTATTTCCCCTGGTTTCTTAAGGAGATCAACCGAAGAGTGGATTATTGATGGCGCTAGTGCCGTCACTTGCATGGGTGATCACTAGAGCATCAGTGCTTGGAGGAGTATTAGTAGCAGGTTGCGATGGAGGTGTGGTATTAGCGGTACCACTATATCTTTCAATGTTAGGGTTGGGTGTTGAACCCGAGTTGGTAACTAACCAGACCTAAGATCGACCATCTTTGTGAAAACTGAGATTGCAACTGAGAGAATGATCTCCCACTATGGCCGCCAATATGTAGATGGGGAAAAACGATTTGCTGGTTTTTAAGGAATTAAGGAGACGACCGAGCGGAGGAGACTCCTTGAACCGAGCAAAATGTTCAACCTCACACAGATGCACCGCTGCAAAGTGGGTGCTTTGAATTCGAGAGATCAATCTGTAGTACCCCGGCCTAAACCAAGACAATGGCCGTTCCAGAGTAAACTCGGTCACAAGAGAGGATGGGTTGATTTGTAAGAGGGAAGCTAAGAAATGTGTGGAATCAATGGTAATCAAAGATTGTAGGTGTGTTGTGAATTCCGAATAAGATAAGTTCTGAATGATTGAAATTGCTCAGTTGAGAGTAATTTCTCAATTGATGAGATGATATCCCGTGATGTCAATGAGATGTGAGATCGTTGTATATGTTGTTCGTTGTTTCAATCATGATTCATAGACTTATTTATATTGCTGGAATTGTAGACACCATGTTCCCATGAAGTGTGACAGTTGATGGAATCAAAGAGTGGAGAGGTGGAAATAGTGTTTGAAACCAGTTGCTCATCGTGCGGAGACTTGGTTGATTTTCCACCCACTACTTTGTTAACTCCTTCAACTGATTGCATGACTTGCTCACATTTCATCGTGTGTTTTAACATACGTGCCATAAACCGCCAGACCAAAACCCTAGTTGATATCCCCCCAAGCGACACGATTGACGTCTCGTGGTTAGTTTAGTCGGTTGCTGACTTCGTGATATCATGGGACGATGAGTCCATGTATTCACTAAGTTGAACATGATTTTGTAAAAATGTTCTGAAACTCATGGATTGAATGTGGGAATGATCCTCACATTGATAGTTGAGGCGAGCAAGTATTGCTCATTCGATGATCTGCTGAATATTGATAGTTGAACCAATATTCTCTGATTTGAGCAAGTATTGCTTATCCGAGCAAGTGTTGCTCATCTGATGAATTATTGGCAGCGTGACCAAAATAAAATATTAATTAAAATACTAGTAGTTGAACCAAGTATAATTAATAAGAATACTGATCATGAGATCGGCATAAATTTATTAGTGTTTAAATCTGGAATTATAATCCTTGGACTCAGAAACCCTAATTTGATCAATTGATGACCACTTCATGGTTTGTTAGGAATTGAACCATGGAACAAAGGAAGGATTAGTTTCATGAGACCTTGGGTCAATCATGTAACACCCATATTCTCACGTGAGCAAACACAAGACCTCTTGAAGAGTTGGTGACTTGTTGATGAAAGAATGATTAAATGATGGTTTAATCATTTATTCGAATTACTGCTGGGTTCAATATTAGGTGATAAAACCTGATTAATTATGAAGAGGTGGAGGAACGACCAAGGGGTCATGAAACCGTCCCTGGGTGGTCATGGGGATCAAGTGTTGATCATTCCATGAAGTTCCAAGTTGTTTGGAAGAGCTTTGGACCTAATACGTGCAATTGCGCAAATTAGGTCAAATTGTGAACATATATAAGACCGGCTCATTGAGAGACAACGAGCCAACCTTGGTCGGTCAAGATAACATGATCATGTCTCTAGAGTTTCCATATCACAGTTCTGAGAATTTTGATATTTTCAGATGTGCATTTGAGCAATCATTTTAGAAAATATGAAGAAACCAATTTTTTTTTATAAAACCGTCAAAACTTCATGAGATGAAGGAAAATAATGAAAAAGTGAAGGAATCATGAAGTGTGGGACCATCCATGGACAAGGCATGTCCGGCCGTCCAAGGGGCCAATCCCACACGTTTTTCCAAATTTTTTCATAATTTTTTCATGATTTTAGGGAAATATAATAAAATCAAGGAGTTTTGCTAAAATTAAAGAGTTTTGTTTAAATCAAGGAGTTTCCATGAGATGAGGGAAACATAAAAAATAATAATAATAAAATAAGGATCGTGTGGGCGTGTGGGACTGGCTTGGAGCTTGGTTGGCCATCCAGGGCCCGGTCCCGTGAGTTTTCCCTAATTTTTTGTATTATTTAACAATTTAAAGGAAATTTCATAATTTGAAGGAAATATCATGAAATCAAGGAATTTCATGGGATTATGAAAACATGAAAAATATAATAATAATAAAAAAGGACGTGTGAGGCCATCTAGGGTTTGGCCGACCGGCTACGACCCATGCACACGGGTTTTCCTAATTTTATATTATTTTTCATGAGACCAAGGAAATATCATGAGATTAAGGAGTTTTCATGAAATTAGAGAAATAATAATAAAATAATGAGGAACCATGAGGTGTGGGCCTGGATGGGACTAAGGCATGGCCGGTTGTCCAATGGTCACGCCCCAATCATGTTTTCCCTAATTTTATATTATTTCCTCCGTGCGAAGGAAGCACCGTGAAATTGAGGAGTTTCCTCAAAACGAAGGATATTTGTTCAAATGAAAGAATTTTCATGAACTCAAGGAAAATAACAAAAAATATGATAAAAATATGAAACTGGCGTGGGATTGACCACGCCACGGTCGGATGGTCAATGGGCCCATGCTCCCAGCGCCTTGGTCAATTTTTAATTTTTAATTATTTTCTTTTCTATTTTGCATGGGTTCATCGTCTCGTCGTATTTTGAAATACTCGTTCGTGCGGTGATTGCTAGTGCATCGTCGTTGAGTACACTTTCACCATTTAAATCGCGCCTTACTCAGAGGTAGCTCAGATTAACGTGCATTGAATATTTATTACTAACCCATGGATTTCTGCTGGGAAGGAACATGGTTTGCAGCAATGAAATATCTGCAAAAATATTTGAATATTTTCGGAAATTCTGTGGATGAATCCAAGAATTTAGGTTTGAGACAGGGATTATTCAGAGGTAGCTCTGATGGCCGTGCATTGAATATTTATTACTAACCCATGGATTTCTGCTGGGAAGAACCATGGTTTGCAGTAATGAAATATCTGCGAAAATATTTGAATATTTTTAGAAATTATGTGGATGAATCCAAGAATTTGGGAATAATTAACTCATGGCTCTATACTAGCAGAGCAGGCTGTCTAGGAGCATTAATTATTCCTATATGAGCTTGCTGGAGTTTCATATCCTTTATATAGTCAGGCTAAACTCGTTGTTTGTATCCTGAAGACGTTATCGCTCTATACTAGCAGAGCAAGCTGTCTAAGAGCCGTCCATCTCGTGATACTATATAGAAATAATTACTGCAGTGTTCAGTATTCATGAGATATGCTATTGTCTAGCCGTGAGACCACATATCTACATGTACTCTGAGAGAAAGTATTCTCAATCAAAGGATTCGATGAGAGACCCATGTCTCAATATAGATATGCTGTTGTCCAGCCGAGAGACTATATATCTGCATGTACTCTGAGAGAAAGTATTCTCAGTCAGAGGATTCGATGAGAGGCCCATGTCTCAATACTCGCATCTGATTGCTGGATCAGAAGTTCATATAATTATGGTTTTACAGTTTTAGCCTTCGTCGAAAATCCACCATCTACAATTAATAAGAGCAAATTATGAAGACCGGGAGAAATGATTTTTTTTTTTTATCATTTCATTTCCATATCATCCATTAGCTCCTTGTTTAATCAACAATATATTCTAACGACTATTGTTATCTACTAATGTACTCTTAGTATTTGTTTTCATGTACTCGAATGAAGTGAAACGATTGTTGTCGAAGAACATCGTGTTGATAAAGTATTGTCTTGTTATTATCTACTCAATTGGGAAGCATTCTGATACTTTTTCTCATACACAGAAATATTAAGATCATATTAAGTTTATTAGAGAGATAAGATGAAAGTTGCGTTCCTTTTATTATTTCTCAGTAGATCATCGTACAAAACCATCCATGGAAGTATATATAGGCTCTTCCCTATCTGCATACATTATTTGGATATGCAACATATATGAATATGTGTAGAGATAATACAACATATTATTACATGCTTATCTAATTAAATGGATATCAATAATCTAATTTTGTTGTAAAAGTCTAGGTGGATTGGGAAAAGAGTTCTAAGACAAGCTAACAAAACTCTTATGTCCAAATGGATTTGGAGATATAATCTAGATACCGAACCTTTATGGACAAAATTAGTACAAGGAAGAAATACAATTAAGGGATATTTTGCTTTTCCTCCCCTCTAAATATAGATAATTAGCGTTTTCTCCCCAAATAGATTCAAATTAGTGTTTTCTCCCATCGTTAGGAATTCTGTCCATGGCTCGGTTAGATGACTTAGCACCTGTGCACGCGTGACAGAAACTGTACACATGTTTTTTCACCTTCCCAAAATACCCTCGAATAAAAAACAAAAGAGAAACACGTGTATTACATCTGATTAGCTAGATCCAACGGTTCTGCATATGTCTGAAAACGAGTGGTTATTAAGAATTCACCTCTTCATACACCTATTAGAGGAGAACACGCGTCTTATCTCTTCAACTACCACCTATATCAAGCGGGAAAAAACATGAGAGAGTTAAAAACCCTAAAACTAGTTGCAGAGAAGAGGAAAAAAAATCCCCAAATCGGGTTTCGCTCAACTTTAGTGTTGATCGAAGAGAAGAAGATATTTTTACAATAGAAAGACGATAAGTGTTTGAGTGTATTCAATTTCTGTTGATCTACGATGAAGAACCCTAGACTATAAGTATTATGTTTTTTAGTTTTTTTTTTCTTAATTCTCAATTTTGTTTAGGTAAAGATTCAGTCTGCATGTTTAGGGTTTGTTTGTTTTTCATTATTACACTATGGATATTTGAATAATGATGTGATTATTAGAAGTTTGGTGTTTAATTCATGTTGCAGTTCAAGTTATTTATGTTTCCCTATTATTTTTTTTCCTTTGATTTAAGGAATTGGGTGTTTTATTGATGTGGGTTGTGCTATGTTTTAGTTATTATTGTATCAATTTATCTCTGTTTTTAAAATGGTGTTTGTTTTGTTACAATGCTAAGGTTTCTTTTGGTATCAAAACTCTGTATATACATTATGATGGAAAATGGCCTAATGCATAACCAATAGGTGGATTTAGTTACATGGACTATATGAATGGGTAGGAGTTGCGCTGGCCTAAATTTGATGGAAACTATTTGAACCTAAAGGATTTGTTGGATAGTGTCCATGACTGGATTGAACACTTGGATGGTGCACAATGCGTATTTCAGTACTTGGAGGATGGGTTTTTATATGATATTGATGAAGAGAAAGATCTGCTGAAGTTTTGGGAAGAATCAGACCAAGATGTACCAAATGAAGTTCATTTATTCATGACTTATGATAAACCTATGAATGTTTTGAAGCCTAGTGAACCATTAGTTCATCCAGTTGTTGTGATTGATGAAGTTGGTGAAGAATTAGTTCCTACTCCTTCTATTGTAGATGATGAAGTTATTGAGCCACAAACACAATCTCAACATGAGGCACCAGTTATTAGAGATTGGGAGAGTCTTGATGATGAATTTTGGCAAACAACATTAGATGAAGAAGAAGATATATTGGAAAATCATACAAGTCAGCACACATCACAAGTGGACATGCCACCTCAGGATATAACACATCATACACCTCATGATACACCTCAGCACACATCACAAATGGATATGCCTAGTCAGCATACACCCTCAAAATTTTCATCACCTGGCAAGGTACCTGTATCAAAGAGAGCTATTTCAAAATCACCTGCAACAAAGAAGAGACGGATGAACTAGCCAACAGTTGAACTTGATGAAGAGCATGATACATTGGAAGCATTGTTAGCTGATGAACAACTTGATGTATTTCCTGAGAGTACAAACCTGAGGTACCAAACCATTTATGACTTGCCTATTGAAGATGACTATTACAGTGGCAACTCATCAAACTATGAGGATGATGAGGGAGGAGGTGAAACTGATACTGACTTGGATGAAGAAGAACCTGGTAGATATGAAGAAGGTAAAACTGATCATAAGAAGTATGATGATTTGTATGATGATGCAGAAGGTGAGGAAGTGGAACCATGGACTTGTGACACAGGTGAGGAAGAACATGAAGTAGGTATGACATGGCCCACTATGGCTGAATACAAGATATGGTTGACAAAGTTTTGCATTGAAAATTATATTGAAGTAAGGAAGATAAAGGATGACCCAAAGAGATTGAGGCACCAATGTAAAGTTACTACTTGCCCATTCAGGTTTTTTTGATCACAAGTAAGCCCACTTCCCATGTAATTATGATTTGAATGGCTTATTTGAATCATAATGTGCTTTTGATAACAACTAACAATTCTTTTGGATCATCTTTTATGAAATGCAATCAATAAAAGATGGGAACACTATCAAAGTTCCCAAGTATATTAATAAACACACTTGTGTTAACAGAATTGGTACTGGAAAGAACAGAATGGCAAATTCAGATTGGGTATCAAGAGTGATTGAAGCTGATATCTTGGAGGATGAACATTCATTGCAACCTAAGAAGATTATCAAAAGATTGAAAAACAAACATGGAGTAGACATCAGTTATTAGGTATCTTGGAAAGGTAAAGGAAAGGCATTGAGCAAGATATTTGGGTCATATGAAGATGAATATAAGTGGATACCAGAGGTTTTAGAGCAGATCAAGAAAAATAATAGAGGATCCATTGGTGTAGTTACAACTGATATGGATAAGGATTTCGGTTATTGCTGTCTGGATTTTAATGCTTATTTAGAAGGTTTCAAGAATGATGCAGACTATTCATAGGTTTAGAATGGATGTCACCTCAATGGAAAATATGGAGGAGTAATGATGTCTGCAGTTGCACTTGATGGGAATAATGGTATGTATCCTCTCACAATATTCATTTGTGATTATGAAAACAAAGAGAACTGGTTATTATTTCTCAACCTTATTAAGGATAGGTTATTAGAGCATCTAGCACAATTGACATTCATCTCAGACATACAAAAGGGATTGATTCCTGCTCTTGAATTAGTATTTCCTTCAAATAGAACCAGATATTGTTTCAGACACATGTATGAGAATTTTAAGACTAAACACAAGGGTATTCACATGAAGACTTTATCATGGGGTGCATCAAATGCCTATAGAGACACAGACCACAATAGCTACATGTCTCTCATGGAAAAAGATAAACAAGAATGCACACCAGTGGTTTGCAGATGTTCTAGCACTCCAATGGACTAGATCCACTTTTGACCATACTACAAAATGTGAGCATGTAACCAATAACTTTTCAGAAAGTTTCAACAGTTGGGCATTGGAGTTGAGATGCAAACCTATTCATAGGATTCTTGAAGGGTTGAACTTGAAGATGATGAGTTTGACGTTTGATAGAAAGATGATAGCCAAGAAATGGGAAGAAGAAGGTTTGATATTGGTCCACAGAGATGATAGGATTATGAAGAATATAATTGCATTGAAAAGGAGATACCAGTTGTTTGGATCATCTGAATATGTGTGGCGTGTGATGAACTACCTAACATCCAAAAAATGGGAGGTTAATCTGTTAGAGAAAACTTGCAGTTGCTGTGTGTGGGAGATCACTGGGATACCCTGTGTTCATGATGTTGTTGTAGCTTGTCATTTAAGGATGGATCTCAATAGGTCAGTAAAAGACCTTGAACTTTAAACTACTAGTTTTAATTGCTTGTTTGGCCATCACTTCCACTAACTTACTTTGTGTATCTACCACTTGTAGCTTGGTTGCTGAATACCATAAAGTTTCTGCATATAAAAAGGTCTATGCTGGAAAGGTGGAACCATGTGCTAGTCAGGATAGATGGGTTGAGGTGAGTTCTTCAATATATTATACTGAATATGCTGAATATGATACATTGTAGTTGTACTTATTATATTGTTGTGTTGGATTTAAGCCTGAAATGGAGGTCAAAAGACCCAAATACAAGTTAAAGGTTGGCAGACCAAGCACTAAGAGAATAAGGTCTGATGTTGAAGGACAAGATTCATATAAGAAGGCAAAGAGAAGTTACATCAATTGTGGTTCTGAATCCCATAATATCATAAGATGCCCAATAAAGAACAATGGTAGTACACCAAGGGGCAGGGGATGGTAATTATGTACTTAGTATTTGTTGATTTTGTTAATTATATGGCTTAAAAGGTTTGATGACCTATGAGTAATCTGTGAACTTCAGGGGTACTACGGCACCAGCACAAGGGAGAGGAAGAGGTGTTGTTGCACCACAAGACAGCGAAAGAGGTGATATTGCACCATAAGGCAGACGAAGAGGGGATTCTGCATCACCACCAGCACAAGGCAAAGGAAGGGGCAGAGGCTTTGAGTATCTGTTGTTTGGTACAACTACAACTCCACCAACACAAGGTAGAGGCATGTCTGCACCAACACTTAGCAGAGGTAGGTCTGCTCCTCTTTCGGCCACAAAGTATGCAATAATTAGGAATTATCAGCATTTGTATGGATCTCAGCCAGATGGAATAAGGTAACCAAGCAACCCACAATCCCAGGTGTTTAAGCCACCAAGATGGAGGTCTTAGTTTAGTAAGCTTGTCAGTTTTTTGTTGTTTTAGAGAAAAGTATTTCACTCTGTTTTTGTTTAGAAATTCCTTTTGTTATGGGTACAGACCAGTTATTAATGCCTTTATTTTAATTTCATTACTAGATACTATTACATAACACTTTAAGATTTGAAATATGAAATCAAAGTAATGAATACATTTTGTGAACATTGCATTCTCAATTTTCAGCTTTTTCTACATTAACACCTTTGAATCTCTGACATATTTCTGCAAACAGATCTTTACTGACTTGTATGTCCAATATCATTTTTATCTCATATTTTTCTTCAGTTTCAATTGAAGGAGTTGAATATTTACCTTTGAGAAAACATCCATCACACCCAGCAATAGGTTTCACTTATTTCTTTGATGCAGGGGAAGCTTCTGGATAGTTTGAAACCCAATGAGAATCACTACCACACTTGAAACATCCATCTACAGATTGTTGTGTGGATCTTGTTGGTGATTGAACAACCTGATATAACCATTGAAATTCATTGCAGTTTGGCTGATTTAGGCACTTTAGGAATCTCCTTCCTTTTTTAGCATCAGTTTTTGCTTCCCATACCCTGCGCATACCATCACATTTTCTGCATTTTGGGTACAGGTATGGACACTTCATGGCTGAATGTGAGGGTGATTTGAAAATTTGGAAGCTGCATCTACACTGGAGATGTATAATTTTATTAGTGTTTCCTCCTCGCTGTAAATATACTAATTAGCATTACCTCCCCTAATGGCAGAATCACTTGCCTTACAGGTGGAGCTAGATGATGAATCCCCCATTGATTCACGTTTCCTTCTTCACTCAAACTAAATGATTCTTTCTTCAAATTGTGCACTTTCAGAAAACTAAATGATAGTGTGTTTAATCAATCGGTCTTCTTATGTATATATGGATGGGAAGAGGAGATGAAGATAAAGTGACCGTTATTCAACCAACGACACAATTTTGGAAGATTTTCCACCGTCCAGGTGCTTCATCTACAACCTTACACGTGTCTGTTTCTCTTTTGTTTTTTATTCGAGGGTATTTTGGGAAGGTGACAAAACACTTGTACAGTTTCTGCCACGCGTGCACAGGTGCTGAGTCATCTAACCGAGCCATGGACGGAATTCCTAACGATGGGAGGAAACACTAATTTGAATCTATTTGGGGATGAAACGCTAATTAACTATCTTTAAAGGAGAGGAAACGCAAAATACCCCTATATAATTAAATAAGAAGTATTAATTCCTACTGGCGGAAGTAGTGCTCGAAGTATAGAATCGTGGAAAGGCATATTAAAGATGAAGTGGGAAATGATGGAACACGTGAGCATTATAATTAAAAATGTTAATGGTATATACTTGACAATCGGTTAAGTACGGGTATACTATAATAAATCAACCTCTAATATTTATAGTTTTCTCAATGTATTGATAAGGGCCGTATCAAATTATTTAGGGGCTTTAGGCAAAAACCAAAAACGGGGGTCTAAACAAAATCACTGATTGTTTAAAATAAAATGATAACATAAGTATAATACAATAAAATTTGAAAATGAAAACAACTACATAAATATAGCTAATCCACTCATGTATTTTGTTACTTCAAAACCTACACAGGATAAACAATATATCACATAAGAAAGCTTATTCCATATGGGTAGCATATCCACACATGAGCAACATTAAAATTAAAAAATACTTGTTTAAAAACTCCATATGAGAATAGTGTCTCTTTAGGTGATATTTGAAAATAATTTGTAAATGATCGCACTACGTCCCAAATACGCTCTTCTTATTGCTAATATGTTTAACTAACTATGGCTTTATGCTAGTTATAGCTTATATACCAACCTTGATCTTGCTGGGATGCTACTTTCATTTCTAGTTCAATCCAAATATACTTACAGACATTCACATCATAATTTGTAGTTTTGCACCATTACACGTCGTAATTCAAAGAAGAATTAAACGCGAAATTAAACAACCAAAATCAAAACAGTTGACAAAACAACACCATGTATATTGTATAACTTCTTCACTTCCTTTAATTATTATGAAAGCCTAACTAGCAATTGGTTAAAATTCCTAACGTCTACAACTAATCTTAAAAAATCAATATCCATATCAACGATGTCATGTAGATTCTTAACATAAATTAAAAAAAAAGTATTGATTGATGAGCTTATCAAAGAGAATGTCAAGAAATAGGCTCTCTCGAGGAGAGAGAGAGAGTCCTTAATAGTGTTTTGTTTTCTCTTTTTTATTCCACAGATATTTCCCCCCAAGTGAGGTTTGTTCTTCCTGGAAGTGGTGATACTCAATTACATTCTTGGTTTCTTTTAGTCGTAATCAACAAAAATCATCTTTCTGATCGGTTATCTCATCTTCCCTTCTTCTTGTTCAATCTCTTTGATTGACAGGATTTTATTGTTTTTTTTCTTTCAAGATCAATCACTTTGATCTATAATATCTTTTTTAAATTCTTCAAGATCAATCTCTTTGATCGGTCGGTTATATCCCAAAAGGTTTTAAATTGGGTGGTTGATAGGTTGTGTTTTAGCAGTGGAAGAAGGGTTCTCTTTTTAAGTCAATTGAAACTCAAGTTCTTTAGGGATTGCTTTTGGATTGAAATTTTATCAGTAACGAGCTTCATAGAAAAGTTTCACCTCCAGCAATATTGAAGCAACAATCATCATTAACAATCTCAATTATTGGTCTCCGACCCATATTCTTAATCTCTTTCTTGGGGTACTGTGTTTCTTTTTTTTGGTTTTTTACTGTCTTAGGGTATTGTGTTTCTTCTTTATCAAATTCAAAGGTACTAGCGTTTTGGGTTCATCTCAAATCCCTCAAAATTATTAGTATTCATCGACCTTTCCTCTTGTGTAAATTTCTAAATTACTCTTGGTCCAAATTAATTTGTTAGGGGTTTGTTTGTGCTAATGGAGGAAAGTATTCTTTGTGAACTATTTTGTTGTTTGAACATCTCTGGCAATGATTACGGAGCAGTTCTTATTCCAACGATGGATGTGGTAAATCTTTGCCTCTCCTTTAATCAGCTCAAAATCGCAGGTGAAGTTTTAGACATCTTTCCGGCAACGGCAGTCTCATGCTCTGTTGACTTAACTTCTTAACAGTGTAACTCTGTGAAACAGAATCAAATTTCTATGGGAATTTTTTTACTGTGGGCCCAGTCGGAAATCGATTGTCCTCTTGAAGACTTATTTTCTGTAATAAGTTATTCTTTCTTAGGGCATCTTTCTGAGACTTCCTCTGGGCATCTTTCTGAGAACACTGATGTGTGTGGAGCCTATCAACATCTTTCTAAAAACAGTGTTGCAGTTATTGGTATTGTGTTGTTTTTGTGCCGGAAAATTCAGAGTGACTTCTATCTTTTCACTACATATAGTGGAAGAAACATCACCAAAGCTCGGAAGGAGCATGATCGATTGATAGTAAGAAGCATGATTTCTTCCGCATTAGTTACAAAAGGTTACACAACCCTTAGTAGCTTAATTAGTATTTAATCAACTATTGATTACATAGGTTTATATTTTAGTTTGAGTAATAATTGCATAACTTATCCTGTCCTGATCAGTTATATCACGTTAGGGAATATAGATTCTAACGTTTTCCTTCAAGCTGATTTCATCAATAGAGATGTTAGGCTTGTATATGAATTACGGGTGCGTGATTCCATATACAGGGAATTTTCTGGGGTTAACTACCTCACCTTTGTTCAATCTTCTATTTTGAAGATTGCCCTGATCCCTTTGAGTCGTCGTGGCAGTTCTACTATTAATAGTAGAAGTCTTGGGGTCTTTCTTGGGACTATACTCTTTCTAATGAAAGAATTTGATCTCTTGATTATCAAGAACATACTGATATATCTTTTGGAAGTGAAGAAACTTCAACACCATCTTTGCATGGAAATACTTATATCTTTTATGATTAAAAAGATTTCAGATGAGGATAAAAGAATAACTTATGAGATTAACGAAGATTGGTCTATGAAGGGATATGTTTATGCATTTTTAATTTATTATATTTGTCACCTATGTGTAAAAGTTGGTAAGATGGTTTCTTCCGACTTGGTTTGTACTTTTTATCTTTGTATTGCTATGGAGCTTGATACCATCTTTGGGACCTTTCACCCTTATGATTGTCTAGTCGACTGGTGGATGCGGTCTCATCTATGAAATATATAATATTGATTTGCTTAAAAAAAAAGAGAATGTCAAGAGATATAGAGACAAAATCTATTTGTGACAAGTTATAAGATTTAGTCTGTCACCAAAACAATAGGTCTATGGTAGATTTTTTTTTTCCTTTTCCTTTTCCTTTATTTTTTTTTTTTTTTTTTTTTTGCTATGACTGAAGATTCACTATAGCACATATATACAGATTCTTTTTTGGGGCACCTTCAATTCGAGGCCCTAGACGATTGCCTATGTTGCCTAAGAATTAGGTACAAGCCTGACTAAACACCTAATAACATCAGTACTAACGGAATCAATTTATTATTAGACACACCATTCCAACAAAAATATATCTTGAAGAAAAATATCAATCACTTGATTTAATTTCATCAATATTTATCCTGATTAATTTATAACGAACCATCGTTACTGATGACCGAAATAGAAAAATTATACTCCCTCTGTCCTAAAATTTATGTCCTCTATTCTATTTTTGTCTGTCCTAGAATACTGGCTAACTTCTGTTTATAGTCATATTATTTAGTCAAACTCTCAAATACACCCTTTAATTTTTTATAATTATAAAACCAATCTAAATTTTAAATGATATCTTCCTCAATAGGAAACAAATCTACTAAATCAATCCCATAAAGATATTTATTTTTATCTTCTATTTAAACACTTCTATAAATAATTAAATCACAAAATATGTATTTTTCTTACATACTCTATAATCTATATACTCCTTTTAATTTTGGTAATATACTCCTTTTAATTTTGGTAATAACATAACATTTAATAAGGGTAGTTTTGTATACTCCTCCGGTCTCCTTAATATCTTGACTTAGTCAAAGCGGACTAATAATTTAGGACGAAGGGAGTAATAATAGATGGATCCATACAAGGAATTATAAATTGATTTAATTTAGTACGTAATGGTCATAACGATGAAGGAGAAACAAATGAGGTGACTTTTTTCTCTACAAAACATATCTCAATATACTTAGAGAATGATACAATGTTCAATTTGGGTCATCTCCATGAAAATTTAAATCGCTGATGCTTTTGTTCTAAAGTACAGTAGGTGTCAAGATAAATGTTTCTCTAAATACCCTCGTTCTCGTATGTTTTTTCGTAAGTTTGAATAACTAATGGTTACGTCTTTATCCAGGTGACTTGGTTCCCCATCCTATTTTTTTTATTTCTATAATTGTGGAAGCTCATTGTTATGCACCGAAAAAATGTGTTTTTAGCCCGACTCATTGGATCGTGATCTTATTTTCCACCGAATTTATGCAGATGGTACAATTACTAAATTCTAACCTTGTCTGAAACATGTCTAAACAAATGGGATATCATTTCTGTCTCCCAAAGCTATGGTTGCAAGCTAGGCAAGCACGACACTCAAAAATAAATGAAATCTGGTAAAAAAATGATATTTTCTTACATTGTCATCCAAGTTTCATTACATTGTCATCTTGTATAGAAATCCACCATAATCATCTATGAACTTTTACACTTACATGAAAGTTACATAAGACAAAATCCTCCCATAAAAACAAATAATCATCCCACATATCCAAGTTCATTTATCTAACAGGGCCCAGTGGGAATCGACTACTTTTCAGAGTGGGAATGAACTTTCTATATTGAAGACCATCTCTATGGGTAATTAAGCTCGGAAGCATATATACATCTTTGCGGGTCTATTATTAGATGTTGTCCCCTCAAAGAGGAACTGGCGTTCACCAAGCTATTGTGGGTCTATTATTAGATGTTATCCCTTCAAAGCGGAACTCGTGTTCACCAACCTACTATGCTCCACACATGGCTTCTATATCAGCTTTTGGCTGGGTATATATTCGTCTTTTTTACTTCATAATTTAAGCTCAATGTATGTAAAAAGTTCAAAGTGTTTTATAAATCTTCATTCACCCTTGTATTTGTTCATGAACTTTAACAATATCTACTTGAACACCTATCTCACTATACCATTGGTTCTGTTATGTTCTCTCCTCTCGAGTGTAAAACATCTAAGCTCACCAAGTTTAAAAGCTGAGATTTTAAACACAATTTTAGCATTAAAAACTTCAGAATGGGAATAGATTTCTATTAAACGATGCTCCTTGGTTAATATTACTCCTTCAATGATCCAACTATTATGTATTTAAGTGATACAGATTCACGCCTAAAACATCGAAATTTACTTCCAAGTCCTAAATACGCAAGGAAAATCCCAAATCGAGCATTAGTTTCTATTGAATAGGTCTTGCACATGAAATATCTCTATGGATAATAATTTACTAACGTGCTCTTCTATAGATTATGTAAACACCATGTTAATTTATTAAAAAAAAAAAAAGAAGAAGCTCCCCTCAACATTTTTCACTATTAGCAAGTACATCGTTAGGAAGGAAATGATATGATAGATATTTACCTACACTTGCGTTGTTCACAATGCAAATCGCTTCCTCTTTAGTTTTGAAACCCAAAAGAGGTGCAACATGGCCAAATACTTCTTTGCTATGGAAGGGAGAATAATATAGAATATCAAGGAGATGTGCAAGTTGTGGCAAGACAGCAAGGTGACCCAATCTAGAGTGCGGAGCTTCAAAGAAAAAATTAACTTGTTTTCTATTCATTAATTCCAGGATTGGTTTACACAAAATAAGAGCATGGGTACTCGAAATACCTGCAGTTATTAATTTAATGAACACGTTAACTTCTTTGAGCTTCATTACAATCAATTATAGTTTTTGAAGTTCAAATGATCACCACCAAAGGCATTGCCCAGTCCTAACTCCATAGCCTCCACCTTTGTGCCAAAATACAACAATCAAACTCAGAGCAATGCGTGAATATAAATCTCATTTGATGCAAGTAAAAGCAACTACGAAGTGTATACCTGGCCCGAGACCCAAGATACCCAATACATACCTGAAGCGAAGTAAAAAAAATCGCTAATCAGTATTAAGTGATGATTTATAAATTGATTGCCATATGCTTATGTTTCCAAAGAAAAAGCCTGTTAATTTATGACAATACTCAAATCAATTGATCGATTACAATATAATTGTGAATTAAGGTGGAAAGGAACTCTTTTAACTTTGGTTTTAAAACTAAGTTTTGTACAATACAATTCTATAGCATAAGTAACGTCAAACAATTTAAGCCACCATACGTTAAATAGTTACTTAAAACTTTTATTCAAAAATATACAACTCAGTAATGAAGCACATTGGTCCTTTGGAAGTAAATTTCTTCATTAACTCATCTAAAAACTGTAAAGTTTACTAATCTAGAAATAATCATAAACACAAAAAAATAACTTCTTATTCCTCCTTCTCCACATCTTGCAGGAAGGATAGGGGTTGGAAATCCTGATTTCTGTATATATAAATCGTTATTTTATATGTATTATGTTGGAATTGCAAAAATGAAATATTGAAAAATAATGTTAAAATTAAATTTCTGAAAATAAAATAAAACACTCAAATATTTAATAGCACACTGAGGACAGAGTTACTTGATCATGAAGCTGTCTTTAACACGATAGTTCACCTATACGTCTCAAAAATAAGTGATGCTAATACCCTATGGTGAAGTCGTATCCATGATAAATCTTCCCGTTGAAAGTACTAGAAGCACTACATCACTTGCCCACTTACGAACTCAACAACAAAGATCAGGAATATAAAAACCACACAGAGGGAGAAAAATGAGAAGAGGGATAGAGTTGGGGATAATAGCTTGCTTTGGTACATTTTGAAATGAAGAAATCATCTTTCTTTTATAGGCAGTGGAAATGGATTTGACATAAATTAATTTTGGTAACTCCCCCATTAAACATAAGCCGTTTAAGTAATTAAAATCATGTTTTAATTTTAATAAAATAGTTTAATGAACTTAAAATTTTGTTTTAAGTATTTTGTTTAGGAATTATAAACTTGTTTAAATAATCCCTTTAGAAATTAAAAATTTGTTTTGATTTTAATCCGTTTAGGAATTAAAACTTGTTTTAATTTTAATCTTGGTTAACTCATGCATGTGCATACATGCACTAGGCATGTCAAGTGTCTCATGCCCACACATATTTGCATTTCATTCACTCATAGAAAATGAGTAAGCATCCTTAGACCTTTAGGTCATTAGATCAATTCTAACCAAGACCAAAAAAACTAAAACATATTAAAAAGACTCATTTTATCCAACATATTAATACTACCATACCTCCTCAAACTTCTAGGGATTATATAATGGAAGGCTGTTAACAGAAATAAAACCCCAAAGTATCAAAATAAAATAAAATGTCTTTGCTCTGAGTTTGTGACAATCCTGATTACCTAATAGATTCCTAAGACATTCTTAAGCTTATCACACGTAAAATTTTCTCAGCATTTTAAATAAGCTTATGAGAAAATGAATTAAATGAACAGGTTTGAGAGAATGGTTTCATTAAATTAGAACCATGGGGATGAGTTTTACACCAAGTTTTTGGTATCAATGACACCAAAGACACGATTAATATTAAATAGAATTTGAACCACAACCTTTTACATTCAATTACATAGTGTGTCAGCATGCTAAAAAAAAATGACATGGTTCATTACATGAACACGGTGACAGTGCCAATACAAAATAAATGCAAGTACTGCATGATATCACTAACACGATACTCCACATGAGGAGTAAGAGTGCGAAATCGGGAAAAATGTTGTTAACCGAACACTCCGCCCAATGACCTCAGTTGATTATGTAGGAATAATTCACGCTCATCCATGCAAAATCCCTGGAATCTTATTATTTCAGAGAAGAAGTTTGTGTTATTGGAAGAGATACCAACTTATCCTTGACGAAGCAAAGCTTTGACACTGTCCTCCCCATTGCGCATTACGAAGATTGTGTCCGGCGGTGCTCCTTTCAAATCTCCAATTTCCAATTTACCTTACATGCCTAAAAATAGCATGCATACAATTGCATTAGAGTTAAAGTAATAATCTTAAATTCTAAGAAAAATAACAAACTTCTGCATTAAGAACTACAATATTAAATAAATCTTTCCTTCAAAATTTTAGTATTGTATGCTGAAATATCACTATATTCTGTAAAGAGAATATTAGTTAAGCAAAAGAAAAAGAGGAGAAAATATAGAGCCTCTCCAAGAGAACTCTCTTCCACATATAACATCTGCAAGAGAGGCCTCTTCTCCAGAGAGTATCTTTTTAACGTAGAGATACTCTCTAGTGAAGTTTAAATTAGAGAGCTGAATTTTCGGGTGATGTTTAACATGCTATCTTGTTTACATATATTTAAGTATCTTATTGGTTTGTAAATATATTCCAGTAGGCCAGTCCTAGTTGCACAACATATCATACATATAGAACCCTTTTAGTTTTATGACCATGGCGACATCAAAGTAAAAAATCTTCACGACTATAAATAAAATCACAAAACAGATATCCCTAAAAAATATTATATTTGGAAAGGAATATCAAGGACTACCTCATTTCATTGCAAAAACAGACGAAGGAAAAGGCAATTTGTCATGTAATACAATACGAAGCTGAACCAATGTTTATGTTACTAATATATGGTTCTCAAAGAAGCATATCCAATTGCAAGATGTCTCAATCAGTCTCGTTTTCAACATCTTCCGATCCTGACCATAAACATGCCATTGTCACTGTTGTCATCATCATCTTCCTGTCACTATCTTCTTCTCTCTTACTTTCAACAGAATCTATGACATGGCGGGATTATAAAGACCTTCTGCCTGGATAAAACTCAATATCTTCTAAGTTATTTTGCTGTTTTTTGTTCCACAATACATGGAAAGCTTAATAGTATGTACCGATTTTGAAACTTTAGTTTGAACATCTGTATCTCGAACCAAGAAGTATCTACAAAAGCAACATATGATGTTAGGTGATAATCCCACTATTAGATTAGATTATTCATGATATAGTAGTGAAATAACAATTTATATTAACAAAAAGTAACTGAAATTTCTGATCAAAAAAAAAAAAAAACAGTAATTGAAATTAGATGCTATCGATGTGAGACGTTATTAAAGGAAAACTACATGATTTGAGGTATTTAATTTTTATCGGCGTCCAGTGTGAAATGGATTTTTTTGTTTTTTGTTTTGAAGTAATAGAAGTTATGTTTCCCTTTCAGATACACCATGTAAGCTACTCATTAGGTGTAACATCTTCAATTGAGTTCCCAATCTTTTCGAGATTGGGAAGCCAAAGTGACGAAAATTTAGACTAAAGAAACCTAAAAGCAAAATTTACCGAAATTTTAACCTTGACCATATGATATTTTTTCTGCAAAAAACATGGAGACTTTGTATTAAGAGGTAGCTTAAACCTAGATACAAAAATATGATGAAATATACCCATAATCAAATCTGATGAAACATCTATTGTAGTAGAAGCAAAAATCAAATAATCAAACCAAAGATGAAAGCAAAGGTTTAGGGTCTGCGTGAAATGAACCAACCGTGCAATAGTACCTATATATGGAAAGAAAGAAAATCAATTTTCAGTATACCGAAGCATTGCAAGACCGAAGTAAAATAAAGCGAAGTCAACTAAAACACATGGTTACCAATAGTAAAACAACGGTGCATCACAACTTGTAGATGGAGAAAAAGAAAGAGATTTCAGTATTCTGTTTGCAAATTACCAAATTAGAATGAAGCAAAGGCAGCTAAAACATACTTTACTTTCCTTAAAACACATGTCGCGACGGTATTGGAGAAATGCTGAATAACAAACCTAATGTGCTGAACTTTATATATTTAAGACTGCAACATCTTGCCCACCCAAAAGGCTCCACCATAACCAATTGACTCTTGATTTAGTATGCACTATAACCAACTATATTGACTTTCCTAGACGTTGAACAAAGCCAAGTTATCATTCCCGATGAAAAAAATCAATTCTCGGTTAGAGATTTGTCAAATTTCAAGATGAACTTCCCAAATACATATACAATAGATTAACCGATCAGGTAACAACCACCTATTACATGGGTATTACCTCACAAAATCTACGCAAGCAAGATCAAGCCAACAAAGTTGAGTCTACACCAAGAAAAAAATGTTGAACAACAAAAAAACTTCAAAATCGACACCTGTTTAAATTCCCAAGCGAATCTAGATAAACCATGCTTAAATTCTGCATACAAATAAGCAAAAACATAAGTGGATGAACCAATCACATAAACAATCCATATGATACAACAACATACCATGCATATATCCAAATAAGCATACCTAGCTCAAGGACCTATTACTCAGCTACCATGTAATAACGGGGACTCTAAAAACAAATCCTACGGAGGAGTATGACAATATCAGAGTAAAGAGGGAGTATTTCACCCCAAACTCATTCGCACACTACTTCACCTCTTTAAGAGGAAAAAAACATGTGACCCTTGAGGGTGGACGTTACAAATATATATTTTTTCCTATCTTATATTTAATTTCTCTCTCTAACACCATCAAACACACTATCCCATAATGGGAACAAAAAACACTATCATCTTAATTAAATATTTGTGTAATACATAGGGAGCACAATGTTGTATATGCAATCACCTGGGATCTTTCAGCAGCTTGAGGATCATTTGTAAAGATGAACTTGTGTTTCCTTTCCTTTCCTTGCCTGCACCAACATCTAAGTAAGATTCCAAATTAGAAATTAATCAAAATTTGAACCCTTAGTTTAAAAACACTAAAAGAAAAATCAATATCATCAATTAATAAAATATCAGAAGTGGACCAAACTCCATAATCACCTTGCTTTTAAAGCTTTGCCTTTCCTAAGCATCTCACTTCATTCTTCAGCATCAATCAATCAAAAAACCCTAATCAAATCTAGCAAAACAAGCAGATTAAAAATGTGACAATTAGCAATAACCCTTATGAAAAGGTGAGGGTACCCAAATATACCTCAAGCTATAACTTTTCCTTCCTATAAGTCCTTTCTCCGAAAGTGATTGTCTATGGACTGAGTCGAGACAATGCAACTAATCGGTTCACACTTCGTGTGATCGTTTATGGATACGAGATCGAGACAATACAACAACGAAGTATGTTTACTTGATACAAAGGTTTGGACTTAACCAAACTCAATAGGATTAGCGTATCAAGTAAATAGGAATTAACGTTTGTGCAATTTACTTTTATTATAATAAAACAATTATAATGAAAAAATATAAAGTAAATGACACAACAAGATTTTGTTAACGAGGAAACCGCAAATGCAGAAAAATCTCGGGACATAGTCCAGAATTGAATACTCTCAGGATTAAGCCGCTATACAAAATAAACCAACTTCGTATAGTTGAGACCAAGCAACTAAACCTATAGTTCACATAGTTTCGTCTGTATTCCCACGCCTCCAACCTGTAAACAAGTCACGTACTTGGACCAATTCCTTTGGTTCGTATTCCAAATAGTAAAGGAACAACAAATATGTTTGGTATCAACCCTCTTCAACCAAGTGATTTGAGTTGCACAAAGGCTCTTCTGTTTATCTTAACATAAACTCCTTTGCCAGGTTCCAAGATCTATCTTATGTTCAATCACCAAAAGGTAATCGTTAAGATTAAGCCAATCAACACTCTTAATCCAAAGAACTGTGTTGATGCCGATCTTCTCAATTAATCAATCCAATCTACCACAAGGATAAACTGATTATTAATTGGATCCTCTGTTACCCAAACAAGTATTGTGCACACCAAAGATTATAAAACCAAGTCAGAAATATTCTATCTCTTCTTTGTCTTCAAATCTTCTTAGATCTTCAAAAAACACCTGCTCACAACTACTTGAATCTCTTGTGATCAATCATGCACAGAACGGAGTATGTTAACAATGGATTATCACAAGATCGTCTTTAGATCTAAAAACAGTCTAAAGATCCCTGTCGAAACCTTGAACTAGTTTGAGTGAATCTTATATCAGAAGAGAAGATTCTCAAGAATAAAAAAAATAGGTGCAATCAAAGTTCAACCACCGTTAGTCAATCAAATCAATATTAAAACTAAAGATAAACCGTAACTATCTAGTTCCCCACCAACGGTACGCACTAGATCTTCTCAATCCCAAAGAAGACTTTAAACTGAGCGGCCGTAAGAGATTTTGCCTAATTAGGTTACTCTCCTTTCCGAATAGGCGGCTTCACCAGTAACAGTACAACAAAGGATTAGTTTGCTAGAAATGCAAACTCAAAGTATTTATAGACAAGTAAGTTTAGACACCAAGGAATTTCCAAAACCGAAAATATTCTCAAGATATTTCCATATTAACCCAGATTCGGTTTTCATAATTCCTGTGAATGCACTGTCCAAAATTTATGATCGAAATCTCCTTGGAAAATCTTTAATTAACAAATGCACATTACTAATTCTTATTTTCCATATATAATTAAAAAACTTAATTAAAAGATTCTTAACTTATTTAAATTCGATCTTGGGATTTACATCCTTCTTAGCTGTTAAGGAATATCTTTGAACAATAAAAGATACACATTAATGCGCGTATTCAAAGTGTGTAGACATCTTTCTCTTGCAAGTCCTTTTTCATACTTACTCACTTGAAAACGATTTACCACACTTCCAAACAAGCTTAGAATTGGTTCATCTGACTTTCAAGAACTATGTGATTGATCAAGTAACACTCAATCACAAACCATGGGTGTAACGGTTCTACCAAAACAATTTTCGGTTCTACCTCCATGTGAGTACTGTGCATAGTCACACTAGCTTACCAAAATTCGGATGACTAGGTACTAGGATTGGTTCCCCACATATATTTGGTATCTAACTTGTATGTGTTGCACATGTCCATAGGATCGGTTCCTCTTTGCCTAAAAACGTGTTGCACATGTTCATAGGATCGGTTCCCCTTTCTTCTATAAACCTTGATGCACCTGATACAAGGATCGATTCCCCCTTGTGATGTACTGCACCTTTTACTGGGATCAGTTCCCCTCTCCCAAATTTGGTCAGACACACACAAACTCGATCATACCCAGGTGATTACTTAAGATCGGTTTTACTAATAAAAGTCATACCAATACATAAGTCAGGCCTCATGTGAATAGTTTTACCACGAACATAACCAAGTCATGAGTGGTTATACTAATCACACATATTGGTCGTTCATAAGATATGCAATGAAGAACATCCCCAATAACGCCTGGTGATTTCCTTTTCGGTTCACAACACATATCATGAACATACTTCCTTAAAACATATGTAAAAACATTGTTTCCTAGGATGAAATCCTCACCCCATACCCATACATAATCACAATAGCATTCATATGATTATGTTGATATCTTATATACAAAGTTTAATGGTTAAGCAAGAAACTTCATGTTGTATTCCTTAATACTATGTCTATCAAGAGTGTTCATGCTTCACAGTTTTATGTTTTCAATATGCACGACTTGAAAGATACGTTAGGGAATGAAACAGTTCAAGTCAAATATCACTAACCTCAAATAGAAGGATGATATTGTGGTTGTAGATCCATACTTCTTCACTTTTTCAAGTCTTCTCAATACTTGTAATGTCTCATCCTAATACTTTCAAGCTAACCTATACGAAGTTGAATCTAGTACATTTAAATCAAGCGACTCTTAAATGAGTTTTGGTTCACTAAAATATGACAACCAAACTTGACATACCAACGCTTGGTGGGTTCAACCGAGCTATGCTCTAACAATCTCCTCTTTTGTCAATTTTAGTGACAAAACTCTTACAATCATATGGATAAACAAATTACAATAATTCATTACACATACTCTTGATTTCTGAATTCAACAACACATAACCTGCATTAATTCAATCCTTAAAATGCCGTTGTTGACATTATAATAATAAATCTCATACTCCCCCTAAAGGTGAGATAGGTATATTTTCAATCCGCACGTTTTTGTTATCCCGATCATATGATTTGTTACTCCCCCTTAGTCTGTGCTTTTCCTTATTCGTTAGATAAACGTTCAAGCACCATTGTCTTTTTCCCTAGTGACACCAATCAACATAAAATTGATACCAGCATCACCTGTTTACTCCATATATTTCTCCCCCTTTTTGTCACAAAAATAACAAAGAAACGAAAAAAATAAAGGACAACACGAAAAGGATCTTACAAATAATCTCAAAATAGACTTGCAACCTGTTGAGTCAAGCACGAGGGTTCCACATACCATTTTTTATAACCAATATCAAAACCGAAACTACAAAGTAATCATGTTTTGATATGTTATCTTGGAAATAATTTCCCGAAGCAATTTTCCCAAATAGTTTAGCAAACCAAAAATCAACCAAGCACCTTAGTTCCTTTGCTAAACCGATTGTATAAATACAACCGCTTCATTCGATAAGACCAAAACAAAGATAAAAATCTATTTTTCTCATCAAGTTCTAATTATCCATATAACTTAGACCTTTAGATTTTAAACAAGCTAAATACTAGGTTAGTTAACTAGCATTTCCTTGTTTAGGCATTCGGCTAGACTTGAATAACCGAAACCTCCACTTTGATAAGTCTAACTAAGATCAAAATTAACTTAGTTTATCTTATCCGAAATCGAACTGGACTAAACAATTCACCACGTTAACATATTCATTCGTTAAGCCATAAATAATTCATACAAACCAATAAATCAACTTGCTTAATTATTCATCTCAACCGGAAGCAATTGAAACAACATATATCATTAAAGTTCCACTATTGCACTGAAATTTTGTAAGCCTAAACAATTGATACCATACAATAAAGCAAAATAACAATTGTTTTACTTAACTGAAAGCAATTGAAATAACATAAATATTAAAGCACCGCAATTGCACCAAACTTTTGTAAGCCTAAACGATTGATATCACACAACAAAGCAAGATAACAATAGTTTTACTTAACCGGAACCAATTGAATCACACATACATCCACACATACATAATGGAATAAAAACATCAATTGTATCGAAAATTTATTTAAAGCAAAAGCAATAGATATATCAAATAAAAACAAGCTTTTCTTAAACAGGAAAACAATTAACTAACAAAATTGTTACCTCAATTTTGCATCCAACTTCACCAATATGATCGCATTTTCTTCTTCCAGGGAGAATTGATATCGAAATACCAATATGTTGCCATCCTTATGCAAAAACAAAAGAATAAAAACAACCAACCTTTACCAGAGAAAGGTTGAAAATCGGTTATAATAATTGCAAGCAAAAGTTGAAAACCATCGAAGCACATATGCTTTTATGCTAAACCAAAACCGATTTAACATATTGTGACATTTTCACATATTGTTTCTACAGGAACCCCTCATGATCCTTTGAAAACTCCTACCAGCATGGGATATAAATTAATCCTCAATCTTGTAAGAAATTGAATTATCAAAACAATGCAAAAAGAATGATGTCATTCCGAGTTCGGACGAAGAAGTTATGGGAAAAACAGTTTTACACTTCTTCGTAAGGGGACCTTTCACTAGGATCGGTTCCCTCACCATGACATGGTACTAGGATCGGTTCCCTCACCATGACAGGGTACTAGGATCGGTTCCCAATAGTTACTTGTGACAGATCACACCACTAAACTGTTTTCGACATAACTTTTGCATACGATGTCCGAATTCAGTGATTTTTGGCTCGTTTTAACCGTAAAAATAAGGGATACACATATATGATCAGTATATATCAACATCATAAACTCAAAATTACCGTTTCTTTCAAAACCCAAATATAGATAGAGAAAGTATGAGTATAGAAGAAAATAAATCTCCTAAAGATGTTAATTAGTCATATAATAATCGAGAGATCATGTGCTTCCTCAGATTTCAAAATTGAGCACCAAGGTGAGCATGCACATTCTAACACAACTAGGTTGTGTTAAGTTCAGTCTTGTCTTGTTCATCACGAGTGACTAAGACAGAATCATTCTTGACCTCTTGCTTGGTTTGTTTTCTCTTGTTCCATCTCTTGTTTTTCTTGTTTGATTTGTGATGAAGAGTGTCATTATCAAAACCTTTACTTGTATAAGAGATTTCAGACATAATGTCTTTCTTTAGCCTTTCATGAAGACTCTTGTAATTATTGTCACCAACAATTAACAGCTGAGAGTCATTTTTGTGACTAACTTTTGGTCCCTTCTTGGCTATGGAGGACTTAGGAACCCATTTAGAGTTGGGTTTCGCAGGAGCATCTTTATCCTTCATACCACTAGGATCAATGTCCTTTTGAATATTTTTCAAAACACTCTTTCTCCAATTTGGAACATCAGATCTTGTTTTTGCATTTAAAAGGTCATCGCTCTTTGTATAATTGGGTCTTTTATGAAATAACCTTGAGGAGTGATATGCAAAAATTTAAACTATCATTATAATAATTCTTTTGCCTAAACTTAGGAAAATACCAATCTTAGTTCCTTTGGGGAGCAATCTTAGCCAATTCGTTTGATACAAAAGAAAGTGCATCTTGCATTTTACGAACTTTGCATCCCCATTGCAAGTGTCCTTTAATACCACAATAATAACAATGCGTAGTATAAATAAACGAAGTATGAGTTTTAGTGTTACCTTTTTGTGGATCCTTTTGCATTGGAGCTTGACGAGTTTTCTTCTTCTTCTTCTTATTTTTATCCTTGTTCAACGTTGTTGCTTTCTTGACATTAGCATAAGTGCTCTCGTTGATTGCTGCTGGTTGAACACAATTCTTAGGCTTGACTGGCTTTACTTCTTTACAAGAAATAGTATCATTTTTTACAACAGTGGAAGCCTCCGGTTTAGAAGAATTAGTAGCTTTAACAAATTTTACCTCTTTGTTAATATTTGAAGCATCTATTCCCTTATAGCCCAATCCTCGTGTATCACGATGATTTCTACTTGCTTCTAACATTGAGGTTAAATTATTTGAGATAGCATTGAACTTTTTAAGGTCCAAATTTTCTTCTTCCAACATCTTGATTTTATCAAGAGCACTAGCTAGATCATCCTTAAGATGTTTTTCTCGTGAGAGATATACACCTTCTTTCTCTTCAAAACTCTTTGGTTGAGAATGAACCCTTGCTTCAGATTCATCCAGTTTCTTTTTCGACAAAAAGAGATCTCTTTGAAGAATTTCACATTCTAATTTCTTAGAATGTAACTCGTCTGTACGATCTTTAAGAAGAGAATCACCGATGCGGCAACCCATGTAATATCCTTGGAAAACCTTCTTCAGTTTCTTGTTCTCACGACAAATAGGAGTCATAAAACCAATAAAATGCGAAGTTCTCATTTTTCATAGTTCAAAGGTTCCAACAATTTAGAGTATTTTGAGATATCCTCTTATACTTCTTGTTCAAAATCTGAGTCATCATCATCGGAAATTTCATCTAACCCTTTTTGTAGAACTATATTCCAGTCGTCATCGGTTTCTACATTATTAACAAAATTAGCTTGTCTAAGAGAATTTCTAGAGATGATTTCTTCAGATATTGAATCGTAGATCCCATCATCAAGTGTTAATTCAAAACTCTTGATGTCTTGCTTTACGTTAACTGAATCATTCATTGGATTCAATTCTTATAGGATGGATCGCACCAAACACAGATTGTTGGATCTTTTCGTGTTTGCCTGCTCTGATACCAATTTAAAAGGCGAGGGTACCCAAATATACCTCAATCTATAACTTTTACTTCCTATAAGTCCTTTATCCGAAAGTGATTGCCTATGGAATGAGTCGAGACAATGCAACTAATCGGTTCACACTTCGTGTGATCGTTTATGGATACGAGATCGAGACAATATGACAACGATGTATCTTTACTTGATACAAAGGTTCGGACTTAACCAAACTCAATACGATTCGCGTATCAAGTAAATAGGAATTAACGTTTGTGCAATTTACTTTAATTATAATAAAACAATTATAATGCGGGAATATAAAGTAAATGACACAAAAAGATTTTGTTAACGAGGAAACCGCAAATGCAGAAAAACCCCGGGACCTAGTCCAGAATTGAATACTCTAATGATTAAGCCGCTATACAAAATAAACCAACTTCGTATAGTTGAGTCAAAACAACTAAACCTATAGTTCACCTAGTTCCGTCTGTATTCCCACGCCTCCAACCTGTAAACAAGTCACAGACTTGGACCAATTCCTTTGGTTCGTATTCCAAACAGTAAAGGAACAACAAATCTGTTTGGTATCAACTCTCTTCAACCAAGTGATATGAGTTGCACAAAGCCTATTCTGTTCATCTTAACATAAACTCCTTTGCCAGGTTCCATGATCTATCTTATGTTCAATCACCAAAAGGTAATCATTAAGATTAAGCCAATCAACACTCTTAATCCAAAGAACTGTATTGATGCCGATCTTCTCAATTAATCAATCCAATTTACCACAAGGATAAACTGATTATTAATTGGATCCTTTGTTACCCAAAAAAGTATTGTGCACACCAAAGATTATAAAATCAAGTCAGAAATCTTTTATCTCTTTTTTGTCTTCAAATCTTCTTAGATCTTCAATAAATACCTGTACATAACTACTTGAATCTCTTGTTCAATCACGCACAGAACGGAGTCTGTTAATAATGGATTATCACAAGATCGTCTTTAGATCTAAAAACAGTCTAAAGATCCCTGTCGAAACCTTGAACTAGTTTGAGTGAATCTTATATCAGAAGAGAAGATTCTCAAGCATAAACAAACTATGTGCAATCAAAGTTCAACCACCGTTAGTCAATCAAATCAATATAAAAATTAAAGATAAACAACAAATTATCTAGTTTCCCACCAACGATACGCACTAGAGCTTCTCAATCCCAAAGAAGACTTTAAACTGAGCGGCCTTAAGAGATTTCGCCCATTTAGGTTACTCTCCTCTCCGAATATGCGGCTTCACTAGTAACAATACAACATAGGAAGTTTACTGTCACGAAGGATAGTTTGCTAGAAATGCAAACTCAAAGTATTTATGGACAAGGAAGTTTGGACACCATGGAATTTCCAAAACCGAAAATATTCTCAAGATATTTCCATATTCACCCAGATTCGGTTTTCATAATTCCTATGAATGCACTGTCCAAAATTTATGATCGAAATATCCTTGGAAAATATTTAATTAGCAAATGCACATTACTAATTCTAATTTTCCATATATAATTAAAAACCTTAATTAAAAAGATTCTTAACTTATTTAAATTCGATCTTGGGATTTACTTCCTTCTTCGCCGTTAAGGAATATCTTTGAACAAAATAGAATAAGCATTAATGCACCGTGTTCAAATAGTGACGAAGTCTTACTCTTGCAAGTCTTTACCATGCTTGCTCACTTGAAACCGATTTACCACACTTCCAAACAAGTTTACAATTGGTTCATCTGACTTTCAAAAACTATGTGATTGATCAAGTAACACTCAATCACAAACCATGGGTGTAACGGTTCTACCAAAACAAGTTTCAGTTCTACCTCCATGTGAGTACTATGCATAGTCACACTAGCTTACCAAAATTCGGCTGACTAGGTACTAGGATCGGTTTATATTTGGTATCTAACTTGTATGTGTTGCACATGTCCATAGGATTGGTTATCCTTTTCCTTAAAACGTGTTGCACATGTTCATAGGATCGGTTCCTCTTTCTTCTATAAACCTCGCTGCACCTCATAAAAGGATCGGTTCCCCCTTGTGATGTACTGCACCTCTTACTAGGATCGGTTCCCCTCTTCCAAATTTGGTCAGACACACAGAAACCCGATCATACCCCATGTGATTACTTAAGATCGGTTTCACTAATAAAAGTCATACCAATACATAAGTCAGGCCTCATGTGAATAGTTTTACCAAGAACACAACCAAGTCATGAACGGTTATACTAATCACACATATTGGTCGTTCATAAGATATGCAATGAAGACCATCCCCAATAACGCCTGACGATTTCCTATTCGGTTCACAACACATATCATGAACTTACTTCCTTAAAACATATGTAAAAACATTGTTTCCTAGGATGAAATCTTCACCTCATAACCATACATAATCACAATAAAATTCATATGATTATGTTGATGTCTTATATACAAAGTTTAATGGTTAAGCAAGAAACTTCATATTGTTGTAGTACCAGAATATCGCCACAAAAATATTCTGGCGAGGTTAACAACATTTCTACGAGCGTCACAACGAGTTCTCCAACAACACTTTGCAAGTGTCACAAAATAATGATGTAACAATTGACGATGGAAGAAACACAAAAAGAACATGATTAATTGGCGATGGATACAATGCTTGCGAGAAGGAATATTATAGATACTGCGATAATATCGCGAGTGATATCCGAAATTAGAGGACAGCTTAGCTATCACACATTATGTAATTTCCCATAAATAGAGATCCAATAGATTCAGGAAAGGATGATGTATTTTTTAGAGTTGAGAGAGTCTTGAGGAGAGAGACAATTTGAGGAGAGAGAGATATTTTGCAGAGAGATTTTTAGAGAGAGAAAATATATTTTTCTTTATCATCTTCTTCCCCAAAACTAGATTTAGAACTCCATTAATGGATATTATCAAATGTAAATCAAATGAAAACTTAAACGATTATAGTGAAGAATCATGGATGTAGATCATATTGATCGAACCATGTAAAAATCCTTGTGTCTATTTACAATTTTTAGAATGTTAATCATACTTTTAATATCAAATTAGTTTAGATCAAGAGATCATTATCAAGATATTACAAGGGGTGTGTTGTGGGAAATCCTGCAAATACAATTGTATTCCTTAATACTATGTCTATCTAGAGTGTTCATGCTTCGCAGTTTTATGTTTTCAATATGCACGACTTGAAAGATATGTTAGGGAATGAAACAGTTCAAGTCAAATATAACTAACCTCAAGTGGAAGGATGATGTTGTGGTTGTAGCTCCGTACTTCTTCACTTCTTCAAGTCTTCACAATACTTGCAATGTCTCATCCTAATACTTTCAAGCTAACCTATACGAAGTTGACCCTAGTACATTTAAACCAAGCAACTATTAAATGAGTTTTGGTTCACTAAAATATGACAACCAAACTTGACATACCAACGCTTGGTGGGTTCAACCGAGCTATGCTCTAACACCTTATCAACTTACCCAAAAAACATATACAATATCGAGATACGACCCACTTCAAAATTGACACAAAAACTCGAATTTTCTCAAGCACGTTGGATGATGAGGAAGGGTTTCAACGATTTCTTTAAAGATTCCCTTGTTATGAGTAAGATAAAAGAAGAGAAAAGTGTCCCAGTAAAGTGTGGATGATTTTCCATCGATAGCTGGTAGATAAGAATCTTATGATGAAAAAGAAGATAAACAACGTGTTTTTTAGGATAATCTTTATTTAAAAATTAATTTTGACATTTTTTGTCCTGATTATATGCATTTATAAATATTAGACTTGTTATGCGAGATCAAGTCTTTAAGTGGAGACCACGACATGTTTGTTTGCATTTACCTCGCGATCTGTATCAGAGTCAACCCCGGTCTCCGCGTAAGTCGGATGTCAGATCATTTGATTCAGACTGACTAATTGACTGAGATCTAATTTTTGATTCGGACCTCGTAAATCAGGGAATAAAATAACCCCAATTTATGAGACCAAACCACTGACTCGCATATTTTTATGTCATGCCTAACTCAAAAAACAAACATATTGAGCTAGATCCGGATGAGGCATGTAATTTTAGTTAGGTCCACCAAAAAAAATATTATCATGTTACTAAACCACCACGGTTTGTATAAGGGGATTCTCAAAACTGATTGACTATGATGAGGGTGTTCGTTCTTGAACTTCATTGCGTTTGAGATCTCAGCTTTTAAACTTGCCAATTTTAACACAATATTAAAGTTTGTAGAGGCTTTTGAGCTTCTCCAATACCTGCATACAAATATTAATCAATGTAGAAAGCCAATACTTCCGAGCACAAGACGCAAATTGGTGATCATTCATGCCAAGTAAGTGTCTAGTCTTTTGAAGAAATCGATCCTCAATTTCTTTTCTCCAGTTGGCAACACGTTCTTGAATTTCCTTGCGTTTAAGATATCAACTTTTAAACTTGGTGAGCTTAGATGTTTTACACTTGAGATGAGAAAACAAAACAGAACCATTGGCACAGTGAGATAGGCTTTCCAGCATCAAAGATCAAAGTTTAATCTTAGGATTCAAATACAAATTTTAATTTTGTGGTGTTGGTAAGTTTCCGTTCAAAGAAAACAAGTTTATTTATCGACAGATTTAGTAAGTTTATGTCAAAGATTAATGTCACAAAGCTTATTCAAAGGATTCAAATTAAGATTTTGATTTTGGTCCAGCAACTCTGGTAAAATGTAAGTTTCTGATCCAGAATTAGGGATTTTCATTTTATTTTTCATTGTTCTGATTTTGGGATTCTGATTTGGTTTATCTTTTCCTGATTTGGTTTATGTTTTGTCGTTTTTCTAAGTTACTTTCACAAAAAAACTCACTGAACAAGCAAAAAATAAAAGGAAGAAAACCTTTACCTCAGTAAACAAGTAATTTTTTGATTTTTGTATGCCTAAAGATTTACCAGCTACCATGATGTAACTAGATATGTATATAAGTAAACACAGAGCACTTAAATAGGTTTTTGGTACCTAAAGATTGACTAGTGACCTGTGAGTGCTTCACATACAGTGGCAGAATATGTTTGCTTGAAGTATCTCTATAAGTTCATGCAAACAGATCCACCTACCAAGTGTCTCATAGTGTAACTAGTGTTCTGTCATCACTGTCATTTCGTATGTTTTCTGTAAACGGGTCTTTTTTTTGGGTAAATGTGATATAGTTTGTTATATATTCATATACGTTAACCTGCCTTTTGCTCTCATGAACCCAATGATTGTTTCTTTCATTAAATACTTAGAGAAATCAGTCATTCCTAGATCATCATATGTTTGTACATCATATGCTTTGGGTCCCTCTGACAAAACATCGCGAAAAAACAATATATGGAATCTTTCAAGCATTTGGACAGTTCTCCGAGAAGCTTTTTGCCAAACTACAAGAAAGTGTGTACTTGATAATAGGTTCGGTAATAACCAAACTCTATAGGATCACTATCAAGTATTGCGGAGTTAACGTACAAGTGTAATTTACTTTTAATTATAATAAAAACAATTATAATTGTGGAATAGAAAAGTAAATGACACATCAAGATTTTGTTAACGAGGAAACCGCAAATGCAGAAAAACCACGGGACCTAGTCCAGTTTTGAATACTCTTAGAATTAAGTCGTTATACAAAATCTAATACCAACTTCGTATAGTTGAGACCAAGCAGACTACCCCTATCTACTTAGTTCCCTCAGTATCCATGCGCCTTCAACTTCTAAAGTTACGCACGTGAATAGCAAGTCCTTTGGATCATATTCTAAACATCAAAGGAAGAACTTGTTTGGTATCCACTCTAATAAATCTTGCTACAAGATATAGATAAGTTGTTTACAAAGGATCTTCCATTTAATCTAATAAACCTATTTGTCTGGTTAGATCAATCTAACTATAACTACCGAAATAGTCAAGTATATATTCATACTCAATCAATATAAATCTCAAAGAGAAATATAGAGAATGCCGATCTTACACAACTAATCAATCAGATATATCAAAGATAAACTGATTCTAGTTGGATCCCAGCCAATCAAGGTTTGTGCACTAAATCCACAAGATACGAAAACTAATAAGAATTATTCTTCATCTTATTTATCTTCTATTATCTTCAAATACCTACACAACACCACTTGGAATCTCATGTGATCAATCACGCACAAAACAAAGTCTATTAACAATGGATTATCACAAAATATCTTTAGATCTAACAACAGTTCTAAAAATCCCGTCGATAGTTTGATATGGTCTGAGTGAATCTTATATCAGAGGAGAAGATTCTCAAGCATGAAAAAACTAGGTTCAATCAAAGTTTTAACAACCGTTGGTCAACCAAATCAAATCGAAAACTAAAAACACTGCAATTATATAGTTTCCCAACAATGGTACTCATAGAGCTTCTTGATCCCACAAAAGTATTTAAACGAGCGGTCGTAAGAGATTTTACCAAATTAGGTTACTTTCCTCTCTGAATAGACTGCTCCACCAAAAACAACAAAAAATGAAGTTTGTCTGGCTCTTAGGATAGTTTGCTAGAAATGAAAACTTAAGTATTTATAGACCAAGGATGTTTGGACACCAAGGAATTTCCGAAACCAAAAATATTCTCAAGATATGCAATGAATGCCCTAATTCATTTTTCATAATTCCAATAAATATTGGTCCAATATTTTTTATAAATCTTTCAATAGAAAATATCCAATTAGTTAATGCACAATACTAATTTTTATTCTCTAGAGCTATGCATTAATTGCTGGTAATTAAAGCATATAAAACCCAAAACCTTAATTAAAAGATTCTTAATTTATTTCGGCACAGGAGCACCTTGAGCACCAAGGAATATCTTTGAACAATAAATGATAAGAGTTACTGCTCGTGTTCAAAGTATGTTGACATCTTTAAACTACAAATCCTTATTTCATATTTACATGGATCTGCTTCTTGGAATCGGTTCTACCGCACTTCCAAAAAAGTTTAGAATTGGTTTGCCAGTATTCCAAGACTACCATGTGATTAGTTATACCAAATCACAATGGTTAGTTATGATCGGTCCTTCCAAGTCACATACATGGGTTCAGATCGGTTATACCAATCACTAAGATCAGTTATACCTAAATATGGTACCTATTTATGATCGGTCACACAACAGTCATTAGGATCGGTTCCATATACATATGGTATCTACTTGTGATTGGTCACTAGGATCGGTTACACTAATTACAATGATCGGTCATACAACATTTATGTTCGGTCACACCAATTACCAGGAATGGTCATACCATCTCATGGTGATTACTTAGGATATGTTACACCCCAATTAACAGGACCGGTCATACCAAATCATAAGTCCAAGCACTGTGATCGTTTATACCATGATACATAACTTGAGTTAAGATCAGTTCAACCAACTCAAACATATTGGTCATCCAAAGATATACAATGAATAGCCGTACCAATAAACCTATTGATATCCCTTTCGATTCACGAAACAAGTTCATGAATGTACTCTCTTTAAACAAATATAAAACATTGTTTCCTAGGATGAAATTTTCACCATAACCCATACACATAATCATAACACTATATACAAGATTATGTCGATGGCATATCTACGAAGTTTAAAAGATAAACGTTATACTTTGTAGTCTAATTCTTTTAATACTATGATCATACTATTATGATCATGTCTCATCACTAGAGTATTATATATAATATGTGCAGTATATACAGTTTCGTAGTTATGTTTTCAATATAACACGACTTGAAAGATACGTTAGGAATAAAACAGTTCAAGTAAATATTAATAACCTCAAGTAGAAGGATGATGTCGTCGTTGTAGTTCGTTACTTCTTCATATTCTTCAGGTCTTTGAAGTAATACTTGTATGTCTTAACATTCATAGACTTTTTAGTCTAACCTAAACGAAGTTGACTCTAGTATTTAATTAAGCGACGCTAGATGAGTTTTGATACTAAAATATGACAACCAAACTTGACATACCAACGCTTGGTGATTTCAACCGAACTATGCTCTAAAAAAATCATTCAATTCAAACTTTTTCTTCAGTGGTTAGAGTTGAAGAACAACTTAAAGCTTACTACTACTACAATATTATAATAAATTGACAAGCTTAACGGAAGAGAAGTGAGTTTTGATCCATGGGGTACTGTTGTAGTAGCATGAAATCCCACACTACACCCCTCACAAGAATTCATACAATCAAATCATTCTAGATCAACAATCACAATTTTTATTGATTAATCTCCTAAATTTTACAATATGAAAAGAAAATTAAGCTAAAGAATTATCAACCGCTCTGGACTTTCTCTCTGCTAATGACTTGCTAAACACTCGAAAAAGATCTCTCTCTTCCTTACGCATGTTCAACTCTTTATATAGGGATTTACATAGTGGATGACAGCTAATCCGTCCTTTAATTTCGGATTCGACTTGCGATACTCTCACAAGAGTTCTATTGTTAATCTTCGCAAACACTCTAAATATCGCAGAGTCATCACATTTTTCTCATGTTTCTGCCATTGTCATCTGTTACGTCATTCTTAGAATCATCCTGCGATGCTCGCAATGTGTTGTTGATCAAACTTCGCAAATGTGTCCTTCCTGTGATATTCTGATCCTACATCTTGCCTCTTCTCATGTCTTATCTGCAAATGGGAGAATGTCATGAGAAATTATTCTTCGAAATGCCGCAATTGTTCACCTTTTCTTTCTTCATCTTTTCCTACCGGCAAGGTTCCGTGAATTAAGCATAGTTGTCTATACATGTTAAATATTCTCATATTCACCGGCACGTTTAACATTAATCGGTCATCTTCTTTTGGTTATTTAAAGAGGTATCTGAAAGAAAGATAATTTCTTATTTTATTTCATCTTCTTCATCTTCATATCCTCTGCAAATCTTCATCATCTGCAATTTTCCTTTTTTTATCAAATTCATCTTCCTGCTACTGTTCTTTTCTGCTTTCATGGAATCACCAAGGTTAGTTTTTCTTTTTCTTCTTTTGATTTTGATTTTGCTGAAACTGAAACTGATTTTGTTTTACTGAACTCATCTTGTTTGTTCTTTGTGTAATTCCCATACTGTTTCTGTTTCAGTAAAAGCACTTCAAATACTAAATTTACAGTTCAAAACCCTAATGTTCCCAAAAGTTCGCAACTCAAGGTTCCCGCGAGAAAAAGAAAATCTGCGAATGACAAGGTAGTAAGAAACATGGATCCTTTTACTAACAATATTGTTGCCTCTGTTTCTTATCTGAGTTGTGATTCACAGGGTTATGGAGATGCCACTAAACCTATAAATAAATCTCTCCAACCTAAAACTGTTGAAACTTCTGTTTCCTTTCCCAAACTTGGTCTTTCAACTTCTTATTCGCAAACTGATCCTCCCCTGTGACCAATATTTCTCAAATTAATTCCACCATAATCTCAACCATTGATCTTCCTAAAACTTTACCCTCAAATGACATCTCTTTAACAATGAATGACGATCATCAACTTTCTATTATTGCTGCTGTTTCATCCGAGTCTCTCCCTTTTTCTAAGGAAACTGCGGACGGAGTGGATATTGCCCTCAAGGTTTTATCTAATATTTTAATTGATGTCAAGAAATCATCTGTGGACCCTGTCAAATATGGTGTCTGCGAAATCTTAAGTAAATATTTTGGTTCTGATAGGATAATTTCGCAAACATCCTTAGAGAAAGAAGTTGAAGTTTTGAAGGAAAATCTTCGCCTTGAAAGTCAGAAATTTCAAAACGTTTCTTTGGACTGCGAACTTCTTCGCAAGAAAAATGATGAATTAAAAGGTATGAACTTCTTATCTTCGTTCTTAACTTTCCTCTTAACAAATTTGTTCTTTCCATGTTGTTCATTCTTAAAGGCTATTTTCGCTTGTTAAGCTTTAAACCAGAAATGAATAATGGAGAGATATCAGTTTGAATCTGCCGCTGAAGAAATTCGCGTTGATAGAGATATTTGGATGGATCAATATAACCGATTAGATAATATTCATACATATTCTGTTGATCAAATAGATAATCTTACCAAAGAGAACACTCAATTAGTTCAGGAGCAAAACTCATTAAGTAGCGAAATATCTCGCTTCTCTTATTCTTTGACTAAAGCTAACTTAGATATGGAAACTTTATCAGATGAAAATAGAACTCTATCTCAGGAGAAGCGAACTCTTTTAAATATGGTGGCGATCTCTTCGCAGAAATTAAGTGTTCTTCAAAAAGTGTGTGATAATCAAGAACAATATCTTCGCTCGCTGAAAAATGAACTTAAAGAAGTAACTGAATCATCTATTGCTGAGAAAAATACACTTATTCAAGGTAGGATAACTTTTAAGTGTAAAAGAAAGTCAGCTCAAAGAACAATACTCCAAGTTAGAAGAATCTTATTCCTCTATTGCGAAGGAAAATACTTTTTTTTTATTTCTAAAGAAAATAATATAAAATCTCGCCTGAAGGGTTTAGTTGGAGATAAGTTCGATGATGCGATGAATCATTGGGAAAATACTTGCTTGGCACTAATTCAAAATCTAATTTCGCAAAAGGAAGGTAGTCATTTTGACTGCCTCAGCCATTTTTTCTTTGTTAAATTTCCTTGCAATATTCTCTTGCGGAGTATTTGCCCAAATAATTTTTGTTCTTATTTTTTGCAGAATCTGAAAGAAAGCTTCATTCTTCCATTTCTACTTTGGATTCTAAACTTGCCAAGGTTCGCAAAGAAAATGGTTTAATTGCTGCTCACCTTGTCCGTTCTCGCGATCGAGCAGAAAGAAAATATGACTATCTTGCTTATTTCAAAGACATGGAGATTAGAAACCGTAATAGAGCTTTCCTTCGCCAAGCTTATCTTAGTGTTGAAGTTCTTGTGAATGAGATTTTTCTATCCAAATCTCTTTCTCCTGTATCACTCAAACCTCTGGAAATAGATGAAGATGAAACTCCTCGTGCTGTCGATAGTGACTTTGATTATGAAAGTGGTGAAGATGGTGTTTCTCAATAAGATTTAGAAGAAGAAGAAGAAATTCCTCTTGAAGAAGGAACAACTGGTGATGAAATGACTGCTGGTGATAAGCCAAATGAGGAGGAAGCCGGAGTCGACCAGAATAAGGAAAACACTGGCAAATATGATAAAATTGGTGGAGATGATAAGGCTGGCGAAGAAGATAAAGCTGGCAAAGAGGATATTGAAGTCTGCGTTCTAGTTTTATTTTCTTGAATTATTCTTTCTCTTTCTTTTCTTGCAAACGATGTACTTTGGACCACTTTTGGATTCAATTATACTTTTGGTATTTTAAGATCTTGCGAGAAAGATAATGACATCTTGTTTATTAATTCCCATACTTGTCTCTCATTATCTTTCTTGTGATATATGATCTGCATGAAAAATGATTAGCACTTTATAAATTTTTAGTTTTATCATGTGGTCTTATTTTGCCTTCCTAAGTAAAGGTCTTATTTTGCCATCTTTTTTCTTCGCGACAAAATTGCAGGACGTTTCTACACTTTCATGTAGAAACCCATTGACCTTGCCTTAAATTTATGTTCTTTTGTATTTTTGCTGTGACAATATGACATGCCTAAATTTTCTTGCGAAACTAAAGTCCCATGACATTTCCGTCTTGCGACGAAATCGCAGGACGTCTTTACATTTGCATGCAATGACCCATTGATCTCGTCTTATCCTCTCTTTTGTATTATTGCCTCTTCAGGACTGTTGCACAAATATGCCAAGCCTTAATACTCCCGTGAGTAAAAAGCCTCATGACATTTGCGTCTTTAGACACTTATCAGTTCCCTAATGGAGGGTGCTGCCCTTATCTTCCCCCTGGTTGCCATTTCAAGGAGATGTACTTCTGCCATACAAGACTAGCTCCTCCCATCCAGTCTTGACAACAACCAGTTGTGTTCGCAACCTCTTATCCCTTTTGCCTATATGGATTATGGGTACGAGACTGCACCCTAAGTGGGGTTTTCTTCATGCCGAGTGCATCATAGCCAAGACTTGCCAAGAATGGCCAAGGTAATTTCATATGACCCGGGCACTCTTGGCTCAACCGTGTACCTCGGCGCCTTGGTCATACTATGCACCCCTTAGGAGAGCTCTTATTACCTTAGTCGCCCAACTCAAGTCATATGCTCAAGTTGAGAATCCAAGGTGTCTCTCTTGGATGGGCTTTCATTGACCCCAAATCTCCATGACTCAGGTTCCAGCAGCGGTGTAACCTTATCGCTGAGCCATGCAACTGATACCCCCTTCTATGATGTACTTTAGGTATTACATTTGCCTCTTGCGAAATTTTATTCGCGAACTAGGGTGTACGTCATAAAGGTTCGTCCCATTCTAAAGATTATTCTTTTGCATTTCAGCTCTGTTATAATTTCTCAATCTCATTTTTATCATTAAGCAAAATATATTTTTGAAATTTTTGCAACAAATCAATTATACATCTTGTTTATTTTTCTCAATATTTCTTTCACTTCAAAATTTAATTTTTTTACCTTTGCTGTTTTTTGCCTCTGTTCTTTTGTGGCTTTTCGCTACAGTCTTTCCTTCTGTGACATTTTCATCATTTGTTATTTTCAGCAAGCTTTGACTTCGCAGCATTCCTTCTTCTCTTTGTTCTACTGAATCAACCATCAATCTCCCACTTCTTTGTCTTTCTTTGATGTTATACTGAATCAAAACAGATTCTTCGCTTTTTCTCCAACTTCTATGACAAATCTTTCTCCTCCTTTTGTTGCATTTACTCTGCGAATTTCTGGTGGTGGTGGTAAATGTTGAGATTTAGGGTGCCCTATTAGAAAATGATTTAATTTTCCTTGGTCTATCATATTGAGAATGATCCTTTTTATATTTCTATAGTCATTTGTTGAATGCCCATGACAATGATGGTAAGAGCAAAATTCTTGACTTCGGTGGTTTGGAAGTGGTTCTTTTCCCATGTTCCAGGGTGCCATAATGTTCTCCGTTAAGATTATAGCTTCCCAATTTTTTTCCACACTAGCATTCAAAGATGGCATCTTGATCTTTTCCCATATCATATTTTGACTTCCTGATCCTCTATGATAATTTTGTATTTGTCCCCCATAGGTTTCTTGTGGCTGATCAAGTCTTTGAATTTTGTTGTTTTCACCTAGACTATAAAAATTTCTTTCCCTTTTGAATTCTTCTTGATCTCTGCTTCCCATAGCTACCAGCTTCTGTTGATTATCATTCTTATTTTCTTGTTGTACTTGCGAAGTGCTCGCCACTGTGTTTATCAATTTAGGCAGTAAGCTTGCGTTCGCTGTATTTGATCTTGTGTTCGCAGCTGGATACGATTCAATTTCATTCTTCTTTTCTTGAGGAGCAATGTACTCCTCCTGCAATTCTCGCAGCTCAGTCATTGTGAAAATTTGAATGTACGATAGGTTGGTTGCAAACATTGCGTTAATGAATGATATAATGAGATATCTCTCATCTACTCGTCCAACCATTTCACTACACATTTTATTCCATCTTATGGTTAGATGTTTCAAACTTTCACCAATTCTCTGCTTAAATCCAAATACATCTTCTATGCTTGGTCGCGAGGAGTTGTTAGTTATATACGCCCTTAAGAACGTAGTCTGCAAATGGTTGAAAGATGTTATAGTATTCCTGGGTAGACCTTCGAACCACTTTAGTGCCTATCCTGTTAGACTTGATACGAAATACTTGCACAACATAGCATCTTGATTCTCCCACTGTAACATACATCTCACATAAGCTTTAATGTGTTGAATTGCACAAGTTGTTCCATCAAAGATGCTGGTTAACGCATGCAAACTGTACTTTGGTGGAATTCCTCCTAATTGTACTTCTTGTGAGAACAGAGTTTTCGCATCTTCTTCTATGGCTTCATCCAAATGCCTTCTGCCTCCTTCCCTTATGTTATTTAGTACTCCACTCATCTCTGCCAGTTCTCTTAAGATTTATTCATTTACCGCAGATGTTGATCTCATTGGTCTCTTTGATTCTGCCTTTCTTCTCATGCGTTCTTGCCTGTTTTGTGTTGCGATATTTTGATTTTCTTCTCTATCATTTCCTTCTTGTATTTCTCTGTGATCTTCTCTTTCATTTCTTTCATGAATTCGCACATCATTATATCTCTCATTTTCTCTTCTGCGATTTTGTTCATTCCTTATCAATTCTCTTTGTTGCCTTTCAATTATTCTTTGTACCCTATCATATTTTTCATTGATGTTACCATTGTTCGCGTCTTCTTTCTCGATTGTCATGATTGTTCTGACGTATTGCTTCTTGGAGCTCTCTTTCCTCCATTTCTGCTCTCAATCTTTCTCTCTCGCAAGCTAAACGTGCTTGTTCATCATAATGTCTCTCGATCTGTTCTTCAATTACTTGCTCATTTCTGCGATTTTCCCTCCCATGTAATATTCTTCTTCCATCTTCTTGATTTTCTTCATCATCTTGGTTGTTTTATTCTTGACGCTGCCTATTTTGAGGAATTTCTCCATGTGGAATGTATCGATCTTCAACCATTTCTCTGTTTTCGCGACGTTCTTTATCTGGATTTTGCACCTCCTGCTAAATATTTCCATCAACATTTTCTACAGGTGAGTTTCGCCTTTCTTCTCTTCTTATTGATCTTGAACTTGATCTTGTAGTGCTTCTTAACCTTCTATTTTGTAACCTCATATTATCCATTCTCAACTCATTATTCTGCCTTGTCAAATTAGCTCATTCTTCTGCTTCTACTCTCCTTTCTTCGTGCATTCTTTGTCTCAATGCTTCTAATGCTTCAATCTCTTCATTTCCATGAATTATACCTCCAACTGCTTCTTGATCTTCCTCTACTCATCTATCATTTCTTAATTGTCGTTCTTCCTTCGCTTCATCTGACTGCCATGTGTGTACACTTACTCTATCATAATCCATGGTTCGATTTTGTGCTGGTGCATGCTGAATTGGTTGTTGAATTTGATTTTCTCCATCATTTCTTGTATTCATTCTTGAAGATTCTCCGGTTTCGTTTCTTCTCTCTCCAGCAAGTCTCTTACTCCTTCTCACATTTGTTGGTTGTCTTGAAGCATTTCTTCTTCTAGCCATCTCTTCGATGAATTTTTGAAAATTATCTGAAACTTTTCACCAACTATTCCAAATTCTTTCAAATCACAATACTAATCTTCACACTAGAACAGGGAAATTTCCCTGTTTCTAGCGCCAATATGTAGTAGTAGGAAATCCCACACTACACCCCTAACAAGAATTCATACAATCAAATCATTTTAGATCAACAATCATAATTTTTATTGATTAATCTCCCAAATTTTACAAGATGAAAAGAAAATTAAGCTAAAGAATTAACAACCGCTCTGGACTTTCTCTCTCCTAATGACTTGCTCAACACTCGAAAAAGATCTGTCTCTTCCTTACGCCTGTTCAACTCTTTATATAGGGATTTACATAGTTGATGACAGCTAATCCGTCCTTTAATTTCAGATCTGACTTGCGATACTCTCGCAAGAGTTCTATTTTTAATCTTCACAAACACTCTAATAATCGCAAAGTCATCACATTTTTTTCATGTTTCTGCCATTGTCATCTGTTATTTCATTCTTCGAATCATCATGCGACGCTCGCAATGTGTTGTTAATCAAACTTCGAAAATGTGTCCTTCCTGCGATATTCTGATCCTACAACTGTTGAAATATAACAAAATCAAAGACTCATGGAGTTGGGTTGTTGATTTTGTTCACATATCAGTGGAGAAAGAAGCAAGGATGGGTGAAGAAGAAAATGACTGAGGAGAAGAGATAAAATATGACGCCATTTTATCTAGGGATGTTGTGTACTCTAATCAATTTTACGAAACTATCCTTCTTTACGTGTACATATCTGTTGACTACAGGTGGAATGAGTAGATGAGGGCATCCATGGTATCCTCTTTGATATCCTTGGACAGTCGGACGCATCAATGTGTATTTTACTATTATCATATTTTTTTAAGGTAAGGTTAAAAAGAAAATGATTAAAAGCCAAGTATCAATTCAGCTACATCACAAATGCACAACTGTACCCCAATGAAATAAGACCTGATTTACATCAAAATGATTAAAAAATAACTCTCCTATCAGAATGTTGATGCTAGAGGTATTAAAATTTTGTCCCAGGAAAAATCCTAAATACTCGAAGGGATATTAAAATGAATAGGGACGGATACTGGGCTGTCGAATTAACAATATGGCAGCACGTGAAGCTTATTATAGGGGATCCAAATTTTTGGTTTTGAGGGCTCTTATGGATTCAAATATCCAATTTGTAGATAAGGGTGGACCTAAACCGTATACAAAAATACAAAATTACCCTTTGATGACTAATTTAATTAGACTTTAATAATTAAACTAAACCTAATTTAAAAACATAAACTAAATGCAAAAAAAGAATAAAAACAAATCGTTTCTTCCTCTCCTCTAATCCTCCCTCACTTCATTTTCTTCAATGGCCATTAATGATTATGATGAATCCCAAAATGAAGAAGAATTGAACAATCAAACACTAGCTAATCAACCAATATGACTTCTATAAGATAAGAATAAAAAAATCCATCTTTTTAACTGCATGAATAAGTTAGATTTAAACAATTTATGGATTTAAAATTAGTTTCAGAATTGTGTACGGTCGGGAGTCCATGTTTTCCCAACCGTACACAATTCTGAGTTTTCCTATGGTTGGTTTTCCTAATCGCAGATACACTTATTGACGGTTAAGAAACTCAATCGTAAGTCTAATTTTCAAAAAAAAAAAATCAAAATAAGAAACTTTTGATCTTTGATTTTTTAACACTAAATTCAAGTTATTAGTCTAATCTAATCCTGATTTTTTTTTGTTAATCTAATCTTTAACACTAATTAATCCTGGCTTGATTGGGGTATACCAAATGAGACAAAACCTAGGTCATTTTGAAGTAAAAGAGGTCACCCCTTAACCATATATTTTCAAAATGGCTAATATGCTCTTATTTAATTAACACTAAAAAATCTGATTAGCTTAATTAATTGAGTTCAGATTAAAATTTTGAAAATGAAAATTCAGTAGATTAAACCTTTAATCCGTCTTATGAGTTCGATTTCAATCAAAAAATTTGGTTTTCAAAAATGTCAAAGGTCGGCAAGGTAGACGTTTGAATAAAGTTCCAGCTATATATCACCGGCATGGTCTATGTTTGAATAAGATGTCGGCCAAGTTTAGCCGGCATGGTCCTTGGATACAGAAAACGCCGACCATTTTTCGGCCGGAAGGGTCTTTGAATGAAGAATATGCCGACTATCTTGGGCCAGCAATTTAACAGTTGGCATGTAAATATTCCCTACCATGCCGGTTATAATATAGTCAGCATGCACATAATTTATAACACTACCGGCGGACATATAGCCGACATTTTAAGGATTTGTAACCATGCCGACCTGTACTTATACCAAACAGAAAATATAATATGGGCAGATGTAATTCACTTTATTCATGCAATTTTGGTTACTACATTGATTGAAACATAAAACCTAACTCCTTGTCGACGTAAAAACGAATGCACTTAGCATGTGCATCAAGCCTTTGAACCCTTGGGTGACCCTAGTGGACGAGTTATAATCTCGTGAGGGTTTACATAGAGATCTACCCACAAAACCTACACTAAAACCATCAACCTTTGCCGGAGGAATCCGAGTCCCATTCTGCCGACATGAGGTCCGGAGCATACTCGGGAATTTTGGATACCATGAATTCATAGCTTGTATCGAATGCGAATGCTTCCCCCTTTTCCTCAAAGTAGCGTACTTTGACGACTTCATGCTACAAAAACAAAACACGAACTTACTTTGTTAGTGGTGTTTAGTAAGAAGATCAAATGACATGGATCACGTAAAATAAACCACAAAAATACTTACAAATTGTTCAATGGATAATCCAAAGTGGCTAGCGTTCAAAATCGGTTTTTGGATAGCCAAAAAAGCAAGTATTGTTTTTTTCTATAACTTGGTGCCTATCATGAATTTGTATAACACTTTTACCATTTGGATTCCCAAACTCTTGCATATATTTGTTGTATACCCTAGCCCAAAAGGTTACGACATCCACCCTTATGGAGGACTGCCTTCTAACTCTAGTTTCCGCGTACCAAGCTTTGGTGATTGCCAAACCTTCATTTGAATCAAATGATGACATTGTTGTTTGTAGAGCTATTGGGTGAGTTAGATGGAGTGTATGATGGTATGGGCTTTGGAGAGTATATACAAATAGTTGTGTGTTGTTTTGTAGAGAGAAGTAGTGTATTTATAGGATGGTGGCCAAATTTGTCCGTTATAGTGTCCAAGTACAAGTCAATCAATGAAACTGTACTTGCAAAAAAATTGAATTTTGAATTCGCCGGCTAGCTTTTTCCCCCTCAATATGCCGACTACGTATGGCCGGCAGGGTGGAAAGTTTCTTACCATGCCGGCCATATGACTTTTAGGCATCAGGAAAACATTTTCTTCTGTGTATCCGCCGACAATGTATTTTGACATTTTCCTGCCGGCTATAATATGGTCGGCAAGGTATAAATTTTCTTACCATGCTGATCTTATGACTTTTAGGCATCAGGAGTTTATGCAATTTTCTGTTAAACCATCGGAACGGTATTTGTTCACTAGCTTGCCGGCTATGATGTGGTTGGCAAGGAACCTATTTTATAACCATGCCGGACTTATGATGATTTTAGGCATCAGGAGAAGGTATTTTCTTCAACAAATGGCCGACATATTCTATAACATAATACACTGCCGGCTGCATAACATCTGACTTGGTAATGATATGATTACCTTGCTGACCCTGGTATGCAAGCATTTTCTGCTGTCAGGGCCGACAGTCTGACACTTCAAAACCTTGCCGTCCCTGGTTTGGTCGGCAGTGTAACTTAAAAAAAAAACATGCCGACATAAGTATTGAAACTTTACGTAGCTAAAAAAATCATTTATTCAACAACTAGAAATCCAACACTTGTTGTCCAAAATACGAAAACATGTCCCATAAATATTAAAAAATATATTTGTCCAACCATTAACCTTAACATTTGTCCAACACAACATAAATAAATGAACTAGAAATTCATTCATTCACCACCACGACCACGACCATGACCACGGCCCCATTTAGGAACACCACCAGTACTACTACCTTCACCAACACGACCACTACGAGCCCTCTTTTGTCAGCATTCATCTTGGCTTGTGCTTCCCCCCTGGATTTTTCTTCTCTATTTACTTCAACATCAACTTGCTTGAACATTTCATAGGCATCCTCATTGTCAACATTGTTAACATAGTCAATGTGCTTGTTTTGCTCTTCAATCGACAAAGGATCTCATCTTTCTCTCGCGCAACAAAACACCTTCGCAAAGGTCTTCAAGTGCTCCTTCTATTTTCAATTAAACAACAAATAATCAATAAAATGATTCGATAATGTGATCTTAAAATAATAAGAACAACTCTAAAATACTTACAAAGAACTTAAGACTTATTGCTGGGTCTTTCGATGCCATCTTCCTCTTACGAGCAAATTCTTCAGCAGTCATCTCCCTAATCACAGTAGGACGAGCCCATCCCAAGTACCATGACATGTATCTCTCACTAGCTTCATGACCGGTGGTCACCTCGTCCAAAAGACTCACATCGATGTTACAGCCACGTCTATCATCCCAATGTTCTTGAGTTGGAGCTGGATCGTAAGAGACGTTAATAGTTTTTTGGGACGTGGTGCAGTTGTCCCGGTTCACAGTAAAGAAAATCTTATCTTCATCGAAATTAGTTTCTTCGTGCATGTAACCCAATTGTCCCATTACCCGATGTGGATCGTACATTGAATATCCTTCGGTGCACAACAACAAGGGTCCATAGTATAATGCAACTTCATCTCTCCTTTGGATACCTTGATTTCTAGCATCCCAATACGGATCAAATATCACCTCCTCCGCAGTCAATTTGTCGATGGCCATTCGGATTTGGATAAGATTTTGCAGCATTTCCTTATCACGAGTACCCTTAAAACTGTACCTTTGCTCTCTTGGCTTATCAAGAGAAACATTCGCATCCACTTTGATGTAGGAGCTGGCTTTCACCAAAGTAGGAAAGTGCTCATATCTTACGAGAATTTTGCAAACCTATGCAAAAAAAAAAGTTTAGTAAGAATCGTATCTTATGAGAATTTTGCAAATATAAATGATTTAGACAATACAATTACCTGGAAAAGACATATGTTTCCGTTAACTTGCGCAGTGAGTGCCCTATAACCCTTTGTCAACTCATTGTTCAAAAAGGCGACCACCGCAGTACCCCAAGAATACTCACGCATATTATCTAAGGGATCCAATAGTTGCATATAACTGGCATCGACCAAGCTTTCAGAACTGTCAGGGAAGATACATTTGCCCAGGACGTATAGAAAATAAGCTGACGCGGTAGCATTGATTCGCACCGGGTTCACCCTTCTTTCCCTATAAAATATTTTCTTAGTGTCATTTAATGTGTCCCTCAACTGCTTCAGATTAAACTTATTGGGTAGACGACCCTCCTCCTTCACAAGCATAGACTCCGTCTCAACCTAATTCCAACCGAACAATTTCTGGCTTAATTTTTAAATATCCGTGAAAGAAAACTTATGATCGAATCCCTCACTGACTGCTTTTCCCTCAACCTCGAGGCCTAGAATTTGATGAGCATCATCGGGAGTTATCTCCATCTCACCGAATGTGAATAACATTATATCAGTTTCTCTGTAGAACTTCTCACAGAATGCAGATACGGTAACTCTATCATGCTTAATATTTGAACTCTCCACCGCAGGCCACAACCCGGAGTTCTTGACAATCACTTTCACCTCCTCACATTCATCCTCAAGATCCCAAGTCTTAGTCACCGAACATGAAGCTTGGCGCCTCATGAGACGAATGGCATGCTTATGATCCTAAATACCAAAAAAAAATATATGAAAAGAAGTACAAACACTTGACGCAAATTTAAGATAGTTACACACTTAAATAAAAAACGAAGACGGGTTGAGATTACTTACGATAGTATTATGGATTGTACATGCCCATAAGTCTTTGTATCCAAAAAGAACATTGCCACCATCTTTTGGGGTCCCCCTTGGAGGCTCATCTTTTTTCACTGTAACCATCAAGTGAGAGGGAGGCATGTGGGAATCAGCTGGTTTAGTGATCACCCTCTTATTCTTTCCGGTTTCAGTTGAAGTTGAAGCTTCGACTTGTTGAACATTAACTTGAGTTTGTTTTCCATCTCCTTCTCCTTCTTCTTCCACTGCCTCTTCAACAATTTCATCTTCTTTACCCTTACCTTTATCTCCATTACCATCATCATCATCATTACCTCCTCCAACAGCTAGCATGTCTTGATCACCATCATCATCATTGTGCCTCCTCCAGCAGCCGGAGTTCTTTCATCAACATCATCATCATCATCACCTCTTCTACCAGATGGAGTTGATTGGTCTTCATCTGGAGTCTCATCTGAATCACTGGGTTCAGAAAGTGGTTCAGAATCATTCGGTACACGGATCTTGAGCATTCCCGGCACAACGTATGCCCCTCGATGTGTTGAAGTCAAGAGTTTTTCACCAACACGAGGAGGTCTTGAAGGAGGACTAAGAGATTTCAGAGGTTTCTTCTTTGACTTTTACAACCTAAACAAGAACAATTAAGAAACAAAATAGAAGTCGGCAGGGTTGACAAATATAACATTGCCGGCTATATAACAGTCGGAAGGGTTGACAAATATAACATTGCCGGCTATATAACAGTCGGAAGGGTCTACAAAGAAATTCATGCCGACTAAACATAAGCCGGAAGCAGGGTATGATTCACATAACTTGCCGGCTTATAACAAATACGAACACAGTAGATTCAAGGATTCTTCACCAAACCAGTCGGCAAGGTCCATTACCCATACATTTCCGGCTAACAAACAGACGGCATGGTTTTATCCAAATATCATTTCGGTTTTAAAATTCAAGGCATCAGGAGACACAAAACATAAAATATAGCCGACAAGGTAACATTTTATAACCAACCCGGCTAAAAAACAAATTTCCGCCGGCAGGGTCTGAGGTTGAATAACTTGCCGACCCTGCAAGTACCAGTTAAAGGTTTTCAACAGCCGGCACGATCTTCAACCTAAGAGCCTGCCGGGAAAACCCTAACTATGAAAATCCGGCAAGTTCGATACCATAATACCTTGCCGGCGACAATAACTGAAAATCAAATAATCGATTTTTCTGACCTAATTTGACATGCAAACATGAAATTAAAGTACTGGATGAAATTGAAGTACTGGAGTGAGTTTAAGTAGGCCATTACTTTCTTAATCGCACCAATTCTTCGTTTTGAGCGGGTTCAATTTCTTCTTCAGAAACCGTTTTTTTCTTCACTTTTTGTTGAACTAGTTTTGCAATTCCGGGGTCGTATTGATTGGGTTTTCTATTAGCGTCTTTCATACGACTTTCCCTAGGTCTTGGCGGATCCATTGATGAAGATTAATCAGAGTTTTCGAACTGACGATGTTAACGAATTAATAGACGAGTTTCGGTGGTGGGGGATGGAGGAGCCGGTATGGTTATGGAGGAGAAGAAGAGAAGAAGGAAGATGAAAATAATAAAACTGATTTAGGGTAATTATAATTATAAAGGGTAAGGGGTACTAAAGTAATTTCACCCATATTTGGCCTCCCCTTAGTAAGGGCACATGTCCATATAAATATGGGTATATCCCAATTAATCTGGGTTACCCCAATCTCGCCAGGTAGTTAATCGATAGTATTCTAGCCATTAGCAAAATTAGTGTCGATATCACGTATTATGTCTTGTTTTGGCGCTACCTCCATTGCATTAACTCCCCCGCCAATCGGTAATTCCCGATAGTAAAGCTAGTTATTTAGGTTATCCCACACAAAAATTCATAAGGATAAAAGATGCTTCAAGGGAACAATCAAATGTGATTGGTCTGATTACAATTATTCTCACTTTGGTGATTAAAATAACATTCAGTGTTTAATTTCTCTCAGTTATCATTATCAGTTCCATTTCTGGTTCAATATTGAACCAGAATGTGACTTGATTTTTATGAATCTGGATGAAGACAAATTCTGTAAAAATCATGGTCCATCTTTTTCTTCATCAACCGTTTAGCTTTCTTCATCAACCGCCATTTATTCATTAACTGCTCTTTCTTTTCAGTTATTTTGTCAAAATTATTCAGTTATAATATTCCAAACTGCCATTAATGCTTTCAATTGGTTATTTTGATAACCCTTTTCATAGCCTTCAAGGTCCTATTATCCTTCAGTTTCTTACTTTTTCCATAATGTCTAACACTGAACTTCCTGAGCGTTTCATTCCCTCCAATTTTCCCGAAACTTCAATGCGCAATATCTCTATATCTGGCAATCAATGGTCCTCTAATTTTAATCCTGGAGCAGTTCTGCCTGTTTATGAAAATCAAGATTGCCTCAATCCAATATTAAACTACCCAGATTTTTATGGTGATGAACGTAATAGAAGAGTTCCGGATTTCTTTCAAGGTGAAACTTCATCCAAGGAAATGATGCCTATGAGATGTTATCAAGGACAACACCCTGGTATTAGTTTGGGAAATGCTATGATTGTTAGGTCTATAAACTCTGTGATCACAAGAGCTAATGTTGATGGTAAAGGAAAGAAAGTAGTGGCCAAACCTACACCTACTTCATACCGTTCTTGTGAAGATAAAACTCCTAAAAGAAGACAAGATGAGAGTTATATTCTTCAAAACTCTCCATATCATAAGGCTCAGAAAAAGTTAATATCGGGATCTTCTTCTAATGATGGTATAGCGGCAAATCCTAAACAGCCGCAAGATAAATGTTAATACTTTCATGGAATTGTTGGGGGTTGGGGAATCCTCCGACAATTCGAGCTTTGAAGAATTTCCTCAGATGTACCAGTCCATCTATTTTATTTTTATCTGAAACAAAGATGTCTGATAATGTATCTGCTACAAGGGTTCATCAGTTTGGTTTTGAACATCATTGTATTGTCTCATCGTTGGGAAGAAGTGGTGGTTTATGGATGCTTTGGAAGGAGGACGTACAACTAGAAATTATATCCCAGTCCTTGAATTTAATTCATGTTAGAATCTTGCAGGAAGGCACTGGTATTTCGTGGAATCTATTTTGTGTTTATGGCCCACCTGTAACATCTCATAGAACTAGATTCTGGGAGAATATGACTAGTTATGTTCAAAACTTCCATGGTTGTAAATGTTTTATTGGAGATTTTAACGCCATTTGCTCTAACAATGAAAAATTTGGAGGCTTACCGGTGTTAAACTCAAATATTTCGTATTTTAACAACTTCATTCAACAAAATCATTTGATTAATCTAGGTTACAAGGGTCCTGCCTATACTTGGACTAATGGTCGTGCAATGGATGGACTGATTAGACAACGTCTGGACAGGGTTCTAGACAACCCTAAATGGTGCATTGCTTTTCATAAGGCGGTTGTGTTGCATCTTCCAAGAATTGCAAGTGATCATTCTCCAATTCTCCTAAACACTTGTAGGAATGTTACTACCACTACTCCTGAATACAAGTTTGAGGCATTATGGTTGTCCAATCCGGAATTCATGGATAAAGTTTGAGAATGTTGGTCAGCAGATGAAGACGAAAACATTCTATCAAAGTTTAGAAAGTTGGGGTCTTTCCTTCAAGCATGGAGTAAAGGAAGAATTGGTTGCATCAAACATAAAATAACAATTCTAAAAGCAAAATTATTGAGAATCCAGGGATGGAGACCTACTGCTGCTAACATTCAAAGAGAGAAGTTGGTCATGGAAGAACTAAATGATTACATTATTATGGAGGCTACATACTGGGACCAGCGTATGAAACAACAATGGGCAAAAGATGGTGATCGTAACACAAGACTATTTCACTTATCTGTTCAACAAAGAAGACGTAAAAATACAATCAGCCATTTGCTGATGTCTACTCAAGGTTGGATCACAGATCAAGACGAAATTGCAAGTGCTCTTATACATCACTATCAGTCTCTTTTTCATCAACCAAGTATGCAAGATACTCCTCAAGTTTCTTTTCAACCCCAAACCATCTTTGAAATGGATAATGAGTCACTATGCAGAGTCCCAACTATGGAGGAAGTGAAAGTTGTGATTACAAATATGGGTCCGTATACTTCTCCTGGACCAGATGGATACTCACCGATTTTTTATAAGAAGTGTTGGGATACCGTGGCATCTGACGTTCTCAGGTTGGTTCAACAAATTTTCCAATCTACTTCTTTTCCTGAGTCATTGAATCATACAAATATAACCCTAATCCCGAAGATAAAGAATCCTGCAACTCCATCTGATTTTCGTCAAATATCACTATGTAATGTTTTATACAAGGTGGTTGAGAAGATACTTTCAAATAGGCTCAAACCCTATTTAGAAGATTTTATCTGTTGGTCTCAAAATGATTTTGTTCCTGGGCGTCAAATTCTAGATAATATCATCATCGCAAAAGAATTACTTCATTCAATGAATAATTCAAGAGCTGTGAATGGTCATTTTGCTCTAAAAGTTGACATGGCGAAAGCATATGACATGGTTAATTGGGGATTTTTAGGGGATATGCTACATATTATGGGTGTCACTGGAACTGCTCATTCTTTGATCATGGAATGTGTCTCAACATCAACTTTCTCAATCAATCTCAATGGATATCCTAAAGGAAACTTCTGTAGTGAACGAGGTATTCGACAGGGCTGCCCGTTATCCCCAACATTATTCATAATCTGTTCACAAGGGTTATCCATGCTCATGAAACAATTTGAACAACAAGGATTGTATCAGGGGTATAAAATAAACAGTCATGCACCTATGATAACCCATCTCATGTTCGCGGATGATTTGTTCTTCTTTGGAGAAAATACAAGGGTAAATGTTCTAAATTTGAAGAAATTACTCAAGGATTATGCAGACTTATCGGGCCAGCAGATCAATTACAATAAATCGTCGATCCACTTCAACAGAGGCATTCCAAATTGGATGAAACAAGTTACGATTCAAGACCTTGGTGTTAGACAGATGACCAGTGAAGATAAGTATTTGGGAATTTATCCTCTGAAATCAGATTATAGAATATCAAGTTTTGATTTTCTATTGAACAAGATCACTTCTAGATTACCAGGTTGGAGAATTCATTTCGTAAATTCTGCAGGGAGAACTGTTTTGTCTAAATCAACTATTGCTTCCATTCCAGTTTATTTCATGGGTTATTGCTTATTACTAAAGGGTGTTCTACAAGAAATTGAAAAGGTCCAAAGATGCTTCTGGTGGGGTCATTCAACACAGGAGAGAAAACTACATTTTATAAATTGGGCCAAGATGGAATTAAGAAAGGAGTTTGGTGGTTTGGGAATCAAAAACATAGAATTAATGAACACTGCTTTGATTTGCAAACTTGTTTGGAGATTTTTAGAAGATCAAGATGCAATTTGGGTTCAATTATTGACTGCAAAATACATGCAAGATACTTCTTTTTGGCTGGCTCAAAAACCTGATAAATGTCTTGCTACTTGGAGCAAAAGATCTTTTGGAGGTACGTTATATTTAGAGAATAAGATTTTCTGGCAGATCAACAATGGGAACTCGACTCATATATGGAACGATCCATGGCTTCAGCGGAATATGGATCATCTAATTAGCAGACCTAACTCATTGCAAAACAATGTATCTAAGGTTTGTGATTTAATGATTCCAAATACTAGGTCGTGGAATATTACTCTTCTAAATGATCTTTTTTCTCCGGAAATTGTTCAATGCATCACTTCCATTTTTCTCAGGATCGAAACTACATCGGAAGATACATTTGGTGTGGTCATGTACTCCTTCAGGTAAATTCTCAACCAAGTCCTGTTATCATCTTCTGACAAACAACTCACCTTCTTCTTCAAACTTAAGCTCGTTTCCATGGAAGAAGTTTTGGTCTTTCACCAACCTCCAACCAAAAATTCATATGTTTTCCTGGAAGTTAATACATAATGGAATTGCGGTCAAAGGAAATATTGGAAGGTATGTAACATCCATTGACACAAATTGCTCTTTCTGTGGACTCGAGGAAGAATCAACTGCACATATTATTTTTGATTGTCCGAAAGCAAAACAAATTTTCAGTAGAGCAAATTTGGATTACACCTACTATTCTCCGGTGCTAAGTGTTCAACAACTGTTTGAAGAATGGATGGAAAATGATATCAACAATTCTTTTATAATGAAGATGTGCGTTGTTTGGAATTTATGGAAGATGAGGAATGACATGGTTTTCGCACAAGCGACTTTCTCGGAAAATCTCATAATCAAGAACGCTTATCTTGATTTTGAAAGGGGCTTACAAGGAATGACAAAAGGATCAAACTATACCTCTCAGGATACCGGTTCACATCAATGGTCACCTCCTTCTTTTCCTTATGTTAAAATCAACGTAGATGCAACTTTTATTCCTAATAATGGAGGCGCATGGGCTGTTGCAAGAGATCATAATGGTGTGTTTCTGAATCATTGGCTTGTAAACTAGGTGCGGGTTAGGGAGTAGATTGGGTTTAAAAGAAATTATAATAGAAGGGGATGCCACAAACGTACATGCACTTAGATCAACAATTTTAGAGGTTAGAACTCCACTTCATCTTTATTGCAATTTGGCACATATCTTATGCCAAATCATTAGCTTGTAAACTAGGTGACCCAACTGGAGTTAGGGAGTAGATTGGGTTTAAAAAAGAAATTATAATAGAAGGGGATGCCACAAACGTCTACTAGAATCTTTGCTCCAACACTATGTGCCCATGCTGTGATATCTCCAATAGGAAGATAAGAGCCTACAAAACGAGGAGAGCATAAAAATGTGAGAGGTATCACAAATTCCTTGGAGTATTAGATCAACAATTTTAGAGGTTAGAACTATGGCATCATCTTTTATCAATGTTTCTTTCAAAACTTGGATAAATAAAACGTTAACCAAGAAATACAAGTTAAGAAAAAGAAAAAGATGATCCTCTATAATTAGTACAAGAACCTAAAAAATGCGAAACAAAAACAATTTGGAAACCCACATATCTTATGCCAACATGCTATGCAGTGTTTGATAATGAATAAATATGTGGTGGAATGCAAATAATTTAAATCATATTCATTTTGATTCTACCTCTATGTATCCTTTCAAACCTCTTTGATTGAGGTCCTTTAATGAAAAAGTGGAGCTTAGTTATTGGATTTGAGTTAACCAAGTTGAGCTCCGAGGAAGAAGTGAAAAAATTTCGTTGCTTAGGGTTAGGTATTTTATTTCTCTTCGATTTGTTTTAGGATAGATTATAGATAATCTAAAAAAAAAAAAAAAAAAAAAAAGCTATTTCATGACCCATTCTTATCGTCTGATGAGCCCTCAAAACCAAAGTGCAAATATAATAGGCTTCATTAAAACTGATATATCAATTGTAATTTTTGTCCATAAGAAAAAAAAATCACACTGCTGCAGCAGTGATCCAGTCTCTTCTTTCTTCTTCTCCCAAGACCTAATCGAACACAGAAAAGACTTCGTCCCAAATCAAACTCAACCCCAAGTCCCTAAATCTAGCAGAAAAAGTGGAGAACTCATTCAATTGGATTTTTAACGAAACCCCTTTCTCGTGTTCTTGCTGCATCTCCATCTAAAGAGGAATTACAACAGGTAAATTGGATTATGTTTGATGTATTGGTAACTCTGATCTATTAACTAATTTCATACTCTGCGTGTTTGATTTTAGAAGGGGAAGAAAACTAGTCTGAATCATCAAACCACTTTCATGCTTTTACTCTTTGTACTATGAAATCGAACCCTAATTCCTAAATAAATGAGGCATATTAACTGATTGATGAAATTTCTCATAGGAATTTAGTTTTCAATTGCCAAAACTCACGCAAGAGAATACTTTTGGGTCTGGGACACTGATGATGAATGAGAATACTTTTGGGTCTGGGACATTGGATGAGAAAATAGTGAATACGTTTGAATGTATACTCATGTCAAAATCAAACTGACTTCATGCTGCGTTTTTAGTTTTTATTATTTTGCAAATATTTGTGCTAAAGATACAGAGAATTTTTAATTGCAAGCAATTGAAACATGGAACTGGGAGTTGAAACGTAATGCAAAGATTTTTATTAAGCAGTAATAAGTATAGCCAATAGTTTCATTTTGGGAGCAGTTTTTAGCTACAAGAGGCTCTTTCATTGAAATGTGTGATATAAAGTAGTATATCAAACCACTAATACATGCTAGCAGGGCATTTTTAGGTAATATTGATGACATTCTATTATACCATAACAACATTCATAAGGGTAGTCTTTGAAACACATACATGATGATTGTGTTCAGTTTTAATTTGGTTTGCAAAGAGTTGCTTGGTCCATTCAATTGCTTACTTTTTTCATGCATGGGGGTGCATTATAAACTGTCGTTCTCAGGGGATAGTGCTGATTTTTATTTTTATTTTTGTTCACTGGATAAAGCTAGATTTTTTTTGTCAAATGAAATACATTGGTATGTTTTTCTCTTTTAGCATGGCGTCTCAACTGTACTTGACAGATTTTTTGGTTTTGCTTCTCATTGTTATTATCAGCATCACTGTAAGGCTGTTAAATTTTCAGACTTTTTCTTTTCTAGAAGAACTAATAGTGTTACAAAGCTTTGTTGTTATAATTAAGAAAAACAAACAAACTTGTCCTTGTAGGCGAACAAATTATATTCATAATTTGGTACTTATATTCATAATTTACTCTGTTTCTAATTTCAATTTTGGTGTACTTATTCATGTTATACTTGTAGTGAAGTGAATCAGTAATTATTCTACTGAGGCACGTGGTTTGTGTAGTATGAAGTTATGAACTGAATTCCAATAAAGGAGACTTGGAAATGTTTCACATTTATGCTCACACATTAAGCATTTACTTAGCCTCTGCTTGGTACCAAAAGACCATGAGATGTGCACAGGACCTTAAAAAGGAGAGCGTCCTGTCTATCAAAGGCTTGTTCTGGATAGAATGGGAATCAGCATGATTACACATGAGTAGTGTCCACCTGTAGAACGCCATATGACGGATATAGGCAATACATGCATTCTTTTGAGGCTCACAAGAAATGCTATTTCTTTTAGCAATTTGTGGGAATTAAGTTTTCATGCTATTTCTTGAACCAGTTAGCAATTTGAGGGAACTAAATCTGAAGATGTTTATGTAATCAAAATGTTAGTCAAACATGCCTGGTCCATCATTTCATTTTTCTTGATTTTAGGCACATGCTTGAGAAGTTCACTTGACACTGTAGTAGTTGGCATTTGGCACAAACATTTATGTTCTATATTTCTCTTGCTGTTCGTACAAACATTTATGTTCTATACTGAAATCAGAACTTATGAATGATTGGCTTTGACATGTAGTGCATCTAGTTTGTCTTGTCTGAAATCTGAATTTAGAATTTATCTTACACTTGTCAGTAATGTAATTCTGGTGATATGCGCAGAGCTTGTAGCTTTAGAGTTTAGATAGTAGTAAAAGATATTGTCTTTCAGTGTGGATATTCAGGAATCCAAGTGTCCTTAAATCTACTTCAATTGGATCCATCTTGGTGAGAGTTAAGCCATTTGATATACTACCCGTTTTAGCTGGTAGGTTGTGCAAGAGTGTCGTCAGATAGTTAAGATTGTCTCTCTATATGCTTTAATTATATGAAAAGTACCCTTACATGGATCAGCATCATTAGTAGGCCAGTTTAGTACCATGTGAGCTGGTACCATGTGATTATGAAGTAGGAACTTGTTAATGTTGTCATAGGGTCCCAGGTTGAGTACTAATACGGGATTGCTTGTTCGCAATCTTGATGTCTTTAGGATATCAGCTGTACCGTACACCTCTATTTTTTTCTCCTCTATATTATTAGGGTTTCTTGCGGTACCTCCTCAGGAGAAACCGCTTTCATGAAATTTGATTGTTTTTTACTGGTTTTTTCAAGGTAAAGGGATTGTAATATAGAAATTCAGAGTGTTTGTTTTTCTGGGTTTTTGTCAAATTTACTTTTAAAAATTAGTTTCGTTTTAGTATCTTTGAATTCATTATTTAGGTAGGAAACTAAGGATATGCAATTTCTGAAATGTGTGTATTTAGGTGTTACAGACTAAAATCCCTATTTTGATTCACATAAAGTAACCTTGAAAATGGATTCGTCCTTTAATTTATGCGAATTTGAAACTGGGGATATTTTGGAAGACTGTATTGAATTTTCTTTTGCCTTTCCCATTTTACTGCAAGTTTATAATATAATGAACTTTCCTTTCCCTTTCTCCCCGAATTTGCTCTCACTTTTAAACTCCTCTCGGCTCTATCTGATTATTTCTGGTTCACGCACCTTTACAGGACTTCACTCACTTCATTTCAACAGCAGCCTCTTCAACCTAATTACAACTCCAGACCTGTTCAGGTTAGTGACTAGATTTACTCAAATCTTATTTTTATTTTTCCATTCGAAATACATGGGGTTAGTACTCGTTTTGTAATTCTAACTCTGTATGTTAAAATCTTGATTGACCAAATTGTTTGATGTATGCATGAGTTACTCAGATTACATTTAGGGGTTTGATAGGTTGACTTTGAACTTTGGGGAAGATTTTTGTTGGTTAAATTCCGTTTGTGTGGTGAAACTGGTTACTTCTATACTTGGTGGTGTTGAAAGTAGAGTTAGTAATACCTAGGAAATTACCCCCCATGCCCATGGCTGCTGACTCTCCAAGCTTCTTTTGACTACCTACACTTACCTTATTTTGACTACATCAACTCAAGTTTGAGTGAGTAATATCACCCTTCGTAACTCAACCACTACCATTATTATTATTATCAATTAAATGCTTTTGGAGATTCCCCAATATCAGAATTTTACCATAATAGCTTAGTTTCCAACAAGCTTTGAACTTTTGGATAGTTCAGCGAGTCTGATGATTACTCTTTTAAGAGATCTTCTTCATGTAGGTTGGTGTTTATTTATATGTAGGCATTTTTGCATTGATAATTGCTGTAAACATCAAGAAAATATTCTTATTTTTCATTGTTCTGATTTGGGGATTTTGATTTCTTTTATCTTTTCCTGATTTGGTTTATTTTTTGTCGTTGTTCTAAGTTACTTTCACAAAAAAATTAACTGAACAAGCAAAGGAGAAAAGGAAGAAAACCCCGACTTCACTGAACAGGTAATTTTTTGATTTCTATTGAAGAAATTAAATTTGAATTTAGTAGCTAATGTGAAGCATATTAGGGTTTGTATGCCTAGCCTAAAGATTTAGCAGCTATCATGATGTAACTAGATATTATGTACATAAGCAAACACAGAGCAGTTAAATAGGTTTTTGGAACCTAAAGATTGACTAGTGACCTGTGAGTGCTTCACATGCAGTGGCAGTTATGTTTGCTCGAAGTATCTCTATAACTTAATGCAAACAGATCAACCGACCAAGTGTTTCATAGTGTAACTGTCATCATAGTCATTTCGTATGTATTCTGTAAAGGGTCTTTTTTTGGGGTAAAGGTGATATAGTTTGTTACATGTACTGGTAAAGTAGTTAAACCTACTAAAAGTCTTCATAATTATATTTTCCCTTGGGCAGGAATTCTCACACGTCACAAATGTCAAATGACGAGGAGAATCCTAAAGCTGGTGAAGCACGGAAAACCGACGAAACCTCTTTGCCATGCTTGGAAACCCAAGCAACATTATATGAGCGCTTGCTCCAGCAGGCATCTATATATGGTATAGCTGCTGGATACTGCCTTTCAGCATCCCTCCTTTCAATCATCAACAAATGGGCTGTAATGAAATTTCCCTACCCTGGGGCATTGACTGCCTTACAGTACTTCACCAGTGCCGCTGGTGTTCTACTCTTTGGGCAGCTCAAGTTTCTAGAGCATGACCGGCTTGACCTTTGGACTATGTGGAGATTTCTTCCCGCAGCCTTCATATTCTATCTCTCCCTCTTCACAAATAGTGAACTTCTCCTCCATGCCAATGTTGATACCTTCATTGTTTTCAGGTTAGTCCTTCCAACACTTTCAATCACAAGGATGAAAGAGTATGTAAGCTATTATTTGAGTTTTATGATATATTTTTACTTAGCATTTATAGCATCTTCTCCACCCTATTGGTGGTATATGTAGCCTATACAAACTGCTACCATAAACTTTTGGTAGTTGATGTATTTATTTTTATCGTCTGCAGATCAGCTGTTCCCATCTTTGTTGCGATAGGTGAAACCCTCTACTTGCATCAGCCATGGCCCTCAATGAAGACGTGGATGTCACTTGGTACCATATTTGGCGGAAGTGTTCTGTATGTTCTTACAGATTACCAATTTACGTTAACGGCATACAGCTGGGCCCTTGCTTACCTCATCAGTATGTCTATAGACTTCGTATACATCAAGCACGTTGTCATGACAATTGGGCTCAACACATGGGGTCTTGTGCTCTACAACAATCTCGAAGCTTTCCTCTTGTTCCCTTTTGAACTGTTTATAATGGGGGAACTGAAGAAGATAAAGCATGAAATTACGGATGAGTCAGATTGGTATTCGTTTGGTGTTGTACTTCCAGTAGGTTTATCATGTTTGTTTGGTTTGGCTATTTCTTTCTTTGGGTTTTCTTGTCGAAGGGCAATATCCGCAACAGGGTTCACCGTGTTAGGAATAGTCAACAAACTGCTAACAGTTGTGATTAATCTGCTCATATGGGATAAGCATTCAACGTTGGTGGGTACATTGGGGCTTCTAATATGCATGGGAGGAGGGGTTCTTTACCAGCAATCTGCCAGTAAGAAGCCAAGTGATATAAAAGAACAAACTAAATCACATGGAAGTGAAGAAGAACAAGAAAAACTTATTGAATTGCAGAAGAATGTAAATGAAATGAATACCGTTGAAAAGGAGGTTGTCGGATCAAAAAGTTAGACAAGAGGTGGTAACGATTCTTTTCTTTTCTTTTTAAATTTTTTTGGTTTCATTTTGAAATAAAACCTCCAATTTAATGCTTAGCAATAGCAATAGTGTTGTCAGCAACAGGTATGTCAAGTATACAAGATATCACCTTTCTATTACTTCCAATATTTGTAATAGACAAATTTTTGATGAATTATTTGTCTTCGTAGAGCTCCCTTCTCGTTTCTATTTCTCAATATCCATTTGCAATGGAGAGCATGATTCACCAGTTTCAGCTACTTAAAACCAATACCCCTTTGTACTTTGGTAAAACTGCCTTGGACCACACCACTCAAGTTCTCTGCTTGCATCCGTAGTCATCCCGTACCATGTTGATTTTATCATTGTAATGCGTATGTTTATCATATTTTACAGGTCATACCAAATGCGTATGTTTATCATATTTTACAGGTCATACCAAATGCGTATGTTTAAAAAGAAGAGAAACTAGTAGAATTAAAGTGTGTTTTCTTGCTCATCAGTGTCGGCAATAGTAGCGTAGTACACAATGTTCTCAGTACAATATTTTCCTTTTGAGATTTTAACAATTGCGCTGTTCTTCTTCGCGGCACCCCATTTGCTAGTTTTACTATAAAAAAAAAAAGGTCTCAGTGGAATGACGGTAAAGAAAAGTTTTCTTGGTAAATGACTTTTTTTTTTAATTATTTATAGAATTTTTGTATAATTTCTTTTAATCGATGGGAGAAAAATGAACTGACGTTTTTCATGGGTGGTTTTTGACATACGATTCCACACAATTCGCCACTGCTTAGAAAATTTGGCTCCACGATCACGCTTCTTTTTCTCTCTGTCCTAAAAAGGCTCAGCAACTCTCTTATCCCCTGTTTACGGTTATATTCATCTAGATTCAGTTATCTTCAACAACCGTCATCTTCAACCTATTTTCATCTAAACTTTAAGGGGTTTCTTATCTAAATTAGTTTTCTGCCCGGATCTTGATTTTGTTAGGATCTGGGCAGAGTAGTTTAGGATTTCATATGTATATATTATATCTTAATAAATAAAAGTGGATGGCATACTATTGCAATCCAGATTTCCAATACACCGTTTTGGTGGTTTATCTTAGCCTTGTAGGCGTATTTTGGTGGTGCTGCTTTATCATCGATCACTTTATCAAGGATGATCTATTTCAACAACTTATTGATCAGTTCTTCTGGAGACAAGATCAACAAACATCGAAATCGATTGGAATAATCTGGGCATATCACTTTCTATTTATGGAAGCATCTAAGTTCTACGGTGAACATCAACTGCAATGGTTTCGAACCATTGATGATCAAACAAAATGGGTAAATCCCATTAAAATTGCACTTAATTCCTTGTCGGATTATATGTATTTAGTTAATTTTTCATTATTCGTATCTTTAAGTTTCGAATTATGTAATAATTGTACTCTACTTTTTAATCCGTCCATTGATGTAATCGGTGCTATTGTTAGCAATTTCATACATTGGGAATGCAGCTGTCCTATATTTCTTTGTCGCCTAGGAAGAGCGGAGGCGAGAGACTAGTATAAGTAGAACTTTCACATCGATGGATGACGCTGGAGGAGGGGATCTGTTAAGAGCTAGCACTATGGGAGGGGTTATCCCTTCCCTATCCTCCATTTCCCTCAAAATCCCAAAAAAGCAACCACTATGGTTTCCCATATCCCTACACGAGTATGGATACACACCATCATCCCTATAAGGCTGAACAGATCTGTTCAGCCTTGTAGGGAAGGGAAATCACACGGGTACTCAGTACCCGTATTTTTTTACACTTTACGCATACTGAGTACGCGTAGCTTTTTGCACGGGTACTGAGTACTTGTATTTAGTTTTTATAATTTTACCCTAAAACTTTCCTCTTTTACTCTTTCTTTTTACTAAAACTATATTTTTACCTAATATATATCGTATTTTACTATACTATATATATTTTTACCGAAACAAATATATTTTTATTGAAAAAAAATGAAAAAAAAAAACGGGTACTGAGCACCCGTTTGACACTATTCATACGGGTACTCAGTACGCGTGTTGTGTAGGGAAAAGGAAGGGAAGGGATGAGGACAACCATAGTGAGACTGCCTTCCTTCTGCTATCCCTTCCCAACATATGAGGGATATGGAAGGGATGAGGCCAACCATACTGCTAGCTATAAGGCGTGTTGATTATGGGAAACAACTCCAGCGAAGTGGGTCCGTTCTGGAGAGGGGAGGCCACACGATTATCCAATATGGAGTATATATTTCTGGTAGCACGCTAAAAAAACATTAAAAATCAAGGTAGTTAGGGGAGCCGAATTCCATCTAATTGAATGATGGTTGAAAACGAAGACAAGTAACCCCATATGGGAAAAAAAATCTACGAAAAAGAGGCGAGTCTCGATAATTTGTATAGAAATACGGTTTAGGAAATCAGAGAACCTTATAGAGATTTTTCAAGATCACAAGACATTCATACAAGCTATATTATTTCCACCAATTCTTGTAAATCAATTCTATCCCTACGGATCTAAAAACAGTCCTGGAGGACCTTCTTCTCTCTCACAAAGGAGAGTAACAAACATTTAAGGCCAAACTGATTTTGAACACAAAACCAATTTTTATCAAATCACAAGGCAATGACTAGATCAAATTCAACCCAATGTTCATCAGATCATGTAAATAACATGAATTGGAGTTTTTAAAGTTTCGACTGCCTAATGCAGTCAAGGTAGCAGTGACCCAACTAGTAGTAACAGTAGCCAGAAAGTAACAAAAGTTCCTCAAATAGTAACCAAAGTGTCTCAAGTAACAACGGTAATCTAAATCAATCTTTAAGTGTCCGTATCAGAACGAAACGGCCTGACTCGACTTTGAAGATGCAGTAACATTTGTAGATGATCTTGATTGAATTGTTGCGGTCCTTTTCTTCATTACTAAGCCCAAATCAAGTAAATTTAAACCTAAAACAAGAAACACTGACCTATTAACCCTAGGTACTAAAATTAAATCAAGATAAGATGAAATCCTCTCAGCATCATAAACAACACCATAAACAGATAGTAAAACTAATCTAAGAGCACCATTACTAAGGCAATCACAAGCACCACATAATAAGTTACAAAAGGAGAAACAACAAGTCTTAAAACTATACCTAATTGCCGATGACAAACCAGATATTGATGTAATTAGATCGGTAAACCCACCCACAACAACAATATCATATAATATTAAATCATTACATACTAAAATCCGAACAACACCTGCCATAAAGAAAATCCCCAAACTGTCATGCTTAAGAGGAGATGAAGATGGAGCCGCAAGGCTGACTGTGGTTGATGCTTCGTCTTGCAGAAATATTAGTCGAAGATAAAGAGATGCATTGATTTCCTCGAAATGAAAGACTATAACCCATCCCTACACAAACCACCCACCGATACAGCAAAAACAAACCATAAAAACGCAAGAACAACCCAGAGGCAAAAAAAAAAAAAAACCTATTTATGAATTGAAAAGATCAAAGGAAACCAAACTAGATAGAACAAGGAAAAGATAGATTGGGTTGAAAGTTGATTTGCTTAGATCGACTCTAAAGGAGCCAATCTGAGCAGTGGAGGCGCTTAATCATTGAGAGAGGAGAGAGTTTTTTTCTTTCCAGACTGAACCCAACTGATTACACAATAGTTTGCTTGTAGCATTGCATTTGTGTTGACTTGCATTGAAAGTAGCAAGTATTTATGAAAGAGGGAGGATCCCCATCTTATATTCATATTTTCACACTATCTCACACTTCAAACATAATTTCTTCAAAGAAGAAAAAACTAAACGGTAGCATATTTGAAGCTAATATTTTGGGATTATATTTGTCTTACAATTTTCTATATACCCAGAAAAATGAGCACATTACGAAATGTATAACTCCACCATCTACTATGTTGAAAATCAACCGTCCAAAATCAACAAATTTTAAACCATTAAAATTAAGATTGTTAGATGATGAAGTTTGATATTTCTGAACGTGCTCATCTTTATAAATATGTAGAGAATAATAAGACGAGCATATGCCCAAATTATTATCTTTAAATAGGTTACTGGTCAAGTTTTATTAAGAAAAATGCATTCCAAAATTTAAGATAGGGTTAAACTAAGAGTGGGAAGGAATACTCCCTCTTTATCAAAAATGCATGGGAAAGCTTTCTGAAGGTAATAACATAAAGTATTTCAAATTGGTTAACCTTTCGTGTTAACGGAAGGTCACTCTAAAAAGTTTTCTAATTACCATAACCTCAAATTGATTTAGTCTAAAGTGTCCTTTAGAAAACAAAAAAACAAATGGTCTCAACTCTCAAGTGTGACGAGCGACCACATTAGGCATTAGGGGAAATGGACGATAAACAGGGATTCCATTGGATTCGGGGATAGGTTAAATTACCTCCCAAAATACATCACCTTCTTTGGAAATGCTTACACAACTTTGTTCCCACAAGAGAAAAGCTTTCTAGATATGTTGATAGTATACCTAGTAACTGTCCATTTTGTGATAATCATATAGAAACAATACATCACTTGTTTATAGACTGCCATGTATCTACTAGTATTTGGAGTGGTATAGACATTAGTCTAATAAGTACTTACAGAAATGGTGAGTTTATAACCTGGCTTGAGAATGTGTTTAAATCTAGCAATTTCTTTGTGGCAGATACTCAGAAACAGGTAAGGTTAATTGGCTACATCTTATGGCATATATGGAGATTACGCTGCTCAGTAGTTTTTGATAAAGCTCAAATCAGATTAACTGATTACATCAATACTATAAAGTTGTCCATATCTGATTGGGAAAACTCTCTCAATGTTATTCATGATGCTAATCAGGTGGCTCAGGAACAAAGATGGACTCCACCAAAAATGAATGATTTGAAAATAAACTTTGATGTTTCTTATATTGATGAAAACACACCTATTGGAATTGGACTAATTATGCGTGACTATGTAGGAAAATTCATGGGAGCCAAAGGGGAGTGTTCAAAAGCTATAAATGAAGAACAGGGAGAAGCAGTAGCAGCTCTAGAAGCTATCAAATGGGGAAAAGCAAATGGAGTCCTTAATCTTCACCTAGAAGGAGATAATAAAAATGTAGTAGCAGCAATAAATGGAGCCATTGGAGGTATTCAGTGGACAACAAATAGTACAATCTAGGAATGTAGGCAACTTTTAAATTATTTTTGTTCTTGGTCCTGTTCCCATGTTAAAAGGGAAGCTAATGGAGTAGCAGATGTAATGGCAAAAAATGCCAGAATTAATGGTGGTTCTATTTGGAACTCAAATCCACCTGAATTCCTTCTAAACTCAATTCAGAAGGATCAAAGCTGTAATTTGGCTTAATTTTTAATGAATTCCTTTCTTAGCAAAAAAAAAAAAAAAAAAAAAAAAAAATTGGATTCGGGGATATAATGATTTGTGGTACCGTACATAAAACTTGCCTCTCATGTGAATATTCGCGTATTTTAATAGAAGGCTATTATTGGGGCGTCACCTTCTATTAGAGGGGCTTCACTTGGATATTTAATGACCAAAAATCTAGTTATGGGGTACTTTTGATTCAATATCAATTGTCCAAATTACCCTTCAATTAAAACTAAAAGAATAAAAACCTAATTTCACACACTTTCAACCATTTTGACTCCTGCTCTTCTTCTTCTCTTTCTCTTCTTCTTCATCACAGTAATTTTTTCATTTCAATCCGAAAAATTGAACCGCTTAGGATTGAAATCTCTATGAAATATGAGGAAGAAGAAAAATTGCAGTGATGGTAATCAACATCTCAATCAACCCCCTGACCAACAACTTCATCCTCAACAACCATCGATTGAAGCAACTGATTTTTCAGAATTTGGAACTCCTAAAGAACAACCCATGGTGTATGGAAGGTATTAATCGACAAACCTATCTTTTCTTATTCGTTTTTGTGCTTAAAATAGGTTAGATTGAATGAAATTGAAATAAAATTAGGGTTTCTATTCTGTTTCTGCTAGTGTTACGGCTAGGTTAGGGACTTACTTACCAACCGTAACTATAGTTTTTAAGAACTTACGGTTAGATTTAGTTGAATGCAAACCGTAAATCTGGTTTTGCATGTTGGATTACGGCTAGGTATACTAATTTCCCAACCGTAATTGGTTACGGTTTGTTTCCATATATGATAAATCTAGCCGTAAATATTTCTGGATGTTTTAAGATGTTTAGTTACGTCTAGGAAAAGTTACTTTTTTTTCCAACCGTAATATTTATTACGGCTTGGTTTAGTTTCATATCCAGACGTAATTTGTATTACGGCTAGGTTCGATTTTAGATAACCCAGACGTATATTATCCTGAAACCTTAAAGTTTTTCAACAAATTCTATAAGTTCTATTTCTTGTAATTTGTAGGAGAGTTGTTAAAAAGAAGAGAGGAAATGATTTAACGCCAAAAGATACTCCTCCTCCTCGCCATGAAGTTCATTGTGGGGTAAATTATAGAGGTATCTGCAAGGATGCTAAGAAGAATAAGGATATGATTCAAGGAAGTAGCTCAAGATGTCTTGAACCACCTCAAGAGGAAGATAATGTTTTCCAAGACATAGAAATTGAAGGGGATCAATTTGAACTACCGGTGATATCGGAAGGTACACTTGTGATTAGGGATACACCAAATCAAGTTGTTGAAGGAAAAAGGAAAGAAGTTGAAGGCAAAGGGAAACAAGTTGTTGTTGCTTCACCTGAAGCCACACCTAAACCTCAAGCGCAGGAAAAGAAGTCGAAGAAGAAACCTTCACCTAAAGGCAAGCATATTCCTAGTGGAAAAGACATGTTTTTGCCTAAGAAGAAGAATGGTAGACTTTGGGGTGAAGCACCCGATAAATTTGCGATCTTATTTAGTTATCCATATTCATGGGCTGCTAAGGTTTGCGAAAGCAGGGTAATAATCTCAAACTTTATCTTATTTTGCATGATTTTGTTCAACTTTATATATTGTTTATTTGGTATAATTTAGAAATTTAACAAATTTGTTGTTTATACATTCTTTGTAGGATCATGAGATTGCGGTGAAGAAATTGAAACATCAGAAGGCTGCTCATTGGCCGTTAGGTGAAGAATGTGAAGCTGTTCGTGCTATTGTATTGGATTCGGGGTTAGGTCGTGGAATTATATACCATCAACATGAGTTTGATTCTATTATTGCAAGTGCCTTTAGAGAGCGCTATTGGCCAGAAACCGATACATTTCATCTCCCATTCGGCGAGATGACAATGACGCCAGATAATGTGAAACAAATCTTGGACTTAAACATTGAAGGAATATCTCTTTCCGAAGGTTTTGACAATAACATGAGTTGGACAGATCTTTATGCTCTTGTCAAAGACACACTTGGATGGGAGCCAGCTGAGACGGAGAAACAGTTTAAGTGGGATGGTGGAGATAAACCAAACCAACCAAGAGAAGGTCCATCTATACCTGTCAAAAAGATATTGTTGAAGAATCTGAAAGATATGTTTGGAGGAACACATGGAGTTGTAGTAGTAAGTAAGGAGGTGATAGATGAAACAAGAGCTCGTCGTACAGCCAACGCGTACCTATTGCATGCCCTTGGTACTATATTCTTTCCTGATAACTCGGGGAATCGAGTTAATGCTCATTATCTACAATGGTTAAAAGATAAAGATATCAAGAAGACCAAAAAATATGCTTGGGGCACCGCCACCCTTGCTTATTTACTTGATAGTTTTCGAAGAGCTTCGAGGGTTGGAGCCACTGAACTTGCTGGGAATGTTGGTCTTTTTCAGGTAATTTGTCTTTTATTTTTTTATTATATATATCTTTTCTTTTTTTGTTTTGTTTTATATATATTCATTTTTTATGTTTATATATAATTTGTTAGGCATGGGTATATGACCACTTCCCGAGCATGAGACCTCCTACATCTTGGGAAGACGGAGATACTGGTCCTACGGGAAGAAAGTTCATATACACTGGTACGCAAGTAAAGCACAGAGAAGAGAAGATAGATGCTTTAAGGTTGAAAATGGATGCTCTCACTGTTGAAGATGTGATATTTGATCCTTACATAGATCTAAAGAAAGATAAGTTTGGAGAAGAGATTGATCATCGTGTTTTTTCAAGTTTGGAATCCTACAACGGGCCTTTGTTTCATCCTCATGGGTACGTAATGGCCAATCCACGTCGAGTTCTCCGCCAATATGGTTATGTGCAAGAAAAAGTCGCTCAAGAATTGTTCAAATTGTTGCCTAATGCTTCTTCAGTAAAAGGTGCTAATGTCGTGCTCAACTACAACCCAGAGCCAAGTATTGATGTTTGGAAAGACAAGAATAATGAAAAATACCAAGTTCATATGAAGGAGCTCATTCTTGTTCTAGGCACAAAGGAAGCCGAAGAAGGTTATCTGGAATGGTATTACCATTTTGGTCATCCTCATGTGATCAATAATGATCCGGAAGCGGCGGTATATATCCAAAAGGTTCAAGAAAAGAAGACGCGTGAAGCCGAGAAGAAAAGTGTATTTGATATGGATTGGAAGGCGTTATATTTCAAGACGGTAAGTAAAGTTGTTATTTTTTGTATGATCCTTTTTTATATTTCTACTAATATGTTTCATGACGCTATATTTGTTTTGTACTAATATGTTTGTTTCATTTTGATATGTAAAATAGAAAAATAAATGCCTTCAATTGGAACAAACATTGACTCCATGCGTCAAAAAAGGTGAGTCCCTCACAACTGCACAAGTAAAGGTTTTACAACAACAAATCAAAGATTTGCCTAATCCGAACAAGGATTATGAGAGCTTAGAGAGGGGCACAAAGAGGAGTAGAGATGTGGGTACTAGTCAACGTCATCCATCACCTAGTAGTTCTGAAACCAATGAAGAGGATATGCATGCTTGTGATCGGGGTCAAGGTCGTGGTCGTGGTCGTGGTGGTCGTGACGGTCCTCGTATTCGAGGTGGTAACAAAAGCAACAAAAGAGGTCGTGGTCATACTCGTAACCAATGAGTAGACATTATCCTAAAACTCTATCAATATAGTTTCCTTTGGTAGTGCACTATAATTGGATAACTTCTCAAACTAGCCAATAACATACGATATCATTCTTCATAATCTTCCACGGTGAGAGAATATGACATGGCTTCCCAATCCTTTTGGAAACTAGCCCATCTTAGCTCCGCCAAATCGTCATCCTTCTTAAATTTCTCTTTGGCTTCCTTTTGTTGATCAACCGGTAGTTTCTTTATTCTCTCCATTTCACTTTTCTTTGTTGGACGAATGATGGTCTTACATTTAGTCTCAATGTTATTCCATAAGTGGAACGTGCAAAGAAGGTGATGAGCATCCGGGAAAACCCTCTCTATTGCATTCAACAATGCTTGTTCCTTGTCGGTGACAATCACCTTTGGGGTATATCCCTCCACGTAGAATAACTTCACTTGTTGTAGTGCCCACACATAACTCTCTTCAAGCTCATTTTCCAAGAAGCAAAACGCGACACTAAACGGAGAGTTGGTGGAAGTTTGTCCAACAATGTTCAACACCGGCATCTCATACTTGTTGGTCTTGTACGTGCAATCCATTAAAAGTACTTGATTGGAGCACCGCGCCAATTGTATAAACTCGGGATGATCTAATATGAGATTCTTTATTTGTTCATCCTCATCTTCATTATGGAAAACCGAGTAATTATGCTTCTCCCCCAAATGCCTTAATTGTTGCATTTGATTTCTATTTTCCCATTGATGATTTTTCAATTTTGTTTTGGCGTTGTAGATGGTTGGCAAAGTAGAAACATTCTTTGGGTTGAGGATCTTTATATGACCAAGTATGTCAAGGGGTTTCATACGGTTTTCCGTCATGGAACTTACAATGAGTTTTTCTTCATCATTAAGCCGCGCTGCATAAGGATGGGATAACAAAGTTTCCGGTATGTGATGGTTATGATGACCGCATACAACTTTCTCCAAATACCAATACCACTCCTCACTTTTCTCACTTTTCTTGTTGTGCTTGAATTGAAGCTTGAACGGGCATTTAGTCTTCTTAGTGAAAGTAGTATTTTTCCTATTCGTCTTTGGTTTATATTAATTTGCCCTTTTTCACATGACTTTTACTTTCTCCACTACACTCGCAAACCATTTGAAAGTGGCGGTCATTTGTTGATCCATTACAAACTATAACACACATAATTAACTTGCCACGTTCTCTTGTCCATTCATGTGCTTCTTTCTTCGTTTTCCATTTCTACATGGTCCAAAAACTCAAAGTTAGTCAATAAAACATAGTGATATGGTCAAATGAATGAGCAACATATCTTTCCATTAGTTTCAAAAGAAAAAAAACACCTACCAAGTCGGTAAAATAGTGATGGGAAGAATCTTCAGTTATAATTTCGTTTGCATCGGGTTGGGAAGACATTGGGCTAGGTGGAATCACGATCTATCAACCAAAATATCACAACATTAGTCCAAAAGAAGAAGGAAACTAAAACTTACGGTTAGGTCCAAAGAGCGTCGAACCCAACCATTTGTTGAATTCCTAGCCGTAAGATTTTTGTTTCCAACCGTAAGAACAAGACTTAAAACAAAGGCACAATTACGGTTGGTAATTAAAAATCTAACCCAACCGTAATTATAGTTACGGTTAGAAATTTTGTAACAATTCCAGCCGTAAAGAGAATTAAATGCCCATGCAAAAATTATTTACGGTTTGGTTTAGATAGAAATTTTCCCAACCGTAATACATCTTTTGTCCTATTCATCACCGATTCACGGTTTGGAATTCATCAAAACCAAACCGTAAATAATGATTACTGTTGGTTTAAGTAACTTAAACCCAACCGTAAAATGAGCGATAACTTGAAAAATCTTAAATTTTTAACGTACTTTTGCTAATTTTGAGAAAAATTGAGCTCATGGGAGATAGTTTAGAGGCATACCTGTTGATTTTCAACCATTGGTTCTTCACTTTGTCGATTTATTTCTTCAATTGGTTGAGATTCATCATCACTTTGTGTTAAACCCTCTCTACCATCTACCAAATCATCCATCTCTTGATCTCCAACATGAGGGATGTAAAACTTGTTTTCTCTATCATACAAAGATTCACCCACCTCGAATTGGTAACTTGTTTCATTCATCTTGATTGAGTGAATCAAAATCTAGGGTTTGAAAGAAATCTTTGGTTGTTTTTCTTCTCTCTAGTTTTTCTTCCCACAAAAACTTTGACCCAGAATTTACCAAGTATATAACAAAATTCATTAATTTGATTATTATTTAATTAAATTAAACAAGGGTTGTTTGGTCATTACAAAATTATTTAAGATAAGGGGTTTTTGAAATTACTTATGGGTAACCTGTTTTTATCCTATTAGGTGACGCCCCTCTAATGGAATGTGTCGCCCCAATAATAGCCTTAGCTTGACAGTGACACTATACTCGCTTGCTCTTTATTATTGCCGCTCGAAATGCTGAAACAAGCAGGAAAATCAGCTAAACAAAGTGTCGGGACTCGGGGTTTCTCAATCAACTTCTATACTATATACTACTGTACCTGTACCCCATTTGTATGCTTACACAATACAAGCAAACTGAAAAATTAATACTAGTCCATTTGTTAGGTAGATTGATAGTCCAGTGCTCGTGTGTGTGACTAGGTAGCTAGTAAGCAAAAAATAAACAAATACTTAGCAATTGATAGTTTAAGCAAAAGTTTACGACTAACATGACTTATTTGTTCTGGCACGCTAATTAAAAATTACTGTAATACGAAAAATGTATTCAATCAAAAGTAAAATAAGAAAAACGAACCACAAAATCTCTAAAGTCTGCCCACCAAAAAGAAAAAAAATCTCCAAAATCCAAATGCGCAAAAGTCAAAAGCTAAATTCGGATATATATGATTCCTCTCCTTGTTACTTAGCCAACTCAAAAGTGGTAATCAGTTGATGTGTTATTCTCTCAACAGAATCTTTTTGGTTGTTTTTTCAAACTAAACCAAGTTAGCTTGGATGATCATAACAGTCGGACCCCTCGGTTATCACTTATCGTGCAGTGTTGCAATCTCTGACATTGGGCGGTGTCGCACTCTCGCGCTTATAAGTGGTTCTTGTGTTTGCCATTATTTTTTCTTTATATGGAATGCATGCATTCCATATCACTTTCACAGCTCTACGCCTCTATTTTCTTCTCAAGTATTTCCAGTTAGGGCTAGCACTATGGTAGGGGTTATCCCTTTCCTATCCCTCCATTTCCCTCAAAAACCCAAAAATGCAACCACTATGGTCTTCCATATCCCTACACGAGTAGGGATACACACCACCATCCCTACATGGGTGAACAGATCTGTTCAGCCTTGTAGGGAAGGGAAATCACACGGGTACTCAGTACCCGTATTTTTTTGCACTTTATGCGTACTGAGTACGCGTAGCTTTTTGCATGCGTACTGAGTACCCGTATTTGGTTTTTATAATTTTACCCTAAAACTTTCTTTTTTCACTCTTTTTTTTTACTAAAACTCTATTTTTACCTATTATAAATCGTTTTTTACTCTAATATATATTTTTTTACCGAAACAAATATATTTTTATTGAAAAAAAAATGAAAAAAAACAACGGGTACTGAGTACCCGTTTGTCACTATTCACACGGGTACTCAGTACACGTGTTGTGTAGGGAAAGGGAAGGGAAGAGATGAGGATAACCATAGTGAGACTGTTTTCCTTCTATTATCCCTTCCCTACATATGAAGGATAGGAAAGGGATGAGTCCAACCATAGTGATAGCTCTTAAGATGATACAAAACGAAAAAGAGAAAGAAACGGTAATGCCGACTATGTAATGTGTACGAACCACGTATACACTCCACATAAAATGGAGAAGATCAAGAACACAAGATAGAGCTCAAATTAGCTTTTTTCTTTTTGCTTTTTACGTTGGACTCTGGAGGTTGTACTTACTGGTTATAACAAGTAGGCCATGTTTTCTGTTGATACAGATAGGTTTCGGACAAGTGCTAGCTAGCTAGCAAGAACATGCTCCATTGAGTTGTGTGTTGGACCCTGAGTTTGAGGAATAATGGCAACATGGCATAGTGCTATTTTAGGCCCCAGTCTATTCTTAACAACTTGGCCAACATCGAGTATATAGTGGTTGATACCCCTGCCTGTATGCATGGAACTTAGGAAGTTATTGAATCCTTGCCTTGCTGCCGGTCTTGGAGAAGGAATTTCCCTGGAATCCCGATAATTAGCTTCCCTATAGACTTTTTATTCTTTTGGCACGACAGTAACAAGTGCATAATTCATTTTAAAGATATTAACTTGGTACAAAAAATTATCATTTTTAACGTATTTTACAATTCTATGTAACTTAAATGAATTATATATGTAGCATATTTGTACATGCAATATAATCGACAAACAATACGTAGCTTATGAGTTAATAAAACAACGACGTGGGTCTGTATTCCAAGGACCAAATAGCTAGTTCACGCGTATTCAGTCAAACAAATCTATACAATGTGCACCATAGGAACGATTCATAAATAGATCGACGAATTGTTAACTAGGCTTTCAAATAGATAAAATATATGTATTTATTATTAAGTACTTCTTTGTAAGAATTCTTGTGAAAGAAAGAAGAGGAAGTGCAAGGAACTTTAATGGAAGATACAAATCTATAGTGAAGATTAAGGAGAGTGTCAAGGTTTTTATCTTCAACAGGCGCATTGGAACTAGTATATTTAAGAGCGAACGTCACACAAATTGCATATTCCATGGAAAGGTGCAGGCACAATCGAATTCAGCAAAAAGGTGCAAATTTGTGCGAGTTGAACTGGGTGTGACCAGGTGAGTTCATTGAACCCGTTTTTTCCTAACCTACCCTCTCTGGTCGGGTTAGTTCATTATCCCTGGTTAGGTTAGGTTAGGTTAGGTTAAATCATATGGTTAGGTTAGTTTATACGGTCTGGTTAGCTGGTTATAGAAATGGTTGTTTTATAGAAATCATGTTTCTCTAACAACTCCAAGGTGTTCTGGATCAAATTTGATGGATGTAAGGACCACCGTAAACCAGTTATGATCATACGTTGGTCCCTTAAAATTGTGAAAATCTTGATTTCAATTCGTGTGTATATTGTCATCAGTATGAACCAACTACTTTTTTTTTCTTCCTCAAACGCAATTTACAGTTACTTTTTACCATTTGAAAAATCATTTGTCGTTGTTGTCAATAAATGCACATTTAATTTGGTTATGTGATTCGGGATAACTATATTTCAGAAGACGTTGTCAATCAGATTGCGGCATTTTCCTATTATGCACTCTGTTTGATTCGATCACTGATTGGATGGCTCCACAACATGATGATCCAATTATTAAGTTCGTGGGATGATAATCCATTCGTAAGCAAAACCAACACAACTATGAAAAATCATGCCCAAATAAATGTATCAAAAATAGGTCTGTCCTTGCACAGATCCAGACATAAGAGCTGGAAGCATTAACTAAATTTTACTAGATAGCTAGCAGGTTGGCTGGACGATCATAAATTATGCGACAATGATGTAAGTTATTAACTAGTACCGGTAGGTTGGCATATTTAAGTAAGCCGCGGACCTTGAAATCTGTTTTGTGGTTCTTAATTATTCTTTCTATACCTGGTAAAGTTTAATTATCCGTAGTGTTTAATTTTACTCCGTTTAACTCCATAATATGGTGCTTAAGGACTCCAGTATTCCATCTAATACTTCAATGAAGGCGCACCGTGCACGACCACAATCCACAGACATTACATGCATTATGCTAGTAAGCGTGAACATGACTTTTTTTTTTCTCTCTAACAAGCATGTGACTGCCTCCGATATAAAAGTTTTACTCGTGACTCATGAGAGTCATTTAGTAAAAACATAAAGAGAGAAAAATCTCCTCGGACAGCAAGCACAAATTATTTAATGCGACCGTGTTTCTGTTGTATCCAATTTATTTTATACGCCATTTTTAGTTTCGAACTCAATTTATTTTATACGGTATTATTAGTTGCGCACCAGATTAATCTTATACAACCTTCTTTGTTGTTTACCCAATTTATTTTATACGACCGTCCGAACCAATTGAGCGCAGTAAGAATCACTTAAGTAGCTGGGCGATTCTCCAGTACTACAAACTTTACCAGCAACCGAGCGTATATTTTAAGGAAACACTTAAGAATACCATGTCATATTATTCACTTGCACATCAACATAAAATTGTATTTGGTTTGCGGAACCTACAAGGACCACACATGGTTCTGCCATTGAACGACTTAAATAAGGGGGAAGATTCTTTCACTTTTGCTAAGGGTACTTAGATAAAAAGTACTTCACTAAATTAGTGCTACTAAATGACGTACATCACTTGTATATAAAGTTTATAGATATGTACATATAAGGTACATAACGTACCCCATATAAGGTACCAGTAAAACTATGGACACTCCGTATATATAAAGTTTATAAATGCAAGTTTTGGTGCCCAACCTGTTGCAACTGCAAGTGATTTTCTTGGCCTTAATGCTTCAAGAATAACTGCTCGATAAGCTTCAAAATTTCGCCCATTCTATATAGTATTTAGTGAAGCTAAAGCTTCAGCTTGGTCGTTGTTTATCATTTAGATTAATTCCATCATCCAATAAAGTAAGCAACTGTATACAGAACTTAATAAAGCCATCCCTAGTGTTTGTAGTTACAGAATATTTTTACGTAACCTAGCATGTAGTGGAAAACATACCGATGGTCTCCAAACTCCAAAGAAGCAACAGTGAGTTCCATGTTGCAACAGTGGAAAACATACCGACGGTTGTGTGAGCTCCATTATTTATTACAGTATTTTTTTTAATTTTTTTTAATTGTTGTCTGAGTAATTTTTAAGAAGTAGCGACGTTCCTAAATCTCCAGCAACTCCCAATTGCTTTTATCCATAAAAAGCTTCACAGAGACCATAAGCTTCTTCAATATTCAAACAAAGCCATGACTTCTCTTTCTTCTCTTAACTCCATTTCTACTGCTTCACCTAAGCCTCTATTTGCAAGCCATAATAGTTCCCCTAAAAAAAACACAAATTTCTGTCATTAGGAAACCGAAACATGATCTGAGAGCAATCCAATGCATATCTGCTAATAATGACGATCATGATCATGATAATCATGAAATGAAATGGAAGCTAGCAGCTTCATTGACAGAAGAAATATGCTTTTTGGTCTAAGAGAATAGAGTTTCCTTCATCACCCAACCCGACCCGTACAAACTAACCTAACTTAACCTAACTAGGTATAATGAACTAACCTGACCAGGGAGGATAGGTTAGGAAAAAACGGGTTTAGTGAACTCACCTGGTCACACCCAGTTCAACTCGCACAAATTTGCACCTTTTTGCTGAATTCGACTTTGCATGCACCTTTCCATGAAATATGCAATTTGTGTGACCTTCGTTCTATATTTAGCTATTTAAGGGCATTTCTCTGAATACTGTTTTGTATAATTTGGAAGCAACTATGCATTAGCTTTTGCTTGTTTTTCTGTTTTCAGTAACTCTACTATAATTGAATTGCTCTTATTTTCTTTTTAACCAGTTTTGTTACCTTCTTGTTGGTGATAGACTATTTTTTTTATTAAACTTGGGAAATTTTTTTGCTCTAGCAGCGCTAGAGCATTTTTGATCTAGCGTTGCTAAAGCCGTTGGATTAACCAATCCAATGGTGGTGGTTGCCAGTGGAGTTTTTTACTCCAAGGGAAAAATTAAATTTCCATCATAAACGACCACCGGTTAATCCAACGACTCTAGCAACACTAGATAAAAAATGCTCTAGCGCTGCTAGAGCAAAATCGCTTCCTTAAACTTGGCCCTTTTTAAGTAAAAAAAAAAGAGAGGAAGTGCAGGTGTTAATTTCTGGAAGTACACAAGGAATATTCTTTTCCTTGATGAAAGGAGGCTTGAATGCTAGATGGATCTAAAATTTCTTTCACCTATCAATAGCTAACTAGGTAAGGCTAAGATTCCAGTGGAGTATAGAATTGACGTAGACCATGCAGCCAACCGTCCCTTTTACACAAGGAACTTGCGAAATTCCCTCAATCTAGTCCTAAAGCTCCCGAAGTAGACAAGTAGTACAATAAGTAGTGATAGGTCCATACGGTGAGGGGTTCATGGTAACCAAATCCAAGTGCGATCATAGCCATACTCCATTAGTCAATGACCTATTATTATAAAAATGTTAACTCCACTGATGAGGCTATTTCAAGTCAACCTTAGATGTCGTCCATCCATGTATGATATATGTATCAATGGTCAGTAGAACATAAGTTTTTCTTGCTGGATTAGCCTGAGAGATTCTCCTTCTCACCCTTTCGCTTTCCCACCTAGGAACTAGTTTCGTTTAGGGTTTTTATCTTCTCCAACCTCCTCTTCTGGTTTTCTCCTCTGCCATGAGCGGCTAACTGGCCGTTCATAGGCTCTAATGGAGATTAAGCTCATAAATCGATAGGGGTTTCTGCTAAACTGGGGTCATGTGTTCTTTTAGTGGATTTAATTTTATTTATTCTATCTTAGTGGTGGTGTCAGTATGGTTCTCGTCTGCAACCTCTTCTCAACACACGCTTGCGTTTTGAAATCCTAGTTAATCTGTCAGGGGTTGAAGCAAATCTGGATTTTTCTATTCGATCAGTGGATTTAATTGTTTTTTAGGCTTGATTTAGTGGTGGAGTCAGTTATGTTCTTCGACTTCCTCAATTTCTCCCCACGGTTGTGTGCAAAACGTTCCATATTCTGTCAGGTGATGATTTGCTTTTATCTTTTCAATTGGATTTAGCCTTTATCAGCAGATCTGATAACAAAGTTTCTGATTATTAAATTTCCTATTTTTATCTAATAGTAATCACCGGTAGTTTTCCCCAAACAAATTTTTACACATGGAAATTCCTTCTAAGGTTTTTAATCTGTATTTTCTTTTTAGTGGATTGAGAATTTTTTTTTATGTTCTTCAATAACCCAATTTTTAATTCACCTCTCTTTCCAAAACCCTAATTCTCTCTATTTAAAGCCTGATAGTTATTCCTTTCTTTTGTTATGCTCTCTCGGCTCTTTCAGTCAATACCCAAAACCTTTTTCAACCTTTCAATTCTGTTCTTTTCTAGTAGCTTTCAGCTGAGAACCTGTATCACCATGTATGCTGTTTGGCATGGTGATATTTCACAATTAACAAACCAGCTCCAACTTTCCTTGAATCTGAGCCAAGGTAGACAGCTTGATGTTAATGATATCATCCCTTCAAGATACTTGTACAATGAAAATCTGTGGACTCACTGTCTGTTAGGTAGGTTTTCTGAGCCAGTTGCTAGGAATAGCTGGCATGTGAGAAATGCTTTGCTTTTCCAATGGAAGATTTAAGGTGGACTTTCTGTGAAGAGTGTTAGTGATTGGGTTTTCCTTATAAGATTTGAAAGAGAAGATGAGATGCATAGAGTACTTGTTGTTGCAACCAGAGTTGTTTATGGTGACTTGTTCTGCATCAGAATTTGGGAGAGGACTGAGAACCTAACTACTTGGAGTCCAAATGAAGAGATGTTCTTTATCACAATCCATAACCTCACTCATGCACAGGTAAACAGTGACAATCTTAGAAGGTACATTTCATGCATGGGAGACATCGTATCATTTTCTTATCCTGTTAGAAAACAAAATAGAAGCTACTCTATTACTGTGAGAGCAAGCATTAGATACAAACAGAGGCTTTATTTTACTGTTTTGGCTGAAAATGAACTTGGTTTTAGCAATGAAGTTAAATTCCAGTTTCATCATTTTCCCAATAACTATTGTGGTTTTTGCAAGCGGATTGGGCATAAAATTGAGAACTGTGAACATCATCAGTTTGCACAGCAACAGACTGAACAACATCAAGCAGCAGCAGATGCAATCATGGCCGCAATGCAGCAGATTGATGAACAACAGCAAGAACCTCAAGTGGTTCAGCATTTGGAGAACCCAGTAATGCACGATGCCATGTACTTTTCTGAAGATAGCTTGCAAGATTCAGATTCTGAAGATACAATTAGAAGAAGACAGAGTTAGCCAAGGTAGCGATTTAGATACAAACTGCTTGTCTGGTGTTGGTCACACTGGATCCCTTAATGCTGATGCACCACCTTTCATAACAGAGGCTAAAGCTCTTGCTGACACTTATATGTGGAAGTCTTTCCATAAGAGAGATATGCCTGGACTAAGTCTCAGTACTGAATCAGGTTTCTGGTGTGAATCTAGCTCTTCTCAAAAGGTTTCAGTGAACAGCACTGCATACTTAATAAACTGAAGCCTAATGCAAGCGTATTTTCACTGGGATACTCCTCTACCAGCTGCAAAAAAGGCAAAGCTTACTGAGATTGACTTGAACAGTCCACCACAATCTTTGATGATTGAAGAGATAAAAGATATCCATATGGTAGAGGAGTCTGATAAAGTAATTGCTTATCCACACCAATGGTTCAAGGGTGATTCTTCACATAACAGTCCTGCCAGTAATATCGAAAAGTCCAAAGGCAAGGCTGTAGTAAACTTGGACTAAGAACACCATGACCCCTCAGTTGCAGAAACTTTTAGTGATTTACTGTGCAGACATCCATTAGAGCCTATGGCTCCCCTTTTCTTGCTTGTTTTACTTGTTTCTGTCTCCTTGTTTAGCTTTATTTAGCTTTCTTTAGTTTATGCTCTTTCTTTTCGTGTATATCTGTAGTTTCTTTCTGTTTAGTCCCTTCTTACAGTCTCTCTTTTGTGTACTGTGTTTATATCCCTCTTATTATCTATACCACCTTAGTTTATTAGTTAATATTTCTGTGCCTTTGTTAAGTTTATTTTCAGTTGCTTTCTGAGTTGTGAATTTTCCTGCTCTGCCTCAACTTTTGAGCATCTGAGCTTTAGTTCTGTGTCTTCTAACCTTTTTGCTTTTCAATCTTCCTTCTATTCTGGGTGTTTTTGCTTTATCCTTTTCAGTTAATGCCTGAGTTTTTTAATCCATCAATACTCCTTTTGGACTGCATTTTCTTGTTTCTGGCCAGCATCTGTAGTTATCTTTGCTCTTCTTATCTATCTACTCAATTGCAGCCCCTCCTTATTAGGCATAGCTCTGATTTATTGTTTTTAAAATCTCTACCCCCTGTATCCATGAAATTATTATCCTGGAATGTCCAGGGTTTTGGGAATCCTTTGACAAAAGACCATTTCATTTACTTATCTCAATATTATAAACCCGATATCATTTTTCTAGCTGAGACAAAAGCACCAGTGTCTCGAATGGATTTATTTTTTAAAAACTCTCCCTTCCATGACTGGTTCATAGTGCCTGGGTTTAGCGAAAGGGCTTGCAATTGCTTGGCATAGCAATGTTGATTTAAGGCTTATTTCTGCAAGATTAAACGTTTGTCATTTTGAAATGAACCTAAACAATACTGAAGTCCTGATCACCTGTGTATATGGAGAAATTGAATCAAATGACAGGATAGAGCAGTGGACCTATATTAACGATCTTGCAATGCAGATAAATAAACCATGGTTTCTAATTGGTGATTTAAATGTTATTCTTGATTCAGCTGAAAAACAGGGGGGTAACTTATCGAGATCCAGCGCTAAATCTTTCATTACACAAATGATAGATTATATGGGACTACAAGATGCTGGTTATGATGGAGCACCGTTCACATGGTCAAACAATTGGGAAGGAAAGGCGAATATTTGCGAGAGAATTGATTGATCTATGATTTCCTATCTTTGGAGCCAAAATTTCCCCAACACAAAGGTAACTCACCTTCCTCGAGTCGGCTCGGACCATTCGCCAATATTATTTGACTCAAATCCAGAAATTAGTAAGCTCCAAAAACCTTTTAGATCCTGGCTTTCAAACCAATCGATAAATTCTGTAGTTGAAGAGTCTTGGAGAATTCATGCCAACAATTCCCTAATAGACCTATATCGTCAAATCTCCAGTTTCTAGCTTTAGACCTTGCCCAGTGGAATTCCGACGTTTTTGGTAACATCCACAAAAAACATCAAATATCTCAACAATAAAATAGATAACATCCATAAAAAGGAGGAATTTCTAAGGAAATGGGTACACTAAAAAATCTTCAGGCCGAACTAGGAAAATGATACAAAATAAAAAATGATTACTACCATCAATTGTCCAGAGATAAATTTTTTAAGGAATACGACCAAAATACAGAATACTTCCATGCCTTCGCTTCTGTTAGAAAAAGAATAAACACCATTTCCTCGCTCGGGGAACCTTCGGGTCTTTGGATATCTGATAGAGATCAGATGAACAATTTCCTCATAAAGCATTTTACACAAATAGGAACAACCCAAGGAAACGATCATGAATTTGATCTAACTACCATAATCAACCCTTGTGTTTCGGAGGAAGACAATTTAAACCTTCTCAGAGTTCCATCGAGAAAGGAAATATGGCTCACACTTTCAAGTATGAACCAATGGAGGGCTCCGGGCCACGACGGGTTTCAACCAGGCTTCATCAAAGCGCAGTGGGAAACTATAGGGCAGGATATTATCTTGGAAGTTCAGAACTTCTTTAACAAGGGTATCATTGACAAAGATCTCAATCATTCTTTCATTACCCTAATTCCAAAAATATCCACTCCACAAACTCCAGGTGATTTTAGACCTATTAGCTTAAGCAACTCCATTTATAAAATCATTTCAAAAATCCTGAAAAATAGATTAAAACCCTTGCTCAATAAAATAATCTCTCCCAACCAATCGGCTTTCCTCCCAGGAAGACAGATCACTGACAACATGATCATTGCACATGAGCTCATTCACTCAATGAAAATTTCAAAAAAGAAAAAGGGATTCCTAGCGTTAAAACTTGATCTTTCAAAAGCGTTTGATCGTGTGGAGTGGAGTTTTATCCAAAAAGCGCTGACAGCTCTTGGTTTTGATAAAAAGGGGATCAATCTTATCCTCAAATGCATATCAACAACTTCATTTTCAATCCTCCATAATGGCAGCCCAGGCCCAAGATTTCAAACCTCAAGAGGGCTAAGACAGGGTGATCCATTATCTCCATATCTATTCATTATATGCATGGAAATTCTCTCCAAACTTCTAGAAAAAGAAATTCAAGAGAAAAAAAATATCTGGTCTGCAAATAAACAAAAATGCACCGAATATATCCCACCTATTCTTCGTCGATGACTGCTTTTTATTCACAAAAGCAGATTTAGGAGAAGCTAAAAATCTATTAGATATCCTTTCTTTATTCGGAAAAATCACGGGAAAAATAGTAAATCTCCAAAAATCAAGTGTTTACTTTAGTCGTCGTTTACATCCAAGACACAGGAAAATCATTGCAAAGATCTTAAAAGTCCCACTGATGACGAAAAATCATAGGTACCTGGGAACACCGCTCTTTTTTGACAAAAACCGAAAAGCCAACTTTGAGCCTCTACTACAACGTTACTACTCTATGTTACAAGGTTGGAAATCGAAATTGTTATCTCAAGCAGGGAGGACCGTTTTGATAAAATCTGTTCTTCAATCCTACCCAACTTATCAAATGCAAGTTCTAGCTCTGCCAAAAGCAACTCTTGATCATCTCGACCTCATTCAGAGAAACTTCTGGTGGAAAAAAGACGGGAAAAAGAGACAAGGGGGATTTATAAGGGCGTGGAAAAGCATATGCAAACCCATTGCTCAAGGTGGTTTAGGAATTAAAAATCCACATCAATTTAACTTAGCCCTTCTTACAAAACTGGCCAGTAGGCTGGTAACAGAACAAGACCAATTATGGGTCAAACTCTTAAAAGCAAAATATTTCCCGAATTCCCACCCCCTAGAAAAATCCAGAACTTCGAATCTATCGTGGATTTGGACCAGCTTACTGAAAGTATTAGAGTTAATAAAAGGTAATTTTATTTGGCAAGTCAAAAATGGAGCTTCGGTAAAAATCTTGGAAGACAGATGGATCCCTAACGTAGATATAATCCAAAAAATCCCCAACATTCAAGAACAAGCACCAACAAGAGTTCAAGAGCTAATAACGGTTCAAAATAGATGGGATCAAGAAAAGATAAACCAATTCTTCTACCCGGAGGACAAGAAAAAAATCCAAGCTTTAAATCCAAGGAATCATGAGCAAGACATTATTAGATGGAGACACCATCAATCAGGAAAATTCTCGGACAAAAATGTATACACTTTTCTAGCCAATCAGGATCTTGACAATAATGATAACCTAGATTTCCCATGGAACAAGATCTGGAGAATTCAAGCCATCCCAAGAATTAGACTTCTCATCTGGAAAATAACACAAAAAGTTTTACCAACGTCGGCTAGATTAGGTGCTCACAATATGGAAATAGACCAGATTTGTCAACTATGTAACAATCAAGCGCAGGAAACAGAAGCTCACCTTTTTTGCGAGTGTCCATTTGCAAGAGCCGTCTGGTTTGGCCTTTCTCTACAAAACATAATCACTAGAAACTCCCACAGCACAGTTATTGACTGGATTAAATGGTGGATTACGGAAGATAATTTAAGCCATATTCAGGTAAAAATATCCACCACAATATGGTTCATTTGGAAATACAGATGTTCGGTAGTTTTAGAGAAAATCCACCCAAACCCAGTCAGTTTAATAGGACAAATCAATAGTTTCTTAAATTCCGCCCCGACAAATACCCTTCAAAGCAACAAGCAGAATCAAGAGACAATATCAATCAACAATTATTGGTCCAACCTAAATTCGGATTGGATAATCTTCATTGATTCTTCTTATAAAAAAGAGGATTCTTCGATGGGATACGCTTTCATCCTATACTCTGCTGATAAGGAGACTTTCATGCATCTTTTTGCGGGTTCGTAGTGGGCAACATCAGCTTTCCACGCAGAAGCAAAGGCCTTGATAAAGGCTGTTACGTGGTTAAAAGAAAATATTTTATCAAGTGTGTTTATCGTAACAGACTGTAAAACTCTGGCAGATAACTTAAACAAGGTGACGACAGATTCTTCGTGGTCGGCAGAAAATACCTTGCAGGAAATAAGGATAATATTGGGCGATCTACCTCAAGCTAAGGTTAAGTATATAAAGATAAAAAACAACAAGGTTACGGAATACATCGCCAAGGAGGAAAGGATTAAAAGGATACAACACATGTCGAAAAACCTATTTCAAAGAGTTCATAAATCTAGCATTGATTCTAATACCTTTGATAAAAATGATCTTGTAAATCTTTTGTACTACATTTGCTAGTTTTATTATATGACTTTTTCCATCAAATAAAAAAAGTCAGTAAAACATATCAAGAGTCTTCTTAAATAGTACTCCATAATACTCTTCCAAGTTCCGTTCATCGTTTCTGATGTACTATGTCAATGTTGGCGGAAGTGCTTGACTGCTACTTGTACACTAAAGTTAACGCCAAGAGTCTTCTTTACTTTTTTTCTTTCGTAGCGTGTATCTTCTTCTCGGTAGTATTTTTTTCTAGGAGTTTTTTAGTTTCAGCTTCTTGTTCGTTTGGTTTTAGTCTGGATCTAGTTTCTCCGATGAGATTTATGTTTTCCTGCTACTCTCTTGGGGATCTCACCAGTTCTTATATGTTTGTATGGTGTGTTAGTGGTGTTAGAATAAGGGTGATTTGCAGCGACCTGTATCCCCACGACAACTTTTTCCGGCAGGTGCAAGAATACGATGAATCTGAAGATCTTGCTTTTTCAACTAAGGAAATTGGCCGTGTGGTTTTCGGTGATAGTTATCTCCGACGAGTACCTGATTTTCTTGAGAAAAGAGTATTTAGTCTACTAACTAGGGTTAATGAATCTTTGTCTCCTATGATCCTTTCATTAAACTTGATTTTTTGGATTGTTGGTTCTGATCTGATAATGGTATGGCTAAAGAACGGTGACGATCTACTTCGGCAGAATTGGTACCCTAACTTGGATAAAGATTTCTCAGGCGAGTTGAAAGCTTCTGGTGAGTTTACCTACGAGCTATGGAAAATGTGCATCTCTATTTTCCTTTTGGCATATCTCCTCTTGAAGGATCTTATTATCAAATTTGTTAAAAAAAACCTTTACCGAGTTGTGGATCATGCTTCAACGATCCAAACTCACCCGTTTATATGCGGGATGTTAGTGTTAGTTTTAGGGTTAGTGTTACTGTTAGTATTAATGTTACGGCTACTGTTACTGATTGACAATCCGATCACTTTTTATTGGATTCTAGTTACGGGGATGGCTACAAGATTCTGGTTCGATGAGATTCTGGCTACGAGACTCTGGTTCGATGGGATTCCGGTTACGAAATTTAGGTTCTGTTTGGAAATCACCTTGGGTAATGTCATGTATGTTCTGTTATCGTTTGTCATGTAACAAATCCATGCACCATTGTGCACATAACATACAAATCACACCATCGAAAATTTAGATCTAAGAAAAATGAATCCTTGTACTTAATAAATTGAGGTCTTACATAAAAACCTTGTATAACAAATGAATGATAGCTATATCTATATAGATATATATTGTACTAAATTACTTCTCGTGAGTTGAAAACTTGTATATTCTTTTCCTTTCTAATAAATTCTCTTCATTATAAAAAAAAAGGTGTATATAATGCACTTTCGGTAACAAAAATATAATGTCTCACTCTCACATTTTCGAGAGAAGAAGTAAATAATGAAAATGTAATATCTCAAATTTTGAGATTCATAGGACAATAACTGAATAACAAACACTAACACCGTTGGTACAAAATGAATCCAATTGTTATATGAGGTAGCAAATTAAGTTTTTCTTTAAAAGCAATTTATTTGTTTACTAGGTATCACCGGGGCCTTACGGCCCCGACTTAACCTCTCATGTTAGTGTCAGTTTACATAATTTATTTCTTTATCATTGTAGGGTACTCATAATTTTATAGCATTATTAAGCACCTAATAATATTATTACAAATCAAATCAATCTGCATATATGCACTCATTTCCAGCAAAAAAAAAATCAATCAGTTGATTTAATTTTATCAATACTCCAATAACTGTTATCATTACTGGAACGTTTGTAAGCGAGTTTTGAGGTTAGGGGTACGTTTCTAATTAACCAAGGTGTCGAAAATTATATTATTTTGTTACCTAACAAACCATTATACCTTGCAACAGGTGCACTTGCATTGGCAACTACCAATGCCTCTAGAGCATTGATCAATCTAGAGGTATGAGTCAATGAATTCAAGAAGAAGCAAGTGCCCAAAAGAAAAAAAGTAGTACCATATCCTTTTTTGACTGCTAAAACCACGACATAAATTTACACGTGTTCATATCAGGGGACAACGGAGTCACGATGACCGACACACCACAACCTGATGATCCCAGTGAAAATAGGAAGACTATTCAGGAAGAAACTTAATTTACATTTAGAATGTAATGATGATAACGATGAGAGAGCAACAAATGAGATGATTTTTTTTCTCTATCAGGCATATTTCTAAATATAATAATACATAACAGAAGTGCTCAAATTGGGTCAACTCCATGAAAGATTAAATTGCTAGTAATTTACCTTGAAAGTACAGTATGTTAGTCTTTTACTTAACACAATACATGTACAACAACCTTATACTAAAGCATCAATCTGGTTTTAAAAAAATGGTATAAGCCTGCTCAATTTGGTAAAAATTATTTTTTAGCAGATAAGATTCTAATACGTTGTTACTTGTTTTTCTAATCATAAATTTTCCGAGCAGTTGAACGTTGATAAGTTCTCTTGAACAACTGTATTAACTTTTTAATGTTTAATGAAACTTCTAGAATTCATTCGTGTATCTACTAATAGTGATAACAATGTAAAAAAATGTACATATTTTGATTACATGATCATAAGAATCCATAAAAGCATTCATTAACTAACACATAAATATGAGATGTTCATCCCCAAGTTCAGTTGTCATATTCCTACTAAACCGGTAACTATACACATTCATAGAATCACCAAAACATAATCTATGTCACCACTTTCATCCACCCCCATCGAACAACGACATCATGAGAAACATGATCAACAATATCATCTGGTTATCTCTTCTTTGAATCATTCCTTAAATCAAAAAGATAAACTTGAATCTAGTGAAAGCAAGTACACTATTTAGATTCAAATAAAAATCCAACTCACGAATAGTGAAAAATTAAGGTATCCTTAAAATGGTTATATAGAACCCAACTCAACTTTTTTATCTTTACATGTTTCCTTTTGTTTATTTAAAATTTTCAGTCATTTATTAATTCCTAGAATTGAATCTAGTGATTATCAAGTAAATATTACATTCAAATAAACATTCAATTCAAGAATAATGAAAAATTTATCCGAATAACAGATTTGATTATATGAAACCAAGCTTAACCTCTCACCTTTCCATATTTACTTTTACGTTTGGATAAGAAAAAACTCATTAATATTGCAAAAGTGTGTAGAAGTTTATCTAAGAATTAAAAATTACCATAATCAATTATCCAATCATGTATTAATTTCTAAAATATATTTGAAGAGTTTCTTATCGAACACTCCCGTCCTATGATGATGTTTCCCGTGTATTGAAAATAATTTTGGACCCTTAACCTTTAGAGCTTTGTCATCCAGTTTGCAGCCAAGAATTCGTCATCATCATCCAAAATGTCGCACGATTAATCTGAATAATATGATGCAAAATCTTTGGTGGCATACATACAGTTAATGCCAAACATACATGGACCAATATAAGAAAGTAAAAATCCATAAAATAGTTTTTAAATGTGAAGTTACAATTTAGTGTAGGATGAACCCAAAGTTAAATCTGCAGGATCCATGCTAGCGTTATGGGGAGATTCATCAGTACATTGGTCTACAATAAAACAACAAATTCTTAGATCCGTTGGTGGGTATCCATTAAAACTCCCAACCTCTCATTTTTAGTCTTAAATATACATATTTTACTTGAACAGAAGTGTTCATAGTGGGTCAACTCCATGAAAAATTAAATAGTTGGTTCTTTAATAGAAATACTTAGATCTTAAATGACCTTTACATGTAATTGTTAATTAACTGAAGATACCACTCTTTCAATTTATGGTGCTCCCTAATCATGAAAACGTATATTATAAGACCATTAACAATGATGTGTATTTTATGATATACATGCCGACAGGGAAAAAATAATGTAAAATTGTGTCATTAAAACTTAAAATAAATATACATTAAAGGAGTAAAAAGTATTCTATGAAAAACATGCCAATTATTTAACTTTTGTTTCTGTATTTTCCCATATATTTTGTGAGTTTTATATAATCCTTAATGGCTTATGAGTGGTGTTGTACTCTGCATGATTTATGCATTCGAATATCTTCGCGAGATTCAATATCAATGGTTACACTTGTAAAACTTATGTATTGCAGTAAATTATCATGGAACTCAAAGAAAAAGAACCGCAAGGGTTAATCCACACAATTTTTGCTCCGATGTTTGTGAAAGAGATATATAAAGGAGGAGGACATTATCAATGAGGTGAAGAGCGCACAGTTTTTATAAGGTGAATCTCAAAATCTATCCAGTTAGATGTTGTTTAGTAGACTTGTCGTTATTTATTGAAAATTTGTTTTTGATGGTGTCTAAGTCATTGTACTTAGGTATGGAATATTTGAAATTATTTTTCTATGGTATGGAATATTTGAAATTATTTTTCTCTCTTTCATGTATTTTTTTTTTATCAATAGAACTTTAAAGTTTTCATCGCAAAAAATAAATTAATATATATATATATATATATATACATGTAAATCTAAATGGGTAATTTATTTAGGGTGCATTGTAACCACGATTACTGGACGATCAATTTTAATTTGAAAACAAATATATATAAATTCTCTCTCCAAATGACTTTTTCATCTTTGTAGTTGCAGGAATTCCCACACTACACCCTACTCAAGAATTTATCAATATTTATGACACAATTTGAAGATTAAGGACCTTTTTTATTAATATGATCTTAAAAGAATTACAGTAATCAAGAATACAATTCACTTAATAAGATTTTCTCTCTCCTAAAAACTTGCTTAGCACTCAAAAATTCATCTCTCTTTCTGGAACTTATTCATTTCCTTTATATAGGCATTTACATAGTGGATTACAGCTCATTTACAGCTAAGATTCCCTTTAGTTTCGGATCTGAGTTCTTGCGATACATCGCAGTTTGCACCGCTTTAATATTTCACAAGTTTTATTGATTTATCGCAGAAATTTCATGCTTTTCTCATGTTTCTGTTGTTTTCATCCGATATGTCATTCCTTACGTCACTTTGAGATTTATCGCAGAATATCATTATTGTATATTTCGCAAGAATATTACTGTGACAATATTCTGATCATACATCTTGCCTCTTCTCATATCTTTTCTGTGAAGAAGATAAAGATCATGAGAATTTAAGTTTCTTGATTTGCCGCAACTCCTTGTCTTTTACCCGACAAAATTCCTCATTTTACGTTTTTACCGTTGACACGTGTCAATCCTTACTTCTTTACCGATTAGCCCGGTTACCCATTCTTCATCTATAAATAGATGTCCCACTTGAGGATATGTCTTCTTTTACCTTCTCTCTTTTCTTCAACTTCTTCCTTTTTTGTCTGCAACTTTTTCTTTCCTGTTGTCCTTCCTGCTGCTGCTATAATGGAAACTCAAAGGTAAGTTCTTATCTTGTTCATGTTATATCATTTCTATCCCCCGATTTTCTTTATAATCCCCATATTTCATTATCTTTTTCAGTAACACTACTTCTCAGATTAAGATTACTATCAAAAACCTTAACCCTAAGGGTCCTCAGAAGAAGCGTGTTGGAAAGGCGAAGAGATCTGAGAATGATAAGGTAGTAAGAAACATCTATTTCTTTAAAATAACAATATTGTTATCTCTGTTTCTTATCTACGTTATTATTCGCAGAGTGAAGAGAATATTTCTAGACCTCTTAAGCGTTCTCGTCAAGTTAAAGCTCTTTCAGATGAAGTGAATATTCTTGATTTTCTGCCTGCAGACCTTGTTATGCCGCAAGATAAATCTTCTCCTTCTCCTTGCGTGAATTCCAATATTAACACCCATACTACTTCTTCATCAATTCCAAGTGAAGTTATTGATGCTAATATTTCCATCTCTAATAATCTTAATATTTTAAAAGTTACGATAGATGAATCTATAATGGTTGAAACTATGGTGAATGAATCAGCAACAAATAAACCTGCGACGAATGAAGCCATGGTAATTGAAACTATGGTAAATGAAGCTGTGGTGAATGATGTTGCGGTAAATGAGACTATGGTAAATGAAGTTGTAGTGAATGATGTTGCGGTAAATGAGACTGTAACTGCGACTAATCAAGTTCCTTTTTCCACTCCTACTACCACGAATGATTCTAATCAAGTTCCTGCGATGAATGATGTTGCCAAATCCTCTTCCTCTACTTCTCTTCCTTCTTCCCAAGAAATAGTAATAGGGGTTGAAGCTAGGGCTGTCAATGGGTACCCATTACCCGGACCCTAGAGAAATGGGTCCGGTTCTGGGTCCTAAAGTTGGACCCATTAACAACTTTGGAACCGATGGGTAATTACCTGATTAGACCCGAATCTTAACGGGTCCAAACGGGTAATACCCGCAGGGTACCCGCGGGTAATGGGTACCCGGTTATTCTAACTTTACTTCATCTTTTTAGCAAAACTATATGTATTTGTTAGTTTTGACTTAGATTTTTTTTTCATTTTTCATTTTTTCTTACATTTAATATTTATTTAGTACATTAATGAAGAAACAATAATATTTTTTTGTAAAAAAATTTAAATTCAAGCCAAAAAGAGAAATATATCAAATTTTTGAAGCTTTTTTTTATAGTTTTCTTGATACCCAATGGGTACCCGGAACCGACGGGTACCCTGGGTTTTTAAAGGGTCCGGTTCTGGGTCCACAAATTTAGGAACCGGACCCGACTTTTAAAAGTAGGGTCCGGGTCTGGGTCCAGTGATACCCGGGAGGACCCGGACCCATTGACAGCCCTAGTTGAAGCTGCTTTTCAAATATTATCTGAAGTTTTGAATGATGCTATGAAATCTTATACAGATCCTGCGAGACAGGATGTTTATATGATTCTAAGCAAGCATCTCGGATCTTGCGGTTCTTCATCTTTGCTAACTGCTTTAGAAAGTGAGGTTGAAACCTTGAAGAAGAACCTTCAAACAAAAACTTTAGAATGTGAACTTCTTGATCATAAGCTTCGAAATTATGAATTGGACTGCGAAAATCTTCGCAGCAGAAATGATGATCTGAAAGGTATAACTTTCTTGCCTCTTCTTTTGCCTCAGTAAATCTTTGTTTTCTATGTACTCAATTTTTCTTTATTTATTTGTTGACACATATTTACCTTCAAAACATAACCAATTAATGAAGATACTTGAATGGGAAACCATCGCCGATGAAGCCCACATTGGGAAAGAGTCTTGGAAAAATCAATTTGATAGATTGAATATTCTTCACACATATTCAATTGATGAGATAAATAATCTTAAGAATGAGAATAACCAACTAATTTGCGAACGAGATCGCCTAAGTAATAAAGCCACTCAACTTTTATATTCGCTAAACCAGACTAATTTGAAGATGGAATCTTTATCAGATGAAAACAAAACTTTGTCTCAAGAGAAACGTAGCTTTGTGAATAAAACAATGGTTTGTTCGCAGCAATTGGGCAATCTTCAAAAGTTGTGTGACAGCCAAGAGCAATATCTTCGTGTATTGAAAGATGACATTAAAAAGATAACCGAATCATCTGCCGCTGAACAAGAGAAACTTATAAAAGGTAGATTAGCTCTAAGCGTAAAAGTTAACAATCTCAAAGATGACTATGCTCAACTGAAGAAATCCCATTCCTCCTTAAAAGAAGAAAATGCTTATCTTCTTTCTAAAGAGAAAAGTATAAAATCTCGTTTGAAAAGTAAAGTTGGTGATACTTTCGATGATACCCTGAATCAATGGAAGAATTGCTTCCTTAACATAATTCAAACTTTATCCTCACAAAAGGAAGGTAGTCATTTTGACTGCCTCATCTATTAATTATTTCATTGTATTTTCCCATCTTATTTCTTGCGAGAATTCCATCTAATATGCAACTCTTCTTCCGCAGAATCTGAGAAGCATCTTCAAGCTTCTATCTCTGATCTATCTACAAAGTTGGCCAAACTTCGCAAAAAGAATATCGCGCTTTCTAACTCTCGCAACAGAGCATTGAGAAGATTTGACTACCTTGAATACTTCAAGGATATAGAGATCAGAAACTGGGAAAAGAATTGCCTTCGTAAGGCTCATTTAGGCGCTGAGGTTCTCGTAAACAATTTTTTATTCTCTCATTCTTTACCTCCTATAAAGATCAAACCCTTGGAGATAAATAATAATGAAGTTCCTCGTCTCATTGATGAAGATCTAAATTATTCAAGTGATGAAGAAGATTTTTCCGAAGATGAACAAAACCCAACTAAAGAAATAGAAGAAGAAGAAAACCTTCCCAATGAAACAGAAGAACAAAATCCTCCTCACAGGGCAATCACTAGTGATGGAGAAATAGAAGAAGAAGAAAACCCTCATAAGGAAGCATAAGAACAAAATCCTCCTCAAAAATCAATCGCTGGTGATGGAGAAACTCAAACTGAAAAAGATATTGCTGGTGAAGATAATAGTAGCAAACAAGAATGATGAAATTAAAGAAGAATACTCTTTTGAAGTTTTAAATCTTGTTTTATCATGTCTTCCTGCGAAATATCTTGTTCTTTCCCTTGTCCTGCGAATGATTGTAATTTCTGAATCTTTCTTCTTCCTGCTTCTTTTGCGAAATATTGCAATTTTTGTAATTTAATTATCTTCTTCTGATTATATATTTTTATTTATCTGAATCTCCTATCGCAAATTCTTGTAACTTGATTGTCTTCTTTTTATTATCTTTGATTCTTCTCAAGGAAGATAATGAAATATTGTTTTATAATCCCCATATTTGCCCCTCATAATCTTCCTTGTGAAGTACTAATATATTACCATTGTAAGAAATCCTAAACTTGTCTCTTGTTGTTAATCTGCAATATGATAAATGAAGTATCGCAAATAATTCTGCGAAATATCTGTTATATGCTTCGCTTATATAGCCTCTCTTGTGGTCTTATTTCGCCTTCCTAGTTAAAGGTCTTATTATGCCACTTTTATGCGACAAGATCGCAGGACATTCTTACTTTCACATGTAATAATCCATTGATCTTTCCTTATCATTTATTTTGATCTCTGCGATAATATGATAAGTCTAAGCCATCTTGTGAGATTAATCTCTTTTTGCTTTTTAAGAATTATGACATTGACGTCTTTGCGATGAAATCGCAGGACGTCTTTCCGATTTATATCCTCTTATCATTGATTTTATTTATCTCGTCTTTTGTTCTTATCGCAAAAACCCATTGATCTCATCTTAACATTTCTCTTTAGGATTTTAAGCCTGTCATGCGGCAATATGACGGGCCTAAATATTCTTGCGAATATAAAGTCCCATGACATTGCTGTCTGTGTCACGCGACAATATGACGGGCCTAAATATTCTTGCGAATATAAAGTCCCATGACATTGCCGTCTTTTTTGATACACAGCTCCCTAATGGAGGGTATCTCCCTTATCTTTCCCCCTGGTTTCCCCTTCAAGGAGACGTACTTCTGCCATACAAGACTAGATTCTCCCATCCGGTTCTAGAAACAACCAGTTGTTTTCGTAGTCTCTTATCCTTTATGCCTATATGGCTTATAGTTACAAGACTACACCCTAGTGGGGTTTTCTTCGGGCCGAACACATCGTAAGCCAAGACTTGCCATGGATGTCCAGGTTAGGTTCATCCGTCCCGGGCACCCACAGCTCAACCGTGTACCTCGGTGCCTTGATCATACTTTGCATTCCTTAGGAGAAACTCTCGGGCGCCCAACCAGGGTATAACCTTATATAGTTGGGAATCCAAGTTATCTCTCCCGGATGGATTTTTTATAATCCCAAATCTCCATGACTAGGTTCCAGCAGCAGTATAGCCTTTACCATAGCCATGCAAAGAGATACTCCCCTTATGACGTACTTTAAGGACATTTCCTCTTACGGAATAGAATCCGCGAACTAGGGTGTACGCCACAAAGGTTCGTCCCATTCTTATATGTTTTTATGCGATTTGCGCCCGTCTTATGCATTTGCATTAAAATTCTTAATTATCTAGCAAATTATTGCGAAAAATTGCTTTGTATTTAGCCAAATTTATTCTTGCAAAATATCTCTTTTATTCTCTCGCAATTGCTTGCGTATAATCCAGTCATCCTAGTCTTTCAAACCTTTATTGATAATATTTTCTTAGATATTGTCTATTCCATGGTCTGCCAAGTCTTTGGCCCATGTCTCTTACTTCTGGATCCATCAACTTATATGCTCCAGTTCCAATTATTTCTTTGATGATATATGGCCCGTCCCATTTTTTCGCTAATTTTCCTCCATTTTCTCGCTGATATTCTGGTGTTTCTCGCAGAACTAGATCTCCAACTTGGAACTCACGTTTCTTTACTCGCTTATTATATTCGCGAGCTAATCTGCGATGGTAGTTCTCCATATGTTGTAATGCTTTTTCTTTCTTCTCTTCTACTTCATCAAGTTTGTCTAGAATCATACCAGCACTAAGATTCTTTTCCCAAGCTTCTCTTTTTGTTGTAGGAATAGCAACTTATGTTGGTAATACTGCCTCAACTCCATATGTTAAACAAAAAGGTGATACCCCAGTTGCTTCTCTTCGTGTTGTATTATAATCCCACACTGCATTATGGACTTGTTGACACCATGTTCTATGATGACCTTCTAACTTCTTCTTGAGGATATCTGCGATTGTTTTGTTAGTTGCCTCAGCTTGACCATTAGCTTGTGGGTATAAAGGAGTCGATTTTCCACACTTTATCTTGAATGCATTAAGTAACATCTCTATATTTTGTCCTTCAAATTGTTTTCCATTATCTGACACCAACTGCGCAGGAATTCCGAATATGCAAATGATGTTTTCAAATATAAATGTAAAAATGTCTTTATCATGAATATGCTTTACTGCTTTAACTTCTGCCCATTTTGTGAAGTAATCTGTTGCGACAATTAAATATCTCTTTTGCCCTGTTCCTGGTACAAATGGTCCCACAATATCTAAACCCCACTTTCCAAATGGCCAAACATTTTTTGAGGATGTTAATGTTTCACCGGGTGCATGTATTCTTTTTGCAAATCGCTGACATTCCTCGCAACTTCTTGATAATTTTTTTGCATCTTCATGCATATATGGCCAATAATAACCTTGCATTTTAGTTCTGTATGCTAAAGATCTTCCGTCGCTGTGATTACCAGCATCCCCACTATGTAACATTTTAATATTTGTTTTACTTCTTCTTGTGTCAAACATCTGAGGGAAGGCCCATTTAAAGATTTTCGATACAATATCCCATCTCTTAACTCATAATTTGTTGCTCTACTTTTTAATTTATGTGCTTCCAATCTATTTCTTGGTACCTCTCCCCTTGCTAGATATGCGTGAATTTCCGCACGCCAATCTGCGATAATTCTACTTGATTCTTCGCCATTATTTTCTACTATCATTGTCTCGGCCTCCTCTTCCTCTTCTTTATTAATTGATGGTTCTATGAGTGTTTGTATTTTTATATTTCTCGCAGTCGGGTCTACCATCATACTTGATATAAACGCAAAAGCATCTGCGAGCCTATTATCTCTTCTTGAAATATGCCTCCATTTGAGTTTTGGAATTTTCGCAGATAATTCTTCTACAAGTTTCTTATATTTTTTCAAAGATATATCATTAGTTGCATATTCCCCTTCAATTTGGAGAATAATCAATTGCGAATAACTGGTAATTCTTGCATTCTCCACCTTCATCTCTATCGCAAATCTTAGAGCATGTACTACAGCCTCATATTCTGTCTCATTATTAGTAGATTCAAATTCTAGACGGAATGCAAATGCCATTTTTGCACCTTCTGGCGAAATAAAAACGACTCCCACTCCATTTCCTTCTCCGTTGGATGACCCATCTACCAATATCTCCCACCTATTTGGTTATGTTAAAAGATCTCTAGGATCCCCATATTCTTCTTCTATATCCATCATGTCTTCTATAGCTTCATCATCCTCCAAAGGAAATTCTGCGAGAAAATCTGCGACAATTTGAGATTTTGGCGAGGATAAAATTGCATATTGGATCTCAAAATGCCCCAATTGTGCGTTCCATCTTTCAACTCTGCATGATCTTTTTGAATTTTTCATTACTGATTCAATTGGTACTTTTGTTAGTACTTTGATTTTATGCGCTTGGAAATATATGCGAAGTTTGGATGCCGCATAAACTAACGCCAGAATTAGCTTTTCAATCTTTGAATAGTTTTTCTCCGCAGCATTGAATGTTTTGCTGATGTAGTAAATTGGTTTTTCAAATCCTGCGTCACTTCGCAAAAGCACTGCGCTTAAAGCATGTTGAGTTGTCGCAAGGTACATCAGCAACTCTTCTCCTAGTTCAGCCTTTTGTAAAATGGATATGTTCATCAAATATTCCTTAATTCCTTGAAAAGCTTTCTCACATTCATCTGTCCATTTAAATTTTGTTCCCTTCTTTAGTATGTTGAAGAAATGTTTGCATTTATCTGATGATCGCGAAATAAATCTTCCTAGTGAGGCTAAAAGTCTGTAGTTGCGGATTATCTCACAACTACACCCTCAGTAGAATCCATGAATTTGATATGATGATCTCAATTATTTGATGTGAAGATGAAGATTAAAGTACTAAAATTATAAAGAGACACAAAGATTTTTACGTGGTTCGATCAATATGATCTACATCCACGGTTCTTCACTAGTGATTGTATGTAATTACATGATTTTACAATTGAGACTCCATTAATGAATATTTGGAGCTCTAGAATTTTTGGGGAAGAAGATGATAAAGAAAATAAATCTCTCCAAACATTTTTCTCTCTCCTCCTAAAATTATCTTCCTTTCCTAAAAAGATCTCCCTCTCAAAATGTGTCCCCCCCTCTTCCTCTCATGCCTAAATGGCTATTTATATGATCTTACAAAATATGATAGTTGTGTTGTCCCGCCATTTCGGATTTGAGAATTATCTTGCGAACCTTCGTAACTTCACTTCGCGAACTTCTTTTGGTTTCCTCGTGATTTCCTTTGCTCGCAAAATATTCTTTGCTCGCAAGATGTCTTTTCTTTCCACAATTTCGTAAGTTATCATTTGTTGTGATATTCCGTTCCTACATCTTGCCTCTTTTTTCTTGAATATTGCTTGAAGAGCGATCTTTAAGAAAAAATCCGTTGTTGTAGTAGTCTTTGATCTTTGTTGATGAAGGAACGAGAAAAAGAATACTAGTCTTGAAAAGTATATTCTTGCCTCTATTCTTTTGCGAAGTTCTGAAGCTTTTAAGAAGTAATTAGAAGTATCATCTTGCGAAGTATGAAGTGTGTGAAGTACCATTAAAGAAGTATGAAGTATAAGAAATATAAAATATCCTTGAAGAAGTATAAGAAGTACTCAATCCTCGAAATATATAAGAAGTATGAAGTATCCTTAAGAAGTATAAGAAGTATTTAATATTCGAAATATATAAGAAGTATGAAATATCCTTGATGAGGGTGATAAATATTGCCTCTGTTCATGTGAAATTATTATTCCATTTTTGGTGAGGATTCTTGCTGAGAAGATAAAGAACATAAAATATTTTCTTGGGTATCCATAGTTGCCTCTGTTCTTTATCTATGAAGAAAAATCCTTGATAAAATGTTGAATAATTAAATTGCATCTCTATTCTTATGTTGCCCCTGCCTCAAGTGGTAACCCTACTAACTTCTAAATTTTTCTGCGAATTTCTGGGGTTTTCTGCGAATTTCTGAACTTCTGAATAGTGCTGCGAATAGTGCTGTGAATATACTGTTACGAACATACTGTTGCGAATGTACTGTTGCGAATTATGAATAGTCCTGCGAAGTTTCGCGGTATTATCTTGTAAAATTTTGTAAAATACTTGTGCGAATATAATATTTATGTAATGATTATGTTATGAAAGGTTTATGTGATGCTTATGCCATAAAATGTTTATGCAATGCTTTTATGATGCAAATATGATGCTTGAATGATGCGAATATGATGTTTGTATGATGCAAATATGATGCTTGTATGATGCAAATATGATACTTGTATGATGTTAATACTTATTTATTATAATGCATAGCTAATGTTTGTGTTACTTAGCTCATTTTTCTGCAGTAAAATTGATATATATTTGAATTGCCTCTATTCATATAATCATCTTCGCAAGTTTACTTGTGTATTTTCGCGAATGAAATCGCCTCTTCTGGTATGACTTCGTGATATATATTCTTGTAAAAATTCTTCAATGATATTGATGGAATTGTCTTTTTTGATATATATTGTCTTCAAAATTCTTCAATGATCTTGATGGAATTGTCTTCTTTGATATATATATTCTCTTCAAAGTTCTTCAATGATCTTGATGGAATTGTCTTCTTTGTTAGGACTTTATGATATATATTCTTGTAAAAATTCTTCAATGATATTGATGGAATAAATTTCATGAATTGATGTGGTCTTATCATGCCTTCCTAAGTAAAGGTCTTATTTTGCCACCTCTTTTGTGATAATATTTTGTATTTGCGATAATATGACAAGTCTGAACATTCTTGAGAATATACAACCTCGTGACATTATCTTCTTGCGATGAAATCGCAGGACGTCTTTACACTTTCATGCAAAAACCCATTGATCTCATCTTATCTTCATTGTTATGTTCTGCGAGTTCTTTTTTTTTTTTTTTTTTTTTTAGAAGGCTCGCAGAAGTTCAATTGTTGCACAAATATGACAAGCCTTTATGTTTTCGAAAACAAGAAGCCTCGTGAAATTTGCGTCTTATAGCACGTATCAGCTCCTTAATGGATGGTGCTGCCCTTTATCTTCCCCCTGGTTGCCTCTTCAAGGAAGCGTACATCGACCATACAAGGTTAGCTCTTCCCATCCGGTTCTTCCAACAACCAGCTTTTGATCGCAACCTCTTATCCTTTTTGCCTATAGGGCTTATAGTTACGAGGTTGCACCCTATGGGGTATCTTTGGGCCAAGTGCATCATTTGCCAAGACTTGTCAAAAATGGCAGATGTGGTTCAACCTCACCCGGCACTCTTGACTCAACCGTGTACCTCGGCGCCTTGATCATTTTCTGCACTTCTTGGGAAAGACAGTATGCCTTAGTCGCCCAACCTAAATCTTCTTACACCGCATTTTATATTGCGTAATGTCGCTAGATTAGGTGAGAATCCAAGGTGTCTAACCCGGATAGGTACCCCATTATTGGGTTGTACCCCTAAAATTTTACCATGTACTAAGGGCCCTTGGTGGTGTTCCGGTTACCCTTAGCCACGTTTATAGGTACCCCCTTAAATGACGTACTTTAGGACTTTGCCTCTTACGAAATATAGCTTCGCGAACTAGGGTGTACGCCACAAAGGTTTGCCTGTATAAAATTTTTTGCGGCTCTTTTTCTTTTTTGGAGGCTGATCACAGATTGCGGTCTTTTATTCACAAATTAATGAAAGTTTAATCGCAATTGATTTTTGGCGGTATTTTTTCGCCTTTTTAAAAATTCATCGTAAATTTTCATGTATATAAAATGTTGAATGTTTTCATGAAATGTTTAGTATAAGAAGTATGAGAAGTATCCACATCACATCTTTAAATCAAAATTATTCTATAGAAATATAGGAATTGAATTTTCTCTGTTTTTTGCAATTTTGAAGTCTTTGATTATTTTTTTTATTTTTTTTTGAGATCTTTAAATTTTTGCGATGAACTCATTTTTGAATTTTGCGATTGCATCTCTTTTTACCAATCTAAAAAATCTTTGAAATGTTTTGAAATCTTAGAAATTGTAGAAATTTTGCGAGTATATCGGTTTTAGTAAATAAAATCAAAATTATTTTGTCTTTAGTAAATAAAGTATTCAAAGAAATGGTACTTACCTTTTTACGGCTTGTTGTTGTTTCTTGCGAAATATATGATTTGCTTCTTGGATCTTTAATCATCCGTTGGTATTGTTGCGAATTGATATTGTCAAGTTGTTGCGAACTGATATTGTTTTTGCGAATTGATGTTTTCAAGTTGTTGCGAACTAACATTGCTAAGTTGTTGCGAACTGATATGACGTTGTCAATGGGTTGAATAGATGCTTTGAAATGCATGAATTTGTACGAAGAATTTTTTTGTGTTGCGTGTGTTCGTAAGGGAAGCATCTGAATATGGGCTCTGGAGAACTGAACTTCGCAGGGGGTATGTTGTTCGCAGAGAATATTTGAATCATTTCTCTGTTAGTTGAGCTTGAGGCGTTGCGTTTTGGCGAATTTCTTTGCTGTTGTTGCTGAAGTAACTCCCTTTTTCCGCCTTTAGATCCCTTGCTTCAATTCATGTTTGCTTCCCTCTCTTCGTTACTTTTTTCTTGCTGCGTCTGTTCGCAAAGTACTCATTTTGCTGCGTTTGTTCGTGAAATATTCACTTTTCTGCGTTTGTTCGTGAAATATTCACTTTGCTGGGAATCAAATGTACTATCTACTGTTTGTATTATATGGTAAAATGTACTATCTGCGTTTGTTTTCTATGGTTGAATGCTTCTGGACCAAGTGCTTGGGTATCATGAATTTCCTGAACATGACCTTCGCAGCTTTTGTTGCTTTCTATCACCACATAAGTTGTACTCATTTATTTCTTTGATTCGCTAATAGTTTGTCTTTCCTAGTAATTTTCCTGTAGTATGCGTCATTTGCTGTTACTTGTGTTTTAGGTGCGTCTTCTTCGCCTGCAGTATTTTTTAACTTCGCAAGAAATTAATAACTTTACGTAAAGCTTCCTCTCCCGTACTCTGCCTCATGTAGTCCTCTTGCTTGTCTAAAACGGTTGATCCAAGATGATTATTCCCGTCATTGGTATATTTGCATCAACTCCTTTTAACTTCGTCCACTTGAAAGGGCGCCTCGGATTTTGCTTTGGTGAAGTGAAGTGTGATTAGAGTTGCTTCGTCATTTTCTTGATACGAAGTGAACTTGACTACTACATTTTTCTTCTCGCGAATTATCATGATTTTGTGGACATAAATGACGAGATGGGTGAGTTGCGGAGATGAGACGTCATATTTGTTAATCTTTCTTCTTCCTCCAACTTCATAGCCAAACTTAAGCACAAACCGAACTCCACCATTATATCTTCGCAGGAATTCTTCCTTCTTAGTTATTTCTGCGAAGTACAACCCTCCTTGTTGTATTAGCTCATGGTTCTTTCAACTTGAAATTATTATTCTCAATCGGTTTGCCACTCGTTTATGTTCGATAAGTAATCACTGGAGTTAATGTTCGTTGGAATTTCTTTCTCTAGCTCGTGATTGTTGGGGCTTTCTTTTATGCTTGTGAAATTATCACCATCTTCCATCTTCTTTAACTTATTAATAATAAGTTGGTGGTCTAGCTGATTTGCTTAGGAATTATCCTATCTTCGCAATAATTGATGACAAAGTAAACTTCGCAATAATATCTTCGCAATGATATCCTATAAAGAGGTTTGTGAAGAAAATGCTTGATTTGTCTTTGCATGGTAGAAACATTTCATATTCTTTAAGCATCTGCTTGGTGTTGTTGTACTCCAATATGTACTGAATTTCCACATTTTTTTCGATTATTCTTTATGTCCATTGTTTCTTTCTCAATAGTTTCTGTTGATGTTGCTTTCTCTTGGACTCCATTGAAAATTTTCCGTTTGTTGATGGTGTCTTGATTAAAATGAGTTCCTAATTGCTGACGGTACTATAACATCCTAGTATATTCTTGCGTTAAGGTTGAGTAAAAACAATTCCTTTGCAGCAGTACTCCATCGTCTGTTGCTTTAATCACAGTATGGTTATCTTCGCATGATTCTACATTTGAGTTTACAAAGCCATCATTAATTATCCCTAGTTAGTCGCTGGATTTGAACTGGCTTTATATTCATCAGAATGATCGTCGATGAAGTGGCTTTATTTAATTAATCTCCTTTGAAATTGCACTTCACTGGAGTAATTTCGAGTATGCGATTTCCTTTTCTTTCTGCGAATATGGCTGTTATAATTCAATTTCTTCGTCTACCTTGAATCACTAGACCTAAATTTTTGAGAACAAAATTAAAGAATTAGAAAGGAAGATTCATCTGTTTCGATTATTCATTGTCGAGGATTCTGTCTACTTTCACTTTGTTGATGATTTTCTTCTTTTAATTCTGCGAACGCAACTTTCACTTTGAATCTATTTCTCATTTGGCTTTTCCAAACTTCTAGTATCACCCGTTATCTGCTAATAGAATTCCTTTACTGGAATTTCCATCTTTGTTCCCTAATTTTGTTGATCTAGTAGATTCACATCTCACAATTTCTGATTTCTTCTAGTCTTCTTCAATCCAACAAGCAGGTCCCTGTTTCTAGCGCCAATTATGTAGTTGCGGATTATCTCACAACTACACCCTCAGTAGAATCCATGAATTTGATATGATGATCTCAATTATTTGATGTGAAGATGAAGATTAAAGTACTAAAATTATAAAGAGACACAAAGATTTTTACGTGGTTCGATCAATATGATCTACATCCACGGTTCTTCACTAGTGATTGTATGTAATTACATGATTTTACAATTGAGACTCCATTAATGAATATTTGGAGCTCTAGAATTTTTGGGGAAGAAGATGATAAAGAAAATAAATCTCTCCAAACATTTTTCTCTCTCCTCCTAAAATTATCTTCCTTTCCTAAAAAGATCTCCCTCTCAAAATGTGTCCCCCCTATTCCTCTCATGCCTAAATGGATATTTATATGATCTTACAAAATATGATAGTTGTGTTGTCCCGCCATTTCGGATTTGAGAATTATCTTGCGAACCTTCGTAACTTCACTTCGCGAACTTCTTTTGGTTTCCTCGTGATTTCCTTTGCTCGCAAAATATTCTTTGCTCGCAAGATGTCTTTTCTTTCCACAATTTCGTAAGTTATCATTTGTTGTGATATTCCGTTCCTACAAAGTCCATTCAATTTTTGCACATCTTTTATTGTTGCTGGAGTTGGCATATCTTGAACTGCTTGCACCTTTTCAGGATCAACTTGTATTCCTTCTTTTGATACAATATACCCCAAGAATTTCCCAGATGATACTCCGAAAGTACATTTCTCAGGATTTACTTTGATGTTAAAAAGCCGCATCTGATCAAAAATTTCCCTTAAGTCCTGCACATGATTTTTAGATTCTTTGATTTTTACCAACATATCATCCACATATACCTCTAAAGTTTTATGTATCCATTTTGCGAACACCTTTTCCACCATTCTTTGGTAAGTTGCTCCTGCATTTCGTAACCCAAAAGGCATCTTTGTGTAGCAATATAATCCTATGGGAGCAAAGAATGCAGTATGTTCTTGATCTTCTTCCGCAAGTGGGATTTGATTATAGCCCTTGTATCCATCTAACGAAGATATTCGATCATTTCCTGCGGCAGATTCCACCAGTTGCGGGATATCTGGCAAGGGAAAACTATCTTTGGGACATGCTTTATTTAGATCAGTAAAATCGATGCAAATTATTATCCCCTTATTTTTCTTGGGAACTACTACCATATTAGCGATCCATTCTGGATATTTTTCTTGCCTTATAATTCCTGCGTCAAGCATCTTATGCAATTCTTCTTCTATCTTGGCATGATAAGTGGTCGCAATCTTTCTTATTCTTTGTTTGAATGGTCTCACATTTTTGTTAATCTCCAATCTATGTCATGCAACATATGGATCTATTCCAGGCATCTCATCCATATTCCACGCAAAAATATCTCTGTATTCTCGCAGAAGGTTTACAGTTTGTTCTTCTTCCTCCACACCCATCTTAGTTCCAATTTTCAGCATTTTTGGGTCTTCTTCACTTCCAACATTTACTTCTTTTGTTGGTTCTGCTGCAGTATAACTGGATTCATGTTCTCCCATTGGTGTTGGTGTTTTTATTACCTCTGCTGGTTCATCATTTTCTTGCGATGCATCGTCAAATATTCCTTTTCCTTCTTCTGATCTTATCATGTAAATCTTGAATTCTTCTTCTTTCCTTTCTTCTCTCCTCATTTTTCTGTGCTGTTTTCGCAACTGAATTTGATTTTCACAATTCCTTACTTCATTCTGGAAACACAACGCTGCATAATCTGCATCTCCCCTAATCTCTCCAATTCCGCTAGGCATAGGAAACTTTATGCACTGATGTAGAGTTGATGATACAACCTTGATTGCATGTATCCATGGTCTTCCCAACAACATATTATATGGTGATTTCACATCCACCACGCACAAAGTTATCTGCGTCTCTATTTCCCCCAGAGGAATTCGCACTACAATTTCACCTTTAGGTTTTGTTAGAGATTTTCCAAATCCATGAATTTGATATGTTGGACTAAGCATTTCTTCATCTTTGTATCCTATTTTCTTGAATGCGTGGTAAAACATTATATCCACAGAACTTACTGCGTCCACCAGAGTCCTATTCAAAGCCCATTCTTCTGTAGATTTTATTGATTTCTCTTTTCTTGTTGGTACAACAGACACTGTGATCACCAATGGAGATGTATGACTTAAATTCTCTTTCGGAATTTCTGCTGCCGTGAATGTGATTTTCTGTTTTTCCCAATCTTTTAGCAGCGATGCCTCATCTTCTGTTATGATTTTCTTTCCTTCAAAATCTCGCTTGTGTATCCTTCCTCTAATATCTTCATGGAACTTATCTATCATCATCTTTGTTATTACATCACACTCCAATTTCTTTTGATTATCTTTGACTTCAATCATCTTTTCTTCCACCAATTTTCTTGATATTCTTCTAACTCTTGAATAATTTATTTTACCTAACCTTTGCTATGATTTTCAACTATTCATCCATGTTTATGGGCGCCAAAATGTAGTTGCAGGAATTCCCACACTACACCCTACTCAAGAATTTATCAATATTTATGACACAATTTGAAGATTAATGACCTTTTTTATTAATATGATCTTAAAAGAATTACAGTATTCAAGAATACAATTCACTTAATAAGATTTTCTCTCTCCTAAAAACTTTCTTAGCACTCAAAAATTCATCTCTCTTTCTGGAACTTATTCATTTCCTTTATATAGGCATTTACATAGTGGATTACAGCTCATGACAGCTCATTTACAGCTAAGATTCCCTTTAGTTTCGGATCTGAGTTCTTGCGATACATCGCAGTTTGCACCGCCTTAATCTTTCGCAGGTTTTATTGATTTATCGCAGAAATGTCATGCTTTTCTCATGTTTCTGTTGTTTTCATCCGATATGTCATTCCTTACGTCACTTTGAGATTTATCGCAGAATATCATTATTGTATATTTCGCAAGAATATTACTGTGACAATATTCTGATCCTACAATCTTCATAATAACTCTTGGCTTAATCGTGTTAATGTCAGTGTTTATTTATTTCTGGATGTGAATAGTAAATTCTCGAAAGCAACACATATCCGTCCTAAAATTTAATAGTTGATCCTGATGTCACCTAAATATTTTTTTTTGCGTCATTTTGACCTAGATACTAACCCAATTTCAGGTCAGTAGTAAGTTTCCTCATACTAATAGTTTGTATTGTTACTTATTTTGCATCATTATGTTGATGCAGGGACATATCTAGATGTTCTATTTTATCCCCAAAAAATATCCACTCTTCGTTAAGTTTCATATTAGTTTCAGATAACATGGTATAATATGTCATTAGCTTAGATGTACGTATCCTCATAAGCTATCTAGGTCCAAATTTGAGATTTTATTGGGATTATCCATATATATTGACGATGGTTGGAAAATCAATTTTAATTTTGACAAAAATATTTATGCATTCTCTAAACAATCATTGTATAAATTCGAAATACTCAAAGAGTAGGAATTGCCTCTACCATATCCTGGGTGTATCTAGTTAATGTTAATTTTTATTTATTTTATTGATTTATGGAATTTATTTGTTGTCTATTCAGTATGTATGTAAATATATTTGTGGAAGTGATCATTAAGTACTCGGATGGAATTCATCCCCCAAATCTTAACAGTTGATCCTAGCTTTGTTTTTTTCCTAGATACTAACCCTACAAATAATATAGTTCAGGTTAGCGATAAAAATTTTCTTCACATTTCTTTTGTTGTTATAACTTTTGAATCATCATTTGATGCAAGGACATATCTGGAAATTCTGTTTTATCTTCGAAAAATGTCAGCTTTTCATTAAGTTTCATATTACTTGCATATAACATGATATGCTTCATTCATCACTTCATGCCCTACTTTTCAAATCCGCATTGTACGTATTTTATATTTCTGATTTGAAAAATTATCATTCCCCGGATTGGTTTAGTAAAAGCTCTTGTATGTTGTAACTAAATGCAACATTCATTCTAGCATCTCTGGTTTTTACTTCTCTGATGTTTACTTATAATTAACATGTCTCTAGTAACAATTTACACGGGGCTTCTATATTTTCTACTTATTAAATCTCCACTTTAAACACTCAGTATCGTCTGTAAACAACAATGACGCATAATCATATTTCGAATATTAACAAAAATCAGTTCAATTTTGTTATCGTGGTTTTAGGAACTATGATGATAAAGCCATATATGGTCATATTTCTGTGTGCCAGGAGATATTCAAAAAATAATATATGTGAACATATTTAAAGGAATTGCATCAGGTACTATTAGTGTTGGAATATGAAATGTTACTCACCTTTCCAACAACGTATAAATATGTTTTGAGTATTAACAAAATTCATTCAATTTGTGCCATTCATTCATTTTTCTGTTGTGATGTTAGGAAATACGATGGTATATCAATCACTGATCATATTTCAGCATCCCAAGAGATATTCAAAAAAGAATATACCTGATTATAGTCAAAGGAATTGCATCAGGTAATATCTTCCTTTAAATATATTCATTATCGTCTGCAAAGAATGATAACGCGTAATTATATATTGAGTATTAACAAAAATCCATTCAATTTTTCAATCTATGGTCAATCAATTTTTCTTTGAATAATCAGCGATCTATAGTCATATGTTTTTCTGTGAATACTCAGTATTCGTCTGCAAACACCAATGACGAATAATTGTATTTTGAGTATTAAAAAAATCTATTCAATTTTGCTATGGTGTTATGAACTACGATAGTAAATCCATTTATGGTCATATTTCTGCATCCCAAAAGGTATTTAGAAAAGGATACATGTGAATACATTCAAAGGAATTGCATCAATCAATATTAGTGTGACAAATATCATTCACCTTTCCAACATAAATATAAAACTTTTTAAGAAAAACTTATCATATCTAACCAAATCTGCATCAACCATCTCTTCTATTCAAAGTATAAGTCACATATTAGATTTTTTTTTATCGCTTTTTAGTTCCATGTTCTACGACCTTGCAATAAGTTGAGGACGTTTATCTGAAAAAAAATCGAAATCTTACACCGATACATCAAGTAAAACTATGACTCTAAGTATTTTGTACAATTTACGTGTAAGTAAGCTATTACTTATGAATACTTACAATTCATTAGAATATTTTTAGTTTGGCCAAATAAGAAGGAACATAAAAATACATAAAATTAAATAAGCATTTTTGAAAACAGATAAAAAGGGAATAATGAAGACTTAGGAACTAAAACGAAAAATAGAGAAATTACTCGAAAAGAACCACTTTGATTTGTTTTTTTTTTCTTTCCAAATTTAAGAAGTTTCCTCGAACATAAACATTATATGTCATCGTCTCAGTCGTGAGATAAAAAAATCATTTTCAATCATGTTTTTTGACGTGCCAACCATCTTGACCACGTCATATGTCCTAATAACCCCTAAAGATGATGTCAATCCTCTTATATCTTCCTTTACATTCATTATGATTTTTTTTCTCATCGTTACGTCGATGGTAAGTTGAATATCAACCTTTATCCAAGAATTTATTATCAGTTTGCATCTTTAGATAACCTGTAGTACATTCTTATTTTCTTATAATGGGAGATTCAGAATCCCCAAATCCATATGTATCATGTACCATCATATTCTTAGTGTTAGAAAAAGAATTAGGACAATCTTTTCATTTAAAAATTAGCATAAACAAACTTGTCTACCTATTCCACCATTCTTTTCTATTTTTGGACTAAGCAAGAATCACAAATATTGCATATGAGATAATTAAAACTTTTGGCTTTTAATCATGTACACATACACAATAACTTTACTAAAAAAAAATCATGATGATATTCTTGGTGTTTGCACAAATCAACAATTTTACCAAGTTCAATGTGAATCTCTCCGATATTTCTTACCATGGTATGTCCTCTTCAAATTTTCTTTTGAACTTGTTGCATCAAGGTTATTCGTCTTCGTCGTACTCTACCTTTTTATTTCATCTGCTGCATGCCAGGTAGTACCATTCTCTGTTCTCGACCAAGCCCAATACTATCGCCTCGCAGGTAAATGTCTTATCATGAAATTTACTCAAAGTAGTGCACTTTTAGTTATGTTTTATCATAATGTCTTACCCTTTTTATATTTTCATTGTACTATATCATGTTAGTTGCTTCCTGAACGGTCTTCCTATTTTTATTAGGATCATCCGGCTGTGATGTGCCGGTCATCGTGACTCCGTTGTCCCTAGATTTAAGCCTGTGCAAATTTATGTCGTGGTTTTCGTAGTAAAAAAAGGATATATAATACTACTTTTTATTATGTGCACTTACTTTGTCTTGAATTCATTGACTTCTGGTACCTCCAAATTGATCAACACTCTAGAGGTCGTGGTAGTAGTCGATGTAAGAGCACCTGTTGCAAGGTATAATGGTCTGTTAGGTAGCAGAAAAAAATAAAAAATTCTATTGTTGGCACATAAATTGGTTTATTAGAAACAGACCACTAACCTCGAAACTCGCTTATAAGCGTTCCAGTAATGACAACAATTATTGGAGTATTTGCGTGTTCCTCTGCGATAACCTCTTCTACGGATTTGCACCACTCACTCCATGGAGTGACCTTCATATCAACCCCATGTTTCAACAACAATATAAATTTTGATCCTTTTATAGAAATTACATAGATACTTGTCTTTTCTGCAAAGACAATCTATGATGAAGAAATTTTTCGTGGCATATTAACAGCTCATTAGGTTGCCCCAAATTACTCTTTAGGATTCAATGATTTTATATACATATAATGCATAGGATGATTGAGAGATTCCGGGTCGGACAATATTATGAAGAATAAAGAAGGTTTATATGTATTAAAATTGCATCCTCTATTTTAGATGCGTGATAATCTAGACTATGTTTTTTTTTTTTGATCGGCAAAGATAATCTAGACTATCTTGGTGGGAAACATATGTTTTATGGACGATCTTTCAACTTGCATGTATCTTTCAACTTGCATGTATTTTTAAGCAGATATCCAAAAAACTTTTATTTCATTTGTTATAGTTTCTGGGTGACCTTTCAAATCGTGTTTACTTTGTTTGCATCTTCTATGGCTATATCTCTCTTTTGAACCTCTTCGGACCATTTTTGACTTTTGACTATTGAATGCAACCATAATAGTACCTGAAACAGATTTCAATCTTCTAGTAGCATCTGCAATTAACAATGTTGTCAATTATATGTATCTTATATATTCTGCATGTAAAACACAATGATAGTTTGTCTCTTACTTAGATAGAATGTGGTGTCGTTCAATTTTTTAGATGAACTTTTGAAATCTATGCACTTTTTAAATGCACTTTTGAATTTGGGTTCAGGAAATCCCAGTTTCATGTCTAGTTGCTTCACTTTGGTGAACTTGTTAAACCACATAACGTGTTTATAGTCAACAATTCAGAAGATTACTTTTGTGACAAAGAGATTAAACCTTTCGATGGAATACAAATTTTCTTCCACCGGATGGGTTTCAAATTCCTCTATTAGTCCCTTTGGTACCTTTACATGCATCTGGGATTTCTGTGATTCATAATAAATGTAGCCGTTAAATACAGTATATAATCCAGAAAGTAAAATTCAAAAGATAGGCCCCGGCCGTAGTCCTCAAGCATACTGGTGTTTTGGGATAATTGTATCCCTCTACTGAACAACAGTGACGAACTTATAAGCCTCTTTCTGACCAATTTTTTTTTGTTTTGTTGTTGTTGTTGTTGTGAAACACAAAAATGCCATCAATTGAACACATGCATCACTCATCGGGTTATCACAATCATTAGAGCTGTCGGAGAAACTCTGTAAAGGCATGGTATCCCAAATAATTTGCACATATAAAATTTAAGTATGAATGCAGATGTCCATGCTAACCATATTGAACATGCAAATGATGATGACCGTCTGATGACATTTTAGAATATGAGATCCAAACTTATCCATTCAAACACCATGTCAAAGCCACATGAAACTTAGTAGTATAAGAGACAACCCAAATTTTCTTGGAACACATCACCTACACAACCCAAGACAAATACATAATTGATTAATGTTTTTAACTAATATTGGGTTAGTATTTATACATCTAATATTAACGCTTCCCAAAACAGGGAAGATTATATGTACATACACTAACCCCGTGCGGTTAACAACATTTGCTTCCTCTACGAACTATGTAGAGCATTACCGATGTGAGATTGTATCCCATCTTCTTCTGAACCCATTGCCATCTAAGACTTTAGAAAACCTAAAGATTGAATTCAACCACACCTGCAACTATTTCCAAGTGGTGTTATATTAATATATTTGTTGTTATAATAATTAACTTGCTTTTGATTATGTATAATGTTATGCTACTCTCTGGGTTGATAGTTAAAGCCAATTCAAGCGAAGACTTCTTCGAAGCAACTCCACCAAAAAAGTCTAAAATCAAATATAAAAAAATCAAAGTGGTTTACCTGACGATTAATTCGAAATTAGAGTGGATACCATTCATTGTACCTACCGCTCCAATGATATGCCCATAGCGTAACACTTTCTGAGACAAAGGAGCATAGGGAAGAGCATCTCTTCAGCTGGGGATTTCACTTCGCATGAAAATACAGAGCCTTATTCAAATCATATACATATACATATAACTGTGAATAATTTGGGTATTCTTCTCGTCGGGTACTAACGCTCCAGTCCTGTGACGGAGTTTCCATGTATTGAAAATCATTTCGTACCCTTACCTTTTAGAGCCCTGTCATCCAGCTTGCAACCAAAAGTTAGCTTCTCTGGTAGATAATGCATTATGTGTAAATTATATGTATCCTTCATCATCAAAATATAAATCATTCATTAATTTCAACGGTACTCCTCCTGTGGGTTGCACTTGCACAACTCTGATTCAAACCCCCGTATCAGACAACGTCAGAGTGGTAAAAACCAAGTAAAATATAACAATTACCAAATTAAATGTCCCGTCACTGGTATTTTAACAACACAATTTAACAAACTATATCGTCAAAACCCTAGAGTGATACTGAGCTCTGCTAAAATATCAGTAAGATGCCTCTTGAGCTTGTTTTAAGTAGGGATGACTCAAGGATGTCATCAGAGAAGAACATCAAAATGACTGGCTAAATCAAGGCTTAGAAAATGACATCAAGGTCATCACTAATTACAGAAGTTAAAATTACAAATTCTGGCTCTCTTAGCAACTAATCAAGCTAACTCGACAAAAAAAAAAAGGAAAAATGAAACTGGCATAATAAATAAAAATAGAAAAACAACATTTTTTTTTACTGAATTGAAAGAGATAAAGTCCCTTTAATTAGTAAAATTTTGATTTTCATCCACTTCCAACTAAGACTAACACATCAACCATCTTTCCAAGAGGAATTAACTTTAAGTGTCAAAGAGCGATACACGGGATTAGCAGGATATAATGTGAACACATTTAGCTTTGTGCATGGCAATAGGAGAACACTTGAATAATTCAAATGGGACTGAATGACTTGATAATCTATGAAATAATGGTAATCCTAAATTTCAATTCAGACCACTCTAAATGAGTGGTGTATGAGATATGAACACAACTTGCCTAGTGGTAAGAACCAAAATAAATAAATAAATGAAAACAGACAAATAATTTAGAGTTATATCTTAATTTGACAACATAGTAGAGTAACCTTGTGAAATAATATATCCAGTAGGTTCCTTCATGATCTGTCCTAATAAACAATTGCTATCCTGGATTCACTCTAAGTTGTGCACATGTGTACCTGATAGTCTAAGTCCATTGTGGACGGAAGTACTAAATTTACGAAACTGGAGTCCATGTTGTACAAACAGCATCCTAATCTAATCGGAAATTCCATTGAATGGTAACAATCTATACAGCAATTAGTATTACAGCTTGTACATGAAAAGATGAGTGACGGAGAGATTGGGAAACATGAAGCCGAAACATTTTCTTACATGGAGAGACTGCATTTGCTTCTATCAGATTTCTCCATAAGCTCTCTAACTCTCTTTCGGATGATCTATTCGGAAGTTTCACCAAAAGAAACAAAACAGTCGGTCCATTATGATCTTCTACCTCAAGGTTTAAGATATACCCATATAGGGAACCCTATCATATCATTTGAACAATTTATGCCAGGGTAAAATAGAAAAAGCATGGATCAAAATTTCAATTTAAATAATTATGTTGACTGAGAAATCCAAGCAGAGACCATCAAAAGTAATAACCTAGACTAATCCCTGAATTAGATAAGAAAATTGTAATTAATATTGTTGTGTCTTCCCCAGACTCCCCTACAATACAATAGGTTCTTTTAAGTGAAGTCGTAGTCAAGATATCGTCTTACTTAAGAGTTTTGTCCTTCTGCAAATTCATCAGCGGGCTCGCTAGATACTGCTTTTGGCTAATAATAACCAACCACCACAAAGCAAACATGAATTTCAGCATTTTAATCTAATAAGCATATCATATGCACAGGTTTTAAAAATAATTCATACCTTATATATAAGGGAATTTGACGTCAACCACCGGTCCAGTCCATGTTGAATCCAAGAAGAACAATTATCAATTAACCCCATGTTATATATGATTGGAATAGTAATTTGGATCTACCAATTACAATATATATAAGCAAATTCTCATATATAAGCAAATTCCCGTGTGTGTACCACAAATACAGAAGTGGATAGAATTGAGACATGAAGGATCTTTTAACTTCAAATAAGTAAAGAAATATAAAAAATGAGAAGAAGAAAAAAGGGAGAATTCGTAGCGATCCCAATGATTACCTTAATTTGTGTTTGAAGACTCATTGGTCTGATTTGATACTTCAATTTGTGAAATCTATGTTTCTATGGTAACAAACCTCTTTAGGACTTGGAGTACTAACAAATCTCACAAATATGTTCAAGATACTAACCTACAACTATGGGTAAAAACCCTAATAGGATCCAAAATGATGTAATGTATACTTGTAAAGACAATGAAACAACAAAAGAGACAATCCAACAAAAGAAAAAGTGTATAAGGGGGAAAATTACCTCTTGTATTTCTTCATTGTACACATCGACGTATGCTTTGTTTCCTTTGCTCTTCATTAGGGCTCAAAGTTGCACAATGCTGGGGCCGAACTGGCTAGAGTCCTCTGTCGAGCACTTGATGGATGGGCGTGCTTCTAAAAGTGCAGGAGAATGCATTATGTTATATATAAGCTAATCATATTTATCTCTTTCACAAACCCATGTTTCCTAGACTTATCGGACTCCAAAACATCTCTTCAATTTCCTCTATCCATCTCTCAAATCAATGGCAGTGAACTCCCTCTTCATTAATTTTTCGACAAAACATTAGATAAAAGAAACACCAAATAAATAATAGAAACACATCCACAAGAGAAACAAACCCGTTAACAAAATCGAATTCCTAATTTAACAATTCAGCGCCAAAAATACAGGTGTTACATAGATGTACCTTGTTTAACAGTTTTTCTATTCACTCAGAATCACATGAATACTGAAGAAATCTGGAGGCGATCGTTCATTAAATTAATTGTCAGTTTATTCCAGAAATCAAAACTACCCACCATTATATCCCCTAAAACAAACACATTGCAAAAGAAGAAGAGAGGTGAGGTGGTCTGGATGGTGGTGCATCTTAAAGTTTAGAAAAGATAATGGATTAAGGTGATAAGCAAAAGTCTAGGGTTTTGCGTGAGCGAAGGAAAGGGATCAGAGGGTTGGATAAGAGATAATGATATCGGAAAAACAAAAGAAAAAGAATCGGTGGAGAAAATCGTCTTTTATATATCCAATCGACGAACACAGTCCACCCAAGTATCACCCCAATATATTCATGTTCACCCACACCGCACCCCGTAATAAACCAAAATTTCCTGGCCGTCACTTGAGAAAAATCCACCCGGATGATTCCGACCACATGATGACCCTCCCTTGTGAATTATGTCCGTTTAATGACTCTCAAATCTCAAAGTCAAAGTGCATGTCTTTTTATAACATAGATTTTTCCTTGGACAACTCACAAATCTCACTCTTCCAAATTGGTTTACAACGATCAAAATCCGCTTTTACTATTTAAACCGTGAATAGGATAACAATTCTTTGTAGGAGTAACCTCTCATTTCAATATATTACCGGAAATGCTATTCCCCTCGCTTGTTACCACTCTACTCACCACTCGCATGACGTGGAAATATAGTTGGGAACAAAACGTGGGAGAGAGGAAGTGAATTCAGTCAGATCGTACGTGTGTGCAGCTTTATTTTAATTTCTTACTTCTTTTTTTATCTTTCTATTTTATGCCGTCTGTCACCTTGAAATGTAATGTTAAGAAAACAGAAATTATATGTATTGATTTCTAACGAATTGCACCAATTTGCAAAATTTAGACAATTAAGTTACACCCACTAATCATAATGAAATGAGCAATTCAAAGAACCTAGATTCAAATTCACAAATTTAGCTTCGTTTTTTCTTTCCAAAATTCACCCCAAGTCCACATACCATCTCGTTCTTTCTTTCCAAAATTCACAAATTTAACTTCCAAAGAACCTAGAATCAAATTATTGCAGGAGGTTACGGATAAAATTAAGTTTTTACAACTAGAATTGAGAATTCAATCGAACAGTTCTTGAAACTTCATTGTTACTTTTATTTATTCTTCTTTTCCAGTTTGATTAAGTTGATGGTTTTTTTTTAATTACTCACTAATCTCTTGTAAAAGTGATCTGTAGTTTTTAGTGGTTTGTTTTTGGTTTTTAGTTGCTTAGTTTTTCTATCAGTTGATGTGTTTTAAATGGTCCTCATTGTAAGGTGTTGATGATAAATCCCTTGTGGAATGATATATGTTTATTTCTCATTAAACAAATATTCAGAAGTTGAGTTCATCTCCTGCTAATGATGTTCTAATAGAAGTTCTTCTTATTCAACCGGGTGAATAATGTTTAGAAATTTTACCAAAAATAAAATAGACGTTCTTCTTCTTTTTTGCAGAAATCCAAGATGACCCAAGTGTGTATAGTCACAAAAACAGAAAGTGAAAAAAAAATACACCTTTCTTTCATCTTATATAATATAATTTCCTAAGGTTATTTGATTTCTCCTCACTCCTCTGGTAACTAAAATCTGCAGAGATGAATTGACCACTTACGCTTTCTCTCTCCCACGTTTTGTTTCCAACTGTGTTTCCACGTCATGCGAGTGGTGAGTAGAGTGGTAACAAGTGAGGGGAATAGCATTTCCGATATATTACTGACCAAACAATTGATCTTTTTTAATAACTCTACCGGGGACTTCACAATATACTCAATGCATTAATCATATAATCATATATCGTCCACATAAGTAGTAAAATCTGAAAGAACAGTCACAAAATTATTAAAAATTACATTTGTTTTTATTTATTTTTCTTGATTAATAACGATAAGAAAAGAAGATATTGAACAAAGAAATGGGTATAACCGTACAAGGGAATGGATACAAACATACATCGTTAACCACCAACTACACATCGAAAATACTTCTTAACAAAATGAAAAAAACATCTTACTCAAATATATATATATATATATATATATATATATTATTTTTTTGAGATCGGCAAAGATGAATAACTTACTCAAATAAATTGCTTTACCAAAGAGTCTTTTAAAATAAAAATTCTATAAAAGACCTAAAATACATTCAGATTCATCATAAAACCGAAAATATATGATTAACGAAAAGACAAAGTAGCAAGATGATGATGATGCTGTAGATTCTGTTGATAATATTGTTGATTATTTACTTATTTGTCTATACGTGCTCGCAGACGAAGACAAAAACAAGAGTCATATATAAAATTATATGATAGTACTATTAAGAATCGTGAAGATTTCTTGAAATAATACGATTATTGACTGCCATTTGACTTTGAGTGAGTCAACTTTTCTTGTTTGATGGAAAAATAGCTAACAAGATTTGAACCACTAACCTAAAGGCTAAGTTGACAGGTAAACCACATCGACACTCAAATTTTCTAATTTTATTTCATTTATGTAAAAGTTTATACCGGCTTTCAGAGTTTTGAAAACATTTATTTGCACATACGTAATCAAATTAGTTTTAAGGTATCTACAGAGATGATAATGAATCTATGATTCACGATTCAATGTACGATTCGATTTTTAAAATCTGAAAACGGTTCACGTTATGCTTTACGATTTCACAACCTTGTGTGTATGAGTTATTAAATTATTGGTCATCTTCTAACTCTTTACTATAATTAGATTAAATCAATAAATCAATCAAGTTGGCCACCTAAACAATCGATCAATCAATCTATTTATAGTAAAAACAAATGATAATCATGTGAAGAACTAAAAATAGATTCATATCATCATCCAAGTCATGCTTAGAACTTAGAATTTATCATAAATCACTTAGATGTTTAGCTACTCATGGATGTAGAAACACCCAAGAAATACATATAAGAAAGTAAAATATAAAGCGTTATGATAATGAAACCGCTCCGAACCCCTAGCTTCCGTCTCTTGTGTTGTCGTTCTATCAAAGCTTTCAAAGTGATGTAAAAGGGTGACTTCTTATTATTTTGGTTGTCTTCTTTTACAATATTCATAAAATCCAGGGACTAGAATCTCATTGTGATCAAGTTTCCACAATTTAGTAGTCAAAACGAACCCAACGGGTTTTCCACGTTCGACATGGTCCTTTCATCCCGCCCCTAACAACTTTAATAACTAAAAATAACTCGAATTCCGTGTATGATGAACATCAATATTTCCATGGTATGTTCCTATGATCTTGACGACTGTAAGCACCAAAATTTGGCTAAAATATCAGCCCGAAAAAGCCCGAAAATTGACATGGTCGAAATTCCATGACCTTGACGACTTTTGTGCAAATTTTTCAGCTTCTTGAGTCTTGTTGTTTTGTCCTGAACTTCTTCGTCCAACCTCATTCTGTTTGCGCCGAAATCATATTCCCGTTTTCTTTAAAATGGCTATAAGAACTCCTGACTTCGAAGTTCACATCATTTATTTTCGAGGTTCCCATCATTTTTTTCGATATTCTTTACTTATTCTTGTCGCTTTTCTTACACTTATCTTGGCTTTACACACTTAAATACTTGGAATACTTCACTTTTTGGTTCTTTTATACCTATTTTCAATCTTTTTAGATGATTCACCTAATAATAAAAAAAACTAGCTTAATATAAGATAATTTGCAGGAATCATAGCAAATATTGGTAATAAGAACAAAATATATGAATATCATGAGAAATAAATATGTAGGATCAGAATATCGCCACAACAGTACTCATGCGATATTTACAGCGACAACGTTGCGAGTTCTTCAACAACACTTCGCGAGTGTCACAGAATAATTTGAAGAATGATGTAATAGCTGACGAATGAAGAAACACGGGAAGAACGTGATTGTCCAGCGATGGTTACAACACTTGCGAGAATGGATATTATAACTACTGCGATAATATCGCGAGTCAGATCCGAAATTAAATGACAGATTAGATGTCATCCACTATGTAACTATCCTATATAAAGAGACCCAGTAGATTCAGAGGGGGGATGATGTATTTTTGAGTGTTGAGAAAGTCTTGAGGAGAGAGAAAATTCAAGAGAGCGGTTGTATTCTTTATTTCTTCCATTTCTTGTAAACATTTCTGAGAATCAAATGATAAAGTGTTGTTTTTAATCTTCAATTATGTGTTAAATACTGTGAATTCTTATCAAGGGTGTAGTGTAGGATTTCCTGCACCTACATTTTGGCGCCCGAAACAGGGATGAATTGATGATTATTTGAAGAAATAGATAAAAATTGACATTGTGATTGGAAGGAATTTGGAACAATTAGTGAAAGATCTTACACAACATCCAACAGATTACTAAGATTAATGGCTAGAAGAAGAAGAAACACATCAGAACCACCAACAACCGTAAGGAGGAGTAAAAGACTTGCAGGTGGAGAAACAAATGAAGTGGGAGAATCTTCTAGGATAAGAACAAGAAGAAATAGAACAAGGAATGAAGGAGAAAATCAAATTCGACAACCAAATCAACAAACACCAATCCAAGATAAAGCTGTGGATTATGACAAAGTGAGTGTGCATACTTGGCGATCAGAATCGATGGAAGAAGCAGAAGATCGACAATTAAGAAATGAAAGAAGAAAAGAAAGAAACCAAGAAGTAAATGGAGGATTAATACATGGAGATGATGAAAATGAAACAGTAGAAGTTTTAAGACAAAGAATACAAGATGAAAGGAGGATAGAGGCGGAAGAACGTGCAAATCTAACAAGACAGAATCACGAGTTAAGAATGGAGAATTTGAGATTACAAAGTAGGAGATCAAGAAGTACTGCTAGATCAAGTTCAAGATCATTTAGAGAAGAACCAAGGCGAAATTCCCCTATGAGAAATGCTGGAGTAAATATTCGAGAGCAAATGCAAAATCCAAATGAAGAGCAACATCATGGAGAAGAAGAGATGATTGACGATCGCGACGTTCCACACGGTGAAACTGTGAATGGTAGACATGATAATAGAAATCAAGAGCGTGGAAATAACCAAGATGGTGAAGAAAATCGAGAAGAAGGTAGAATATTACATGGGCGAGAAATCCAAAGAAATCAAAGAATCATTGAGGACGAAATTGAGAGGAATTATGCTGAACAAGCACGTCTAGCTTGCGAAAGGGAAAGATTAAGAGCAGAAGTGGAAGAACAAGAGTTTCAAGAAGCAATACGGCAGAATAATCATGACAATCAAGAAAGGAGATGCATACAAATCGCCATAGCAATAATATCAACGAGGAATATGATAGAATACAAAGGAGAATAGAAAGGCAGCGAAGAGAAACGATAAGAAATGAAGAAACTCACAGAGAAGAAATTGGAAGGTATAATCAGTTGCGAATTCAAGAAGTAGGTGAAGAGGAAAATCACAGAAGAATGCAAAATGAAGATGCAGATGAAGATACACAAAATCTCGCAAGATAAGAAAGACATGAACGCAGAATAAGAGAAGCTGCACTGAAAAGACCAATTGAGCAAAATTCAGCTGGGAATGAATAAATTTTAAGAGAGTTAGCAGAAATGAGGGGAATGTTGAATAACATAAGAGAAGGAGGTAGAAGGAAACTTGATGAAGCCATTGAAGAAGCTGCGAGAACTCCATTCACTCAAGAAGTGCAATTAGGAGGAATCCCTCCAAAATGCAATTTACTAGCATTAACCAGTATCTTTAATGGGACTACCTGTGTTGTTCAACATGTCAAGGCTTATGTTAGGTTTATGCTACAATGGGAAAACCATGATGTTGTGTTGTGCAAATACTTTGCATCTAGTTTAACTAGCGAGGCGTTAAAATGGTTCGAAGGATTACCTAAAAATACAATAACTTCTTTCGACCATTTGCAAGCTACATTTCTGGGAGCATATATAAGCAACAATGCTTCACGGCCCGGTATTGAAGATGTGTTTGGGTTAAAACAGAGGATTGGTGAGAGTCTGAAACACCTAACCATAAGATGGAAGACAATGTGCAGTGAAATGGCAGGAAGAGTGGATGAGAGATACCTCATTTTATCTTTCATTAATGCAATGTTTGCAACCAATCTGATGTACATACAAATTTCCAGAGTCAAAAATACCATCACAATGACTGAGCTATGAGAACTACAAGAAGAATACATTGCTTTGGAGGAAAAACAAAATGAGATGGAATCATATCCAGTCGCAAACACCAGCTCAATAGCGGGAAACAGAAGTTTACTTCCTAAAATTATTAACAATGTGGCAAGCACCTCGCAGCCACAACAAGAGAAAGTGGTTATTGAAAACCAGCATAAGTTAGTAGCCATGGGAAGTCGAGATCAATAGGAGTATCAAATAGAAAGGAATTATTACAATCGCGGAGGAAATAATAAAATTCAAAGACTTGATCAGCCGCCAGAGACTTATAGCGGTCATAGGCAAAATAATTTTAGAGGGAAAGGGAAACAAAGAATAATATGGGAAGAAATTAAGATGTCACCCTTGAATGCTAGCATAGAAAAAATTTGGGAGGCTATCATTCTAATGGAAAATATACCATCACCCTAGAATATGGGAAAAGAGCCACATCAAAATAATCGAAGTCAAGAATTTTGTCCTTATCATCATTTTCATGGACATTCAATAAACGATTGCAGGAATGTAAAAAGAATAATTTTGAGGATGATTGATCAGGGAAAGTTAAATCATTTTCTAATAGGACATCCGTAATCTCAGCAGTTACCACCAACACCAGATATTCGCAGAGTGAATACTGTAAAAGGAGCAGAAACATTTGTGATAGAGGTTGGAGTTAAGGCGAAGAATTTGTTATGTAATTCCACCGTACATTCATACAAAACTATTGAGGATTTCCACGAAAATGTTCTAAGCAGAGTCTTCGCAAGAGACGCAGATGAAGGAGAGATAATGAATATTGCGAGAGTCTCGCCATTAGAGGAGTGGCAAAAGCAAACTATTTCTTTCACTGTGTAAGAAGTACCAGAGCCTGGAGAGATGCATGACAACCCACTGGTGGTAAGGTTAGAAATAAATCCAAAACATATAGAAGAAAAATATGAAGAAAATGATGATGATGAAACTGAGGATTCATGGGCCATTAACAGAGTTCTAATAGATACTGGAAGTTCAGTTGATATCTTATTTTATCATACTTACAGAACCATGGGTGGAAAAGACGAGGATCTGATACCATCAACCTATAAGATCTATGGTTTTAACGGCACTGCCAACAAGCCCAAAGGGGAAATTACAATGTGAATTCCATTAAAGGGGTTATTTTCTAAGATTCTGTTCTGCGTTGTGGATATTGAATCACCTTATAATGCCATGATTGGTCGACCTTGGCTACATGGGATATTAGGTGTGGCATGAACCTTCCACTAATGCATTAAATTTCCTCATCCTAATGGTGTTGGAGTAATAAAGGGATACTGGGATGATGGGAAGAAATGCTATGAAATTTATATGGAATCTTGCGAGGAAAGGGAAGTAAAGAGAAGAAACTGGAAACGAAACATCTAACAAAAACAAAGAAGTGATAAGCTGATGGTTGATACAATAGAGCGGTGAGAGGAGGGAATACTGCGAAATCAACATGAGTTGCAAACTGTAGGTGGCGAGCATCTCGCAGACAGAGAGAAAACAACAAAACGCGACAAAATGGGAGAAGCAGAAGGTAGTAAGTAGAAAGGTAAAATGATGAAATTTAAGAAGTTTATGAATGATTTGTTGAAGATAATATTTCAAAAAGATATTTTGTTTGAATGAAAGAAATGGAATTGAAAAATTATACAAGAGTTGAAATGCAAAAAAAGAGAAGATTAAAGAAAAGAAATTTCATCATAATGGCAATATTCGCAAGAAACGCGAATAAAATTTCGCAGGGACATAAGAATGGGACGAACCTATATGGCGTACACCCTAGTTCGCGGATACAATTTCGCAAGAGGAAAATGTAAGACCTAAAGTGCGTCATATAAGGGGGTATCTCTTTGCGTGACTCAGGGATAAGGTTATACCATTGCTGGAACCTGAGTCATGGAGATGTTGGAGTTAGAGAAAACCTATGGGGGGGGGGGGGGGGTAATTTGGATTTCCAACTACATAAGGTTATACCCTGGTTGGACGACCGAGGGTCTCTTCTAAGGAGTGCAGAGTATGACCAAGGCACCGAGGTACACGGTTGAGCCAAGGGTACCCGGGGTGTACGAAACTACCCATCTACCAATATCTCCCACCTATTTGGTTCTGTTAAAAGATCTCTAGGATCCCCATATTCTTCTTCTATATCCATCATGTCTTCTACAGCTTCATCATCCTCCAAAGGAAATTCTGCGAGAAAATTTGCGACAATTTGAGATTTTTGCGAGGATAAAATTGCATATTGGATTTCAAAATGCCCCACTTGTGCATTCCATGTTTCAACTCTGCCTGATCTTTTTGAATTTTTCATTACTGATTCAATTGGTACTTTTGTTAGTACTTTGATTTTATGCGCTTGGAAATATATGCGAAGTTTGGATGCTGCATAAACTAACGCCATAATTATCTTTTCAATCTTTGAATAGTTTTTCTCCGCAGCATTGAATGTTTTGCTGATGTAGTAAATTGGTTTTTCAACTCCTGCGTCACTTCGCAAAAGCACTGCGCTTAAAGCATGTTGAGTTGTCGCTAGGTACATCAGCAACTCTTCTCCTGGTTCAGCCTTTTGTAAAATGGATATGTTCATCAAATATTCCTTAATTCCTTGAAAAGATTTCTCACATTCATCTGTCCATTTAAATTTTGTTCCCTTCTTTAGTATGTTGAAGAAATGTTTGCATTTATCTGATGATCGCGAAATAAATCTTCCTAGTGAGGCTAAAAGTCCATTCAATTTTTGCACATCTTTTACTGTTGTTGGAGTTGGCATATCTCGAACTGCTTGCACCTTTTCAGGATCAACTTGTATTCCTTCTTTTGATACAATATACCCCAAGAATTTCCCAGATGATACTCCGAAAGTACATTTCTCAGGATTTACTTTGATGTTAAAAAGCCGCATCTGATCAAAAATTTCCCTTAAGTCCTGCACATGATTTTTAGCTTCTTTTATTTTTACCAACATATCATCCACATATACCTATAAAGTTTTATGTATCCATTTTGCGAACACCTTTTCCACCATTCTTTGGTAAGTTGCTCCTGCATTTCGTAACCCAAAAGGCATCTTTGTGTAGCAATATAATCCTATGGGAGCAAAGAATGCAGTATGTTCTTGATCTTCTTCCGCAAGTGGGATTTGATTATAGCCCTTGTATCCATCTAACGAAGATATTCGATCATTTCCTGCAGCAGATTCCACCAGTTGCGGGATATCTGGCAAGGGAAAACTATCTTTGGGACATGCTTTATTTAGATCAGTAAAATCGATGTAAATTCTTATCCCCTTATTTTTCTTGGGAACTACTACCATATTAGCGATCCATTCTGGATATTTTGCTTGCCTAATAATTCATGCATCAAGCATCTTATGCAATTCTTCTTCTATCTTGGCATGATAAGTGGTCGCAATCTTTCTTATTCTTTGTTTGAATGGTCTCACATTTTTGTTAATCTCCAATCTATGGCACGCAACAGATGGATCTATTCCAGGCATCTCATCCATATTCCACGCAAAAATATCTCTCGTATTCTCGCAGAAGGTTTACGCTTTTGTTCTTCTTCCTCCACACCCATCTTAGTTCCAATTTTCAGCATTTTTGGGTCTTCTTCACTTCCAACATTTACTTCTTTTGTTGGTTCTGCTGCAGTATAACTGGATTCATGTTCTCCCATTGGTGTTGGTGTTTTTATTACCTCTGCTGGTTCATCATTTTCTTGCGATGCATCGTCAAATATTCCTTTTCCTTCTTCTGATCGTATCATGTAAATCTTGAATTCTTCTTCTTTCCTTTCTTCTCTCCTCATTTTTCTGCGCTGTTTTCGCAACTGAATTTGATTTTCACAATTCCTTACTTTATTCTGGAAACACAACGCTGCATAATATGCATCTCCTCTAATCTCGCCAATTCCGCTAGGCATAGGAAACTTTATGCACTGATGTAGAGTTGATGATACAGCCTTGATTGCATGTATCCATGGTCTTCCCAACAACATATTATATGGTGATTTCACATCCACCACGCACAAAGTTATCTGTGTCTCTATTTCCCCCAGCGGAATTCGCACTACAATTTCACCTTTAGGTTTTGTTAGAGATTTTCCAAATCCATGAATTTGATATGTTGGACTAAGCATTTCTTCATCTTTGTATCTTATTTTCTTGAATGCGTGGTAAAACATTATATCCACAGAACTTACTGCGTCCACCAGAGTCCTATTCAAAGCCCATTCTTCTGTAGATTTTATTGATTTCTCTTTTCTTGTTGGTACAACGATTAATCGTGATCACCAATGGAGATGTATGACTTAAATTCTCTTTCGGAATTTCTGCTGCCGTGAATGTGATTTTCTGTTTTTCCCAATCTTTTAGCAGCGATGCCTCATCTTCTGTTATGATTTTCTTTCCTTCAAAATATCGCTTGTGTATCCTTCCTCTAATATCTTCATGGAACTTATCTATCATCATCTTTGTTATTACATCACACTCCAATTTCTTTTGATTATCTTTGACTTCAATCATCTTTTCTTCCACCAATTTTCTTGATATTCTTCTAACTCTTGAATAATTTCTTTCTTTTACCTAACTTTTGCTATGATTTTCAACTATTCATCCCTGTTTCTGGGCGCCAAAATGTAGTTGCAGGAATTCCCACACTACACCCTACTCAAGAATTTATCAATATTTATGACACAATTTGAAGATTAATGACCTTTTTTATTAATATGATCTTAAAAGAATTACAGTAATCAAGAATACAATTCACTTAATAAGATTTTCTCTCTCCTAAAAACTTTCTTAGCACTCAAAAATTTATCTCTCTTTCTGGAACTTATTCATTTCCTTTATATAGGCATTTACATAGTGGATTACAGCTCATGACACTCATTTTACAAGCTAAGATTCCCTTTAGTTTCGGATCTGAGTTCTTGCGATACATCGCAGTTTGCACCGCCTTAATCTTTCGCAGGTTTTATTGATTTATCGCAGAAATGTCATGCTTTTCTCATGTTTCTGTTGTTTTCATCCGATATGTCATTCCTTACGTCACTTTGAGATTTATCCCAGAATATCATTATTGTATATTTCGCAAGAATATTACTGTGACAATATTCTGATCCTACAATCTTCATAATAACTCTTGGCTTAATCGTGTTAATGTCAGTGTTTATTTATTTCTGGATGTGAATAGTAAATTCTCGAAAGCAACACATATCCGTCTTAAAATTTAATAGTTGATCCTGATGTCACCTAAATATTTTTTTTTGCGTCATTTTGACCTAGATACTAACCCAATTTCAGGTCAGTAGTAAGTTTCCTCATACTAATAGTTTGTATTGTTACTTATTTTGCATCATTATGTTGATGCATGGACATATCTAGATGTTCTATTTTATCCCCAAAAAATATCCACTCTTCGTTAAGTTTCATATTAGTTTCAGATAACATGGTATAATATGTCATTAGCTTAGATGTACGTATCCTCATAAGCTATCTAGGTCCAAATTTGAGATTTTATTGGGATTATCCATATATATTGACGATGGTTGGAAAATCAATTTTAATTTTGACAAAAATATTTATGCATTCTCTAAACAATCATTGTATAAATTCGAAATACTCAAAGAGTAGGAATTGCCTCTACCATATCCTGGGTGTATCTAGTTAATGTTAATTTTTATTTATTTTATTGATTTATGGAATTTATTTGTTGTCTATTCAGTATGTATGTAAATATATTTGTGGAAGTGATCATTAAGTACTCGGATGGAATTCATCCCCCAAATCTTAACAGTTGATCCTAGCTTTGTTTTTTTCCTAGATACTAACCCTACAAATAATATAGTTCAGGTTAGCGATAAAAATTTTCTTCACATTTCTTTTGTTGTTATAACTTTTGAATCATCATTTGATGCAAGGACATATCTGGAAATTCCGTTTTATCTTCGAAAAATGTCAGCTTTTCATTAAGTTTCATATCACTTGCATATAACATGATATGCTTCATTCATCACTTCATGCCCTACTTTTCAAATCCGCATTGTACGTATTTTATATTTCTGATTTGAAAAATTATCATTCCCCGGCTTGGTTTAGTAAAAGCTCTTGTATGTTGTAACTAAATGCAACATTCATTCTAGCATCTCTGGTTTTTACTTCTCTGATGTTTACTTATAATTAACATGTCTCTAGTAACAATTTACACGGGGCTTCTATATTTTCTACTTATTAAATCTCCACTTTAAACACTCAGTATCGTCTGTAAACAACAATGACGCATAATCATATTTCGAGTATTAACAAAAATCAGTTCAATTTTGTTATCGTGGTTTTAGGAACTATGATGATAAAGCCATATATGGTCATATTTCTGCGTGCCAGGAGATATTCAAAAAATAATATATGTGAACATATTTAAAGGAATTGCATCAGGTACTATTAGTGTTGGAATATGAAATGTTACTCACCTTTCCAACAACGCATAAATATGTTTTGATTATTAACAAAATTCATTCAATTTGTGCCATTCATTCATTTTTTCTGTTGTGATGTTAGGAAATACGATGGTATATCAATCACTGATCATATTTCAGCATCCCAAGAGATATTCAAAAAAGAAGATACCTGATTATAGTCAAAGGAATTGCATCAGGTAATATCTTCCTTTAAATATATTCATTATCGTCTGCAAAGAATGATAACGCGTAATTATATATTGAGTATTAACAAAAATCCATTCAATTTTTCAATCTATGGTCAATCAATTTTTCTTTGAATAATCAGCGATCTATAGTCATATGTTTTTCTGTGAATACTAAGTATTCGTCTGCAAACACCAATGACGAATAATTGTATTTTGAGTATTAAAAAAATCTATTCAATTTTGCTATGGTGTTATGAACTACGATAGTAAATCCATTTATGGTCATATTTCTTCATCCCAAAAGGTATTTAGAAAAGGATACATGTGAATACATTCAAAGGAATTGCATCAATCAATATTAGTGTGACAAATATCATTCACCTTTCCAACATAAATATAAAACTTTTTAAGAAAACCTTATCATATCTAACCAAATCTGCATCAACCATCTCTTCTATTCAAAGTATAAGTCACATATTAGATTTTTTTTTTTATCGCTTTTTAGTTCCATGTTCTACGACCTTGCAATAAGTTGAGGACGTTTATCTGAAAAAAAATCGAAATCTTACACCGATACATCAAGTAAAACTATGACTCTAAGTATTTTGTACAATTTACGTGTAAGTAAGCTATTACTTATGAATACTTACAATTCATTAGAATATTTTTAGTTTGGCCAAATAAGGAGGAACACAAAAATACATAAAATTAAATAAGCATTTTTGAAAACAGATAAAAATGGAATAATGAAGACTTAGGAACTAAAACGAAAAATAGAGAAATTACTCGAAAAGAACCACTTTGATTTGTTTTTTTTTCTTTCCAAATTTAAGAAGTTTCCCCGAACATAAACATTATATGTCATCGTCTCAGTCGTGAGATAGAAAATCATTTTCAATCATGTTTTTTGACGTTCCAACCATCTTGACCACGTCATATGTCCTAATAACCCCTAAAGATGATGTCAATCCTCTTATATCTTCCTTTACATTCATTATGATTTTTTTCTCATCATTACGTCGATGGTAAGTTGAATATCAACCTTTATCCAAGAATTTATTATCAGTTTGCATCTTTAGATAACCTGTAGTACATTCTTCTTTTCTCATAATGGGAGATTCAGAATCCCCAAATCCATATGTATCATGTACCATCATATTCTTAGTGTTAGAAAAAGAATTATGACAATATTTTCATTTAAAAATTAGCATAAACAAACTTGTCTACCTATTCCACCATTCTTTTCTATTTTTGGACTAAGCAAGAATCACAAAAATTGCATATGAGATAATTAAAACTTTTGAATTTTAATCATGTACACATACACAATAACTTTACTAAAGAAAAATCATGATGATATTCTTGGTGTTTGCACAAATCAACAATTTTACCAAGTTCAATGTGAATCTCTCCGATATTTCTTACCATGGTATGTCCTCTTCAAATTTTCTTTTGAACTTGTTGCATCAAGGTTATTCATCTTCGTCGTACTCTACCTTTTTATTGCATCTGCTGCATGCCAGGTAGTACCATTCTCTGTTCTCGACCAAGCCCAATACTATCTCCTCGCAGGTAAATGTCTTACCATGAAATTTACTCAAAGTAGTGCACTTTTAGTTATGTTTTATCATAATGTCTTACCCTTTTTATATTTTCATTGTACTATATCATGTTAGTTGCTTCCTGAACGGTCTTCCTATTTTTATTAGGATCATCCGGCTGTGATGTGCCGGTCATCGTGACTCCGTTGTCCCTAGATTTAAGACTGTGCAAATTTATGTCGTGGTTTTCGTAGTAAAAAAAAGGATATATAATACTACTTTTTATTATGTGCACTTACTTTGTCTTGAATTCATTGACTTCTGGTACCTCCAAATTGATCAACACTCTAGAGGTCGTGGTAGTAGTCGATGTAAGTGCACCTGTTGCAAGGTATAATGGTCTGTTAGGTAGCAAAAAAAAATAAAAAATTCTATTGTTGGCACATAAATTGGTTTATTAGAAATAGACCACTAACCTCGAAACTCGCTTATAAGCGTTCCAGTAATGACAACAATTATTGGAGTATTTGCGTGTTCCTCTGCGATAACCTCTTCTACGGATTTGCACCACTCACTCCATGGAGTGACCTTCATATCAACCCCATGTTTCAACAACAATATAAATTTTGATCCTTTTATAGAAATTACATAGATACTTGTCTTTTCTGCAAAGACAATCTATGATGAAGAAATTTTTCGTGGCATATTAACAGCTAATTAGGTTGCCCCAAATTACTCTTTAGGCTTCAATGATTTTATATACATAGGATGATTGAGAGATTCCGGGTCGGACAATATTATGAAGAATAAAGAAGGTTTATATGTATTAAAATTTCATCCTCTATTTTAGATGCGTGATAATCTAGACTATGTTTTTTTTTTGATCGGCAAAGATCTAGACTATCTTGGTGGGAAACATATGTTTTATGGACGATCTTTCAACTTGCATGTATCTTTCAACTTGCATGTATTTTTAAGCAGATATCCAAAAAACTTTTATTTCATTTGTTATAGTTTCTGGGTGACCTTTCAAATCGTGTTTACTTTGTTTGCATCTTCTATGACTATATCTCTCTTTTGAAACTCTTCGGACCATTTTTGACTTTTGACTATTGAATGCAACCATAATAGCACCTGAAACAGATTTCAATCTTCCAGTAGCATCTGCAATTAACAATGCTGTCAATTATATGTATCTTATATATTCTGCATGTAAAACACAATGATAGTTTGTCTCTTACTTAGATAGAATGTGGTGTCGTTCAATTTTTTAGATGAAATTTTGAAATCTATGCACTTTTTAAATGCACTTTTGAATTTGGGTTCAGGAAATCCCAGTTCCATGTCTAGTTGCTTCACTTTGGTGAACTTGTTAAACCACATAACGTGTTTATAGTCAACAATTCAGAAGATTACTTTTGTGACAAAGAGATTAAACCTTTCGATGGAATACAAATTTTCTTCCACCGGATGGGTTTCAAATTCCTCTATTAGTCCCTTTGGTACCTTTACATGCATCTGGGCTTTCTGTGATTGACAATAAATGTAGCCGTTAAATACAGTATATAATCCAGAAAGTAAAATTCAAAAGATAGGCCCCGGCCGTAGTCCTCAAGCATACTGGTGTTTTGGGAGAATTGTATCCCTCTACTGAACAACAATGACGAACTTATAAGCCTCTTTCTGACCAATTTTTTTTTGTTGTTGTTGTTGTTGTTGTGAAACACAAAAATGCCATCAATTGAACACATGCATCACTCATCAGGTTATCACAATCATTGGAGCTGTCGGAGAAACTCTGTAAAGGCATGGTATCCCAAATAATTTGCACATATAAAATTTAAGTATGAATGCAGATGTCCATGCTAACCTTATTGAACATGCAAATGATGATGACCGTCTGATGACATTTTAGAATATGAGATCCAAACTTATCCATTCAAACACCATGTCAAAGCCACATGAAACTTAGCAGTATAAGAGACAACCCAAATTTTCTTGGAACACAACACCTACACAACCCAGGACATATACATAATTGATTACTTTTTTTAACTAATATTGTGTTAGTATTTATACATCTAATATTAGCGCTTCCCAAAACAGGGAAGATTAGATGTACATACACTAACCCCGTGCGGTTAACAACATTTGCTTCCTCTACGAACTATGTAGAGCATTACCGATGTGAGATTGTATCCCATCTTCTTCTGAACCCATTGCCATCTAAGACTTTAGAAAACCTAAAGATTGAATTCAACCACACCTGCAACTATTTCCAAGTGGTGTTATATTAATATATTTGTTGTTATAATAATTAACTTGCTTTTGATTATGTATAATGTTATGCTACTCTCTGGGTTGATAGTTAAAGCCAATTCAAGTGAAGACTTCTTCGAAGCAACTCCACCAAAAAAGTCTAAAATCAAATATAAAAAAATCAAAGTGGTTTACCTGACGATTAATTCAAAATTAGAGTGGATACCATTCATTGTACTTACCGCTCCAATGATCTTCCCATAGCTTAACACTTTCTGAGACAAAGGAGCGTAGGGAAGAGCATCTCTTCAGCTGGGGATTTCACTTCGCATGAAAATACAGAGCCTTATTCAAATCATATACATATACATATAACTGTGAATAATTTGGGTATTCTTCTCGTCGGGTACTAACGCTCCAGTCCTGTGACGGAGTTTCCATGTATTGAAAAGCATTTCGTACCCTTACCTTTTAGAGCCTTGTCATCTAGCTTGCAACCAAAAGTTAGCTTCTCTGGTAGATAATGCATTATGTGTAAATTAGATGTATCCTTCATCATAAAAATATAAATCATTCATTAATTTCAACGGTACTCCTCATGTGGGTTGCACTTGCACAACTCTGATTCAAACCCCCGTATCAGACAATGTCAGAGTGGTAAAAACCAAGTAAAGTAGAACAATTACCAGATGAAATGTCCCGTCACTGGTATTTTAACAACACAATTTAACAAACTATATCGTCAAAACCCTAGAGTGATACTGAGCTCTGCTAAAATATCAGTAAGATGCCTCTTGAGCTTGTTTTAAGTAGGGATGACTCAAGGATGTCATCAGAGAAGAACATCAAAATGACTGGCTAAATCAAGGCTTAGAAAAGGACATCAAGGTCATCACTAATTACAGAAGTTAAAATTACAAATTCTAGCTCTCTTAGCAACTAATCCAGCTAACTCGACAAAAAAAAAAAGGAAAAATGAAACTGGCATAATACAGAAAAAATAGAAAAACAACATTTTTTTTTACTGAATTGAAAGAGATAAAGTCCCGTTAATTAGTAAAATTTTGATTTTCATCCACTTCCAACTAAGACTAACACATCAACCATCTTTCCAAGAGGAATTAACTTTAAGTGTCAAAGAGCGATACACGGGATTAGCAGGATATAATGTGAACACATTTAGCCTGTGCATGGCAGCCGGAGAACACTTGAATAATTCAAATGGGACTGAATGACTTGATAATCTATGAAATAATGGTAATCCTAAATTTCAATTCAGACCACTCTAAATGAGTGGTGTATGAGATATGAACACAACTTTCCTAGTGGTAAGAACCAAAATAAATAAATAAATGAAAACAGACAAACAATTTAGAGTTATATCTTAATTTGACAACATAGTAGAGTAACCTTATGAAATAATATATCCAGTAGGTTCCTTCATGATCTGTCCTAATAAATAATTGCTATCCTGGATTCACTCTAAGTTGTGCACAGTGCACATGTGTACCTGATAGTCTAAGTCCATTGTGGACGGAAGTACTAAATTTACGAAACTGGAGTCCATGTTGTACAAACAGCATCCTAATCTAATCATAAATTCCATTGAATGGTAACAATCTATACATCAGTTAGTATTACAGCTTGTACATGAAAAGATGAGTGATGGAGAGATTGGGAAACATGAAGCCAAAACATTTTCTTACATGGAGAGACTGCATTTGCTTCTATCAGATTTCTCCATAAGCTCTCTAACTCTCTTTCGGATGATCTATTCGGAAGTTTCACCAAAAGAAACAAAACAGTCGCTCCATTATGATCTTCTACCTCAAGGTTTAAGATATACCCATATAGGGAACCCTATCATATCATTTGAACAATTTATGCCAGGGTAAAATAGAAAAAGCATGGATCAAAATTTCAATTTAAATAATTATGTTGACAGAGAAATCCAAGCAGAGACCATCAAAAGTAATAACCTAGACTAATCCCTGAATTAGATAAGAAAATTGTAATTAATATTGTTGTGTCTTCTCTATACTCCCCTACAATACAATAGGTTCTTTGAAGTGAAGTCGTAGTCAAGATATCGTCTTACTTAAGAGTTTTGTCCTTCTGCAAATTCATCAGCAGGCTCGCTAGATACTGCTTTTGGCTAATAATAACCAACCACCACAAAGCAAACATGAATTTCAGCATTTTCATCTAATAAGCATATCATATGCACATGTTGAAAGATAATTCATACCTTATATATAAGGGAATTTGACGCCAACCACCGGTCCAGTCCCTGTTGAATCCAAGAAGAACAATTATCAATTAACCCCATGTTATATATGATTGGAATAGTAATTTGGATCTACCAATTACAATATATATAAGCAAATTCCCATATATAAGCAAATTCCCGTGTGTGTACCACAAATACAGAAGTGGATAGAATTGAGACATGAAGGATGTTTTAACTTCAAATAAGTAAAGAAATATAAAAAATGAGAAGAAGAAAAAAAGGGAGAATTCGTAGCGATCCCAATGATTACCTTAATTTGTGTTTGAAGACTCATTGGTCTGATTTGATACTTCAATTTGTGAAATCTATGTTTCTATGGTAACAAACCTCTTTAGGACTTGGAGTACTAACAAATATCACAAATATGTTCAAGATACTAACCTACAACTATGGGTAAAAACCCTAATAGGATCCAAAATGATGTAATGTATACTTGGAAAGACAATGAAACAACAAAAGAGACAATCCAACAAAAGAAAAAGTGTATAAGGGGAAAAATTACCTCTTGTATTTCTTCATTGTACACATCGACGTATGCTTTGTTTCCTTTGCTCTTCATTAGGGCTCGAAGCTGCACAATGTTGGGGCCGAAATGGCTAGAGTCCTCTGTCGAGCACTTGATGGATGGGCATGCTTCTAAAAGTGCAGGGGAATGCATTATGTTATATATAAGCTAATCATATTTATCTCTTTCACAAACCCATGTTTCCTAGACTTATCGGGCTCCAAAACATCTCTTCAATTCCCTCTATCCATCTCTCAAATCAGTGGCAGTGAACTCCCTCTTCATTGATTTTTCGACAAAACAATTTTTTAGATATAAGAAACACAAAATAAATAATAGAAACACATCCACAAGAGAAACAAACCCGTTAACAAAATCGAATTCCTAATTTAACCATTCAGCGCCAAAAATACAGGTGTTACATAGATGTACCTTGTTTAACAGTTTTTCTATTCACTCAGAATCACATGAATACTGAAGAAATCTGGAGGCGATCGTTCATTAAATTAATTGTTAGTTTATTCCAGAAATCAAAACTACCCACCATTATATCCCCTAAAACAAACACATTGCAAAAGAAGGAGAAAGGTGAGGTGGTCTGGATGGTGGTGCATCTTAAAGTTTCGAAAAGATAATGGATTAAGGTGATGAGCAAAAGTCTAGGGTTTTGCGTGAGCGAAGGAAAGGGATCAGAGGGTTTTATATATCCTCTGATCGACTTTTATATATCCAATCGACGAACACAGTCCACCCAAGTATCACCCCAATATATTCATGTTCACCCACACCGCACCCCGTAATAAACCAAAATTTCCTGGCCGTCACTTGAGAAAAATCCACCCGGATGATTCCGACCACATGATGACCCTCCCTTGTGAATCATGTCCGTTTAATTACTCTCAAATCTCAAAGTCAAAGTGCATGTCTTTTTATAACATAGATTTTTCCTTGGACAACTCACAGATCTCACTCTTCCAAATTGGTTTACAATGATCAAAATCCGCTTTTACTATTTAAACCGTGAATAGGATAACAATTCTTTGGAGGAGTAACCTCTCATTTAAATATATTACCGGAAATTCTATTCCCCTCGCTTGTTACCACTCTACTCACCACTCGCATGACGTGGCAATACAGTTGGGAACAAAACGTGGGAGAGAGGAAGTGAATTCAGTCAGATCGTACGTGTGTGCAGCTTTATTTTAATTTCTTACTTCTTTTTTTCTCTTTCTATTTTATGCCGTCTGTCACCTTGAAATGTAATGTTAAGAAAACAGAAATTATATGTATTGATTTCTAACGAATTGCACCAATTTGCAAAATTTAGACAATTAAGTTACACCCACTAATCATAATGAAATGAGCAATTCAAAGAACCTAGATTCAAATTCACAAATTTAGCTTCGTTTTTTCTTTCCAAAATTCACCCCAAGTCCACATACAATCTCGTTCTTTCTTTCCAAAATTCACAAATTTAACTTCCAAAGAACCTAGATTCAAATTATTGCATGAGGTTACGGATAAAATTAAGTTTTTACAACTAGAATTGAGAATTCAATCGAACAGTTCTTGAAACTTCATTGTTACTTTTATTTATTCTTCTTTTCCAGTTTGATTAAGTTGATGGTTTTTTTTTTAATTACTCACTAATCTCTTGTAAAAGTGATCTGTAGTTTTTAGTGGTTTGTTTTTGGTTTTTAGTTGCTTAGTTTTTCAATCAGTTGATGTGTTTTAAATGGTCCTCATTGTAAGGTGTTGATGATAGATCCCTTGTAGAATGATATATGTTTATTTCTCATTAAACAAATATTCAGAAGTTGAGTTCATCTCCTGCTAATGATGTTCTAATAGAAGTTCTTCTTATTCAACCGGGTGAATAATGTTTAGAAATTTTACCAAAAATAAAATAGACGTTCTTCTTCTTTTTTTGCAGAAATCCAAGATGACCCAAGTGTGTATAGTCACAAAAACAGAAAGTGAAAAAAAAATACACCTTTCTTTCATCTTATATAATATAATTTCCTAAGGTTATTTGATTTCTCCTCACTCCTCTGGTAACTAAAATCCGCAGAGATGAATTGACCACTTACGCTTTCTCTCTCCCACGTTTTGTTTCCAACTGTGTTGCCACGTCATGCGAGTGGTGAGTAGAGTGGTAACAAGTGAGGGGAATAGAATTTCCGATATATTACTGAACAAACAATTGATCTTTTTTAATAACTCTACCGGGGACTTCACAATATACTCAATGCATTAATCATATATCGTCCACATAAGTAGTAAAATCTGAAAGAACAGTCACAAAATTATTAAAAATTGCATTTGTTTTTATTTATTTTTCTTGATTAATAACGATAAGAAAAGAAGATATTGAACAAAGAAATGGGTATAACCGTACAAGGGAATGGATACAAACATACATCGTTAACCACCAACTACACATCGAAAATACTTCTTAACAAAATGAAAAAAACATCTTACTCATATATATATATATATTATTTTTTTGAGATCGGCAAAGATGAATAACTTACTCAAATAAATTGCTTTACCAAAGAGTCTTTTAAAATAAAAATTCTATAAAATACCTAAAATACATTCAGATTCATCATAAAACCGAAAATATATGATTAACGAAAAGACAAAGTAGCAAGCTGATGATGATGCTGTAGATTCTGTTGATAATATTGTTGATTATTTACTTCTTTGTCTATACGTGCTCGCAGACGAAGACAAAAACAAGAGTCATATATAAAATTATATGATAGTACTATTAAGAATCGTGAAGATTTCTTGAAATAATACGATTATTGACTGCCATTTGACTTTGAGTGAGTCAAATTTTCTTGTTTGATGGAAAAATAGCTAACAAGATTTGAACCACTAACCTAAAGGCTAAGTTGACAGGTAAACCACATCGACACTCAAATTTTCTGATTTTATTTCATTTATGTAAAAGTTTATACCGGCTTTCAGAGTTTTGAAAACATTTATTTGCACATACGTAATCAAATTAGTTTTAAGGTATCTACAGAGATGATAATGAATCTATGATTCACGATTCAATGTACGATTCGATTTTTAAAATCTGAAAACGGTTCACGTTATGCTTTACGATTTCACAACCTTGTGTGTATGAGTTATTAAATTATTGGTCATCTTCTAACTCTTTACTATAATTAGATTAAATCAATAAATCAATCAAGTTGGCCACCTAAACAATCGATCAATCAATCTATTTATAGTAAAAACAAATGATAATCATGTGAAGAACTAAAAATAGATTCATATCGTCATCCAAGTCATGCTTAGAACTTAGAATTTATCATAAATCACTTAGATGTTTAGCTACTCATGGATGTAGAAACACCCAAGAAATACATATAAGAAAGTAAAATATAAAGCGTTACGATAATGAAACCGCTCCGAACCCCTAGCTTCCGTCTCTTGTGTTGTCGTTCTATCAAAGCTTTCAAAGTGATGTAAAAGGGTGACTTCTTATTATTTTGGTTGTCTTCTTTTACAATATTCATAAAATCCAGGGACTAGAATCTCATTGTGATCAAGTTTCCACAATTTAGTAGTCAAAACGAACCCAACGGGTTTTCCACGTTCGACATGGTCCTTTCATCCCGCCCTTAACAACTTTAATAACTAAAAATAACTCGAATTCCGTGTATGATGAACATCAATATTTCCATGGTCCGTTCCTATGATCTTGATGACTGTAAGCACCAAAATTTGGCTAAAATATCTGCCCGGAAAAGCCCGAAAATCGACATGGTCGAAATTCCATGACCTTGACGACTTTTGTGCAAATTTTTAAGCTTCTTGAGTCTTGTTGTTTTGTCCTGAACTTCTTCGTCCAACCTCATTCTGTTTGCACCGAAATCATATTCCCGTTTTCTTTAAAATGGCTATAAGAACTCCTGACTTCGAAGTTCACATCATTTATTTTCGAGGTTCCTATCATTTTTTTCGATATTCTTTACTTATTCTTGTCGCTTTTCTTACACTTATCTTGGCTTTACACACTTCAATACTTGAAATACTTCACTTTTTGGTTCTTTTATACCTATTTTCAATCTTTTTAGATGATTCACCTAATAATAAAAAAAACTAGCTTAATATAAGATAATTTGCAGGAATCATAGCAAATATTGGTAATAAGAACAAAATATATGAATATCATGAGAAATAAATATGTAGGATCAGAATATCGCCACAACAGTACTCCTGCGAAATTTACAGCGACAACGTTGCGAGTTATTCAACAACACTTCGCGAGTGTCACAGAATAATTTGAAGAATGATGTAATAGATGACGAATGAAGAAACACGGGAAGAACGTGATTGTCCAGCGATGGTTACAACACTTGCGAGAATGGATATTATAACTACTGCGATAATATCGCGAGTCAGATCCGAAATTAAATGACAGATTAGCTGTCATCCACTATGTAACTATCCTATATAAAGAGACCCAGTAGATTCAGAGGGGGGATGATGTATTTTTGAGTGTTGAGAAAGTCTTGAGGAGAGAGAAAATTCAAGAGAGCGGTTATATTCTTTATTTCTTCCATTTCTTGTAAACATTTTTGAGAATCAAATGATAAAGTGTTGTTTTTAATCTTCAATTATGTGTTAAATACTGTGAATTCTTATCAAGGGTGTAGTGTAGGATTTCCTGCACCTACATTTTGGCGCCCGAAACAGGGATGAATTGATGATTATTTGAAGAAATAAATAAAAATTGACATTGTGATTGGAAGGAATTTTGAACAATTAGTGAAAGATCTTACACAACATCCAACAGATTATTAAGATTAATGGCTAGAAGAAGAAGAAACACATCAGAACCACCAACAACCGTAAGGAGGAGTAAAAGACTTGCAGGTGGAGAAACAAATGAAGTGGGAGAATCTTCAAGGATAAGAACAAGAAGAAATAGAACAAGGAATGAAGGATAAAATCAAATTCGACAACCAAATCAACAAACACCAATCCAAGATAGAGATGTGGATTATGACAAAGTGAGTGTGCATACTTGGCGATCAGAATCGATGGAAGAAGCAGAAGATCGACAATTAAGAAATGAAAGAAGAGAAGAAAGAAACCAAGAAGTAAATGGAGGATTAATACATGGAGATGATGAAAATGAAACAGTAGAAGTTTTAAGACAAAGAATACAAGATGAAAGGAGGATAGAGGCGGAAGAACGTGTGAATCTAACAAGACAGAATCACGAGTTAAGAATGGAGAATTTGAGATTACAAAGTAGGAGATCAAGAAGTACTGCTAGATCAAGTTCAAGATCATTTAGAGAAAAACCAAGGCGAAATTCCCCTATGAGAAATGCTGGAGTAAATATCCGAGAGCAAATGCAAAATCCAAATGAAGAGCAACATCATGGAGAAGAAGAGATGATTGACGATCGCGACGTTCCACACGGTGAAACTGTGAATGGTAGACATGATAATAGAAATCAAGAGCGTGGAAATAACCAAGATGGTGAAGAAAATCGAGAAGAAGGTAGAATATTACATGGGCGAAAAATCCAAAGAAATCAAAGAATCATTGAGGACGAAATTGAGAGGCATTATGCTGAACAAGCACGTCTAGCTTGCGAAAGGGAAAGATTAAGAGCAGAAGTGGAAGAACAAGAGTTTCAAGAAGCAATACGGCAAAATAATCATGACAATCAAGAAAGGAGACGCATACAAATCGCCATAGCAATAATATCAACGAGGAATATGATAGAATACAAAGGATAATAGAAAGGCAGCGAAGAGAAACGATAAGAAATGAAGAAACTCGCAGAGAAGAAATTGGAAGGTATAATCAGTTGCGAATTAAAGAAGTAGGTGAAGAGGAAAATCACAGAAGAAGGCAAAATGAAGATGCAGATGAAGATACATAAAATCTCGCAAGATAAGAAAGACATGAACGCAGAAGAAAAGAAGCTGCACTGAAAAGACCAATTGAGCAAAATTCAGCTGGGAATGAACAAATTTTAAGAAAGTTAGCAGAAATGAGGGGAATGTTGAATAACATAAGAGAAGGAGGCAGAAGGCAACTTGATGAAGCCATTGAATAAGCTGCGAGAACTCCATTCATTTAAGAAGTACAATTAGGAGGAATCCCTCCAAAATGCAATTTACTAGCATTAACCAGTATCTTTAATGAGACTACCTGTGCTGTTCAACATGTCAAGGCTTATGTTAGGTGTATGCTACAATGGGAAAACCATGATGTTGTGTTGTGAAAATACTTTGCATCTAGTTTAACTGGCGAGGCATTAAAATGGTTCGAAGGATTACCTAAAAATACAATAACTTCTTTCGACCATTTGCAAGCTACATTTCTGGGAGCATATATAAGCAACAATTCTTCGCGGCCCGGTATTGAAGATGTGTTTGGGGTTAAAACAGAGGATTGGTGAGAGTCTGAAACACCTAACCATAAGATGGAAGACAATGTGCAGTGAAATGGCAGGAAGAGTGGATGAGAGATACCTCATTTTATCTTTCATTAATGCAATGTTCGCAACCAATCTGCTGTACATACAAATTTTCAGAATAAAAAATACCATCACAATGACTGAGCTATGAGAACTACAAGAAGAATACATTGCTTTGGAGGAAAAACAAAATGAGATGGAATCATATCCAGTCGCAAACACCAGCTCAATAGAGGCAAACAGAAGTTTACTTCCTAAAATGATTAACAATGTGGCAAGCACCTCGCAGCCACAATAAGAGAAAGTGGTTATTGAAAACCAGCATAAGTTAGTAGCCATGGGAAGTCGAGATCAAGAGGAGTATCAAAGAGAAAGGAATTATTACAATCGCGGAGGAAATAATAAAATTCAAAGACTTGATCAGCCGCCAGAGACTTATGGCGGTCATAGGCAAAATAATTTTAGAGGGAAAGGGAAACAAAGAATAATATGGGAATCAATTAATATGCCACCCTTGAATGCTTGCATAGAAAAAATTTGGGAGGTTATCATTCTGATGGAAAATATACCATCACCCTGGAATATGGGAAAAGAGCCACATCAAAATAATCGAAGTCAAGAATTTTGTCCTTATCATCATTTTCATGGACATTCAATAAACGATTGCAGGAATGTAAAAAGAATAATTTTGAGGATGATTGATCAGGGAAAGTTAAATCATTTTCTAATAGGACATCCGCAATCTCAGCAGTTACCACCAGCACCAGATATTCGCAGAGTGGATACTGTAAAAGGAGCAGAAACATTTGTGATAGAGGTTGGAGTTAAGGCGAAGAATTTTTTATGTAATTCCACCGTACATTCATACAAAACTATTGAGGATTTCCACGACAATGTTCTAAGCAGAGTCTTCGCAAGAGACGCAGATGAAGGAGAGATAATGAATATTGCGAGAGTCTCGCCATTAGAGGAGTGGCAAAAGCAAACTATTTCTTTCACTGTGTAAGAAGTACCAGAGCCTGGAGAGATGCTTGACAACCCACTGGTGGTAAGGTTAGAAATAAATCCAAAACATATAGAAGAAAAAGATGAAGAAAATGATGATGATGAAACTGAGGATTCCTGGGCCATTAACAGAGTTCTAATAGATACTGGAAGTTCAGTTGATATCTTATTTTATCATACTTACAGAACCATGGGTGGAAAAGACGAGGATCTGATACCATCAACCTATAAGATCTATGGTTTTAACGGCACTGCCAACAAGCCCAAAGGGGAAATTACAATGTGAATTCCATTAAAGGGGTTATTTTCTAAGATTCTGTTCTGCGTTGTGGATATTGAATCACCTTATAATGCCCTGATTGGCCGACCTTGGATACATGGGATATTAGGTGTGGCATGAACCTTCCACTAATGCATTAAATTTCCTCATCCTAATGGTGTTGGAGTAATAAAGGGATACTGGGATGATGGGAAGAAATGCTATGAAATTTATAAGGAATCTTGCGTGGAAAGGGGAGTAAAGAGCAGAAACTGGAAACGAAACATCTAACAAAAACAAAGAAGTGATAAGCTGATGGTTGATACAATAGAGCGGCGAGAGGAGGGAATACTGCGAAATCAACATGAGTTGCAAACTGTAGGTGGCGAGCATCTCGCAGATGGAGAGAAAACAACAAAACGCAACAAAATGGGAGAAGCAGAAGGTAGTAAGTAGAAAGGTAAAATGATGAAATTTAAGAAGTTTATGAATGATTTGTTGAAGATAATATTTCAAAAATATATTTTGTTTGAATGAAAGAAATGAAATTGAAAAATTATACAAGAGTTGAAATGCAAAAAAAAAAAGAAGATTAAAGAAAAGAAATTTCATCATAATTGCAATATTCGCAAGAAACGCGAATCAAATTTCGCAGAGACATAAGAATGGGACGAACCTATATGGCGTACACCCTAGTTCGCGGATACAATTTCGCAAGAGGAAAATGTAAGACCTAAAGTGCGTCATATAAGGGGGTATCTCTTTGCGTGACTCATGGATAAGGTTATACCGCTGCTGAAACCTGAGTCATGGAGATGTTGGGGTTATAGAAAACCTATGGGGGGGGGGGGGGTACTTTGGATTTCCAACTAAATAAGGTTATACCCTGGTTGGACGACCGAGGGTCTCTTCTAAGGAGTGCAGAGTATGACCAAGGCGCCGAGGTACACGGTTGAGCCAAGGGTACCCGGGGCGTACAAAACTACCCTGGCCATCTTTGGCAAGTCTTGGCTATGATGCACTCGGCCCGAAGAAAACCCCACTTAGGGTGAAATATTGTAATTATAAGCCATACAGGCATTAAGGACAAGAGGATGCGAAAACAGCTGGTTGTTGTTAACACCGGATTGGAGGAGCTAGTTTTGTATGGCCGATGTTCCCTCCTTGAAGGGGAAACCAGGGGGAAGATAAGAGTGGCACCCTCCATTAGGGAGTTGATAAGTGTTTAAAGACGGCAATGTCATGGGGATTTATGATCGCAAGAACATTTAGGCCTATCATATTATCGCATAACGAAATTTATACAGAGGTAACAAGCCATGAGAAAAGGTTAAGATGAGATCAATGGGTTTTTACATGAAAGTGTAAATACGTCCTGCGATTTCATCACAAGACGGAAATGTCATGAGGCTTTGTTCTCGCAAGGGAACTTAGGATTGTCATATTGTCGCAGAGAAATTGACAAAATAAGGATAAGGCAAGATCAATGGGTTATTACATGCAAATATAACGACGTCCTGCGATTTTTTCGAAGATACAAAATGTGGCAAAATAAGACCTTTAAATAGGAAGGCATAATAAGACCACAAGAAATCAAAATTGAATGAATGCGATATTGGCGCAGAGATAAAGAGACTTGCGATATTATTGCAAAAATTGAGGCAAGGATATTTAAATAGATTTTATTCACAACTAATATCTAAGTTCTACTTAATTTTTTCATATTGCAGATGAATAACAAGAGGCAAGTATGGGAATGAACAGAATGATTTTATTCATTATCATATGATAAATTTACGTAGAACATTATTATATGATACATCTACACAGGTAGTTAAAGATTAATAATCGTATTGATTAACTATATTGCAGAAAAGAATTGTATTCTAATTTATACAGATAGAAGCAAAATAAATTTATACATCAAATAACCTTGCAGTAATATCAAAAGAAAAAGGAGATAAATGTACAAATATTACAAGGAGATTGAAAAGAGGAAACAAAACTAGTTAGATCCATCATCATCCTCGCCAGATTTTTCTTCTTTATCTTTGCCAGATTCTTCAGCCTCACTGTCAAAGATAACTAGTTTTGGAGTATTTGTTGGAACCTCCTCAATGAGGCAAAGGTACAAAGAGTGAGAAATGTTATGATCATCACAAACACCCTTGACGGAGTCATTGCGAACACCAACAAGGATATTACTAAAATTCGAAGTAGTGATCTTTAATTGTTCTTTCAATCTTGAATATTTTTCATTGCGAGCAGCAAGAGTCTTTGCGAGTTGATTCTTATCAGCTTCAAGTTCTCCAATTCTTTCATTGTATATCTTCTCAACTCCTGCGAGTATATAACAACAAATTGAAAATTCTGCAAAGATAAGAAGATTAATAACAAGAAATTAATGAGGAAGAACAATTACAAACCTTCTCTTTAGGAAATCATGTCTTTAATTAAGGTCGCTTGTTCAACATGAAGACTAACATCTACACCTAAGTTAGCTCTGGCGTTGTCAAGAATCTTTGCAGCCCAAGCAAATTCATCATCATCATTAATAAGAAGACGAGAACGGATTTGGTTTTCTCTTTCAACAAGAATCTCTTTATCGTAGATAAGTCTATCTCTTTCAATTTGAACTTCAAGAAGGGTTTTATGAAAATCCGCTAAAGTTTGAACTACTTGTCTAGATATACGATCTTTATCGTCTGAGAGATCACTGTTCTTGGCCCTTAACGTTCTAATTTCTTCCTTAGAATTGTGGTAAAAGCGTTTGAATTAGTTGGCCATGTTTAAACAAGATCTATGGTCAGTTTATAAGAGGCGTAGCTTAGACCTGAGTTCATCTATGGAAAGAGAATTGATTCTATCATTGAAGGGATTATTCAAAGAATTATTGAGAAGATCTAAAATAGTATCATCGTCTATTGGATTTGGAAAAGAATGAAGGAATACAGCTTCGTCAGAAAGGCAGTAAACATCTGCGAAGAAGAAAAATAATAAAAAATGCAAAGGGATACAAGATTAACGAAAAAGAGAGAGATTTATTACCAAAAAGTTGATTGTTCGCAGCTTGGAGGCTTGCGACCTTATTTTGCGAGAAAGAAAGTTCAATTTCCAACTGCTTGATCTTTTTTTGAAGGTCAACAGACCCAGATTCCAATTTCCCACGAAGACTAGCGGACTCAGATTCCAACTCCACATTCTTTTTACGAAGAACGGTATTATTCTTGTGAAAAGATGTGCACCTCCTCTCCAAGTCTGAGGCAACAACAAAGGAAGCTCTTCCAGTCTGCGAGTGAACAATGTAAATTAAGGCTTGGCGAGGAAATTAATATATAAATATAGTAAAGAAATGAGAACATACCAGAATACCAAGATAATTTAAGAGACTGGGAGATATTGATCTAGAGATTCCTTGGAGGGAATCATTATCAACCAGTATGGGAGCATTGCAGATCTTGGCAAGATCTTTGGATACCCCATTAAGAGCTTCATTTACATAATCATTTGCGATACCATGAGTAATATCGCCAAAAATGTTAGATAGTTGGGCCATGGAATAATCAGATTGAGAAGACTCCATTGCATAAGGGATATCAGCATCAAAATCATCATCATTGTTGTCATTATCAGAATCATCACTTGAATTTTCTGGATTAGGATGAGGAGTTGAAGAAGAAGAGAATTGGGTTTTTCTTTTCTTTAAAGGAGGAGCACCAGATTTCTCTCTGCGAGGAGCAGTAGAATTCTCTTTGAGAGGGGCAGTAAATTTCCCCTTGCGACCAACTGTGGATTTCTCTTTAGTTCTCGCAGGCTTCACAGGCTCTCTTTCTTCAATTTCCTGTGAACACAGATAAAGATAAGAAATAGAGGCAACAACATATTATAAAGAGTTATAAAGAAATATTTCTTACTTCATCTGTGAGAGATTTGAGATCTAAGTAAGTAGAAGGTTTCCCTAGCCTATCGTAGCTGTCTTTCAACCTTTCAATCTGATAAAAATGAAATAGTCAGCGAGAATCTAAAGACATGAAGAAAATAATAATGGTAATTTATTATGCAAAAAATTAAGAAAACATATTTCTTTATTTCTCTCAGGCCAGTTAAATACCCACGGCTGGTATTCTGTGAGATTCGCAGGTAAAGCATGGGTACCAGAGATATATGGACCCTCTAAACATAATGGAAAAATTAACCATTTGTCGTCATTGGAATGGCGAGGGCCTTGATTATTACCCGTATGCCAGTCGATATCTAACATAAGAGCTTCATCTTCAGCAATGTTATTTTTCTTTTGTAAGTGGACACCCCAGCAAGTGTTATCCTTTTTACAAGGGATTATATCGTAATTTGCGAAGAAGTTCTCCACAGTATACTTCGCGGAAACAATTGGAACATCTTTAAATTTAGGGTTCTTCGCAGCATCAGGGTAGCGAGATTTTTTACCAGCACCGCGAGTAGCATTCTCAAGCATTAATCGAATACAATCCCCACTCAACTGATATACCGCCCGCAAGAACTTCGCATGAGAGAGAATCTCATAGAATAAAGGAAGTTCAGGGTCATAGAGAGGAATGAGAAGGCCAGCCTCAAGCTGACCAAGCGAGATTATGATTTTCTCACGGTTACATGGAAAATCAGAAAATAATGGAACAGAAAGTTCAGACTTAGGGTTTTGATTGGGAATGGTGGATAAAGTAAAACCTCTGCCTTGAAGTTCTTTTTGAATCCCCTCAAAAGCAACCACATATTTACGACCAGCTGCAACAATTTTAGTATGTGAATGAATAACTGAAAGAGTAAATATCGAAAGAAAAATTATAACAGTAGCAGATCCGGAATTTACGGAAGAACAGTAAATTTGCAGATAAATTGCATAGAGAAAGAAGAAGAAAAGTGAAGAGTGAAGAAGGTATATATATAAAGTAAAAGTTCTCGAGAAGATAAGTGCAGTTAATGCAAAGAAAATACGTGAATGGTTAGATCGCAGCGGTTGAAAAGGACGTGTCAAAAATTGAATGGAAGAAAAAATACGTGAAACAGCTGGCAAAGAATACAGAAACGTGTCAGAGTAGAATAATGCAAAAATATAAACAGCTGCGGCATTACAGAAGATTTAATTCTCATGATCTTTCCTCCTTCGCAGAAAAGACATGAGAAGAGGCAAGATGTAGGATCATAATATCGCCACAACAATACTCCTACGATATTTACAGCGACAGCGTTGCGATTTCTTCAACAACACTTCGCGAGTGTCACAGAATAATTTAAAGAATGACGTAATAGCTGACGAATGAAGAAACACGGGAAGAGCGTGATTGTCTAACGATGGTTACAACACTTGCGAGAATGGACATTATAACTACTGCGATAATATCGCGAGTCAGATCTGAAATTAAAGGACAGATTAGCTGTCATCCACTATGTAACTATCATATATAAAGAGACCCAGTAGATTCAGAGGGGGAATGATGTATTTTTGAGTGTTGAGAAAGTCTTGAGGAGAGAGAAAATTCAAGAGAGCAGTTGTACTCTTGATTTCTTCCATTTCTTGTAAACATTTCTGATAATCAAATGATAAAGTGTTGTTTTTAATCTTCAATTATGTGTTAAATACTGTGAATTCTTATCAAGGGTGTAGTGTAGGATTTCCTGCAACTACAAAATATTTTTATCGTTGTCTCATCTCCGTGTCATCCATTAGCTCATTTTTTAATCAACAATATACTAACGACTATTGTTATATGCTAATGTATTTTTTTTAAAAGCTTTCATGTACTCGAATGAAGTGAGTCGATTGTTGTCGAAGAACATAGTGTTAATAACGTATTGTCTTATTATTATCAACTCAATTGGGAAGCATTATGGTGTTATTTCATATACACAGAAATAATTAGATCGTATCAAGTTTATTAGATAAATTAGAAGAAAGTCGCGTTCCTTTTATTATTTCTCAGTAACTTATAGTAAAAAACCTTTCATTGGAGTATATATTGACTCTACCCTATATTCATACGTTATTTGGGTATGCGACATATATGAATTCATCTGGAGATAAAATAAAATATTATTAAATGCTTATCTAATTAAATAAATATACCAATCTAATTTTGTTCTAAATGTCTAGGTGGATTGTGAATAAGAATCATAAGACAAGCTAACAAAACTCTTGTGTCCAAATGGATTTGGATATATACGCTAGATACTAAACCTTTACGGAGAAAATTAGTACAAGAAAGAAACAAAATCAAATAAAAAGCATCATTCCTATTGACATGAGTACTGCTCGAAGTACCAGACTGTGGAAATAAATGCTAAAGACGAATGAGGAAATGAAATATGATATTTGAGCGTACAAGTAACTAATGACACAAGAAATAAGATAGCACAATACTACCTATAATTTTATGAATGATTCTAACGAAAGGTAGAAGTATGCTGATGAGTTAATGTTTGGTAATGATGAAGGAATCCATAATCATTTTTTCTTCTTATTGTCTTTTGATTTAATAAATCAAATCCCCTTATTATTTTCTTTTACTTTGTTTTTGTTTTACAGAGCTCCTCATGCGAACGATTATCACTACAATTATATTGCTTGTTATTATTAGTGGGAAATATGTAAAATAATTTGTAGCACTTATGACACGCATCATCACTTCTCAATCACCAACTTTTACAAATCAATAAGACTATGGTATCTATTTTAATTCATAAGATGGAAAATTTTCCGGAAAAAAATAAGTTATGAGACGCCCAATAATGAAGCTTAAGATCCAATTATAAATAAATAGTTAAAAATTCTTTTAATTTATTTTTATTTCATTGCGAAAAGTTACAGGAATATGACATTATTTTATAAATCCTTTTAAAGTATCTTGGTGTATGAATGAGAACTTAGTACAAAACTTTGAAGCTTGGAGAAATTTCCCTTTAGTCAGAAAACAAAATAAAATTGGGAGTTATTACCTTACGAAATTATTTGGGAAGTGTGGTATGAAAGAAATTCAAAAAAATCGGACAATAAAATCAAGAAGGGTTCATATTTAATTCGCGAGGTTATATCAAATATTGCACAATTATCCTTTATGGTATCTTTCCCTTGGTTATTATTACAACTATCCTCTTTAAATAGGAAGATGCGATTTATAAACCAAAGTGTACGACAAAGTGATCGTTGTATATTTGTTTTCATTTTATATATGAATGTAACCTTATCGTCAACGAAAAAAAAAACGAATCTGATTTTGACCTTATCTTAGCTTGGTCAAGAGGTAATTATCCACTCTAGAACCAGCAATTACAACAAACATATATTGATGGAGGCTTGACAGAGATAACAGATGACATTATGGTTGGTAAAGGTTCGTTATTTGAAGAGCTATAATGGAGGTTATCCACCCCACCCATTAGATATGGAGGACTTGACTTATATAATGCTAGTGAGGCATCCCAATATGCATTTATAGCATCACATGTCCAATCACGTGGGTGGGGTTGAAGGCATGTATGGAAATTTCAACAAGGCTCTTAAGACGTTACATGCAACTATCCATGATTTTGACTTTAGCAGCTTTACTAATAAAGACACCGCCCCCACTAAAGCTCAAAGTACTTTGGTGAGCGCTTTTTTTTTTGGTAAAGTAGTTAATGACATGGACAAAGTTTACAAGTTGTCGAATAGACATAAAGTAGTTTTCGGTTCCCTTCATGGAAGTGCAGGCACAAGATTTCCTTATCGTTATTCCAATTGAAGGCATTGGACAGAAAATATCACCCTTGGAGTAACGTGTCATTCTTGAATATAGGTTTATGATCCCTTATACCCATCGGATACCCGTTTCCCTACTTGTATTACAGGGTGTTTGGACGCTTAAGGAGAACATGCAGTTCATTACAAGGTAGACCCCGAATTTAAACATAGACATAATCATGTGAAAGATACTTTGTATGATGTATAATGGAGAGTAGGTATTTTAGTAAAGAAAAAAGCAGCGGTCAACTTTATAAAAAATCCACTTGAAGGGTGATCAACATTCAGGCTAGCGGATGTTCTTATTTTTGGTTGGCCTAAAGGGGAGCATACATGTGTTGACCTCATTAAGGTATCTCAGTTAGTATGCATCGGACATGATATGGTATATTTATAGTCTGCCAAGCAGCACTAAGGGCTGCCTCATGTAAGATATTGTAACATGAGAGAGCATGTCATGATAATGGTCATGTTTTTATTCCCTTCGCTATTTATACATTCGATTTTTTGGCTCGAGAGGGGGTTGTACTCCTCAAAAGAGTCCAACAATCATACACATTAATGTTATGACTCCAGGTTCGAGGGAGTTGGTTTTTAGAAGGATCAAATTTGCAATCCAAAAAAGGATTGCGACGCAGCTTGTTTCTCGCTCGCTTGCTTCGTCGATGTAATTCATATTATTCTTTTATCTAAAAATATTAAAAATTAATTTCCATTGAAAATATATTTAAAGGGAAGCAACTAATAGATATCACGCACGCATCTAATAAATTATTGGAACAAGCTAATAAATTATTAAAAATACATTTAAAGGGATGTTTATATGGGATCTCATCGATTTTGGATTGGTATACCCTGTGGTGGCGAAGGTATCATTCACGCAGTTAATATATTATTGGAATTAAAGGGCACTCACAACACTCAGACTATGTTACTGAATGACTTTTCAGTTGCATTCTACTTAGTGAACAAAGCTGCATTAATCATAGATGTTAGGAGCCACTACCCAAGCATTTCTAAATGGGTGGAGTTATGTTACTACAAGCCTCCTAGATCATACTACAACCAATCTATACTATCATTCACTTTGGGTGTTCAACAGGGTGACCCACTTGTCCCCTTGTTATTTTCACTTGCATTACACCCTCTTGTCACTAAGATTGTTGCGGAGTGTACCTTAGACCTTCATGCCTAGTACCTGGATGATGGCACCATTACAGTTGATACAATGGAATTTTCTAAGGCTTTGAAAATCATCCAAAGTAAAGGTCCCAAGAGGTGGTTGCACCAAAACATTAAGAAAACTGAACTCTTTTAGATATCGCTTGACCCTAGAAGGAACATAGAAGGAGTATTCCATGCCGATATTGGTAAGCAATCTGTTAGTGTGAAACTTCTTGGAGAGCCTGTCAGCACGGACTTATAATATTGCAGTGATATGGTTTCAAGTAGAGTCGATAAAACAATACTTCTCATGAAAAAAGTGTAAAAATTGCAAGACCCTCAGAGCGAACTACTGTTGTTGCGTAATTTCTATGGTGTCTCAAGCCTATACTTCGTTATTTGTACAACTAGTCCTATGTCTCTATAGTCCTCTACAACTAAGATTGATAGTTACTTAATACAATATTTGCACCAGATTATGGTAGGAGATGGTGCAGGCTTCAGGTTAGTCCAACATCATCTAGCCCATTTACCAATTAAAGATGAGGGTTTATGCATCTGCACTATGGATGATACATGCAAGTACTTATACCTTGCCTCATATGCTCAGAACCGACAACTGCAAAATAGAATCTTAAACCTCCCGTCTGCAATGGACCCAAGTCCCAGATATGAGCAAGTTGTTCAGTTTTTCACACAGACGTGTAGACTCTCGGCTTCCACATTCAGCATCAATGATACTTCCCATCTTTTCATAAATTATCTAGCAGCTTAATACTTTGGTGTTGTCAAGGAATCTATACCCACCTGCTTTTCTCTTGCGGAACGTGAATCTCACCTATGGCAGTGCAATAGAGTTGAGCATGCAATGGAATTCTTAAAGGCTATTCCTATCAGTGGGCTTGTTAGAGCACTTCTCGGTCGAACTCGCAAGCGTTGCTATCTCAAGCTTGTTTGTCAAATTTAGTTGATCAAAACTAGATACTTTATTTTTATTCTACTTATAGATATGTGAATTAGGATAAAATATGTAGTTGATCTTTAGACTTCACGGCGTTCACCAATTGAAGAAGAATATCTACTGAGGAGGATCTTGGAGGAACTTCATTAACAAAAGGTATGTGGAGACTAAAACTTATCTATCACCCAGAATTCTATTCTATTATATCTTCTAATGAGAGTCGTATAACTTTATAGACTTTTACATTATACACATTTGATATTTCGAGTCGAGTTTATCTCGCTTTTCAATTTCTCAAAATATGTGTTGGAAACTTTTTGCTTTAGCTATGTTCATCATATTCTTGATGAGTTTAGTTGGAAATAATTTATTTGTTGGAAACTAAATATTAAGTCAAAATATGATCATGTGAAAATTACCTTGAACATCTTATATGATTTGTGTGAGATTTGATGTTAGCTCGGGAAGTTTCGTATTGATCATTCGATCACTTAAAAATTACTTGAAACTAATGGTATGTGTGAGATTACCATTGTCGTCTTCTAAGGATGTTTCAATGAATGAAATGAGAGTTGAGAACAATTACTCATGTTTGGATACAACACAGTATGCATATCCAGTATGCGAACTGTATTGTGATAATTCAGGTCCGGAACTCTTGTTTGCGTACCTAGTATGCGAACGGGTTTACCTGAGTTGGGTCCAGAACAGTTTTTCCGAACCGGGTTTGCGAAAGGCTTGACCAGGCCAAGGTCCGTAGCTGCTGTTCGCGTACCAAATTTGCGAACACAATGGTTAAGTTCTAAAATTGTTATGTATGATTATCATACTCATGAACTAAAACATTTATGATTTAAGGAATGGAAATTAACTTTGCAAACCATGCCTTGATGTTCATGGATTAATTCTTGTATAAGTACTTTGTACGATTATGAATCAATCTGATTTTGTTTCAATTTGTTCTTGAATATTTCTATGAGATGGTGAAAAATTGAACAACTCTATTTAAAACACAATTAGATTCATTTGATTATCTATCATGATTGATTGGTCATCATATTTGATCTAGAAGTGTTAGATGAATACAACTAAGACGAAAGTGTTCATATGGCTAACTTCGGTTAACTGTTATCGAGCCAACCCAGTATACACATTTAGGTACGATTACCCATATCTAAATATAAGTATATTTTATTTGTGTGTAACAAGCTAAGATCATCTAACCGTGGAGATTGATTACTTAATTTCTAAGCAGACTTAGCTTGAATATTAAATCAGGAGTTCATATAACGGTGAATATTGAATTCTTTGTTACTAAGCTATCTTAGCTTTGATTATACGCAACCTTGATTTGAAAGACTATATAAGGGAGAACTCTAGCAACTGGAAAACCTAATCCCGACACTTTCTTGTGTCCTTGTTGCAAACTAGAGTCGATTCTCCTTTAACCTAGGTTTTTCCAAAACCATTATTAGGTTAACGACTTGAAGATTTTATTCGGGATTCGTGAAGCCAGATCCAACTATTTTCTAAGTTGGTGCTCTCAGAATTATATTAGAGTTTAGTCCATACAGATTGTCGAACGAATTATTGGGTGTGGTTATTATACCTCTGCTTTTTCAATTGGTATCAAAGCATGCAAACACGCTAAGACCTCAAAAATATGTGTTTTTAACAATCTGACTCTATGGATATAAGTGTTATCTGTATAAAGTACATCCAGTCTTCGATGGCTCGAATTACTTATGGTGGAAAATTGATATGGGTTCCTTTCTACAAGCGCGTAATTTTCAATCACGAGTTCGTGTTGTTAATGGCTATGATCCTCCAATAGTTACAGTAGACGGTGTAACTTTTGCAAAGGATATTGGTGATTATGATGATCTTGAGATTATTACTGCGAAGCAAATGGTGTTGTGGCACAGACATGGACATGGCCATAAACGACGACCACGCCCTACAATCTTATTCGCGGTGATTATATAAATGGTGTTGTGGCAGAGACATGGACATATACGGCGACCACGCCCTGCACTGTGCTAGTCATGTAGGTCTCAAATTTCGACGTGATATGGTCATAGACGTCATGTCGGATATGTGTTACAAGGTAGGAGTTGTTGCTAGAAAAGAGGTCAAGTTAGGGTTCTTATCAGATGCCATTAATGCAAAGGATTTGAGGCCTGATAATATTCTTGTTCACAACCGGGAGGATGGGAAAAATGTTTGTTTTGATGTCACAATTGTATCTCCTTTTTTGAGTGCTAAAACTCGCAGTTACACACCAGGCAACACAATCTCTTTTGCAGTTTCATGCAAGCGTAACAAGTACTTGGATAAGTGCTTGTCACATGGTTATGAGTTCAATGTATTGGCTTTTTCAACCTTTGGAGAGCTTTGCGAAGACACAATTATATTCTTGAAACGATTTTGAGGAAATGCTTAATTAATCATGATGCTTTATGGTCGGTGGGTCTCTGTTTCATAGAGTATGCATTACTATTCAAAAAGGTGTAAATGCCCCAGCTTGTGGCTTAGCTACCTTCTGCCGACGTTTTTTTTTTTTTTTTTTTCTTGTCTAATAAATTACCCCTGGTGGTTTCTTTTTTCAACTAAAGTAATATATATTTTTTTTCCAAAAAAAAACAAATGAAAAGAAAAACGAACATACTAAATTTAACCACCTTTTTCTCCTCTAGAGCTTATCAAATTCATTTACCATAGTCCATGGTTGCATTCTTTTAGTTAGGCTGCAATCCTAATCTCATCATCACTATCTAAATTTGTTCCATAGTTAAACAAATCACACCTGACATCACTATCAGTTTTAATGCACAACCCAGTCGTACACACCAAAACTATTTAAGTGCCAAAACATATACTCCGTATAATTAGGCCGACCGAGCGAAGTGAGTGAGGATTTTATATATGGTGACTTTATGTCAATGTGGCTCGTGACATTTTTTCTAAACTGAAACAAAAAGATTGGATTTTATTTGGTGTCCCATTTGAAATGACGCCACTATCCCTCCCTTTTATTTCAATTACTATGACTCCTTATGTATCATATTTTTTTAGGGGTATAATTGGAAAGCAAACTTTAATATAACATATCTAAAAATCCGTGCCTCTGAATTTTACAAATTTTATCTCGCTGGAAAGCTAATAAAAAAACTTATCCAACGAACATAAACAACAATATCAAATTTAGAGTTTTTACGAAAAATTCGGAGGTGTTTATACTTTTAGCCATAATTTTTGAAAATTGAATGCATATCCATTATGCATACCACCACTAAAGATGCATAACATATTATGCATCCATATTTTGGTTTAGTCATTAACTAATTTTCTGTTGCAACTAATAAAACGACGTGCTCTCCATTGCAGGAAAAATGATATTTCCATTTTAAGCACAATTTTGGAAAACTGATTACATAGCCATTATATAAAATTTAGTTTTGCGCCAATTTTTTCGGTCAGCCGTCCCACCGTGGCAGCGATCATCTAGTTTAATCATAATTCAGCTAGCATCAGCAATTTTATAATGCCAAATCTTTTGATTTGCTTAACAAATATGTCGATTAGTGTTTTTAATTAATTTTATTTGTATAGAAAAAATCCACTGAATTCACTAGTTGTGGAGCTTGTGGTTGCTTGCATCCGTAGTCATTCCGTACCATGTTGATTTTATCATTTTAATGCGTTACGGCCTGTATGATGTTTATCATATTTTACAGGTCATACCGAATGGAGACCCACTAAATGGATAAAAACTAGTAAAAAGAAGAGAAACTAGTAGAATTAAAGTGTGTTTTCTTGCTCATCAATGTCAGCAATAGTAGCGAAGCACATACTGGAGTCAGTATTGGCTGTTGCATCCCAAGCTATATTTTCTTTTTGAGACTTTAACGATTGCGCTGTTCTTCTTTGCGGCAACATTTGCTAGTTTTACGAAGAAAAAAAAAGATCTCGGTGGAATGACGGTAAAGAAAAGTTTTCTTGGTAAATTACATTTTTTTTTAGTTATTATAGAATTTATTTATGGTATAATTTCTTTTAATCTACCTAATATAAATTTGGTTTATTCGTCACCTCTGCGTAGAAGTGGTGGGAGAAAAATGAACAGGCGTTTCCCATGGTGTCTTTTGACATACGATTCCACATGATTCTCCCGCTGCTTAGAAAATTTGGTTCCACGTATAGGTACGGAAAACCTACTCGCCACGTGGCCAAACAAAGTTAAACGAAATCACGAAGTAAATCTCGAGAAAAGATTCTGGTTACTAATTCTGAGGGAAAATGTTAGTGACGAGTTAAATCAAGTGTCAGACTCACTTTAACGAATATTGGATCTGCGAAGTTAGATCTGAGATTAGGCGAAGATATCAATTAGCGAGATGCTGGTTACTTGGACATGAAGGCATATCACGAAGAAAAAGAAGAACACGAAGTATAGATTATTGCGCAAGAAATAGGACAGCTGTCCCCGACAACAACCGAATAATTAGGCGAAAAGGAAGGGAAAACTTATTGAAAATGGATTGGGCGAAGTAAAAAGTAGAGTCACGTGAAATGTGTGATTTTGGCGAGATAAAATGAGCTGTAATCCATTATGTAATTTTCCTATAAATAGAGAGCTCAGTCCTTTGTAGAGGGGGTTGGAATTTTGTGGGGTAAGAGATCATTGTAAAGAGAGATAAGTTAGGTTCTTGAGAGGGATACTTGTATTATTTGAGCCTTAATAATCATCAGCTAAGTAAATCAATAAAACTTTATTTCGTTTCGTTGTGTGATCTTATCTTAGAGTTATACAAATTAGTAATTGGGTGTAACTATGGATTTTCCGTAGCTAACTCAAAGATTGTTTAGCCAATGAGTCCACCATCATTTGCCTTCCTATCTTGTTGAGGATTGCCACCATCAGAACCCGTGGTTCGAGAATCTTCGCCAGTAGGCTTTTCAATCTCAATTTCCTCATCGGTCTCAGTTTTCTCATCATCATCCTCATTTCCAACAACACGTTCATCGTCAGAAAAAACTTCAAGGTCCAAAGCAACACGAGGAATGCCATGAAAATCGCAGAATTCATTGAAGAAATTTACTTTCTCTTCTTGAGCATTCTTACGAGTCATCTTAGCAACCATAGCAGCATACTTCTCCATCTGGTCACAATATTTTTTTTAAAGATCAATTTCCTCCTTAAGATCAGACACTTCTTTAGAGAGTTCCTCCTTTTGACGAGACAAGTGAAGGACTTGATTCTTCCATCTTTCTTTAGACTCTGCGAAAAGGAAGAGCAAAGTAAGAAACATGGTAAGCGAAATAGAATATAGAATAGAAGTTATCCACAGCTCCTAGAACTACCTTCCTTCTGCGAAATAACAGAATCCAAAGTTTTCTGGATGTCGATATTAAGATGGTCAAGTCTTGAGACTTCCGTTTCGAGATGAATGCAGAGTTCGTGATAAGATTTGTCTTCATCTTTACCATGATTTGACTTGGTTTCCTCATAATCAGAGGATTTTATGACGAGTTTACCACTTCTTATAGGTCCAATAGGTTTCTTATTCGCAAGAGAAGCTACAACTGTCTTCTTACCCTAGAGTTTTTCCAAGAGAGTTAAAATGGAAGACATCTCATCTTTCAATCTATCATTTTCATCTTTTAATCTATCACTCTAGGTCTTTAGATTATCATATTATGCCTTTAAATCAGAAGTTTTACTCCTAAACCTACGAAGTTCAGCTTCAGACTTGTCTTTTCTCTTAATTATACGATCCATATCTTCTCCTAATCGTTTGATCTGAGTCATGGACGAAGAATGAAGATTCCGCGAAGTTGTAAGAAGATTGTTAACTCATTGAAGCTCAACTCTCAAACGTTCATTTTCCTCGTGAATATGTAAATTTAACACTTCATTATTGGTAGACTCATTAGCTAAACAACTTTTTATTTAAAATCTCATTCTCAGTTATGTAACAGTTTATTTGAGATAGAAGGTTCGCCTATTCAGATTGAATGTCATCAGCTAACTCCTTGGTTTCGAGATAGTCCATGTAACATTTTGTAGGATGGGCTTGACGAAAAATAAAATAAGAAAGAATAGGAAAGGCAAAACTAAGGCAAAATCAGAAACAAAGAAGCAATGAGACTTATTGCGAAGCTCATCAACCCTTCTTTCATGCCTGGCAGAGCGTGCCTTCTCATCAGCAAGGTTATTCTGAAGCTCGCGAATACAAATGCTGGCAATCTTCAAATTTTCACGAGCCACTCTCATCTCCACGAGTTGGGACATATGGCGATTGAATTCCTGCGAGCTAAAATAAATCAGAGAAGAATTCGGGCGAATAACCAAATAAGAATCTGTGATACCCACCAAACCCATTATGGTAGCATGCTGTTGGAGAGAGAGATTCAACGAGGTGCTCAGAATAAAGGATTGATCCTCAGCCAAAAAGGTGTCAGAGCTGAAAGAGATCAAGGATTCGGTAGCAGTGGATCTAATAAAGGGAGCATCACAAGTTAAAGTGACAACATTCCTCAGGAAATCCATGTCAGGGACATAAGCTAGATCTTCCACTCCGAAGACCTTCTTCGCCTTTCCTTTATTCTCATCAACAAGGCTTTTAGATAGTTTGACGGGAGAATCATCCACCGTAATGGTGGGAAATTACATGCTAGATTTTGAAGCATGAGAAGGGGTAACTTCTTTTGAAACTTTAGCAACTTTTTCTTTAGGAGGAGGAGCAGACGAATCTGAAGATTTCTTGGAACTAGGAATATGGGATAAAGCTTCCAAATTCAAGACCATGCGTCACTTTGGGGGCTCTTTGGAGGAGGGAGAACTGGGAGTATCATCCTGAGAAATGCGAAGTTAATACGACGAAGCATGTAAACACAAAGTAAATAAGATAATAAAAGAATACCTTAGTAGCAGCAGGAGGAACTTCGTGGCGGTCACGTTTCCTTAAGGTTCTTGAAGGCACAACAGCCTGAGGTTCCGTGAGGTCGTCCTCCTGCGAGATACGACATTAGCCACTAAAGAAGAAAGTATCAGAAGCGAAGTAAAGAATGAAATATCTGATCAGAAGCAGGGGATTCAGTAGAAAATCTCCTCTTTGTGCGATCCTTTATTAAACCAGGAGGAAGAAGCGGATACTACATCAAAAATGATGAAAGTTAGGAGACTAAATAAGAAAGTTAAGAAAACTAGAAAGCATAACGAAACATACCTCGTTAGGGATCTCTGACCAACGAATTCTCCCGGGCTCATAAGCTGCGAGATGAGCATGCTAAGGAAGAGGACCAGTACGAGCTTTCCCGTTCTCATCAAAATCCCAGACAAAAGGGACTTCAATAATCACTGGAAAGAATCCTCATCATTATAGAAACATATGGTAGCATTCCTTGAAGTACCAAAGGGATCAACGTCTTGGAGAAGATCTTTGGATGGGTCCTCCATAGACTTCCTGGCGAGCTTAACACCCCACTCTTGGTATTTCCTCAGAGATATATTTTTATCAGAATAATTCTCCGAGAATGAATCATATGGTAGTCAACAGGGTCCAATTTCTTCGCCACCAGCGGAATTTGAGATTCACTACCATTGGAGCGTCTCACAAATTCGTTTGCAATATGGATTGCATTCCCACTCAGTTGAAAAACACCCCTGTTGAGTTTAGCTAGAATCTCGTAGAAGAGAGGATTCTTAGCGTCATACAAGGGGAAGACAAGCCCAACTCGTAATTGACCAACTATGATGATTATTCTAGTAGATGTCCAGGTCTCTGCTCGGATCCACATATAGTTCAGTTCCATGTGTTTAGTTGCAGCAACAAAAGGAGAAACTGAAGAATCAACCGCTAAAGTTAGGGTTATACCCTTCTTCTCGAATTCAGCTTGAAAATCTTCAAGGGCTTTGGATGTTGTAGGAAGAGGAATCTTCTTGGGATACATTGCTTTAAGAATTTGTAGCACCCCCAAAGCTAGCAGCTAACTAATACAAGAAATTAACTAAGTAAAGAGGCACTAGGAATCTGAATCATTCACTTAAGCATTCAATTAATAAATATGCTACAAAACTTAACCCAAAAACTAGCCCCACTCTGAAATACATATAAACAAGAACTCCTCTCAAATTTTACATATACAATAGTAATTCAGTTTGCAAATAGAATATACAACATAATAAACATAATATAAGACTCAACGCCACGAAACTTCCGCCGCGCATTCTGATCTGTCTCTGAAACTGAAAGTGGGAATGGGTGAGCACATCATCCCTAAAAGGGGTGCCCAGCAGAAATAACAACTAGCTTTCAAGTAATCATTAATATGATTCGAAGACAATGCAGGTTTAATCGAAAGTTGGTAATACAAGGAAAGACAATGAAACATAAAGTAGAGACTTCTTCATAGACATTCATAAACAACAGTAAACATCCATGTATGATATGTGTGTTGCCGCACATAAGGGAAGAATAATATTGTGGTGCATCACCCTAGCCATAATAATATTACGGTGCATCGCCCTAGCCATAGAGAACTGAATATATATTAAGGAAGAATAATATTGCGGTGTATAGCCCTAGTTATAGAATAATGAATATATATAAAGGAAGAATAATATTTTCAGTGTATCGCCCTAGCCACAAAATACTTAATATATATAAAAGAAGAATAATATTGCGGTGTATCGCCCTATCCATGTAATATTGCGGTGTATCGCCCTAGCCATAGAACACTGATATTGTGTCGGCACACATCTCATACCACACAGAGCATACAAAGATATGCATGAATTTCACAACACAAAGATTGATTTGTAAAACAACAATGAATACAAGAGAGTTCGTTATCGATTCCCACCTCTTTTGATGACAATCCATGCCTACCTCGAGATCCAAGATCCACTGGTTCATCCTTGAATCGATCGTTGTTAATAGTCTAACTGTTAATCATACAAGCACTCTAAGAGTTTAGCCAAAAGGCTCACACAAGAATCATACAATTCTATCTAATGGTTCTAAGCCCATTATGGTATCTTATTCTCTATCTTTAGTATAAATAAGAGTTTACTAATCCAATTAGATTGATTATATAGTCCACAACTAAGTCTTATGAACATCTACAACTTGGTAGAAGAAGCCAAAGGTCAATTCGGACCATAAGGGGTCCAAATCTCAAACTAAGAATACATGGTACTCTGCCCAAGTCCACTAAACAAGTCTAATAACCTAAGGTCTGGTCCATAAGAGTTAACTAACGGTCACTAACGGTCACTAACGGTCACTAACGGTCAACTAACGGTAAACGTCATTCAAAGGTCACAGTCCATTCCACAGTCAAAGGTTAACTCGGTCAAAGTAAGGTCAATTGGTCTAGTCTGAGTCAAACCGATTCAACTTGGGTTACAGGGTTAAATCGACTCAGTCAGAAGAACTGAGTCATCTAAGAAAATCGTGTCAGCTAAACTGACTGTGATGATTAATAGGTCTGAAAAAAAATACAGATTCACTTCAATTCTAACACTTACAACTCTAACTCAAGTTCAACTTCAATCTACTCATTGCATCTTAAAACAGACTTCATAATCAAAATACAAATACAATAATAGCCTTCCTGCAGTTCAGCAGTTCCAAGATTTACAGCAATCACTAACAACAATCAACACCAAAATCAACTACTGACTCCTTCAATTCCTTTCTCTATCTCACATACCCTTAATCCATTTATATCAGCAGCACCACAACCATTGCCATCTCATTTAACTATCCATGACATCTCCACTTACAATTTCAATTCCACTGCTAACTCAACTCTTAACTGCAACATCAACATCAGTTCAACACTTAAACAACATCATCTCAACTATTGTAATGCTTTATTACTTCAGACTACCAAATTAGTTTTATCACCATCTTCAAAACCTTGTATTTGCTACAATCTCAACCTTTACTAACTCATTCATAATCCACCATCTTCAGTTAAGCTCATCCTGTAAAACCATTACCACCATATTTCACTTGAGGGTCTCAAGTCTCACTCAATACCTCCTCTAATCTCATCAACCTCATACCCCCACGGGTTCAACTCCTCCCTGCCACTTAACAATCCTTCTACTAATTCAACAACATCACTAACAATAATCACAATGCCACTACCTGTAACCCCCATTCTTACATCATCTACTCAAAACCCCCAAACCATAACAACTCCAATTCTAGCATACTGAATATCGATTCAACATAAAACAATTCTTTGTAATTCAAAACAACAACCAAACTTCACTTCATACCCAACTCGGACCTTAACTCAATTATCAACTATACATACTCAATCAAATGATACTAAATAACTTCACTAAACAGATTAGAGGAACTATTACCTCATAGTAGTCCCACACATGCAATTGGAATCAGATTCTTCCTTCCCCTGACTCAATCGAGCAACCATCTCAAACACAAACCCCAATCTCTTGAATTCTTTCTCAAAACATCACCATACCCGTAATTAAACGATAATCCCTTTTTCTCATACATCAACCAACTTAACTCTCATAACTACTCAGTCATCTTCTTATCAACATAAACCCTAATTTACTAATTTGGGGAATAACCAAAACCCTAACTTCCTGATTCAACAACACCACCAATTCACCTCATCAATTAAATAATAACCCTTTCGTTCTTCATCTGTTAGTAACTCAATAAACCTGCTAATTCCATCCAAACCCCGAATCAAACTGAAACCCTAATTAACTTCACAAATCTTCCTTTAAGTTGAAATTCAATTACCAAATCCTTTTTATGTCTCCACAACGAAAAACCCATCATTTATTCTTCAATAACTCCATCAATTTAATACTCTAATAATCTTCAGAAACCCTGACTTTCTGATTTCTCGAATCGACTTCATCCTAAGATCAAACAACAACAACAACACCATAACTTGATTCCTGATAAGCCTCTTCTTATCTCGATCTCAGAACCCTATTCTAATTCTCAAAATCATTCGCAGAATAAAAGGAACGAGAGAAGAAGAAACGAGAAGAAGAGAGAAGAAGAAGAAGAATGAAGAAGAAATAGAAAGAAGAATAAACATTTATCTTCTCGGTTTAAATGAGGATAAGGCTAGACGAATTGCTAAAGGAACCTAAGAATATGATAAGGAAAGCCACAATGTGACCTTGTTGTATCCAAAAGCATTTTTCCCGGAAATGACAATTTTACCCTTCAAATAGTCTTGATGTTTCTTCCTTATCCGATATCAGATTCACACGTTCGAGTAGTCTACTCGACGTAACTTTTCGAGATCTATCTAACAATACTAGTTTCGTATCTAGATCATTGTTAGATTAATTCTTATTAATTAACGTTCGTGTTAAACTAATCAAGTTATTATCGACTAAATCGACACTTGACCGGTCTAATAGCGTTCACGAGCTTGAGGTTCCTTACAGAATTAAAGGGTAATAAAACTTGAAAATGAAAGAACTACTGAGAAAGTTGAAAGCAGAGAGAAGAGATCGGAGAGCATCAATGCCGGTTGAGAGGAAGACGGAGTTTGAAAAAAGTAAGAGAAAGTGGGTATTTATAACCAAACCCAGGAGTAACCGGCAAGGGCAGTTGCACGAGAATAGGAATCGACTGTTGACGGTTACAGGAAATCTTGGGGAACAGGAGAGCGAGAAAACCGGATACGTGGCGGTTACAAATTTAATGCAGGATTCTCTTTCCATTCTTGATCCTCGCGAATGGAATGACAAAAGGCAAAATATAGGTGCGGAAAACCTACTCGCCATGTGGCCGAACGAAGTTAAACGAAATCATGAAGTAAATCTCGAGAAAAGATATTGGTTACTAATTATGAGGGAAAATGTCAGTGACGAGTCAAATCAAGTGTCAGACTCACTTTAACGAATATTGGATCTGCGATGTTAGATCTGAGATTAGGCGAAGATATCAATTAGCGAGATGCTGGTTACTTGGAAAGGAAGGCATATCACGAAGAAAAGGAAGAACACGAAGTATGGATTATCGCGAAATAAATAGGAAAACTGTCCCCGACAACAACCGAATAATTAGGCGAAAAGGAAGGGAAAACTTTATTGAAAATGGATTTGGCGAAGTGAAAATTAGAGTCACATGAAATGTGTGATTTCTGGCGAGATAAAATGAGCTGTATTCCATTATGTAATTTTCCTATAAATAGAGAGCTCAGTCCTTTGTAGAGGGTGTTGGAATTTTGTGGGGTAAGAGATCATTGTAAAGAGAGATAAGTTAGGGTTCTTGAGAGGGATACTTGTATTGTTTGAGCCTTAATAATCATCAGCTAAGTAAATCAATAAAACTTTATTTCGTTTCGTTGTGTGAACTTATCTTAGAGTTATACAAATTAGTAATTGGGTGTAACTATGGATTTTCCGTAGTTACACCATGAGACTTCGAAATCTAACATATAGTTTCCACATCGGGAATGCAGCTGTCCAATATTTCTTATTCGCCTATGGAGAGCAGAGGAGAGAGTTTGATTCATACTGGAATAAAGTTGAACTTTCACATCTATGGATGATACTCGAGGAGGGGAGGGAATCTTTAAAGCATGTTGATTAGGGGAAACAACTTCGGCGAAGTGAGCCTGTTCAGGAGAGGGGAGGCTGCCATCATCCAATACGGATTTTTTTCTTTTCTGGTAGCGCTATAAAACATCAAAAATTAAGTTGTTATAGGGGAGCCGAATTCCATACGGTTAAATGATGGTTCAAAAAAAATTTGATGGTTGAAAATGAAGACAAGTAAACCTTAATAGATCATATAGAAATCTTATTTAGGAAATCAGAAAACCTTACCGAAATTTTTCAAAATGACAAGACATTCATACAAGTTAAAGTATTTCCACAAATTCTTGCATATCAATTCCCTAAATGTCTAAAAACAGTTGCATAGGACCTTCTTCTTTCTCACAAAGGAGAGGAACAAACATCTAGCTCAAACTGATTTTGAAAGAAAAACCAATATGTGTCAAAGCACATGGAAATGACTAAACCAAATCCAACTTAATGTTCATTAGAACATACTGATAACATGAACTGGAGTTTTTTAAAATTCAGATTGCCTAATGCAATCAAGATAGCAATGACCCACTAGTAATAATAGTAGCCAAAAAGTGACAAAAGTGTCTCAAATAGGAACCAAAGTGTCTCAAATAACAATGGTAATCTGAATCGTCCTTTAAGTAGTTGTATCAAAACTAATCGAGTTGATTCGGTTTTGGAAATGCGTCAACAATTGTAGATGATCTTGATTGAATTGGTGCAGTATTTTTTCTTCATTACTAAGACTAAAACAACTATATCTAAACCAAAAAAAGAAATACTGGCTTATTGACCTTAGGTACTAAAATTAAATCACGATAAGCTGAAATCCTTTCACCACCATGAATAGAAACTAAAATTAATCTAAAAACATCGTTACTAAGGAAATCACAATCCCCACATAAGAAGTTACAAATGAATAACCAACAATTCTTAAAACAATGTCGAATTTTCGATGACAAACCAGATATTGATGTAACCAGATCAATAAACCCACTTAAAACAACAATATCACTACATACTAAAATCCGAACAACAGATATCAGACTGTAATGCTTAGGAGGAGATGAAGATGAAGCTGCAAGGCTAACTGCTGTTGAAGCTTCGTCTTGATAAAATATTAATTGGGAAGATGAAAAGATGCACAGATTTCTTCGAAGCGAAAGATTATAACCCATCCCTACACAAACCAACCATCGATCTAGCAAAAAAACAAAAAAAAAACCAAAAAAATGCAAGAAAAACCAAGAGGAAAGAAAAAAAAACCTATTTATGAATTAAAAAGATAAAAAAGAAACCAAACTAGATAAAACAAGGAGAAAACGAAATTCAGTTGAAAGTTGACCTTCTCAGGTCGACTGTAAAGGAGCCGATCCGAGCAGTGGAGGAGCTTAGTCTTTTATGGTTCGTTTTTTTTTTAGAGAGAGTTTTTTTTTTGTAAAATTATTTTTTACCGACTGAATCCAACTGATTACACACTAGTTCGCTTGTAGCATTGCATTTGTGTTGACTTGCATCGAAAGTAGAAAGTATTTATCAAAGAGGGGGATCCCCTTGCACTCCTACCTTCACACTACCTCATATTTTGGACGCTATTTTTTGTTTTTAAGACTAAATTTTGGGATTATATTCATCTTACAATTCTCCACATGGCACGAAAAATGATCACATCCTGGAACGTATAACTCCACCAACTGTCGACAACCAACAAATTTGCATCCGTTGAAATTAAGATTGGTAAATGGTAATGTTTGGTATTTCGGAATGTGCTCATTATTTATAGGTACGTAGAGAATTATAAGACAAACTTATCCCGAAAATATTAGTTTCAGATATGAAACTGTTCAAGTTTTAGAGTCTTGTTAATAGGAGGGAAGAAATTGCTTTGAGGAGGGAAGATTTTAGAGTGCAAATAAAAATTTCCGTTATATAGGCAAGAAAAATCATTTTTACTAGAATGTTAATTTTATTTTAACTACATGTAGGATCAGAATCTCGCAACAACAATATTGTTGCGAAACCTTCATCTACAATACACTGCGAAGACATCACAGAATGATTACAGAAATGACGTAACAGATAATGTCAGCATAAACACGAGAAAGATGTGAAGTTCTAGCGAGATTTAAGAATATTGCGGAAAGAAAATTTGTATGCTTGCGAGAATCTCGTAAGCCAGATCCGAAAATAAAGGTCAACTTAGCTGTCATCCACTATGTAATACCCTATTTAAAGAGCTGAATAGGCTTAAGGAAGAGAGATCTTTTTAGAGTGGTGAGAAAGTTTTGAGAAGAGAGAAAGTTTTGAGAAGAGAGAAAGTCTAGAACAGTGGTTGTATTCTTGATTTCATTTCCTTCTTGTAAAATTTCATAAGTCAATTAATAAAAAGTGTAATTGTTGATCTAAAAGATGTGTTGATTATCATGAATTCTTGTGAGGGATGTATTGTAGGAATTCCTGCAACTACATAATGACGCTAGAAACATGGATCTAATATTGTGATTTGAAAGAATTTGGGGTAATTGGTGAAGAATTTCATATAATTTTCAACAACTCATTAAGATTGAAAAGATGTCCAGAAGAAGAAATACTTCAAAACAACCAACAACTACTAGAAGGAGTAAGAGGCTTGCTAGTAGAGGGAGAAATGAAATTGGGGAATCTTCGAGAATGAACGCAAGAAACGATGGAGAAAATCAAATTCAACAACCAATTCAACGTACACCAGTTCAAAATAGAATTATGGATTATGACAGAGTTTGTATACACACTTGGCAATCATATTCGGCAGATGAAGCGGAAGAAGAGCAGCAATTAAGGAACGATAGACGAGTAGAGAGAGATCAAGAAGCAGTTGGAGGAGTAATTCATGGAAATAAAGAGATTGAAGCATTAGAGACATTGAGGCAAAGAATACACGAAGAAATGAGACTAGAAGCAGAAGAACGTGCAAATCTAACAAGGCAAAATCATAAATTGAGAATAGAAAACATGATACCACAGAATAGGAGGTCAAGAAGTACTACAAGATCAAATTCAATATCAACAAGAGGAGAAATAAGATGAAATTCGCCTACGGAAAATTTCGGAGAAGATAATCGAGAGGAAATATAAAATCCAAATGAAGAACGTTGTGAAAGAAGAGAGATTGAAGATCGTTATATTCCACATGGCAAAATTCTTCATAATGGACAAAATGACAGGAATCAGGGGAATAGGCGTCAGGAACGAAATAATATAGATGGCGAAGATAATAAGGAAGAATAAAGGAGAATATTACATGGAAGATAAATTCAAAGAAATCAACAAGTAATTGAAGAAGAAATTGAGAGACATTATGCTGAACAAGCATGTCTAGCTTGCGAAAGAGAAAGGATGAGAGAAAAAGTGGAGGAACAAGAGCTCCAAGAGGCAATACGCCAGAACAATCATGATAATCGAGAAGAATGCGTGAACAAAACCGCAATGATGGTAATATCAATGAATAGTATGATAGAGTACAAAGGAGAGCAGAAAGGCAACAAAGAGAATTGATGAGAAATGAACAAAATAACATAGGGGAAAATGAGAGGTATAATCATGTGAGAATTCATGAGAGAGATAAAAGAAAAGATCGCAGGGAAAGACAAGAAGGAAATGATGAAGAAGAAAATAAAAATTTCGCAAGACAAAATAGGCATGAACGTAGAAGAAGAGAAGAAAAATTAAAAAGACCAATGGAAGTAGATCATGACGTAAATGAACAAATCTTAAGAGAATTGGCGGAGATGAGAGGAATGCTAAATAACAGAAGAAAAGGAGGCAGGATACAATTGGATGAAGCCATAGAAGAAGCTGCGAAAACTCCATTCACACAATAAGTACAATTAGGAGGAATACCCCCAAAGTGCAATCTTCCCACGTTAATTAGCATTTTTGACGGAAGAACTTGTGCAATTCAACACATCAAAGCTTTTGTGAGATGTATGCTACAATGGAAAAACCATGATGCTGTGTTGTACAAATATTTTGCATCAAGTTTAACGGGAGAGGCCTTAAAATGGTTTGAAGGTTTACCAAAGAATACTATAACATCTTTCAACCATTTGCAGACTACGTTCTTAGGGGCGTATATAAGTAACAATTCCTCGCGACCTGGTATTGAAGATGTATTTAGGTTAAAGTAAAGAGTTGGCGAAAGTTTGAAGCATTTAACCATGAGGTGGAAGACAATGTGTAGTGAAATGGCTGGCCGTGTGGATGAGAGATACCTCATTTTATCATTCATTAATAAGGATGCACATGGTCCGGTACGGTTCTCCAATGGAAACGGTCCATGTACTTGGTGTTAACCGGGACTAAAATTTAAGAACCAATACCTGTACTTGTACCTGGTGTTGTACATGTACCTACGGTACCGGTCTGGTACAAGTCTGGTATCGGGTTTTTCCCATTTCATACAGAGCTCAGGATCCTCTTCAAATGAATAAAGCATATCAGACTAAAATTCCCATTTCATTTCATTGTCGTTGTTCCTATTCCTAAATATCACCCTCAGCACATCCATAGGGTGACCATGAGAATTTTTTGAATCAGGGAAACCAACTTCCCATCTATCATTACTGTAACAAGATTAAAACGAGAAGATTTTTAACAAAAAATTACGAGGCAAAATGAATTGAATAAGAATACCAGATAATAACCACATGACTCCAAAATAACAAATGCTAAGAACTCACTCAAGCACGAATTCCCATAAGGACTCATAACTTGCATCCAGTGCATTGATCCTCTCTTGGTTGTAAAACCAATTAACGTCCCAAACTACAATTTGGAACTCCAGAAGACCTAGATAGATTCAATTACATGATATTAGCATTCTGAAAACACTAAGCCATTCCACCCAATTTCTACTGAATCACATAAACTTAGCCTTCCAATCACCTGATTCACCACCAGATCTCCTTTTTTCCACTCAAACCCATGAAACATTAAGATCATTCTTCTCTGGTTCTTTCACTCTTTATTACAGCAACATCACCACCACAATCCAACATCATCTCATATTTGTAATTCATTATCTCTATATTCAACAATTGTAGCAACAACAACAATATCTCATCGATTAAACCATCATCTTCTTTGCTAATTCTCAATCTAACTCAATACCAATCTAAATTTCATCTCAAAGACCCCAATTTCAGTTCATCAATCATCTTAAATCTCAACAACAACAACTTCTTATCTCAGATTTCGAACCCCAAAAATCCAACCACCTTCTCAATTCTTCGATTCATAGCAACCCCCTAACCCGTTTCATAATTTAATCTCTCATCTCTAATTTAATCAAACATATTTGAAGTTACCCAAAAATTAGTGAATTAATTACCGATTGTGGAATTGTTGTTAGTAATTGATGGTACTGGTGGTGGTGGCGGAGAAGAAGGTGGTGATGGTGGTGAATATGATAGAGACTCATTATCTGGGATGGTGAAGAAGAAGAAGTGAACCATGGTTTTCAGTTAGGAGAAAACAAGAAGAAGACTGGTTGTTTACTCGATAGATAAGAATAAGATGAGCATATACCTAGGATCTATGGCCATGATTACTTCTAACTAAAATATCTAACGTGTATTATTCACCGGGACTTTCAAGCCGGTACATACCGGTACTTCCCCCAGTACCGGTCCATGTACCTGGTGTTGACCGGGACTGAAATTTGAGAACCGGTACATGTACCGTTTACTCCGGTTCCGGTTCTTTCGGTTCCAAGCCGGTACTGGGACTCTACACCGGTTCTTGTGCAGCTTTATTCATTAACGCAATATTCGCAACCAATCTACTGTATATTCAAATTTTCATAATCAAGAATACAATCACAATGACTGAGTTGTGAGAGTTTTAAGAGGAGTATATTGCTCTTGAGGAAAAAAAAGATATGGAATCATACCCAGTTGCAAACACAAGTTCAAAAGCAGCGAACGCAAGCCTATTACCCAAACTGATAAACACAGTGGCGAGTACTTCGCAAGTACAACAAGAAAAGATGACGGTTGATAGTCATCATAAATTGGTGGCTATGGGGAGTCGTGATCAAGAAGAGTTCAAAAGAGAAAGAAACTTTTCTAAACCGTGGTGGAAATAATAAGATTCAAAGACTTGATCAACCACAAGAAACTTATGGGGGTCAAAAACAAAACTATCATAGAGGACAGGGAAGTCATAAGATGATATGGGAAGAAATCAAAATGCCACCTCTGAATGCTAGTGTGGAAAAAATATGGGAAGCTATAATCTTAATGGAAAACATACCAGCACCATGGAATACGGGGAATGAACCACCTCCAAACCACAAAAGTCATGAATTTGGTTCTTACCATCATTTTCATGGACATTTGACAAATGAATGCAGAAATATAAAGAGAATCATCCTCAGAATGATAGATCAAGGAAAATTAAATCATTTTCTAATAGGGAAACCTCAGTCTCAACCATTACCACCACCGCCAGAAACTCGCAGAGTAAATACAACAAAGGGAGGAGAAACATTTGTAATAGAAGTTGGAACGAAAACAAAGAATCTGTTTTGTCACTCTATTGTACATTCGTACAAAACGATTAAAGACTTTCACGATAACATTCTGAGCAGAGTCTTCGCAAGAGATGTTAATGAAAGAGAAATAATGAACATTGCGAAGATCTCGCCGCCAAAATAATGTCAAAAGCAAATTATTTCCTTCACCGCAGAAGAAGTACCTGTGGGTGGAGAAATTCATGATAACCCATTAGTGGTAAGATTAGAGATTAACCCAAAACTTAGTGATGATGAAGATGATGAAACTAAGGATTCATGGGCAAACAACAGAGTTTTAATTGATACTAGAAGCTCCGTGGATATCCTATTCTATCATGCTTATAAAACCATGGAAGGAAAAGATGAGGATCTAGTACCTTCAACTTACAAAATCTATGGTTTTAATGGTACTGCCAATAAGCCTAAAGGGGAAGTCACTATGCGAATTCCGCTGAAAGGATTGTCTTCTGAAATTATGTTTTGTGTTGTCGATGTGGAGTCACCATATAATTATTTGATTGGTTGACCTTGGTTACATGGGATTCTAGGCGTAGCATCAACATTTTATCAGTGCATAAAGTTCCCTCATCCCAGTGGAGTTGGCATCATCAAAGGAGATTGGATTGAAGGAGAGAAGTGTTGTGAAATTGACGTAGAATCCTGCGAAGAACGAACTGCAAAGAAGGAGAATTGGAAACATAACGTCAGAGAAAGAAAAAAAAGTGAAAGACTGATGGTAGATGCAATAGAACAGAAAGAAGAAGAAACGTTGCGAAGCCAATGCATGCTGAAAATAAGAAGTGGCGAAGATTTCGCAGAAGGTAAGAAAATAACAGAAAATATCAAAGGTGCACAGGCAGAGAGCATCAAAGGTAAGAAACTTAAAATGTGAAATGAAAGTAAATTTGAGAGAAGAAAGAAAAATAAAGTCTGATTTGTTGCAAAAAAATTTCAAAATATATTTTATTGAAAGACAAATATGAGATTGAGAAATTACAACAGAGCTAAAAAAAAAAAAAAAACAATCAGAAAGGGGCGAACCTGCTATGGCGTACACCCTAGTTCGCGAAATCGAAATTTCGAAAGAGGCAAATGTAAGACCTAAAGTGCGTCATAGAAGAGGGTACATGTTGCATGGCTCAGGGAAAAGGTTGCACCGCCCCTAGAACCCGAGTCATGGAGATTTTGGGTCAATAAAGCCCATCCAGGAGAGGCGCCTTGGATTCTCGGCTTAAGCATATGACTTAGGTTGGGCGACTAAGGTGAGAAAGTCTCTCCTAAGGAGTGCAGAATCTGATCAAGGCTCCGATGTACACAGTTGAGCCAAGAGTTCCTGGGGCGTCTGGAGCGTACCTGGCCATTCTTGGTAAGTCCTGGCTTATGCTGCACTCGGCCCGAAAAATATCCCACTTAGGGTGCAGTCTCGTAACCATGATCCATATAGGCAAAAGGGATAAGAGGCTGCAAAAACAACTGGTTGTTGACCGTATGGGAGGATCCAACCTTGTATGGTAGAGGTACGTCTCCTTTAAGGGGCAACCAGGGGGAAGATAAGGGCGGCACCCTCCATTAGGGAGCTGATAAGTGTCTTAAGATGCAAATGTCATGAGTCTTTTTACTCATGGGAGTATCAAGGCTTGTCATATTTTTGTGACAATCATGAAGAGGCAATAATACAAAATATAAAGATAATGCGAGATCAGTGGGTCAATACATGAAAGTGTAAAAACGTCCTGCGATTTCATTGCAAGACGTCAATGTCATGGGGCTTTATTTTCGCAAGAATATTTAGGCCTGTCGTATTGTCGCAACAAAAATGACAAGAGAAAAAAGTTAAGGCAAGATCAAGGGGTTTTTGCATGAAGGTGCAAAGACGCCCTGCGATTTTGTCGCAATGACAAGAGGTGGAAAAATAAGACCTTTACTTAGGAAGGCAAAATAAGACCACATCAGATAACAAGAAAGAATGCAGTCTTACAATATATGATTGCGAGATTATGCGGAAACGACTGCGAAATTAAGGCATAAACGCACCAAAATATTTCGCAAAAATCTTACTATTAGAAAGTAATTTGCTTAATCACTCATTTGAACACAAATAACAGAGGCAAGTATGGGAATGAATAGAATGAGAAAGTGTTATTTACTTCCATATGATAGATTTTCGCATTAAATGAAAGATTAATAATTATATATTGATTAACCATATTGCAAAAAAGAATTTTTTTTAACACATGCAGGAAGAAACAAAAGAAACATAACTTGTATTGGAAATTGAGGGAATTCACAGCGATAGATTACAAGAATAGAGGATTAAAGAACAAATATACAGATGTTACAAAAAAGTTAAAGAAGGAAGCATAATTATTTCTTGCTTGATTCTTCTTCATCTTCATCAGATTCTTCTTCTCCTTCATCTTCATACTCGCTAGCTTCACTATCAGAGATGTCCAGATCAGGAACGTTCTTTGGAATTTCTTATAAGAGACAAGGATATGTAGAATGAAGAATATTATTATAATCACAAACTATCTTAATGGTTTGGTTGCGAAAAAGAATAGCATCGTTCTTAAAGTTCGCAATAGTGATCTTTAATTGACTATTCAGTCTAGAACATTTATCATTGCGAGAAGAAAGATCCTTTGCGAGCTGCTCCTTTTCAACCTCAAGCTCTTCAATTCTTCTGCGAAATCTCTCCCCAGCTCATGAGAACACATAACAATGAATCAATAACTTGGTGAAAATTTATAAAAGACAAACGATAAATAAGGAAGTGCAGTTAACAACCTTCTCTATCAGAAATCATACCCTTAACCAAGGCCGTGTGCTCAGCTTGGAGACTAACATTTACACCTAGATTATTTCTGGCATAATCTAGAATTTTCGCAGCCCAAGCGAATTCATCATCATTATTTATACGAAGACGCGAGCGAATTTGATTTTCTCTTTCGCTAAGCACAACATTTTTGTGGTTAGATTCATCTCGTTCAATTTGAACCTCAAGAAGAGTTTCTTGGAATTTCGTTAAAGTTTGAGCACCTTGGCTAGCAATGCGATATTTATCATCTATGAGACTACTGATCTTGGTTCTTAAAGTATTGATTTCCTCTTTAGAATTAAGATAAAAACGCTTAAATTTGTTGGCTAAGCCTAAGATGTATCTATGGTCAATTTCTAAGAGGAGAAGTTTGGATCTGAGTTCATTTATGGGAAGAGATTTAATCTTGTCATTTGAAAAACTATTCAAAGAATTATTAAGGTGTTCAAGAAGAGTATCATTATCCATAGAAATGGCTTCATCAGAAAGATCATAAACGTCTGCGAAATGATAAATTAAATGAGGAAGAATAATGAGAAAACAAAATAAATGGAAACAAGAAAAGCCCCATACCATAAAGTTGATTATTGGAATCTTGAAGACTAGATATTTTGTTCTTTTGAGTGGAAGAATCAACTTATAATTGTTTGTTCTTTTCGCGAAGGCCAACCGCTTCATCCTCCAGTTCTTCGTTTCTTTTGCGAAGCTGGAGATTCTTCTTTTTAAGAGTCATACGTCTTTTTTCCATATCTGAGACAACTGCGAAAGAAGACTTTCCAGTCTGCGATTATCAAGATAGAGTATAATCATGAAGAAACAGAAAAATGAAGGCATGAAGAAACATAGAAATGAAGGCATACCAGAATACCAAGCGAATTCAGAAAGCTAGGAGTCACTAATCTAGAGACTCCGCGAAGAGAAGTATCACCATCCAATAAAGGGGAGTCACAGATATTCGCAAGAGCTTTGCATGTGTTGGTAAGATGATCATCTCCAATCCCTTGCATGGAGTCAGAGAAGATGCTAGACAATTGTGCCATTGAAGATTTAGATGGAAGATCTCCCCGTGCGAAAGAATTATCAATATCATCATCATTATCCTTGGAGCTTTCATCAGAATGATAATTCTAAGGAGAGGGAGAACGAACTTTTCTTTTCTTTGAAGACGAGGCAGCTGATTTCTCCTTGCGAAGAACACCTTTACCTTGGCCCTTGGTCTTCGCAACCTTAGTTCCTACTTTTTCAATAACTACAATACCAACCTTCGCACACGAATGAAGATAAGAAACATAGGCAACAATATTGTTAAAAATAATGAAATAAAGTATTTCTTATTTCATCCGTGATTGAGAGGAGAGCTGACAAAGTGCTAGCTTTCCCAGTCCTGTTGTAGCTTACCCTCAGCTTTTTAATCTAAAATTTTCGCAAGAGTTACAAAACAAGAGAGTAACAATATATGAAAGATTATGAGTTGAGCAAGACTTGAAAACATACTTCTGTCTCTTTTTCGGGCCAGTTAAATACCCATGGTTGATATGCAGCGATATTCGCAGGAAGCACATTTGAACCAGAAATATAAGACCCCTTCAGAATCAACGGAAAGATACACCATCTGTCATCTTTAGATTGGCGAGGAGTATTATTTTTACCAGAATGCCAGTCGATATCTTGCATAAGAACTTTATCGTCAGCGATATTATCCTTTCTATTCAAGAGAACACCCCAGTGAGTGTTATCTTTCTTCATGGGTATTAATTCATAATTTTCAAAGAAGCTCTCCACTGTATATTTTTCGGTGAGTATTTCTAAATTTTCAAGTTCGGGGTCCCTAACTTCTTTTGGATAAAGAGATCCTTTACCAGCACCACAGTTGGAGAATTTAAGAATTAAACGAATGCAATCCCCACTTAATTGGTAGTTGGCTTGCGAGAAGTTCGCATGAGCAAGAATTTCATAAAATAAGGGAAGATTAGGATCATAAAGAGGGATATGAAGGCCAGCGAGAATTTGACCAAGTGAAACTATGATTTCTTTATCATCACAATGATGGTGAGAAAACAATTTAGCGGAAAGAATAGATTTATCTCCTTGATTGGGAATGGTGGATAATGTAAAACCCTTCTCTTTGAGAATCTTCTGAGTTTCTTCAAAGGAAGTTTCATATTTACGACCACTTGGAGGCATTTTAAGTATGGGAATGAAGAAGAAATTAAAGATTGAAAGAGGTAGAAACAAGAAAATTTACAGCAGCAAGAGAGGAATTTACGGAAGAACGGTGAAGAAGAGTTGCAGAAAAGATAAGAAGAAAAGTGAAAAAGAAGGGAAGAGAAGAATATATAGAGAGAGAAGAATTCTCGAAAAGATAAACACATTTAATGCGAAGAGTAGACGTGAACGGATGAGAAATATCGGTTGAATAAGACGTGTCAAGAAATGGATGGAAGGAGAGATACATGAGAAAAATTCTGCGTAAAATACAGAATCATGTTAGTTCATAAGAATATGGAAAGATGAACAGTTGCGGCATTTTGAAGTACAATTTATCATGACATTCTCCCCTTTGCAGAGAAGACATGAGAATAGGCAAGATGTAGGATCAGAATCTCGCAACAACAATATTGTTGCGAAACCTTCATCTACAATACACTGCGAAGACATCGCAGAATGATTACAGAAATGACGTAACAAATAACGTCAGCATAAACACGAGAAAGATGTGAAGATCTAGCGAGATTTAGGAATATCGTGAAAAGAACATTTGTATGCTTGCGAGAATATCGCAAGCCAGATCCGAAAATAAAGGTCAACTTAGCTGTCATCCACTATGTAATACCCTATATAAATAGCTGAATAGGCTTAAGGCAGAGAGATCTTTTTAGAGTGGTGAGAAAGTTTTGAGGAGAGAGAAAGTCTAGAACAGTGGTTGTATTCTTGATTTCATTTCCTTCTTGTAAAATTTCACAAGTCAATTAATAAAAAGTGTAATTGTTGATCTAAAATATTTGTTGATTATCATGAATTCTTGTGAGGTATGTATTGTAGGAATTCCTGCAACTACACTACCGAACCCTAGACCAGGAATCTTCGTTTTCACTTTCCATCTAGTATACGTACCATCAAACGTTTAAACCTAGATTTGAACAACCACCATCAACCGTAGCAGTTGATAACTTATATAGAAAAAAATGAGCCGAAGGCTCAAAACAAAAAAGGTTATATAACTTAATGAAACCAATGGATATATTTCTCAGAAGTTTAAGGTTTTCTTCCTTCCGTATACATCTTAGATGCCTATTGAGTGAAAATTATTAATAAAACACCATGAATCATTATTGATTGAAAATATTGTAATTATCTTCTACATAACAAACTGTAGCATCAGAGATAAAAGAAAAGTTGGATAACTGGTTAAATTGTTTGTTCTATTAACACGCGATTGTAATCATACATGGTTAAAATTTCGATTTATATTCTAATAAAACGTAAAACAATTTATTATATTTCCACCCTAAATTCTTCCCTCCTCGCATCAGTTTCTTCCCTCCTAATAACATTACTCAGGTTTTATTAAAAAAATAAACTTAAGAATGCAAGGGACCCTTCATCTTTATCAAAAATGCATGTAAAACTTTCTGAAGGTAATAACATAAAATATTTTAAATTGGTTAACCTTTCATGTTAACGGAAGGTCGCTCTAAAAGTTATCTAATCAAATTGATTACCATAACCTCAAATTGACTTAGTCTAAAGTGTCCTTCAAAAAACTAAAATGATCTCAACTCTCAAGTTTGAAGAGCAACCACATTAGGCATTAGGGGAAATTGATGATAAGCAGGGATTCCATTATATTGTGGCCAATGCTTGTGGTACCCTACATAAAATTTGAATATATATGCATCTTAATAGTTTGACAGTTGACAATGTACGAATTCGCTTGCTCCGCTAGAAATGCTGAAACAAGCAGGAAAATTAGCTAAACCAAGTTTCGGTGTCGGGGTTTTTCGTGTTGAGGTTTTGTTCCGAATACAAAACTATATGGCTGAAAACAGACTTTAGGTAACAGTTTTGCAGCAGAAAACAGTGATCTAATGCTGTCAAAACCGTGGCTAAAGGACAGTTTCGGGTTTGGAATGTCTACAAGGTTTACTAGGATTAGGAAACTTGTATGACGGTTTGGAAGAGTATTTTCCAAGTTTAGGGTTTCCTAATTAAGGTGTGAGTCTATTTTTAGGAGTTCTCTAAGACTTGGGGAGCAAGGATTTGTCTACTATATAAGAGGGCTTATATTGTGAGTAGAAATCCATTCTCTTGGTTAATTCTCTTGGAGAATCCTCTCTTTATGAGAGTATTCGGGTCACAACCGTTGTGTCCTACAATGGTTCGTGATGGGGCAAAATTAATGTGAGAAAAGAGACTTGTAGTGAGAACGGGTATGGGAGAAATCAAGGGTTCATGTGGGAGAAGCAAGAATTCATGATGTTCTTCATGTTCTTGTCTAAAGTCAGACCAACCATAGCGGTAGAAGTTTATGGAAGAAGAAGAACAAAGGAAGAGGTAAACTCTTCGTAATATGTCTTGTTGTTTCTAACGTTTAAATCTAGTGGGTTATATAACTAGTTGATTGTATGATGTGTGGGATGTAATAACTTGTTAAAATAATGAAAGATTCTCGGGGTAGTTTTGGCCGTGGATGTAGCCTACATAGGTGAACCACGTAATCTTTGTGTCGTGTGTGATTGTCCATATCGTATTGATTACATATTCGTGCTAGTATTATCCGATCATGCTAATCTAAAGATGTAAGAGACGGATTCGAGCTAAGTTATCTAAAGTAGGATATTTCGTGGAATTGAATTTTATGGAAACATGCCGGTTCGAGATGAACGTAACCTCGGTTTCTCGACAAGTGGTGCGGTGAGCGTGGATAAAGCAGAATGATATAGTTCATGAAGATGATGAGTAAATCAAGACCGAACAAAGAATAGGATGACATCAAGAAAGAGTCGACAACTTTGCTTGATGTGACTATGATTCGTTTTGAAGGTGTTTTCTTTGCAAGAGAAGATCGTTCGTGGGTTCAACTAGCGTCTGCAAATATTTTCAGGAGAATGTTTTGAATCATGGTGGTGCTAGGTGACAATCGTTTATACACAACATATGAAGATTGTAGCATGTTTTTTTCTACATGGAGGATGACTCAAGATTGTTGGTTCTTGGAGTTGGTGAAGTCCGTCTGGAATTGTTTAATGGCTCAGTTTAAACAATGTCAAGTGTTAGACATGTGTCGAAGAAGAAGTATTCTACGAAGGTGGAATAATGAGTGGTCATGGCGACGAAGTAGTTTGATACAAGTCATGCAGAAACTTGTATAAATTATATGAAGAAGTTGTTTGTGGTGAGGCTAGAAGATCGACAAATAGCGATTCCGGTGGTGCAAGTGCAACGGAGGAATTTGGCTTAGGTGGTGGTTCAAGCTCAAAGTACAACACAATTTTGATTCGTGCTAGTGATGATGTCCGCGAGGATGGCCTTGTATAAGGTGGTAAACATTCATGCTTTGTTGGAGTGAAGATGAAGGTTTTGTTCACGTCACAAAAGGTGGTGATTGTTGAGGTTTTGTTCCGAATACAAAACTATATGGCTGAAAACAGACTTTAGGTAACAGTTTTGCAGCATAAAACAGTGATCTAATGCTGTCAAAACCGTGGCTAAAGGGCAGTTTCGGGTTTGGAATGTCTACAAGGTTTACTAGGATTAGGAAACTTGTATGACGGTTTGGAAGAGTAATTTCCAAGTTTAGGGTTTCCTAATTAAGGTGTGAGTCTATTTTTAGGAGTTCTCTAAGACTTGGGGAGCAAGGATTTGTCTACTATATAAGAGGGCTTATATTGTGAGTAGAAATCCATTCTCTTGGTTAATTCTCTTGGAGAATCCTCTCTTTATGAGAGTATTCGGGTCACAACCGTTGTGTCCTACAATGGTTCGTGATGGGGCAAAATTAATGTGAGAAGAGAGACTTGTAGTGAGAACGGGTATGGGAGAAATCAAGGATTCATATGGGAGAAGCAAGAATTCATGATGTTCTTCATGTTCTTGTCTAAAGTCAGACCAACCATGGAGGTTGAAGTTTATGGAAGAAGAAGAACAAAGGAAGAGGTAAACTCTTCGTAATATGTCTTGTTGTTTCTAACGTTTAGCGCTAGTGGGTTATATAACTAGTTGATTGTATGATGTGTGGGATGTAATAACTTGTTAAAATAATGAAAGATTCTCGGGGTAGTTTTGGCCGTGGATGTAGCCTACATAGGTGAACCACGTAATCTTTGTGTCGTGTGTGATTGTCCATATCGTATTGATTACATATTCGTGCTAGTATTATCCGATCATGCTAATCTAAAGATGTAAGAGACGGATTCGAGCTAAGTTATCTAAAGTAGGATGTTTCGTGGAATTGAATTTTATGGAAACATGCCGGTTCGAGATGAACGTAACCTCGGTTTCCCGACATTTCGATCATCTTCTATACTGCTGCTTATATACTATAACTGTACCCCATTTACATGCTTATAAAATAGATACAAGCAAAATGAAAAACTAATAGTCCATTCGTTAGGTGGATTGGTAGTCCGATGCTCGTGTGTATGACTAGGTAGCTAGTAAGCAAAAAGTAAACAAATACTTAGCAATTGATAGTTTAAGCAAAAGTTTACGACTAACTAGGACGCTAATATAAAATTACTGTATTCAATCAAAAGTAAAATAAGAAAAACGAACCACAAAATCTCTAAAGTCTGCCCACCAAAAAGAAAAAATCTCCGATATCCCAAATGAGCAAAAGTCAAAAGCCAAATTCGGATATATATGAGTCCTCTCCTTGTTATTTAGCCAACTCAAAAGTGGTAGTCAGTTGATGTGTTATTCTCTCAACAGAATCTTTTTGGTTGTTTTTTTTTAAAACTAAACCAAGTTAGCTTGGATGATCATAACAGTCGGACCCTCGGTTATCACTTATCGTGCAGTATTGCAATCTCTAACATTGGGCGGTCGCGCACTCGCGCGTTTATAAGTGGTTATGTGTTTGCCATGATTTTTTTCTTTATATGGAATGCATGCAATCTTGATCACTTTCACAGCTCTACGCCTCTATTTTCCTCTAAAGTATTTCCAGTTAAGATGATACAGGACGAAAAGGAGAAAGAAAGGGTAATAATGCCGACTATGTAATGTGTACGAACCACGTATACACTCCACATAAAGTGGAGAAGAAGATCAAGCACACAAGATAGAGATCAAATTAGCTTTTTCTTTTTGCTTTTTACGTTGGACTCTGGAGGGTTGTACTGGTTATAACAAGTAGGGCATGTTACTTGTTGATACAGATAGGTTTCGGACAAGTGCTAGCTAGCTAGCAACAATGTTACTTAGATAGGGTCCATTGAGTTGTGCGTTGGACCCTGAGTTTGAGGAATAATGGCAACATGGCATAGTGCTATTTTAGGCCCCAGTCTATGCTTAACAACTTGGCCAACATCGGGTATATGGTGGTTTCTGCCCCTGCCTATATGCATGCAACTTGGGAAGTTATTGAATCCTTTACCTTGCTGCCGGTCTTGGAGTAGGAATCCCATCTTATGGATAATTAGCTTCCCCGTAGACTTTCTGTTCTTTTGGGACGACAGTAACAAAAGCATAAACAGTTCGGTGAATTGTTAGATAGGATTTTGAATGGATATAATATACTTATATATTATTAAGTACTTCTTTGTAAGAGTTCTGTTGGGTGCAATAATCAAAACAAAAAAAAATCAAATAAGCAAAAATTATTGATGATTATCTCCTTTGTAATGGAAGTGATGGATTTGAAGAATCGAGCAAGCTTCCCATATCTCCAGAACAGCAGAACAACAACAAGGAAAAACTTTGAAAAACAGAGTGAGTCACGTGTTCAACACGTTGCCCTTAAGATATTAGCGCCCGGCTACACTCAAGAGTGATGCTATAGCCCTCACAGGACGGATATCTCCAGGATAAAAAAACCCTACTACATCTACTACTAGCATATGTAGTAGATGCTCAACTTGAGCTTGGCAACTCCGAAAAAACCGTTAAGGAAGGAAAATTGCGAACGTTTGAGAAAACAATATAAAATATTTATTCCCTTGGGGTCCCTCTAAATATAGAGCAAACTCTTTCCCATAGATTTTATAAAAGTAGTGAATTTGTTTATATAATTGACAAATACAACTTAAGAAGAAAAAATCCCCGATGTGGGACTAAAATATTTATATAGTCTCTTAAAACAACTAAAACGTGGAAACTCCACAATGTGGGACTAATAAGCCTTTCATTCACAAAAGAAAACAATAAATTATAATTTTATTAAAACCTTAAAAATCATTTTTTAGTAATCGTTTTCCAACAATCCCCCACATGAATGAAAACTCAATAAAACATGAATAACACAGATAGCTCTTGGTAAATCAACACCCCAATCCCACGACCGAACTGGATGAACAGACAGACAGATCGTGCAAGTGTTGAAATCATACTAGTCATTTCTACGTCCTCTCCCTCACACAAAAGTGTGTTGACCCCAGGGTCATACTATAGATTGCACAAATCATAATAGTATAGAGAGCTTTCATCTTTAGTTCTCACATGGTGAGACTAAAGGTATCTTTCACCAAAGTGAAAAAGCATGAACTAGTGAACCCTTAGTGACCCTTAGGTCCTAAGTTCCAGTAATACCAAAACCATCAAAAACGAAAATCATATAAAAAAAGCAGGAAATACCATTTTAGGCATATGTATCCATGAGGTTTTGAACCTTTGCTTAGTGAGATATTACCAGAATTACTTGCTAGAGACAGTGAACTATGTCTTGAACTGCTAGCGTTTGATGTAATTCGCGATAACAACCACAGATGATATCTTCAAGGTTGCTGCCAAGCTCGTGCTGTTTTGTCCAATTTGGCCCTAGACATGTCCTGTTTCTCAGAATGTTCTAGAGAATCAAAGCTCATATTCTCATAGGAAGCGGCCCTACTTCCTCATTCAGATAGGTGAGTTTCCATAAAGAGTGTTACTGCTACACCCCACTTCAATCTTAAATTGAAACTATAGAACTCATTAAGACTTCTTAAAAGTCATCCTTCACATGCAGTCACACTATCACGTCTACACCATAGGGAAGGGACAGAGAATGAAATTCTCTGATAGTGTTTACCTTTACCCACCACAAATTAGTTGTCTCATTAGAAACCTTGATCTTGGGATACCCAGTCAGCAAGTTTGAGTATCCTTCATGGCAAGTTTAATTTGTGAGCTTAAGCCCCTTCCCGTCGATGCAATTCTAACTATCTCTTTGGATAAACCTTTCGTCATATGTTGCGCGATATTCTCCTTGGACTTTATCCAATCAATAGAAATAACGCCGATTGAGATTAGTTATTTTTAGCTTTAGCTATAATAGCTTGGCTAACACAATGTATAGATATAGCTAGCACATGCCTATGCCAGAGAGCAATGTCTTTTAAAAAGCATCTTAGACACTCGCCCCCCTCTCGTGCTTTATCTAACGCAATACTCTCATATTCTATAATGAATTGAGAAGTATATGTCTGTTTGGAAATCTTCCGAAAACAAACCCTAATGCTAGAGTGAAACCATATCCACTCGTAGACTTAGACTCCTCTGAGTCAACTATCCAGTTTGCATCATAAAGTCCCTCAAGGACAACAAGATACCTTTCATAAATCAAATAAAAGGTAATATAGTATTTTAGGTACCATAATACTCTACTCAGTGCATCTGAATGCTCTTGCTCTGGACTAAAATTATATCTACTTAACTTACTCACAATATAGGCAATGTTTGGACTCTTACAGTTCATAAAATTTATCAGACATCCTATAACTCTTGGATATTCACGTTAAGATATTCCACTACCCTTATTTTTCTTGAGTCTACAAGAATAATCATACGGAGTACAGGAAGGCTTACAATCAGACTGATTGTATCTCTTAAGCATAATTCAACATAATGAGAATGACTAAGACTATAAATGTTTGATTATCTTCTAATCCTCATCCCTAAGATTACATCAAAAGGGCCTAAGTCTTTCAAGTCAATGTTCTCATTCAGTGCATGTTTTAGTGGAATTAATCACATCTATGTTTGTATCAAATATAAGCATATCATCAACATACAAGCATACAATCACAAAGGAATCCTTAACAAGTTACTTGTAAATATACTTGTCAGATTCATTAACTTAAATCCACTACACATTATTACATGATCAAATTGTCCATGTCACTATTTACGTGCTTATTTGGAACCATACAAATATTTATTCAACTTACAAACTTTGTCTTCATAACCTTTCACCAGAAAGTCCTCAGGTTGGTCTATGTAAATTTATTTATCTAATTCACGGTTTTAGAAAAGCTGACTTAACATCCATATGATGTATCTCCAAGTTGTTTATGGCATCAAAAGCAATTAGCATCTCAAAGGAACTAATTCTCGTCACGGGTGAATAAGAAGAAAATTTACTCCTTCTTTTAGTTTATAGCCTTTAGCTATCAACCTAGCCTCATATTTTTCCACAGTTCCATTTACCTTACGTTTCCTCTTAAAGACTCATTTACATCATATGGTCTTACTCCCTAGAGGTAAATTAATAAGCTCTCAACTCTGGTTATGATGGATTGAGTCCATTTCTCTAAATGAATCTTCTTACCAGAATGGGGTTTCAGTAGATGGCAAGGCTTCTTTACAAGTATGGAACTCAGACTAAGCTAGGAATATTATGAAGTCAGGTCTCTAAGAAGTCTCAGTTCTAATCCTTTTACTTCTCCTTGGATCAACGCTACTTCATCTTCTTTCGAAGGTATATTCTGACTAGTTGAAAGACATCTAGGGGATCAACAACACATCCCTAAGAAGAGACATGTTTCAAAATAATCATGTTCAAAGAACTCAACATCCCTAGACTCCATAAAAATATTCACACCAATGTCAGAAATAGTATAACTCGCAACCAAAAACTATGCAATAAGATACTTAGGATATCTTATCTAAACACCCCCACACTTTGACGCGCGTATGCATAAGAAGGTTGTATATCTTTCCATAATCATATGGAGTTTTATATGATCCTTTAAAGATTACTCTAATCAGGATATAACAAAATTAGAGGACGACTTCCCCCCACAAGTTGGCGGTTAATTCTTTAATCAACATGGCATAAATCATCTCATTAATGGTTATGTTCTTACATTCAACTATACCATTTGACTACGGTGAATTAGGAGGTGCAATCTCACGAATAATGCCATTTAACAAGTAAACTTTTCCTATATGAATTTTATACTTGCCATCATGTTTAGATCTAACCATTTTAGTGGTAACATATACTTCGTTTTCAAATTCAAATTTATACCCTTGAGGCTTCTAAGGCATCATCCTTACCCCTAAGCAAGTATACAAGAGAGTACCTAGTACAATCATCTATGAAAGTTATAAACCACCTTTTACCACCTTAGTTTGGGTTGATTCATCTCAACTAGGTCTAACTAAATTAATTCTAAGGGCTTAGAATTACTCTGAACATTTGTGCTAAAAGGTTTTGTAGCATATTGATTTCACTTTTGTATTCAAAATCCAAACTAAATTTGGGTATGCAACCTATGCTAGGAAGTTTATGCATTGACTTATAATTTTACGGTTCCAAGTCTACCATGCAAAAAATTCAAAGACACACAAAAGAAAGCACCAGAATCAATATTTTCCTTTAAGCTTATATAGACCCTAAGTCTATAACCGTTGCCTAAAAAATCACTGCCCTTAGTTATAACAAGTTTTCCACATTTAATTAAGATCTTCAATCTTTTACCATCTTCAAGAGAACAAGATACAAGATTCTTGCATATGCTCGGAACATGAAAACTTCATTCAATGTGAGAATATTACAAATATGAGCTTTTGCTCAACCTTTCCCTTTTATGCAACCTCTGTCGCAAATGATTTACTCATACAGAGTTTCTCAACATCCTCTATCCTCTGATAGAAGGTAAACATGTCTCTGTTTCAAAATACATGCTTGGTAGCTCCAGAGTCCACCCACCAACCTCTCACATTGGTTATTAGAATAACTTCTGACATCATGCCACTGAAATCGTTCTAGTTTGTTTCAACTAAATTAGCATTAGCTTTCTACTTATTAAGGTTTTTACGTTGTCTACAATTTACTGCCCTATGGCCAGAAATTTTACAAATATAACAATCACTCTTAATTAAAGTAATGCCGTATTCAGTTTTACGAAACATACCTTTTTTATGAAGACTACGCTTAGAGTTGTGTTTGATGTTCTCGCCTTTGTCATTTTTGGAAGAATTGTGTTCATCCACATGCGCCTAGTAGCCATGTTCCTTTTCAATTTCATGTCACGATCTTCGTTTATACCCTGACCACGGACAAGGTAATTTCTCAATCACCTAATACACCACATCTCACAAACCTCAGTTCTGAAACGGAAGATAAAATATGAACTTCATTTGAACCACCATATCAAAAAAAAAAAAAAAAACTCATGGTTACCCCATAAAAACTACTTTAGTCAACAACAAATTTCTGCCAGTCAGAATTTTTCAGGAACGTTTCTCTGTTTTGTAAAATATCAAAAAAATACTTTTACAATTCCAAAAATTCTGAAAGTTTTCGTAGGTAACTATCAGGATGTCCACTACGTTGTGTCAAAAGGGTTCATCGAAATTCCTTCTAGGTTGAGAGATAAATTCGAAACTCTACAGCTGACCGAAAATTCGTTTTTTGTTTTTCACTCCATAATTAACATCCATGATTATTACAAACTTCTAATGTCTTAAGATTGTTGGGTGCAATAATCAAAACAAAGAAAAATCAAATAAGAAAAAGTTATTGATACTTATCTCCTTTGTAATGGAAGTGATGGATTTGAAGAATCGAGCGAGCTTCCATTTCTCCCCATATCTCCTGAACAGCAGAACATCAACAAGGAAAAACTTTGAAAAACAGAGTGAGTCACGTGTTCAACACGTTTCCCTAAAGACATTAGCGCCCGGCTACACTCAAGAGTGATGCTATAGCCCTCACATAACGGATATCTCCAGGATAAAACACCCTACTACACCTACTACTAGCATATGTAGTAGATGCTCAACTTGAGCTTGGCAATTCCGAAAAAATAGTTAAGGAAGGAAAATCGCGAAAGCTTGAGAAAACAATATAAAATATTTTTTCCCTTGGGGGTCTCTCTAAATATAGAGCAACCCCTTTCTCATAGATTTTACAAAAGTAGTGAATTTGTTTATATAATTGACAAATACAACTTAAGAAGAAAAAATCTTCGATGTGAGACTAAAATATTTATATAGTCTCTTAAAACAACTAAAACGTAGAAACTCCACAATGTGGGACTAATAAGATTTTCATTCACAAAAGAAAACAATAAATTATTGTTAGAAAATCTGGGTTATAAGCATGCATCCAACCAAATCAATCATTAAAAAACAAGACCCATATTCTAGATTATCAAAATAACACAAGAGATGGTTGAGACAATTTATCAAATACCTGGTGAGTAGCAATCCTCTTTCTCCAATTTCAGCAACCAATGAATCCACAATTCACAAAACAGTCAATACAACAATTATAGAGAACAAGGATTAGGATTACCAACTTAATTTGTGTATAGAGGCGAGGTACTCCTCTTTCCTAAAAACTTTAACTTCCCGTCACTGGTGCAAAACGAATTCGGAAGTAAGTCTAGCCAGGATACAACAATACCTTTGATGTTAACATGCACTCGAATAACATCAAAACAATCGAACTTAAAGCAGCAGCAAACTCTCTTCAATTAGACTCTAATGCAAGTTTATTTTCAGTAAAACAATGGATGCTTTTTCTGGTTTTTTTCTGTGTCTGTACGTTAAGAACATTGGGTTCTTATAATGCAAAAAATGACGGTTCACCAATGGTTGTGACCCAAACTGAAAGGTCACGTTGGTTGGGAACATGCACAAGTTTATTCATCTTTGGAAACGGATTTGGGGGCCGTCCAAATCTAGATTTCCTACAATTATAATTTTATTAAAATCTTAAAAATCATTTTTTAGTAATGGTTTTCCAACAAGTTCTTGTGAAAGAAAGAAAAGGAAGTGCAGGTGTTAACATAAGGAATATTCTTCTCCTGGAGGAAAGGAGTCTTGAATGCTAGATGGATCTAAAATTTCTTTCACCCTATCTAAAGCTAACTAGGTAAGGCTAAGATTCCAGTGGAGTAGAGAATTGACGTAGACCATGCAGCCAACCGTCCCTTTTACATAAGGAACTTGCGAAATTCCCTCAATCTAGTCCTAAAGCTCCCGAAGTGGCTAGTAGCCAAGTAGTACAATAAGTAGTGATAGGTCGATAGGGTAAGGGTTTATTAGCAACCAAAATCCAAGGGCGATCATAGCCATACTCCATTAGTCAACAACCTATTATTATGCAAATATCAACTCCACTGTCACTGATGAGGCTCTCTCATCAGTGATCTGTCCCTAAGTCAAAAAAAAAAGTCCCTAAGTCAACCTTTGATGTCGTCCATCCATATGTTATGTGTATCCATGGTGTATATAACATATCAAGAGTCTTCTTAAATAGTACTCCAGAATACTCTTCCCACTATGGGTGCAAGTTACTCGACCATCTAAACTTGAGATAATCTATGAATGTGAATTCCTTCGAAAAATAATGGGTCCTACATAAAAACCATTTTCTAACCAAAATGAGTGATAGTCATATAACGATATCGTATTTAATCAATGTGGAAATCTTGGCGTATAGGATGTATTTTCGGCGACAAAAATGTAATGTCTCACATTTTCAAAAGAAGTAGCAAACATATTGAGAATGACAATGTAATAACTCACCAGTGGTAAGGTGGTCTAGAATATTATTGTTTGGGTTTTGTGGAGGGAAAGGAACTGTCACACCTTTGAAGAAAAATACAATTTCAATACTGATGAAGAGTTGTGCACAAAAGCTAAATCTCTAGTGCCTCCTATTTTGTACGTACCTGGAGTATTGTTTTTGGTTATCTTTTTTTGTATTTTCATTTATTTTTTCTTTACTACCTCTTGTTCTCTGAATAAATCTCTCTTATGATAAAAAAAAAAATGTAGAACGGACCGAAATCTGAGTAGCAAACACTAACTTTGTTGGTATAAAAAGAATGTAATTGTGACGTAGTAGCAAGTTAAGTTCATCTTTACGAGAGTTGTGTTTGTTTGTTTATTTTTTTCCTGGACAAAAAGATAACGATTTGTTGCTACACTAATCTCATATGAACTCACAGATCTCACTCTTCCAAACTGGTTTACAATGATCAAAATCTGCGACCTTGTTTTTATGTTTTTTTCTTTTTATATAACTCGACCGGGGACTTCACATGTAGTAAAATCTGAAAGAACAGTCACAGAATTATTTGAAACTACTTTTGTTTTATTTATTTTTCTCGATAATAACGATAAGAAAAGTAAACATTGAACAAAGAAATGGGTGCAAGGAAAGAAATACAAACGGACATCACTAACCAGTAACCACCAAGTACATACCTTGCTAAAGGTATCGAAAATACCGCTTAACAAAATAAAAAACAACTTACTCAAATAAATTACTTAACCAAAGAGTCTTTTAAAACAAAAATTCAATAAAAGACCCAAAATACATTCAGATTCATCATAAAACCGAAAACATATGATTAATGGAAAGACAAAGTTGCAAGCTGATGATGACGCTGTAGATTCTGTTGGTAAAATTGCTGATTATTCACTTCTTTGTCTATACGTGCTCGCAGACGAAGAAAATCACATATGGAACAAGGAAGTACTAACGGACCATTTGCTTGGTATCCATAAACCTCTTGTGCCGCATCTAAAAGTTGTTTGAATAGCGAATGATATAAGTAGGATATCGGAATCACAAACCGCTGAAATCCACCTTCATCTTCTAATCCGACTTGAACCGCTAGCCATCCTTTTTTCACCTTATTCATTTTCTTCTCCTCTTGCATCGCAGCTTTTCTGGACAACATGTTTACTCTTATATTTCCTAAACAATCTCTAATATATTAGATGAAGTTAGATGAAGGGATGAGTTTGAGAATATTTCGTACAAATATACTTGAAATTGAAGACTCGAGAAGGGCTTTTGTATATGCAAAGGAGAAGAAAAGAGAGTGAGGATTTTATTCTGTTGTGCAAACTTGAGTTCAAGGAGGCCTTATATAGGCGAGGGTGAGAACTCAGAGAAGGGCTATGTGTGCGCATGTGTGGTGCACTTAATGAGGATTTGCATTTAAATGAGGATTTGCATTTAAAAATGGCTGGTGGCTCCCTAAAAATGTCACTTTTAAGTTTAGGGTTTTTTTGTTATTGCATGGACCTTATTCTTTCCTTGTTGTTTTTGCCCTCTCTCACATTCTTTATTTTAACTTGCTTGGTTGCTTGTTGTGCATGCGTATGTTTAGTCTTTTTGGTTATGGAATGATTTGCAGGACAGGACAGGTAGTTTAGATGATATGGACCTACCAACCATGTTGGATGATGACAATGAGATATTTTCTGCATTGTTTGATCGCAGAGAAATTTAATAAAGTTGTATTACCGCTGCAGTAATAATAACTGTAGATGAGTAACACTAACAGAAGTGAAAGAATTAGCAACAATGATAATGTTGATTCCCTTTTGGCCAAAATTAACAATGAGCTAAACTAGTTTCATGGATGCTCTGCGGCCAGTTAATGAGTTTTATTTGTGATGGCATTTTAGTTTCGGGGGATCATTCAACGGCTGATTAGCTTCAAACAACTTTCTGTATCTAGCTTAGCAACTTCCTTTTCTAATTAAGCTATTGCTCGTAGTGTTGGAATCTTGCAACAATGAACAACACGTTAGATGTATCAAAATAATATGTAAAGAACTAATCCGAAACAACTCTACCGAAATAATTTGACAAAGACAGAATCACAGGCTCAACAAGTTGTCCTTAACACATTAGTTTGTGGGTATACTCGAGTTGAGTAATGCTAAACCCCTCACAGCGAAGATGTGTCTAGGATAAGACTGCCTGATATAACTTGAGTTAGCACAACACAAGTTACCCTCTCTTCGAACTCAGCAACGGGGATGGAAGTAAAACCGTATGGAGAAAACCCTAGAACAAAAGAAGAATTTTCGGTGTATAGAAAACAGAATTTCGAGTTGTATTTAAAGGAGAAGATACTTGCAAATCAAGTTAGGTTTTGGTTTAATTCCTAAAAGTAGTAAAACACCTAAAAGGAATTTACCCATAAATAAAACTCTAAAAATATTTTAGGAATTAATTTCCTAAAGAAAAACTCGCACAAAAGAAGAACTGGGTGCATGGCATACACACATATCGCATATGTCAAAATATATTTTTTTGCGCACCAGCTCCACCCACAATGTTGTTTTACAACATATCCATAAGCATATGGTTATATAGTGTAGCTCCTTCTCTATTATACCCAATGTGGGACTAAATAGAGATTCATTTACTCATAAAATGAGCTAGTATCCTTAAACCCATAGGTCACTAGATCAAACCACACCAAGACCAAAATATTTTTTTTATTAGAACTCATTTTTCTCCAACACGTAGTTAGGTTAAGATCCTAATCACATCATCATTGATCCACAATTAAATTAACAAATCACAATTAATATCACTATCCATTTGTCACTATATCTAATTGATTGATTGAGTGCAACAACATAAAATATCATATTTTTCAGATTATTGATATGAATGAATAGTTAATTAAGCTAAAGAATCACCTTAGTGCTTGTATATGATAATGTCAGAAACTTCTGATTTGCTTTTCAAATTCATAGGACAAGTATTGTCAATTATATTAAACGCATTATCCAACTTTAGAATTACCGTTGTCACCTGAAACCTCCACATTTTTTTAATGTGTTTAATTCTATTTGCTATTGCGGTTGTAGCCTAGTTAGGACTGTCAATTGATAAACCTCTTCGAGTCATTTGGATATTATCCGAAATTCCGGATAACGGATATTGGATACACATATCTTATCAGATATTCCTATTTTAATGAAACGGATAGGGAAAATGCATTATTTTATAAGATAATATTTGATATCTGTTAAAGAATGTATATGTATTTTTATTTATTATATTTTTTTGAATAATATATTTAGTTGTTAACTTGGTAGTATGCGAAGATGTAGAAATAAAAGTATTAAGGAGGAACAAAAATACAACTAGTTTTGATGGTTGTGAGAAAAGCGGAGGATTTTTCAATTCTGGTAGAGAAGATTTGAGTTATGTTTAAATCTGATTTAATGTAGTAATTTATAAAGTGAAATTTTTGCATTTGATAAGGTATTTGGTTTTATTTAGTTGAATTTCCCTAGGTTTATTTGATTTTTTTTTATAAATTATGAAATGTAAAGAAAGACAAAAAAAAATGTAAATTATTTTTATTATAATGAAATATTGCCGGATAATATCGGATATCCGAAATTGTTATCGAAACGGATACGGAAAATATTTTTGAATATCTATCGGATATCCGCTAATCCTTATCGGTAACGGATATGGTAGGGGCCATATCCATTTCGATAAGTACTATTGACGGGTCTAAGCTTAGTTGATTTTTTTTTTGGTTAACAGGTAAAGAACTATAAGATAAAACATGTATAAAAATATTGGAATACAAGAAGAAGAAAAATAAGATGAAGAAAATTCAATAATAGAAGTTGATGTAAGACATTAATAGACGAGAGCCTCTTTCCGATAACGTTGCAAAAGAAACAAAAGTGATTGTAGGATAAGAAATTCTCTCAATTTCACCATAATTGGAGGCGCTTCCCCCTCCATCAAGCCCTAAGGAGTACTTTTCTCAGATGAAAGCTTCTTCTTTTTCGATTTGAAGTTTTGAAGGGAAAATGCTGAAACTCAGAATCCTAGTTTCAACTGGCCATTCATGATTCTTCCAAAGCATCAATGATTATTCTGCAATGATAAAAGTTACCGATGAAACACCTAGATTGATTGATATACCAACTATATTTTTCTCCCCGGGTGAACTTAAGTCTCAAATTGATATTTGTGAATCTTTTGTTATTGGTTTTTTGTGGGAAAGAAATTTCCTTCCCTATTTGTAAAAGAAAGTTTATCATAAAAATTGAAAGCTGACCCAGGGTGATTTCTCCATGACCATTCACAGAGCTCAAGAAATTCTATTTAAGTGTGTGCAAGAAGAAAATACAACAAATATTTTAGAGTTAGGCTCTTTGTACATTGCTAATAGGCTTTTCCTAATTTGACGACGGTCAAGATTTCTTAAGTAACATATAGAGCCATCAACAGAGTCCATGTATGGATGAATCTTATGGATGTCAAATACACCTATGGAATTCAGCAAAGATCTCTAACTTAGTTGGTAAACCAATAATGACAGGCTCTCAAACTTCCGTGAGAACTAGGATGCCATTTGCTAAAGTTTATGTCGAGGTTGATGCAGATTGATCATTCCGAATCGAACTTTTATGAAGATTTGGTTTTTGATTACTAAAAGAAAATACTAAGACAAACTAATTATATTTGATTTTTGGTTTATCAAGGAGAGATGATTCTAGGGTTTTGGATTCCACTACTTCCAATATTTGTAAACTCAATAACAATTTCCTTGACAAAATACTCCTAATTTACTCAAAACAATTTCGAACCCAATCTCATGCTTTGGAAGATAAAACGTTACAAGCTCTTTTTATGACTCTCGCCACTATTCTAAGGCCAAATTCTCCTTCGCTTATAAAATAACGGTATTTAAACTACCCAAAACAATTTTCACGAAGCATATAAAGAAGAGAAAATTCTTAATAATTTTAAAATCACAATATTGGAGCATTTTTGTCAAAGAAAATAATTACTAAAAATCACGCATCAAAAATAATTTCTTCCAAAATCCTAAAAAAAGAAATCTAGCAACTCATGAATCGAAAACTGGAGAAAACTAGATTAATCATTGTATTCAAAAGAGTATAAGATGCTTACAATGATTCTGCAATCGTTAAAGATGTTTAGCTACGAAAACTGAACAGCTAAAGAAGAAAACATCCACTGCGCGTTTCAGCAGCCAAAGGATTTTTTCTACTGAAATTCAACGATAGAAGTCTTCTGTGGTTCTATAGACTATTTCTGAGACCGCTGTTGCGACTATCCCGAGCGTACCTTTGTTCTTCATGTTCTTGATTAACAGCAGCAACAACAATTTTTCAAACCTTGTGATATTTCGAATCCTAGCTATATATTTCTTCTCCAAAGTATCTGTATGCCTTCTATGAATTAGACCCTCTCTATTTATACACAACAGGATCGATAAATCCCTAAAAATATTCAATTATTCTTCCGTCCCAAGTCGCGGATTTTCTTTCCTCTTGCCGCGTCCCTGAGTTGTCAAAATAATTTTTCCCAATCTTCTAGCGAATCAAACAGTGGATATCTTTCCCATATCTCTTCATGGCTTCCATTTATTCAACCAAAAACTTCCGTGTAAAGAAAACCGATAATATTCTCACCTCCCTGTGAGATTTAATCCCTTTTTAAGCTCCTATAACACATCATTCAATATCTTGTATATGGTGAGAACATTATCCTGTACCAAATCCCTTGAAAATCTCCCTTAATTTCTTCCAGAATCTCACGTAACTTCCTTGTTTAACAGCAAAATTTCCCGGACTTTCTTTAACTTCCATGTATGGTCGAGAACCCATGATCCAGCCAATTATGATCGAATAAATCCATCATACCAACCCTATCATGCTCTAAAAGGTCTATCCCAAGTCAAAACAACGATCGAATCTCATTCTAACTCGCTGAAAAATCGAACCCTAAATTTGTTTCTTCAAAACCCATTTTCTCGCCAAAATCCGTGAGATCTGATTCATCTTTTGCGGGTTATCTAGCCAATTCTAATCAAAACAAAGACCATTACCATCCTTGTTTCATCCTTAGAAACAAACCCATTTAGTTTTAAAACTTTAGTCTCATCACAACCCATTCAAATCACGAACCCTAATTTTGCAACCATTAAAACCTGATTTCCCGCCAATACTTGAAATTCAAACGGAGAAGATGACCTCCCCTTATCCAATAGCGGTGTCCCTTTAGCATTTTGGGTTATAAATAACAATTCTTGGGGAGAGAATAGTAATTTGTGAGTTACAAGAAGTAATTTTGGGCTATAATATCAAAAACTCCTCTGGGTGTCTTTAACACATTTCTCCGAAGGTTCAAACACCACTTTTCGAATTCTTCCACCAACAGCAACTGTCTCTTACCTCTCAGATCCACTTCTTTTCTTCAATTTCTTTTCATCACTAAAGCTGCCATGCTTTTCATACATAACTCGTATCACTAAAGCCGACATGCTTTTCAGATAGAGATGAAGAAATGAAAGAAAATAATGAGAAATAATTCGCCTCCAACAGTAGTTGCACATGAAATGACACTTTAGCTCTTTTAAGCGACGTTTCTTCTTCTTTTGCTCTAAAGTACCTAAAACTCAAAATTAAACAATACATAATTTACAAGAAGACTTAGAAAACAAAGCATAAACAATAGATAAATATCAAGGTGTTTTAGACACCTATCAGAGCTCCCTTTTCAAATTGATAGTGAGAAATTTGTGGTGGAAGCTAAATTCCTATGAAACCTCCTTCATGCTCTTACTGCAAGAGTTTTGGTTGCTCTAATGCAAAAGTGTATCTGTAACATGCACGAAAAACTAAAACCAAATGGAATCCTAAGAAAAATATTTTTTCTAGCATTCCAATCTAAAGTCTTTCTTCAGCTGCAAGAACTAGTGAATAAAAAATGACAAGAGAGACAGAATCCTTTGCAAATGATGGTAACCATATTCAAAGATTTTCAAATACAGAAGTCATAGGAACTCATGAACATACAATTTTGGTGAATGATGTGGTGGAAATGGATACCAATGAGAAGTTGAGGGGTGTGGTTGGAGTGTTGGAATAATATCAAACCCTTTTTTTTTCTTTCAAAAGTAGATATCTTTAACTAGAAGGAAGAAGAAATTTGCAGTAAGAGTGGTACTCAAACCTGGGTGTAACTAGTTAGTTATTTAAACGTTTTTACTTTCTTAGAGCAAGAGAACATGGGTGGAAAAACAAGAGAAGATGGTAATGATGAATGCTTTGAGGACAATGCTGACATGAGTGATGATTCCAATGAAAAATCTGAATTTGAAGCAGATGATCCCTATGAAGCTTTGGGACTTGAGAAAATGAAGATTAATAAGGAAATCCATTAATATCTGAAAACAAAATTTTGGATAAACATACCAAGGTTAGTGTCTTATTAGGTGTATGGAGGGAATAAAAGTGAAACGAAGAACATATTCAACAATATTGTAGAAAGACAAAAAATCTAAAGATTCAACATAGTTTAGCTAGAATTAGTTGGAGTTTGAAAAACGATTCATTTTAACCTGATACTCAGTGAATAATATCATGGGATATGGAGAATCTTAGAATAGATGCAAAAGCTAATGTCCAGGTACTTTTATTTTAATTATTTTAGAGACATTTTTGTTTATGAGAAAATTTTATATGAACACTATAACACGGGCATAAAGTAAATGAAAAAGCAGGGGTCAAACAACCTCACCCAATATTTCGATTAGCAATCTATATAGACTAATTCTAACATACTTTTAAGAGAATCAACCAGACAGTCAGACTCAATCTTAATAAAAAGTATATCAAGGAGTTAATATTTTTATCTCTAAATTTTATCTTTACTCAAGTAAATAGAAATCTTCGAATCTTTATCAAATACAAGAGAGATATAAACTTGGATGGTACCAAAGACCAATATCCAAGGATCAATCAATTTCTAATCAACAACCAAAGGTTGGATTTCACAATTGATCGATACAACGCACAACATGTGATATTTCAATTATATAACAAAATATAATGCATAATAGAAATAACATAGACACCAGAAATTTTATTAACAAGGAAACCGCAAATGTAGAAAAACCCCGGGACCTAGTCCAGATCGAACACCACATTTATTAAACCGCTACAAACACTAGCGTACTACAAACTAACTTCGGTCTGGACTGTAGTTGAACCCTGATCAATATCACACTGATTCAAGGTACAGTTTCGCTCCTTACGTCTTTGATCCCAGCAGTATACTACACACTTGATTCCCTTAGCTGATCTCACCCACAACCAAGAGTTGCTACGACCCAAAGTCGAAGACTTTAATAAACAAATTTGTATCACAAAAAAGTCTACGATAATCGATAAATCTGTCTCCCACAGATAAACCTACGAGTTTTGTTCCGTATTTTGATAAAATCAAGGTGAACAAGAACTAATCAATAACACGGACTTATATTCCCGAAGAACAACGCAGAATTATTGATCACCTCATAATAATATAAATCGTATGGTAGCGAAACTACATATTGTGGAATCACAAACGATGAGACGAAGATGTTTGTGATTTCTTTTTATCTTGCCCTATCAGAGATATAATCTCAAGCCAATTATTCTATTGAACTCGTACGATAGAAAATGGCAAGATTAGATCGCTCAACTACAAGAGAAGTAGTTTATTATGGCTTCACAATCCCAATGAAGTCTTTAAGTCGTTAACCGACACGGTCTCGAGAAGAAACCTACGGTTAAAGGAGAATCGACTCTAAAAAACCAACAAGTATCACACAAGAGGTGTGGGGATTAGTTTTCCTAGTTGCTTGATGTCTCCTTTATATAGTTTTCAAATCAGGGTTTGCAATCTAAGTTACCTTGGTAACAAAGCATTCAATATTCACCGTTAGATAAAAAACCTAATTTATCCAAGCTAATATCTTTCAACCGTTAGATCGAAAATTAGCTTGTCACACTCACATGATATGTATTTCATTTAGGTTTGAGTATCCTTACCTAAACGTGTACATTCGGTTGGTTCACAAATAGTTAACCAATGGTTAGCCATATGAGTACTTTCATATTAACCGTATTCATCTTTCTCATAACTAGTTTTAATGACTCATAAGAACTAGTTCAAGAGTTGTTCAATTGATTAGGTATTTATACATAGACACAATTGAAACAAAATCGGTTTGATTCATTTGAATCAATTCATGAACAATATAGCCACGGTTTGGAAAGATTGCATTCCTTATAATTTATTGTTTTAAGTTCATGAATTACTGATTTAAGAAATAACGAGCTTGAGTACACGTACGGGTATGCGTACCTTAGCTACCAGATTTGAGTTGGTTTTAGTTTACAAACTCATCAGAATTTTTCGGGTAGAAAAGTTCTGCCAGTACGCGTACCTAAGGTGACTGGTTTGTAAGGTTCGTAAACTTCAAACTCAGCAGAAATTCATGGACGTGAACTTCCGCCAGTACGTTTACGGGAACGCGTACCCAACCTGTCTCCTTCATCAATACCGCATGCACACATATGCACGCACTTGGTTTCTGGTACATGGATTTATATACTAATGTGCGAACACACTATGTATGCTTATATCCATAGGTGGTTACGTAATCTCAACTCTACAATTCAATCATTGAAACATTCTTCTATAATGTTATAATAGTCGTTAGACATAAAGAATCAACTATCGTCATCAAAGCTATTTTCAAGATTGAAACGACATCATTACTTTCGTCACGGGTAAAGATGAAAGGTGGTTAAAGCGAAAGCTTGACAACACATATTTCGATAAAAAGATAGGTGAGTAAACTCGGCTCGAAATAGCAAATGTGTATGTATGAAAACTATCATACTTATACGACTGTTGTCTCAATAGTAGGAGATAGATGACTTTTGAGTGCTACATAAGTTCAATTCTCCACTTACCTTTTTGGTCGGATGAAGTTCCACTGGTTCCTTGAGTAGTTCTTCGTCTTCGTACGATAATCTCCATTGAGTCTGGAGATCAACTATACTTAACTATCCTAGACCGAGACTTAGTCATAAGTAAACTAGAAATCAAGACGTATAGTTTTGATCACTAATATTGACAAACATGCTTAAGATAGCAACACATGCGAGTTCGACCGAGCAATGCTCTAACAGTAAAACCGACACCAAAATTTGTTAACGAGAAAAACTTCAACTGCAGAAAAATCATAGGACCTAGTCTAATTTTTAATATTCACCAAATTAAGTCGCTATACACTCGCATATTATGCAATTTCATTCTAGTGTAGTTGAGACATAATATACTAGCACTAAGTTACCCCGCTTTAGTAGTGTTAGAGCATTTCTCGGTCGAACTCGCATGCGTTGCTATCTCAAGCATGTTTGTCAATGTTAGTGATCAAAACTATAAGTCTTGATTTCTAGTCTACTATAGTTAAGGTCTCGGACTAGGATAAAAAGTGTAGTTGAGCTGAAGAAATCCATTGAGATCATCATACAAGACGAAGGACTACTCAAGGAACCAGTGGATCTTTATCGAATAAAAGGTATATGGAGACTTGAACTTATATATCACTCAAAAGTCTATCTACTCTATCTCCTATATATCTTGAGACAAAAGTCGTATTACTATATAGACTAAGATTATACACATATGATATTTCGATCTTAGTATATCTCGCTTATCTATTTCTCGAAATATGTGTTGGTAAAGCTTTCGCTTCAGCCAAGTTCATCTTTACCTAGTGACGAAAGTCATGTTATGTTTCAATCATTTTGGAAATCGCTCTGACGAAAAATAGTTTGTGAATAACAACTATATAACGCCCTCTAAGAATGTTTCAATGATTGAAATGAGAGTTTAGACAATATAACCATTGGAGGATATAAACATTGTTGTGGTAAAACATATATGTATAAGTCCTTATTGCTTGAACCGAAGTTTGCGAACTTTGTTGATCAAGTGAAACCGGAGTAGTATGCAAACTCAGTCCGCGAACTCAGTCTGCGAACTGGCGGAAGTTCTTGTCTGAGAATTTCTGCTGGAGTTTGTGAACTCCTTCCGGAAACTTAAGTCCACGAACTTGAGTAGGTTATGTCTAAAAACGATGTTTGTGAACTTATCTTAATAAACTAAGGAATGCTATTGCTAACCGTGGCTTTATAGTTCATGAATCGATTCGAGTGAATCACATCATTTTTGCTTCAATTGTGTCTTGTATAGTACATGTGATCTCATAGAAATTGAACAACTCTCTAACTGGTTCATTTGAGTTATTTGGACTAGTTATGGTGAAGAAGAATTTGGTTGATATGAAAGTTATCATTTGGTTAACTAGTTTGGGTATGGTTACACAAACCCAAAATCGTCAAGTACATGGGTGTATAACAAACTATGTTTTCAATCTAACGGTTGATAAATATTAGCTTGTATCTAATCAGGTTTTTATCTAAAGGTGAATATTGAATGCTTTGTTACTAAGCTAACATTGATTGCAAACCCTGATTTAAAAGACTATATAAAGGAGAACTCTAACAACTGGGAAACCTAATCCCCACACATTCTGTGTGATACTAGTTGTGCTAAGTTAGAGTCGATTCTCCTTTAACCTTTGGTTTTCTTCTTCTAAAACCAGGTTAACGACTTCATTGGGATTGTGAAGCCAGACCGATACTACTTTTCTTGTAGTTGTGTGATCTGATCTTGCTGTTTCTATCATACGAGTAAAATTGTAATAATTGGCTTAAGATTTCTATCTCCGATAGGCAAGATATAAAAGTAATCACAAACATCTTCGTCTTATCGTTTGTGATTCCACAATATATTTTTTCGCTGTGTCGATTAAGACTATTGTGAGGTGATTGATAAAACTGAGATGTTCTTCGGGAATATAAGCCTGGCTTTATTGATTGGTTCCTAGTCACCTTGATTTATCAAAATATAGAACAAAAATCATAGGTTTATTCGTGGGAGACGAATTTATCTATCTTGTAGACTTTTCTGTGTGAGACAGATTTGTTTATTAAAGTCTTCGACTTTGGGTCGTAGCAACTCTTGGTTGTGGGTGAGATCAGCTAAGGGAATCAAGTGCACGGTATCCTGCTGGGATCAGAGGCATAGGAGCATAACTGTACCTTGGATCAGTGTGAGATTGGTTGGGGTTCAACTACATTCCAGAACGAAGTTAATTTGTGGTAGGCTAGTGTCTGTAGTGGCTTAATACAGTGTATGTTTAATCTGGACTAGGTCCCGGGGTTTTCTGTATTTTCGGTTTCATCGTTAACAAAATTCTGGTGTCTGTGTTATTTCTTTTCCGCATTATATTTTTATATAATTGAAATAATACAGGTTGTGCATTGTTCAATCAATTAGAATATCCGACCTTATTGGATGTTGATTTAAATTGATTGACACTTGGATATTGGTCTTTGGTACCATCCAAGTTAGCTCTCTTTGATTAAGACTCGCAGATTGTATTTGCTTGAGTAAATCAAATTTAGAGATTGAGATAATAACTCCTTGAGATAATTTATATTGATTGAGTCTAGTTGATTCTCTAGAAAGTAACTCGGAGTTGTCCATACAGATTGCTAATCGAAATATTGGGTGTGGTTGTTAGACACCCGCTTTTCAATTGGTATCAGAGCAGGCAAACACGTTCAAGACCTTACAAGTCTGTGTTTGTAGCGATCTAACTCTATGGACGATAAAGTTTCTTATAACGCTTCACCAGGAATAAGAACTAATCATAGAAAAAGTTCTGATAAACTGGTTATTCTCCAGAAAAGGTTGGATGAACAAATACGGATCAATTCTGATCTTGTTGCAGAAATTGCATTTCTTAAGGATTTCAAACCAGTCATAAATCCTTTAAAGGATATGAGAGTTCCCAATAGTTTCCCTCAAAGGAAAGGTCACACATCAGCTGATAAACAACGGTTAAATATTGTGAAAACTGATATGACTCGGAACTGTTCTACGAAACTAAAAGATGTTGGCCCATGTTTATTTTGTGATTTCTAGAATCACTCTCAACATAAATGTGTGTCTTTTCAAAAGAGATTATGAGTTGCAAGTAATCTTCATGAGAGAACTAAACAACTATTTACGTCTCTAAAAAGACATACAAAACTATTTGGAAATTCCAAACAGAATAGTACAAATAGTATGGGAGATTTTGATTTAAAATCAACATCACCCTTTCAATGGTTTCTCGACAGTGGATGTAGCAGACATATGACAGGTGATCTCACGTGGTTTGTTTTTTCAGACGACTATGAAGGTGGACCTGTCACATTTGGTGATGGGAGATGTTGCTATATTAGAAAAAAGGGAACGATCAAATTACCTGGCGTACCTGAAATTCATGATGTGGTCTACATAAAAGGTATGACTTCAAATCTTCTTTATGTTAGTCAAATTTGTGACAAAGTCCATCGAGTTGTCTTCAATGTAAATGGATGTGACATTGTAGACAAAGCTGGGAAAGTAATTTTTCAAGGAACTTGTGGTAAAAATAACTGTTATATTCTTGATACTCAGTTCAGAAATTGTTGCAATTTGACTAAGGTGAAATCTACACATCTTTGGCATGAACGTTTTGGTCACATCAATTATCGCCTTCCAACTAAGATCATTAACAAAGAACTTTTAAAGGCGTTCCCAAAATCAATGCAAAGATTGAAGGTATATGTGGTGCCTGTCAAAAGGGTAAACAAACAAAAGTTCACCATAAATCATCTCGAGATATTCTCACCAAAGCTCCACTTGATTTAATTCATATGGACCTCTTCGGACCAATTCAACAACCATTATTGCTGGTAAGAAGTATGCCTTGGTTATGGTAGATGACTACACTAGATTCACTTGGGTTGCATTTATATCCCATAAGAATGAAACCCTTGGAGAATTCAAGATTATTGTTAGTAGAATCCAGAACGAACAAGGTCGTAAACTAAAGAAAATTAGGAGCGCCCGTGGAACTGAATTCAAGGACACTAAAGTGTTTGAATTTTGTGACAAACTGGGAATTATTCAACAATATTCTCCACCTATTACTACTCAAGCTAATGGAGTCGCCGAGAGAAAGAACATGCATATTCAGGAAATGTCCAGGGTAATGCTCCATAACAAAAATATACCTTTAAGGTTTTGGGGAGAAGCTGTTTTCACAACATGTTATTTGATCAACCATGTCTATTTAAGATCAAAAACCCTCAATACTCCTTATGAGTTGTGGTACGGTAGAAAACTTAACTTGCACTACCTTAGAGTATTTGGTAGTAAGTGCTACATTCTGAAAGATCGAGAACAGAGAGAGAAATTTGACACCAAAATTGATGAAGGTATCTTTCTTGGCTATGCTTCTGATAGTCGTGGTTTCCGAGTATTCAATCTCAGAACCCAAGTCATGATGAAATCTGCTAATGTTATCATCGATGATATTAGTAATTTTCATCATGACAATTCTCCTGTTGAATTTCCTCCTTCAGAGATAATTGAGAAAGTCAAAGAAATACCTGAATCAGTTGAAGTTATCCCAACTGTTAAAAATCCTGATATTTCTAGTGACGAGGAGAAGAACTCTGATCAAGCCGCTACTGAAGAAAAATAACATGTTCCTCCACGACACCTCTGGGTACAAAGGAATCATGATCCAAACAGAGTAGTATGCAAACTCAGTCTGCGAACTTAGTATGCAAACTCAGTCCGCGAACTGGCGGAAGTTCTTTTCTGAGAATTTCTGCTGGAGTTTGTGAACTCCGTTCGCGAACCCAGTCCGCGAACTTGAGTAGATTATGTCTAAAAACAATGTTTGTGAACTTATCTTAATAAACTAAGGAATGTTATTGCAAATTGTGGATTTATAGTTCATGAATCGATTCGAGTGAATCGCATCGTTTTTGCTTCAATTATGTCTTGTGTAGTACATGAGATCTCATAGCAATTGAACAACTATATAATTAGTTCATTTGAGTCATTTGGACTAGTTATGGTGAAGAAGAATATGGTTGATATGATAGTTATCATTTGGTTAACTAGTATTGAACCAACTAATGTATAAGTTTGGGTACGGTTACACAAACCCAAAATCGTCAAGTACATGTGTGTATAACAAGCTATGTTTTTGATAAATATTAGTTTGTATCTAATCAGGTTTTCATCTAACGGTGAATATTGAATGCTTTGTTACTAAGCTAACATTGATTGCAAACCCTGATTTGAAAGACTATATAAGGGCGAACTCTAGCAACTGGGAAACCTAATCCCCACACATGCTGTGTGATACTAGTTGTGCTAATCTAGAGTCGAGTCTCCTTTAACCTTTGGTTTTCTTCTTCTAAACCCAGGTTAACGACTTAAAGACTTCATTGGGATTGTGAAGCCAGACCGATACTACTTTTATTGTAGTTGTGTGATCTGATCTTGCTGTTTCTATAGTACGTGTAGGATCAGAATATTATCACAACAATATTCCTGAGAAATAAACGACTGTTCTGCGATATATCGATAATAAATGAATTGCTCTGCGATACATCAGTAGTATTCTACGACACATCCAAAGATGACTTAAACAGTGACGTAATAACTGAAAACGACAGAGACACGAAGAAAGTGTGAGATATCTGCGATATATCAATAAAACCTGCGAAAGTTAAAGGCGGTGCTAACTGCGATTTATCGCAAGAACTCAGATCCGAAATTGAAGGGAATCTTAGCTGTGAATGAGCTGTCATGAGCTGTAATCCACTATGTAAATACCTATATAAAGGAGATGAATGGTTCCAGAGAGGGTAATGAATTTTTGAGTGTTAGGAAAGTTTTAGGGGAGAGAAAATCTTTATCAAGTGTTCTGTGTTCTTGATTTCTGTAATTCCTTAAGATCAAATTAATAAAAAGTGTCCTCAATCTTCAAATTATGTCATAGATGTTAATAAGTTCTTGAATAGGGTGTAGTGTGGGAATACCTGCAACTACATTTTGGCGTCCAGAAACAGGGAGAATCAAACTTGAGAAATTTCAAATTACAGTTTGAAGATTTGAAGAAATTATTAGAATTGAAGAGAAATGGCTAGAAGGAGAAGAAATACGTCAGAACCACCAACAACAGTGATAAGAAGTAAAAGAATTGTAGGGGAAGGAACAGGTGAATTGGAAGGATCTTTAAGGAACAGATCAGGAAGAAGTAGAAGGAGAAATGAAGCAGAAAATTTAGTTCAACCACCAAATCAACAAACACGAGCACAATATAGAAATATGGATTATGATAGAGTAGGTGTGCATACTTGGAGGTCGGATTCGATAGAAGAGGCGGAAAATCAAGGAGAGGAAAGAAATCAAGAAATTGATGGAGGATTAATTCATGAAGAACATGAAATGGAAGATGATTTAAGACAAAGGATACGGGAAGAAATAAGATTAGAGGCAGAAGAACGTGCCAATCTTACAAGACAAAATCATGAATTAAGAATGGAAAATTTGAGGTTGCAAAACAGAAGATCGAGAAGCAGCATGAGATCAAATTCAAGATCATATAGAGAAGAAACAAGGCAGAATCTCCCTATACAAAATGTCGGGGAGAATTTGATAAATGATCGTTATATTCCACGCGGGGAAAATTTAGACATTAGACATAATCAGGATGAGGGAGAAAATCAAGAAGAGAGAAGGAGAATGTTACGTGATGAAGAGATTCGAAGAAATCGCAGGATTATCGAAGATGATATTGAGAGACATTATATTGATCAAGTACGCTTAGCAGGAGAAAGAGAGAGATTGCGAGCAGAAGTAGAAGAGCAAGAAATTCAAGCAGTGTTGCGTCAGAATAATCATGAAAATCGAGAAAGACGACGTGCGCAAAATCGTAATAATGATAATCTCAATGAAGAATATGAGAGAATTCTCAGAGACATAGAAAGACAACGAAGAGAAACAGTAAGGGATGAGGAAATTCATGGAGAAGAGAATCAAAGACAAATTAACTTGCAAGAAGAAGAAAGTCGCAGAAGAAGGCAAAACCAAGATGTTGGAGAAGAAGCGAGAAACATCGCAAGACAAGAAAGGAATGAACGCAGACGAAGAGAAGCTGCGTTGAAAAGACCAATGGAGAAAAATTCTGATAGGAATGAACAAATCTTACGAGAATTGGCAGAAATGAGAGGAATGATAAATAACAGAAGAGAAGGAGGAAGAAGGCAACTTGATGAGGCAATCGAAGAGGCTGCGAAAACTCCATTTACTCAAGAGGTACAATTAGGAGGGATACCTCCAAAATGCAATTTACCGGTGTTGACCAGTATATTTGATGGAACTACGTGTGGTGTCCAACATATCAAAGATTATATTCGATGTATGCTACAATGGGAGAACCATGATGTCGTTTTGTGCAAATATTTTGCGTCAAGTTTAACTGGCGAAGCATTGAAGTGGTTCGAAAGTCTTCCCAAGAATACAATAACTTCGTTCATGCACTTGCAAACCACTTTCTTAGGAGCCTACATCAGCAATAATTTTGCGCGACCTGGAATTGAAGATGTGTTTGGATTGAAACAGAGGGTTGGTGAGAGTTTGAAGCACTTAACCATAAGGTGGAGGACAATGTGTAGTGAAATGGCAGGAAGAGTAGATGAAAGATATCTCATTTTTTCCTTCATAAATGCTATGTTTGCGACAAATCTATTATACATCCAGGTCTTCAGAGTTAAAAACACAATCACTATGACAGAGTTGCGAGAATTGCAAGAGGAATCTATTGCTTTGGAGGAAAAACAAAATGAGATGGAGTCTTATCCGACTCTTGCAGGCACAAGTTTAGCCGCAACAAATGGAAGTTTGTTACCAAGGATGATTAATACAGTAGCAAGTACTTCCCAAAATCCGCGAGAGAAAATGGAGACTGATAATCAACTTAAGATAGTAGCAATGGGGAGTAGAGATCAAGAGGAATTAGAAAAGGAGAGAAATTTTTATAATCGCAATAACAATAATAAGGTCCCACGGTTTGATCAACCGCAGGAAACTTATGGTGGACAGAGGAAGAATTATTCAAGAGAGCAAAGAGGTCAGAGGAATATGTGGGAAGATATCAAATTTCCGCCTTTAAATACTGGTATAGACAAGATTTGGGAAGCAATTATTTTAATGGAGAATATACCCTCACCCTGGAACATGGGGAAGGAACCACATCCCAACAATCACAATCAAGAATTTTGTCCTTATCATCATTTTCATGGTCATTCTGTGAATAATTGTAGAAATGTGAAAAGAATCATTTTGCAAATGATCGAACAAGGAAAATTAAATCATTTTTAGCAAGATATTTACAACCGCAACAATTGCCGCAAGCACCAGAAATTCGCAGAGTTAATGTTGCAAAAGAAGCAGAAACATTTGTCATTGAAGTAGGAGCTACAACAAAATATCTATTCTGCAATTCAATTGTACATTCACAAAAAACGATAGAGGATTTCAATGACAATGTGCTAAGCAGAGTATTTGCAAGGGATATAGAGGGAAGAGAGGTGATGAATATTGCGAAGATTTCTCCGTTAGAAGAATGGCAGAAACAAGTTATATCTTTTACTGCAGAAGAGATACCAGAGCCTGGGAAGATGCATGACAACCCATTGGTGGTGAAATTAGAGATAAATCCAAAATACAGAGAAGAAGAAGATGATGATGATGCAGCAAGTGATTCTTGGGCAATAGATAAAGTTTTAATTGACACTGGTAGCTCGGTGGATATTTTGTTTTATCATACTTATCGCACAATGGGTGGAAGAGATGATGAGCTAATCCCTTCAACTTACAAGATCTATGGTTTTAATGGCACCGCAAACAAGCCAAAAGGAGAAATTACTATGGAAATTCCATTGAACAAGATATCTTCAAAAATTAAGTTTTGCGTAGTGGATATAGAATCTCCTTACAATGCTTTAATTGGAAGACCATGGCTCCATGGGATCTTGAGCATAGCATAAACATATCATCAATGCATAAAGTTTCCACATCCTCATGGTATTGGGATAATTAAAGGTGATTGGTTTGAAGGCAAAAAGTGTTATGAAGTTGACATTAATACTTGCGAAGAAAGAAGCGCTCGAAATCGTAATTGGCAACATAACATGAGGAAAAATCAGAGAGCTGAGAAATTGATGGTGGACAATATAGAGTTGCGGGGAAAGGGTATACTTCAAGAATAGTTTGTTCCAAAATATTCAATAACGATTGATCATACGAAGATGGGGAAAAGTTGGAATCTTTATTCTTCGCATGAGCACAAAAAGTATAAGTTGTTGCGATGAATCGTTTCACGCAAGAAAATAAATAAAGTAACAAGAGGTTGCGAATAATCATTCATCACAGAAGAAAATAAGTGCAACAATATCATATTGCGAACAATCGAAAAACAAGATGATTTCGAATCATATAAGAAAAACTCTGCTCAAAAATGAAAAACTTTTCTATTAAAAAAGAAAAGTTGGTGATTTCTAATCATATAAGAATTTTTAATGCAAATGCATAATAAGGGTGCAAATAGCCTAAAAATATATAATAATGGGACGAACTTTTATGGCGTACACCTTAGTTCGCGGATTCTATTCCGTAAGAGGCAATGTCCTTAAAGTGCGTCATAAGGGGGGTATCTCTTTGCATGGCTATGGTAAAGGCTATACCGCTGCTGGAACCTAGTCATGGAGATTTGGGATTATTGAAAATCCATCCGGGAGAGATAACTTGGATTCCCAATTATATAAGGTTATACCCTGGTTGGGCGCCCGAGAGTTTATCCTAAGGAATGCAATGTATGATCAAGGCGCCGAGGTACACGGTTGAGCTGTGGGTGCCCGGGATGGATGAACCTACCCTGGCCATCCATGGAAAGTCTTGGCTTACGATGTGTTCGGCCCGAAGAAAACCCCACTTAGGGTGCATTCTTGTAACTATAAGCCATATAAGGCATAAAGGACAAGGCTGCGAAAACAACTGGTTGTTGGCAGAACTGGATGGGAAAGTGCTAGTCTTGTATGGACGATGTATAATCTTTGAAGGGGCAACCGGGGGGAGAGATAAGGGCGATACCCTCCTTTAGGGAGCTGTGTATCATAAAAGACGGCAATGTCATGAGACTTTGTATTCGCAAGAATATTTAGGCCCGTCATATTGTCGCGTGACAGAGACAGCAATGTCATGGGACTTTATATTCGCAAGAATATTTAGGCCCGTCATATTGCCGCGTGACTGGACAAAAATCCTTATAAGAAATGTTAAGATGAGATCAATGGGTTTTTGCGATAAGATCAAATAATGAGATAAATGAAATCAATAATAAGAGGATATAAATCGCAAAGACGTCCTGCGATTTCATCGCAAAGACGGCAATACCATAAGTCTTAAAAAGCAAAGAGAGATTAATCTCACAAAATGGCTTAGATTTATCATATTGTCGCAGAAATTAAAATTAAGTGATAAGGCAAGATCAATGGATTATTACGTATAAAGGTAAGAATGTCCTGCGATCTTGTCGCATAAAAATGGCATAATAAGACCTTTAACTAGGAAGGCAAAATAAGACCACAAGAAAATTATGTCTGCGAAATATATAGTTCGCAGAAAAATTTACGATGATTCATTTATCATATTGCGGATTAATAACAAGAGGCAAGTATGGGAACGATGTATAAGAACAATAAATATTGTTATTAATCATTATATGATAAATTCATATAAATAACAGACGGATAGAGGCAAAAAAGGAATTTATATATATTGAAGAACATCAGGAATTACAAGTATTTTGCAAAAAGAATGATACAATTTGTCGCAGATAATTATCGCAATAAAGAAAGGGAAAAATACAGGATAAGATCAAAAACAAGAAGCAGAACTATTGGGATTTATCTTCGCCATTATCTTCATCTTCATTATCTTCATCATCAGTTTCTTCTTCATCTTCGCTTTCATCCTCATTTATATCAGCCTCACTGTCAGAAATAATTGGTACTTCAGAACTGGGTGGGATATTTTCCAAAAGGAAAGGATATAAACTAAGGGGAAGATCATTATCTTGGCAGACTTTCTCAATATCATTATTGCGAACAGTGAGAAGGTTACTACGCAAATTGGAGTTGGATATCTTTATCTTCTTTCGCAGTCTAGAGATTTTATCATTGCGAGAAGCAAGATTATTTGCAAGACTACTTTTTTCTTCTTCAAGTTCTGCTATCTTTGAAGAATGTTTTTCTTCAGATTCTGCGATGATACAATAACAAGTTAAAAATTTATCAAAAATTTACAAAAAATATAAAGATGTTAAAGGAGAAATAAATAACCTTCTCTTTCATGAATCATTTCTTGTATCAAGGTTGCCTGTTCGGTATGAAGACTGACATCTATTGCTAAGTTTTTCCTAGCATTATCGAGAATTGTCGCATCCCATGCGAATTCATCATCATTTTGAATGAGAAGATGGGAACGGATTTGTTTTTCTCTTTTAAGAAGTTCAATGTTTTCATCCTTAAGTCTATCTCTCTCAAGTTCAGTGTCAATAAGGGCATTGCGGAACTTTGATAGAGCTTCAGCGCCTTGAAGAGTAATGAGTTCTTTATCCTTCTCAAGTTCCTTCTTTTGGGCTTTCAAGGTTTTTATTCTTTTTCCAAATTCATCCCTACAAGTCTTAAAACTATTGGATATACTCAAAGTAGATCTATAATCCATTCTTATAAGAGAAATGTGGTATTTAAGCTCATCGATAGACAGAGCATTAATTTTTTCATCGGAATAATTATTTAAAGCGTCATTAAGACGCTGAAGAAGAATGGATTCATCTATGGGTTCATCAAAAGAATTGAGAATAAGAGCTTCATCAGTAAGATTATAGGCATCTGCAAAATGGTTGTTCAAATAAGCTAAAATAACAAGAAAGAAGAAAGTAAAAAATAAATAAATAAATCATACCAATAATTTGTTTGCAGAACTTCTCCTTGTCAACTAGTTTTTTGTTGAAGAACTTCTCCTTGTCAACTAGTTTTTGTTGAAGAACTCCAACATCTACTTCAAGCGATTTATTATTGTTAAGGACCTCAGTATTCCCAAATGCTTCCAATTGCTTACATTTTTCGCGAAGAATGGATATTTCATCTTCATTTTGCTTATTATTTTCACGAAGTTTCGCAGATTCAGATTGTGAATTAGTAAGCCTTTTCTGCGATAATGATAATCTATTTTCTAATTCCGAAGCAACAGAAAAAGAAGCTCTAGCAGTCTGTGGCATACAAGAGAAAATAAGTAAGGGTAAATAAAAAATCTTCGATATTCATGACAAATGTAAAGTTTACTACAAGAAAAATAAAAGAAAAGGGGCATACCAATGAAGCTAGTGCGTGAAGAAAATCTGGGTTGATAAATCTCGAGACTCCTTTAAGATCTTTATTATTAGTTAAGATGGAAGCATCGCAGATTTTTGAGAGATAATTGCAAGCGTGAGCAATATCGTCATCCCCAATACCTTGCATGGGATTTTTAAAGATATTTGACAGTTGATCCATGAGAGTCTCAGGTTGAGAAAGACCCATCGCAGATCTAACTCTTGCGGAAGAAAAATGTATTGAAGAGGTGCCCATGGTAGCATCATTATTAATTCTTCCACTCTCTTCAACCTCATTATCTTTTTCAGCGACAAAAGAAATTTCTTTAAGCGGCTGAGTTTTTCTTCTCTTTTTTGGGGGGCTCTCAGCAGTTTGATTCTTATTGCGATGAGGAGAAGTGCCAGAACTCTCATTTGGAGTTATTACTTTTTTGCCTTTATCCTTGGCTTCAACTACTGCGACAAATGGTATTTCCTGGAAAACAACCAAACATGAAGATAAGAAACAGGGGCAAAAATATATTGTTAAAAGTTATAAGAAAATGTTTCTTACTTCATCTGTGAAAGTTTTCAAAAAATTTAGGAGATTAGGATTCCCAGTACTGGCGTAGCTAGCCTTCATTTTTCCAATCTGATAAAAAATAATTCAATAACTAGTAAGAACAGTATATTTATCTAAGTTTGCGAATAATGATTAACTTCGCGAGATATACCTCAGAATTCTTTTCAGGCCAATTAAAAATCCAAGGATGATAAGCCGCAAGATATGCAGGATTCGCAGGAAGGTTAAGAGTACCAGAAATATATGGACCTTCAAGGAGGAGAGGAAATCTGCACCATTTATCATCCTTGGAGAAGCGTGGACCATTGTTTCTTGTGGAGTGATAGTCTATATCTTGCATAAGAATTTTATCCTTCGCAAACTTTTTATCCCTATTCAAACGAACAGCCCAACACGTACTTTCTTTCTTCATTGGAATCACTTGATAATTCGCAAAGAAATTCTCCACGGTATATTTCGCTGGAATAATTGGGATTTTTTCATAATCAGGATGTTTCGCATCATCAGGATAAAGGGATCCTTTACCAGCTCCACGGGAAGCATATTCAAGAATGAGGCGAATACAATCTCCACTTAGTTGGCAGATTGCTCGTGAAAGTTTAACATGAGAAATAATCTCATAAAAAAGAGGGAGATCTGGGTTATAAAGAGGAATAGGAAGGCCAGCTTCTAATTGACCTAGCGAAACAAGTATCTTCTCGTTAGAAGAAGGAAATCTTGAAACAAGATCAATGGAGAGATCAGAGTCTGAAGATTGATCAGGGATCTCAGAAAGTGTGAAACCTAAGGATTGAAGCTTCTGCTGGTGTTTTTTCAAAGTGGGTTGACCTAATTTTTTAGCAGGAGCCATTTCTTAGTATGGGAACGATGATTAAAACAAAGAAGAGAAAAGAAGAAAACTGAAAGAATAATTGAGATCCGGAATTTGCGGAAGAAGACGATGAATAGTGAAGTTGCAGAGAAGAAAAGTGAAAGTAAAAAGAAGAGGAGGGATTAGCAAAGACGATATTTATAAGAGAAGAAAATTTTCGAGAATATCAATGCATTCAATGAAGAAAGGACGTGAATGGTTAGAACTCAACGGTTGGAAAAATACGTGTCAAGGAATAAATGGAGGAAAAAACATGTGTAGAATATTTAGCGATGGATATAGAGACATGTCAGAATAAAGGAAGTATGAAAAGACAAGGAGTTGCGGCAAATCAAGAAATTTAAATTCTCATGATCTTTATCTTCTTCGCAGAAAAGATATGAGAAGAGGCAAGATGTAGGATCAGAATATTATCACAACAATATTCCTGAGAAATAAACGACTGTTCTGCGATATATCGATAATAAACGAATTGCTCTGCGATACATCAGTAGTATTCTGCGACACATCCAAAGATGACTTAAACAGTGACGTAATAACTGAAAACGACAGAGACACGAAGAAAGTGTGAGATATCTGCGATATATCAATAAAACCTGCGAAAGTTAAAGGCGGTGCTAACTGCGATTTATCGCAAGAACTCAGATCCGAAATTGAAGGGAATCTTAGCTGTGAATGAGCTGTCATGAGCTGTAATCCACTATGTAAATACCTATATAAAGGAGATGAATGGTTCTAGAGAGGGTAATGAATTTTTGAGTGTTAGGAAAGTTTTAGGGGAGAGAAAATCTTTATCAAGTGTTATGTGTTCTTGATTTCTGTAATTCCTTAAGATCAAATTAATAAAAAGTGTCCTCAATATTCAAATTATGTCATAGATGTTAATAAGTTCTTGAATAGGGTGTAGTGTGGGAATTCCTGCAACTACAGTACAAGTACAATTGTAATAATTGTCTTGAGATTTCTATCTCCGATAGGCAATATATAAAAGTAATCACAAACATCTTCGTCTCATCGTTTGTGATTCCACAATATCTTTTTTCGCTGCGTCGATTAAGACTATTGTGAGGTGATTGATAAAATTGAGTTGTTCTTCGGGAATATAAGTCTGGTTTTATTGATTGGTTCATGTTCACCTTGATTTATCAAAAGAAGGAACAAAACTCATAGGTTTATTCACGGGAGACGAATTTATCTATCTTGTAGACTTTTCTGTGTGAGACAGATTTGTTTATTAAAGTCTTCGACTTTGGGTCGTAGCAAATCTTGGTTGTGGGTAAGATCATCTATGGGAATCAAGTGCACAATATCCTATTGGGATCAGAGGCGTAGGAGCATAATTGTACCTTAGATCAGTGTGAGATTGGTAGGGGTTCAACTACAGTCCAGACCGAAGTTAATTTGAAGTAGGCTAGTGTCTGTAGCGGCTTAATACAGTGTATGTTTAATCTGGACTAGGTCCCGGGGTTTTTCTGCATTTGCGGTTTCCCGGTTAACAAAATTCTGGTGTCAATGTTATTTATTTTTCGCATTATATTTTTATATAATTGAAATAATACAGGTTATGCGTTGTTCAATCAATTAGAATATCCGTCCTTATTGGTTGTTGATTTAAATTGATTGACACTTGGATATTGGTCTTTGATACCATCCAAGTTATCTCTCTTTAATTAAGACTCGCAAATTGTATTTGCTTGAGTAAATCAAATTGAGAGATTGAGATAATAACTCCTTGAGATAATTTCTATTGATTGAGTCTGGTTGATTATCTAGAAAGTAACTCGGAATTGTCCATACATATTGCTAATCGAAATATTGGGTGTGGTTGTTAGACCCCCACTTTTTCCAGTAGTATCCATGTACATGCAATAAATTACTAGTATACCCATGTGAATCACCTTTAACATGTTTGTTACTTCCTAGGAGTTGGTCCCCATTCCTTCGAGGAAACTATTGTTATCCAACCTCCAAGTTGGCGACTATATTTCATTTAGATTATAAAACTCACAACCAAGGAATATAGTGTGAAAAACTCAACATCAATCACGAAACAAAGAATGCTCTAAGTCGATATTTTTATGGTTATCTAGTAACTCATTGATTCCTAAATGTACAAGTACATGCGGCACCAAAGGTCTCACATATCAAAATATGTTAATAAAATTATGAGAATTATGTCCTTGGAGTCCAACCAAGAAACAAAAATAGAATCCAAATAATTTTTCTTCGCAGTTCTTCGGTAGCCTTATAATAAAATAAAATGACCCTAGAATAAACAAGAACTCAACGTTGAATAAAAGATATAATTAGAAAACAAATTGAGAAACTTAAATCCAAATACCAGTTTCACTTCTACCTTAATAAATATAGTTACACGCTCCCTGATCCCAAGGAAGGCTTTCAAAGCCATTTCCCGATTTTAAAGGTTCAATGGAGAATATGTGGATCCCCCTATTTAGCTTTAATACATGAAAAAATATAATGAGATGAAGATTGTAGTGTTGCAAAGAGTCTCTACAAAGGATTAAACTAGTTTTTCTTAAAGTTTAAGCAAAATAATTCCAAAAATACAATACACCATTTATGTGTTTGTATCGATACTTATCAGTTATCTATTTTTTCTAGGATTATACATCCATGGATAACTTCTTGCATCATTGATTGTTAAAGATGTTGTTTTCCATATGTTATTCCTACAATCTAAGCAAAATTAGTTTTCAAGATCTCATACTGGATTCATCACCATATATAGTTTTTCATATATAATGCAACTCACCGAATAAGGTTAATAATAACTATGGAAGGCCCTGAGTATCCCTAGCTCATATATGCTAATACTTAGTATAGCAATAAAAATCAATCTTAAATATTAACCTTACCAAGTTAAGTTCGTAGACAACTCTTATTTAGTTAAAATATAGCTCCCAATAGTTGTGACCAACCTACTAAGTTACAAACTTGACTCATTAAGATGAAACATCATATTCTAGCATCTTTAACGTGGAAAGAATGAATTTAGGAAAGAAATTTATTTATAAACTGTGTAGAGTTTCATATATTGTATGACGAATGAATTTGCCGAAAGTGACATAAAAGCTTGATTCACATTTTTCGGCCAACGAGTTCTTGAGACCCACATCTTTGAGTTTTCAGAAATAACTCGACAGATGTTTCAGATTTTCGTTTTCCGAAAGCCGGATGAAAGGGTCAACGAAATCTAGGAAGCAAATAGTAAAACTAATGTTTCTCTTCAGTTTTTGGAAACAAGAGAACCAGTTTTCAAAGGCTATGCAATGAGAAACATGTTTCATCTTATGAACTTTTTATGAAAACTAAAGTTTTCGTTTTTAACACCTAGACAATTTTGAAAGTTACATTACAAGTTTTTGAAACACCAACATTGAAGACCTAATGTCATCCTTTGTTGACAGAAAACTAGCTTCTGAAAGTTTAGCAAGCTAGTTTTCAACAACTATACAGAGAATAGTAAAAAACCATTCATGTACTTCATCACTTTGATTCTATGATCAACCCCAACGATCAAGTCTTTCGTACTAAGTCAAGATTCCATTCTTCTTTAAATGGAAAGATAGATAATAAGGGAATATAATTATAGGAAGAAAAATCAATCTTCAATTACTAAAATTGTTTGAAATCAAATGTCTTTGTGTGCTCTCTAGTGTCCAATTCTTCAAGGGTAACTCGAAGTGTTCTGTCGTAAATATTTGCAACCTAAATGTGCAACATAAATTTGACAATTCCAGACTTGGCATATCAACACATGCAACCAAGTTATCTCTAACAGACTGGAAACTATAGTAATGTATTGATGGGAAGAAAACCCATTTTAAGAATAAATAAGGATTATTACTTGTTAGGTTAATTGGTTTTGGGGTCAGCCAGTTGTTTGAGGTTCTTTTCCCTTTGTTTACATTGTCAGATTGGTGTTACCCTTTGTTTTTGTTTCCTTGTCGCATCCGACTGGTTCTTTTTCCTTTTGAACAAAATTATAACCTTTAGCTATAAAAAAAAAAAAAAAAAATCATTACAAGAAAAAAAAGTATGACAAAGTATGAAATTAATTAACCTCTATGCAATTTGCAATCATTTATTGTTACAAGACATTTTCACAATCTTTGAACCAAAGTATAACCATGAGTAATTTCTATAATTTGTTTTTTTTTTTTTTTTGGATTTTGAATACACATGCAAGGTATCCCCTTCTAAAAAGATTGTATATAACAACTAGAATGAGCTTGACTTTATGGGCGCCCCCAGTTAACTGGAAATATAGCAAAGTAAAATCAACATAACCCATAGCACATAGTAACATACCCAACACCTTGGTAAGTGTCACAACTACAAATGCTCCAAGAAATTTTTTGCGCAACTATGACCCGACAATACAGTGGTCCAGTGATCTCTTATCACCCACTCGTATTTCATCCTTATAAGTTTGCACTTATGCAAACAACCAACTTCACTGAGTTATGCAACGACAGACTTACTTAGCTTTTCCTTCACTACTAAGAGGGGTTAATGCCATGCTATGCTTCATAGAATTTGGGGAGTATTTTCGAATCAACAGAATACTAAGGCAAACATCTAATCCAACAAACTCTCTTTCATTAGCTTAAGGGGAAGATTACAAAATCTCTTTCCAACCAATGGACTTACAAGCTTATTCACTTTAAGCCTACGACAAAAGCACTCTCTGCTGCAATGTAGTTCCTCTACACATAAATATTTTCATTTGCAAAGGTTCCCTGGCCTATTTATAATTCCAAAAACCAGACCAATTCATGTGCAACTCATTTGCATGGCCTATGAACAACCATTTGTACATAGGTAGTTCCCGTAACCGCCATAATTCCTTTTCAACTGTTAACTTTAGTGTTGGCTTGCAGAATGGTGCCACACTTTTCTCGAACGGTTAGGTTATGCCAAAATCGGTTATAAATCTACTTTATAACCGTCTCTAACTTACTCACTTTCTATGGAATGTGTGTGATGCACACACACTCGTAACTGACAACTTAAACTCAAATCCGACAATCACTACACTGTGATCAACTTGGCCCGTGCTAATGTCCGGAAATGGTTGTGCTTCACTCAACTTGGTTTCTGCCAAACACGGCAATAATTACGCTTCATTCAACTTGGCCTCTGCCAAGTTCGGCAATGGTTGCGCTACATTTATCCCGACCATGTACTTAACTTATTTGGATGCCAACATCCAAATATCATGCCAACTGAGTCTTGTATTGCTTAGTTCAACTTCATACTTCAGATGTATCACTTGCATTATTTTTGTCGAGCAATAATAATCAATGGCGCATTTGGAAACGCCATTGTTGTATATGCATTATCCAATGCCTAAGTCATTCCATTACTTGCATTTCATCCTTTATCCCTTTCTTGAGCTGGACTAACTCTGAATAAGGATATGCAACTCTATCACATAATATTACATGTGCTAAGTAGCCTTTCTTGTCTCATCCATGTTGGTGCTACATCATCGGATTGTGCAACTCCATAAGCCATGCCATAATTTCAGTATTACGCAACCTTTGCGCTTCACTGTTGGGACCAGTCATAGTAAGCTAATTTGAAACCGATGTAACAAACTTACAACGGTAAGCTGAAGTCTCACAACCATGAAAAAAGACAGTTGATATTTTTGTTTTCGCAAACAATCTCATATGTTGATTTTCTTAGAGCAAGGACTATAGGATAAAGTGCTTAACACTCTATCCCTTTTAAAAGACTTGACAGACTATGTGACAAAGTGAGTTTCTCGGTATGGGAAAGAGTGAGCAGAGGGACTATACAGCCCTGATTAGCCGTCTAAACCAAAAATTATTTATTTTTTTCTTTATTTTATAAGATTTGATAATATTTTTCAATAGGGATAATTTGAGTTTGGTACTGAGGTTTAGACCAACACTAGGTTTTGGTCTAAAATTTTTCCAACGTTAGGCTTTGGTACCTGGACCAGACGTTGACTAGGTTAAGTCTTAGCTTCTGTTTAGTAATTATTAGGAAATTAATATAAAATTTAATTATTAAATAGATTACTATAATATCCTTCAGTTTCTTAATATTTACAAAATCTGAAAGCTTCGTGGTGGTATACCTGTAGAGAAAAAACAGAGGAAACCATTGTCCCTAAAGCAAACATCAATTGTTATTTTCAATTTTGACTGAGTTTTTAACTCATGATTGGAGAAAAAAAGGCAAAACCAAAGCTTCCCATAGATAATCAATTCACGGGACTTAAAGTTAGGAATCAATGATTCTAACAGCTTCTTATATACATGAACTGGAGGAAATGAAAAACTGGTCTTCACAAACACTTGATGCACGAGGTTTTGACAATGGAGATGTAGATGCACGATTTTTAAGCTTTCCAAATCTCCTTCTATGCAATACATTCAATCTAAACAAGCCCATTAATGTAAAGCTAGACAACCTCACACATTTCTTCAATTTGATCTTTAAAAGTTATCGGAATATCTCTAATCTTCAGCAGCAGCTCAACTTTCTTCCTTGTTCTTGCTCAAATTCCATTCCCAATACTAACCCATTTTTTGACAACCAGAGAAGTGAGCAAGCAAGCATTCAATTTCTAGATATAGTCTTCCCCTTCTTCTTCTTGAACAAAGCGAACAGGGAATCTGATTACTCGAATAATTCTTAATAACAAAAATCCTAGTTTTCTGAATCAAACAAAACCTGAATTTCTGAATCAAACAAAACCCAAATTTACCGATTAAATCAAACCCCCAATTTTGTTATATGGGAACCCAATTTCTGCATCAAATAAACTCCCAATTTCACTATATGAAAACCCTAATTTCAGAATCAAATTACACCCTAATTTTTCAAATCAAATCAAACCCCCAATTTTTTAAATCAAATCAACCCCAATATCTCTAAACTGAAACCCAAATATCGCTGAACCAAAACCCAAATTGTTGTTGTTTTGTTTGTGATGATTACGGTGAGTATGGTGATTCTAAAGAAGAAAAGGATTGGAGAATGAAAGATCCGGCTATATATTTTTGTTCATCAATAAATTAACTATGGGAAGAAAAATACAGGGAAGGATGAGACTTTGGTTGTGATGGTGGTTGCATGTCTGATACGGGAAAGAGATACAGAGAAAGTGATGCTGGTGGTGTGAAGAGGAAGATGAAACTATGAAGTGGGTAGAAGGTCATAACAGTAACTTTGTCTTTTAATTTCATTTTATTTTAATTATGTATAGTTTTTTTATTTTTTGAATAATTTCTAAACATTAATTTAACATTTGACCTAGTCAATTGTAGTCAACGTACAGTCCAGGTACCAAGCCCTAACGTTGGACAAATGTTAGACCAAAGCCTAGTGTTGGTCAAAACCTCAGTATCAAACACCAATTATCCCTTTTCAATAACTTGAAACTTACACAAAAATTGATTTTTCGTCTTTTTAATCATTTCTTTATGGGGAGTTTGATTAGCTTTGTAGTAAAGACTTGCATACCCTTCTTCGCCTGACTGGGTATATGATTGAGTTTGGGGGAAAGGGGATTTCCCTTGACACTTAGTATCACCAAATTAGATATTTTGGGGGTCAAACTCTTTCATATTGAAATAGGACTCTCAACCTTATAGTCCTTGCTCTTATGACAAATGCACCAAAGAATGAAGGTGATATTGGGTGGAAGTTTCTGAAGCCAAATCGCACATTCAGTCGCGGTAATCAGTTGTCATATCAGGATTTACATGAAAAATTATCTTTGTTATTTCACTCCAAATTATCTTCCATGCTATCCCTTAAGTTCAATATCACTAAAATTTTATGAACAATATCAATCTTTCTTATTGATTAACCAGAAAATCTTCTTACAAAGTCCAATTTCTGGATTACTAAAGCAACATCATCATTGATTATTCTTACAGAGTAGCTTTTCAATTTCTAAAAGAAAAAAAGCAAGGAAATATCCGAATACACCTTGAGAAGTTACCTTTTGGCTCGATTATGTCGAAAAGCCAAAGTTAGTTTGGTAACTCAGTTTTAAAGTGACTTCAAAAGCAAAATTATTTTATTTTTATAACAATCTTTTTTCTTCTTATAACTTATAGAATTTATTTTTAATTATGGTATCCAAACACCTTAAGAGAGTGTAAGGAATAAGGATACACATTAAGAAGTAGCTTTTCGATTTAATTTAGTTAAAAAGTCAAATGTTGTGTTGGGAACAAAATTTCAGAATGACTTTGCGAAGCAAAAGATAAAACTTTTGTGAAACAAACTTTTTAACTTCTGACCTGGTGAAAACATAAATTTCTCCGGGTTGCGAAGTAAACTAACTATAAGAATATTAAAATAAACAACTTTTAGAAGTTGCTTATAAAATGATTTTGCTTGCCAAACAGGCTCTAAGTAAAATGCTTTTGCTTCTTGCTTCTGAAAAGTACTTCAACTTCCGTGAGAAGCAAATACACTTCTGCATACTGACCTCAAAACTTGATACAATTAAGTGCTAAACTATCAATCGATAGTCAGATGACTTAGACCCTCGTGTATATGACTAGCTAACCGGTAAGCTAAGAACTAAAAAGTACACCACATAGCATTGTTTAATGCCAAGTTTACGACTTATTCTTCTATACTGTCCCAAATAATAATAACAAATTACCAAAAATCTCCCAAATCAATTTATAAAAGTGAAAATCTTCCTATATGTGAATCTTCTTCTTTTTACTTGGCCAACTCAAAAGTGGTAAGCAATTATGTGCTGTTCACTCTCACTAGAATCTTTTTGGTTGTTCTGTCAAACTATACCAAAGTCAGGATGATCAGAATACTCGACTAACATGCAATACTCGATTATCATGCAATCTCTGACATCGGGGCGGTGTCTGATTCACTAGTAGTGGCGCACTGTAGTGCCTACATTGATTCAGGGTAACCTCTATTTATTCAATGCATGAATTTCTTTATCACTGTCATTGCTCTCAAATCATTCAGTCTTTACCGGGTAATGCTACAGCAACCAGGGCTGGGGACCGTGAAAATCTCCGCGTCTCACAACCCCTGGACCCGCGGGAACTGGTAGGGGGTGGGCTATTGGGTCCCCCATTTTTCTGTGAGGGGCGGTGATATTCACGGGATTTGATCCCGGTGAATGTAGCGTTATCGGTCTTAACCTTCCTTTTAAGTTAATACAAAATCATAAAGAAGGAAAAAGGCGAATGTGTCTACTGTATAATGTGTACCAACCACGCATATCCTCCACATAAAGAGGAGATCAAGATTAGAAGATACAGAGATCAGATGAACTTTAGCCTTTTTAAGTTATCTGTGGGCGACAGTATTACTAGTAGGCCATGATACTCATTCACTACTGCACTATCTAGATGGCTAGTCAGAATGTTAACCAGAGATAGTTTTATGGAGTACTTGTTTCCTATAATATCTGTACTCTGTACAACTTTGTGATCTACAGTTAAACCTCCATAATTTAATAGCGTTGGGACCACTAAATTTTATTAATTTAAAAAGATATTAAATTATCGATAAATTAATAATTTATTATTTTAAAGATAAATTAATAATATATTAATTTAGAGAATATTTCATATTGATAACGTCAATAAATTGAATTTGACTCATTTAATTTGAACGATTTGGAATGTGAAGTATTCTACTATTGACTATTAACTACAGAAAATTAGATATTCATCCATTGTAAATTGTTGGTCAATAACCGTAATTAAACCATTTAAATTATTGGTCGGTCAATAACCGTAATTAAGGATGAAATACAATTAGATTTGAACTTCAAAGAAAAACAATCAATTACTGATTCAAATTTTCCTAAAGTTTGATATGTATAAAATTCTTTTCAATTTTCTTATTAGTAATTATTAATTTATATAATATTTGGGACCTATAAATACTTGAGGGAGATTTTTGAAACGTATTAAATTATTATATTGTCGAAATTATTATTTTAGCACTATAGGCCCAAGAAGGGGCTAATTTTTTTTATTATTTTAGCGAGATTATTATTTTAGCGAGTATTAATTTACAGAGGTTCTACTGTAGTTGGTCAAGGAGGATGAGGAAGAATATATTGCAAAGCGTACGGCACTGTGTTTTTGGACCCAAGCTTACCGGATAATGTCATGATGTTAGCTGTTGTAGAAACCCTAACATCTCAAGTGGCAGCTTGGTCCAGCTTATATCTAGAATATATTGCAAGGTCGAACACAGCCGGGAGGGGCTACGCCCCCCCGAACCCCCCCCCCCCCCCTCGGACAGTGGCAAACAATCTTGAAAATATCCAACACATATAGCTACCGAATATAGAGTAGTCCAAAATCAGATTTTGCAAAATTTCTCTTTTTTCTGAATTTTGGTTGAGCCTATAATCGGTAGTAAATGAATTGTTATCATGACTTCCGATTATACACTGGATCTCTTTGCAAATCCTAGCATATTCGGTAGTCAAGATAGTTCATATGACTACCGAATATAGAGTTTCCCCAAAATCAGATTATGCCAAAATCCTCTATTTTTCGATTTTGGTTGAGCCTATAATCGGTAGTAAATGAAGTTACCATGACTTTTGATTATACAGTATAATCTTTGGAGAAATCTACCATAATCGGTAGTCAAAATAGTTCATATAACTACCGAATATAGAGTTGCACCAAACTACCGATTATGGATTAGCCTCCCGATTATAAAGGGGCATATAAATATTTTTAACCTATTTTGTCTTTTATGTCGCCCCTAATTGCGTCGGGGTCGCCCCTAAATGTGTCAGGGTTATATTTCGTAGTCTTCTTAATTATAACTGTATATTTTTTTTAATAAAAACTTCTTCGTGAGCTTTGCCTGGAGGGCGTTCCGATACCAACAGCAGAAGCCAATTCCAAAAGTTCGAAGCAAAAAACTTTTGCTTCACTAAAAGTAACTATTTTTTTTATGCAGGAAGTTATTTTTAAATTTTGATCTTTATCTGACTTTTTCGTTTGTAAAAACGGAAAATGAGTCATTTGTCCAAATATTTTTAAAACATGGTTCAAATGGACGAGTAAAAATTAGTATGGGTGAAATAGACAAAAAAAATTTAGCAAGGATGAAACTGGATTCATCTTGTCTTAAACTTAAAAAATAGCGAGGATTAAACTGGATGCATCCTGATGTAAATTAAAAATAAGAAAAAGTAATTGAAAATGGGTAGGAGGAAACTAGTTATATCCTGACTATTTTTATATTTTGACATTTAAACAGTATCAAAGTGTAGATGTCTTTTTCACCCAGATATTATTGATTTTGATCTTTTTAACCAAATTTGTGTTCTAAAAATCGAAAAATTACTTGTTAATAAACAAACATAAAAATCACCCCTTTGAAAAAAATATTAAAACTGTTCTCCAAATGTATATTCTTTCTTAAAAGGAACTTAAAGCTGGGGAATCTACTATCTCGTCACCAAGGTCTTTTCAGGTGAACTGTTATTCAAGATTGAGGTTCCAATGGAGCGGATATCTTGATCCTCCTTATGACATAGACCTTGCAAACACTAACCGTTCCTTTAACATGGGGGACTTGTCAAATTCCATTAACCTTGTCCTAAAGCTAGGTCCTAACTAAGGAGTGGATTAGAAATAGGGGTGTAATAGAAACTACATCCAAGAATTATGTCCCATAGGCTGCTAGGACAACAACTCTGGCCATTGGGAGGAAATAACGAAGGAGAGATAGTTTGCCTTCTGTTTTTCAGAGGAGTTGGAAGCCTTTATCTTGGTTTATTGTAATTATCTTTTCTTTTAATATATATCCCTTTTCACTCAAAAAAAAAAAAAAAAAAACTCTGGCCATTCTTCTTCTACAAAAATCAAACCCACTGGTGGAGAAGTTCCATGATTAGCCTTCACTGATTAGTTCGCAAGTCAACCTTTATTGCCTACCAAATACGAATGATGTAACCCAAAGTCAGACTCTTCTTAAATACTAGCATATACTCTTCCCACTATTATTAATGTTGACCCATTCTCATGAGTGCGGAGTGCCCATAACTGTGCGGATCTACATTCCACTCCGTACTGCGAGAGCCGTACTCAAGTGGTCGGGATTGTGCTTAATTTCTTCTAATCTTTTTTTAGGACAAAGTAAGTCCCAGTACGCCACTTGCGCTTCTTTTGTTTTCTTCTATTCTTTAGGACAAAAATAGTCGACCAGATTATCTTCTCTCCAGTGACAGAATTGCACATATCTATCAACCCGCGTAACAGGATATGCTCTTCTGTAAGGTTGCAAATTTAGAGCATATTCGAGCGTTAACATCAAACACATATTTTACTTGGCTTCAGTTAGAATAATGTCGATTCGATCTTTTTAAAGTTGATCCTTCATAAGATGCCCAGGGTTACACGATATGTACCCTTCCAATCAAGTAACTGGTTAAACTCTCTATTCCATCAATGACAAAGAAAGGAATTATTCAAAATAGCATCTCAGATTTTGATAGTCTAGATATGAGATCGATTAGTAAACTTGTGGTGTACAAGGATTTGCGTAGTAGAACTTCTTTGTATCTGAAAAGATATGTGCTTCTTCATTTTTGGTAGCTAATCAGTACGCGGTATGGGAACAACAATCCGTTAAAAAACTTCCAAAATTGCATTTCATTGCCCATATTCGGAAGAACTGAAGCACTCATGGAAATATTTGAAAGTACTTGCTAATATTTCATTGCCCATATTCGGAAGAACTGAAGCACTCATGGAAATATTTGAAAGTACTTGCTAATATATCGAAAAGACTGCTTAATTTCCATTAAAAGTGCTTACAGACTCAACCGATCATTTTGATCGATAAACATAAAGAAAACCATCTTACTCTAATAAATTACTCGATCGAAGAAGGGTCTTTCATTACAAAAATCCAATAAAAGACCCAAAATATATATTCAGACTCATCATAAAAACCAAAAGCATAAGATTAATGGAAAGACAAAGTAGCGAGATGATGATGACGCCGTAGATTCTGTTGATAATATTGCTGATTATTCACTTCCTTGTCAATACGTGCTTTTAGATGAAGAAAATCACGTATGGAACAAGGAAGTATCAACGGACCATTTGTATGGTACCCATAAACCTCATGCGCCTTATCGAGAAGTCGTTTGAATAGCGAATGATATAAGTACGATATCGGAATCACAAACCGCTGAAATCCACCTTCTTCTTCTAGTCCGACTTGAACCGCTAGCCATCCTTTTTTCACTTTCATTTTCTTTTCGTCTTGCATCGCGATTTTTTCATACAACATATTTTGCTCAAAAATACCTTAAAATTTAAGACAGAGTAAGAAAACTAGGAAGTGATGAAGAAGATGATAATGTTTTGTGCAAAGACTTGGATTTGGAGACTCAAGGAAGAAGAGGGTGTTTATATATATACGCAAAAAGAAGGAGAGGAGTGAGGATTTTTATAGTTAAGAAATGGAGTGTACGTTTTAAGGGATATACCCTAATTGAGTGCTCGAATGGACCACTTTCTCCTTTAACTTCTTTTTAACATATTACATGGCTCATATTGTTCTTTGATTATGTATTGGACATTCTCTCTTTTCTTATCTCATATCTTGCTTTGCTTTGATTTGTTTTTCGTTTTTCACCCTTTGTAGCTAAATGAACGATGGAGAAAAGGTCAGTTTGGTCTTTGTGGGAGCCTACCACATAAATGGCCATTTTGCATAATGTCATCATCTTGAAATTTCTCTTTGATTCTTTAGGCATTTATTTAAAGATTAGTAGGAGTGTTTGATTACATTGGGGATTAGGATTAAATTAGTTAATGGAGACATAATTGTTGGAAAATGATGTTTCCATTGCCGACACGGCGTTTTTTGATTCGTTATTAGCATGTTAATGAATAAATGTTACATCAAGAAATAAAAGATTTTTGCAATTACTATTCGCCCAACCTTTCAAGTTTGTTTTGTGGATATTTTTTGAAATTGTGTCACCATAATACATGTAATCATTCATTAATTACTTTCATAATTAGTTAACATTTGTGTTCGAAGGTTACGAAACAATATCCAAAACTTGAGTAAAGCATTTACGGAACCAGGGTTGAAGACATGAGCGGATAAAGTAAGCTTTACTGTGGAGGATTAAAAATTGAGACTGATTATAAGCTGCAAAGTGATCGTTATTCTGATTAAATTATAATAATACATCCGATGCTAGAAAGTAAGTATATAAAAAAAAAAATTACAGCGAAAATTACAGCTAGTTTAAATTTGTAATCATAAACTCTGCTTTTGTGTTTCTTGCACCATACAATGCGTACGGATCATCCTCAAGTTGTCTAATCTAGTGGTGTGATGGAATGATGACAATGAAATTAAGATTAAAAATCTCGATAATTTTTATGATAGGTCACAACAATTCCAATTGCCAGCATCAACAGTATTGTAATGGAAATGACAACATCTCTAAATTGAGTTTTATCACAGGTCATAAGTCATTACCTACGCAGAATATTATTCTAAATTAGGATGACACTAATCCAGCTTAAAAGCATCCAAAGTATACTAGAGATGATCGAACAAAGGTGTATTCTTACTCATCTTTGGTACTGCCGTAGTACTGGTTGTTTGGACAACTGCTTTAATCTGTCTTTCGACGACCAACAAAGGTGTCTCACAAAAAGAATTAACAAAAGAAAAAAGGAAAAAGAAAAAGTGATGGACTATAAAATGCTAACAATATAAAATTATCGCGAAAAATCTCAAGATTAACCAGGTCTCAAGCATAGCTAATTAGACTGTCATTGCATTGGTTTCCAAAATTAATCCAAGAGGAATGTACCACACTGCCTCACCAATCCTCTAAGGCTTGAATTATTGGCCTGATCGACCCGAAGAGAGGGTCCTTTTTATGCCCATTTTTTTTTTTTTGTAAAATGAAACCTAAGAAAAGATCCAATTTGATAAAAAAAAATGGATTTGGTGAGGTTTTTTTTTGTGAAGCCTTTTAACATAATTCTCTATGTATCCCATTTTTCAGGGGTATAATTGGCAAGCATACTAGAATATAACATATCTAAAAATTCGCGACTTAGAATTTTACAAATTTTATCTTGTTGGAAAGCTTATAAAGAGATCTACATAATGAGTATAAACAACAATATCAAATTTAAAGCTTTTACGAAAAAATCGGAGGTGTTTATCCTTTTAGGCATAATGTTTGAAAATTGAATCCATAACCATTATGCAAACCACTACAAAAGATGGATAACACATTATGTAGCTATATTTTTCTTTATGAATCAACTAAATTTTCGCTGCAACTAATAAAACAACGTACTCTCCGTTTCAGGACAATATATACTTTCAATTTGCTTTATTTGTAATCTGTTTGGTCGGCCCTCCCCACCGTGACAGCGGTTTTCTAGTCTAGTATCACGTTTACTAAAACAGATGAAACAATAATAAACAGTAAATTATGCTCAATTATTTTAGAAATGACATATCCTTGGGACAAGATATTTTTAATTTTTGAAGCAGGACAAGAATTTTGTCATTAAGAGAAGTCAGGTTGAAATATGATACCCTCAGTCAATGGTGTTGGTAATGTAATGTACTAATATGAATCATTAATATTCCACAAAATGATCAATCAAAAGAAAAATATTCCACAAAACAGTTTATAAGGTCCAAACAAAAGTAACCCCTAGCTAACGGGAAAAGCCACAATGTAATAATGCATGTATTGTGAATTGGCATATCGTTTTCTTAACTTTACAACTCCTACTCTCTTTAAGTCTTTGAATTGATAATCTCCTAGTGTTACCAATTCTTAAGCGAACAAATTGAGATAACGATACTTTCCAGACTAACATCAGGGCGGTGGTGGAGCATTTTCTTTTTGGTACCCGCTTCACAGAAATGATTCTTAACTGACCATCAAATCTACTATATGCGCTTCAAGAAAAATCAAATGTCAATATGTACAGGTTGAGGCGGTGGATCCTACATTCCTTCTCATCCAGTAGAACAGTTAGACTTGATTGATTGGTGAAACATTGGAACCAAGGGGGTGAGAGATTACCCTAACCTTAAGGGATATAAACATATGTTCCCCTATTGAAATACCCCATAGATAAATGTATCCCTGTTTTTTAACATTTGCAAATCCACCCCCGTCATCAATTTTTTCATCCATCTTGGTTAAGTCCCACTATATATTACTTATTTACCCTTTAAGCATTGCTATCTTAACCTTCTACGTTGTTTTTCAGGTTTGTCGAGCTCGGTTCAGGATCGTTTTTACCATTTTCAAGTTCTTTACATCACTCCCCAAAATGGTTCATCATTCCAAAGTTCAGGATTCATGGTTTTTAGTTCAGGGGTCATCATTCACAAATTCAGGGTTCATGGTTTTTAGTTTAGGGTTCATCATTCACAAATTCAGGATTCATGGTTTTTCGTTCAGGGTTCGTCATTTTCAAGTTCGAGATTTGTGGATTTTATTTCAGGGTTCGTCATTCTCAAATTCAGGGTTTCATCATTCCAAGTTCAGAGTTCGTGGTTCAGATTTTTTAGTTCGGGGTTCATCATTCCTAAATTCAGGGTTTTGAGTTTTTAGTTGGCGAAAAATCGACCAAGCACAAAAGAGATATGGTTCATAGGTAATATGACTTTTTAATAGGTGAGATAACTGCCACCTTGCACTTAACTGGATGAAATCCAGTTTTTCAATAAAACAGTGGGACCAAGTCAAAACATAAGTACATTTGTAAAGTAAAAAAAATATGGGGGTACATTTGAAAAAAAACAACAACATGGGTACATCTGAATTTTACCCTTAACTTAACTACTTATTAGTGTATCTTTGTTTGTGCTTCACAGTCATGGACCAGACTGAAAACCAAATTGTAGATCGAAAGCTAAAAAAAATAGTATTTTCAGACGAGAAGCGCAATGAGAGAAGACCGAAATTTAGTCAAGCGCAATTATAGATAGCGTCTGAGAGTGACCGTTGATATAATGTATATCTGTGCGCAGGTATAAATAACACATGGAGCGGGCGTTGGTATAATTCACGTTTAACTAAATAAACCTAGATGTGAATTATACTTGAGCTTAATTCCTAGACGTGAATTATACTTGCGTCCTCCCAGAAGTGAACTTTTGACACTCATTATACTAACGCCCAACCTTTCACGCTCACTGTACTCACTCCTCATTATATTTGGTTATAGTCTGGCTTAGCTACTACATTTGGTTTCAATCCCTAGAAAACCCAGACTATAATTGATTTGGTCCCGACAACTGCGGTTGATTCCCAGACCAAATTTGGTTATAGAATGGATTTATAGTCGTGGTTGTGGACGCTCTTAGCTAAAAAATTAGTTATCTCATTTGTTTCTCTCGGTACATACAAACATACCCATTTCAGACTATATTTATGTTCACTTAAACATTTTCAAACATGAATGCACACCTCAGCTTCTGAATGTTTCAGAGAGCGAATCCAATCATACTCATCGTAAGTTTGTAACTTGATCTTTCTCGATGTTGGGATTAATTGTGTATCAACTAGTTATCCATTTAATAACTAGAACATTAGTGATTATCCCTGCAATATTAGCGTCAATAGTAGACCAAATACTTTTAGTTATAAAATAATCTAATAACAAATCTTGCATAGTTTCACTTTCTCTGTTACGCGATAGTTATCTAGGTTTCATCATATCCATGTACTTGGTAAATTTATCTCTAACATAAAATTATGAATACATTTCCAAAAAAAATGCAGAATCTTACGAGGGAGATTGGTTTTCCATAGCTTTAGCCAAGGAAATTGATCAATTTGGTTACCATTAGTGGGACATTATTAACAATATCAATAACTTCATTATATATTTTAGCATAGAACAAACCAATAGGAGAAGCAGTCTACCTTACCTGGTCATTACCATTCACTAGGATCCTAATAGCGCATATGGCTCAAATATTCTCAGCATCAAATAAAATATTCAAGATGTCTAAATTCCAGGTTTTTACTATCCTGACTTTTCAATTGGTCAACAATCTTCAAAAAAAAAATAATAATAATAAAAAAATATACTGAGAAGTATGAGGATGATTCTGGTATCTAAATATCGTATTATTTTTGTTATTTCCCCACAATAATAATTCTCTATAACAGTCTCAAGACCTCTATAGATTCATTTCTAAACTCATGACCTTGCTTATCACAAACATATAGTTTAACAGGTTGTTTTAGTAAGGGAAATACTTATGACTCGTAATAGTAGCTCATAGAGAATTTAATTCAGTAAGCATTTTCCCCTTCAAGCTTGGCTAGGAGAATATTATTCATAGTTTCAGATTTCTTACTGTATAAACCACTTAGAGATTTTGGGTTAGCTACAGTTTTTCATCTTATCATATAGAGACCTCTACCATTCTGTTTCTTATTCATCCAAAAATTTCTTCGGATCTATCTAGTTTATCAGTTGACACCTTAGGCATGGGAAACACTACTAAGTGATGGGAAGTGAGAGGCCCAAAAACAATTTGGAATAACACATTCCCACCTGGATAGGTAAGATACTTACACTTCCAAAGAGAAAGCTTATTGTTGTACTTATCCACAAGGAGACCAAAAGTCTCCATTTTGTTTTTCCAAAGAAGAAGAACGACCATTTTTCTTTAATTAAGGATACCGCCAATTTGATTCTTAATATTATTATCAGTCTTAGGAATAAGTGCAATCCCATATTCATGAAAATTAATAGACTAGCCATAAAACTTGTTATATGGATGGATCAAATTATATTAAGATTCTTAGCACCAGCTCCAATGAAGACAAGACAAGACAGTCGTCGGAAAATTAAGTGGTTGATTGCTGGACTAGTCTTAGTAAATTTGATACCCTGTATACTATCATTATGCTCATCATGTACTATAAGCCTAGACAATAATTCTACAAAAATTATTAAAAAGATAAGGGGATGACCCTTTTTAGGAAAGAATACCTCACCATGATATGCATTAATAAGCATATGGGAAGACAATATTGACACACATTCATGGGTCATTTCATACCAATTTTCATGAAAAACTAATTTTCTATGTGTGACTATTAAGATAGACCACTCAATCCTATCAAAGGCTTTGTAAATGTCAATCTTGACAATCAAAAGAGCTTTCTTAACTGTACACTTCCTCAAAGTATCAACTATTTCATGAGCCAACACTATATTATCAGTAGTTTTCCTAGAAGAAAGAAAAGCACCCAGGAAAGGACTAATAAAACCATCCTTTACCTTTTTAAACTACTAGCTAATATGTTAAATATAATTTGTAGGTTACAATACTAAGTCTAACAGGAGTGAGATCAAAGGAAGACTTAAGATAATTAGTCTTTTGTATAAGAATAATGGAGTTATGGTTCATCTGTTTATGAAGATTCCTTAAAGAAAGCTCCCAACATATCAGTAAAAGCTGGTGGATACCCATCTTGACCACTTGAATCCTTCGAAAACACTCGTCAGCATTAAAAGGATTAGTATTTACACTGATATTAGAGAAGTATTCTTAAGCTCAGTAGCAATATTATCCCTATCAGTTATCCATATTAAGAATATTTCTCTAATATCAGTGTAACTACAAATCCTTTTAATCCCGATCAGTGCTATCCGTATCCTTAGACTAGATTTGGAATCAATTTGGGTTCTTCTTTTTCTAAATTTAAACTTGTCATGAAAATATTCAATATTCTTATAATCAAAACTAACATATTTTCCTTGCCTTTTTGCATGTAAAAGTATTATTGAACCTCATACCAATACTTTTGGTCTTCTAGACTCTTAAATAATGAAAGATTGTCCTTCCTAAATATAGTTCGATGTAGAATAGCTAGCTGATCCTGAACAAGACTAAGTTGGGTATGATTATTTCCAAATAAAATTTTGTTCTATTGTCTTTAAACATACTTAACATTCGGGAAAGACTTGGTAATCCTAAAGGCATGAGAGCCATTACTCTTAATTTTCCAGTTAGCATAGATAAACTCTTTACAATTATAACCAAAATTTATTCAACCTATAAGGTATTCTAGTTGAATTCTCCTCTTTAGACATCACTAACAAAATTAGAATATGATCACTAGCTAATCTAACAAGAAGATACACAAATGCATTGGGAAATAAATTAATCAATCACCACTAGATAGGGTTCCATCTAGTCTCTCGAGAATCATACTAGCATAATTCATTCTATTAGACCAAGAAAAAGAATTACCTATGATATTCACATCAAAAATACCTAAATGATAAGGTGAGCCTTAGTACTATCCAGAAAAGTTTGAGAGACATGATTACCTCGCTGCTTTTCATTCTTCAAAATAACAAAATTTAAGTTTACCATAATAAGTACAGGATAACTAGTGCTAGCAACATCACTATCAAGAAAACTACATTGATTAGGTATACCTTTATCATTTAAGGCCCTGTACATGAAAGGTTTTTCATTCTTAGCATTTAAAACTAACTACTCAAACAATAAAATTTGAGTTCATATCCACAATTTCAAACTCAAATCTCTTTCAATATTAAAAAACAAACCACCAAGGTTAACATAACAATAATAGATTCTTGGCTAAGGTCATTGTTAAATTAACTCTTTCAATACAAAATAATAAGAAGGGGAGATAAAATATTTTAAGGGATAAAGTAAGGGCTAAAGTGTCATTCGGGAGATCTTTTTTTTTATTTTTCTTATCTTCACAGACTTAGAACCACCAAAAAAAAAAAACTCCATCTTTATCTCTTTCTTTCTCCACCGGTCTTCGCCTCTTTCTTTTGTAGACCGAGATGAGTTAGCAAATTGAGTACACCCAAATTACATATATAGATTCAAGAAAAAAACTAGACGATTCAAGTGCAAAACCTAGAAGGTTATATTTAGCTCTTTCTTAAGTACTAACGTCATTAATTGTTAAATTGAGTTCTCTACTTTTCATTGTACCACGATAAGAAATCATAAAACTCTTTAGTTTGCTTTGAGCTATGACGACAATCATACAAAATAATAAGAAGAAAAAATGAAAGAAAACCTTCTAGTGGAAATTAAGCGGACATGTCCATCATCGTATCCTTTTTTATCTTCAGCTGGTTGGTGGACATGAAGGAGGAGAGCTGCCCATACATGGTACTTTTCTAGGTCCAATTTTATCATATACAAGTGTACAACGAGGACATAATGATATTTGCAACCAGTACATCACTTTCTCCATTACAGAAAATTTCTTACACAAATAGAATGTGGATTTTCAGGGGCACCCATGCTACAATTTTATGTACGAGGTATAAATGGCTAATCATCTCAATATTTGTCTGAAATTTGATGTGAGATGTGGGTTTGTAGATGAGAAAATGGAGAACTGAGGTTGGATCCATATGTGATAATAGAATTGATTGTATAATGGTTTCATTGCCAAAACATTAATTTGGCCATTAGTTTATTTTTTTAATTGAGATTTTGAGTGTCAATTTCTAAGATGATATTTTCTAAATACGATATTGAAAATGGGAGGCTACCAAGGACACCACCAACTTTTAAATATGTATAAAGATTGTGATTTTAGCAACTAATGATAACCTTTACTGCGGAGAAGTAAAATCAGATTTAAGAATTTTTCTAACGAGAAAAACTGTAAAGCATAAATACCCCGAGGCCTCGTCCAGTTTGAACACACATCGTATTAAGATGCTACAAATACTAGTGTACTATACGACTTTTTTTTTGGAATGTAATTGAAGCAAAATAAACTCTCCAAGCTACTCTGCTTCAGTTATGCCCCTACATCTCTTGATTCTCGCAGGAACCTATGCACTTGATTTCCTTATTTGGTATTCTTTACAGCCCTATAAATTGCTCCACAGTCCATCATGAAGACCAGAGCTACCAAGTCTCCAATAGGATACCTGGTGATTTCCTTGATTCAAGATCAAGGATATTGAAATCGATTCCTTAAATTTAGAAGAATCTAGAACCCCGAGTCTAGGTTTTATTCTCTTCAAAACTTATAGAGATACCTAATTTTTTGTTTGCACAAGTATTACAATCTAGATCTTAATATAAGATGCATTCTTATGAAAAACCCATAAACAAAATTTCAACATTTGAAAGTTATACTCGACTGTTCTTGTAATTTTCTATCCATTCTGGATTTGATCTGTAATTCTTGAATGACCTGATATTATGAGAGAAGACCCTATAATAGAAAATAATTATATATGACGTAAATAGAGATACATGTTAGAAAATTATATTTCTTCAAGATAGGTAAATCTATGTTTCACGAAGCCCAAGTGAAATCTTTCAAAATCGAACCATAAATCTCAAAGATCCTTAGGTATTTGGAGGGAAAACTTTGCATCAAGATACACATGAGTGTAGAGATTGAGTTTTGTACGATGATCTGTCTCCAATATATAGTAATCAATCAATAAGCCTAGGTTGCTTAATATGTAAGCATTGGATTTATCAGAACCCAAGTTAATTCTTAATTTCCAAATCAAAATCGTTTTCTAAGATACTTAAAACTGTATCTTTGGAAATAAATTGACTTGCAATGAGGTTCTTTCCATGGTCTGAAGTTGTAGCCGCTACGCCATATAAGGAAATTTATCACATTTATATTTTTGGCTTCGCAACGTGTATAAACGTTTCTTAGTTTGCAACTGAGATCATATATTATTATTCAAAATAGTAGTAAGGATCAATGTAGGGTGAGTCAGGAACCCATTTACGTAGGTAGCTTTCCAGATTTGACATCTATAACAAGACATGCATGCGATCTACATCCTCAGACGACATGAACTTGAAGAAGATAAAACCATATCTCAGTGAAGACATGATCCACTCAATTGTATAAGAACAAATATCTTGCAGTTTTTCTTGAATTTTCGATGTCTCCAATGCCACATAATCCTTTGAAAGAGTTAATTTGTCGATCAAGCAATGTTTGCATTCTTCAATCCTTCTTTAAGGAAAGGAAATATGATTACTTTTGATACATGGTTTATGTAGTTGCAAAGTACAAATATTAAAGTTTGCGAATAAACAACCATGACATCATCGCTGGGCTATAGTGGTGCTTCAGTAATACTACTAGGGCTAGAAACTTAGTTTTGGTAACACTAGGGTTTGTAGTATTTATTGTGATTGACATGTTAAAGAGAGGTCACATCAACGAATTGGGTAAATAAAAAAAAATCAAGGTTGAGAAGCATGCCGTTTCTAAAATCCATAATGGAATCATGAAAAATCCAAGATGGAGAATTTTTCTTTTCCGTTTCAGCTAGGGATATGACAACTTAAAATTTCCTTCTAATAAGTATCGTCATTGTAGAAGGTGAAATTTGGATATAGGGCAAACGTGTTATTTTAATACCAGAGAAAGAATGGTACTTCCATAATTAGGGGTTGAGTCATCATTCTGAACTAACAAGTCGTCTTCAAAAGTTTAACAAGACTAAAATAAGAGAGGATTGGACGTAAAAATAAAGCTCCGAAGACAAGTTTGATCCTCATCACCAAAATATAAGATCGACCCTATAAGACAAAAGTCAACTCTCACGGTAAAGATTAAGCCCTTGGTCCTCAAGGCACCCACATCCACGATTTCTAGTATACGTCCCCGCGAGACACTACTGGTCATGATGCCATGAATCCTAGCGTACATCTTCGACAAGATATTGTTGGTCATGTAGGTTCTATGGAGCGTAAAACATCCCCAACTGACTTATGAACCAGAACAACAATATTTTTAGCATGTCTTTACGAGACACAACTGGTTGTGATGCCATGGTTCCTAGTATACATCCTCGATGAGATATTTCTGGTCATGTATGCTCCATAGGTGCGTAAACACGTCCCCGGTGGACTTATGACCTAGAGCGGCGACATGCATATCTCCCATAAGCACGACTAATCCTATTTGAGATCAAGGACTGATTCTTAATACATACATACATCATTGATGGCAATGTCTACTCTAGGATGTGACTCAACTTACTGAAGCTTCCGAATAATTCTTAGGAAATCCCTGCGAGATACGCTGGTTATTCTACCTCTAGGCCCTTTTAACAGACTCCGACAATATCCTTTCGAGATAGTCATTTCGGCGCCATTATGCGGACACAATTGACTCCTAACACACATCTCTGCAAGATACGATGGTTAAAGACAAGTGAGCCAAAATCTCGCAGAGACATTATTAGGCGTCCAAGCCTTCCTTTCTCTCCCGAACATGTCCCAACTTACTTTGGAGAAACTCAATGGGGAAAGCCAAATATCAGACGACCTCAGTCGTATTAGCCAAGTTTCAGACAACTTCAGTCGTGTCAGCCAAACCTCAGATAGGCTTATCCGAGCTGAGTCATCTCGGATGAAGAGTCTTATATATACAAGTATAAGAACCAATCACAGAAGCCTCACTTAGGGCTCAGGCCTCTTTCTCAGCGCCTCAAACACACTCATAGCTAGTAGATTGGGCCTAGGTTGTACATATCTATCCAAAAAAGTGGATGAGTTCCCTTGAGCGTGCATGCACAACAAAGGTACCCACATGCAATAATACGGTCCCCACGTTACATATGTGACCGACCAAAAAGAGGTAAATCCCAATATCAACCCCTCTCACACTGTACACACGAACTCTGCGGCATTCCATGCGTGACTTATCCTAGTCACTCTCACAAATCAGATAATATCTCTCTATCTTGACCAAGTCGTCTATAAAGAATATTTCTCGCTCTCAACACATCATCACAAAGGCTGACTCGGCTTCACACAAATGGGGGATATCAATTATGGTTTTGGTCTGGCTGTCTACGACAAGTGTGAGAAATACCTAACCTATTTCTCATAGCAGAAGAGAGTAAAGACGGTGAAATAAAGAGATAAAATCAACCTAATTTATCTATATCTATTCATGACGAGATTAGAGAATTCAGTTAAAAATGGGTCATCTATTTCTCTAAGCTAACACGCAACTTTCTCATAACCTCTCAGAGCAATAACTTTCTCTTTGATCTCTCTATTCATCTGCTTCCCTCCCTAAGACCGTCCCTAAGCCTCCTTCCATGTGACTGAAGCATCCTTTGGTGGCATGGTTTAGGCGAATCTTGTTCGTGCTCAACCTCCCGTAACTCACTTTCAGAAACCTTAGAATCCCACTTTTAGCCTCTCACCGATTTTAGGTAACTACAGTCACGTTACTGGATATACAATGGTTTTGGTTTTATTCCCATCTTCAACTCCATTATACTAGTTCCTTTGCCTCTTTACCACACAAAAAAAATAGAAAAAACACATTACATATTTCATACCTCAAAGAAAACATATTTCTACGACATAATCATCGGTGACGCAATGTTGCAGAATTTGACATGGAAGGTAGAGTTAACTTGCCCCCCTTACGATATAATCATCTCCCCTATCTGTTTCGGCTCCCTTCGCTGGTTCCTCATGAGAATCGCGGGTAGGCTATCTCCACAACCTGTTCAACAACTGCGGTACAAGTCCGTAATTAGGAAAATGTTTAAAAAATCAGTATAATTTGAAACAAACATCATAGTTGGTTGGCCAATAAATCCAACAATATTGATTAAACATATACATGGCCAATACAAACTTTCAATTGGGATTAAAGCGGGATAGATACCTCTAACTTTAGATTTATTTCTAATGGTTGATAAGAAAACTACATACTACCTCCGTCCCTATTTTTTAGAGACGGAGGGAGTATTCACTAATGGGAAACGTTTATACTCTGATTCTCACCATATCTTACTATTTTGGCACGATCAGTTTTATAGAATTTGAACGTCAATGTATTTAAAAATACTGATTTGATGATATGTTTCTCTTATAGAGCTTTATCTTCATACCGAAAATGAAAAATATTTTTAATATGTTTGAACTTAGCTTGATGAATAAAATGGGCCAAAAGAAGACAAAAAGACCCATTTTGATCCCTCCTACCGTACCGCAGATATAAGTTAACAAGGACAAAGGACCCATTTTTCAATTATTAGTGGAACCAACAGTACGCAGCGCAAGGATAAGTAAACAAGAACAAAATACTACTTCCACAGACAGCCATGCCGAAAGTAAAAGACACTAAAAACCCGCAAAAGATATCCTATTGATAAGTTTGTAGAATTCCTTCTAGAACACATCCAATATTTATCCATCCCCTTACCTGCAACAACTAACAACGAGAAGAAGATCAGTACTAGTAGATTTCAAAGCAAAGTCATGGGCAGTAGTACAAGTGTCCATGAAACTCCAATATAGACCATAATCCATACTCATCATCACTACACTATTACAAGTCAAGTTTAATACCCTACCCTTGTTAAGGGTGGCGCTATAACAGCCTACCAACTTTCATTACATCTTCTTATCAAGACTCAACAAACAAACAAGAGAAAAAGAAAGAAGAAAAAACGAGTATTCTTCTTTGTTTCTTTGTTCTTTATGTTTGTAAGTTTCGGGTGGTGGTATCAAGCATAGTATACAAGTATGTACGGTTGTACTGCTTCTTTAATAACAAAATATCCAAATCCATGTGCTATGAAATAGTAGTCTCTCTATGGCCTATGCTTGTCTTTACTATTTCTTGGCCGGTGCTTTACTTGTTGCCATATCCATCTTACAAATTTGGTATGGCCTTTACTTCCAATTGTCTGACACGTCTTTTAGTTTTGTTATGCTTCAGTTTCACGATTTTAATATGCCACCACTGCAAAAAGGGATAGAATCTTATCATTATGGACCACTGCAGAACTGCTTTTAAACACTGTTCAGCATGGAGCAGCATCTCAAGTGGGTGCTGATAGTTGTTATAGGAAGGCGGAAGGCCTTGAAGGTACCATTGGACCAAACTACTGTAGAGATGCACTATCAAGGAGCTATAGGGCCAGCCAGAACCTATCTGAATTCTGAATCCAACAACCGTACCTTGAATAAAAACCAGTGACTGTGTCCTTTTGGGAACAGGAACTATTTGTTTCGAAATGATTGGGATAACAGACTGAAAGAGAGAAGCTTAGAGAAATAGAGAGGAGCCAAAAGAAAATATGTTACATGCTATAATCGACTTGGCAGGTCAAGAATGATGAATGACCTTGGTCTCTGGCGAGGTTGCTCTAAAAAGTCCTATTTCCCACCCTTTCTGCTCACTGTCATCGACGTTTAACTAACGAATATTATCCGTATCTCGGTTAGATCTCATAGTTAATGGGAAGGTGGTCCTTCATAGGGCAAGAGGACCATTTATATATGAAGACGGGGAATGTACAAGTGAGTAGTAGAGAACCAAATAAACACCAAAGACCATATATGTTGCGACTTTTGTAAAGGACACCGAATATTAGATTGTGGTTTCATTTTTGTGACTTGATTAGGCTGCTGATTAGAAAGGCACTGCAATACCAAGACGTGTTTAGGTTCTCAGTGACAATCCAAACTACAATACACGTAACGCTTATTTTCCACAAGATCGATAACACGTAATGCCTATTGTCAATGTAAGAACAAGTCTTATAGTGGAATCCGTCCTATTCCAAGTGTGGAAAATTCATGGAATGTCAAGTCTAGTGGCTTCCAAGTTGGTGTTTTCCACACAAAATCCAAACAAGGTTCCAAGGTTTGGTGGAACGTTGCGTGGAATCCACCAAAAACACTAATAAGAATAGCGTAAAACGTCAATAATAATGGCGTAAAACGCCAATAAGAATAGCGTAAAAAAGACAAAAAACGCTATTAAGAATAGCGTTTTATGCCATTAAGAATGGCGTTTTTTTTTATTCGTAGATTTAAACTGAGTTGTTGAGAATCTAACGGTTGAGAAAAAAGCTCCATTAAGATTGACATTTTTACTGTAGATTTAGCTCCATTAAGATTGGCGTTTTTTAATGTAGATTTAGCTCCATTAAGATTGGCGTTTTACGCCATTCTTAATAGCGTTTCTACTATTCCACCATTACACTTGCGCTTCCATCCACAGTTCCAAATGCTCAGGTGGCGTGGAAGATGGAAGATGGATGGATTCCACCATAAGACTTGCTCTAACAAATTATAGAAGTTGCAGCAAAAATGTTCTATCGACCAGGCAAAGCTGATATGCTTGCGACTCTTAAGCTGACACCTACTTATTCATTGTCGGTGGTTATGACGCTAGCCGTTGCTGGACAGGTTTAAAATACTGGGCTCATGATGGCCATGGAATAATGAAAACCAACTGTCTGGGTCTGTCCAGATTAATACATGCCTGAGATTTTTTTTTTTTTTTTTTTTGGTAGTTGAAATAGAAAAAAAAAACAGAAACGCAGAAACCTAAACAGAAGGGGAAGAATTAGCTAGAAATGACACGATATGACGAGGGATTTGGGAAGAAGTCCAACTTCCTTGAACATTGTTCTCCACTGCATAGGAGGCGAGGTTATGAGCCAAAGTATTAGCCTCTCTCTTCACAAAATTGAAACTGGCTGAGTTGAAAGAGTGAGACACACTCTTAATATCATCGACCAATCTAAGGATTCTCCAGGGAACAGGAAAAACTTCACCTTGTAATGCCTTTACCACCGTTTGACAATCACCCTCAATGATAATGTTTCGAAACTGCAATTGTTTTGCGAGCGATGCAGCAAGTTGGAAAGCACAAGCTTCCGCCACTTGGGGTCTGGATTGTTGTTGGATTGCAATGGCGACAACAATAAGTTGGCTATTGTGGTCTCTAACGATTGCAGCAGATGCAGACCTACCCGAGAGAATAGATGCATCAACATTAATCTTTATAAAGTCTTCTGGAGGCGGAGACCAGATTGCCGATTTAACTGTCGCATCAGAAATGCTCATGGGGATTAAGGCTTCAGAGGAAAGGGAACCATCTGCCTAGTAATACATCTTGAACCAGTAGGCCGCATCGTTAAGAATAGCCGGAATTTGTGGTGTTTGATTCTTAAAATGAAGACAGTTTCTAGCTCTCCATAGAGCCCAAAACAAGCAAGCACCTTGGCAGAAAGAGTACTCATTATCATGTGCCATAAGCCATTGATTTAGGCACTGCTTCACTGTCACTATATTTGCTTCGGTTGCCCTAAAGGATATCGGAGATCCAAATAAGACTGCTTTAGTCATCTGGAAATGAAGGAATATATGATCAATAGTTTCGTCGTCAGAACCACAAAATTGGCATTCAATGGGAATTCCATCAATGAATTTACTAATTCTGCTGAGGGTACCCAAACCTTCATGAAGTAATCTCCATATAAACATCTTTATTTTTGGAGCTAATGACTTGATGGACCAGAATTTTCTCCATGGGAATGAAGTATCGTTAAGCGCTGAGTTTTCGCCATTCTGAGCTGACATGAGTTTCTGGAATGAGGGGGCAGCGAACAAACCATGTTCGGTAAAGATCCAAATTAATTTGTCTTCCGAACAATTAGCAAAGATCGGAATAGACATAATTTGATCTGCCACGTGATTCTCAAAGACTTGATACACCAAGTCCCTTTTCCATTTACCATCTTCCTGACAAATTAACTCCTCAACTTTGTTTACTACCAAATTACCGTTAAGAGGCGGGGAAGGAGTATGACCTGGGATATACGGTATCCAAGGATCAGACCACTCTCTGATATTAGAACCATTCCCAACAATCCACAAACAACCCTCTTTTAGATATTTTCTGCTCTCAAGAATCGCATCCCATGTAGATGAACATTTTTTAGGTTTAGAAACGGTCCAGAAATATGTACCCCTAAGATATTTAGCAGTGAGTAGCTTTGCCCATAGAGTGGATTGATCCGAAAGAAAACGCCAAGCCAATTTGGCCACAAGTGCCATATTCAGCTGTTCTAAAGATCTCAATCCTAGACCTCCTTTCTCTTTACTGATGGTAAACCAATTCCATTTGATATAATGTGTTTTCCTTTCTTCTCTTGAATGCCCCCACCAAAAATTCCTCATGGTTCGATTGAGTTTGCAAAGCACCGTTTTTGGAACTAAACTTGTAGACATATAAAAGAGAGGAATAAGAGCTAAAACCGACTGGATTAATGTAGTTCTGCCCGCGTGCGTCAAGAAATATCTTTTCCATCCAGAAAGTTTAGCATCAAATTTATCCACTAGAAAGTCATAGGAATTTACCTTGTTGGCATTGTTAAGAATCTTCACTCCCAAGTATTTCTCTTGAATATCCATTTTCTTCACTCCAAGTCTATTTATAACCTCAATTTGCCTTTCAGAAGAGACTCCCTTACTGAACATGATTGAAGATTTGGAAATGTTTACTTGCTGACCGGACCAAGAAGCATACTCCTGAAGAATTATTTGAATGGCATCAATAGTTTGTTCATTCATAATCCCAAAAATCATTACATCAGCGAACATAAGATGTGTTACTGGGGGAGCCCACCTATTCAAACGATATCTAGAATATAGTCCATCCAGTTCCATTCTCATAATAATACTCGATAGATTTTGAGAGCATTGGACAACAATTTGCCATACTGACAAAGAAACAAGCTCACAATTTTCCAACAATTTGCCAACAATTTTCCATACGATATCCAGAATATAGTTTGTCCAACAATGTCCCTAGTCAAACATACAAAGAAAACACTTGTCTTCTTACTTTATTAACCTATTCCAACAGCATTAGCGGAATTGTCAAAGCCTATTTTTTAATTGGAGCCCATACTGTGACTGAAACAAGCTCACAAGAAAGAAATGTACATCAATCGACAATTTCCGATCATCATCAATATATGGAGAGGGGCCGTCTTTTTACAGATATGCATCTTCTAAGTAAAGGGAGAGTGGAGATAAAGGATCAAATAATATCGTCGGAAGTTGAGAGAATTTTTCTAATTTTAATTCGTTTTCCTATCCAAACCTGCTCCCAAAATCATTACAGAAAAATGGGTACCAAATCAAAAATAAGAATAAATTCAACCATTACTCATCTACAACAGTTGGTTACTTTTGAGATAAACCCTTTGCAATCGGTGGAATTTCAAATTAAGCAATTTCAAGAAAGTAGAAATATACCAGAAGATGAACATGAAGAAGTAATAAAGGAAGCTTTTGTCATACAACAACAAAACAAGATCGATTGGGGTTTAGCAATGTTGGGAAGAAATTGTTCGGTGAAGGATGTGGTAAAATGGGATTTTATTAATTATGAGAAAACAATCTGGAGATCGACAAAAATTGATATGGTTCAATTTCGGATGGATGTAAACAAAAAAGTGGTCAAGGAGGAGGGGGTGGTAACAAAAGAAGAAGTCATTACACGGATCGGGTATAACTTCTGTAACACTAACATTGGTAACACAATTGATCACCCAAAAGATCTATGTGAATGCTCAAGGCATTGGATTTTTGAAGGAAATGTAGGAAATGAGAGTGCAAAGGGAAGTAATGTTAGTATCCGACCTCAAAAACAGAACGGAATAGGTTTGGATGCGGATGGAGGAGGGGCTGAAAAACAGAACATTGTCCTTCCAAGAAATTACATTCTAATGTTTCGGTCAAGTGAAGATACAGAAATCACTAGCAAAGTGTGTATCACACCAAGGAAGAAAGGAGCATCAAAGTTCATTGTGGGTGATAAACAGAAGGAAAAGTTAAGGGAGGAAGAAACGAAGGAGTACAAAGTTAAAAACAGCATACCAAAATCAAAAAAAAAATTCATCAATGATTCTCTAGCAAAGAGAACGAGCATAAAAGCACAATTGTCTGAAGAGGATGAAAACAACAAGAACCAAATTGGGAACAACAAAAGTGTGATATGGAAATCCAAATTTTGGCTGCCTGCTGAAACTACTTTACATGTACAAATAAACATTACAACAACCAGAAATACCTCTTCTCACCTCCAAAGGCAAAAGAACCAGAAAAAATCACCAACATTTCACAATTATTCTGTGCTAAACAACAAGTTGGATTTTCCTGCAAACACTGTCCAACACCGGTTTCATGGGAATGAGTTATATTCTCCTAAAGATTTGAATCTACACCAGGCACACAACAATATTCGCTCCAACCGATGAAACCAGGTAAATGGGCAATTTCAATACCTTTTACATGATACAAATTTCTTTTCACTACAGAACATGCATATCCATGAAATTTTAGGTGAAATGATCAATTATGAACAACAAGGAAGCCGGGTAGATGCTGTTTCAATAACCATTATTTGCGAGAAGTATATATTTCCTTTTGAATATTACCTCAATTCTACCCTCATGATGGTTAAATTTGATGACAGCTTGGTCAGGAAATCTAGAACCCTATCATACAAATATCATCTGCATAACAATCACTACAATCATCATGTAGGAAATATGGAAATTATAGCATGGAATTGCCCGGGTCTTAGGAATGACTTGACTAGGTCACATCTTAGAGACATTGTAGATAAAAATGACCCAGACATTCTTTTCTTGTCTGAGACTAAAAACATGAGAGATTATGTGGAACCATGCATTAGGGGGCTAGGATATAAAAATTGGTTTATTGTTGACCCTGTGGGTCTTGTTGGAGGCTTGGTAGTTTCTTGGAAAAATGCAACCAACTTCAGAATAGGAGCATCTTGTACCGATTTTATCAATTGTCATGTGATGGACATTGTTACAAATAAAGAAACTATTATATCTTGTGTCTATGGGCCTTCCATCTGGAACCCAAAATTCAATTTTTGGAGCTACATTGCTCAACAAGCCGTTACCTTCGATAATGATTGGGTCATCATTGGTGATCTAAATCTCACCTTAAGTTGTAATGAGAAGAGAGGCCCTGGTCCTTTCTATAAGAATGAGGCGGATAAACTAAAAAGATTGTTGGCAAGAGCTGATTTGCAGGATATTGGGCATGTTGGCTATGAATTTACATGGACTAACAGGAGGAAAGATGATAAATTAGTGGAAGCAAGACTAGACAGATGTTTAGGGAATACAAGTTGGTGCAAAAAAAACCCTCAAGTCATTCTGTCCCATCTAGTGCCTCTTGGTTCAGACCATAGCCCCATATTTTTACACACAAAAAATATTCACATAAATAATTCAAAACCCTTCAAAGTCCTGGGAATATGGCTACATCATCCGTCGTGCAAAACTCTGGTACAAGAGACTTGGGAAGAACCTGTGAAGGGTAGTAATCCTTTCAAGCTGAAAAACAAGCTCAAGAAAACGAAGAATAGAATTAAACTGTGGAACAAGAAGGTTTTTGGGGATATCGAGACCAACATAAAAAAAGCTAAACAACAGCTGGAACACGTTTGCTCCATAAGTTCGCTACACAACAGAAGTGCAGTCGTCAGGGAAAAGGAAGAAAATCTTGCATATGGGTTTAGCATAAAAGAAAAGTTCTGGAAGGATAAAAGTGGAGACATGGATATACAACTGGGTGATAGGAATACAGGGTATTTTCATAAAAAGGTGCAGAAAAGATACAGAAGGAATAGAATTGAGACACTCAAAGACAGTCAGGGAGTGTGGGTGGAAGGTGCCAAACAGGTGGAAAGTCTGATCACAAAACATTTCAAGACAGTGGAGACATCTTCTCAACCAAATGCTGAAAGTGGCTTCATGAATCTCATCAAACAAGTTCTCAACGTGGAGGATAATGAAAACCTCAACAGACTGCCCGCCAACGAAGAGGTAAGATCTGTTATTTTTTCTATGCAAACGGATAAGGCTCCGGGACCGGACGGATACTCTCCCAACTTCTTTCAAATCAATTGGGAGGTAGTAGGAGAGGATGTCTATAAGATGGTCCTGAGTTTCTTTACTACTGGCCATCTTCTAAAATAAAATAATGCAACTTTTATTTATTTAATCCCTAAAATAGAGTTCCCACAGACTCCGGCTGACTATCGGCCAATTAGTCTTTGTAATATAGTGTATAAGGTCATCTCCAAAACCTTGGCGAATAGACTAAAGAGTTTTCTGCCAAAAATTATCTCCCCTTATCATGCTGCTTTCGTTCCAGGAAGGCAGATTTCTGATAACATCATGATCGCTCATGAGTTAATCCACACTATGAGAACCAAAATAGGAAATGAATTTCTTATGGGAATTAAAATCGATATGTCGAAAGCTTTCGACCGGATTGAGTGTCCTTTCCTCCTCTCAATCATGAAAAGACTTGGCTTTGATGCTAAGTGGTGTGCAATGGTAAATGAATGCATCAGTACTGTGTCGTCCTCTGTTCTAATTAATGGTGTTCCAGGAGAACAGTACAAACCTAGTAAAGGGGTGAGACAAGGGGATCCCTTGTCCCCCTATTTGTTCATAATATGCATGGAGGTGATGTCTAGATCTTTTTCTGAGGCGGAGAGTCTCAACTTGATTCAAGGTATCAAAGTAGGGGTCAATGCTCCGTCTATTTCCCATCTCCTGTTTGCGGATGACCTCCTGGTTTTCACCAAGGCAAATATCGAGCATGGGCAAAACATTTTTAACCTCTTTACTGAATTTAGTAACGCATCAGGATAGCTCATAAATTTCGAAAAGTCTGGTATTTTTTTTAGCTTAAACACTCACCAAACTGTCATTGATGGCGTTACTAACATATTGGGGGTGAAAAGAATCTCCATAAATGATAGATACCTAGGCAGCCCTTTATTTACACACACATCCAAAATAAAGTCTTTTCAACCCGTGGTTGAAAGAGTTGAATCCAAACTTCAAAGTTGGAAGGGTCCTTCCACTTCTTCAGCTGGGAAAGCAATCCTTGTTCACACATCATCTTCCACTGTCCCTATTTTTCAAATGAATTGTTTTAAAATGCCACAAGCTGTGATAAAAAAGATTGATAGTCTCCAGAGAGATTTTTTTTGGGGAAAGGATAAAGAAGGAAATAGAGGGTTATATCTAAAAGCTTGGGTTTCTTTTTGTAAACCTAATAGTTTGGGAGGTCTTGGCTTGGAAGAACATAATAAGGGAAATGGGAAAAATCAGGAATTTTGCAGAATGGAAGGTGGGAGATGGTAAAAAAATAAGAATAATGGATGATGTTTGGTGTCCTCAAGGTTTATCTCTTAAGAATGGTCAAGATCAAATGGTGCGAGGGGAACTGGTAAACAGTCTGATGGATTGTAATAACCATCCCTGGATCTGGAACACCAACAAACTGAGACTGTTATTTGAGGAGAAAACAGTTACAGACATACAACATATTCCAATAGATGGTGAAAAGGATGATCATCTAGTCTGGAAGCTAGAAGAAAATGGAAAATTTTCAACAAAGTCATTGTACAACAAACTCATAAGAACAAACCAACCGGACGATAGGGATCAGGCAAGGTTTTGGAGGAATCTATGGGGTATGAGCATCCAGCCAAGGGTAAAAGTTTTCTTATGGAAGTGTGTACATTCGATTCTCCCTTTAAATGGAAGAATTGCGCAGATCCTACCATATGTGAATAAAATTTGCCCCAATTGTGGGAAGCAGGAAGAAACTCTAACCCATATCTTTATGCATTGTGAATTTACCATATCTATCTTACTTTACTTAGGAATGGACACTTTAATGGTAAGGAATCAATGTCTAGATTTTCATACCTGGTTAGTAGACTGGTTTTATAGAGAAGACATAGATGAATTTCAGGTTCATGATTGGCCAGAGATAATGGCAACTTTCTTATGGAGCATATGGAAATCTAGATGCGATTTGGTTTTCAAAAAAAAAAAATGTCCATCTCTAGGACAGGGAAGACAATTGTTTCAATGATAAGTTCCAATAGAAACATGTTAGATAACAAAGAAGTAAACAAAAAAAATTGACATAGTTAAGTCAATTAATATGGTGACAATAACTAGCTTTAACGTCAAAATAAATATTGATGTATTCTATTCTGGGTGCAATACAAAAGCTGTTGTAACTCTTATTGCTTGTGATCGTACAGGAGCTCTCCTCGGAGCAAGGAGCTTCCAAGCGGTGGCTAATACAGAAAGGAGCATAGTGCATCAGGCAGCTGCATACACTATCCAATGGTCTCATCAGATGAACTTTCCGCAGGTGCAATTTGAAAGCGACAAAGTCCGGGTGTTGGAAGCATTTCGAGTTCAAGTTGAGGAGATGAAAGACCACATAAAAAGAATTATTATAGGCAATTCTCAGAACTTTAAACTTTGCATGTTGGGTGTAAAAAGCTTAAGTCTTGTTCCTAATTCTGCAAACTATATAGCCTGTGAGCTAGCAAAGTACTGCATGATTAGAGCTCAATTTAGAGAGTGGGATCCCAGTTCTGTCACTGCTCTGCTGACTAGAATTGTTGGGCAGGAAAGAAACACTATTACTGGTACCAGTTCTGCAGGGTGATTCCCTGGTTTAAGTATTAAAAAAAAAAAAAAAACTTTGAGAGCATAAAATAAACAAATAAGGGGATAAAGGACATCCCTGCCTAATACCCATTTTTTCCCGAAATAGGCCTTCTGGTTGCCCATTTAGAAGAATGGAAAACAAAGTTGTCTGCACACAATTCATTATAAGATTGTGGATATGACCAGAAATACCAAAACTGTGCAATGCCATGCTCAAAAACCCCCAATGAACTCTATCATACGCTTTACTCATGTCCAACTTAAGAGCAAAATACCCCAAAATAGAGTTCGATTGATTCATAGAATGAACAAGCTCTTTTGCAGACACAATGTTATCAACAATCTGCCTTCCAGGAATGAAGGCAGATTGGTTTTTTTCAATGAGCTCATCCAAATAAGGGCTTAATCTCTTGGTAATAATTTTGGTCACTACTTTATAAAGCACATTACACAAAGAGATTGGTCTATAATCTCCAGGGGATTCTGGCTGTTTGGTCTTGGGAATAAGATCAAGGTATGAGTGGTTAAGACCTGGTGGGAGCATTGAGAACTTGAAGCAATATTGAATAAGTGCAGTTATCTCCTCTCCGATGATATGCCAGCTTTTCTTATAGAAAAGACCTGGGTATCCGTCTGGTCCGGGCGCTTTTAGGGGTTTCATGCTCTTAATGATTGAGTAAACTTCTTCACTCGAAGGTATAGCTGCGAGATGACTGCATTCTGATTCAGAAATAGCATTAGAGTTGTCCATAGCAAATAGGTCTGGAGTAACAGTATTGTCCACTTTAAAAACGTTGTGAAAGTGAGAAACAAGCGTATCTTTTATCAAGTCATGCTCAGATACCCATTCCCCTTTGTTGTTTTTTAAGGTAACAATTCTGTTCTTACTCCTTCTGTGAATAACAGATAAATAAAAAATGTGAGTATTTTATCAGTACTAGGAACCCAATTGGATTTGTTGCGTTGTTCCCAGAACATTCTTTCTCTCTTTGTTAAAGTTTCAATATTCTTGATGATATTACTCTCTTCCTCTCTTGTATCTGTTAAGTGAGCTTTGGACTGCAGTTCTACCATCTTTTGTCTTTCATTTTCCAACTCATAATGAATATGACCATATGTTTGTTTACTCCACTTCGTAAGGTGAGCCGCAAGAGTTTCAAGTTTGTTCAATGTACTGCCAGGTGTAGTTGTCCATCTTTTTTCCACTACTTCAAAGAATTGAGAGTGATCGGTCCAGTGATATTCCACCTTGAATTGCTTCTTCCGTTTTGGTCCCTTTCTCATTGTTTTCAAGAGGATAGGAGCGTGATCACTGCTAATTCTTGGTAGGTGAAGAACGATTGCATTTTCAAATATTAATCTCCATGTAGGACTTGATAAAGCTCTATCAAGTCTCTCGAAAACAGGGTCAGCCTGTTTAGTATATCTGCACCAAGTAAATGCTGGTCCCGAGAATCCCAAATCCATAACATCCCTATCAAGTAGGAAGTTTTTAAATTCCCTGAAAATGCTTCTACTGTCTGAACCACCATATTTTTCAGCCGTGCTGTTTATCACATTTAGATCCCCTATCATACACCACGTATCATTAATTTCCGTTACCAAAGATGAGATGTTGGCCCAGAACATATTTCTCAAATTTTGCTCAGGTGGACCATATATGCATAACAGTTCCCATCGTGGAGTTGATAAATGTTGATCAATCACACATCTAATATAGTTTGGAGTGGAGTAGTTAACGGACAATTCAACTCCATCTTGCCAAAGAAGAGCCAGTCTACCACTTTTGCCTATACTGGGGACAAAGTGAAAATGCCGAAAGTTGAGAGAATTGCAAAACTTGATATTATTTCTCTTATTAATCTTGGTTTCAGAGAGGAAAAGAATTGAAGGCTTGCAAGATTTGAGGAATGAACTCAAAGTAGAAATTGTCATGTCATTCCCCATACCACGACAGTTCCATGAGAGCACTAACATGGCCCTTGCGACTTTTTAAGGATAGTCGCCACATCCTTTTCAGCAGCATGGAAGAAGTTTTGTTGGATTTTTGCTGGTGGGTCACAGTCCATAGGGGTTGGTGCTCTTTTGGAACCAGAAAGTTTTGTTGTTGTGCTCTTGTTGCTTGATTTTGCAACTCTCGCTGCCCTTTTCCATATTTTCTTTGACACAGAACATGTTAAAGCTGATTCAGGTGATGACGGTGTGACGGTGATGGGTTGTGTGGGGGTGTTAATGTTGTTTTGAGTTGAGTGATTAGGGGTAGGTGGAATGATTATGGAGTTTTGGTTTGAATCAGCTTGTTTGTTATTGTTTTCCTTTGGGATAAAATTGGGCTCGGGTACTGCATTGGGTGATGTTTCATATTGGATTATTGGTGATGGGTTTTTGCTGGGGGTTAATTTCTTGGGGAGGGACTTGATGGGAATTGATTGCTCATTAATCATAGGAGAGTAATTTGGAACCACAACGTTACCATTATTATTAGGTTGGCAATCAATTTCCTTGACAGTGGTCCTCGGCATGGTGGTATGAATAATGGGAGGGATTGTAGGAACCGTTACCATTTCATTTGCAGGATTTGAAACGGCTGTTTGGGTAGATGGAGATTCAGCCCGAGAAAGATTGGTGCACGTGGGGTTTGATATTGGTGGCTCTGTAATGGCTTGATGGTGGTAACTGACTGATGGGTTCCCGACCCTGTTGACTTGAGGATCGGTAAACCGATTTGTTAGTGGAGGAAAGACTTGCTTTAAATTTGCATTGATCTCTTTAGTAAATTTTGCTAAATTGAGCTCCTTGATTATTTGTTCAAATCCTTGTTCCATGTCAATATCTATCCCCTCCAATTTTTTGGACAGTATTGGGGATTGTTTCATTAGATGGCCAAAGAAACCACAATGGTAACACACTCTAGGAAGCTTTTCATATCTCAACTGGACCTTACATACCTTCTTAGAAGGGAGAGTAACTTCGATAAATTGTCTGATAGGTTTGGTGATGTTGAGTGTGACTCTTACCCTTGCATACTTTCCCCACTTGGATGATTCTCCTTGTTTGAAAGGAAGAGGTTTGCCTAGATTAGAAGCAATGAAATTGACAATTTTTTTCATTCAGAGAATTTACTGGTAGGCCATGAATTTGAATGGTGAAGGTGGTACTCTCAAATGTGTATTCAGATGGTAATTTATCAGGTTCGCAGAGTTCATGAAGAAGAAGGTCATCATTAATGGACCATGGCGTCCCTTCGATCACTGCACAATAATCACATCTTAGTTCAAACTTAACTACATACATACCTGGACCAAAATCAGATATGGTTATAGATCATGATGGTCTCCATGCTCTGTTGAGTATATTTTGCATTATGCCTAACCCATATTGTCGACCAGTAATAACCTTGATTACCAGGCTGTATTTTGATTCATGACTGACAGCGGAAAATTCTTCTGGTATGAAAATGGACAGGGTGTCCTCCTCTTCACCGAGTAGGTTTGACATTTTTTTCACAAGTTCATCATGACTATCACCATTAGCTTTCCTTGAATAAGAAGCCATGAACAGAAGTAACAAAAAAAAATGAGAAAGGTAGGTGGGTGAATGAAGGGGGTGGTAGGGGGAGAAATGGTGAAGGGAAGAGGATTATGGGATGGGAGAAGAGAAAGGTTTATGTAATATTAAGAAAGAAAACAAAATAAAAGGAGAGAAATTGAGTTGAAATATGATTGACGAATGTTTGAAATCCTGCAATCTTTCGCTGATCATTAAAGAGACAGAAGAGAGAAGGAGTAGAAGAAGGAAAATCGTCCTAATGACGAAGAGAGAATCTTCCTAGAGACGAAGGAAAAAATGTTCATGAACGGTTATACAGGCCTTATTGGGCTCTCAAAAGTGGGAAATTATAGAGTAACCCTCATTTGGAGCAGACCTCAAAATTTTGGGGCATTCATATAAGACAAAGACAGGGGTGCTAATAGTATTTCATGGGGGATCCTTATCCTCCTTTTTCCAAAAATGCTAAAATACCCCTTATGAGATTAGTGTTAAATTAGTGATAATTAAAATTAGTTTAGTGTTAATTTATGATAATAATTTTTTGTTTAAAGATAGTTAGTTAGTGAATTATTTTAGAAAGAGAAGGAGGAGAGGAGGAAAATTTGTTTTTTTTTTCTTTGTTTGTTTGTGATCTTTGTGATTATTGAGAGATGTGTGATACAAATTCGAGTGAGGAAGGTGAATCTTCATCACGTAAAGCTAAGAAAATACATATCAATTACGATGAAGATCCAGAAATGGCTAATTTGTTGGATTAAGAAAATGATTTTACCCAAACTCAACTTTTTTCTCAAGCTCAAGATGATTCCTTTATGGAGACAAATACCGAAGATGAGTACATAGATGAGGAACCCAATGCTAATAATACACAGGTATGGTTGTATAAGTTGTTTAATGTCCGTTTTGTAGCTTGATTTCACCAAAAGTTATGATTTTTGCAACTAGTTCGGTGCAACAGAGTAAGGTTCGGCAGATAATATGTATGCCGAACCATAATAAACAAGAACAGTTCGGCTTATTCGTTTGATAAATATGTACGCCGAACTTTCACTTAAGTATTTTCGCGCCAAATAAGTTTCATGGTTCGGCTCACATGCGAAGTGAAATTTTAAGCCGAACCAGATCTAAAAAAAATATACGAGTTACGGTGTAATGTTCGGCTTATAATATTAGTCCCAAATTGGCTGAATCCATGTTTGACATGTAGTTCGGATTTATAAGTCAAACATGAATTAGCCGAACCTGTAGTTCGACTTTCATAAAGTAGTGCGTGTGAGCCGAACCTGACCCAAAACCTGTGTGATATTGTTGTAGATTGTTGCTGAAATGGAAACTATGGAGGATCAACCACCGCCTGTTGATGTCATTCATGAATATACTAGAGACCACTTCCAAACTGACTTGGTAGGTAACTAACGTAGTTTATGTTTTTATTAATTTTCAAGTATGTTGTATGCAAAATCATTAATAAAACTAAAGGTACTTGTGGATATGTAAACTCATTCAAATCATTGCTATATTATCGTCATCTTCAAGAGAATGAAAATTCCAAAACAACGCAAAAAGAATGAGGCCATTCCGACATCGGACGAAGAAGTTATGGCCAAAATAAAATCTAAAAACTTGAGAGTACAGAGATAAGTTCGGCTAATAACTCATCATCACGAGTTAGCCGAACCTGGAGCATACAAAGAAAGATTTTCGAAGTGTTTACAGAGATAAGTTCAGCTTAAAAGTAATCTAATCGAGTCAGCCGAACCTGACAACCACCTGGGGTAAATTTCATTTGTCAGGTTCGTCCGGGAAAGGTTGGCAAGGTATTAGCCGAACACAAAGGTTCGGCGCAATCGATTTTCAAAACATAAGCCGAACTATTCTTCGTCTGTAAAAAAGAATGAAATTCGGCTGCTAAATTTCAGCCGAACACTACTCTGGAACTTCCAAAACCCAGAGGAATCATCGATTACATGTCACAAATCAACGAAATACGAAAAACCAAGCAATGGGTTTGTGGGAAATACCTTTCGATGTGCAATTTTAAAGAATCAAGCTTTATTTCTCGCTATCCAACACCAATCAATCCACTATCCTCTACATCACCATCTTTTCTAAAAACCCTAGATTGAGATGCTACAGAAGCAATACCAGGATTCAACACCATATTTCTAGGGCATCGCTTAACACGAGGTGCCATTAATGTGTTTAATCGAGAACTTAATTGAATAAAGAAATTTTCAGAATTTTTTTTGTGTTTTTGGAGAAGAAGATGAGAAGAAGAGTGAGAGAGAAGGATTAATTAGTAATGGTTAGTGAGTTAATTAGTGGGTGGTTGGTTAAATAGTGGGATGGGTTAATTAGTGGGATTGTTTTAGGATTTGAATTTAATTAAGTGGAAGGGTAATACTGTAATTTATACCTAGCAGGGGTATTATAGTAACTTAAAGTCCAAATTTGTGCACCCCGGTTTTTCCTGGGTAACTTAAAGTCCAAATTACGGCTATTGCTGGTGGACCACATCGATTCAAGTGGTTTTCGGTTTTTCCTCTAAATTTTCGTTGGAAACAACAAAGAATGATCTATTGTGTAATCACCAGCTTATACAGCCGGATATAGTTGGTGTTAGTATATAATAACTGAAATTAAAGAATAAGAAAGATGAAGGGAGAAGACGACAAATAAGTTCCATTACTAGAGAACGAAAAATCTGTTCTCAAAGAGAACCTGTACAACTATATATATAGTGTACTAAAGCAAGATAAACATCATTTAGTTTAAGATAACTATCCATGGATTAGTGACACCTAATGATGTATGTGTCACTCACATACAATGAGAAATAGGCCCCACGGTGGGCAGCCACAAAAATTGCCGACTTACACTCGTCAATTTCATTACACTTGTTTTTGTGGAAGGACCCTTCCACAAAAATTGTCGACTTACACGGTGGGCAGCCACAAAAAGGTTAAGGTCTAAAGTGGCGAGTTGTCATGCTAACTTCTGGTAGCATTTTAGCTTTCCTGATCATGGCGGAAACATTACTATCTCATTTCTGGAAACTTCTAGTAGCATAATTGCCTGATTTTCAAAGACAATTCAACTCATGATGTTTTTTGGGTGTTAATTAAACCACACAATAAGTATCCCAAAAATAGCTGCAGGCTCGACAAGAGATGAGACATTTCACGCCGTTCCTTGTAACGGCTTACTTCCTCAAAGACAATTCAACTCATGATGTTTTTTGGGTGTTAATTAAACCACACAATAAGTATCCCAAAAACAGCTGCAGGCTCGACAAGAGATGAGACATTTCACGCCGTTCCTTGTAACGGCTTACTTCCTCCCCCTAATGGAGGGAATACAGTCTCATCCACAATAAGATTACCAATTCAAGGTTTTAAATGTCTTATGAATAGAAACCAACATATATAGCTAGGTGACGCTATGGACCAAACACGTAATTTTGAAATGTATGGTTGCTTCCCAAGCCAGTATTGATGGAAGATAGTTGGTCGATCAATAAACTAAAGATGCTTAAACAAAGAACTCAACTATACTGTGTCGAGTACGCACATGTGCCTTTTAGTGCTCGATATAACACCAACTTAAGGGAAGGCATCAGAAGCCCGTAAATTTACCATCAAAATAAATGGACTTAATTGAAAAGTCCAAAACTGGATACGCAACCACAAGATTTGCACAAACGGTTTGGCAAAATCTAACATTACGTGTTTATATAACAAGAGACCATCTAGTAGATGCATCTATCAATACAGTAAAGTATTGAAATAATTGTCCATAATGCAGGGTGACTAACTCCTGCAATTTCCGCCTTGAAACCTTTATCCAATGTTGGTGATTCAACAACAGGTTACCATAATGCTAATGTTAATATAATTTAACAACCAATTGTCTCAGGGGCCAACAACACAATTTACATCCTTATATAACAGAAGCTTCAGGTTTTGTAAAGGATGTCTATGAGAATTTTAAATTATCTACTCATCTTGGTAGAATTTTGGTGTCCATATTGACCATGCCTAAGCATGAAAAATCAAGGTCATTAAACTTTTATCTAATGACAACGTGGAATTCGATTGTTCGAATTCTCCTTTGGCACACCCCATAAAAGAGAGCCTTACACTTCTTTACAATGTGCTTCTGGCACAAAAACAAATGAAGTAACAAAATACTCCATAAAAATGCTCATTTATCGTTTAAGGTGGTATCGCCAAATATTCTCAAACACTCAACAAATTCTTCAGGAATTTGGAATAATATACGGCGTAGCTTTTACACCACCAGATTGATACACGCTCTTCCGAAGCCGTCTATCATATTATTCGAACCCGAAATGGCATTTCACATTTCCCAAAACCTCTTACAAGGCTACAAAAAATGGTTCGAAAATTTGTGTTTGTCGTCCCACTATCTTTGAGACAAATATCTCCATCATCCATATCTTTACTGGATAGATTACTTCTGGAATCCATATCCTTTAGCAAAGATAGACGAGAGAAAAATAGTAGGGTCATCAACAAAAGCATTTGGTAACCATGGGCTACTTTAGGAACCCAAAATTTGTGGCTAATTCCTGGAATCCAACTATTTCGATAGACCGCTTCTGGAGTCTATTTTATGGATTACTACTAGAACCCATAATATTTTTGATTACTACAGGAAGGCACAAAATATATGTTGGACTACTTCTGGAGTCGACAACATCTCATGGATTAATTCTGGAATCCATTACTTATAAAAATAAGTAAAGAAAATAAACAAAACTTAAAACAAAGGGCAAACATCAAAATACTTATGGTACTAATACAATATCAACAAATCTCCAATTTCGTCACCTTCAGAGTCAACGAAATATTAATTTACAAGTGTGTAAAAATGGATATGCTCTGGAAAAATTGTCTTAATATCAGTCGCAAGTCACTTCAGGGACCGCTGATAGAAACCGGCTAGTACTTTGTAACAGGTCACTTCTGGGACCGACCGGGTAGCGGAGCACGCACTTTGTATCCATATTATGCTACACGATATTCCATCTTCTGGCGGAATTATTTCAAAATTTATGGAGATTATCAAAGACGAGAAAACTAAATTTACGCTATCCTCCAGGGATGCGATAATTTCTCGCTTTACCGGTATTAAAACCATTAGTACCATAATATAAAATAATAGAGAAAATTAACAAAGTTCACGGAGTTGCTATACTCACCATCCCATACTAACCAAAATACACAAATACATTTTGAGATATATATGTGAGCAACAAGTATATTTGATCACCAAAAATGATAACTTGCTTTGATCCACTAATATCCTGGTCATACAAACAGAATAATTATGTGAGTGCAAGGCTGTATCCACCTGTTAATAAAACTAAACTGAAGGTTTAAAAAAAAAAACTTAGCCATCATGATGTCTTTAGTGTTGGTGATGGTGGTAATTATGTTGTCGATCTCCTCCCCTTTTTTTCTTTCTACAAATTCAATTCGTGTTTATTCGCCATCATTAACATTCCATTATCTCTAATTCTTAGGGTCCATGGCATGAATCATGTCGATCTAAACTTATTCTTGCCTTAATCATTTCGGTAGCACCCTTTAGTTTATAAATAAGTACTAGTACAAATTTTAAATCAACCACATGAACCAAATTCAAATTCGTGCTTGCACCAAGTAATAATACAAATAAAAATTTGGTTGATAGTCCTTCTAGAGCTAGGCCGTGCAAGATTTTTCTATCTGGACTTGTGGTGCTGGAGCTTCGGCTTTATAGCAAAGATCGAATGATTTCTACCACAATTAAAACACCTATGATCTTAACAGAATTTTTTTTATAAACAATTAGTATTACTTTAAAATTAAAACCCATAAATTGATAAAAACTAGTAGAGAGAAGAAGAATGATAATCTATTCCAGTTGTCATCGGCGACATCGTTGTATCTCTTCTACTCATGATTTTATCTCCATCAAACGGCTAAATGAGTCACCGTAATTATTGAGCAATTCGTGCTGATAACGTATTGTGTAATCACCAGCTTATACAGCCGGACATAGTTGGTGTTAGTATATAATAACTGAAATTAAAGAAGAAGAAAGATGAAGGGAGAAGACGTCAAATAAGTTCCATTACTAGAGAACGAAAAATCTGTTTTCAAAGAAAACCTGTACAACTATATATATAGTGTACTAAAGCAAGATAAACATCATTTAGTGTAAAATAACTATCCATGGATTAGTGACACCTAATGATGTATGTGTCACTCACATACAAGTAGGCAGCCACAAAAATTGCCGACTTACAACATGATCCAATTTTTCAAAACTTCATGAATACCTCTTTTTTCTTCTTCTTTCTCTCTTCGTGTCTCTCGAAAAATTTTCTACAACCAGATAAAGATATAGAATCATGCACATATAATTGTTTAAAGCTTCTGAAATCAAATTTGGTTGCAACCACTTTTCATACTTCCCTTTTGGTGATTTTACAGTAATCAAAGCTCTAGCAAATTTTACCAAAAAAAAAAAACTCTAGCAGATTTTTTTATGCAGGATTAGAAAATCATAAATAACCAAAATCAGAGAACATCATCTGATATCGGTTTCATACATTCTATTTCCAGTTTCATCTTTTGTATTATTGTATCAACATCACATACCCATAACCCATTCACACATTCTAGGACAAAAAATTAATCTTCTACTATAAATAATTAGCTAGACAATTACACAAACACCTAATGTGCAACTTACGCACAAATTTATGTATACAACTTCCGTGGTCTTCCACCTCCAAAACAAACTTCCATCTCCATTAGCCTTTTCTTTTTTAACTCAATCCGTATTTGCATGAAAGAAAACACTGTTATCAGTCCCAGTTCCATCACTTTTGAATTCTAAAGCCAACCCCTCGAAGATTAAGTTCCACTATTTCAGTAATACAACGAATAATAATTCCTTCTCAATGTTTCAAAAAGAAAAAAAATACTTCTCCGTTGGTAGAATTGGACATAAAATGTCCAGATTTCCGTCATCTAATAAATATAAGATCGACGCAGTGAACATCAATTGGTTGCTTTCTTTTATGTTCTGGTTTGATAGAAGGAGCTTTGATAGTTTGAAGGGAATATAGCCGGAGATCTATTACGTAGCATATTGAACATTTTCAGAGAATGCAAACACAGAGGAGAGAGAGATAACAAAGAGGTGTTCATAAAGATAGTAAATTGTGTTTATTTTGTATTTTCAATTTTCGAAGTAGTGTTTAGAAACCGCTTAAATTGGGTTTTGAGGTGCACAAATTTGGACTCAGAGCATAGCAGGCTATGCTATTGGAAACCATCATGCCTCAATAAAGCGGGTAAGTTAACTTTAACAATAATGAGGGTGAATTCGTTCACATTTTTTAACGAGTGTATATTTCACATTTCAATCTCTATCCTTGATTTAATTTGGAGAATTATGTAACGAGGGCCGTGATTCTAAACATAGAGGGTAATGGGGCCATCAGTTAAACAATCAACCAATCAGAAGTTAATGTGAAATATACACTCGTTAGAGGAGTGTGAACAGATTTGGACTCAACAATAATTCTGTTTATCCCACTAGTCAATCCCAGTAGTCAAACCCACTGCTTATGTGGCAATAATTTGACTTGACTTTGTAATATTCCATTTTTTCCCATTTTTCGTCGGCGGTACTGTATTTCACTTTTTTCCCTTTTATTTATTCCTTTTTTTTCACGATCGGCTTTAGTTTTTGGGCGAAAGGATTTTTTACTTCTCTGGTAATTTTTTCTCACGAGGAGAAGAAGTTCCACACTGGTAACTTATAATGAAAACTCTTATTATTCAAATCTGGTTTATTTTATTAGGAAAAAAGAGATATTTTTATTTAGGGTTTATTGATCTTAAATCAATTTAATCACCGGTAGGGTTTGTAAATCTCAAATATTAAATAAACATTTTACATAGGTTTGATTAGGAAAAAATACATACTAAAATATACATGTTGTTTTACCCCCAGCTATGATGGAGTTGAATTAGGTGATGAAGAAGTTGAAATTTGCAGTAGCGTATTGGACGATGGCAGTAACCAAAATGATCAAATAGTCAAGCCGAAAGTTGGTATGAAATTTAGCGATGCTGAAGAACTATTTGAATTCTATGCTTAAGAGAGACTACTATGCTTGAACTATGTACTGGCAATAAAATTGAGTACCGTCTTCGTATCCCTATTGCTTATATTGTAAACATGGTCTTCATATGTCATTTAGACGAACATATTTTCAAATTTCTTATGATTACAACACTTAGATGAACTCCAAAGAGTTGGAAACATAGAAAATACAGCGAGACAGTTCTGGGAACTACTAGTTTCATCTTATGGAAACATTGGCAGCGCAATAACTGCATATGGAGCACCTTATGAACATTCTGGGAATGTTGCACCTGCATAAGGAGTACTTTCCGTACATGTTGAAAGTGTCGTGTGTAGCGCCCCCTAAGCTAGCAGCTGACTAAACCAAGAATTTAACTAAATAAAGAGGCACTAACGAATCTAAACCAAATATTTAAACTATAAGAAAGAAGTTCTAAACAAAGATTAACCCGAATCTAAACCCACTCTGTGATAAATACAAGAACTCCTCTCATGTAATATATATACAATAGTGATTTGATTTACAAAGATTATACAACAAAATAAACCTATCAGAATATATAAACAAATAACAAAGTTAACTTCTCGAGGCTTCATTAAGCAACTCGCTCTCGTCTTTAAACCGAAATGGGGAATAATTAACATTTAACTTCTAAGTAATCATATGCGATTTGAAAAAAAGATTTGGAAACGAGTTGGAAAACATTACATGTTTTCCCAAACATTAGAAGATAACAAAGCCACTGAAATAAACAAACATGTATATGGACCTAAACTCCTCCTTTAGATTTCTGCGGTGACATTTACACACCTTATAATTTCTGCGGTGACATTTACACACTTGAAAATAAAGACAAGTTAGTCTATGGTGTTTAGTATACACACCCGTAATATTGATGCCCATTTCCACACCTATTATTAATATTGTGGTGTATCGCCCTAGCCATAATTCTGAAGGAGCAGTATCCAATATATCATAGATGGAAATTTTCATTTCCCATAGACAATCATAAAGATAAACAAAGCATGAAATATGTGAATAGACAATGCAATTAAGAAATAGACAATGCATGAGTTTATAAAACAAAGACTTTCGTAAGAGAAATAACAATGATTACAAAACTGTTAAATGCATTCCCACACCTTTTTGATGACCAGCCACGCCTACCTCGAGATCCACAATCCACTGGTTCATCCTTTGGAATCGACCATTTGGTAAGACAGACTAACTGTTAATCACACAAGCACTCTAAGAAATTAGCCAAAAGGCTCATACAAGGCTCATAACACAAACTCATACAATACTCTAATTATAAGTTAAGTGAATTATCTAATGGTTCTACACATTTCCATTATCTATCTTTAGAATACAAAGGTTTACTAATTCAATTAGATTGGTTCTATAGTTCATTAGATATGTCTTATGAATATCTACATCTTTGTAGAAGGAACCAAAGGTCAAATCGAACCATAAAGGGTCCAAAACATCAAACTAAGAACATATGGAACTAAGCCCAAGCCCAATAGGTCTAAACTGGCACAACCCATTAATTAAGGCCTGATACAACTGGTCAACTAACGGTCACTGACGGTCAAAGGATTCACTAACGGTCAACGTCAGTCAGGGTCAAGTCAAGTCTGCAGAGTCAATGTCAAGTCAAAGGTTAAGGTCAAAGTCAAATTCAACAGTCAAGGTCGGGTCAAAGGGTTAACTCGGTCAAGGTTCACTGAGTCAAACTGATTCAACTCAGGTTACAGGGTCAACTCGACTCAGTCAGATTAACTGAGTCAGCTAAGGTGAAAGTCAGTCAGGCATCTGACTGGGATGACTAACATGATTCAAGACAAGATACAAGGGTTTATACAATTCAAAGCCAACAGTACAACTCTAGCAGCAACAGCTTCTAACTAAACTGCACACTAATTCTGACTGAAATATAATCTTTCTTAATTCAGACTAATACCCCAGCTTTAAATACAACTCTTACAAGATTAAACCCATTCTCATAAATTCCATCTCTATCTAACAAACAACTTCATCATCATCCTATTTGAACCAATCCACATAAATCTCAACTGTAATACCATTCTTCTTACTGAAGTTCACTTGTACCTCCAAATTCTCACAGCTGCAACTAAGCTATGATCTGCCTCAACCCAGTTCAATATTTCTTTATCTTATCCATCTATAACTTGGGTTTTACCCAATGTTCATCTTCACAGACAACACCAACATAACTATTTTAACCAATTCAGCACCACCAGGGAGACTAATCTCGCCTTCATTATCAGTTAAGCAACCTTACCAATTTCACAGCTCAACTAAGATAGTAATACTCACTCCAACTTCAGTTGATGTGTCTTAGTTGCAACCATCCAAGAACAATTCACTTTAGATGTCACTCCATCATCAGACTCATATCTCATCTATATTGACATACACAACTAACACCAACATCTAACTCAACCTCCACACTTGAGATTTAACATTTCATCTTGATCAGCATCACTATGAATTCTATGAACCGCAACCAACCAAACCACTCTTACAATCCAGTCAATGTCATACCACCATAACTTCAACCCAGAAATTCATAACTGAAGCTTCAAAACCAGCTACACACAATTTCTCTTCTCTGTGGTTAAATTTCACAATTCACCAATCCATATTCTTTCCAATTCCATACACAACCACCAACATCAGTTCACTACACTTGAAATCTCAATACACTAACAACTGAACAACATCAACATCTCAGCAGCAACATAAACAATTTCATTCACCAACACATTGATAAAATCATTTCCAGTTCACTCCATAGCCTAAATCTTCAATACAGTTACACTGCCAAGCCATTATTTCATTATAATTGTAGATTTCATAACCCTGTATTTCAACCATACTAATTCAACATCAACACTACCAATGATTCAAACTCTATCTCTACCAGCAACATCTATAACTTTATAATCCTCTAAAGGTTCTACCTCAGGAACCCTAATTCCAAATTGGGGAAGAACAACAAAAACCTAATTTCTTTAAAATCAAAATTAAACCCTACACAATTCTTAATACCCTAATTAACAACAAACCCACGACAAAGACTACCAAACCCAACTCAATTTCAAAAAGCAATCAACCAAAACAGAAACCCCAAATTTAATCTTCAAATTAAAGAAACCATAATTTACCTGGTTCTGTGTTTCTTCACAAAGAACAGCTTCACATCAACAAATTAACACCAACCCTCCTTTTCCTTCACCACTAATCACTTAAATCCTCTTCCAATTAATCGATTCCTCCATAACTTCATCTCACGGAAACCATAACTTCAGTTCTCATCAATCCATCATGTCTTCTTCCCGATTCAAACAACCACAGTGCTATCACCCCTACCATCATCACTTAATATTTCTCCTAAGATAATCGATCTCCCATGCTCAGAACGTTCTCAGAATCGCCATAGGCGAGGAACATAGAAGAACGAAAATGAAGAAGAAGAAGAATAAATAGAAAGAAGAAGAAAGATAAGAAAAGAAATTAAGTGAACTTATCTTCTCGGCTAGATTGGGGATAAGGCCGGCTGACTTTGCTAAAGGCACCCGAAATTTGATACGGGCAACCAAGGTCGGCTAAGAACTAAACCAGTGATATCTTCTTTGTCTGGTATCCGAGTGACGCGTTCGAGTAGTCTATTCCGCGTAATTTTTCGAGATCTATCTAACGATACTAGTCTCGTATCTAACTCGTTGTGATTAATTCCTGTTAATTATCTCTCGTGTTAAACTAATCGAGTCATTATCGGTTAATTCGTCACTTGACCGGTCTAATAACGTTGACGAGCTTCAAGGTCACTACATCGTGCCTGCATTTGGTGTACCTCAACCATGGAGAAATCCCTATTTTACGATTCCTGCACAAACATACAAGCATAATATGATTCCATTGCAAGCAATGTAAGTAGTGTAAGGGAATAAAGGAGTTGTTGATGATGAAGAGAAGAAACCATTTATTGAGAGAGTTGGTTCTCTGTTGTTGCTCATGGTTGAACCTGAGAGGAGCCTAGTAGAAGCTACAGTGGTTGTGTGAGCCATTGATGTGTCTTGCGGAGAAATGATGGTTGTGGTTTCCTTTATAATCTGTAATTATAAAGGCTAACTTGTCATTTTCTGTACATAATATTAACATAGATAAGATAATGAACGAGTGAAATTCAAAGATGAAAACGTATTCACACTCTAACCACTGTATGTGCAAACCAAAGTAACGGTAAGTGATAACACTCCTAGTAGCCATCATTTGATCACAAATTCTAAAATAATAAGAATAGGTTTCTTGTTGTTTCTGACAGCAAACGTAAATGGTGCGATACGACGCAATCACACACATAAGACAACCATATAGGTTTAGGACCATCTCATTAAATATAGTTGTATCGTACACATTTCATTATGCAAAATACTAATTCAGTGCAATTCAAAGAATAACTATCAATGCTAGTTCACATATACACAATCTCAGTTATCACTAAATGAGAACTTTATCAAAAAATTAATAACTATAAATTTTTCAACTACTGATGGTGGTGAACATTTCCCTAGTACTAAAATCAGTTCATGCATCTGTTCCAACGAGCATGAGATGAAAGAAACACTTTAAACTTAAAACGCTGTGTTGTGAGTTTAAAATGTGAAACCCAATAAGCCTATTGTTAACAATAGAACTGTGATCACTGCTAAGGATTTGGAAGCAGTTAGTTGATTGTTGGCAGGTGTACAAAAATCAAGGAAAAACCTTGTATCACAAGAAACTATTATGATTGGTCACAGTTCGACATATTGAGCAAACACAAATAGTGATAAACAAAACCGCAATCAAGTTTAACCAAGCTAGAGTAGGAAAATTAACCAAGCTAACACAAATTATGATAAACAAGCCAAATAAGAACTTAAGCTTATCATTACCACCGAACAAAGATTGAAAGAAATTCTCACAAACCCATATAAAAATTTGAAATGAACCAATGGGAACTGCAAACAGGGTGTAGAAAAAGATAAAATTACCTGAATTGGTGAGCAACTTTGATACCTAGCTTCACCGGATTCAATTTGATTCTTATAAGCTAAAATCTTGAACTCCAATGCAACGCTGCGGCTGACCTGTTCCAATACTTAATACCTTTGTTTGATGGATCTGGTTGTTGAAATTTTGCATGATAAATTGATTATTTTTTTTGTTTTGAACTCCTTTTTGAGCATAAAATTCACAAAACGATTGAGGAACACACAAATTGAAAAAGGATATTAGGGTTTATCATTTGTGATCCTGAAGGAGAGCAAGTCTTCGTTTTTGATTCCTTCCATCTGTTCAACCCTCTCCTTCTCAAACGCTTCTGTGTTATAGTGAGTTCGTAGCTTTTTCTTCTTTTTCTTTTTGACGTGTTCATAGCTTTACGAAGTGAGAGTTAAATCAAACCTGAAGAAGAAAACTCGAAAGCAAAGTCAAATTGTTACCACATAAGCAGTGGGTTTGACTAATGGGCTAAATAGAATTATTGTAACTTTAATTAAAACTGTTCTCACAAGTATCCCGATATATATGCTTTCTCTTTTTACAGCTCCACCCAAAGTTGTTAAAGTCATAGAAGATGTTTTACGGGGTCTTTTGTGGGACTCATCGGACACAAAGAAAGGTTACAACTATGTTTTTTTGGAAGAAATGTTGTATACGGTTTAAGGCAGTCGATCTTGGCATCAAATCAGTAAAGAGTATGAATAGAGATTTTTTATAAAAATGGTGGTGGAGGTTTAGATATGAAAAAACATCATTATAAAGGACTGATATCGTGTCCAAGTACCAGTCAGCACAACAAGATAGGAAGACTAAAAAGCCAAATCAGAGAAACAACATTGGTGTGTTGAAAGGAATTTACTCTATGCCGAAATATTTCAAATAATGTACCATCCTAAAATTAGGAGAGGGAATTCAATCATATTTTGGGAAGATCATTGGGTGGGAGAGCATCCTCTCAGCATAGCTTATCCAAATATTTATAGTATCTCCTCGGCAAAAAATTGGACAATTTGTAAACGCGTTGAAACGCTCTCTAACGGTGGCTCATGGAATCTTGGCTTGGACAGGCTGCTCAATGAAATACTGGTCGAAGAATCCATATCCCTTTCCGCTACCATCTACCAATGTTTAATTGGTGATGGTCAAGACTCAGTTTATTGGACAGTGGATAAAAATGGGATTTTTTCGGTAAAATCAGCGTACTCTTGGCTGTAAAAGGAACATCAACTTGTTCCAAAAAATATGAATGTTTGGTCCAGATCTTGGGCACACAAGATTGTTTTTTCCTTTGGCAGGTCTTCCACAAAAAACTTCCCACAATACAAGGACGGAAAATTGCTAGTAAACGGTTGTCTTTTGTGTCTTCAATGGGGAGAATCTACGACGCATCTTTTACTTCACTGCCCATTTTCTACGAGTATTTGGTATCATTTCTTATCTTATACTAATAACTAGGTCTCAATCCGTGCCGCAATGGCACGGGAAAGGATATGTGTTTCAAATGTATCCATCGATTCATACATGTCGTAATTGTCTGAGAAGAATCGAACCGATCGATCCATGTATAAATATTTTGAGGAGTTGGTTAATAAACATGTCCTTATCCTCGAATATTTTAATATTATGTATGTAAGTCATGCAACCCTTTGGGACAAACATAGTTAATCGTTAGAGAAAATCCTACGGGCAGTGGAACATTACTTCGTTCACTACTTCAAAAAAATATCATCAAAGTTCATTCACCAAACTTGTAACAAAACTAAAAACACCTAAAATTACTTTAAAATCAATCAGATTAATCATGCAAAATCTGTTTACATTAGAATTTTATTTTTCTCTTTGATATAAATTATTGGGTTCGCAATTTACACAGATTTGTGTTTATTCATTTTCCTAAAATTTATAATAATATTTAATTCTTGATCCATTTCTTTTTTTGTCTCTTTACCTATTATCATGAACTATTTCTCAAGCATGCATAATTACCTGAAGTTGGGGAGAAATGACAAAAACAAAAATCATGACAAAAAAGGGGAATAAAGAGAGATGTGAGAAACTAAATCGAGTACAATTAATTCACGCATAGCCTTGCATAATCCCATGAAGTAGGAGAGAAATAATGACAGAAATAGAAACCATGACAAAAAAAAAAGGGAATAAAGAGAGATGTGAGAAACTGAACCGATTACAATTAATTCGTGCATAGCTTTGTGTTTGGTAATTTTTTTTATAGGGCACATTTTCTCACCCTAATACCACTACTTCTTCCACCACCATATTATGGTCACCACTCCACCAGTCTCACCATTATTCCCACCGCCGATCCACCACCACCACACACCATCAGAACCACCATTAATGCTTGATTTACCTATCTTAGGACCCCTTTTATCACCCTACTACCACTACTTCTTCCACCACCACATTATCTTCACCACTCCACCAGTCTCACCAATACCCACCATCATTATCCCCACCACTACCCACCATCACAACCACCATTAATGTTTACTGATATGGTTAATATCAAATAAATTTATTATGTATCAACAAAAACATACTCATTTGATTAATTAAAGAAATATTTTTATGAAATATCAATTGCACATTTATTATTAAATTTTAATTAAACATGATCATTTATAGCGGTAGATTTATATTCTGCAAGTATAAATTTGATCGTTCTTTATCTAGCCTAACTTGTCCAAACATTGTTTTGTATTCTGGAAATGTAATCAATTTTATTTTAATACTTTTTTTTATGGAAAAAGTATATATATTAATCAAGCAATAAAATACATCAGCTTTACAATGTCTTTCTTTTCAAAAATATTGGACATCACACTAGATTGAGATATCCTTATCTGAATTTGGGTAGATATATGCTGGAAATTCTTTTCACGAGCTTCTTTTGCTATGTGATATGATGTTGAGTTAAACCTTCTATTGATATATTTCACTTTAGCCTAAGGGAGTGTTTGCAAAATATTTTGATTCTTCATTATTGTGTTATCCGCGCTCCAATCTGGGATCTTTTCCTCCTTTCTGATTGTTTCCGCTAACATCTTGCAATCGGTAGCTAAAGTGACACTAGATAAAATATTTTGACTTAGCAAAGTAGTCGCTTTTAATAAGGCTTTTGACTCTGCATGGAAGGCTGATAAGGCCCTATCTTCTCCAGCTGCAATGTGCATAAAAATTTCGTTGTCCACTGAATATAAGATAAAAGCATAACCATAGTTGAATTTTCCTTTTTGAAAGCTGTATCTATGAATAGTATCCAGTCTGAAGATAAACTTGACCATTTATCCTTGTAATCTATATTTGGCTGAATCTTTTTGCTCTTCTTGATATTCTCTTGTGGATATTGTTGCATGAATTTGTTTATTTGCTCAATACGAGAATTTAGGTTTGGGTTTATTTTGTCAAATACTACTGAACATCAGTATTTCCATATGAACCAGGATATTGTTGCAATCCTTCCTGAATAGTCAGCGAATTCAGGTTCCGATATCCAATCTTTAATCCAATCCATCATAGAGTCTGTATTAATTCTTGTATTAACCGCATCTAAAGAGATACCAAACCAAATCGCTCTAGTAAAAGGACAAGCTCTAATTAGATGATGTTCTGTTTCTGTCAATTATGTATTACACATTGGGCATTCTGTGATAAACTCCTCATTATGGGCTCCTAATCTAGCATTGGTCGGAAGAGCTTTCTGATCTAATTTCCAAATGAATAATTTGATCCTCGGAATCACATTGATTTTCCAGATTTTTTTCCATGGAAATTCGCCAGAGATGGTGTTTTCCTGATCTTGATTTATGAGGAAAGTGTAAACATTTTTCGCTGAGAAGATTACGGAGCAGTGGTGTTGCCATCTAATTTTATCTTGTTCTTGTATATTTGGCGATATGGCTAGGATTTTCTCTTTAATATTATGGTTGAATAGTATATCAAGTTTCTCTATGTCCCAAACTTCATCTTATGTAATTAGTTCACTTACCTTTTGTGGGACTGGACCTGTTAAACCTGTTGGTTTTGGAAGATTGTTTTCCGATGGTAACCATTTATCTTCCCAAATATTTACCGAAGCTCCATTTTTAACTTGCTAAATGAAATTTCCTTTGATAAGGTTTAGACCTTTCTGTATGCTTGTCCATATCCAAGAAAGATTCGAAGTCCGAGTAGCTTCTAGTGGGTTATTGTTAGGAAAGTATTTGTCTTTCAATAATCTTTCCCATAATTGATTATGTTCTGAAATTATTCTGCTGACCAGTTTCGTTAGGAGAGAAATGTTGAAAAGATGTGGGGTTTTTTATTCCAAGACCTCCTTGTGAGATAGGTTTACAGATATTTACCCAAGCTTTAAAATAACCTCCTCTTTTTTTCTTCTTATCTTTGTTCCACCAGAAATCTCTTTGTATCTTATCCATTTGATCTAAGGTTTCCTTTGGGAGGTTTAAGATTTGCATTTGATAAGCAGGATAACCTTGTAGGACTGATTTTATTAGAACCATTCTTCCACCTTGTGAGAGAAGTTTAGATTTCCAACCTTGCAGGGTGTCACAATATTTTTTGAGTAGAGGCTCAAAATTCTCCTTTCTTTTTTTATCGAAAAAGAGCGGAGTACCTAAATATCGATCATTTTTTGTCATCAGAGGGACTTTTAGAATTTTTGCAATTATTTTCCCATGTTTCGGATGGATTATTTTGCTGAAATAAATACCGGATTTCTAAGATTTATCATTTGACCAGTGATCTCCCCAAATCTGGATAAGATGTCAAGAAGGTTTTTTGCCTCCCCTAAATCCGTTTTGGTGAAAAGGAAGCAATCATCTGCGAAGAAAAAATGGGAGATGTTGGGAGCATTTTGTCCTATTTTTTTCTCCAAAAAGGCATTTTCTAGGAGTCTAGAAAGAATATCCATACATATAAGGAATAGGTATGGGGATAGGGGGTCGCCTTGTCTTAACCCCCTAGAAGTTTTGAAAGTAGGACCTGGTGAGCCGTTAAGAATAATGGAGAATAAAGTGGTAGAGATACATTGCATAATGAGATTTATCCAAGTAGAATTAAAGCCCAGATCTGAGAGAGCGGATTTTATAAAATTCCATTCCACTCTGTCAAAAGCTTTTGAAAGATATAATTTTATAGCGAAGTGTCCCTTTTGAGGTTTCGAGGTTTTCATTGTGTGGATAAGCTCATGAGCAATGATGATATTATCAGTGATTTTTCTACCGGGTAAAAAAGTTGATTGGTTAGGGGAGATTATTTTATTAAGAATCGGTTTGAAGCGATTGGAAAGAATTTTAGATATCAAAATTTTATTTTAATACTAAAAACTATGATTTATTCGATCGGGTACTATAAATAGTCGGGATCCCATTTGTGTGATCCAGCGGTCATGATCATATTGTCTTATATGATTTAGTATCCTCCTCAAAATATTTTTGTTTTGTCCTTACCAGTTGTGCTAAAAACAACATCTATCACAATAAAATGTTGCCTATTTTGTAAAGACACAAAATTATTATTGTCCACCACTATTCACTAACATCCACCATTGTACGTAAAAACCAGCCACGACCACTATTTTTTCCACCACCAGTAATGTTACCACCTCCACCACTCACAAATACCCGCAACTGTTTCCACCACCTACTGCTTATTTCACTACAACCATTAAAAATTATTAATGTAATTTTAACCGGGGTCACTGTAGTACATTGGTAAAGTCATTAGGTAATGATACCAGTTACTTGAGTTCGAAACTCGACAGCACCAAATTCTTTACCTATCAATATATCTATATAGTTTTTTAATAAACTTATATATATTAATATAAAAATATGTATTTATTAGATTCATTAAATGAGCATTTATCATGAAAAAATAATTAATCATTCATCATGAGAAATTAATAGGACACTAATTAATGAAGTATTTATAATGGTTAGTTGAAAAAACCACGGCCATAGATTTATCCCTCCTAGACAAATCTCGGCCGCTCTTTATCTAGCCTAATTTAGCCAAGCTTTTGTTTTTTATTCTAGATTGTTTTGTATTCTGGAAATGTAATCAATTTTATTTTAATACTAAAAACTGTGATTTATTCGATCGGGTACTATAAATAGCCGGGATCCCATTTGGGTGATCCAGCGGTCATGATCATAATGTCTTATATGATTTAGTATCCTCCTCAAAATATTTTTGTTTTGTCCTTACCAGTTGTGCTAAAAACAACATCTATCACAATAAATTGTTGCCGATTTTATAAAGTCACAAAACTATTATTGTCCACTACTATTCACTAACATCCACCATCATACGTAAAAACCAGCCACACCCACTATTTTTTCCACCACCAGTAATGTTACCACCTCCACCACTCACAAATACCCACAATTGTTTCCACCACCCACTACTTCTTTCACTACCACCATTAAAAATTATTAATATAATTTTTAACCGGGGTCACTGTAGTATATTGGTAAAGTCATTAGGTAATGATACCAGTAATCTGTATATATATAGTAAGTCTGCTCTTTGGTTTCACATAGATTGTCTTTTTAGCTCTTAGATTTTTAGTCTTTATGTGCTTTTGTTCGTCTTTAACTTGACCTTACAGCCATCTTTGGAATTTTCTTTGTACTGGTTTTTGCACATTTTCAATTTTTTTTTTTTTTTTTATCACTTGCTTAGTTACTAAACTTTTTCTTCCTTATCTAGACATCCGCTCTTAGTTGCCTTCTCCCCAATAAATTTCCTACATTAAAAACTTTCATTGTTTTACAATGGTTTTCATTTAGACTTGTTAATTTTGCTGCTTTTTGAATCCTTAATTTTGGCCACCCTATCCTTCTCTAAAACCCTCTTCAACACTTAAACCTTTTAGATCATATCCAAGTGTAAAAGTCTGCTTCAAAATCCTCCTTCAACTTAATCCTACATTCTTTCTACACAACCATCTCTTCCTTCCTGAAGCTTGGCCCACTTAACTATTTCATATAATCTTCACAATGACTATTCTAGCTTGGAATTGTCAAGGCATAAACACACCACCTTCCATTCAACACCTAAAAGGGATGGTCTCTCTACACAAACCTAACATTTTATTTCTCTCCAAAACTCTAGCTAATGATCAACATATGAGAAACCTATCCCAATCCCTACAATTCGATAATTACTTCTCTGTTCCAAAAATTGGAAGGCGAGGCGGATTATGCTTAATGTGGAAGGGTAACCTAAATATTCAAATATTACTTCACTCACAAAACTACATCCATGCTAAAGTTACACCACCACTCCCTGAAAAACCTTGGCTTTGCACAGGTATTTATGGTTTACCACATCCGGATATAAGGAAAATATTTTGGCAAGAATTTCCAGTAGTCTTCAACAACATCAGTCCATCCATACCATGGCTTTTGCTAGGTGATTTTAGTGACATCTTAGATCAATAAGAGAAAAAAGGAGGAAAACAAGTTACGTATGCTCAATCTCAACCTCTCCTCACCACGATGGATCAGATGGGTTTTATAGATTTAAGATTCCGAGGAGACCCCTACACATGGACAAATAACCAAATGGGACAAGATAACATTCAATAAAGATTAGACATAGCTCTGGCAACCCAATATTGGCGGACAACAAATCCGCATGTGGCAATTACTCATCTTCCAAGAATAGCATCTGACCACGCCCCAATACTAATGCAAGAGAAAGCAATCGAATGGAACGGAGAAAAAAACTACAAATTCGAACACTTGTGGCTCTCTCATCCCCAACTCAAACAAGTGGTTGAATCAGCCTGGGAGCAACAACAAGATATTGAACCTACCCTTGATCTTCAACTAAAACTCATAAAAACCGGACAGACCCTCATAGAATGGAACAAGGAAACTTTTGGCCACCTACCGACTATGATCAATAAATCGACAACCAGCATAAAACACGCTCAACATCAATGTGCTAACCAATCAGTCAGCAACCTGGATTTTTGGCTAAATAAAGAAAAACAACTACGACTGGAACATTTGGAACTATTACAATGTCATGCAACATACTGGAAACAAAGATCTAGAATTCAATGGTTACAATCCGGAGATCTCAACACAACCTTTTTCCATACTAAAGCCACCATTCACAGAGCCTTCAACAATATACATCAATTAAAAGATCCACAAAACAACTGGATTAACAAGAAGGAAGATGTTGTTCAACTCATTCTAGATTACTATACTCAATAATACACTGCCCCACCAACAGTGATTAATGAAGATCTTTTTACAAATATCAGACCAAGATTAACTCCAAGGCAATCAGACCTACTCACAAAGGAAGTAACTGCATCGGAAATCAAACAAGCCCTCTTCTCCATAAATTCAGAAAGCGCTCCAGGTCCAGACGGCTACACAAGTAAGTTTTTTAAGGTTTTCTGGGAAGCAACACACCAACAATTGATAGCAATGGTTCAAAGTTTTTCTAATAACCTAAATATCCATCCACTCATGAATCACACAAACATAACACTAATACCTAAAATCGACCATCCTTCAAAACCATCTCAGTTCAGACCCATAGGACTCTGTAACGTCACTAATAAAATCATTTCAAAAATTCTAGTCAACCGAATTAGACTCCTTCTCCCATTTTTAAAAAGCCCCTACCAAAGTGCCTTTGTTCTAAAAAGATCAATACACGATAACATAGCAATTGCTGGATAACTCTTCCACCATATCAAAACCTCTAACCGCACCAAAGATCCAAAAATAGCTCTTAAACTAGATATCCAAAAAGCCTATGATAGCCTAGATTGGGGATTCATCAAGACCTCCTTTACAAAACTTGGATTCCCATCAGCCTTTGTAGACCATATTATGTTATGTATCACAACAGTTACATACTCAATCAAAATCAATGGTACACCCCATGGCTACATCACTCCAACTAGAGGTATCAGACAATGAGATCCACTATCTTCATATATTTTCATTATATGTGCTGAAATCCTATCTACAAATCTAGGAAACCTACAAAACCAAAATTTAGTTCGGGGACTTAACATATCAAAAAAAACTTCATCCATTATTCATTTAATATATGCGGATGATCTTCTAATCACTTATAAAGCTTCCGATCAAAGTAACCATAACCTTAAAACTCTACTACACTCTTAAAGCACATCTGCAGGACAAATAATTAATACTTCCAAATCAGTAATCATCCATCACCAAAAACTAAACCCTATCAAGATAAACGAACTTCAATAATTTTTTAATATGTCGGCTACCTCAAAACCTCCAATCTATTTAGGAGTCCAATTCAAACAAGGAAGAACATCCAATCAAACTTTCGCTCCCCTCCTACAAAGACTAGCCAGAAAGCCAAATGATGGATGACAAAATGCTTAAGTCCATCCAGAAGACTCACTCTCATCAAAACCTCCCTAATTCCCACCACAAATCACATTATGCAAACACAAAATCTTCCCAGCAATATTCATAAACAAATTGATCGTATCACCAAGAATTTTTTCAGGGGACATGACTCAACCACTAAAAAACTTCACCCTATAGGATGGGATAAAGCAACAAAACCAATATCCGAATGAGGATTAGGAATAAGGAAAAGCAGTGATCACAATAAGGCACTTCTCATGAAGAGAATCTAGAATTTACATGAACAACCTAACTCTATTTGCGGAAGCCTCTTCAGTGCAAAATATTTCAATCAACAAACAATTCTTCAGGGAATTAACGCAATACCTTCCTCCTCCAGTCCTCAGTGGAGACAAATGGAAGCAATTGTCCCTATCATACAACATTTGATTTTCCATCATATTGGAAACGGATTATCAACTCCCATAGAATCCAATTGGATTACACACTCAACAAACATAAACCCATCACAATACCAACCCTTCCAAATGGTAGCAGATATCATCGACCCAATCTCTCACTCTTGGAATCATAAAAAATTAAACTCTCTTCCCAATTCCATAACCCAAAAAATCATGAACATCCACCTCCCCTAAAATAGTCCTCAAGAAAAAATTATCTGGCCACACTCTAAATCTGGGAACTACACTACCTCATCAGGATACAAATGTCTAACCCGAAATAAACCAACTCAAATTCCTCTGCCACCCACCAAATTCTTATGGACTTTACCATGTCCACCAAAAATTCGGCTTTTCTTGTGGAAATACATTAATGAAGGATTACCAAACTTCTCACTCTTACATCACATCCATTTGACCAACTCAGACATTTGTCCCAGATGTAACACTGACCCAGAACTAGCAAGTTACATTTTAATCCACTGTCCAATGGCAACTACCTCCTGGCACACGCTACTCAGTCAACTATCCATTATATCAAACTCCAACCCTACCCACCCAACCTTCACCATTACTCCTCAGACAACCATTTCACAAATCCTGCAACAACCAGCGTCAACTTCTATAATATCCTTCTTTTGTTTTCTACTCTGGACCTTATGGCTAGCTAGGAATAACCTAATATACCAACAAAAGCAAACAACTTCGGGAGAAATCATAACATGGGCACAAAAACTGCAACAAGAATTCTATGGAGCATTACACTCTGCACCACCAATCATACCAGGAGATGCACCATTATTTAACCACCCAACAAGAGACAAAAGGATCACAACAATATCGGTAGGATGGTTCATCCACACATTAATTGGATTAAAATTAACACAGGTGGAGCAGCCAGAGGTCACCCGGGATTTGCAGGAGAAGGATTCATATGCAGAGATTCTGATGCACGAACTTTAATGGCTCTAGCTCAACCACTGGGAATCACGAATGCCCTAATTGTTGAAACATGGGCTATGCTATTGGCTTCAAGATCAGCAGTAGAAAGATAATGGCCAAGAATTCTCTTTGAAACCGACTCAGAAAACCTTCTACGATTCATCACCTCCTCTGACCCACCACCTTGGCACATATCGGAAATGATAGAGGAAATAAAAATCAAATTTCGACAAATCCCACAAGCTGCTATTCAAAACAATTACAGAGAAGGAAATCAAGCTGTAGACGGGCTAGCCAATCATGCAGCCGATGGAAGTCAAACGGAGAATTTATCAACTAAAATATGGGACCATGCAATCCCATTTTTTATAAATCAAATTCTATTTTATGATTCTGTGGGTACCACGTACCCAAGACAAATTGTAATCTAACTTCTTCTATTCTCATGCTTCAAAAAAAAAAGGTAATGATACCAGTTACCTGAGTTCGAAACTCGATAGCACCAAATTCTTTACCGATCAATATATATATAGTTTTTAATAAAATTATATTTATTAATATAAAAATATGTATTTATTAGATTTATTAAATGAGCATTTATCATGAAAAAATAATTAATCATTCATCATGAGCAATTAATAGGACACTAATTAATAAAGTATTTATAATGGTTAGTTGAAAAAACCACGGCCGTAGATTTATCCCTCCTAGACAAATCTCTGTCGCTCTTTATCTAGCCTAACTTATCCAAGCTTTGTTTTGTATTCTAGAAGAAAAAAAATTGGGTTATGTGAGACTGTATTGATGTGGTTATCAAAGGGTGGTACCGAATGCAGAAGTTTCCTTTTCCAATTGGTCAAACTATGAAAAGACGAGGGTACACAAATACACCATAATCTTTTAAATATCAACCTATAAGTCTGGTATCTTCAGTGATCTTCTATGGACAGAGTTGAGACAATACAACTTAAGTCATATACCTCATGTGATTTTATATGGACGAGGTCGAGACAATACGATAACAAGGTATTTACTAGACAACAGTTACGGTAATAACCGATTGACTATTAGGATCAATGTCAAGTAATTCAGATTAATGTACGTGTGTAATTTACTTAATTATAATAAAAATTATAATGAGGAAATAAAGTAAATGACACAACAACATTTTATTAATGAGGAAACTGCAAATGTAGAAAAACCCTGGGACCTAGTCCAGTTTTGAATACTCTCATAATTAATCTGTTATACAATATTTAATACCAACTTTGTATAGTAGAAACCAAGTAAACTACCCCTAGATACTTACTTTTCTCGGTATCCCTGTGCCTTCGACTTCTAGAGTCACGCACGTGAACTTTGGATCATATTCCAAACATCAAAGGAAGAATCTGTTTAGTAACCACTCTAATCAATCTTTGCTAAAAGATATTGTTTGAGTTGTTGACAAAGGAGATTCTGTTTAAGATAATAAACTTCTTTGTCTGGTTAGATCAATCTAAAATTTGATTGCGAAAATAACCAATTTTTAGATTTCCAATCAATCAATATAGAACTCAAAGAGAAACTATAAAACGATGCCGATCTTACACAACTAGACAATCAAGTCTTCAAAGATAGACATGATTCTAGTTAGATCCCATCCGATCAAAGTTTGTGCACTATATTCACAAGATACGAAAACTAATAAGAAATTCTTCTTCATCTTCAAATATTCGTTTTACTTCAATAACCTTGTAGATGGGGAAAATGATTTGCTGGTTTATACGGAATTGAATAGTTGATGGAGACTCCTTGAATCGAGAGAAATGTTGAACCTCACATAGATGCACTGCAAGAAGGGAGTGCTTTAAGTTCGAGAGATAAATCTGTAGGACTCCAGCCTAAACCAAGAACAATGGACGTTCCAAAGTCAATTCGGTCACAAAAGAGGATGGGTTGATCTGTAGGAGGGAAGCTGAGAAATGCGTGAGATCAATAGTGATATGAGATTGTAGGTGTGTTGTGAATTCAGTGTGAAAATGCTCTGAATGGTTGAGTTTTTCCTGATTGAGAGTGATTTCTGTGAGTTCGTTTAGACGAAAGGTTGTCTGTATGAACTTTGATAAGAAATTGCTCGTTTAGGCGATTGTTGTTCGAATGTTTGAAAACTCTTGTCCTTTCAATCAGGATTCAGAGATATTTTATAATGCCGGAGTTGAAAACACCATGATCCCATGAAGTGTGACAGTTTGCTGGAATCAAAGAGTGGGAAAGTAGGAAATCGTGTTAAACCAATTACTCATCGTGCGGAGACTTGGTTAATTTTCAACCCACTATTTTGCTGACTCTTCCAACTGATTGCATGACTTGCTCACATTCTCATCGTGGGTGAACACACATTATGTAGACCTCCAGACCAAAACCCTAGTTAATATCCCCCCATGTGACACTATTGAAATCTCGTGATTGTGGAGTCATTTGCTGACTTTATGGGACGATGAGTCTGTGTAGTGCTGAGTTGAACATGTTTTGAAAATTTTTTGAAACTCATGAATTTTATGCGTCTGCTGAGAAAAGATATCATTATAACCTAAAACGAGCAAACTGTTTTGCTGAATTGCTGAATATTGATAGTTGAACCAATATTCTTTGATCTGAGCAAATATTGCTTTTTGACGAATCGTTGGTAGCAAGACCAAATAAAATATTAATTTAAGTTACTGACTGTTGGGACGAGCAAAATAAATAAAGTGTTGATCATGGAATCAACCTAAAATTATCAGAGTGTTTGAATCTGCTCAGAATTACGTTTCTGCAGAGCTCTGGATTCCAAACCCTAATTTTACCGAAATGGTGATTTATTGCAAATCAATATAGAGTAACACAGGGACCAGCTACATGGGATGACGGGTTCACCATATATCTCCAAATGCTCGAATGAGCAAAAATACCAAAGTTTCCTGAGACCAGTTGGTGAAAGAATGATCAAATGCTAGTTTAATCATTTACCGAAATAATGATCGTGTGAGCGACAAATAATAAAACCTGGTATTATGGAAATATGGAGGACCAACCAAGAGGTCATGAGACTAGCTCTTGGTGGTCATGGGACCAATAGATGGTCGTTTGAGCAAACTTCCAATTGTTTGGAAAGAGTTTGAACCTAATATGAGCAATTGAGCAAATTAGGTTAAAATCATTAAAACATGCGGGACCAGCTACTTGCAAGCCTCAGGGTCACCCTTGGCCATTCAAGGGAATGTGCCTGTGTCACCATAATGTCCGCATTTCAGTCCTGAGAATTTTGATATTTTCTGGTGCACGTTTGAGCAACCTTTGGAGAAAATATGCAAAATCCATGGTTTTGCTGAAACTGGGAAAAATACATGAGATGAGGGAAAATAAATAAAATAGGGAATTTCAAGGTGTGGGACCGTCCAAGGATAGCGAATGGTCGGCCGGCTAATAAGAACGGTCCCACATATTTCCCAGTTTTATGTAATTTTATGTGTTTTCTCTGATTTGAGGGAAATTCCATGAAACTGGAGAATTTGATGAAATTAGGGAACTTCCATGAGATGAGAGATAAAATAAAATAAAATAAGGAATAGGAGTGTGGGACCGGCAAAGGCCAAGGCATGGCCGGCCGGCCATGGGAGCGGATCCCACCACGCTTCCCAATTTTACTAAGTTTTGATGATTTTAGATAATTTTCATAAAATCAAAGGGATTTGTTGAAAACCAAGATATTTTGTTGAAATCAGGGAGTTTTCATGAAATCAAGAAACAAAATACCAAATAATAATAAAACAATGGCTGTGTGGGACCGGCTAGATCCCGGTCCCACAAGTTTTCCCTAATTTTTTAATATTTTCTATGATTTTAGAGAAAATACATGAAATTAGGTAATTTTAGGGAAAATTCATGAAGTCAAGGAATTTTCATAATTTGAGAGAAACAATAAAATAATGGGGACGTGAGGTACGGGACCGGCCATGGCCAAGGCATGACCGGCCGGCCGGCAGTCCCATGACACCTTTCCCTAATTTTATTAATAAAATCATGTGATTTAGATAAAAATACATGAAATTAGGTAATTTTCATGTTTTTTTTAGAGAAAACTCATAAAATCAAGGAATTTTCATAATTTAAGGGGAATAATAAAATAATGGGAACGTGAGGTGTGGGACCGTCCGGCCGATGGTTCCATGATACCTTTTCCTAATTTTATTATTTTTTTGATGAAATCATGTGATTCAAATAATTTTTTTGAAAAATATGAAAATTTGATCGAACGAGAGGATTTTCATGAGATCAGGGAAATAGTAAAAATATGATAAAATATAAAATTGGGCGCGGGACTGGCCACGGCATGACTGGCCGGATGTTGAGCCCAGTCCCCTGGCGCTTTTGCTAATATTTTATTACTATTATTTTTCCTTCCCATTTTGCATAGGTTCCTCGTTCGTTAGTATTTTTGAAATGCTTGTTCGTGCATTCAAAATGCTGGTCTGTGCATTATTTGCCAATTACACTTGCACCATTTTTTTCAGGGATTATTCGATGCTCAGATGCATGTTTTGTTGAATATTTATCACTAACCCGTGGCATTCTGCTGGTAAGAACCACGAATTGAAGTGGCAAAATATAACGAGGAATCATAGAATATTGCTGGATATTCAGACGATTTTAGACAATTAATTGATGGCTCTAGACATGAGCCTCAATACTCATCCCGTTGTCGAATCTGGAGTATAGTTTTACAATTTTACCCTTTATCGAAAATCCACCATCTACATTAAGTGCCATGCTTAGTGAGGAACAATCATGTTCCTCAGTCAGCATTGAATGGTGACTTTCTAGGTATAAATAAAAATAAGTAATTGAACTTTGTTATAAGATAAGATATTACCGGATTCGACTGAATGAGCATAAACCCCAGTAGCATAATAGAGTATCATCCAGTGAACATGAATTGGTGTAGATCCGCTGATTCGATGGTGGAACCTTGGTCGGTTTAGGATTCACGGGCCGGGCCCAAAAAGGAAATCCTTAAGGAATTAAGTTTTGGAAAGAAAATTAGGTATAACATGAATTAATCCCTTTATTTTATTTTATTTCTCCCACACGTCCACCACCTTCTTCATCTTCTCTTCCCTTCACATCCGAGCATCAGGAGGAGCAGAAAATTTGTTGTCGGAAACCGCCAGCGTCCGATCACCGTCCAGCCAATTTCCGACCGGCGCCGTTAGGTGAGTCAAAAAAATAAATCATAACTTGCTGATTTCATGAGTTGGTCATGCCTTCATCATGTCAAAATTTTATACATGTGTATATGTTAACGTGAGTTTTGTAGAAAACCCCTTATTTTATTAAACGTATGTTTGTTCAATCGTTAGTTTTGAAAACTAATAATAATTCCTGATTTAGGAGAGATTTTTCTTTAAAAATAGACCTGTATCCAGTGATAAAATTTTGTTTATGAGCTTTCATGGGAAACAAAATCTTATGTTAAGAGATGTGAGCTTTCACAAAACCGAAATAAACCTCGTTTTAGAAACTAATGCTCATTCGAGGAAAAAAATAGATTTTTTTTAATGCATGTAAACTTATGTTCAGTGATAAAACCTTATTTATGAGCTTTCATGAGAACTAATATTTTATTACAAGAAGTGCGAGCTTTCACAAAACTAGCATAAACCTTCGTTTTAAAGAAAATGCTAATACGAAGGAAAAGAGATTTTTCTTTTATATATATGTAGCCGTGACATATTATGTGGGATATGATGACATATTTTATTCACATGGATTTGTTCTTATTAGATAAATTTTGAAAATTTACGTGAACAAATTACACTAATTATTGCTTTGTAAAATCAAGACGCGGGTTTTGAGTAACCTTCGAAACTAGACAATTTATTTATGATGAAATAATGTCTTGTTGTAAATTTCATAGGTCAATTGTGTGAATGTTCACATTATGAAAATTATGTCTATGATTTTATGAGAAAATCCTTTTTATGAATTAATGAAGTCTTGTTCGTTACTGCAGGTTTCAAGGAACGAACTATTTTTGTGTGCTAACTCTTGCGGCACAATCACTATCGTTAGTGAAATTAGAAAAGGTAGGATTCAAGAATTACCACTTTTTCGATGAATTTATCTGCATGTTGATAATTCCGTGTTCCTGGTTTCAGAAAATGCCGACTTCCAGCAGTAGTTCTTATGACGAATCCCCCAAAGCTTCTGTAGCTAAATCGAGAGCCAAGGAAATTCGCAATGAAGGAGCAAAGCCTAACATCCCCTTGAATGAACGAAGGGTCACCTTTGTTGAACTCAGGAAAAGGAAATCTGAAGATGTTGCAAAAGAAGCTCGTCAGCGTGAAAAGGATCGAATCCGGCGCAGAATACAAAGAACTGAGGAGAAACGTCAATTCTTAGATGGGAGGCCTGCTGACTCTGATACTGATGATTCTAAATAATACATATGGGAGGTACCACATCACAAGATTTGGCCTGATCGATGTGAAAGAGAGTACTAGAAGTCCATGAAGCAAATTGAAGCTGAATCGGAAGAAGATTCGGATTCGGATGATGATGATGATTTTTATGCTCGTCCAGCCGTTACCAATAGTTCTGACAGTGACTCCGAAGAAGAAGATTCTGAGAAGGATAGAAATGAAGACTCCGAGAAGGACAGTGATGATGAATCTGACGAGTAACTTTACTTTTGATTCTCTTTTCTCTTTTAGTACTTGAATACTTTCAATTTTCGTAATAGATGTCTTCATTCAAACAATCTTATTGAAGTAATTAGGTTTTCGTTCTGAATGAGAGATTTTTATTAATGTGAGTTCTTCTTGATTGAATTAAGCAAATCTTTAATGCCGAACCCATTGCAATCTCCCTTAACTCTTGTGGTTCTTCATTTTATGAAAATACCCAATCATAACCGTATAACACATGAGGCCGTATGTCTTGCTGATCATAACTGACTTCTGTCAGTCCCCAGTGTACTAATTTCACTCTGCATCCCCAGTTTGACTTCGTTCAAGACTTAGGGTTTCAGCAAAACTCGCAACTGAATCGGAGATAAGTGTCTGACATATCTTGTATATATCTTCAAGATTTAAGGTTTATCACTTGCGCAATTACTTCCTCCATACTTAAGTTAGTTTCATCACATAAAACCTTTCAATTGCCGTACCTCTCACACCATGTCTATTGATAATACTTCTTCTCAAAACAGACTTCAGTCGAAGCATGGAGTAGAAATTCCCATCTCGGTAAGTTATACATCTTTTTTTTCTGTTTGATCGAGGTTATTGACCGTAAGGAATTGATTTGCTAGAGGATCACCAGAAGAATTCTTCCTCTCACAACCCAAGACCTAAGTGGACTGTTAGAACTCCTGCTCGGTACAGGTCAGATTATGCTGAGGCTGGATCATCTGTAAACGACTCCATAACTTCTTTAAATTTCTTGATGCCCAATTTGGAGAAATTAAATGTTTCCCCGTCTCATCGCATGCGGATGTTCGTGTCTTTGTTGATGCTAGAAGGAGAAGGATCTGAAAGTCCGTGACCGTGGTTGAGGTTGAATATAGTAGCAATCAGGCATGTGAAGACTCTGCAGAGTCGGTGGAGACGGAAGCTAGTGTTCATGCTCATGAATACCCGACGGTTGGACTCTTTTTTGAAGATCCCTTGATCAATACTTTCCCAGATAATGAAGTAGTCGGTGAATTCGTCATTCCCAAGTGTCATGCACCTCTGTATACTAAGATCTGGAAAAAGTATGGGCATATTACTACTACGGAAGTTTGGAAAGGTTTTCCACCAACCCTCTTGACCACAGTTGCAGGGTTGCTGCCAATCATCAAAGAGATGAACCAAATGCACTTGCGGGATGTCAAAAATCAGGAACTGCACATTTGGGATGAAATGATTTCCAACTGTGAGATATTGCGATTCAATGTAAGTTGGATTCGTCGTCGGCTTGAGATAATCAAGATTCATAAAGCAGTGGAGGCTGCTAATGCAATTTCCATGACTATTTCCTTATTGGAGGATGATAAGATTCTAGCTTTGGAATCAGCAAGGGTTGAGAAAGCTGTTGAGGATTTGAGATCAAATACTAGGATTTTTTAGAAGAAACTTGACAGAGTTTCTTATAGGGATTATCCATTGCTGGATGGTTTGATCTGAGTAATCAGGATAATTGAAATGTAGATTTCTGGTGAGGTAGAATAGTCTAGAAATTTGTTCAATTGATGAATGTTTGGTGAACAAACGATCATCTTGCATGCTCTTTGAAGAAAATAAATTTTATTTGAGATGTATTTGAATGAAATATTAATTGTATGTTGTTGATCAAGCATAATAGGCTTTGAGCCGTTTTCCGTTGATAATATTTCCTTCCCTTTGTCCATTGATTGCTAAAATTTTGTAGTATCCTCTAGACACTGCTTTGGTTATAACATATGGTCCTTACCATTTCGGAGAGAATTTGGGAGCAGACATATCTTGTTAAATGTGCTTTGCCATCTTCAATACCAAATCTCCTACTTGGAAAGTTCGAGGTTTTACCATTTTGTTGTAAGCTCTGGATATCCTCTGTTTGTAGGCTTCTACATATTTTTCCACTTTGGTTCTCCTTGATTTGAGCATGTCTAGTTCAGCAACTCTCGACTTGGACACTTCAACTTTATTCCATTGTATTCTTTCGGCTGCTGCAATTCTTGCTGAAGGAACTTTTATCGCAGCTAGGAGTATAGCATCAGCCCCATAGATGAGCGAATACGGTGACATTCCGATTGAGCTCCTTGGTGCAGTTATGTAAGATCACAAGGCCATGGGAAGTTGCTCATGCCACGATCTTGTATTTCCATGAATCGTTCGACTGATTATCCGGATCAAAGTTTTGTTGGTGCTCTCCGCTTGCCCGTTCCCTTGGGGGTAATATGGCGTGGAGAAGATTCGTTGGATCCCGTATTTTTTGAGTAATTTCTCAACATCCTTGTTGGCGAAAGGAGTTCCATTATCTGTGATAATATACTTAGGGACTCTGAACCTACATATGATGTGTTCTTTGATGAAGGCTGCAACAGTCACCCCTGTAGTACCTCTGAGTGGGATTGCTTCGACCTACTTGGAGAAATACTCGGTAGCCATGATGATGTATTCATGTTGTTTTGAAGATGCCAGATTGATCTTTCCGATGATATCAAGTCCCCAACTGTAGAAAGGCCATGGACTATTCACAGAATGTAATAGAAGACAGGGGTTATGAATAAGGTTACCGTGGACCTGACATCGGTGACATTTCTGAACATAGGCGGCTGCATCGTCCTCCATAGTTGGCCAGTAATATTTTTCATGAATATGGAGAAACAGTTTCTTTTTCCCTTGATGTTCTCCTTCATGTGTTTCCTTCAGGACCATTAGAAATTCATCTCCGGCTAGACATATCAACAAGTCCCCTCCGAAACTCTTGCAGTATAAGATTCCGTCAAGTAATACAAATCTCTTAGCTCTTTGTATGAGCTTGATTACATCTTTCTTTTCCGGTGGTGACTTTTTGTCTCGAAGGTATTCGATGTAAGGTTGTCTCCAGTCCCCGGTATGATGGAGTATCAGGACCTCCAAATGGTGAGGTGGTATTTGAAAATTAGGACAAGCTTCCTGTAGGGCCCTTTACTGTGTTTCCATGGAGGGCCAGTAATACCCAAGCCTTTGAAGCCTTCTGTAAAGTGTTATTACTAGAGTCTGCCCACATACTTCTTGATGCATACTTTCGAGTTTTTCTCTCGCTTCTTCGTCTCCAAGGCATCGTGATAGAGAAACATCGGGGTTGCAATGGTACAACGCCCCATGGAGTAGAAATAAATTCTTCAATTCTTTGAGTCTGGTCGTTCCTTCTGTAATTGAGTTGCTTAGATCACGGATAATAAGATCTCTCCAGTCACTTGTTGTAGTATCTTCAGTTTGATTGATCCATGTAGATGATACAGCTCGTCTCTGTACTATAATGGCTTTCTATGACCCTTCGAATTGCATCTTGGAAGCAAGGTTTGCTAAGCAATCATCATGCCTATTGTTGGTCCGGCCGATGTGGGTGATGGTCGCATCGGCAAATTGAGTCAGGAGTCATTGTGCTTCAGCCCTGAATGTAGCAAGCGTTATCTCCTTGAAAGAATATATCCCATTCATTTGATTGACCAGCAGCTTTGAATCTCCTCTGATCTCCAGATGCATTGCTCCTACTTGTTTAGCTAAGGATAATCCTAGCAAGAAGGCTTCATATTCTGCTGAATTATTTGTACAGTGGAAATCCATCTTGAATGAATGTGAGAATACTTCTCCTGATGGTGATACCAGGACTATGCCTGCTGCTCCAGTATCATTCTTAGGAGTGGTAGATCCATCAAAGTATAGCAACCATGTTTCCTCTTTGACGACTGAAATATCTGGAAGCTCTCCTGGTACGTCATCTTGCAATGTTGTGGAATCCTCTCCCGGGAAGGCAGCCAGTAAATCTGTCACTGCTTGACCCTTGATTGCTTTTGGGGAGACACATACTATGTCGAATTCTGATGTCTGCAACAGCCACTTTGCAGTTATTCCCATCGGAGCGGGCTTTGAGAGTAAAAATTTTATGGGATCATCTTTGAATACAAGCACAACCCTGTTGGATAGTAAATAATGCCTGAATCTCTGCATTGCATGAGCTAACGCCATTCATGTTCTTTCAGCTCTCGGATTTCTGAGTTGAGCATCCTTCATAGTTCGGCTGTAATAATAGATTGGATGTTCGACGCCTTCTTCGTCTTCTTGAGCTAGCAGTGCTCCGATAGCGACGTCACTTGAAGATGTGTATAGTATCAATGTTCGTCCCTGTACTGGAGACCTCATGACTGCAGGTGATAAAAGTATTTGTTGTATCTTCTGAAATTCTTCATGTTGAACGACTGTCCAGGTAAAACTTGCTCCTTTCTTCAGCAGAGGAGTGAACGAAGCAATAAATTGAGTTAATCCTAGTATGAAGCGTCTGATGTAATTCACCTTACCCATGAAGCTCTATAGTTCCTTCACATTGCGTGGAGGAGACATGTTGGAGATTGACTTTGCTTTGTCTGGATCGACTTTGATCCCTTCGGCAGTGACTAAGAATCCTAGAAACTTTCCACAAGAAACCCCAAAAGGGCATTTTAGAGGTTTCATCTTTAACTTGTACTCTCTGCATCTTTCGAAGTCTTGTCTCAGAACTTCTAAATGGGATGCTCGAGCTTTTGATTTCACCACGACATTGTCAACATAGTCTTCTACTTACTTGTGCATCATATAATGAAATATTGCAATCATGGCTCGTTCGTAGGCAGCACCTGCATTCTTCAATCCAAAGGGCATCACAATGTAATGAAAATTCCCAATGGGAGTACAGAACGCGGTCTTGATAGCATCGTGTTCGAACATCTTGATTTGGTTGTACCAGCTGTAACCATCCATGAACAAGAATATACCGTGGCCGATGGTCTTATTAACGAGCATATCAATATTGGGTAAAGGAAAGTCATCCTTTGGGCAGCACTTGTTCAAGTTTCTAAAATCTACACAACACATGATTTGACCATTTTTCTTCTTATACGGAACAACATTATCTAGCCATGTTGGATGTTGAATAGGCTAGATGAATCCTGCGACCAGCAACTTTTGAATTTCGACCTTGATTTGCTCCTCGGCCTCATGCCTGAACTGCCTAGGAGGTTGTTTGACTTCTCTAGAACCGGGGATGATATGTAAGTGGTGAGTAACCAGTTTGTCATCCAGGCCAGGCATTTCTTCATATGTCCAAGCAAATATATCTCGATACTCCTTTAATAGCTCTACTAGGCCTTCCCGTTCTTCCGGTGATAGTGCATAACTGATCAAGATTGGTCTTGGATCTTCCTCGGTGCCGATGTTAACCGTTTCAAGATCATCAGTAGTAGAATCCGTGTCATCTTGTAACTGTTGTGGAGCTTCCCGAACTTCCTCCTCATGTAATTTTTCGTTCTGACACGATTCATCAGTGCGGGGAGACTCTTGATCAATCTCCCCTATGAATAGATAAAATTTACGTTGCCGATAAATGACCCTTCCTTCTGCATCATGAGTGGTCATAAAATTTGATCTTGGGATCGTGATCTTATCTTTTCGGCGTTTGACTGGCGTAGCAGGTGACTTGACCGATCCTGCCTCTGAAGGTGATGATGACTTCAATCTTCTTCCAACTTGGAAGTGGAGTAGTGTATATTTTCTTAGGAGGCTCAAGGACGCTCCTCTGGGATTCAATGAACTCAGCATCATAGGACAGAGCTTAAGGAGATGATGAAGCAGCTATGCGAACGATTATTTTGTTGAGTAAGGCCTTCATGCATTGGTGGTAGGTTGAGGGAACCACCTTATTTTCATGGAGCCATGGTCGTCCAAGTATCATGTGATAGTCGGGTTCTTGCTCGATCACATGAAATTTCACCTTCGACTGAATTGGTCCCACCCTCAAATCTATGTACGCATACCCATATGTATGACTTTGGCTTCCTTCAAATCCTGTCATTAGAATGAGATGACGAATGGTTTTACCTTGTGGGAATCTAGCCATCCTAAGAGTCTACATAGTGACAATATTCTTGGAAGCATCGGTGTTGACGAGAGCTCTTCTAAATTCGGTGCCTTTGATGAAATCAGTCACGTATAATGATCGATTATGTCCTTCGTCTGCCATGCGATCTTCTTCTCCAAAGGTGATGTTGTCGATCGAATGTCCAGAGACCAAAGATACTTCTTCAACTGCTGGCATTGGTAAAATTATTTGCATGTCAGATGATATCCGGCTGAGTGCAGCAAATGTGTCCGTGCACTGATCCTTGGAAAAGTGTAGGAGTTCACATAAATTTTCAATCAGATGTGTAACTTCCTGTTATACTGGATTCTCGTATGTGGTGAAACTGTTGGTCTGAGGAGGATCACTAGTTGAGGGATTTGGAGGTTCCACCATCTCTGCTCCTAAAATCCTCGTCACGTGTACCAGACAAGTGAACAGGTTATCGATCTCCCTTTTCATCCGGTCCATGTTCCTTGACAAGTCTTCTTGTCTCCGTGCCAACTCAGCCAAGCTTGGGGTTTCTCCATTGATTGGTTCAACGGAGATAAACGGAGTTGTAAAATATGATAATTCATTGTAACCAGAATTCTTCGAAGGAGTGTGAGCGACATCACCGTTTGAGAGATTCTGGTTGGGATCTGGAGCAGTTGAGTTATTCTTAAAACTGACCATCCTTGTGAAAGATTGAGATTGCAATCGAGAGATTAATCTCCCACTATGGTCGCTAATCTGTAGATGGGGAAAAACGATTTGCTGGTTTTTACGGAATTGAAAAGTCGACCGTATAGAGACTTCTTGAACCGAGCAAAATATTAAACCTCACACAGATACACTACAAGAAGGGAGTGCTCTAAGTTCGAGAGATCAATCTGTAGGACTCCGGACTAAACCAAGAAAAATGGTCTTTCCATAGTCAATTCGGTCACAAGAGAGGATGGGTTGATCGGTAGGAGGGAAGCTGAAAAATGCTTGAGATCAATGGTGATCTGAGATTGTAGGTGTGTGTTGTGAATTCAGCGTGAAAATGCTCTGAATGATTGACTTTTGCCTGATTGAGAGTGATTTCTGTGAGTTCGTGTAGACGAAAGATTGTCTGTATGAACTTTGATAAGAAATTGCTCGTTTAGGCGATTATTGTTCGAATGTTCGAAAACCCTTGTCCTTTCAATCTGGATTCAAAGATATTTTATAATGCCGGAGTTGAAAACACCATGATCCCATAAAGTGTGACAGTTTGCTGGAATCAGAGAGTGGGAAAGTAAGAAATCGTGTTAAACCAATTACTCATCGTGCGGAGACTTGGTTAATTTTCCACCCACTATTTTGTTGACTCTTCCAACTGATTGCACGACTTTCTCACATTCTCAGCGTGGGTGAACACACCTGCCATAGACCGCCAGACCAAAACCCTAGTTAATATCCCCCCATGTGACACGGTTGAAATATCGTGATTGTGGAGTCAGTTGCTGACTTTATGGGGCGATGAGTCTGTGTAGTGCTGAGTTGAACATGTTTTGAAAATGTTCTGAAACTCATGAATTTAATGCGTCATTATAACCTAAAACGAGCAAAATGTGTTGTTGAATTGATGAATATTGATAGTTGAACCAATATTCTTTGATCTGAGCAAATATTGCTAGTTTGAGTGAATATTGCTAGTTTGAGAAAATATTGCTAGTTTGAGCAGATATTGCTTTTTGATGAATCGTTGGTAGCAAGACCAAATAAAATATTAATTTAAGTTACTGACTGATGGGTCGAGCAAAATAAATAAAGTGTTGATTATGGAATCAACGTAAAATTATCAGAGAATTTGAATCTGCTCAGAATTACGTTTCTGCAGAGCTCTGGATTCCAAACCCTAATTTTACCGAAATGGTGATTTATTGCAAATCAATACAGAGTAACACTGGGACCAGCTACATGGTATGACGGGTTCACCATATATCTCCCAAATGCTCGAATGAGCAAAAATACCAAAGTTTCCTGAGACCAGTTGGTGACAGAATGATCAAATGCTAGTTTAATCATTTACCGAAATAATGCTCGTGTGAGCGAAAAATAATAAAACCTGGTATTATGGAAATATGGAGGACCGACCAAGAGGTCATGAGACCGGCTCTTGGTGTTCATGGGACCAATAGATGTTCGTTTGAGCAAACTTCCAATTGTTTGGAAAGAGTTTGAACCTAATATGAGCAATTGAGCAAATTAGGTTAAAATCATTAAAACATGCGGGACCAGCTGCTTGCAATCCTCAGGGTCACCCTTGGTTTGTCAAGGGGATGTGCCCGTTTCACCAGAACGTCTGTGTTTTAGTCCAGGGAATTTTGATATTTTCTGGTGCACGTTTGAGCAACATTTGGAGAAAATATGCAAAATCCATGGTTTTGTTGAAACTGGGAAAAATACATGAGATGAGGGAAAATAAATAAAACATGGAATTGCAAGGTGTGGGACCGGCCACAGATAGGGAATGGTCGGCCGGCTGACAATCACGGTCCCACATATTTCCCAGTATTATGTAATTTTATGTGTTTTCTCTGATTTGAGGGAAATTCCATGAAACTGGACAATTTTATGAAATTAGGGAACTTCCATGAGATGAGAGATAAAATAAAATAAAATAAGAAATGGGAGTGTGGGACCGGAAAATGCCAAGGCATGGCCGGCTGGCCATGGGCGCGAATCCCACCACTCTTCCCAATTTTACTAAATTTTGATGATTTTAGATAATTTTCATAAAATCAAAGGGATTTGTTGAAAACCAAGATATTTTGTTGAAATCAAGGAGTTTTCATGAAATCATGAAACAAAATACCAAATAATAATAAAACAATGGGCATGTGGGACCGGCTAGGGCATAGCCGGCCGGCTAGAGACCGGTCCCACAATTTTTCCCTAATTTTTTAATATTTTCTATGATTTTAGAGAAAATACATGAAATTAGGTAATTTTAGGGAAAATTCATGAAATCAAGGAATTTTCATAATTTGAGAGAAACAATAAAATAATGGGGACGTGAGGTGCGAGACCGGCCAAGGCATGATCGGCCGGCCGGCGGTCCCATGACACCTTTCCCTAATTTTATTATCTTTTGATAAAATCATGTGATTTAGATAAAAATACATGAAATTAGGTAATTTTCATGTTTTTTTTAGAGAAAACTCATAAAATCAAGACATTTTCATAATTTAAGAGGATTAATAAAATAATGGGAACGTGAGGTGTGGGACCGGCCACGGCATGACCGGCCGGCCGGCGGTCCCATGACACCTTTTCCTAATTTTATTATTTTTTGATGAAATCATGTGATTCAGATAATTTCTTTGAAAAATATGAAAATTTGCTCGAACGAGAGGATTTTCATGAGATCAGGGAAATAGTAATATGATAAAATATAAAATTGGGCACGGGACTGGCCACGGCATGACTGGCCAGCTGGTGAGCCCAGTCCCCTGGCGCTTTTGCTAATATTTTATTACTATTATTTTTCCTTCCCATTTTGCATAGGTTCCTCGTTCGTTAGTATTTTTGAAATGCTTGTTTGTGCATTCAAAATGCTGGTCTGTGCATTATTTGCCAATTACACTTGCACCATTTTTGTCAGGGCTTATTCGATGCTCAAATGCCTATTTTGTTGAATATTTATCACTAACCCGTGGCATTCTGCTGGGAAGAACAATGAATTGAAGTGACGAAATATAACGAAGAATCATAGAATATTGATGGATATTCAGACGATGGTTCGTTGAATATTGCTGGATATTCAGACGATTTTAGACAATTAATTGATGGCTCTATACTAGAAGGGCTTCTTGTCTAGGAGCATTAATCATTTGAGGGTTGAGCAATATGAACTTGCTGGAGTGTCATATTCCTCTTGCATAGTCGGGGAAAACCTGGTTACATCCCGAAGACGTTGTCGCTCTATACTAGCAGGCATGTTATCTAGGAGCCGTCCAATCTTTCTATTTTATACAATATGAGATGTGTCGTGGTCTCGGCTGGAGACTGCACATCTACATCTTCTCTGAGAGACTTTCTCCATCAGAGGTTTGCGGCATGAGCTTTCATGCTTGGAGACATGAGTCTCGATACTCATCTGATTGCCGGATCCGGAATAATTACTGAAATTGCTCAGTATTCGTGAGATATGTCGCGGCCTCAGCTGAGAGACCACACATCTACACATACTCTGAGAGACAGCCTTCTCAGTCAGAGATTCATGGCATGAGCTTTCATGCTTTAATGAGAGACATGAGCCTCAATACTCACCCGGTTTTCGAATCCGGAGTATAGTTTTTCAATTTTACCCTTTATCGAAAATCCACCATCTACAAACCTGCACAATACAACTTGAATCCTCTTGTGATCAATCACACACAGAACGGAGTCTGTTAACAATGAATTATCATAAGATGTCTTTAGATCCACAAATGATTTTAAAGATCCCGTCGATACTTTGATCTAGTTTGAGTGACCCTTATGTCATAAGAGAGGGCTCTGAAGAATAATCAAACTAGGTGCAATCAAAGTTTTAACAACAGTTAGTCAATCAAATCAATAATCAATAATTAAAATAACAATGCAATTATCTAGTTTCCCACTAACGGTACTCGTAGAGCTTCTTGATCCCATAGAATTTTTTAAAAGAGCGGTCGCAAGAGATTTCGCCTAATTAGGGTACTTTCTCTCTGGATAGATGGGTCCACCAGAAACAAAAAGAATGAAGTTTGTCTGTCTCTTAGGATAGTTTGCAATAATGCAAACTCAAGTATTTATAGACCAAGGTTGTTTGGATAACAATGAAATTCCAAAACCGAAAATATTCTCAAGATATTCTTTAAAGAATGAATTTTCCTATTCCCAATTAATATTAACCAATATTTCCAAAATCTCTCAAAGAAAATTTCTATTTCTATTATTATTATTTTTTTATTTTCTTTAAGTGATAATATTTTATTATTATTATTATTATTATTCAATGCATAGTAATAACTTTTTATTATTATTTTATTTTCTTATTATTATTACATGAAACTAGTTGGAAGCCTAACAAGCTAGGCTCCAACGACATACTACTACATTAATTGAACAGGTTGCTGTGCTAGCCTACCAGCGAGCCTCATGGGTAACCTTGCCAAGAGGAGCCGAAGCGGGAGGGGGGGCAAGATTGTGTCACAAGGGGGGCAAACTAACACTACCTTCCATGTTAATTCCTGCAATATTACGCCATTGGGGACTTGAACCTGGGACCTCCTAGAACGCATGAAACTTCGGGGAACGGGGATGACCAGCTGAGCTAGGGCTCGTTCTTCTTCTTCTTATTATTATTATTATAAAAAGGATGCCACAAGGGCTATTATAAAGCACTAAAACGTAAATTACATAGGGCCAGATGGTAAGGTTGGTAGGGCTATTATTATTTTTATTATTATATTAAAGAGTACCACTACGGGCATTTTATAAAAAAAACAACAACAAGAAATGTATCCCTTATTTTATTTATTTTTATTTATTTATTTTTTTATAATATTAATATTTAATATTATTTTATTTTATTTCTTATAATTTTACTAAATATTATTACATGAAACTAGTTGGAAGCCTAACAAGCTAGGCTCCAACGACATACTACTACATTAATTGAACAGGTTGCTGTGCTAGCCTACCAGCGAGCCTCATGGGTAACCTTGCCAAGGGGAGCCGAAGCGAGAGGGGGGGTCGAGATTGTGTCACAAGGGTGGAAAACTAACACTACCTTCCATGTTAATTGCTGCAATATTACGCCATTGGAGACTTGAACCTGAGACCTCCTGGAACGCATTAAATTTCGGGGAAAGGGGATGACCAGCTGAGCTAGGGCACGTTCTTCAAATAATAATAATAATAAATATTATTACATGAAACTAGTTGGAAGCCTAACAAGCTAAGCTCCAACATTTACAAATAAACATTACTATTATTATTATTATAGCACATTTACTAATAAACATTTTCTAGAGTATATTCTTTTAAATGTCGGAATTGAAAGCATATAAAATTGAAAATCATAATTAAATATTTTTCAATATTTCGGTTTGGGATCACCTTGAGCATCATGGAATATCTTTGAATAATTAATGATAAGAGTTATGTACATGTTCAAATAATGTCAACATCTAAAAGTTTCTCTTAGCAAACCCTAATTCCAAAGTCACACAAATCATGAAGAAATATCTAAATATTGGAAACTCGGTTTTGCTTCTTGGGATCATTTCTACCATGACTCACAATGTAAGTTGTGACCGGTTATACCATGCTCCCTAAGATAGGTTATGACCGATTACACCATGCTTCCCAAGGTAGCTTGTGATCGTTTACACCTTACTTCCCAAGTTAGCATGTGATCGGTTACACCTTGTTTCCCTGTTAGAGCATTGCTCGGTCGAACTCGCAAGCGTTGCTATCTCAAGCTTGTTTGTCAAGTTTAGTTTCCAAAACTATAAGTCTTGATTTCTAGTCTACTAATAGCTAAGTCTCGGACTAGGATAGTAAGTGTAGTTGAGCTCTAGACTCCACGATGTTCATCATACAAAGACGAAGAACTACTCAAGGAACTGGTGGAACTTCATCGACAAAAAGGTATGTGGAGACTTGAACTTATCTATCACCCAAAAGTCTATCTATTCTATCTCCTATCTTGAGATAAAAGTCGTATTGATATATAGAATTCGATAATACACATTTGCTATTTCGAGACGAGTTTATCTCACTTATTTATTTCTCAAAATATGTGTTGGTAAGCTTTCGCTTTGGCCAAGTTCATCTTTATTCGTGACGAAAGTCATGTTGATTATTTCAATATCTTGAAAATCGCTTTGGTAAAAAATAGTTTGTGAATAACAACTTGTGGATGGGGAAAAACGGTTCGCTGGTTTTTTAGGAAAGTGAAGAGACAGATGTGTTATCAAGACTCCTCGACCGAGCAAACTGCTTAACCTCACACTTATGCACTGCAAAGGGAGTGCTTAGATTCGAGAGATCAATCTGTAGGACTCCGGCCTAAACCAAGCTAATGGCCATTCCAGAGTCATTTCGGTCGCAAAGAGGGAGATGGGTTGATCTGTAGGAGGGAAATTTTGTGGGATCAATGATGATCAAGGATTGTGGATGTGTTGAAGTTTTCTGCAATATTTGGTGAATTGTTGAGTTCGAATAAGTTCTGATGGATTGATGAATTCTTGAGAGTAGTTACTCGAGAAATTTTGGATGATTACTGATAGCTAATGATCATTCATTGTCCTCAATCATGTATTCAGAGACTTATTTATATTGTCAGAGTTGTGAACACCTTGATCCATGTAAGTGTGGCGGTTTCATGAGTAGATGAGTGGGAAAGTGGAAGATCGTGGTAAAGTCAGTTCCATGTCATGTGGACACTTTATGGATCGTGCACCCACTACTTTGCTAACTCCTTCAACCGTTTACACAACTTACGCAATTTCTCGTCGTGGATGAATCCATGTGTTGTAGGCCTCCAGACCAAAACCCTAGTTGTTATCCCTCAATTTGACATGATTGATGTCTCACGAATCGTGGAATCTGCATAACAGATGTGTATTTAGTTTGCCAGTTGATTGGTTAGACAATAAGCCTAGGTTTTTCCGAATTGAGCATTATCGGCGAATACTCAGTGATTCATGGACTTGGACATGTTAGTCCTTGTGTTGATATTGCTCGTTTATAGTTATTGTAAATTCGTGCGTATGAGCAAGTTTTGCTCGATTCGACGAATTACTGATAGTTGGATGAGCAATTGAGAAAGTATTGCTCAATTCGACGAATTACCGGTAAATTACTGAATATTGATAGTGGATCAATATTCGAAAGTGATCAAGTATTGCTCAATTCGACGAATTACTGATAAATTAATGAATATTGATAGTGGATCAATATTCGAGCAATTGAGAAAGTATTGCTTAATTCGACGAAATATTTATGGGTGACGTGACCCAATTAAAATATTGGTAGATTGCCGAATATTATATAATTAATCCGCATGGATCAACATAAATTTATTTAGTGTTTGAACATGCTCAGAATGATGATTTCGTGGAGCATTTATTCGAAACCCTAATTTTTGATCAATTGCTCATTAATTGACAAATTGCTGAAAATAGGTCATGAATGAAGGAAGGACCGACCACATGAGACTATGGACATCCATGTGATTCCAAATTGCTCGAGTGAGCATGCACCAGGGTCCTGAGTTGGCCAGTTGGTGAAGGAATGACGATTAAATATCGGTTTCATCATTTATTGAAATATTGCTGGATTCAACATTAGGTGATGAAACCTAAGTATGAAAGATGGAGACCGACCAAGAGAGTATGGGATCGACTCTTGGTAGTTACGGGACCGTATGTTGGTTGTTTGAGCAATCTTCAGGTTGGTTGAAGAGAGTTTGGGACCAGTACGAGCAATTGAGCAAATTAGATCAGAATCATGAAAACGTGTGGGACCGGATTTGTGTAAGCCTTAGGGATGACCCAGGTCGGTTATCAAGGCATGCACATATTGTTGTGGTGTCCGTACTGAGAGTTTCAGTATTTTCTGATGTGCGTTCGAGCGACATTGTGAATTTTCAGAAGAGTTTCATCTTGACTGAAATTCTTGATTTTTGTTGGAATGAGCATGTATGCTCAATTGATCAATATTTTGTAAATATTAAAATAAAAATATTTTAACATTTAAAATTGTCGTGAGAGGCTAGCCGGTCGTGTGTCCCCGTTGGCTTTTGGTTTTTTTTTGTGATTTGAGCAAAATTTGAGAAGTTATGACGAAATCATGATTTTTGCTCAAACCAAGGAATTTCATGAATTGAGGAAAATAATAATTATAAAAGGCTAGGGATTGCAGTGTGTGGGACCTTCCACAACTAAGGCATGGCCGGCCGGCTATGTTGCCCGATCCCACAACACTTTCCCTAATTTTATATTATTATCTTTCATTAAACCATGATATTATGGAGAATCCATGAGTTTTTGTTGAAACGGGGGAGTTTCATGAATTGGGGAATAATAATTATAAAAGTCTAAGGGTTGTAAGGTGTGGGACCGGCTACGGCTTAGGCATGACCGACCGACTAGGTTGCCCGGTCCCGCACACCTTTCCATATTTTATAATATAATTTTTCATGAATCCATGAAGTTATGGGGAATTCATAAGTTTTTCACAAACAAGGAAAGTTGCTAAATTGAAGGAGTTTTTCATGAGTTCACGAAAATAATAAAATAGGGCAAAATAATGGAAGAGGCATGGGACCAGCTAGGGGATGGACGGACGGCCAATGGGCCCGGCCCCTGGGCGCCTCTTATTATTTTATTATTATTTGTTGCTTTCTCCTATTTTGCGTAGGATTCCTCATCTGTCCATATTTTTGGATGCTCGTTTGTGCATCGGGTGCTCAGTCGTGCATTATTGTCGAGTACACTTACACCATTTTTGTGGGGCTTACTCAGTGATGATCCAAATGCCCGATGGTTGAGTATTTGTTGCTAATTCATGAAATTCAGTGTAGAATAATTCATGAAACGGAATAATAAAATGAGTAATTATTTATTATCAATTCATAGGATCAGCTGTGGATTCGACCATGAACTCGGAAAAATAAAACAGGCATTACCATTCCATGGGATCGTGGATTCGACCATAGAATCGGAGTAATAAAATTATCTATTGCCATTTCGTGAGACTAGCAGTGAATTTGATCATGAAATTGGAATAATGAGATAATATACTAGTTTATTGCCATTCTGAGAGATCAAGTCGTAGATTCGATCATGGAATCAGAGCAATTTTTATTGCCATTCCATGGGATCAGGTCGTGGATTCGACCATGGAATAGGAGAAATTGTTGTTGCCATACCATGGGATCAGGCCGTGGATTCGACCATGGAATAGGAGCAATAATAGATAATTCTGGGAATTCAGTGGTGAATGTCACGACAGAATTAATCTGATACAGAAAAGATATTATCCAGTTAAAGCGTCACATCTATTCTTAATGGTGCATAGTCAGGGAGTCACGGGTGTTGTTTACAACATGAAGGCATTACTGCTCTCAATCTACGGAGAACCGCCTGAATCAATGCATGGTCTCTCCACATAGTCAGGGAACGGTGAGTGTCACCGACGTCCTGAAGGCGTCCGCCGCCCAACTATTCTTCTATGTGGAGGTGGATCTCTCTCCTACAGTCAGGGAACAGTGAGTGTCACCGACATCCTAAAGGCGTTAAGTTCTCAATCTACGAGAACCACCCAATTATGTTGTTCTGCATAGAGGTCGTGATGAAATGTCAGGGATTGAATCGCTCAGCTAGTGGGGCTTTTCGAAAACATTTTCATCATGTCTTCGTAAAATATGAATCGTTGCATGTATGAAAGCCGTGTCGAAACATGCCTCATAATTTTACGGTTTTTCCCTTGTTGAAATCCACCATCAACACAAAAATATAACATCCTCTAAGAATGTTTCAATGATTGAAATGAGAGTTTAGAACATGTAACCATATTTGGATATAAGCATAGTGTGTTTTCACATTTGAGTACAAGTCCAAAACCGGGAACCCAAAGTATGCGTACCCGTACGCGTACTGACGGTTGTTGGAAATCCGGGACAATATGCGTACCCGTGCACGTACTGGCGGAAAGTTCACGTCCGTGAATTTTTGCTGGAGTTTGGAAGTGAAAACAAACTCAATCCGATTACTTAAGTACGCGTACCTGTTCGCATACTTAGGTAGGTTACTTTCCAAAATCGGTTTGTTCATGAACTAAACCGATTCGAGTGAATCAAAACCATTTTTGCTTCGATTGTGTCTTGTATACTTCTATAAGATCTAAGCAATTGAATAACTATCTAACTAATTCATTTGAGTCATTTGAACTAGTTATGGTGAAGATGAATAAGGTTGATATGAAAGTGCTCATATGGATAACCATTGGTTAACTATTGTTGAACCAACTAGGTGTACACATTTAGGTATGGTTTCTCAAACCTAAATGAAGTCACATTTCATTTGTGTATAACAATCTAAGTTCAATATAACGTTTGAAAGATATTAGCTTGAATCTAATCAGGTTTTCATCTAACGGTGAATATTGAATGCTTTGTTACCAAGGTAACTTAGATTGCAAAGCCTGATTTGGAAACTATATAAAGGATAACTCTGGGAAACCTAATCCCCACACCTCTTGTATGATACTAGCTAGTTGTATAATCTAGAGTCGATTCTCCTTTAACCTTAGGTTTCTCTCGAGACTCTGTAGGTAAACGACTTAAAGACTTCATTGGGATTGTGAAGCCATGCCCAACTATTTTCTTTCTAGTTGCGTGATCTGATCTTGCTGTTTCTATCGTGATAGAGTGCAATCGTAAGATTGGCTTGATATTTATATCTCCGATAGGAAAGATAAAAAAAGTAGTCACAAACACCTTCGTCTCATCGTTTGTGATTCCAAAATATCTTGTTTCGCTAGTCGATTAAGATTATTGTGAGATGATACAAATCTGGTATATCAATTAGTTCATGTTCACCTTGATTTATCAAAAGACAGAACAAAACTCGTAGGTATTTCTGTGGAAGACAGATTTATCTATTCCTGTAGACTTTTCTATGTAAGACAGATTTGTTTATTAAAGTCTTCGACTTTGGGTCGTAGCAAATTTTAGTTGTGGGTGAGATTCTCTAAGGGAATCTAGTGCATAGTATCATGATGGGATCAGAGACGCAAGGAGTGCAACTGTACCTTGGATCAGTATGAGATTTATTGGGCTTCAACTATAGTCCAGACCGAAGTTAGTTTATAGTAGGCTAGTGTCTGTAGCGGCTTAATATAGTGTGTGTTCAATCTGGAATAGGTCCCTGGGTTTTTATGCATTTGCGCTTTCCTCGTTAACAAAACTTTTGGTGTCTGTGTTATTTCTTTTCCGCATTATATTTTGTTATATAATTGAAATATTACAGGTTGTGCGTTGAATCGATCAATTGGTAAATCCAACCTTTGGTTGTTGATTGAAATTGATTGATCCTTGAACATTGTTCTTTGGTACCTTTCAAGTTATTTCTCTTGTATTCAATCAGGATCGCATATTTATATTTGTTTGAGTGAGGATTAAATCGAGAAATTGAGATATAATTCATTGATATACTTTTTATTAAGATTGAGTCTGACTGTTTAGTTGATTCTCTTAAAAGTATATTGGAGTTAGTCCATACAGATTGATAAGTGAAATATTGGGTGAGGTTGTTAGACCCACGCTTTTCATTACCAAAGTAGCTTGTGACCGATAAAAGTATAATACTGTAGTTGCAGGTTTTCCTACAACACACCCCTTATCATATCTTGATATTAATTTCTAGATCTACATATAAAATTGGTAGTAAATTTGCTAAAATTATAAAAGGACACTAAGATTTTTTAAATGGTTCGATCAATTTGATCTACATCCATGATTCTTCACTATGATTGTTTAAATTTACATTTGATTTACATTGATAATATCCATTAATGGAGTTCTAAATCTAGTTTTGGGAAAGAAGATGATAAAGAAAAATACATTCTCTTTCCTCAAATCTCTCTGCAAAATATCTCTCTCCTCTAAAATTGTTTCCTCCCCCTTTCTCTCTCCTGCTCTTCTCTTTACATAGTGGGTGACAGCTCACATTCAACTTATCTTTCCCATTTTTTAGGATTTTTTCTATGCTCCTTGCTGGCTCTGCTATCGTGCTCACGAGATCTGCTATCGTGCTCGGGAGATCTGTTATCGTGCTCGCGAGATCTGCTATCGTGCTCGCGAGACTCTTCTATAACCATAAAATCTTCATTTCTTGCCTTGCTCTTGCGAGTTCCAGCCTTGTGCTCGCGAACATTCTTTTTAACTACAAAATATTCACATTTTTCTCATGTTTTATGCTGTCGTTTTCTATTACGTCATTCTCTGAATTATTTTGTGACGCTTGTGAAATGTTGTTGAAGAGTTTTTTGGTGACGCTCGTAGAAGTGTCGTTAATCTCTCGTGAATATAATTGTAGCGATATTCTGGTCCTACATCTTGCCTCTTTTTTCTTGAATATTGCTTGAAAAGTAATCTTTAAGAAAAAATCTGTTGTTGTAGTAGTCTTTGATCTTTATTGTTGAAGGAACGAGCGAAAGAATACTAGACTTGAAAAGTACGTACTTGCCTCTATTCTTTTGCGAAGTTCCATATCTTGGCTAAGTAAATAAGAAGTATTAACTCTTGAAGTATTCGAAGTATGAAGTATCCTTGAAGAAATATAAGAAGTACTCAATCCTCAAAATATAAAGAAATATTCGTCCTTTAATGAAAATCATAAGTATTGCCTTTGTTCACGCGAAATTATTACTTCATTTCTGGTGAAAATTCTTGCCCATTTTGGTAATGATTCTTGACGAGTAGATAAAGAACATAAAATGTTTTCTTGGTAGTCCATAGTTGCCTCTGTTCTTTATCTATGAAGGAAGAATCTCTAAGAAAATGTTAAATGAACGAATTGTCTCTGCCTCTGTCAATAAAATAATCATATTCTGCGAAATAATCAAATTTCCTGTGAAAGTCTAGAATAATCTGCGAAATGCTGAATGAGTTTGCAAGTTTCTGAATTTTTCTGCGAGATTCTGACTGTTTCTGCGAATTTTTAAATTTTTATGCGAGATTCTAAATAGTGACGTGAATAGTGACTGAATAGTGTTGTGGTGAATAGTGCTACGAGATTGTAGATAATCTTCTTGAGAGACTCTGAATAATATTTGTGAGAGATTCTGAACAGTACTTGCTATCTTTCTTGCGATGAACAAATCTTTCCTGCAAAAATAGGTAGTGTTTAATATTAATCTGTTGGTCTTATTTTGCCTTCCTAGTTAAAGGTCTTATTTTGCCAACTTTTCTTTTTGCGACAAAATCACAGGACGTCTTTACATTTACATGTATTTACCTATTGATCTTGCCTTATCTTTATTCTTTGATTGTATTGCGACAATATGACAAGTATAAGTTCTCTCGCAAGATCAAAGCCTCGTGACATTGCCGTCTTACGATGAAATCGCAGGACGTCTTTACACTTTCATGCAAAAACCCATTGATCTCATCTTAACATTTTCTCTTTAGGCTTTTTACCTTTGTATAATTTTCGTCACGCGACAATATGACATGCCTAAATGATCTTGCGATTGTAAATCCCCATGACATTGCCGTCTTAAGACACTTATCAGCTCCCTAATGGAGGGTGCCGCCCTTATCTCCCCATGGTTGACCCTTCAAGGAGGGAACATCGGCCATACAAGACTAGCTCCTCCCATCCAGATTTACCAACAACCAGTTGTTTTCGCAGCCTCTTGTCCTTTATGCCTATATGGCTTATAGTTACAAGACTGCACCCTAAGTGGGGTTTTCTTCAGGCCAAGTGCATCATAGCCAAGACTTACCAAGAATGTCAAGAGAGTTTCGTACGCTTCGGGAACTCTTGGCTCAACCGTGTACCTCGGCGCCTTGGTCATACTTTGCACTTCTTGGAAGAGATTCTTGGTCGTCCAACCAGGGTATAACCTTATAAAGATGGAAGTCCAAGATCTCTCTCCCGGATAGGTTTTCTTTAACCCCAACATCTGCATGACTCAGGTTCTAGCAGCGGTATAACCTTATCGCTGAATCATGTCAAGAGATACCCCCTCATATGACGCGCTATTAGGTCTTACATTTGCCTCTTGCGAAATTGTATTCGCGAACTAAGGTGCACGCCATAAAGGTTTGTCCCATTCTTATGTCTCTGCGAAATTTTATTCGCGTTTCTCGCGATATTTTCACGTTTCTTCATTCTTTCATTTCTGTCAATTATTTAAATAATCTTGAATAATCTTGCGATTACACTCGCAGCTCTGATAAAAATTTGTTGTGCTCATTTCTGTGAGTTGAAATATTCTTTAAAATCTTTTGAAATCTTAGAAATATTCTTTGAAATCTTGCGATTGTATCGCATTTGTTAAACCAAAAATCTCTTTTTGTAAAAGAAATATTCTAGAGAAATCTTTGAAATCTTCTTTGAAATCTTCTTTGAAATCTTCTTTGAAATCTTGCGATTGTATCGCGTATTTTGAAAATTTGAAATCTTAGAAATTTTTGCAATAATTTCATTTTCTGTAATCTTTGAAAATTTTGGAATCTTTAATTTTCGCGGATGTATCGCTTTTGTCAATCAAATCAAAAATGTTTGAAATGTTTGGAAATTTTAGAAGTCTTGCGATTATATCGCTTTTGGTAAAATTAAATCAAATTTTTTGAAATCTTTTGAAATATTAAAAGTCTTAGAAATGTTCTTTGAAATCTGGCGATAAAAAAATATTCATTTTCTGTAAGTAAAATATTCAAGGAAGTGGTACTTAGCTTTTTTGCGAACTTCTATTGCTGCCGTGTCTCGCGAAGTATTTGATTTGCTTGCCAAATTGGCATCCTTGAAATGTATAAATCTCGCAAATAGAATTGTAATTATCGCAGCAACAAAAAGAAGTATATGGGAGAAATGAGACTTGAACCCTTGATCTTCCCCTTGCATATGCTCGCACCATACCAATTGTTCTAATCCTGTCTTGCGAAATAGTCATCAACTTTTTTCTTTGCGAAATAACCAAAGATCTTGCGAAGTAACGAAATAACCCGCTATACCAACTTTTTTCTTTACGTGTGCCTACTATTCATCACCATTTTTTTTTTACACTGGTACTTGGGAAGATGACTTAATGGGAGTAGACATGTTGCGAAGTATTCACCTATGCTGCGGCTGTTCGCAAAGTATTCATCCTGTGATTGTTTGCAAAGTAAATGTTCGTGAAGGATTGTAAGTATCTGTCCATGTTGTTGGCCAAACTTCTCTTGATAATTTTTTTTTATTCTATGGAGTATTTTTCCGTCCAATTCTCACAAAGCCTCTCTTCGCACTGGCTTCTAATAAGATAAGTGGTTTCTTTAGGCGTGAGATTGTTCCCATAAGTAGTCATTTCTGTTATATGTTCTTCCTTCGCATAAATTGGTAATGAATTAAATCTCGCTGATATCTCTTCTCAAATCGCTAGAGCAATCTGGATGTCTATTAGATTCATTGCTTCTTTTTCTTCGATATCATCACGTTCTATCCTGCTCAACGTTAATGATTCCCTGTAAATTTTTAGTTATTGATCAGTAAATATTAAAGAAGACTAAAAAAAAATCTTTACAAACTTAAATTTTTAGAATCATTTTTTTTAATGTGACTATATGTCACTTCCGACGCTATTGTATTTGAAGTATGATTATGAAAAGAAAAGAATACTCCCTTTGAATCATTTCTCTGTTAGCTGAGCTTGAGGCGTTGCGTCTCTTTGAATTTCTTTGATGGGAACCAAATGTACTATCTACTATTTGTATTATATGGTAAAGTAATTCATTTTCTCGCTGGCTGATTGATCTACCAAGAACAAGGATATCGTCGATGACTGTTATGCCTTCATATGGTTGTGATGCCTTTCAGATAACACATGCGTCTCCATTTCTCAAGCATCTCATCGAAATCCCTTTCAAGCATCTCTATTGAGTTGTACTGATGTTTCGATTCTCTGCTGACAGTAAATCATCTCATTCGAAATTTGAATATCTTAGATCTTCACAACCACCAGCTCGAGCAGTTCCATCACCAAACTATTACTAACTATCACCACAATTATCTCCACTCGATAACCACCATTAACCCACTGATTTCACAGCCTACACTATCTTACTTCATTAAGCTCGAGATGGATTGACTGACTAAGTCTGTATAACTGGTCTTGACTGAAGAAGTAAATAATTAGTGATTAATCTTGCTGGCTGAATCTTCGTAGTGCAAGTTGTACAAACTTTCAACCTTGGAATCTGCGCTAAGGGTATCTATGTTCTGCAAACTAATTTGTGCTATTGACTCTTCGTGGGAAGCAGTCATGTTTCTTTTGCGCTTCACAAACTAAGTTGCCTTTTCTTCGCAAACTAAATGTGCGTTATTTACTATTGTGTTCGAACTTAGTATCATTCTTCTGGGATATCATCACTCTGCTTACCTATGGAATATCATTTCCACCTCCAAAAATTTGTCTTCATCTAATTTATTAACGCTTCCTTTGCTGAAGTTTTTCTACGTGAGATTCTCTTTGGGGCAAGGGAGTTTCTATGCGTTTTTGTCCTTTAATTCTCGCCATTGATTTCTTCATGAACTATCATGGATTTACCATTGATGAAAAGGTGGTTGTATGGTTGATCTTCTTACTCACATTGGTTGTATTGGTCGCAACTTCTTTGGTTGCTTTGCTGGAATTGTAGTAAGCTTCGCAGAAATTATTCTCATGTGATCGCTTTTTCTAATTTTCTTGTTTGTTCATTCTATTTCTTCGCATAAACTTTCTTCACACAATTTCTTCTCTGCGGGTTCCATATTTTTATAATGGAGATGATCATTTTGAACTGCTCTCTTCTCTGCTATGTTCTCATTCTCGCATAATAATTTTTGGTTATTTGGATATGGATTTGATTATCATCTTGATGTTGGTTGGCATTGGTTCCTTCTCGCTGAAATTACGTTTTTCCTTCGCTGAGATTATCATCTTGCTCCAAAATGGTGAATTCATTTCTTCGCCTGTAATTTTGCATTCCGTGCTGTTTTTCTCGCTGGCTGTGCGATTTTCTTCATCCTTTCTTTTCTCTTTATAGCATATATTGAGACAAATGTTCCAATTTCGTTTCTTCTTTTCTTGATATTTAATTTCTTCATGTGCTGTGAACTTGTGGAATTATTTCATCGCAATAAAACTTTATGTGTTTGATGTCTTCTCTTTGAATCGCCCTGCGAATTTGTGAAGTTATCATATATTTCCTCCTGCTGTTGCGTCTTCAACCCTATTGATTTAGATTATTTTTCATGTTTTCCCCATCTTTTTTGCGCTTATGTCTTCGCAGAGCTAACCATACGTATATGAATATCATTCCTCGCAAGTTTTCGTACTTAATTAGTGTTCAAATTTTCTTGGATGAATATTAGCTCAATAATGTTCATACATATGCATATAGCTGGTAGTCGACTTCATGAGGATAAACTTCTTTTTCGCATCTCAATTGTTCACTATGATCTATTTCTTCATTGTTACACTTGTTTTCTTCGCAAATATTCTTCGCATAACGTTTTGTCCTTTGGATAAAGTTGCTGGCAAGGTGAGCTATTGTCTATTTTTGCTTCTCCTGATGCTTTAATTGATTTGTTACGGTCCATAATAATTAATTCAATTCAGCCATCTCGTCGCGGAAATGTTACGCTGGTTGATTTCTCCAATCCATTTGAATTTGTTGACTTCGGCTGATGTCTTCCCAGTGATTTCGATGAACAACTTTATGTTGTGCGTTTTCTTCGCAGCAGCTATTGATGATGATTGCTTGCGCTTTGACGGAATAATTTCACAAAACCATGAACATGAATTAATTTATTTTTATATTATAAGCAAGTGAACAAGTAAACTTTCAATAAAATCTACTTGTTTTTGTTCTTATGAAATGTAAATCTCTAATCAACAGAAAATCTTTAAATTTGACATTTTCAGAGATTCATTAAACAGATTCGTAAAACGAGTTTTGGTTACTACAAATTCGTAGCAAAAACATTTTTAAATTTTAGACTTCCGTAATTAATCAATTTTCTATAAAAAGCAAAGTTTAGGTTTTATAAAAATTTACTTTCCAATTTTGGTTTTGAAATTTACAGATCCGAAAAATGAAATAGAGAATAATAAAAGTGAGAAGAGATTTGTCCTTTTTGTTGAGAAATTTTGTTGTAGGAGACGTGTTTGGTTCTGCTTTGCGTTGATTTTGTTGTAATCAATTTCTTCTCTGAATCTGTTCCTGCGTCGACATCTTGAATATTGTTGCCTCTTATCTGCTGATAGTGTATATTCCTCCCAAACCTCCTTGTTTTCCCATGAAATTTATGTATCCAGTTTAACTCATGATCAACCATAGCTAATTTCTTTGAATTTTCTAAAACCAACAAGTAATAGTCCCTGTTTCTAGCGCCAAAATGTAGTTGCAGGTTTTCCTACAACACACCCCTTATCATATCTTGATATTAATTTCTAGATCTACATATAAAATTGGTAGTAAATTTGCTAAAATTATAAAAGGACACTAAGATTTTTTACATGGTTCGATCAATTTGATCTACATCCATGATTCTTCACTATGATTGTTTAAATTTACATTTGATTTACATTGATAATCTCCATTAATGGAGTTCTAAATCTAGTTTTGGGGAAGAAGATAATAAAGAAAAATACATTCTCTTTCCTCAAATCTCTCTGCAAAATATCTCTCTCCTCTAAAATTGTGTCCTCCCCCTTTCTCTCTCCTACTCTTCTCTTTATATAGTGGGTGAAAGCTCACATTCAACTTATCTTTCCCATTTTTTAGGATTTTTCTATGCTCCTTGCTGGCTCTGCTATCATGCTCGCGAGATCTTCTATCGTGCTCGCGAGATCTGCTATCGTGCTCGCGAGACTCTTCTATAACCATAAAATCTTCATTTCCTGCCTTGCTCTTGCGAGTTCCAGCCTTGTGCTCGCGAACATTCTTTTTAACTACAAAATCTTCACATTTTTCTCATGTTTTATGCTGTCGTTGTTTATTACGTCATTCTCTGAATTATTTTGTGACGCTCGTGAAATGTTGTTGAAGAGTTTTTTGGTGACGCTTGTAGAAGTGTCGTTAATCTCTCATGAATATAATTGTAGCGATATTGTGGTCCTACAAATACTACTTAGACCTTTAGATTTTAAACAAGCCAAATACTAGGTTAGTTAACTAGCATTTCCTTGTTTAGGCATTGCTAGAGCACTGCTCGGTTGAACCCACCAAGCGTTGGTATGTGAAGATTGGTTGTCATATTTAGTTCCAAAACTCGAGTCTCTATTATGTAAACTACAGTCCACTTCGATAGGTTAGGCTAGAAATGATATAAGTATTGTGCTCCAGTTACTCACAAACATCTGAAGATGGATTGAAGACAAAGAAGACATCTTCCTTCAGCTTGAGGTTAGTAACTATGACTTGACTTGTTCCATATATATCTTGTGTCTTTCAAATCTTTTATATTGAAAACATAACATGTGAAGTTATATTATTATGATCAAAGAGTTAAGGAATATAATACGAGGTTTATTGCTTAACCATTAAACTTTGTATATAAGACATCTCCATAATCTTTTGAATGCTATTGTGATTATGTATGGGTATGAGGTGAGGATTTCATCCTAGGAAATAATGTTTTTACATGTGTTTTAATAAAGTAAGTTCATGATATGTGTTGTAAACCGAAAAGGAAATCGCCAGGCGTTATTGGGGCTGTTTTTCATTGCAAATATTATGAATGACCAATATGTGTGATTAGTATAACCGTTCATAACTTGTTTGTGTTCTTGGTAAAACTATTCACATGAGGCCTGACTTATGTATTGGTATGACTTTTATTAGTGAAACCGATCTTAAGTAATCGTCTGGGGTATGATCGGGTTTGTGAGTGTCTGACCAAATTTGGGAAAGGGGAACCGATCCTATAAAGATGTGAAGTACATCACAAGGGGGAACCGATCCTTGTATGAGGTGCAACAAGGTTTATAGAAGAAAGGGGAACCGATCCTATGAACATGGACACGTTTTTGATCCTATGGACATGTGCAGTGCATACAAGTTAGATACCAAATATATGTGGGGAACCGATCCTAGTACCTAGTCAGCCGTATCTTTGGTAAGCTAGTGTAACTATGCACAGTACTCACATGGAGGTAGAACTAAAACTTGTTTTGGTAGAACCGTTACACCCATGGTTTGTGATTATGTGTTACTTGATCAATCACATAGTTCTTGAAAGTCAGATGAACCAATTTTAAACTTGTTTGGAAAAGGACTTACAAGAGAAAGATGTCGACACACTTGCAATCAGTTTCAAGTGAGTAAGTATGAAAAATGACTTGCAAGAGAAAGATTTCGACACACTTTGAACACGCGCATTAATGTGTGTTCTTTTATTGTTCAAAGATATTCCTTAACCGAATGAGGTCATTCCGAGTATTGCAAAAAGAATATTCTTTTATTAAACCAAAAATATTCAACATGAAATCAAGTATTGCAATCACCTCTATCTTATAGGGAATTGAATTGATGAAACCAATGCAAAAAGAATGAGGTCATTCCGAGTTCGGAAGAAGAAGTTATGGGAAAAACAGTTTTACACTTCTTCATATGGGGACCTCTCACTAGGATTGGTTCCCCCTATTGCACCTATCACTAGGATCGGTACCCCAAGTGTTACTTGTGACGGATCACAACACTAAACTATTTTTGACATAACTGTTGCATACGATTTCCGAATTCAGTGATTTTTGGCTCGTTTTGTTAGAGAATTGCTCGGTCGAACTCGCATGTTGCTATCTCAAGCATGTTTGTCAATTTTAGTGATCAAAACTATAAAATCTTAATTTCTAGTCTACTATAGCTAAAGTCTCGGACTATGATAGAAAGTGTAGTTGAGATCAAGAACTCCATGGAAATTATCATACAAGACGAAGGACTACTCAAGGAACCAGTGGATCTTCATCTACTAAAAGGTATGTGGAGACTTGAACTTATCTATCACTCAAAAGTATATCTACTATATCTCATATCTTGAGACAAAAGTCGTTTTACTATATAGACTAAAGATATACACATGTGACATTTCGAGCTGAGTATATCTCGCTTATCTATTTCTCAAAATGTGTGTTGGTAAAGCTTTCGCTTTAGCCAAGTTCATTTTTAACTAGTGATGAAAGTCATGTTATGTTTCAATCACTTTGGAAATTTCTCTGGCGAAAACTAGTTTGTAAATAACAACTATATGACGTCCTCTGAGAATGTTTCAATGGTTGAAATAAGAGTTTAGACAATATAACCACTGGGGGATATAAACACTGTTATGGTAACACATATATGTATAAGTACTTAGCACTTGAACCGAAGTTTGCGTACTATGTTGATCAAGCAAAAGCGGAACTTGAGCAGTCAACCCAGTCTGCGAACTCAGTCCGCGAACGTGCGTAGTTCTCGAACCCGAGAATTTCTGTTGGAGTTGTATCTTGGTTTCAGTCCGCAAACTCAGTCCACGAACTGACGTAATTTCTCGAACCAAAGAATTTATGATGGAGTTTGTGAACTCCAACCGGTTAACTTGAGTCCGCGAACTTGAGTGGTTATGTCTAAAAATGATGTTCGTGAACTTATCTAAATTATCTATGGAATGCTATTGCAAACCGTGGCTTTATAGTTCATGAATCGATTTGAGTGAATCACATCGTTTTTGCTTTAATTGTGTCTTGTGTAGTACATAAGATCTCATAACAATTGAACAACTCTCTAACTAGTTCATTTGAGTCATTTGGACTAGTTATGGTGAAGAAGAATATGGTTGATATGAAAGTTATCATTTGGCTAACCATTTAGTTGACTAATATTGTACATGTTTGGGTACGGTTATACAAGCCCAAAATCGTCAAGTACATGTGTGTATGGAAAGCTAAGTTTTCGATTTAACGGTTGAGAGATATTAGCTTGTATCTAATCAGATTTTCATCTAACGGTGAATATTGAATGCTTTGTTACTAAGCTAACATTGATTGCAAACCCTGATTTGAAAGACTATATAAGGGAGAACTCTAGCAACTGGGAAACTTAATATCCACACATTCTGTGTGATACTAGTTTGCTAAGCTAGAGTCGATTCTCCTTTAACATTTGGTTTTCTTCTTCTAAAACCAAGTTAACGACTTAAAGACTTCATTGGGATTGTGTAGCCAGACAAATACTACTTTTCTAGTAGTTGTGTGATCTGATCTTGTTGTTTCTATCGTACAAGTACAATTGTAATAATTGGCTTGATATTTATATCTACGATAGGCAAGATATAAAAGTAATCACAAATATCTTTGTCTTATCGTTTGTGATTCCACAATATCTTTTTTCGCCGCGTCGATTAAGACTATTATGAGGTGATTGATAAAACTGAGCTATTTTTAGGGAATATAAGTCTGGTTTTATTAATTGGTTCTTGTTCACCTTGATTTATCAAAAGACAGAACAAATCTCATAGGTTTATTCGTGGGAGACGAATTTATCTATCTTGTAGACTTTTCTGTTGGAGACATATTTGTTTGCTAAAGTCTTCGACTTTGGGTCGTAGCAATTCTTGGTTGTGGGTGAGATCATCTAAGGGAATCAAGTGCGCAGTATCCTGCTGGGATCAGAGGCGTAGGAGCATAACTATACCTTGGATCAGTGTGAGATTGATTGGGGTTCAACTACAGTCCATACAGCAGTTAATTTGGAGTAGGCTAGTGTCTATAGCGGCTTAATACATTGTATGTTTAATCTGGATTAGGTCCCGGGGTTTTTCTGTATTTGCGGTTTCCTCGTTAACAAAATTCTGGTGTCTGTGTTGTTTCTTTTTCGCATTATATTTTTATATAATTGAAATAATACAGGTTGTGAGTTGTTCAATCAATTAGAATATCCGACCTTATTGGTTGTTGATTTAAATTGATTGACACTTGGATGTTGGTTTTTTGTACCATCCAAGTTATCTCTCTTTGATTAGACTCGCGAATCACATTTGCTTGAGTAAATCAAATTGAAAGATTGAGATAATAACTCCTTGAGTATTTTCTATTGATTGAGTCTAGTTGATTCTCTAAAAAACAACTCGGAGTTGTACATACAGATTGCTAATCTAAATATTGGGTGAGGTTGTTAGACCCCCGTTTTTTCAATTGGTATCAGAGCAGGCAAACATATTAAACCTGATAAGTTTGTGTTTGTTCGGTCCTTGAAAATTGTCCCATGGGAAATTTCTTTGGAAAATTTGCTCTTGGCATCTGTAACGCATGCCAGAATTTCTTAAAGATTGATCAAGATCTATTATGGTCAAAACCTATGATCTCTCATTATAACATCTGAGAAGGAAGTTTTAGATGATATGTATCAATCTAAAGAAAAAAAATAAAAAAAAGGGAGATTAAAGAAACGTTCATGGCGCTCAATGATATGGAATCTCACAAGATTAACTACCAATCTCTATGAGGAGTACTATCATAATGGATCAGCTGATAAGGATCTTTTCTGAGCATTCGAAGACGTTTTTAGATCCTTAGAGAAACTTAATTATGTTAAGTCTAAGAATCACTCCTAAAAGGACTCTGTACATATTAAATTTTTAAATAATATTGTACAACCTGGAAAATGGAAGAGTCCTTCTTCTAGGCATATCAAGCATAGGAATGGAAACTCAGACTCCCATGATTATCATCATTATGTTGATTATATTACAGGGACTGATCACATTGATCAACCGAAAATGTTGCATGAGAATTTCTCTGCACATTGTGTCTATTGGTAACAAGACTGGCACTACCCCATATGTATATATCTTGAAATGGGGCAAGAAATGGTTGAATCGTGTACAAGTTTCAAATTAAGATTTCAAGTGCATCCTTCTTGTTGCGGAATGCATAATCCTTGATATGCAATTTTCTAAACAAAACCATTTTAGTTCATTGTGGGTTGAAGTTTGCAAACGGGTCCAAGCCCATTTTTGGTCTTTAAAAGGAAGTTCGCATACTCCTTTTTTCCTCTTACCCGTCCGCATACGTGAATTCTAGGGTTTTGTGTGTTGTCGCCATTAAAGACTTTTTGGAGAAACTAAGAAAAAGGGTGTTGAAGACTCACTCCAAGTAAGTAAATTCCTCTTGTTCCTTTCAATTTCTTGAATCTCATGATGAATTCTAAGGGCTCAAAATGGATTCCCAAAGTTTCAAATAGCTCTAGTATGGATCTTCCTTGTGACCAAAATTATCTTAGGATTAGGTTTGTGGATGATTCATGTGCTAGAATGTTTGAGAAAGTTTCATATAAAGGTTTTATTTTAGAAAAGAAATTGGATTTGTCTAGTGGACATGATGAGGATTTAATTTGTTTCAAAAAGTTCAATCTTGGAAATATCTTTGATGGTCTTGGTCAAGGGTTTGATTCTCTCACAAGAATTTTCTATGCCAACATTCATGATATTGTTCTTAATAAGATGGAATTCAAATCCATGGTAAATAGAAAAAGGTTTCTTGTTGATAGAGAATTAATTTCGAAGATTACTAACATACCGATGGGAAATGTGCATCTTCCTAGACCAAGTGATGAACGTCCTTCATGTGATGATATCTATATGGGGCTTTGTGGAAAGAAGGTATTTTGGAATCAAGGGAAGTTTCCTACTAATGATCTTAGTATTACATTAATGGCATTTGGTAAACTTGGTATCCCCAATCTTTGTCCCTCCACAATTGAGAATTCTTGGTGGAGTCATGAGTTTGCTGAATTAGTCTATTTCCTTGAATCAGGTGTTCAAAGTCTTGATATTTGTGGATTCATTATACATCAAATGATTTCAATGAATTCTCCCGTAAAGATGTAAGGCTATCCTTGTTTGATTAGTCGAATCTTCCATGATTGTGGTGTTAATTCAATTGGCAACTCTCTTGGGGTACCCAAACCGGTTCGTCCCCGTACCTTCAGGCGCATAAGGGAGAATGTATGCAAAAGACAAAGGGATGCTTTACTTAATGAGTTTTATCCTACCGCCTTGAGTCTACTTCAAAAAATTCACAAGGGAGTGTGTAAGGTGAATTCAAGGTTGAAGAGCGTTCAAGATTAATTGTCGATAGTTGCAACTAAGTTTCCCGAGCTCAAGGAACAATTGGCGATAGTTGCACCTGAGCTTCAACTTCAGCAGATATTCTCGGGTTCGAGAACTTACGCCAGTTCGCGAACTGAGTTGATTACTCACGTTCCGGTTCCACTTGATCAATAAAGTTTGCAAACTTCGGTTCAAGTGCTAAGGACTTATACATATATGTGTTACCATAACAATGTTTATATCTCATAATGGTTATATAGTCTAAACTCTTATTTTAATCATTGAAACATTCTCAGAGGGCGTTATATAGTTGTTATTCACAAACTATTTTTCGTCAGAGAAATTTCTAAAGTGATTGAAACATAACATGACTTTCATCCCTAGGCAAAGATGAACTTGGCTAAAGCGAAAGCTTTACCAACACCCATTTCTAGAAATAGATAAGCAAGATATTCTCAGCTCGAAATGTCACATATGCATATTCTTAGTCTATATAGTAAAATAACTTTTGTCTCAAGATTGGAGATAGAGTAGATAGACTTTTGAGTGATAGATAAGTTCAAGTCTCCACATACCTTTTAGTCGATGAAGATCCACTGGTTCCTTGAGTAGTCCTTCATCTTGTATGATGACCGCCATGGAGTTCTTGAGCTCAACTACACTTTATATCCTAGTCCGAGACCTTAGCTATAGTAGACTAGAAATCAAGACTTTATAGTTTTGATCACTAAGATTGACAAACATGATTGAGATAGCAACGCATGCAAGTTTGACCGAGCAGTGCTCTAACAATCCCCCCCTTTGTCAATTTTAGTGGCAAAACTATTAATACATATGGAATACAAAAATATATAAATAAACTTTGTAGCTCCCATTCCACATGCCTAATCTTCAACAATACTCGAAATCTTCGTCACTTCCACGTAGTCTAATGATCCCAAAGGTTGTAAGTTTAGCATCATCGTTGTTGAAAAGTTGTAGCTATAATAATGAGAAAAGCATCAGTTCTCAATCATTTTTATACATTGTCATAGTATTATTACACAGTGTCAAAGTCTAATTACATCACAACTTTAACAACAATACTATGGTAATACTTCACTCCCCCTTAGTCAATACTCCATCTCACATGGAAACCACTCCCATTTACATAATGATCCGAAAACCATATGAATTTGTAGTGTGAACAACATATTAATTATCTCCATTTTTGTCAATAAAATTGGCAAAGGTACAAGAACGGGATCCTAATGAAATTTCCGTAAGAGACATTTCATGACCAAAGGTAAATGTGTATCATCTTGTTTAGATGCAATCATAAATCCGAAGCTAAATGCATTCATCAAGGAGTTTATAAAGATGCAAGATAACCCCTATAATATTCCGCAGCCGCACTCCCCACAAAGATTTGGCAATTAAGCACAAGTTCAAAATAACTCTCCCCCATAAGATGTCATTCCCAAGGGAACAACAAAAGCGACCTTATTTTCAAGAGAAAAAAAGGATTTCTTTAGACTCAACAAATTACATACAAGTATGAATTTGGAATCCAAAATATTCAATCATATTAACCAAAGCGAACCAAGATTAATTTGACTAAATATGCTCAACACAAGTATACTTATGGAGACTTAATACATCGATTAGATTATTCACAAGAGAATCCAAAAATACTCTAACCGGATTGCACAATTAAACTAATCACAAAGTAACCAATTCAATTGTCCACACTCGACATGAGAAAAATATATGGAGTGTTAACTAAATAATCACACTAGATGATTGATTTAGTTCATTTGGGCTCAACATAAGAGATTATGGAACCCCGACTAAGATTATCATAGAAAATGACAACCTTAACCGTCCATGTACTCAACATGAGAGAACTCACAGAATACAAACTAAATAACCACACAAGTTGATTTATTTAATTCTTAATGCTAAACATATTGCATCATTACGGAACAACCAACCATGCCAATAAGAAATCGACTTAGTCGTATAGTGCTCCACATAAGATACAAGATGGAACCTTCATGGTAATTCATAATAATATGGAACAATTAATATCTAAACCGTGGATTACAAAAATAAGGACCTATTTTATTTTTCCATCACAAAGTGACATAATAGACTTTATCCTTGAGTCACAAAAGATTTTAACGTATATTACATCAAAGATTGACAATATAGGCTTAACTTTTGTGTTTTGCCAAAAGTCCATTCATTCCTTTATCAATATTTGCATACCAATATGTGAACGACTTTACTTTTGACAAAATATGGGACAATCAAGTTCACGGACGTAAACACACATATCCCATCAAAATATTGCAATATATAATACCATAAAGATTAATACTGCAACCATCATCTTCCAAACAAGTTTAGAATTAAAACCAATAAATCTAAAACACAAGAAGATGGAATCATTGGATATAGCTATGTGTAATCACAATCATGGCTATTCCAAAACACTAGTTATTCTTCTAAATAAAACAGAAAACATAGAAGATTTACTATACATTAGGACCTTTGAAGAATTCATCATCGTCCCCTAACTCCTTGTTGTCAACAGCCATTGGAACATAGGATTCATTAAGAAAGGAGTTTATATCGATGAACCTTCTTGGTTGTTGTTGTCGAACCAGGGCCTTCTGAATCTCATGAGTCTTATACACAAAAGCCTTTATTTGTTGAATCTCCTTACGCAGCTCCTTCAACACTTCAAGAACATCAGAAAACTTCTGATAATTTGAAGGAACAACCCTTGGTTTCCTCATATTTCTTATTTTTCTATTCAAGGTTGGAGGCAATGGAGATTTTTCTTTTTCCTTCAGATTGATGGCTTAACAATCACATTACCTTCTTTTCCATCGCAAGACATCATTCTTGGAGCGTCCATCAACGAATGGGTTTGTGAGAGGAATTCACAATTGGCTCAACAAGTAGTCTAGAGATAAAAAGAGGTTTTAGAGAAGGAAAAGGAATGTAGGGTTTGAAACCTAAAATAGGTTTGTAAACGATCAACTCTTATCCCAATCAAGAGTAAAGTTGTCGATAATACCCCTTTTCTTTTGTTTGATAGACAAAAATAGGACAGAACTAAGAAAAGAAAAAAAATATTCTTAAAGCATGAGAGGTACAAAATCATTGTCTCTTTTGATCAGGCACATGAGACAAGATTTTAGAAACAACACAATTAAGTTGTGCTGTGGTGAACAACAATTTGTCCACCAATTTCCTCTTGAGAGGAATCCATAGACCTCTATCTATAAAAATAATTTGACCATATTTTATTTTCAAATGGTCTTGATTTTTCCTTGGAAACTAACTTCTTAGACGAAGATAAAATCTTACATACCTCTGCGGTCTTCTGAGAAAGTTTGGGCTTTCTTGCTAAATGATTTACTCTTCGTTGAAGTTTGTTAACGTGTCTTTGCTTGTGTTTGAACTTGTAACACCTTGAAAGTTCATGACCTTTTAATGAACAATATGAGCATGTCACACTTGGATGATAATCAGGCTTCTGAATTGTGCAAGCAGCTAGGCACATAGTGGATCCTGAGTCATTATAAACAGTGTTTCCAAGAAGGGAGTCAACTTTTCTTCCAAAACGGTTGGATTATCTTCTGAAAGAATATTAAGATTGATATGTGTATTGCTACAATTATCAAAATCAATATTTTCACCAAGAAGTGCAACACTTGATTTCTCATCTTTATTTGAATCATAGTCGTCAGTCATTTCATCAAGAGTTGCAGCAAGACCTTTGTTCCCAGTATATTTTCTCCGATTTGGACACTCATTTGCAAAATGACCAAATCCCTTACACTTAAAGCACTGAGGCATATCCTCATCATCAGTTTCATCAATATCCCTGTTTTTAGGAGGAACATGATTATGAAGTTTGACTGATGCCTTAGGAATATCTTTGGAGAACCGTTTACTTCTCTTCAATAGAAGATACTTAAACTGTCTTGTGATCATCGAGACCGATTTTTCAAGATCTTCATCTGATGAATCTATCTCAGAGTGATCATCTTCAGAGATATACACTTTTTTACTTTTATCAAGTAATTTAGTGTCCTTTAGTGCTTTGAACGCAACATCCTTAGCCTTGGATGAAAGTTCGTGATCAAAGATCTTAAGCTTACCAACCAGCGTGTTTCTGGAGAGAGTATCTAGGTTATTTCCCTCAATGATGACATGCTTCTTAGCATCGTATCTAGATGGCAATGATCTGAGAATTTTCATCACAATGTCCTTTTCAGGAATAGTCTTATCCAATGCAAAAGATGCATTAACAATTTCAGACACTTTGTGATTAAACTCATCAAACGTTTCTCCATCTGCAATATGAAGGTTTTCCCAATCGGAATTTAGGTTCCGAAGCCTTGCATCCTTTTCACTGGAGTTTCCTTCAAATACGGTTGCTAAGATATCCCAAGCTTCTTGCGACTTAGTGCAATTAGACACATGGTGCTGAAGGTTTGGGGTAATGGCATGTATGATCGCATTCAAACCGTCGAAGTTTTGCTTTGCAGCAAGAATCTATGCAGGAGTATATTCATCAATATTCTTTGGAACATTTTCTCCTTCTGCAGCAACGGGAGGATCATAGCCATTAACAACATGTACCCATGATTGAAAATCAGGTGCTTGAATAAAAGCTCGCATAGCAATTTTCCACCATAAGTAACTAGAACCATCGAAGACTGGTGGTACATTTATTGGGATATCACCTCTGTCCAAAGATTCAGATCGCTACAAACACAGAATTGTGAGGTATTAAACGTGTTTGCCTGCTCTGATACCAATTGAAAAAGTCGGGGTCTAACAATACCACCTAATATTTCGATTAGCAATATATATGGACAACTCCGAGTTGTTTTCTAGAGAATCAACTAGACAGTTAGACTCAATCAATAGAAAATACTCAAGAAGTTATTAGGGCTTTTTGATAAAGTACCCCTGCACTTCACTTTACACTAAAAAAATGCCCCTATTTTTTAGAAATTTGTTAAAGTGCCCTTGCCTTGACCTTTTTATTCAAAAAACGGTAAACTGATGTTACAAGACGTTAACGCTTAGGTGGCAGATGCAAAAGGTCCGATGAACCCCTCATTAGAGTTGATCCGATCTTATGAGTGCTGGCGCTTTGACTTGGAAAATGACTCGGATTCATCAGTTTCACGCTCATAGAAGAAATGATGGATCAAAGCACTACATCCAGAAACCCAGAAAATATAGTATTTACAAACCCTAAACTGAAAACTCAAACATAAACAATGTCACTTACCCAAATGACCTCAATCATGTTCTTCCCCAAATCATTAGAACCCTAAATCTAATGAAGAACCTGGTTTTAGAAATTTTGGAGTCAAACTTCAATTAAATCGAAGAATCATTAGACAACATGAAAATAAAAGTTACCCATTACATGAATTATTAAAACAGATTGATATAAGATAGAACCCTTAATCTCTAAGAACCATAATCCCAAAATTAACATTCACAATCCCTATTTTATCAATTCGGGTTCGTACAATCACATATAAGATGAAATAAAACAAACCCATCATCTCAAATTAACAAAACTTCAAAGCAGTCGTACCAATTTGATCAATTAATCATCAATCAAACATATATGTTAAAAAAACAAAACTAAAATTTATCACGTTGATTTGCAGTGATAAATTCAAACCAACAGATACACCATCAATACATCATCTTCATCTTTATCCTCTTTCTCTTCTTCTTTCCTAACAGCATAATCAAACTCAAATAATTTTACCTTGTTGCTTCTTTATTTTGTCTAAAAGTAGAATCAAATCAAAATAAAACTCTAACTTCACTCACAATATCATCTACAAACCAAAATCAAATCCTAACTCTGAAAAACGAGTTGTCGTTGTACGAGATTCGAAAAAGATGATGAAATAAAAATAGACAGTGAAGAAGAACGAGTAGAATGAAGAAGAATAAGGAAAGAGGGAGGCGCCTCTAGGATTAGGGATTTTGCGTTATACATGGTAGGGTAGTTAAGTAGTTTTGTAGTTGCAGGAATTCCTACACTACACCCTTGTTAAGATTCTATAGAAATCTATTGGAAATCAATTAAACTTCAAAGATTTAAACGACACTTTACTATTCAAATTTCAGAAATGTTTACAGAATTGGAAGGAATCAAGATTACAAATATTCTCTTGAAGTTTCTCTCTCCTCAAGACTCTTTCAACTCTCAAAAAATACATCATCCTTTTCTGGATCTATCGAGCCCTTTATATAGGGATTTACATAATGGATGACAGCTAAGTTCTCCTCCTATTTCGGATCTATTATGTGATCTCATCGCGATCGCTACAATATTCTCTATCGCAAGAATGATGACCATCGCAGGATCAACATATTCTTTTTTTATTTCTTCCATCGTCAGTTTCTTTTGGATATTCTGTGATGCTCGTGAAACGTTGTTAAAGGATTAGCAGTGACGCTCGCAGAACCGTTGTTAACATCGCAGGAATAACGTTGTAGCGATATTCTGGTCCTACATCTTGCCTCTTCTCATGTCTTTTCTGCGAAGAAGAGAAGATCATGAGAACTTTTTAAAATGTCATAACTGCTTATATTTTCAGACTTCTCCGTTCTGACACATTTCTATGTCCTTCGCCAGCTGTTTTCACGAATTCTTCCTTCCAATAAAATTTTGTCATGTCTCCTCTAACCGCTGCGATCTGACCACCCACATCTTTTCTTTGCATTAATTGCCTTCATCTTCTTCGAGAAATTTCTTCTTCTATAAATACTCTTCTCATTCCTTTCCTTTTTCTTTTTTACTTTCTTCTTCTTTCTGTCCATACCCTCTCTGCAAATTTTATTGTTCTTCCGCGAATTGCACTTCTGTTACTGATGTGATTTCTTTCTTCTTTTCAACCTTTTCTTTTATTCCCATACTCAAAAATGGTTGCTTCTGGTACGAAAAATTTGAAGGCCTTTAATGAGATGCGTGAGAAACTCAAAATTAAAGGTTTTAACTTGTCTTTAATTCCAGATCAGGATTCTAGATCTGAACTTTCTCTTAAATTATTTACTGATGATCAATGTTCTCGTGAAAAAATCATAGTATCGCTAGGCCAACTTGAAGATGGTCTTCCCCTTCCTCTTTATGACCCAGAACTCCCATTATTCTACCAAATAATATCTGACGAGAGGTTCTCACGAGCAATATATCAATTAGGTGGAGATTGCATTAGATTGCTACTTGAATATGCTTCTTGCGGTGCTGGTAAAGGATCGCGCTATTCTGAAGATGCTCAAAATCCTCTTTACAAACATATTCCAATTAACCCTGCAGATTATACTGTAGAAAACTTTTTCAAAAATTACAAGATACTCCCTATGAAGAGGGATAACACTTGCTGGGGTGTTCACCTGAAGAAACTCGCTGTCGAAGAAGCTCTCATACTAGATATTGATTTTCATACAAAAAAAAATCACGGCCCTCGCCATTCTAGCGATGACAAGTGGTTTATTTTTCCGTTGTGTCTCGAAGGTTCTTATATTTCTGGTTCTCGCGAACTTCCCGCGAATCTTGCAGAATATCAACCTTGGGTCTTTAATTGGCCTGAACGAGCTAAAGAGGCATAATCTCTCTGATGTTTTGTATAATTATGATTCTTTATTCTCCTTCCGTTTTCACATTCTCGCTATCGCTAAATGACTTCTATCTTTTCCAGATTGACAGGATGAAACTCAGTTATAAATTTTTTAGGAAGCTCAGCACTTTCTTAGCTCTCAAATCCTTCACGGATGAAGTAAGAAATATCTTCTCGTAAGTTTTAACAATATATTGTTGCCCCTATTTCTTATCTTCATCTGTGCTCGCAGGAAATCGAAGAACTAGAGCCAATAAAAACTGTAAGAACTAAAGAGAAATCTTTAAAGGACAAATCAATTGTTCCTCCCAAAGGGAAGTCTTCTGCCCCTCGCGTTGGAGGATCTGGCGATCAAGATAAATCTATTGCTCATCCCAAAGGGAAACTTTCTTCTCCTCGTGGTGAAGAATCTGGCGATCCTCCTTTGAAGAAAAGGAAAACCCATACCTCCTCTTCTTCAACTCCTCAACCCATTCCATAAAATCCGAGTGTTGAAGTTGATAAGGATAATGATGATGAAGATTTTAACAATAATAATTCTGGATTCCCTTCTATAAAAAACTCTTCTTCACCTGATTCTTCAATGACCCATTTATCTAGAATTTTTGGAGATATTTCCCACATCATAACTTGTAATGATGAGGATGAAGTTATTAACAAGACATCCCAAGCTCTCGCTAAATTTTGTGATGCCCCTATTCTGGCGGATAATGTTTCTCTCCAAGGAATCTCTAGATCGCTGACTCCCAGTCTCTTGAATTCTCTTGGTACCCTGGTATGTTTTATTTCTTCAATTTGTTTATGTATTTAATCCATCGCTAGATTCTTAATTTATATTATTCTCTTGCAGATTGGAAGAGATTCCTTTGCTGTTGCTTCTGATTTAGATAAGAGACGCGCCAACTATGAAAAGAAGGCTGCTAAATTTCGCCAGGATAAAGAAAATTTAGAATCTGAAGTTTCTGAGCTCCATAAGAAGAATAAACAATTGGAGGATGAAGCTTCAGTTGATAAACAAAAGATCTCTGATCTTGACAAAGCTAACCAACAACTCTATGGTATTACTTATTTCCCTTTTTCTTTTAATTCTCCTTATTCTATCGCGGCTTATTCAAGCACCCACTTTTAACTTGCAGATATTTATGGTCTCACTTACGAGGCTACATTCTTTCAATCTTTCCCTGAACCTTTAGATGATAATACTCTTCTTGCTAGCCTTAATAACTCTTTAAGTAACTTCTCAGATAATAAGATTGAATCCCTTTCCATAGATGAACTAAAATCCAAACTTAATCTCTTAAAAATTGAACACATATTCAATTTAGGTTTGACCAACAAATATAAGCGCATTCATCTTGATTCAAAGAAAGAAATAAATAGATTAAGAAAAAGGAATAGTGATCTTATTGACGAGAAGGATCTTGTTGTTAAAAAGGGTTCCAAGACTCTAGCTGACTTCCATAAGACTCTTCTTAACGTTCAATTGGAAAGAGATAAGCTTGTCCGCGAGAATGAAGATCTTCTTGCGAGAGAAACTCAAGTTAGATCTCGTCTTCTAATAAATAGCGATGATGAGTTTTCTTGGGCTGCGAAGATTCTTGATAATTCCAGGAATGATTTAGGTGTAAATGTTAGACTTCAAGTTGAACAGGCGGCTTTAATTAGGGATATGATTTCTGAAAGAGAAGGTTGTTAGTTGTTCTTCCTCTCGCTATTTTCTTATTTTCATTATTCTTCTCTACAAAATTTCTAACTTGTTTTCATATTCTTGCAGGAGCTGAAAAAAGATATCTTGACAGAATTGAGGAACTTGAAAAGGGGAAGAATCAGCTCGCGAATACCCTTGCTGCTCGCAATAATAAATATTCACGATTGAAGGAGCAGTTTACATTACTACCGCGAATTTCAATAGATCTATCATTATTGTTCGTAATGATTCTGTTAGGTTGGTTTGCAGTGATCATGGAATTTCCCCTTCTATATATTCTGATTTTGCAAAGGAAATCCCCGCACAAATCCCAAATCTTGACATTTCTGACAGCGAGACTGAGGATTCTGATGAGGATGAAAATAATAATAATAATAATGAGAAGGAGAAAAGTCTAGTGGAGAAGAAGAATCTGATAAGAATGAAGATAGCGATGACGAAATGGAGAAATCTGGCAATGAAGAGAAATCTGACAAAGAGGATGGCGATGAATCTAGCTAGTTCTTCTTCTTCCCTCTATCTTCTTTGTATATTTATTTTCTTCTTTCTGTAACATTGCTGTGAGTTTCTCCAATTCTGTAAATTTCTTTTGCTTCTATCTGTACGATTTTAGAAAAAAATTCTTTTTCTGCAAATTAATCAATCAATATAATTATTATCCTTTAAGTATATATGAAAATTTATCTTTTAACAATCTCTATGCATTCTCATACTTGCCTCTATTATTCATCTGCAATATGAAAAAAATTAAGTAGAGATTAGATATTAGCTTTAAATAAATTTTTCTTTGATATTTGCGATGTTATCGCTAACAACAATCATGAGTATTATCGCAGTAATCTTGTGGTCTTATTATGCCTTCCTAATTAAAGGTCTTACTGTGCCACACCTTTTTCTTTTTGCGACAAAATCGTAGGACGTCTTTACATTTGCATGTATTGACCCATTGATCTTGCCTTATCGTTCTTCTTTGATTGTATTGCGACAATATGATAAGTCTAAGCTCTCTCGCGAGATCAAAGCCTCGTGACATTGCCGTCATGCGATGAAACCACATGACGTCTTTACACTTTCATGTAAAAACCCATTGATCTCATCTTAACTTTTGGCTTGTTGCCTCTGTATAATTTACGTCACGCGACAATATGACAATCCTAAATGTTCTTGCGATCACAAAGCCCCATGACATTGTCGTCTTAAGACACTTATCAGCTCCCTAATGGAGGGTGCCGCCCTTATCTTCCCCCTGGTTTCCCCTTCAAGGAGGACACATCGGCCATACAAGACTAGCTCCTCCCATCCAGATTTACCAACAACTTGACTTTTTGTGACCTCTTGTCCTTTATGCCTATATGGCTTATAGTTACAAGACTGCACCCTAAGTGGGGTTTTCTTCAGGCCAAGTGCATCGTAGCCAAGACTTACCAAGAATGGAAAGGGAGTTTCGTATGCCCTTGGAACCCTTGGCTCAACCGTGTACCTCGGCGCCTTGGTCATACTTTGCACTTCTTGGAAGAGATTCTCGGTCGTCCAACCAGGGTATAACCATATATAGTTGGAAATCCAAGATCTCTCTACCGGATAGGTTTTCTTTAACCCCAACATCTACATGACTCAGGATCCAGCAGCGGTATAACCTTACCCCTGAATCATGTCGAGAGATACCCCCTCCTATGACGCACTATTAGGTCTTACATTTGCCTCTTACGAAATTTTATTCGCGAACTAAGGTGCACGCCATAAAGGTTCGTCCCATTCTTTAATTTCTGCGAAATTTTATTCGCGCTTCTCGCAAGTATTGTAACTCTGATAGAATTTCATAACTTTGATCTTCTTTCTTTTTGTAAAATCTTGCGATTCTTTCAAGCAGAATATTCTGTTCAATTACATATTCTTCAAACAAATCATTCATTGAGTTCTCTAAAGTTCATCATTTTACCTCTCTACTTACTATTTTCTGATTCTGCTACGTTTTACTGTTGTTTATTTTTCCGCGAGACGCTCGCCATCAGCTTTCACATCCTTTTTCCACTCTATTGTATCAATCATTAACCTTTCACATCTCTGTTGTTGTTTGATTTTGTACTTCCAATTGCTATTATTTTCAGCTCTTTTTTCGCAAGACTTCATATCGATTTCATAACATTTCTTGCTTTCTCCCCAATCTCCTTTAATAACTCCAACACCTTTAGGATGAGGAAATTTGATACACTGGTGATAAGTAGATGCTACACCCAATATCCCGTGTAACCAAGGTCGTCTTATCAAATAATTATAAGGTGATTCGATGTTCACAACACAGAATAAGATTTTTGAAGATATTCCTTTTAACGGTATTTGCATTTCAATTTCCCCCTTTGGTTTGTTAGTTATACCGTTAAATCCATAGATTTTATACGTTGATGGTATCAAATACTCATCTCTTCCACCCATGGTTCTATAGGTATGATAGAATAAGATATCAACTGAACTCCCGGTGTCTATTAAGACTCTGTTGATGGCCCAAGAGTCTTCAACTTTACCTTCATTTTCTTCATCTTCTTCTTGCATTTGTTTTTGATTTATCTCTAATCGTACCACCAATGGGTTGTCATGTTGCTCGCCAAGCTCTGGTACATCTTGTGCGGTGAAAGATAGAGTTTGTTTCTGTCATTCTTCTAATGGCGAGGCTCTCGCTATATTCATTATCTCTCTTCCATCTGTATTTCTCGCGAAGACTCTACTTAAAACATTATCATGAAAATCTTCCACAGTTCTGTATGAATGCACAATGGAGTTACAAGACAAATTCTTTGCTTTAGCCCCCACTTCTATCACGAATGTTTCTGCTCCTTTTACAGCATTCACTCTGCGAGTTTCTGGTGCTGGCGGTAATTGATGAGGTTGTGGATGTCCTACTAGAAAGTGATTTAACTTCCCCTGATCAATCAACCTCAAAATTATCCTCTTTACATTCCTACAATCATTTATTGAATGGCCATGAAAGTGATGGTAAGGACAAAATTCTTGACTTCGATTGCTTGGATGTGGTTCTTTTCCCATGTTCCATGGTGATGGTATATTTTCCATCAGAATGATATCTTCCCAAATTTTTTCTATACTAGCATTAAGAGGTGGCATCTTAATTTGTTCCCATATTATCTTTTGATTTCCTTGCCCTCTAAAGTTATTCTGCCTTTGTCCGCCATAAGTTTCTTGCGGTTGATCAAGTCTTTGAATCTTATTATTTCCACCGTGATTGTAATAATTCTTCTCCCTTTCATATTCTTCTTGATATCGACTGCCCATCGCTACCAATTTTTGTTGGTTATCAATTGCTACTTTCTCTTGTTGTGCCTGCGAGGTGCTCGCCACATTATTTATCATTTTAGTGAGCAAACTTCCACTTTCCGCTAGCGAGCTGGTGTTCGCGATTGGGTATGATTCCATCTCATTTTTTTTCTCATCCAAAGCAATGTATTCTTCTTGTAACTCTCGAAATTATGTCATGGTGATTGTATTTTTGATTCTGAAAATTTGAATGTACAACAGATTAGTCGCGAACATTGCATTAATGAAGGATAAAATCAGGTATCTTTCATCTACTCTTCCAGCCATCTCGCTACACATTGATTTCCACCTTATGGTTAAGTGCTTCAGACTCTCGCCAACTCTCTGTTTTAACCCAAACACATCTTCAATACCCGACCGCGATGAATTGTTGCTAATATACGCTCCTAAAAATGTAGCTTGTAAATGATCAAAAGAAGTTATGGTATTTTTGGTAATCCCTCGAACCATTTCAATGCCTCTTGATTAAGATGGATGCAAAATATTTGCATAAACAACATCATGATTCTCCCACCGTAGCATACATCTAACATAAGCTTTGACGTGTTGAACAACACAAGTAGTTCCATCAAAAATCTTTGGTTAATCTTTGGTAAATTGCATTTTGGGGGTATCCTCTTAACTGTACTTCTTGAGTAAATGGAGTTCTCGCAGCTTCTTCAATAGCTTCATCAAGTTGCCTTCTACCTCCTTCTCTTCTATTGTTTATCATTCCTCGCATTTCTGCTAATTCTCTCAATATTTGCTCATTCTCAGCTGAGTTTTGTTCCATTGGCCTCTTTAATGTTGTTTCCCTTCTTCTGCGTTCTTGCCTTTCTTGTATTGCAAGATTTTGTGTATCTTCTTCTTCATCATCATCTCGTCTTTCTCTGCGATTTTCTCTTTCATCTTCCTCTTGATATCGTAACTGCCTATATTCTTCTCTGCGGATTTCTTCATTTCTCCTCGTTTCTCTTCGCTGTCTCTCTATTCTCCTATGTATCCTATCATACTCCTCCTGAATATTACCATTGTAGTGATTTTGCGTACGTCTCCTTTCTCGATTTTCATGATTATTTTGTCGCACTGCTTCTCGAAATTCATGTTCTTCTACTTCTGCCCTTAATATTTCCCTCTCGCGGGCTATACGTGCTTGTTCAGCGTAATGTCTCTCAATTTATTCTTCAATCATTCTTTGATTTCTTTGATTCTCTCGCCCATGTAATATCCTCCTACCTTCTTCTGAATTTTCTTCTTCAATTTGGTTGTTTCTTCCCTCTTGATTTCTATTGTCACGCGGATTATAGCGATCTCCAATTATCTCTTCTTCTCTATGACGTTGTTCTCCATTTAGATTTTGCACTTCTTCTCTAACATTTCTCATTGGGGAATTTTGCCTTGGTTCTTCTCTGAATGATCTTGAATCTGATCTAACAGTACTCCTTGACCTCCTTCTTTGTAACCTTAAATTCTCCATTCTTAGCTCATGATTTTGTCTTGTTAAATTCGCACGCTCTTCTGCCTCTAATCTCCTTTCTTCCTGTATTCTTTGTCTCAAATCATCTACTATTTCGTTTTTACGTCCTTCATGAATTAACCCTCCAGCCATTTCTTGATTTCTTTCTCCTTCTTCTTCATTTCTTAATTGTCGATTTTCTGCTTCTTCCATCGAATCCGACCTCCAAGTATGCACACTCACTCTATCATAATCCACATTCCTATCTCGTGTTTGTGTTTGTTGATTCAGCTGTTGAATTGAACTTTCTGCTTCATTTCTTATTCTATTTCTCCCTGATCTTATCCTTAAATATTCTTCCAATTCACATGTTCCCTCACATGCAAGTCTTTTACTTCTCCTCACAGTTGTCGGTGGTTCTGATGTATTTCTTCTTCTTCTAGCCATTTCTTCAACTCTAACAATTTCTTCAAATCTTCATGTTGTAATTAAAGATTTCTTAGCTTGATTCTCCCTGTTTCTGGGCACCAAAATGTAGTTGCAGGAATTCCCACACTACACCCTTATTAAGATTCTATAAAAATCTATTGGAAATCAATTAAACTTCAAAGATTTAAACGACACTTTACTATTCAGATTTCAGAAATGTTTACAGAATTGGAAGGAATCAAGATTACAAATATTCTCTTGAAGTTTCTCTCTCCTTAAGACTCTTTCAACTCTCAAAAAATACATCATCCTTTTCTGGATCTATCGAGCCCTTTATATAGGGATTTACATAATGGATGACAGCTAAGTTCTCCTCCCATTTCGGATCTATTCTGTGATCTCATCGCGATCGCTACAATATTCTCTATCGCAAGAATGATGACCATCCCAGGATCAACATATTCTTTTTTTATTTCTTCCATCGTCAGTTTCTTTTGGATATTCTGTGATGCTCGTGAAACGTTGTTAAAGGATTGGCAGTGACGCTCGCAGAAACGTTGTTAACATCGCAGGAATAACGTTGTAGCGATATTCTGGTCCTACAAGTTTCCATCAACCTTTTAGACCTAGTAAACGAGAGTTGACCATTTTGTGGGTCCAGACGGAAAAACTAACTTGAAGGGCACTTTAACAAGTTTGAAAAAAACGGGGGCATTTATTTTGTGGATACCCTGAAAACGGGGTACTTTATTAAAATTCCCAAGTTATTATCTCAATCTCTCGATTTGATTTACTCAAGCAAATATGATTCGCGAGTCTAATCAAAGAGAGATAACTTGGATGGTATCAAAGACTAATATCCAAGTGTCAATCAATTTAAATCAACAACCAAAATGGTCGGATATTCTAATTGATTGAACAACGCACAACCTGTATTATTTTAATTATATAAAAATATAATGCGGAAAAGAAATAACACATACACCATAAATTTTGTTAACGAGGAAACCGCAAATGCAGAAAAACCCCAGGAACTAGTCTAGATTAAACATACATTGTATTAAGCTGCTACAGACACTAGCCTACTCCAAATTAACTTCGATCCGGACTGTAGTTGAACCCAAACCAATCTTACACTGATCTAAGGTACAATTATGCTTCTACGCCTCTGATCCCAGCAGGAAAATGCACACTTGATTCCCTTAGATGATCTCACCCACAACCAAGAGTTGCTACGACCCAAAGTCGAAGACTTTAATAAAAAATATGTCTCACACAGAAAAGTATACAAGTAATAGATAAATTCGTCTCCCACGAATAAACCTACAAGTTTTGTTCCGTCTTTTGATAAATCAAGGTGAACTGGAACCAATCGATAAAACCAACCTTATATTCCCGAAGAACAGCTACCTCACAATAAACTTAATTGACGCAGCGTAGAAGATTATTGAGGAATCACAAACAATGAGACGAAGATGTTTGTGACTACTTTTATCTTGCCTATCAGAGATAGAAATCTCAAGCCAATTATTATAATTGTACTCGTACGATATAAACAATAAGATCAGATCACACAACTATAACAAAAGTAGTATCGGTCTGGATTCACAATCCCAATGAAGTCTTTAAGTCGTTAACCTGGTTTTAGAAGAAGAAAACCAAAGGTTAAAGGAGAATCGACTCTAGCTTTAGCAAACTAGTATCACACAGAATGTATGGGGATTAGGTTTCCCAGTTGCTAGAGTTCTCCCTTATATAGTCTTTGCAATCAATGTTAGCTTACTAACAAATTATTTAATATTCACCATTAGATGAAAACCTGATTAGATACAAGCTAATATCTCTCAACCGTTAGATTGCCAACTTAGCTTGTCATACACACATGTACTTGACATTTTAGGTTTGTGTAACCGTACCCAAATGTGTATAATGGTTGGTTCAATATTAGTCAACCAAATGGATAGCCAAATGATAACTTTCATATCAACCATATTCTTCTTCACCATAATAAGTCCAAATGACTCAAATGAACTAGTTAGAGAGTTATTCAATTGCTATGAGATCTCATGTACTACACAAGACACAATTGAATCAAAAATGATGTGATTTACTCGAATCAATTCATGAACTATAAAGCCATGGTTTGCAAAAGCATTCCTTAGTAATTTAAGATAAGTTCACGAACAACGTTTTCAGACATAATATCTTGAGTTCGCGGACTCAAGCTAACCGGTTTTAGTTAATAAACTCCAGCATAATTTCTTGGGTTGAGAACTTCCGTCAGTTCGCGGACTGGGTTCGCGGGCTGCACCTGGGCTTCAACTTTAGCAGATATTCTCGGGTTCGAGAACTTACTTGATTCATGGATCTGGGTTGATCACTCACGTTCGGTTCCACTTGATCAACAAAGTTCGCAAACTTCGGTTCAAGTGCTAAAGACTTATACATATATGTGTTACCACAACAATGTTTATATCCCACAATGGTTATATAGTCTAAACTCTCATTTCAATCATTGAAACATTATCAGAGGGCATTATATAGTTGTTATTCACAAACTATTTTCGTCAGAGCGATTTCCAAAGTGATTGAAACATAACATGACTTTCTTCACTAGGCAAAGATGAACTTTTCTAAAGCAAAAGATTTACCAACACCCATTTCGATAAATAGATAAGCAAGATATACTCAGCTCGAAATGTCACATGTGCATATTCTTAGTTTATATAGTAAAACGACTTTTGTCTCAAGATAGGAGATAGAGTAGATAGAATTTTGAGTGATAGATAAGTTCAAGTCTCCACATACCTTTTAGCCGATGAAGATCCACTGGTTCCTTGAGTAGTCCTTCATCTTGTATGATGATCGCCATGGAGTTCTAGAGCTCAACTACACTTTTCATCCTAGTCCGAAACCTTAGCTATAGTAGACTAGAAATCAAGACTTTATAGTTTTGATCACTAAGATTGACAAACATGCTTGAGATAAAAACGCATGCAAGTTTGACCGAGCAGTGCTCTAACAACTAGGATGGTTATTTTTATGATTAACTTAGTCATTGCTCCATAGATATTCTTATGTCAAGTGTGGCCAATTAAATTGATTACTCTTGTAATTAGTTTAGTTGAGTATGACAATTAGATTATTTGCAAGTTTTCTTGTGATCAATCTAATTGATTTTTTAAGTCTCTATAAGTTCACTTGTGTTGAGCATATTTAGTCAAATTAATCTTGGTTCGCTTAGGTTAATTTGATTGAATATTTCTTGTTGGATTCCAAATTCATACTTGTATGCAATTTGTTGAGTCTAAAGAAATCCTTCTTTTCTTTTTGAAATTAAGGAAGTTCTTGTTGTTCCTTAGGGAATGACATATTATGGGGGAGAGTTCTTTTGAACTTGTGCTCAATTGCCAAATCTTTGTGGGGAGTGCGGCTGTGGAATATTATAGGGGTTATCTTACGTCTTTATAAACTCCTTGATGAATGCATTTAGCTACGGATTTATGATTGCATCTAAACAAGATGATACACATTTACCTTTGGTCATGAAATGTCTCTTATGGAAATTTCATTAGGATCCTGTTCTTGTACCTTTGCCAATTTTATTGACAAAAAGGGGGAGAATTAATATGTAGTTCACACTACAAATACATATGGTTTTCAGATCATTATGTAAGGGCAAGTGGTTTCCATGTGAGATGGAGTACTGACTAAGGGGGATAAAGTATCACCATAATATTGTTGTTGAAGTTGTGATGCAATTGGACTTTGACGCTATGTAATAATATTATGACACTGTATAACAATGATTGAGAACCGATGCTTTTCTCATTGTTATAGCTACGGATTTTCAACAACGATGATGCTAAACTTACAACCTTTGGGATCATTGGACTACTTGGAAGTGATGTATATTTCGAGTATTATTGAAGATTAGACATGTGGAGTAGGAGCTACAAAGTTTATTTATATATTTTTTGTATTCCATATGTATTAATAGTTTTGCCACTAAAATTGACAAAAGGGGAGATTGTTAGAGCATTGCTCGGTCGAACTCGCATGCGTTGCTATCTCAAGCATGTTTGTCAATGTTAGTGATCAAAACTATAAAGTCTTGATTTCTAGTCTATTATAGCTAAGGTCTCGGACTAGGATGAAAGTTTAGTTGAGCTCAAGAACTCCATGGCAATCATCATACAAGATGAATGAATACTCAAGCAACCAGTGGATCTTCATCGACTAAAAGGTATGTGGAGACTTGAACTTATCTATCACTCAAAAGTCTTTCTACTCTATATCCTATCTTGAGACAAAAGTCGTTTTACTATATACACTAAAGATATACACATGTGACATTCCGAGATGAGTATATCTCGCTTATCTATTTCTAGAAATATGTGTTGGTAAAGCTTTCGCTTTAGCCAAGTTCATCTTTACCTAGTGACGAAAGTCATGTTATGTTTCAATCACTTTGGAAATTGCTCTGACGAAAACTAGTTTGTGAATAACAACTATATGACGTCCTCTTAGAATGTTTCAATGGTTGAGATGAGAGTTTAGACAATATAACCACTGGAGGATATAAACTTTGTTGTGGTAACACATATATGTATAAGTCCTTAGTACTTGAACCGAAGTTTGCGTACTTTGTTGATCAAGTGAAAACCGGAACTTGAGCAGTCAACCAAGTCCGCGAACTCAGTCCGCGAACATACGTAGTTCTCGAACCCGAGAATTTCTGCTGGAGTTGTAGCTTGGTTTCAGTCCACGAACACAGTCCGCAAACTGACGGAAGTTCTCGAACTCGAGAAATTCTGCTGGAGTTTGTGAACTCCAACCGGTTAACTTGAGTCCGCGAACTTGAGTGGGTATGTCTAAAAACGATGTTCGTGAACTTATCTAAATAATCTAAGGAATGCTATTGAAAACCGTGGATTTATAGTTCATGAATCGATTCGAGTGAATCACATCGTTTTTGCTTCAATTGTATCTTGTGTAGTACATAAGATCTCATTGCAATTGGATAACTCTCTAACTAGTTCATTTGAGTCATTTGGACTAGTTATGGTGAAGAAGAATATGGTTGATATGAAAGTTATCATTTTGCTAACTATTTGGTTGACTAATATTGAACCAACTATTGTACACGTTTGGGTACGGTTACACAAACCCGAAATCGTCAAGTACATGTGTGTATGGCAAGCTAAGTTTTTGATCTAACGGTTGAGAAATATTAGCTTGTATTTAATCAGGTTCTCATCTAACGGTGAATATTGAATGCTTTGTTACTAAGCTAATATTGATTGCAAACCCTGATTTGAAAGATTATATAAGGGAGAACTCTAGCAACTGGGAAACCTAATCCCAAAACATTCTGTGTGATACTAGTTAGCTAAGCAAGAGCTGATTCTCCTTTAAACTTTGGTTTTCTTCTTCTAAAACCAGGTTAACGACTTAAAGACTTCATTGGGATTGTGAAGACAGACCGATACTACTTTTCTTGTAGTTGTGTGATCTGATCTTGTTGTTTCTATCGTACGAGTACAATTATAATAATTGGCTTGAGATTTCTATCTCCGATAGGCAAGATATTAACGTAATCACAAACATCTTCGTCTCATCATTTGGGATTCCATAATATCTTTTTTCGCTGCGTCGATTAAGACTATTGTGAGGTGATTGATAAAACTGAGCTGTTCTTCGGGAATATAAGTCTGGTTTTATTGATTGGTTCCTGTTCACCTTGATTTATCAAAATATGGAACAAAACTCATAGTTTATTCGTGGGAGATGAATTTATCTATCTTGTAGACTTTTCTATGTGAGACAGATTTGTTTGCTAAAGTCTTTGACTTTGGGTCGTAGCAACTCTTGGTTGTGGGTGAGATCAACTAAGGGAATCAAGTGCGCAGTATATTGCTGGGATCAGAGGCGTAGGATCATAACTGTACCTTGGATTAGTGTGAGATTGATTGGGGTTCAACTACAGTCCAGACCGAAGTTTATTTGGAGTAGGCTAGTGTATGTAGCGGCTTCATACAGTGTATGTTTAATCTGGACTAGGTCCCGGGGTTTTCAGCATTTGCGGGTTCCTCGTTAACAAAATTCTGGTGTCTGTGTTATTTCTTTTCCGCATTATATTTTTATATAATTTAAATAATACAGGTTGTGCGTTGTTCAATCAATTAGAATATCCGACGTTGTTGGTTGTTGATTAAAATTGATTAATACTTGGATATTGGTCTTTGGTACCATCCAAGTTATCTCTCTTTGATTAGACTCGCGAATCAAATTTTCTTTAGTAAATTAAATTGAGAGATTGAGATAATAACTCCTTGAGTATTTTCTATTGATTGAGTCTATTTGATTGTCTAGAAAACAACTCGGAGTTCTCCACACAGATTGCTAATCAAAATATTGGGTGAGGTTGTTAGACCCCCGCTTTTTCACGTTTTAACCGTAAAAATAGGAGCTACACATATATGATCAGAAGATATCAACATCATAAACTCAAAATTACCGTTTCTATCAAAACCTCAAATATAGATAGAGAAAGTATGAGCATAGAAGAAAATAAATCTCCCTAAAGATGTTAATTAGTCATATAATAATCAACAGATCATGTGCTCAGTTTTTCATGTGCTTCCCCACCTTTCAAAAGATTGTGTACCAAGGTGAGCATGAACATTCTAACACAACTAGGTTGTGTTGAGTTGATCCTTGTCTTGTTCGTCACGAGTGACAAAGACCAAATCTTCATTCTTGACCTCTTGCTTGGTTTGTTTTCTCTTGTTCCATATCTTTTTTTTCTTCTTTGACTTGTGATGAAGAGTGTCATTCTCACAACCATTACTAGTACAAGAGATTTTAGACATAATGTCTTTCTTTAGTCTTTCAAGAAGACTCTTGTAATTATTCTCACCCACAATAATAACTGAGAGTCATTCTTGTGACTCACTTTTGGTTCTTTCTTGGCTATGGAGGACTTAGGGACCCATTTAGAGTTGGGTTTCGCAGGAGCAGCTTTCTCCTTCATACCTACTTTTGAATATTTTGCGAAACACCCTTTCTCCAATTTGGAACATCAGATTTTGTATTTGTATTTACAAAGTTATCTCTCTTTCTATATTCGGGTCTTTTATGAGATGACCTTGTCGAGTGATTCCCAAAATTTGAACTATCATTATAATAATTATTTTTCCTAAACGTAGGACAATACCGATCTGAGTTCTTATGAGGAGAAAACTTAGCCAATTCGTTTGATACAATAGAAAGTGCATCTTGCATCTTACGAACTTTGCATCCCCATTGCAAGTGTCCTTTATTACCACAATAATAACAATGCTTAGTATAAATATATGAAGTATGAGTTTTAGTGTTACCTTTCTATGGATTCTCTTGCATTGGAGCTCGATGAGTTTTCTTCTTCTTCTTCTTCTTATCCTTGTTCAACGTTGTTACTTTCTCTAACATTAGCAGAAGTGCTCTCTTTGATTGCTGCTGGTTGAACAGAATTCTTAGGCTTGACTGGATTTTCTTCTTTACACGAAATAGTATCATTTTTGACATCAGTGGAAGCTTCTGATTGAGAAGAATTTGTAGCTTCAACAAATTTTACCTCTTTGCTCATATTTGAAGCATCTATTCCCTTATAGCCCAATCCTCGTGTATCGCGATGATATCTACTTGCTTCTAATATTGAGGTTAAATTGTTTGAGCTAACATTGAACTTTTTAAGGTCCAAAATTTCTTTTTCCAATGTCTTGACTTTATCAAGAGCACCAGCTAGATCAACCTTAATATGTTTTTCTCGTGAGAGATATACCTTCTTTCTCTTCAGAATTTCACATTCTAATTTCTTAGAATTTAACTCGAATATATGATCTTTAAGAAGAGAATCATCGATTCGGCAACCCATATAATATCCTTGGAAAATCTTCCTCAGTCTCTTGTTCTCACGACAAAGAGGAGTCATAAAACCAATAAAATGCGAAGTTCTCAGTTTTTCATTTTTCAAAGGTTCCGACAGTTTAGAGTATTCTGAGATATCCTCTTCTACTTCTTGTTCAAAATCTGAGTCGTCATCATCGGAAATTTCATCTAACCAGAACTATTTTCCAGTCATCATCGGTTTCTACATTATTAACAAGATTAGCTTGTATCGTAGAATTTCTAGAGATGATTTCTTCAGATATTGAATCATTGATCCCATCATCAAGTGTTAATTCAAAAATCTTGATGTCTTGCTTTACGTTAATTGAATCATTCATTAGATTCAGTTCTTATAGGATAGATCGCACTAAACACAGATTGTTAGATCTTTTCGTATTTGCCTGCTCTGATACCAATTGAAAAAGCGAGGGTACCCAAATATACCTCAAGCTATAACTTTTCCTTCCTATAAGTCCTTTCTCCGAAAGTGATTGTCTATGGACTAAGTTGAGACAATACAACAAATTGGTTCACACTTCGTGTGATCGTCTATGGATACGAGATCGAGACAACACAACAACGAAGTGTGTTTACTTGATACAAAGGTTCGGACTTAACCAAACTCAATAGGATTACATATCAAGTAAATAGGAATTAACGTTTGTGCAATTTACTTTAATTATAATGCGGAAATATAAAGTAAATGACACGGCAAGATTTTGTTAACGAGGAAACTGCAAATGAAAAAAAACCTCGGGACCTAGTCCAGAATTGAATACTCTCAGGATTAAGCCGCTATACAAAATAAACCAACTTTTTATAGTTGAGGCCAAGCAACTAAACCTATAGTTCACCTAGTTCCGTCTATATTCCCACGCCTCCAACCTGTAAACAAGTCACGTACTTGGACCAATTCCTGTGGTTCGTATTCCAAATAGTAAAGGAACAACAAATATGTTTGGTATCAACACTCTTCAACCAAGTGATATGAGTTGTACAAAGGCTTTTATGTTTATCTTAACATAAACTTCTTTTCCAGGTTCCAAGATCCATCTTATGTTCAATCACCAAAAGGTAATCGTTAAGATTTTGCAATCAATACCTATAATCCCAAGGAAATGTATTGATGCCGATCTACACAACTATTCTATCAAAATACCACAAGGATAAATCAATTATAGTTGGATCCTCTATTACCGAAATAAGTATTGTGCACACCAAAGATTTATATAATCAAGTCAGAAATCTTCTATCTCTTCTTTGTCTTCAAATCTTCTTAGATCTTCAATAAACACTTGCACACAACTACTTGAATCTCTTGTGATCAATCACATACAGAACGGATTCTGTTAACAATGGATTATCACAAGATCGTCTTTAGATCTAACAACAGTCTAAACATCCCTGTCGAAACCTTGAACTAGTTTGAGTGAATCTTATATCAGAAGAGAAGATTCTGAAGCATAAGCAAACAAGGTGAAATCACAGTTAAACCACTGTTAGTCAATCAAATCAATATGAAAACTAAAGATAAACCGCAATTATCTAGTTTCCCACCAACGGTACGCACTAGAGCTTCTCAATCCCAAAGAAGAATTTAAACTGAGCAGCCATAAGAGATTTCGCTTACTTAGGTAACTCTCCTCTCCGAATAGGCGGCTTCACCAGTAATAGTACAACAGAGGAAATTTACTGTCACGAAGAATTAGTTTCCTAGAAATGCAAAGTCAAAGTATTTATAGACAAGGAAGTTTGGACACCAAGGAATTTCCAAAACCGAAAATATTCTCAAGATATTCAATATTATTCCAAATTTGGTTTTCATAATTCCTGAGAATGCACTGTCCAAATTTATGATCGAAATCTACTTGGAAAATCTTTAACTAGTAAATGCACATTACTAATTCTTATTTTCCATATATAATTAAAAACCTTAATTAAAATATTCTTAACTTATTTAAATTCGATCTTAGGATTTACTTCCTTCTTAGCTGTTAAGAAGTATCTTTGAACAATAAAAGATATGCATTAATGCACGTGTCGACATCTTTCTTCTTGTAAGTTATTTTTCATACTTACTCACTTGAAACCGATTTACCACACTTCCAAACAAGTTTAGAATTGGTTCATATGACTTTCAAGAACTATGTGATTGATCAAGTAACACTCAATCACAAGTCATGGGTGTAACGGTTCTACCAAAACAAGTTTTGGTTCTACCTCCATGTGCGTATTGTGGATAGTCACACTAGATTACCAAATTTTGGTTGACTAGGTACTAGTATCGGTTGGTTCCCCACATATATTTGGTATCTAACTTATATGTGTTGCACATTTCCATAGGATCGGTTCCACTTTTCCTAAAAACGTGTTGCACATGTTCATAGGATCGGTTCCCCTTACTACTATAAACCTTGATGCACCTCATACAAGGATCGATTCCCATTTGTATGTGATGCACCTCTTACTAGGATCGGTTCCCCTTTACCCATTGTTAGGTCTTACACACACAAACTCGATCACACCCCAGGTGATTACTTAAGATCGATTTCACTAATAAAAGTCATACCAATACATAAATCAGGCCTCATGTGAATAGTTTTACCAAGAACCCAAACAATTCATGAGCGGTTATACTAATCACACATATTGGTCATTCATAAGATATGCAATGAAGAACAACCCCAATAATGCCTGGCGATTTCCTTTTCGGTTCACAACACATATCATGAACTTACTTCCTTAAAACACATGTAAAAACATTGTTTCCTATGATGAAATCCTCACCTCATACCCATACATAATCACAATAGCATTCATACGATGATGTTTATGTCTTATATACAAAGTTTAATGGTTAAGCAATAAACCTCATATTGTATTCCTTAATACTATGTGTATCTAGAGTATTCATGCTTCACAGTTTTATGTTTTCAATATGCACGACTTGAAAGATACGTTAGGGAATAAAACAGTTCAAGTCAAATATCACTAACCTCTAGTGGAAGGATGATGTTGTGGTTGTAGCTCCGTACTTCTTCACTTCTTCAAGTCTTCGCCATACTTGTAATGTCTCATCCTCATACTTTCAAGCTAACCTATACGAAGTTGACTCCAGTACATTTGAATCAAGTGAATCCTAAATGAGTTTTGGTTCACTAAAATATGACATACCAATGCTTGGTGGGTTCAAGCGAGCTATGCTCTAACACACTCAAACATTGCCATACCTTGCCAACAATAATATGCCAACCAAGAAAACTTAGAACATAACACAATCAACTCATTTTATTGCATCAAATAGAAGAAATACAAAACTTGCCCACTTAGGGACTTACACAGACTTTTTCCTCTTGAACCAAGCCTTAGCCTTACAAAAATTCTCTCAATTTGAGTCTCACACTCTCCTATGTAAGCCAACTAATTTTTCCATGCCTTATGACTATTTATATAACAGATTTACTAGCCAAAAAATGTGCACAACTGTTGCACACACATGGGACAGCCATCTGTTCCATAAAGCAGTTCCATAACTGCCTATAACTATGCCAACTTAACCAGTTCCTCTTTAAATTGGCGTCATCATCCAACACATGTTCTCAAGCAGTTATGAACACTCTCCCATGCTTATAAAATTATATTATAACCATTCTACCTTGTCTCGCATCTTTGGCATGCTTGTGAAGCCAATAACCAACTCCTAACCGCCTGTTGATCCGTATTGCACAACTATTGTGCTTTACTGAACTCGGCCTTAATCTAATGCTCAGCCATTTTAGCCATGCATACTTCTTGATCTAATACAATTCATGAAAAATCCTTGTGCTTCAATCATCAAGGCCAATTCCTTAAGCTCATTCTGGCTATTCATGCGTCATATGCTTCACTTAGCCAATTTGCTATATAATGGCAATGATACTCTTGCATTACTAGGTTGTCTGCATTACTCAATCTTTGGCTCTTCCTTGAAATAATGCATAGACCAACTCTTGGACGATTCTACCTTCTTGCATTATCCTTGAGTTTGGGCCAACTCAATTCCATGGATATGCATTAATGCCAACATCGCATATTGCATATTGTCACATTGTTTTTGCCTTGACTTTCCCTCAATGAAGCTTCATTGTGTCGGCCAATAAGCTTCATTACTTATCCAAATGTAATTATAGTATAGCGCTATCTTTATGCGTGACTGGCCCTATAAGGTCTTGTTATTTCATCACTTGACAGTTTATGCAGTATTGCACAATCATTGTCAGACACTGACTTGGCATGCAACACTGTAACGCGCAACCTTTGCGCATTAATTTCCTGACCGGTCATAGACCTCCCCCACCTAATCCTTTCAATGTCCTCGTTGAACATGACCTAGAATAAACAATATACGTGTCTTAACTTCACCGCATGTACTTTCAGACCTCTTCTGAAATTCAGAAATTATTGTTGGCTTTCGCAAAACACCTTAGCCAACTTTTCATGCTTTAGCATCAGCATCACTTAGCTTACTACCTTGCTATTGATCTCATCTACTTGAGCCACACCTTGGCGTTGTGCACTACGCTTCAGCTGCTACTCAAATCATGCATCAATACCCAGATGCAAACTTGAAATTCTTCTTAGCCAATTTCTCAAAATTAGTCATGAATTCCATTTGAATCATTTACGCCTAAGTGTACGCACAGAATGATTCTTATTAAAATGATCACTATGATCATTTCCATAGCCTTTCGCCTCCCGACTTTGCCTTTTGCATCTAACTCAACATGACAAGGACTTATAAACGACTTTTGCTGGCACATGCCTTGGACTGTTATCCTTCATGCCCTCCGTTAATCATGTCATAAAGTGCATAGCTGTTTCATTTGCATAATACACCTAAATCCTACACTTCATGCCTTGCCAAATTCTGATCATGCAAAAATCATTCAAGAACTCATTTCTCTGAACATGGATAAGTATAAACTCTCTATACTTAACATGCCATCTTGCATACCCGAATCATAAACTTGTGAGTTTGCTTTACCTAACTTGCTAAAGAAAAACTATTGAGTTGCACAGCCCATCTACGCAACTGTGACTAACTATATTTTGGACATAACATAGCTAACCTTTTAGTTGTCCATACGCCATGCCTTCAAAGACAATATGTCTCCAAATATTTCCTTGAACTGTATTGTTGCATTGCCTAGAAAGTGTGTGTATTTCTCTAGGCCATGAATTCTATTTAACTCATGCTCGCTGATAGAATGATTTCTTTCTTGTTGTATTGCTTGAACTGTCGCTGCCCATCCACCATTGTGCTATATTGCAATCCAAAAACATAAATATCACTTTCGCATCAACTAAGACCCCTGTCCTATGTTTTGCTTATTAGCTTTCAATTTTACGTTAGGCTAAGTATGCTACCGCGGCATCTCCCCATGAACTAGCTTTACATCGTAAATAAAGAGACAAGACTTTATAAACAAAAACACCTTCTTTCATTACTGCTCTTACATAGCAAGACCATGTACCATTACATGATTGATCCACTGATCACTTTAAAAGTTAAAACTTCATTAACAAAGAAAATTGCTTACACCAAAGCAAAGTCTATACAAACTTGAAGACGCAAATAAAAGTATGTACAACCAAACTCTATACACATAGTTTTCAACAACCAACAACTAAAGCTACATAAGAACAAGATCAGAAAATACCATGTTTTCTGTACTAAATGTTTCCAATAGAGACAGTAATACTCCTTCTTATTCTAGCTTAGTTTATGTCTTTTTCGAAGTAAGCGACAACTTCGCTGTGAGGTCTCTTCCTCGAACCTTCACTTAGTCTTTCATAAGTCTTGCTAGAATGACTTTCATAGTTATTCCCAATTAATGCATTAAGTTGCTCCTTGAGTGGATAGCTTCTAGAGAAATGAAAACCCTTGCAAATAAAACATCCCTTACACTTCCGGGTTGAAGGGAATAAATCATCTTCCTTTGGCTCATGCTTGCGCTTACTGCTTACAGATTTTTCCTTTCCTTTGGCCTTACCTTCCCAACTTTGTACATCTTCAGTTATTGTGCAACTGTTAAGCTCTCTTACCTCTTGAATAGCCATCTGGATACTTTAAATTTTGCGCTTCTTGAGTTCATCAACAACTAACGAACTCGTGCCACTCAGAAATTGGAACATATGATCTTCTTCACTCATGTCACGCACGTCTTGCATCAATGCAAGGAAGTTTTCAGCATAGGCATGTAGTGTACCCATCATTTTTAGCTTACGCAGAGTTTCACTTGCGTACCAAGCACCATTGCTCGGTCAGAACTGATATCTCAGTCCTTCTTTTATGTCATTCCAAGACATAGGATTGGCATAACCAGTAGCTTCATCTTCTTGCAACATAGTTCTCTACCAAACCTTTGCATTACCATTAGGTAATTTCCTGCGAGAGTTACCATTTGTCCTTTCCCAGTTCCATTCGCCTCAAAGTATGCCTCAACGTCATACAAGAAATTCTTAATTTCTCTATCATTTCTAGAACCAACATAAGTTCTTGGCTTGGAGACTCGATGTAACACCCCGTGTTTATAGCATGGCGCATGCTAAAAGATGCGCCATGGCATGATATGAAGCTATATCTCAAGTTTCTATCGCGTTAAGAGGAATATTGTCCTAGAGCTAATATTGCACAATCATTATACATCAAGCCAGAGAGGGATGGCCAAATGAGTGTTGCATAATCATTGTGCAACATGCCAGAGAGGGTTGGCCAAGTGAATATTGCACAATCATTATGCAACACGTCAGAGAGAATATCGCGCAATTATTATACATGAATAGTGAAGCAAGCATGTCAATTTGCTCCCCTATTCTAATTAACTTGTAGCAATTGTAAGTTAACATATATAGGGAGGGGTAGTTAGTTGAAGGTGCATATGCGGACCATGTACCAAGTAAGCTTCATAGATTAATCGGAAGAGTATAAATGATTCTTAAGTCTTATTTATAGCTTTGTTGCCCGGAAAATGGGGCATATGGTGCGAAGGAATCATTATGCCACGCTGCGGACCTGATAATGCATAAGCATTGTGCATTTTTACGGAACGGCCTATACGGAACTAGGCCATTACCATTATTTCTAGGCCACGTCCTTGCAAACGATTTGGGTTAAGTTGTTGTGCCTTCGAGGATGAACTACGGTCTGTGCTTGATCCCTTAAGAGTATGAAAGGGTACATAGGAAGCCGCAATGAGCTGCAGCATTTCCGGTCCAGCACTTTATCACTCATATCATCTAATTATGAGATGATTTTGTCATTTTGTCCTCTCATATCATCTGAATCGATAACTCGACGCAAGAGATGATTGTGGCCAAACTTGATGAGACAATTTTATGCAGATGAGCAAGCTATAGCCTATGTGGAGGCTAAAACCCGATTGTCGTAATTTAGCTCAAAATGGGTCCAAATTTATTGGAAATTTCCCAACGATCAAGACGTGATCTATTTATCACGGTCTTGGAATTTTAGCCAAATTTTATCGTTTAGGGCCTCAAAAGTCCGTTTCTTTTCCGTTTTAGGAAAGTTTTTGTGTTCTTAATAAACCCTTTGAGGAACAAGGGTAAGTTAGAACGGTGTGGAACCTAATTTAGATGCATCATGCTCCACGAGCATGCTTGCAAGGGTAAATGGACGTGCATTTGCCTAGCTTTAAGGTCTGGATCGTAGCATCATCATGGCACATCAGGGGAGTTATGGCATGAACGCCCAGGCGCTCCAGGCATAATTTTCCGGTCTGTCACACTCGATTAGAGATTTATCCATTCACGTTTTCCCCTGCAAACATGCCATCACTGATTAACTTGCAAAGGCTTGTCATTTCCTCAGAAATTTGCTTCGCATGGCCTATTAGTATGGTCTTCATGTCACTGAATTTCCCTTTAAATTTAGTCACTTCAACATTGGTTTCGTATTCAACAAGGTTGAATCAGACACCTTGTCCTCAACTACACCTACCCTTTCATCAAACTCTTTGAACCAATCTGATATTCTTCCTTCAAGTAAATCTAGCATGTAATTATCTTCAGAAAGAAGAGGAATATTCAGGCCATCACAACACATGTCTATGGTATTATTGCTAAGATAACCATACTCCTCTAATTGATCAAACGTACCCGGTAGTTCTTCGTCGATCATAGTGCATTAGAACCCATTTCTAATGCAAATTCTCTAAAAATAATGCGTCACTTACTTGCTCACGGGAAAATAGCTTAAGAGAGAAAGAAGTGCTAGTGTATTATCCAACAAATACACTTGAACTGTGTACCAAACACGGCTCTGATACCCAAACTGTCATACTTTCAAATGCCTCTGGATGCAAAAGTGTAACCCAGCAGCACAGTGGTTTCGTAAATAAAGCTTCACCCACCTACACTTCAGCCTTATAAGTTTTCACCAACATAAATATCCAACTCTTCAGTTCTATAGCGGAAGTCTTTAGCCTTCTTTCACTTCTTTTAACTTCTCAAATGCTTACCATAAAGCACTCACACATTGCCATACCTTGCCAACAACAATCAGCCAACCAAGAACACTTATAACATGACACAATCAACTCATTTTATTGCATCAAAGGGAAAAAATACAAAAGTTGTCCACTTAGGGACTTACAGACTTGTTCCTCTTGAACCAAGCCTTAGACTTACAAAAACTCTCTCAATTTGAGTCACACACTCTCCTATGTAAGCCTAATAATTTTCCCATACCTTATGACTATTTGTACATCAGCTGAACTGGAAAAAAAACCGTGTATAACTGTTGCACACACATGGGACAGCCATCTGTCCCATAAAGCAGTTTCATAACCTCTTATAACTGTGCAAACGTAACTTGTTCCTCTTTAAACTGGAGCCATCATCCAACACCTGTTCTCAAGCAGTTATGAACACTCTCCCACACTTATAAACTTTCTTTATAACTGTTCTACCTTGTCTTGCATCTTTGGCATGCTTTTGAAGCCAAAAACCAACTCCTAACCATCAGTTGAGCCATATTTCACAACTGTTGCGCTTTACTAAACTTGGCTTTGATCCAATTGTCAGCCATCTTGGCCCTGCATCCTTCTTGCGCTAAGCTAATATACGGACAATCCTTGTTCTTAAATCATCAATTCTAACTCCTTAATCTCATTCCGGTTATTCATGCGTCATATGCTTCACTTATCCAATTTGCTCGACAATAGCAGTGCCACTCTTGCATTACTAGCCTGTTTGCATTACTCAAGTTTTGGCCCTGCCTTGAACTAATGCATAGACCAACTCTTGGCCTATTCTACCTTCTTGCATCATCCTTGAGATTAGGCCAACTCAATTCCATGGATATGCCTTAATGCCAACATCGCATGTTGCATCTAGTCACTTTGGCTTTGTATTAGAGCACTACTCGGTCGAACTCGCATGCGTTGCTATCTCAAGCATGTTTGTCAATATTAGTGATCAAAACTATAAATTCTTGATTTCTAGTCTACTATAGCTAAGGTCTCGGACTAGGATAGAAAGTGTAGTTGAGCTCAAGAACTTCATGGCAATCATCATACAAGACGAAAGACTACTCAAGGAACCAGTGGATTTTCATAGACTAAAAGGTATGTGGATACTTGAACTTATCTATCACTCAAAAGTCTATCTACTCTATCTCCTATCTTGAGATAAAAGTCATATTACTATATAGACTAAGATTATACACATGTGATATTTCGAGCTGACTATATCTTCCTTATTTATTTCTCGAAATATGTGTTGGTAAAGCTTTCGCTTTAGCCAAGTTCATCTTTACCTAGTGACGAAAGTCATATTATGTTTCAATCATTTTGGAAATCGCTCTGACGAAAAATAGTTTGTGAATAACAACTATATAACGCCCTATGAGAATGTTTCAATGATTGAAATGAGAGTTTAGACAATATAACCATTGGAAGATATAAGCATTGTTGTGGTAATACATATATGTATAAGTTCTTATTGCTTGAACCGAAGTTTGCGAACTTTATTGATCAAGTGAAACCGGAGTAGTGCGTGAGCTCAGTCCGCGAACTCAGCATACAAGTTCAGTCCACTAACTCAGTCCGCGAACTGGCGTAGTTCTCGAACCCGAGAATTTCTGTTGGAGTTTGTGAACTCCGCCCGGGAACTTAAGTCCGCGAACGTAAGTGGGTTATGCCTAAAAATGATGTTTGTGAACTTATCTTAATAAACTAAGGAATGCTATTGCAAACCGTGGCTTTATAGTTCATGAATCGATTCGAGTGAATCACATCATTTTTGCTTCGATTGTGTCTTGTGTAGTACATGAGATTTCCTTGCAATTGAACAACTCTCTAACTAGTTCATTTGAGTCATTTGGACTAGTTATGGTGAAGAAGAATATGGTTGATATGAAAGTTATCATATGGCTAACCATTTGGTTAACTATTGTTGAACCAACTAATGTACAAGTTTGGGTATGGTTTTCACAAGCCTACAAACGTGCATTTCATGTGTGTGTAACAAGCTATGTTTTCGATCTAACGGTTGATAAATATTAGCTTGAATCTAATCAGGTTTTCATCTAACGGTGAATATTGAATGCTTTGTTAGTAAGCTAACATTGATTGCAAACCCTGATTTGAGAGACTATATAAGGGAGAACTCTAGGAACTAGGAAACCTATACTAGTTTGCTAAGCTAGAGTCGTTTCTTCTTTAACCTTTGGTTTTCTTCTTCTAAAACCAGGTTAACGACTTAAAGACTTCATTGGGATTGTGAAGCCAGACCGATACTACTTTTCTTGTAGTTGTGTGATCTGATCTTGTTGTTTCTATCATACGAGTACAATTGTAATAATTGGCTTGAGATTTATATCTCCGATAGGCAAGATATAAAAGTAGTCACAAACAATTCGTCTCATCGTTTGTGATTCCACAATATCTTTTTTCGGTGCGTCGATTAAGACTATTTTGAGGTGATTGATAAAGCTGAGCTGTTCCTCGGGAATATAAGTATGGTTTTATCAATTGGTTCTGTTCACCTTGATTTATCAAAAGACGAAACAAAACTTGTAGGTTTATTCGTGGGAGACGAATTTATCTATTACTGTAGACTTTTCTGTGTGATACATATTTGTTTATTAAAGTCTTCGACTTTGGGTCGTAGCAACTCTTGGTTTTGGGTGAGATCAGCTAAGGGAATCAAGTGTGCAGTATCCTGCTGGGATCAGAGGCGTGGGAGCATAACTGTACCTTGGATCAGTGTGAGATTGATTGGGGTTCAACTACAGTCCAGATCGAAGTTAGCTTGGAGTAGGCTAGTGTCTGTAGCGGCTTAATACAGTGTATGTTTAATCTGGACTAGGTCCCGGGATTTTTCTGCATTTGCGGTTTCCTCGTTAACAAAATTCTGGTATTTGTGTTATTTCTTTTCCGCATTATATTTTGTTATATAATTAAAATAATACAGGTTGTGCGTTGTTCAATCAATTAGAATATCCTCCATTTTGGTTGTTGATTTAAATTGATTGAGACTTGGATATTGGTCTTTGGTACCATCCAAGTTATTTCTCTTTGATAAAGACTCGCATGTTCTATTTGCTTGAGTATAGATCAAATTGAGAGATTGAGATAATAACTCCTTGAGATATTTTTATCTAGATTGAGTCTGACTGTCTAGTTGATTCTTTAGTAAAGTAACTCGGAGTTTGTCCATACAGATTGTTAATCGAAATATTGGGTGTGGTTGTTAGACCCCCGCTTTTTCACTTTTCCTTGCCTTTCCCTCAATTAAGTTTTATTGTGTCGGCCAATAAGCTTCATTACTTAGCCAAATGTCTTTACAGTGTAGCGCTACCTTTGCGCGTCATTGGCCTTGTAGGGTCTTGCCATTTTAGTACTTGACAATCTATGCAGTATCGTGCAATCATTGTCGGACATTGACTTGGCCTGCAACACTGTAACGCGCAACCTTTGCGTATTACTTGCCTGACCGGTCATAGATGCACTCTAATAGAATTCTCTACACTTCTTTCTCTATTTTCCGCTTAATATTCATAGAATTTGTTTAGTATTTAGTCTTGTGTTAAGTCTCTTGATTTGAGATAATGGACCAAATAATATATGTGAATTAAGATAAAATCTAACAATGCAAATGTTCTTTATTAACAGATTCCAAGAAAACTCTATTCTCATTACCAATTGACATATAACAAGCAAAGTCGAATAAAAGGAATGAAACTCCATTCCCACTTAATCATATGCACATTAGAAACGATATACATAATATGAACCCTGACATTCAAGTTTCGAATCGATCCTCTACAGCTGATCACATTTAGTAGGAACAAACGACATCACCTCTTTCTCGAGATCATGTAGTATTAACATATTTTGTTGTTGAACGTTACCAAAGATGGACAATCCATTGGATGCCCCCATTGCCAAGCAAACCAACCCCAAGTCTGAATCAGCTATCATGTAATTGTTACCAGGCAAATCCAAATCTGCACCTTTAAAATGAAATATCAACTTGGGCACGTCTATTTCAGAAACATTGTTCGGCAGATTGAAACACAAATCTAGTCCAGTAGAACTATCGGCAACTGTAAGTTTCATTTGCGAAATAAAAGCTTTCTTAACTGCATTAAAGCCTGTCTTTTGCAAGTACGTAATAGTAGTACCGGAATCAATAATAAATCCACCACTTCCACTTGGTTTAAGCTGAAATGTAGACTTAGGTATAGAAAGTAAGGTTTCTCCGACCGTTATACCTTCAAGATCAAGATAATAAAATGAAGGTTGGCTTGGGTTTTTCAAAAGCGGTGTTGTTTGAATCTCATTATCACTCGTTGTGGTGTTCACCAAGTTAGCTAATGAACCAAATAAAAGACTACTAGTTTGTGTACTATCAATATCAATTGAATTTAAGCAATATGAAAACTTTCCTGTCCCAAGTTGTGAAACAAGCGATAATGGACCTCGGCCGAGTCCTACGAGACCGGCTCCTTGGGTAAACCCACCACCTTCATTGTCATTTCCACAACCAAATCCTACGTTTGGTATAGAAATACTAGCTGATTTATCCTTGGAACCAGGCTCTCCAAACGTAAACGTTTCACTCGCCATAATTCCTTGCGTAGTAGAATCATCGCCATATGCATATAAATACTCGCATGCATTGTCACTACACATTGAAGCCGTAAGAGCTCGACATAGATTGTTTGTACACGAAAGCTTAGAAAATGAAGAAGATGTACTTGGATCGAAAATTGGTGTAGGTTGCTTATAACATTCTGTGCATGGTTTACACTGTGTCCATATTAGATCACTACCCGTATCCATTATAGCCAAGTACGATGTTGGTGGAGTACCTATAGACAAACTCATTAGAAATTCTCCAGAACCCGTATGAACTTGTGATTTGATATCATCATCAACACTAGTAACTGCAAGTGCACTTAGTCGTTGTAACCGATGTTTACCACGGTTCATTCCACGTTGAACTAGTTCAAGTTTCGTGAAGTTTCCCGCCCCGTCCACATGCTTTAGATTGATGCGGAACCCGTTTCTTCTTACAGTCGAATCGTGACGATATTGATCCAAAGTTCCTCTTGACGTGGAAGAAGTTGGTATTACAAATATAGATGTTATTGTAAGCAGTATAAACATCATGTGTGAATATGAAAGATGGAAACGATCATGAGGAACAACTGATGTAGCCATGAACATTTTGCAACAAACTATAGTAGAGAGAGAGGTATATAGATAGAGAAGGAGAAGGATAATATAACCCTACTCCCTCCGGTTGTATTTATTTTTTTCTATTTTGTGTTGTCAAAGGCAGTGTTTTGTGTTGTCAAAGGCAGTTGAAGATAAATTGTGAATGAAGGGACTGATAAACTATGATGATTGTGATGCATGTAGGTGAGTTGTTGGTAATGGGTGGTGGGATAAACTCGATTACTTGTAATGTTGAAAAGATGATGATGATGTTTCCTTCCATCTTGATTTCATGTTTGTTGATTGAGTTTTAAGCATTTGGTGAACCAATGAGTAAGTTGATGGGTCCGTAGGTCTAATTCGTGTTAGGTATTATTATGATGCGCCTTTGACAGAGAGTGTCGCGTTCTTCCCAGTATTTGTTTGTATTTTAATCGAATGATGGATACTTACATTACAGTTTAGATTGGGGAGACCCAATGACTGGTTTTTAGGAATTAAAACTTAACCTAATCAAACCTATTTTCTGTAGGTTCTTTAGGGTAAACATCTGGATATTTGGTAACTTAAGGATAATGGAACCTTCTGTCGACAATTAAGGCACTCAATGTTGTCAATTGTAGTTGAACTACATTTCCATTTATCTATTATCTATCCCTACTTGGGGGGAAAAAACCCATCAAGCATTCTATTGCATATTGGACAAACCAGCAAGTATTCCACTGCACATTGCACCACGTGATGCCTTTCTTGAGTTCAGTTAGTAACAAAATTGAGAATCCACAAAGTTAAAAGAATTGTGGATTGAAATCATGTATGCCACATTTGGAGCCAAAAATATATATTTGTGGACAATTTTCAACTGTAGGATAAATTGCCACTGCCAACATATCTCATCATAGCTAATTGTAGGCGGCGTTAAGATCTATAGCCTTTCTCTTTCTATCTGTAGGCAACTTAACTTCTGGGTTGGCTTGCCCAAATACCGATCTGCATGCATAGAAATCAAGACACATAAGTAACAACAGTTCCCAAAAAAAAAAAAAAAACTCCACACCTAGGACTTAAAATCTATAGAATGCAGGAGAGGTCTCACTCACAAGTTCTAATGAGCCAACTCTCTAAAGGTTAGAAATGTAGGAGCACCCATAAGTCTGTTATTGTTAGTAATCTTCATGATGCATGTGGGCCAAGAACAATGTCATATTTTGTGATCCATATGGAAATCTATCTTTTACCCTGTAAAATACTCCTCGTCTTAAAGCTGTGCTACCCTGACACTACCACTAGGAAAAGATAAAGATTTTGTATTTCAATAGATTTTACTTTGGCATCAATACAAGTCTTCTGAAAGTCAGGCGACTTTACTAATTAGTAAATAGGTTTGTTTGCCTTTCCAGTAAGCGGTTAAAAATAGGGGGTAACTATAATAAACAACTGCTTTCAGGAAGACCACCTTGACACTAGTAACTTAAACAAGCTGTTGCTCTCGCATAAGCTGCAGGTCCATGTTTTCAACTATAGAGGCATAGGATGGCAAAACAAACAACTCGAAAAATGATTAACCTAAACCAGATGCTTAAATCAGTAAGATTGCATTGATACTTGGTCAATTAAATGAAACAGTATATATTCCAGCGAAGCATATATTGAAAATGTAGGGCAAAACACTGACCCGCAGGTTGAACATTTCTTGTGCTGCTTGCAGAATATAGATAAACAAACCGAGCAGATGTAGCCCATGTCAATGGTACTTTTGTGGCAAAAGCATCTGCAAAGGCCCAAGTTTCATCAGCCACTATGCCGTAGAATAGATGTTGAAATAAGCAGGTTACACATAAAAAATTACATACGAGCTTCCTTTTACACGTCTTCATATAAAGTAAATCATACTAGAAAATCAAAATATACAGTTCATATGAAAAGAAGTCGATAACACAAGCAGACAGCTAAGCTAAGCACTATCATGTTATATTCTAAAAAGAAAATTAGGCAGCGAACAAAGAAGAAGGTAAGAGAAGCACTTCATTTGATAATCATGAATGCATGTTACTAAGATGAGAAACACAATCAATTACTGAAAGGAAACAAATAATCAACTATACAATGCCAAAGAAAAACCCAACAATCTCCAATCTTAGTTCTTCATATGTGTTCAGCTCGTTTATTTCCCATTGGCTTCAAAATAAATATGTTTCTGTGTAATTTGTGTTGGATATTTTTTGGCAGATAACGTCAAGTCAAGCTGGCAGCCATGCTACTTGGCGCCCAAAAGATCAGTATCTCGTTTTTCTTGGAAATGTTTCACTATTAGTTCATTTTCAAAGAATACTGCAATATTTTCCAAGCTAAAATCTCCATGCTAGTTTGTTTTCAGCTTTAATGCCCGCCTACCGGCATGCAGAAGGCAATAAATAAAAAACAGCCAAACAAATGCTTATGAAAAGATGCACTTACGAAGCACGAAAGTCTACCCCCACAGGTTTAGGAAGCTGCAGAAAGCTGCGGGAATGCAAATCTGTTGCAAATACTGTCTGCATATAACCAAAGATCATGTTAGCATCAATCCATAGACATTCTGAAGAAATCAGAGGTGGACAATCACCTCGGACAGGAACTAAAAAGGTTGAAGACCGTAGATAGCTTACATAAAAAATTTAAGAAGTAGTCACCAAACTTTCCAAGTGCTTTGAAATACTCACTCTTTTTTCCCCAATTATGAAAATGAACAGTGGCTAAATGTTGGTAAGAACTGATTTTGGTGGTACCTTGGTACTGTTCTTTCCGAGTTTCTTAGATTGAAGGGATCATCAGTGGTGTATTATAGCACTTTCTAAAGTGATATCATCTCAAGAAAGCTTCTAGATATAGTTTTATCAGGGAAAAAGGTTGTTATAGTCTATTACATGTTATTGAGCCAATAAATATTTTTAACGAGGTGGGATTCACAAACACAGTTCAAAAGTAACATCCAAACAGCATGTTATTCTAATTACTCTTACAGTTCCAGAACAAACAGGTATAATATGATCAGACTCGATCTCGCATAACAAGCAGCGAAAAAAACATGAAACTTACTGAAAGATACTGAAAAAGGCCATCCAGTTGTGGGGGCTTCAAGTAGACACCACCAGTTATATAAGAAGCCTGTGTTACTCAAAAACACATAACAAGGTAACGATAAAGCTGCGGAAGCGATAAAAAGTTCATTATAATAGTATAACAGAATTACCCAACAGGAACAGGAATGAACTAAATAATGATAGAACATATTTCACCTGTTGTAGGAAGGCAGAATGCTGAACCCCTACGATGCATGAATCTATAGGTACCTGTGGTCCAGATAAAAGCAAGATACAACGAAAATCAGTAACCAACCATATTGACTAATAACCTTGTGACCATACATTTTAATATTAAAATTGCAGGACCGGAACTGAAATAAGATGTGATTATTATGTCCGTACAGCACAATAATATGACTAACAATGCTACCACAGATCGATAAAATTGCTGGATCTTCCGGAGTAAAAGGAGATGTTTATCCCTCAAGAATGTCACTTTGAATGACGATAAAGTGAATATAGTTTATTTCCACCCTTTATCCCTCAAGAATGTCACATTCCCCGTGTGTTACTAAGCATATGCATTCTACGCATTACTAATCAGGAGATACGAGAGTAAACATGGGCTCTTATTATCTCGACTAGTAGTTTATAACAAATCATCAAACTACTGGAATATGTAACCAAACATGGTAAACAAGCCGCTGACACATGAATAACACCATATCTAAGCAATACAATTTGCAGTTTAAATCCACTTGATTAACCTACAAATAAGCAAAAAGTCTCGTCTTGTACAAAGACAGAACATATATGACTACAGTACCATAGAACGTTGTGCTGAGAATATTGCATTCATTACTGCAACATATCTGCAAAGACACCACTTCAGGATAAACTCTCAAGGGGAATAAGTTGAAAATGGCCCAGAAATATCCAAAAGAACATACTGTTCAGGTCCATCTGGAGATCCCTGCAGGCACAAAATCTGTAAATTGATGTCAGTCAAATGACTCAAATCCATCTCTATAAAATCAAAGAAATGCAACCAATACCCAAACAAACGACCACAACACTGAAGAACGCATCATGTAGCTGTAGAACTTAGAAGTTTTATATAGAAGAATATGCACATCCCCATTCAACTAAAATGAGTAAAAACAGGCGCACCTATTTGTTTTGAAAGAGAATAAAACTGGAGACTTACTCTAGGATTTGGATGAAGCCTTCCAGACCGCAACACCTTTTGAATATCTATTTGCAGGTTAAACAAAAAACAAATACTTCGACTACTTCATTGTTTTACAAAAAAAAATTATTGCTAGCGCCTAGCGCTTGGTAAATGCCAAAAAATAATCCAAACATGATCAAGAAACAGAAAGCTAAAAGCTAAAGCACATAGATAAGGATACAACAGAGAGCCAGAGACAAAGATCCTGATAATAGAGACGACACGATTCCAGATGGAGAATTTTCTTTGCTCAATTGTTCATCCCTGATTACAAATTCCTCCAATTTTTGCAACATCTTGGAGCAAAGTGCAGGCATTTTCCCATTACCCGAACTAACATTTAACGACTCAGATGTTGAAGAATCAAAAATGTAATCACATGAGTTGTACCCAGTAGCAATTACGACAACTTGGTTAAGTTGATTAAGAAGGAGAACAGAATTAAGAAAAGATATTACCTACATATCAAAACAGAGAACTAGATAAATACAGAGTTTAAAGAGAATCTGTGGTTTTATTGTAGTATGAATTGAGTACTGAAAAGAGGCTTACATGATTAAGAAAATTTGAGAAAGAGACTTTTGTTGTGGTGTTTTCTCCGCCCCAAAAGAAAGGATTAGTATCCAGTAAAACCATGACAAGGCTAACATCATCTATGGAAATAAAAGAAACCGATAATTAAATCAAAATTCAAGCACAATATGTGTGTGAGACAGAAAGGAAATAAACCTGAATACTGCTTGGATGGAGCTGAATCCATGACCGTGACAGGCCCTATGTGTGAGACCTACATGAGAAGCAAAAAAGAAAGACTATATCAACATCAAACACAAACTTACCCCAAAATCCTTCGTCTTATACAAAACCTTGGATTAGTAACTAGTTTTGCCAAATATCATGCTTTAAACCTTATAACGAAACAGATGGGACTACCAGCCTGGATGTAAAGGTTTTGGAGAGTGAAGACTTCGTTGACACGACTATGGTACATTCTACATTTCCTATGACTTGTGCAAGTTTCTAATTAAATTACTCTTTTATGAGAAATGATTGTTGTTTTTTAGGCATAAATTTAGAAATAAAGGATTTGGCAAATTCTTTGAACCTTACTTACCTGGGTTGATAGAAACATAATATATTCAAGTGGGAATCCAATCTTCGTATTCAGTGTGAAAGCATGAAAAAAATTGAAACCAGAAGAGTATATTCTCCTGTAAGTTTTGTAATTATGAAAGAGTTGAGCGAGAAAAATAAAAAAATGAGTTACTGTGTCTTGAATTTGTTTATATATATTCATGTGTGTGTGTGTTTGTGATAATTATATAAATAGTTGATGTTTGCATGGTGGGCGGCGGGCAGAAGTTTTAAGCTAACAATAACATCAAGGAAATCTTGAAGCACCATACCAGACAATATGTGACCTAAGAGATGGTAGCAAAAGATCTCAGCTGTAACAGAGGGTTCTTGAGCCAAAAAAAACAAATTTGACCATTCACAATTGAGAATCTAAACGTAATCAACTGTAATACATGCAGCATATCTAAATAGATGTTGAGCCATCACTGTGCCTATAAATCGTTTAATCGTGCCTTTTCTTACAGATTCTCAGCTAACCAAGGAACTAAGCACTGCTATATGCATCAGGGTTACAATTGCGCTAAAACGATCTACTTTCAGTTATCAGACTAACTGACTATCTATAACACAATAATGAACCAAAAATACAAAAAGAGTCATTGATATTCTACACAGTGAAATCTAAAGGACCGCCGTAAGACAGAAACTGATTCCTAAATCTAACAGCATGTGACAAGTTACCTCCTACTTCAATTATATCAACCCTTATAACTGATCCTATTATTCCTATTAACACAATGTTGGACCCAATTCTGTAAGGACAGTCAGCCACTTTTTGCAACTTAAGACTTGTTCCCAGTCCCTGGAAATTAACAAAGTTCACTGCAATATCATACAACTCCACGATCAGAATGAAATGACCTATTAATTACTATACAAAATTCACTGCAGTATTGCTTGGTGCTGTTTGACACCAAAGTGGAGATTTTTCCTCTTGGAAAACACAGTACAACTCAAAACATAATTGATTCTACTTTGCCATGTTTACTCAACACTAGCTGCAAACAGTATATCTAGAAAGATCAGTACAGTTTCAAAGTCAATTTTTCAAATTCACTAATTCCTTTACATTGCCTTTGACATTCAACGTGGATATATAAGTGTGAATGTGGAACTTAGATACATACGATCGAACTGTTTATGTGGTCACTAATCAAGAGCGTACTGTAAAATTTGTTTTTTGAGCTGTTGTTTTGATGTTTCATTGCCTGCCGAACAGTTTTGCTTGGTTGAATATTTTCAGTTTTACAGTCAATCTCACAGTACGAGTGACAGATTCCGAAGACAAGTAAATACAAAACAAAGAATACAGAGAGAAGGAAACAAATGTTGTACTAGAATTATATCAAACGTTTCTTAACTAATTATATCAGATCAAACGTTTCTTAACTATTTATATCCGTAGCAGAAGGTGCAAGCCCCTAAAGGCCTTACTAATGTTTTTGACTTTTTGTCTTGGCATAGGTTGTTCCAACCGAATTCCGGTGTCTGACGCTCACTAACTAGCAAACATAGAAGAGAAAGCATATATTGAAGAAGGCACGCATATAAATCAACTACTGGAAAAGTTATAGGTATATTTACATATAACTCAATTACAGAAGACAGGATACTTTAAGTGGTTCATTTGAATGTTTGAAAGGAGATGAATTAAAGGGATGCTGGACTAACATGGTACCTGCAGGCCTGGGATTTAGAGTGTTGGATTTCTGTATCCTATCACACGCTCACAGATTAGGTTAATTGCTATTATGTAACACAAGTGGAGGGCACGTGCGTTGCACGTCGGCGGACCTCGTTAGACATACATATTTGCGATTTTCGCAAAACCAATTCCACTGATTCAGTTATAATTCACCAGCTAGGTATGCAGGTGCAAAAATCAGCAAGGTGTATCTTCAACTTGGCAATGAATTTCAACACCGCCATACAGCAAAACTCATCCAAAATTGAACCTCATGCTTTCTGACATGATTTCGCAGCATATTAAACACAAAATACAATGGTAGCAAATCCTCTGTGCAACACGAAATGCAACCTAACTATGGATAACACAAAAAACAGATAGATGAAGAAGTTCGGAAACCTCTTGTATCAACTTAATAACCACTGTTCTATTGAGGAATTAATTAATGAACTAACAAAAAAATTGTAAGCTTCTCCAGCATTTTCTCCATTCCCAACTTATTGTTCTATACAAATTAACATATAAACATGAAAATGGATTTTGAAATAAAATAATGCTAAATGAATCCAAGTAGAATAGACCATATCCTATCACATGTAAATGAGCAATAAGAAATCAAATTAGAGATTCCGTTTCAAATAACCTAGCTTTAAGCATCCAAGGAATAACGCTAAGATCCCCCCTACACAGATGTGTGATGCATATTATGCCAGACATCCAAAAGCATTTCTTAGGATAAACTTAAGGGAAATGAGCAGTACAGGCCTGGTTTAAATGTGAAGATGCAGACCTCGGTGTCTCCCCACACATCAGAAATCAAAGTATTGTAACTACTCTTGCCTCCTCCTACTGACAATTCGAGTAGTTGTTTTATACTGTGTGATAATGCCATTATAGATTTGAGACATTGGTATTACCATACCATAAAACCCAAAGTACAATATGTTGACAATTCAATTAGTTGGTTTTATACTGTGTTACCATGATGAGATGTCGTCTTAAAAACAATATCGTACACATAAGCAATGAAACATAGCAACAAACATCAAAACACGTTATTTTTGTGTCCGAAATTCATCCCCTAAAATCCATAGTTGTAGTTTACTTTGTGTCTTTGTCTACTACATAACTTTCAATCGGATTATATACAGAAATCAGACATTAGATCTTCATTTTGGGCGACCCAAGAGGAAAGCTCCAATTACATTCTGCCCTTACGGTTGCAACAATTTATAGATTTCAAATATGATTATGAATTACTTTAAATCTAGGATTTCATCCATAATCCCCAATTTCATATAAATTGAATCTAAATATCACAAATTTAAGCTCAACTATAACTCAATTACACAACTGCATACAATTCATCCCTAACATCACATATATTCTCCCTAATTCCAGTTTTCAATTCACGGAATCGAAAATGGCCAAAATCGGAAAAAGTTCAATTACCACAGGAAATAAAAAAAAATCAATCAACAATGATAAGTTCACTACTTACCATATTGAAGTTGAAGAATAGGGTTTAATATGATGGATATATGTTCATCGTCACCAATTTCTTCATTTTCCCAGAGTCCTCAGTCAGAAAGGAGAGAAGAAAATTTCTGCTGCTATAAACAGGAGAGATCTAACAGCCTTCTTAGTTTGAGAAGGAGACGGGTCAACGAAAAATACGGCGACGAAAGATACGTGCATACACCAAAAATTTGGTTAGCGTTTTTTATTTGGCTTGTTGCCATTAAAAGGGGAGGAGATACAGCTTCATGGTCTGTGAACCAACTGCATACAATACCAACTATGTAAGCATGTCCTTGTTTCAGCTCTTTGATCGTATAAGGAATAGTAATCCAAATAACATACTCTTAACACTTGATTATATACCAGCACAATTAGGAGTAGCATTTGGACATCGAAGTATAGCATTTGTTTTGATAACTAGGTGTTATATACATAAGGCTAGACGGCGAATTTAAATCAACTTATAACAATGAATACACTGTTACTGTCTTATATCAATCAACCAAAGTTTGCTTAGAGGATAACATATAAACACTCAACTACAGGAGACCTTACAGGTATATTTATCATCCCTATCAAAGCAAAAAACAATGATCTGGAAAACCTTACCTGAGATGAGGCTGAGATGTTCTCTGAGGTATTTGAACAAACAGTAAGATAGCAATTTCCAAACTACATTACAAAGCGAAATGGGGATTAGAGGCTGTGGTTTTGAGGTCTAACACTAACGAACATGATTAAATTTACAGGGTTAGGTTAAATAACAATTTTTTTTTTTTTGGAAAACCCATTAATATGATTCTCTGAAACCGAGCCTATCCATGAAGTTCTATTAGCAAAAAAAATAAACCTTACATAGATTCGTAAAACTCTTATGAACCCTAGTTTCACCTGTCAATTGTATTAGCAAATCATCGATATGGAACTGTATATAGGTGAAAACAACAATTCGTTACTAACTCCACTGAAATCAATATTTATGCGTACCTATTATTGCAAAAATCGCTTGTTGTTGTCTTGTATACGGGGGACTGGGGAGTTCTTGAACAGCTTGAGGTAGTGAAGTGAAGAAGATATTAGCACAATACTGTACTTAAAAAGAAAAATCAGAGGGAAGGAAGGGGTGGAAATAACATTTAAGAATTGGGAATTGAAACCAGGGCCCATTTCTATTAAAAGTCCAAGAAGCCGAAGCAGAAGAAAAAACTGCAAAAGTGTTGGAAAATTGGGTTGCAATAGAAGATGAAATACCACAGAAAATGTTGTTGTACTCAAAAGCTTTCAAGGCTCATACGATTTTTTTTAGACAATTATTTCTACCCTCCCAATAAATTGGCGATTACAACAGGTATGTGAAATAATGCCTTCAGGATACAATGAAAGCCCTACAACAGAAATTGAATTCAAGGTTTGTACCCCTTGATTCAATCAAGAACACATGTAAACAAGTTTCTGAAGATGCTTTAGAAGAAGAGAAAACAGAAAAGGTTTTTTTCTGATATATTCGAAACGAGATTAGGGAGATGCTATTTATAGAGATTTTCGCATCTGTTGGGAAAAGACATCTTTTCACCAACAGGTTTCTCTTCAATGGCGTCTGTTGGACAAGAATATTCTGGATACGTTTTTAACTGTCAAAACAGTTACGTACCAAAAAAATTCTTCCGGGAGCGTTGCCCCCTAAACCCCCACGACCTGACCTGTCAGGTCGACCACAGCCTGGGGGGCTACGCCCCCCAGAACCCCCCTTAGCGCAGTTGAAAATATTCCAACAAAAAGTCACCTTGGTCACTCAGTAAGTTTCAAGTTCAATCATGGGACATATTGTGGGTACACTTGAGATGGTTTATAGGAAACCTGAGGGTACAAGGGTTGTACCAGAAGTCGCGTAATAATATAATTATTAGTTAAGTATCTAACATATAAGTTAAGTAATCACGTACGGTTCACGCGCAGTTCAATTGATGTTGGTATGTGTTCTGATCCTTGCGCCATACAAATTAGAAAGGATGTTCTTCCTTTGATTCTTGCATGTTGCGAGACAGTCTAAAATGTTAGAACTGCTGCATTGGACACCAAATGCACAGGTTGTGTTCAAAGTTCTTTCACAACATCTATCGGCACATTCTGATGAAGAGTAACTGAGTAAGCTATTTTATGCCTCATAAAATGACTCAGTGCCACTACCTTTTCTGCAAGGGCCGGCATGGCATGAGTTTGAATGTTTTGACTCATAATATACAGGGATGCTAATAAGAGTTTTTCCGAGTAGCATTTCAGACTTTTTTTTAGATTTCCTCTACTTCTTGTTCCTTTTAGTTGGACTGTCTTCCCTAATGATCTTATTGCTTGATCTGTCTGGCAGTCCTTAAAAGACCATTGAAATTATCTTTATTAACAACTGTCGGGCGGCACATGAACTTCACATTGGGGGTATATCCAACTAGCCAAGCTTCCTCACTTTGGGTTGGCCATCATAGGTGCCATTGCAGGAATGAAGTCAAGGTGCCAATGTTCAATGCGCCTATGACTAAAAATGGGGACTGGGGATCATTTCCTAGGGGTTTATGTGCATTTACTCGTTACGATAACCTTAAAATTGTTGGATATTTTCAACATCATAGAAAATAAAATGGTTTTTGTTTTTGGTTAGCCGCTACGATGGGGGAGTGTCCTGTGTTGAATAGACACAACGGACGTTAGTTGGAGATCAAGAGGCACCTTTAATGGGTGTGATGGTTCACAAAATACACAACTGTTCCCATTAGACACCTTATGTGTCTTTTGGAAGTAAAGAGGCATCTCCAATAGGCATGAGTCCCCTATAAGTAGTGATGATTGTTTTCCATTAAAATATAGAGAAGAATCTCTCAACTTTCTCTGTTTTCTTTCTTACAAGCATCATCAGTTTCAAAACCAGTGTGTTCCTGGTTGGATCAAGGTCGTACAAGCTTTGAATCCAACATCCGTTGTGGGGCTTCAAGTATCCTGACGGCAATATTCTTTGACCTGTTTGTACACTTCTTCCTATTTGGAAAGGGTCGAATAATTGTCGAAAAGAATCTTTCATAAGATCCTTGAACCCTAATACAACGTTCTTTTCTTCACCCTGTTTAGTGTTAATTTTCCAATAGTTTTCGACAATTATCATTCAACTACGTAGGGTGAAAGTTCATTTGGTTCAACACTGTTGAATCATGAGAATGTTTTCTGACGGATCATGAGTTGAAAACTCAGAAGGATCATGATGGTACTTTTCAAGGCAAAAGGGTTTTCTTTTTGGTTCTTGTTCTGATATATATATATGTTCGTAAAGATTTTGGAAGATTGGGCTTCATCATAGTAGTATATCAGAAGTTGGGCTTTTATTTGATCCGGCAGGCTAGGCGCATAAACATTCCCTGATTAGAGTTTGGGTATTCAAATTTGTAGTGGAAATCGTGTTCAGGAACATCATGTTGTTTATGAGAAGTTGATTCAATAATTGGCGCACAAACTCTCAAGGGTTGTGGTCAAGGGAAATTTCCATGGAAAGAATTTGTAGAGACGTGAAGATTGGGTTACATGTCTGGACGTGAACAAGACGAGCGATTTTTTTTTTTTTGAAGGGTGAAACGTCAACTGGATTTTGATGTTGATTTTGATACAATCCTTGCCTCGATTTTGGTTGTCTAATCAGTTAACAATGGATTCTAAAGATGTACGGCAGTCATATCTGAAGTTAATTTGGAAGGAGACTCTCGTGAATGGTTGATCAATGGCGGAGTTACTAGTCATATTTGTTCCGTTAAGAACATATACATTTCTGACCAAAGTGTGGACAATGGAACCGAAAATATTCTTCAAGGACACAACTCTTATGACACTTAAGATTGTGTGTCCAAGGATTAACCGGTTGGTCATAATCCTGTTAAGTAAGTATTTAAGCGTGAATTTCAATACTGATAGATCAGGAAAAGGGAAAGGACTCCATTGATGTTTCGAATGTCCTCTCATTTAATGATGACTGGAACGGGGGTATATGACGAGAAAATGCACCCTCTTATAGTATGAATACAAAAGTGTATCCATTCGTAAGTGCAAATCCATCAATGGTGCTGGCAGTTAAGGAAATGTCGATGGAATCAGATAATTTCAATGAAGTTTTGTTTCCCCTTGTTTGGTAAAGTTAAGATACCAAACGGTTAGGAGATTGATGCAGTACTCATGGCACGGCCGTATGAAACGAAGGGTGGACAAGGAAAAACGGTTAGTATAAATGAATTTATATACTTAATATCATAGATGCATGATATAGCATGATGTTTCAGTGATTTCTATTCATATCATTGTCTATATATATGACAAATCCATGTTGAAATTTCATATGCATACACACAGAGAGATGTCAGCATTTCTTGTTGTGGATTTGAATCTCTTTAAATCCTGCGGATAATTTGAAATGCACATGAACTGTTTGATAGTAGTTCTGGTGGAAATTGTGTTCCTGGACTAGTCTAATTTCATCTTATTAGTGAAATCAATCTATATAATTGTGGTCTGACTAGTTCAGAGGAGGGATGATTAAGTCCCGTATCATTTCTAATGACGTGCAATTTGTTTGATCATGTCATAGTGTATTGCATGATATATCTACTATATTATAGGGATGTTGTTCTTTGTCATTTTATGTGTGAATTGATAATTAGATCATCAGGATTGTTTTTTACTACATTAACCAGGTAAGAAAAATGGAACTAGTTTAGACGTGCTTTAATTTGCACATGACCACTTCTCCCTGACTGTTTGAAATTGCATTTCATATGCTTGTTTGAGTGGGGTGCCGTGAAACTATACATTTTTGGTAGGCCATTTGTTCCTCATTTTAATAAGATGTCCCTTGCTGTATAGTCACTTGCCAAAGAACACTACGATATCATGTGAAGACTACCAGTCACATATGTATGTATGAACTAGAAAATTTATATTTCGGTAGATTTTTTTAAAATCAGGAGACATAAGAAATTCTCCCATTTTAGGACTTGTATGCCATTTAATGCGAAGGAAATGATGCATAAAAAGGTTTCTAAATGAAAGCGTATTTCATGACATTTAGTTGTATTTATGCATTTGAAAATTATCATGAAATGGGGGAGAATTTTATGAGACCATCATATAAAATTTACTAGTTGGTAGGTTATTTTTTATAACCAAGATCATCAATAATTGTTTGGATAACAAATTATATGATATGAGTATAATTCTTGCAAAAGGAATTATAGGTTCCAAAACTTGGAAATTGGCATGTCTTAAATGACATCGAAAAGGGGTGGAATATCGGCTAATATGTAACGTATTGGAAAATTGGGCGGCCGACCAAATATCCGACAATGAAGTGTTACGGTATTGCCGACGCATAAATTATGAGCATTTGCATTACATAATGTAAAATGTTAAATAGACATTGTCTATGTATTTGAGTATAAATTTGTAGAGGATTGGGTATGAGTAAAGGAGTTATTCATCGCAGTAATGTGCTTGTTGAAATAACAAGTAATTAAGTAGCCTACAAATTTTATATGCCTCTAGTGAATGCAAGTCGATAATGACTTAATAATTTTTTGTGAATTAACTGTCAATGTTAATTATGATTCCTAGAGAAGTTACAATTATTTTGTAAAGTCAAATAAGAACATTTTAATAATGTTGTCAAAATTGATTGCATAAGTAGATGCAATTAATAAATAACAAGACATAATGGCTTGGAAACTAACATGTACAGATCCCATTTTGGAAGAAGCCATTTCAAGCGGTCTTGATTAATTGTGAGAATCGGGATATGGATCTATAATGTCTCTAATGAGAATTATAATGAAAAATTCGAGACATGCGCAAGTCTTGGACTTTGAACAGTATGCCATTGAAACGGATAAAAGCTTGGTAGACCTACTTATAAAGAGTTTTTCAAAGGAAATGTTTTCAATGATGTATAAGGAGATGGGACTCAGGTCTATTTAATCACCAATAATGGGAACCCAACTTATGTTATATCTTGAAAAAGATAAACTAAGTTCAATGTGGTACTAACAAGTTATTGCAGTGGTTGTGGTACACTAAACAAAATTTCCCATTGTCCTTGTAGTGTACGGATTCTGCATGATCTTAGGGATGGATGAAAATCCTTAATAAGTCTAAATTTTATCACAAGGTGTCTCGCAGAAACACCTTCGAGACTTACCTATATGAGTGTTTGGAAATCAGGCCGTTTCCTATGAGAATTAGACCGTTCTCAGAAAAGGACTCATGAATTTCAGGAGAAAGCACAGGGCCATTAATGTGCGAGCTATGGTACACACTATTCCCATGAAATCAATATGTGTGGAAGTTCCGGTTTTATCACATGGGGTACTTGGTTCAAGATTAAATTCACCATGGGACCTCGATAAAGCTTTGAATGTCTTACACTAAGTGGAGGTTCAAACCCAGAAGGTACCTATCATTTATGTATTGGTTTCGACGATGATGCTTTGTCTCAACTCACCTTGAACTACGCTGGCTTGATCCCACTCGGGTACGTAGGCAATCACTTGAGTGATGCAGCCATTCCTGTTTTATAAATTTTACTTTATTTTCATGTTTTTTGTTATTGAAAATAGGGGGAGATTGTTGGATATTTTCAACATCATAGAAAATAAAATGGTTTTTGTTTTTGGTTAGCCGCTACGACGGGGGAGTGTCCTGTGTTGAATAGACACAACGGACGTTAGTTGGAGATCAAGAGGCACCTTTAATGGGTGTGATGGTTCACAAAAGACACAACCGTTCCCATTAGACACCTTATGTGTCTTTTGGAAGTAAAGAGGCATCTCCAATAGGCATGAGTCCCCTATAAGTAGTGATGATTGTTTTCCATTAAAATATAGAGAAGAATCTCTCAACTTTCTCTGTTTTCTTTCTTACAAGCATCATCAGTTTCAAAACCAGTGTGTTCCTGGTTGGATCAAGGTCGTACAAGCTTTGAATCCAACATCCGTTGTGGGGCTTCAAGTATCCTGATGGCAATATTCTTTGACCTGTTTGTACACTTCTTCCTATTTGGAAAGGGTCGAATAATTGTCGAAAAGAATCTTTCATAAGAGCCTTGAACCCTAATACAACGTTCTTTTCTTCACCCTGTTTAGTGTTAATTTTCCAATAAAAATTACATTGTAATGACTATTACGGTTGGGAATGTAGAATCTTTTCCTTCCCGCAGTTTATACCACGAGTCTAAAGTCGTTGGCTTCGTTTGAAGTTCCACTTAATAGGCTTAGATAAACTTGTACCTGTTGAATCACCACAGTGTAGGATAAAGATGAGATTTCGCGTACGATTGTAGCAATTCAACTTGGGAATAGGATATGTTAGTCAAATTTCAAGTCAGGTTGAAAATGCTATTCCTTGACAATATATAATGTTGCTTTCGTAAATTTTAAGTTTTGCCAGTTGCGTGTAAGAGTTTGAAACTGTGGTTGTTTGATGAACTGGAACTTTCATTTGCATGGTGAGTGTATATAGCCGTTTGAACTAATTATCCGTGGTGCAACAGGGTGCAGTTTGGCAGCCAACAAAGAATTTTTTGTCTTTTCTTTTCTCTCTAGATTTTGTGATTACACAGGATGAGTTCACATGTTTAGATCTATGCTTGTTGCATGCGTAATAGTAGTGTTGAGAAAAACAGTTCAGTATCTTTAGTGTCGTCCTTCCTATTGGTTGCAAAAGAAATTTAGTTTGTAAAGGAGCTTTTAGTTTTTAAAGTACTCCCACGAGTTTTTTGCAAACTGTTCCCATTAAAGTTGTGCACCGCCGCTAACCCTCTATCTCCCTCTCTCCAATCGGTTCCCTACAAAACAAAAAGGAATTTGTTTCTTTATCCTTCTTTGTCAGGCAGCAGATTTAATAAACTAACCGTTAGGCGTATCGTTTTCTGTTTTTTATTTGGTCCCAACAGTTTCACAGGCCGCAACACATATCTTTCGTGTGGTCACCTCGTTACATCCCAAATTTTAGCATTTCATCCCGTGAATTCTTCTCTCCTTAAATGACCAACTGTCTAACTTCCTGTCTCTCAAAGTCTATAAATTGCAGCAAACCCATGAATCTCACCCATTGTACTTCGCAAACTTCAATTCCAACCTCCTCACCTTTTGCAGTACTCCCATTACTGTGTTAACAGACCAGAACACAAGATGAATGCTAACAAAATGTCAGGAATGCAGCATCTTCTACCATTAACGTTGGTGATACTAATGAGTGTTTGTTTTTGTTCTTGTTCTGCTTTCAACTCACATAACTACTCCGACGCGTTGACAAAATCGATTTTATTCTTCGAAGGACAACGTTCTGGAAAATTACCGTCTAATCAACGTCTTACTTGGAGAGGCGACTCTGCATTAGCTGATGGGTCTTCTTATCATGTTCGTGTTGATTTATTTACTTAGATATGAAAAAAGTAAATGTTAAAATTTCAGACTAATGTTCTTTTTTCTGCCCGGTGATTTGTAGGTGGATTTGGTGGGAGGATATTATGATGCAGGAGATAATGTGAAATTTGGACTGCCTATGGCGTTTACAACGACATTGTTATCATGGAGTGTTATGGAATTTGGTAGCTATATGAACCGTAATCAAATGGATAATGCAAGAGCTGCAATTCGTTGGAGTACTGATTATTTACTGAAGGCAGCAACAGCTACACCAGATACCTTATATGTTCAAGTGCGTAAAATCCAGTTATATACTCGCGCCAATTGTCGTAGTTGATTATATGTTGACTAGTGTTATTGGTGATGCAGGTTGGGGATCCTAGTATGGACCATAGGTGTTGGGAAAGGCCCGAAGATATGGATACACCTCGGAATGTGTATAAGGTTTCTGCACAAAACCCCGGCTCTGATGTTGCAGCTGAGACAGCTGCTGCATTAGCTGCTGCTTCAATAGTGTTTAAAGAATCCGACCCTTCATATTCCGCCAGACTGCTTCAAACCTCCATGAAAGTAAATTACATCTCCTCGAAGAGTTTTACTCTTTTAGTCTCGCCAAGCGAAATCTAATTTGCTTTCTTGAGTTCATAAAGACTAATATGATGGTACCGATTGATGCAGGTCTTTGATTTTGCCGATCAGCACAGAGGTTCTTACAGTGATTCTCTCAACTCAGTTGTCTGCCCTTTTTACTGTTCTTATTCTGGATTCCAAGTAAGAACACTGAAATTTGGAATTTCAGTTCTCTAAAACACGACTTTTTTGTCACTACTTCCTGACCATGTCTGTCTCTCTCAGGATGAATTACTATGGGGAGCATCATGGATTCATACTGCTTCGGAAAATAGTTCGTACTTGTCTTACATCCAGAATAACGGCCACACACTAGGCGCAGACGACGATGACTACTCATTCAGTTGGGACGATAAACGAGTTGGGACCAAAGTGCTTCTTTCCAAGGTTTTGCTTCTTCACATCAAGGCTATGAGACAACCCCACACTAGCTATGTTACAATGGAACTACAGAAGATTAACTACCACAAACAAACAACAAAATTTCGGACACGGTTCATTGAGAATTTATGGCAACGTTACCAATTATAAAACACCCTCCAGCCAAATATGAAATCCTTGGTTTACAGATTTTTCTGCACTCCCTTTTTTTCCTTTACTAATCAATTTTGGGATGTTCAAATTTGGCAGGGTTTCTTGGATAAGCAGGTCCAAGAATTTCAGTTGTACAAAGCTCATTCTGACAACTACATTTGCTCATTGATCCCGGGGTCACCTAGTTTCCAAGCTCAATACACTCCTGGTAAACAACATATTACTTTGGCGCTTTTACATATCTGTACCTTGTACTTGTACATTCAGTTCATATGAGATCATTATCTTTACAGGAGGACTTCTCTATAAAGGAGGTGAAAGCAATTTGCAATATGTTACAACAGCATCTTTATTGCTTTTAACATATGCCAAGTATTTGAAATCATACGGCGGAGTTGCTTCGTGTGGATCATCAACCATCACTCCTCAAGACTTGATTGCATTGGCAAAGAAACAAGTCGATTACATTCTAGGCCAAAACCCGGCAAAAATGTCTTACATGGTAGGATTTGGAGAAAGATTCCCACAACATGTTCATCATAGGGGTTCTTCGGTTCCATCTATACGTTCACACCCTGATAAAATCAACTGTAACGATGGATTTCAGTATCTTTACTCCGGTTCGTCGAATCCGAATGTACTTACTGGTGCTATATTGGGTGGTCCTGATGAGCAAGACAACTTTTCTGATGACAGAAATAAGTATCAACAATCCGAACCCGCTACTTATATTAATGCGCCGTTTGTGGGTGCATTAGCTTTCTTTTCGGCAAGACGCTAAAACGGCTGCTAAGTACTATTCTAAAGATTATACTCATTGTATTTCATGAAAATTATTTACTCATCATACTTACTATATTGTACTAATGTGCGTAATTTATAGCATTTTCAAAAATGGCTATGAAATCAATCCAAATGTTCATGACATGCATGTGCAAGTATTTACTAAGAACTTTTTCTCTCCGTCTGTCTCTCTCCCTCATATTATGTGGTTGGGAGTTTTTTTTTTTTTTTTTTTTTAACCGAATACAACCCACCTTTGGGGTAAATACAACTGATATTTTACTGAATTTTCATTTTCTTCTTTTTAGAATTAACTAAACACAACCCAAACAAATTTTAAGTAAAGTCAAACCTTACTCACAATCTAAATATAACACTACTTTTCGTTGGTAGTAGCGGTAAGATTTTATTAAACCTCAAGAGTCAATCAAATAAGAGCAACTCCAATGGGCATGGTAAACTAACCAACTTGCCCAGTATACACCTGCAATAGAACTGGCAAAGCATTAAAACAGATGGATAAACCCCCAATTAAAAGATTTTGTCCATCGCGTCTCAGTTTGAGTCGGAGGAATGAATCTGAGATGATCGGATCAACCTGGACCGACCGGATCACAGTGAGCCGAGACTCGGTTCCAGCTGAGATGACAATCGTCCCACACAGAGGCATTCGGTGCAAACTGAGCCGGTAATGGCTAGTCCATCCAACGACTATCAGTCCCCTCCCTATAAATTGATTTGATTTTAACTCCAAAGTCACACCTTCTACACCTACAAAATTCTTCATAATTCAACTATAATTTCATCATTCAATCTCAAAATCTTTCAATCTCAAATTAAAAATGGCTATCAGAGTTTGTAGTCCTAGTTTTTATCTAGAAGAAGATTTAGCAATTTGCACAGCTTATGTTTTTTAAACAAGAGATAATATCCACAATGTTAGGGATTTTGCACAAACGACTTTCTGGTAACAAGTTTTTGCAATGTTGGTTGCAGAAACGGGAAACCTGAGAAACTGTGATGTTACTAGATTATCTGCTGGTTTTTAATCAATTAGTTATGTCGTCAACCAATCTATTTCTTGGTATGGTAATGCAAGTTAACCGATATAGGTTTAACGGTGAAACTAAAGATGAATTGATCCAAAGAGCTACAACGATGTGGACGCAAATTATGGGAGACCTTTTCATTTTTTAGATTGTCTCAACATCCTTAGAGATCTTCACTGGTTTGACCCTTTCTGTACTCTAGATGCTCCACCAGTCGCTCCAACAGCCGCTCCATGAAGGAGAATATAACGTTTAATGTAATATAACCTTGTTCTTATGATTTAGTAATTAAGTATAATATAACGTTTAATGAAAGTTATTGTGGAACTAATATAACATTTAATGGAATCTAATGTTGTTTGGTATAGACATAAGAGTGGCGCAAATACAAAGACATCTCCATTAATTAAGCTAATAACAACATAACATAGTGGAATCAGTTCATACACTTAATCAATTCACTCCAACTTAAAACACAAAGGATATTTTTAGAAATGTTTTCCATATATGTATTCTTCTGTAGAAGTGTGCAAATGCATAAAAAAATTGCAACCAAGGCTTGAACAATCACTAATCATCTGTTTTGTAAACCCCACTTCTCCGCAGTGGTCGTGTTGTGGCTTATTTAACCTGACTTTAAGCTTCAAGATTTTCCACGATATTGCTTCTCCGCAGTGGTCGTGTTGTGGCTTCTTCAACCTGCCTTTAGGTTTTATGTTTTTGCATGATTATGCTACTTTTTCATCTTCTTGCTCCTTTATAACATCATCTAACATTCGTGGTTCTTCATGAAGTTTAGGATCTTGACATTGCAAATACCTGAGCTTTTCTAGTTATGATTTAATGACCATTTTGTTAGTGGAACAACCAACTTGTTGACACTTTGAATACATCCGAGGGAATTGCATCAAACTATGGTCACCCATGAAACGTAATGGACAAACCTTTTTTGTCTTCCACACATACAATTTGTTTTCCTTTGCTTTTGAAAAATATGGTGGTTGAGAACGTTTTCGGTTGAGAATGTTTGTGGATGTGTTTGCAAAATATTTGTTACAATGTATGATTTATATAAGTAAATATATGGCCGTTATAACTAAGTTGTTATCTCATCTCACATTGATTCGGTTGGCATTGGTTGAGCCGGCATGACTCTTATTTCACTCCCTATAAAATTCAAACGATTTCAACTCCAAAACCACAACTTCTATATCTTAATACTTTAGTCTCAAACTTTTGTACCAAAAATTCTCAAAAAAATGTCTGCTATAATTCGTGGTCCTAAATTTTCTGAAGAATAGGATTTAGCTATACGCAAATCCTACGTTTTCATATGGTAAAAAATGTTATGCGCGATCAAGACATGTCTGACACGTCATTTTGGTATAACATTTTCACAGTGTTCGTTTCAGAAATGGATAACCCCATAAACCGAGATACTTGAGGTTTGTATGGTCTTTTTCAATCAATTAATCACGAGGTCATGCAATTCCTTGACCAGGTAAGGAAATTGATCGAGAAAAATTTAACAGTGTAACTGAAGCTAAAGTGATCCAAATAGCTCTGGATGAATGGCAGGAAACTCATGATAAACCTTTTCTTTACGTCTACATCCTTAGATTTGCTCAATCTCAATCACATCTTTACTTCACCCGAAGGGCTCTCCATGTCTTTATTGTGGAAGAAGATGTTACTCTTATTCGATGTTGGATACATATTTTATCAAGAAGTATGACCAATGTCTATTTATTGGAAAGAGTGTTGCAAAGGTTTGTAGCATTGTGAAATGAATATTTACGAAACAGAAAGATCCTAGAACTAAGATTTGCATTCATCGGTAAGGATGTGAAATGTTATACTGAAGTTTTATGGATGGTTCACCGTGATAATTCTGGATTTTCCGATGAATAATTGGTGAGTGTACCTTTGTCCTCATTGAGCAACTGCATCATAATTTAATTAAAATCATATTGACTAACTTGTTGTTTATCATTTTTTCAGAAAACCATGGCTCAAGTCTAAATGTTACAAGTATCGCTTAATATAAAATGGAAATCAACTTTTGTGGTCTAAATATTTTCATAAATTAATATTGTCGCCACTTCTTTTACAAGATATAAGCTTAGACAATAACAAGAACTTAAATAATTACATCAATAAAAATCTAGTACAATCTATGGCCTTCTGGTTTTCTTCATTTGACGTAACTTCCATTCAACGCACCCATGAACAATTTTTTTTTTTTTTTTTTTTTTGAAATTTTGGTTGTTAACTTTCAAAACTGAAGCTTTTCTTTGCTTTTTAACGAAATATTTTCCTAGATTAACTTCTAAAACTTGCACAAACCTTTCCTTTTTTACCATTTTCGATTCTCTTAAAATCACCACATATTTTATTTATAGCAGCCTCAAGTTTTGTTTCACAGAAAAGAGAAATTGCCTTATGAGACATTTCAAGAGAAAGATTAGTGGAAAAATTCAAGAGAAGATTGAATTTTGGTGTGAGTTGAATGTTTGAATGGATTAAATATTTATAGGGGGAAATAGTTGTTGGAAATCCGACCGGACCACACTGGGCCCAATGTGGTCCGGTTGTCTCTAAATGTTGGAGCCGGCTTATTCTGCTTTGGTAAACCCTTTCTCCACGTCCGAAAATTCAGTTTGTCCATCCACCTAGACATGCATACCAAGAAATTAGATGGTACCCATTGGAGTTTCTCTAAGTTCCTAATAGTAAGTCCGATCAACTCTGTAGTTTGCACTTATTTATTTAACAATAACTAGCAGTTGATTCCACTTTTGTCTATAGATTCTGAACGATCCTAAATAGCACCAGTCAATAAACTCTTGAACAACCCTAATCAGCAAAAACCAATAAACTTTGCTCGACCCTGAACTTCATGAGTCGAGATAGCTTGAAAATAAAGGCAAACTGGTATTGGAATAGTTTCAAAAAAATGAAAGAAAATGACTACCATGTATTTATATAAGCCGCAAAAATTTGAAGTTCATTCCTCTTGTTTGATAGAACATCGAGGAATATTTATATGGTATAGTAATATTATTTATCTTTAAGGCGTAGTTGCATATCCTAAGCTTTGAAACTACTTAAACATAAGAAGATGACTGCCTGGTAAACCTACAAGGCAACTATTATTCAAACATCACATTAAGTATTTCTAATTATTTTTCCTATCATAAGTCACTGGTTCTAGAGAGGGTTCTTGGATGGTTCTTCAAATAAATTTCTTCAAAAAAGCAATCTAGCAAACCATCTTCCCATGTGCTCGTGATGGTAACTTTCTCAGTCTCTTGTGTTAGAGCATTCTTCGATCGAACTCGCATGAGTTGCTATCTCAAGCATGTTTATCAATATTAGTGATGAAAACTATACGTCTTGATTTCTAGTTTACTTATGACTAAGTTTCTGTCTAGGATAGTTAAGTATAGTTGAGCTCCGGACTCCATGGAGATTATCTTATGAAGACTAAGAACTACTCAAGGAACCGGTGGAACTTCATTCGACCAAAAAGGTATGTGGAGACTTGACTTTATCTAGCACTCAAAATTCTATCTATCTCCTACTCTTGAGACAACAGTCGTATAAGTATGATAGTTTTCATACATACACATTTTCTATTTCGAGCCGAGTTTACTCGCCTATCTTTTTCTCGAAATATGTATTGGTAAGCTTTCGCTATAACCATGTTTCATATTTATCCGTGACGAAAGTCATGATGATGTTTCAATCTTGAAAATAACTTTGATGACGATAGTCGATTCTTTATGTCTAACGACTATTATAACATTATAGAAGCATGTCTCAATGATTGAAATCTAGAGTTGAGATTACGTAACCACCTATGTATATAAGCATATATGGTGTTTTCGCACATTAGTGTATAATTCCATGTACCGGAAATCAAGTGTGTGCATATGTGTGCATACGGTATTGGTAAAGGAGAAACAGGTTGGGTACGCGTACTGGCGGGAGTTCACGTCCGTGAATTTAAGCTGAGTTTGGAGTTTACGAACTTACAAACCATCCACCTTAGGTATGTGTACCCAAGGAATTTTTTTATCTGAGAATTTCTGCTGGGTTTTCAAACCCAAATCCGGTAAAGCTAGAGTACGCATACCCAATCTGGTTATATCTCAAATCGGTTTTTCATGAACATAAACAATAAATCAACAAGGAATGCAATCTTTGCAAACCGTGGCTATATTTTTTATGAATTAATTTGAATGAATCAAACTGATTTTGCTTCAATTGTGTCTTGTATAGTTACATAAGATTTCCTTGCAATTGAACAACTCTTGAACTAGTTCTTATGAGTCATTTGAACTAGTTATGAGAAAGATGAATATGGGTGATATGAAAGTGCTCATATGGCTAACCATTGGTTAACTATTCGTTAACAAACCAAATGTACATGTTTAGGTACGGTTACTCAAACCTAAATTAAATACATTTCATTTGTGTGTGTGACAAGCTAACTTTCGATCTAACAGTTGAAAGATATTAGCTTGGATAAATCAGGTTTTTTATCCAACGGTGAATATTGAATTCTTTGTTACCAAGGTAACTTAGATTACAAACCCTGATTTGAAAACTATATAAAGAAGACGTCTAGCAACTGGAAAAACTAATCCCCATACCTCATGTGTGATACTAATTGGTTTTGCTAGAGTTGATTCACCTTTAATTGTAGGTTTCTTATTGAGACCCTGTCGATTAACGACTTGAAGACTTCATTGGGATTGTGAAGCCAGACGAAACTACTTCTCTTGTAGTTGAGCGATCTGATCTTGTCATTTTCTATCGTACGAGTTCAATTGAATAATTTGCTTTAGATTACATCTCCAATAGGGCAAGATAAAAAGAAATCACAAACATCTTCGTCTCATCGTTTGTGATTCCGCAATATCTAGTTTCGCTACCATACGGTTTAGATTATTGTGAGGTGATCAATAATTCTAAGTTGTTCTTCGGGATATAAATCCGGGTTATTGATTGGTTCATGTTCACCTTGATTTTATCAAAAGATGGAACAAAACTCGTAGGTTTATCTATGGGAGATAGATTTATCTATTATCGTATACTTTTCTATGTGATACATATTTGTTTATTCAAGTCTTCGACTTTGGGTCGTATCAACTCTTAGTTGTGGGTGAGATCAGCTAAGGGAATCAAGTGCATAGTATCCTGCTGGGATCAGAGACGTAAGAAGATTAATTGTACCTTGAATCAGTGTGATATTGATTAGGGTTCAACTACAGTCCAGACCGAAGTTAGTTTGTAGTAGGATATTGTCTGTAGCGTCTTAATACAGTGTGGTGTTCAATATGGACTAGGTCCCGGGGTTTTTCTGCATTTGCGGTTTCTTCGTTAACAAATTTTCTGGTGTGTGTTATTTCTATTCCGCGTTATATTTTGTTATATAATTGAAATATCACAGGTTGTGCATTGTATCGATCTGTGAAATCCAACCTTTGGTTGTTGATTGGAAATTAATTGATCCTTGGATATTTGTTTTTGATACCATCCAAGTTTATATCTCTTGTATTTGATAAATACTCGCAGATTTATATTTGCTTGAGTATATATAAAATCGAGAGATAGAGATATTAACTCCTTGATATATTTTTTTATTAAGATTGAGTCTGACTGTCTAGTTGATTCTCTTAAAAGTATATTAGATTTAGTCCATACAGATTGCTAATCGAAATATTGGGTGAGGTTGTTAGACCCCGCTTTTTTATCTTGAATAAGGAAGGAGACTACGAGATTAAATTTTAGTGTTTATGTTTGAATCGGTCAACACTTTAGGTTGTATTTAAAAAAATATATATTAAAAGTAATTAAGATTGTATTTAGCTAAATACATGTTTAAGGGGGTTGTATTTAGTTAAGGTTGCATTTGACCCAATTATGGATTGTATTTAGTCACTGTTTTTTTTTTTATCAGCATGTGGTGGGGAGTATGCCTATACACTTATAACCGAATTTACACCAAAATTAAGCTCAGTTTTAGGACTTCGGTTAAAAAAAAAAAGATTCTAGTATTATCCCAGTTTTATGTTTAAACTACTCCAAATATCCTAATTTTGTGTTAAAAATGCCCCATTAATGTTCAGAACCTTTTTACTAATTAAGTAGAAAGGGATACAACTTGATAGTCATTCTTTAACCAGCACTTAGTGTCGAGTGGCAAATGATCATAATATTCAAAAAAAAAAAAAATCAACCATGGTTTTTTTTTCTTGCAAGGGAATAAGCAACACCGTCGTTCAACACTGATAGACACATTTTTGTGTCTGAATTGTCCTCAGTGTCTCTATTGTTAGTTCTTGATTTTGTACTTATTATGGTGTTTTTATGTTTGTGTAAGTGTTTTTGGAGGAATACACTTGTGTGGAAAAAGTTGCTCAAAGAGTGCTTTTTGGACCCCCGGAGAAAAATGATAAAGGCACCCTCATTTTGGATAGGGACACCCCCAGGAGCCCCTTAAGGAAGCTACTATTCTCACCCTTACTCTATATAGGGGGCTACCCATCTTCATCGTTCAAATTTCAAAATTGGCGGGAACTGTGTTCATTAATAGCAGAATTTAGGGTTCGCGTTTTGGGAAGGATAAAAATAGACTCAATGGCTGAGAATTGTTGGGATGATGTGACGGGTATTAACAGGCCTGGTATGGCTCATTCTGTCGGATAGAATTGTCTAGATTCTCACGTTGAAGTAATCAGGGTATCTCTGGTTTTGGTTAGTCCATTCCGAGTTGTACGTATGTGATCAAGAGGTTTTCGCATGCCTGCTGAATGTTTGACCACTTCTGAACGTGTTGGGAGTATTTTTGCTCGAGAAAACAGCGTGTGGAGTTATTTCTGGGAAGAAAATATTCCCAAGAATATTAATCTTCACTGCCGAGTTATGAGAAAATATTTGGAGTTTAATGCGATGTTTGGAGGTTCTGATGAGTATACATAAGCTTCAGGGGACTCATAGAAGGTGACGGAGTTTGGGAGAGTTTAGAACACTACAGAGCTAAAATAATTCGAGTAGCAGAGAACTGAGTTTGCTGCTGCTAAAGAAAGAACGAAGAACATAAGACCACTGAAAACCGTCGTTTTTGCTACAATGTCAGTGATAGTTCATTACTATCGTTCTTTGTAACAGTTCGGTTTGTAACACATATAATTGTTACAAAACCGGTTTTATTGTTTTTCTCCCATTTTTCATCCTTTGTCAACAGTTTGAGCAATAAAAATGAATTTTGAGTGTGTTTCCAACATGATGATGAGCTAATTCTCCCACAACCAAGGCAATGAGGAAGCTATTCATGCATGGATGATTGGTAACTATTTTATTTTCTCTAATTTATATTTTATAATTCACTCAATCACTGCTTTTGCAGAGTTCTAAATTGTTTGCATAATTTTCTTAAGGGAATTTTAAAAAAATGCCCATGTGGGGAAAGGCATTTAAGAAAATGCCCACGTTTTTTTCATTATATATTTAATGCCCACACAGTTTGTGATTTTGTCATCTCTAACTTTGTTGGTATTTTTCCATTGACTTGGTCAATATTTAATTTTGCAATTACGTTATTAGCCTTTGAAACCTAGTTTCATAAGAAACAAAATAATCTTCCTTCACTCTTTTCCTCATTATTTCTGCCTCCTTCCTCTTTTTCTGTTTAATTTCTCGTGATGTAAAGAAACAAAGTTGGTGATTGGGTTCAATGATGCAACAATATTCTTCTGCTTATCTTCTTCTTCAATTGAATTACTACCTATATCTGCTTCTTCTTCTCTTGTGTCACCAACTCAACCAAACAACTTCTTCTTCATTCAATCAATGAAATTGGGGAAATTTTTGGGTGTTAATTTTTCAAAATTCGATTTAATTTGTACAATTCAAGTGGCTTTAAGAAGAGGGTTTAACTTGATTTTCATTCTTACCAATCATTGCATCAGCTTCTTGTCGCCAATGAATCATGGATTTGAGTATTTATGTGCATAGGTGAGAACAGGTTTGTGGGTTGGGTTTATGTGAATGTTTAGAGTCCACGGTTGTTGTTGGAATTGAATGGGTTTGCAGGGAAGGAGATTGATTGGAATTTGTATTCAGAATGAGAGCACACAACCTGTTTGGGAGAAGGTTTGAATGACCAATTTTGTAGCTAACATCATTCCACCACTAGCAGCTCACATCATTCCACCACAACCATCAATTGAGTGTGTTTTAGGAATGTTGTTGGCTCGAAACTGAAGCTAAAAAAATCAATTGATAAATTAATGTTGCTTGCTGTGAATTTGGGTTAAAAGCTAAGACAACGAAGAGCTTTGGGTTAGAATTTGAAATTGTTTTGGCAAAATTCTTAAGAAAATAAATCGGTAAGAAGTGACTATTACATTTTCATCATATTCATCCGTTGTGCAATTTATGTGTGTTTGAGGATTAATGGGTTGAGGTCCTAATTTGATTATTTTTTTTTCATATATAGTGCGATTTTTCAAACGAATGTTGTAATTGTTATTGGAGGGATCTTGTGGATTCCTAAAATTTTGATTAATTGATTATATCCTTAAATTAACTGTTGTAACTACTGTTGCTGAGAGCATTACATAGATTGAATTTATATATTTTTGATTTATATACTTCAATACTTGTGTTATTTGGCTGATTAAATTCTCTTAATTTTGTAGATTTATTAATTTTAATTTGGGTAGAACATGTTTCCGTTATGGGATGAACATATCTCAAGTAGGGTTCTTCACTGAATCACGAGTCAGACTCGTTTAAGCTTAGGTTAACTGGGTCTTGTAAAATGATTTTAAGGGCTTAAATGTCATTTATTAGGGTTGAGTTATCGCCATGTATGCACTAACGCCCGTTAAACGTTTTTTCAATAAAACGAGATGGAAAAGGTCAAGATATGGGAATTTAATATATATTGAAGAAAAAAACGTGGGCATTTTCTTAATTGCATTTCCCCACATGGGCATTTTATTAAAAAACCCTTTTCTTAATTAGTTGTGATTGAATTTGATAGGTTATACTTTGCTTAGTCAATTGATAATCTATGCTTAGGGAATACAATCAATATTTGAGAATTTGCCTGATTATTTGTGAATTAAGAAACAAGGGACTTAAAAGATAATTAGAGTTTCGGGTTATTTACCATATTTCATTCGTGTGTAATAGTGGAATCAATGTCTTGGTTATTTCTAATATCTTGAAATCAATTTTGCATTAAGTTTTCTTTATATTTAAGTTTTATAAGTCTAAAATCTATTGCTTTCACAAGTCTCAACGAACCTATTTACTACAACATTATTGAGATCACATCAATTTTTGGCGCCGCCGACGCGGACTTGTCTTTAGGCTGGAGTTTTTTAGATTTATTTTTTAGGTTTTTGTTTTTATTTTATTTGTTCTACTTTACGTTTTTGGGTTTTTGTCTTTTTACTACAAATTTTGGAATTTGGAGCGAAAGAAAAATTTGCCAAAGCTTTTGGTGAATACTTAAAGACTTGGAGTAAAAAGCAAAGCGAAAGGAGCGAAAGAAGAAGATTTTTTTTTTATAAAAAAGAGAGGAAAAAAAAACATAGAGTTTTTTTTTTTTTTAGATTGTATTAGGATTTCTCTATTCTTGTACTTTTATTTTTCTTTTGCACTTTACTCTTTGGACTTTGGATTTGGACACTTGGAAATTCTTTTATTTTTAAACTACTTTTATTTTTCTTTTGCACTTTACTCTTTGGACTTTGGATTTGGACACTTGGAAATTCTTTTATTTTTAAACCTTACGGAAGGGTAGTATTTAATATTATACTGTTTTCAGAGAAGGACGGCGATTACGATATCGCCTCGGCCCCTCGGGTTCGTACATGACATAGGAGTCGTGGCCCGAGTCAACTTCAACGGTTCATCCCCCGTCTGGAATGGGAGGTAAGTTTGTCGAAACACTCGCAAATCCCCTGTCAGCGAGTTACTGTATTCCTTCGTTTGCATATATGTCGAGGAACTGAATACGGCTGTTTTAATTTCCTAGTAAAGGGCAAGAACTGGCCATACAAGATAAGGGTTCAGATTTCATCACCGTTCTCTTCTTGCCCGCCTTAGGAAAACGATACTTAACGCGAACCTAAGATTTAAAATTTGGAATAGAACGAGACCGATAGGGTAAAGAGCTTACTAGGAAAGTCATTCGAAAAATATTGGTTACTCTTTAAGCATACTTCGAAGTTCATGATGGTTTCCATAAGTTGAATGCGTGACTGCGCCGCCTTGTAATGCGGTGAGGCCTTGGGTATCAAATCTCCACGCAGCTTCCCTCGCCTCTATTCAACTTACTTAAACTCGGATTGATTCCATAGGGGTGTGCTCAGATTGTAACGAATTCCCTTTCGAAGGATTAGAAGCTGGTCTAGAAAACACTATAAGTGGAGCCATCATGCTTTTTGTTTGCTAGAAATCAGTAGGTTTGTTGTGGTGGAGTCAGCCTTGTTTGTGTTTGCATAGAACTTCCCTTCCTTTTAGGATTTTTTTTCTTTTTATTTTGTTTTTCTAGTGTATGCCCGAGGTCATTAGAGAACGGGCTTGGAATAGAGACAATCTAGGTAGATTGATTAGTGAAAAACCTAGTAGTTCTTCTTGTGAAGACAGGGAGCTTGAAGACTCTTCTTTTGAGAGCCCTGTTTTTGAAAATCTGTCTCTTTGTGAGGAAATTACTCCTAGTACTTCAGTTGTGCCAACGATGACAACTTTGAAAGATTACATGTTCCCAACTAGGACCAACCGAGCTTCGTGCATTAAATTGCCAGCAAATACGGCTAATTTCGAGATAAAACCTAGAATTCTTCAGATGATCCCTATATTCTTAGGAAAAGATGATGAGAACCCTTATTTTCATATTAGGGACTTTGAGGAAATTTGTGAGACAGTTAGAATAAAAGACCTTACTGATGAAGTCTTGGAACTTAAGATGTTTCCCTTTTCCTTGAGAGATAAAGCCAAGACCTGGCTGAACAACCTACCATCTGAATCCATTAAAACATGGCAGGAACTGATTGCAGCTTTCTATATGAAATTCTAACCTAAGCATAAAACTGTAGTTGTTAGGCAGAAAATTAGTGCTAGTGTGCAACAATAGGGAGAGTCTCTTTATAGGTTTTTAGAGAGATTCAATGATCTCATATCCCAGTGTCCTCACCATGTATTTGATAAGATGAAACTTGTAGAGATTATTTATGATGGTTTAGACTATTCGACCAAAGCCATGGTCGAGTCTATGTGTGCTGGTGAGTTCACTAGTAAAAATGTCGATGATGCCTTTACCTTCTTAGGAGTTGTTGCTGAGAAATCCCAACAGTGGGAGTCTTGTGTTGAACCCCCTAAAAGACTCTTGGTCAATAGAAGTAGCACCAATGTGGTAGATACAAGATTCGGGTCAGATGCTAAGTTTGCTGCTTTGTCTAGAAGGTTAGAAGCTTTGGAAATGGGTCAGACTAAAAATAGGTCCCTTGTTGAACCTAATAGAACCTCTCAAGTCTCTAGTTGTAGAATAGAGCCCGATAACTCATTTTGGGAAGGTCGGGTTAGTGAAGAGCAAGCTCATGATGTCTATAACAATGCTAGGTTTGAGAACCGTCAGAAGTTTGACCCATAATCAGAGACCTACAATCCTGGTTGGAGAAACCATCCTAATTTTTCTTGGTCTAAGGGCCAGAATCAAGGTCAGTCTAGTAATTCTCAACCTCCCCCAGGTTTTGGTTATGCTAAGAACTCTTCAGTTCAACCCCAGTTTCAGAACCCTTCGGATAAAAAGATCACAAGTTTAGAAGAGACTCTCGCCTCGTTTATTGAAAGATCTGAAAAGATCAACCAAATGGTTGTGCAAGGGATAGAAGAAAGTAAGAATATAGGTTATGCTAACTCTCAGGCTATTTCCGAGTTGAAAACCCAGGTTAGTCAGATAAATGAGTCTTTGAGGGAAAAAGGTAAGTTTCCTAGTCAAACTCAGCCCAATCCTAGAGGAGTTCATCAAGTAGGTAAAAGACCATCCCATCATGTGAATGCTATTAGAACCCTTAGGAGTGGTAGAGTGATAGAGTCTCTAAGGTTGCCACGCCTGATAGTGTACATGCTGCAGTTCACCCTTCTGAACCAGAAATCGAGGAGAATGATAGAGTCTCTAAGGAGACCAATGAGCATCCTGATGAGTATGGCTTTGTTCCCAGAGCCCCGTTCCCCCATCTGCTAGCTCCAACTAAGAGTGAGTCTAACTTTAATAATATATTGGAGGTTTTTAAGCAGGTTACTATCAACCTCCTATTGTTATATGCGATTAAGAAGATTCTTTCTTATGCCAAATTTCTCAAGGATATGTGCACGCGAAAGCGAAAGATTAATGTCCAGAAGAAATCCTTTCTAGATAGTCACATGAGATTTATTATTCAGAATACCACTACTCCTAAGTACAAAGACCTAGGGTCCCATACCGTTTCTTGCACAATAGGTAAATACCGTGTTGAGAAAGCGTTGCAGAAAGGAATGCAGGTTAAGAGTGAAAACAAATGTATGAATTGACTTAGGAGCAAGAGTTCAAACCATCTTCTTTGCCTCATGTTCAAGTCTTTTTGTGTAAACATATACTTCAAAGATCTCGAGAATACAGTAAAATTCTCCCCATAAAGATAATGCCCATAATTTAAGTGCAAAACCACCGTCGTCAACTCCAAGTCATGAGTAGGTCATGAGTCTTCAATCAGGAGGCAGTTTATTACCTTTCCTTCTGACAAGAACCCTCCTAAACCAATTCCCGACGCATCACAAAACACTTCATACCCAAGTCCCGGCTGTGTGTGGTTAAAATTGGTGCCGATGTCAACTGTGTTTTAACTCTTCAAATGATTTCTCACATTCATTTGTCCATTCAAACTTTACAGAGTAAGTGGTACAAAAACCAAAGATTTCCATTCAACTACAACAGAAGGATAATACCTTGACCGTAAATTACATGACCCAAGAATAACACTTTTGATATCCAAAATTCACATTTACTTTTTGGCATACAACTTATGTTCTTTCAAAGTCCGTAGCACAATCAAGATGCTTCTCATGCTCGCTTTCACTCTTGAATAAACAAGAACATCATCTATAAACACTACACAAATTGATTGAGATAAGGCCTAAAACTCTATTCATCAAGTCCATGAAAGTTTGTAAAATATCGCTAATCCAAATGGCATTACAAGAAACTCATAGTGCCCATAACAAGTCCCAAATGCTGCCATAATATCCTCTTCTCGTATTCTCATTTGATGATACCCCATACGAAGATCAATCTTTTAGAAAAACACATCGCTCCCTTCAACCGATCAAACAAATCATCTATTCGCGTAAAGGATACTTATTCTTGATAGTCACTTGATTTAGCTTCCAGAATTATACACATCCTCATTGTCCCATCTTTCTTCAAAACAAACAAAACCGAGCTCTCCATGATGTGCTTGGTCTCATGAACCCCAATTCAAATAACTCATCAAGTTGCTTCCGTAACTCCCTTCATTTCCTTTCGCGTCATACGATAAGGGAGATAAAGAAATTGGTGTAGTTCCAGGTCATTTCGATCACAAAATCAATTTCTCTCTTTGGTGGTAATCCGGCAATGCTTCGGGAATACATCCGAAATCGAACAACTCTAGTATCTTCCATTACCTTACCGATAACATCCTCCTCTTCTAAAACGCCAAACATGCCATATGTTCCTCCATCTCATCTGCCGCTTCTTACCTGGAAGTGATGGAGTCATAATCTTCCATCTCCTTGAACAAAAAAACACGATTCCCATTCATTGTCGGAAAGAAATCAATGCAATATTGCTCGGGTTCGTGGACATCCAATCCATACCTATTAATAAAGATATTCCCGCATTCTCATAGGTATAAGGTTGATAGACACTCTATGGTTTCCAAGGGTTAGCTCACAATCCTTACATACCTTACTAATACTAACAACACTTCCAATGGCGAAGATACACTCAAATTAAATCCAAAGAATCATAATTTAAACTGGATAAAAATGAATGAGTAGCACCTGAGATCGAACAAAACTTTAGTATGGGAACCGAAATTAAGAAGTTACCTCGATGACGTTGTTTTCATTCCTCCATTACCTCTAACATAATTAAGTTTTCCTTGCACATTAGGTTGTCTCGGGTTCTGTAACTAAGACGTGAATGGTCTCCGCACAACATTCCGATTACGTGGTCGAATTCTAGGTCTACCTCCAACGTTTTGATTACGTGCCGATTATTGTTTCGTGGCTTTGGCTTAGCCGGAAGAGGACATTCTCTAGCAAAATGACCCACTTGGCCACAATTATAACACGAATCTTACTTCCTTGTTGTTCTTCTTTGCAACATAATCACAAGACGTGGCCGCTAGGTGTTGTTGTGGGTTTGGCTTCACCTTTTTCTTCTTGGATTCTTCTTTCCTTCAAGATTTTGAACTCAATTAGCTTCAACAACTAATGCGCTCTAACCCTCTTATAAGTAATATGTTGATGACTAACCACCCTATCTCGAATGGTGCCTTCAAAGCACTCTCCAACTTACGTGCCTTCAACTCCCGTGTTGGTACAAGATGTGTTGCATATCGTTCTAACTCCGCAAACTTCTTATCCAAATTGAAGCCATCATTATATCCCCTCTCGTAAGAACATAAACTCCATACATTTTGCGCCTTAAAAAAGAGGCTTAAAATATTGTTCTAAAAATAATTTTACAAAGTTTTTCCAACTCATCCTCGTCGGATTCCCCACCAACATCTCCATGAAACATATATAAACCCACTTTTATCTTTTTCCTCGGAACTAACATAGCCTTGAACTCCTTTTGTATATTCCCGTAACCATTTTTCAAAGACGGCTTCTTCCTCCATGAATATGCCATCGTGTCCTAAGAATTTCTTAAATCTTCGCACATCAACTTCCGACGGGTTTGTTCGCTTTTCCATTGCAAAGAGCTATAGTCTTCATGGAACCCGACAACTCTACCAAATTCTTCTCTATAATCTTAGTCCTCTTACTATGCCCCTTCATCTTCTTATTTGGACGTAATGAGATGAACTCGCTATATTTGACATCTACAAATCAAACTCTCACACTGCTAGTTTTGTTAGTAATTGCTCATTACTAATGCCTTCAATCATATACATATCATGTCATCTGTTGTCAAAGTTCCAAGATAAAAAAACCGAACTTTAGTTTCATAAATTCAACAATAGAATCAACATTTCAATCTTTGAAATTCTAACCATAACAAAGTAAAATTGCAAAATTTCTACATACAAAATAATAAAATCCCAAAGCAAATCGAAACGTTTGCTCGATACCAATCGTGGAGGCTTTTTTTTTTTTTTTTTTTTTTTTTTTCACTTCCGTTTGACTATGGAGTTTAGTCAATCAGCAAGTTCCAAAACCCCCGAATCGCCATTTGGGGTAAAAAACTGGAAACGACGTTTTTACTAAACAAGATAATAGTAAAGATATTTATTTACATTAGACCAAAAGAACTCCAAAAAGAGTGACAAAAAGATTATATTATATACAATCAGACAATGATTTGAAAAGTTTCCAAACACTCTATGAAGTCACAACACATCATATTTCGTAACAAAAATAGCAAGAAATGATAATTGTTCTTTTCCAAATCGAACCGTATTACACATTACCGTGGAAAATTAAAAGCAAGTAATGCCCAAGTAAGGTTTAGAAAAATGAGTAAACCTAAACAATACTTAAAATTGCTGAGCACATACTTAACCAAAATATCGAAGGCTTTACAAAGTAAAGACACAATAGAATTCATCTAAAGTACAAACAATTAAAAAATATTCTCCGAGAGGGTTCTACTATTTGTCGAGGTTTATCGTAAAACCACCCTATTCCCTGACGATCTTCCGCAGGTCACCATTAGTATGGATTGCCTCAAAGGGCCCGACAATCTCAAATAAAGAGAATTCAAATCAAAGAAGTGCTCAACACAATCGATGGATAAGTTACAAACATCGTTAAGTATGAGTAACAATCAAACCATCCCAAATGTCAATTCATAAACCATGAAAAGTTACTTACCTTGCATAAAACAAGCATTAAATTGCATTAACTCCAAACCATCCAATACACCAAATCACCGTATTTGTGAACTTACTTCCATATCATGTGTACCTTAAGCTAGGACTTGGTGAGATGAAACCTAACCATATGACGCTTCAGTTAGCTGATAGGTCCATTAAAATTCCTCGTGGTGTGATCGAGGATGTTCTTATAGAGGTCGACAAGTTTATATATCCAGTGGATTTTATTATCCTAGATATCCAACCTGTCCCTGAGTTAGATAACCAGATACCGGTAATTTTAGGTCGCCCGTTTTTAGCTACATCCAATGCGATCATTAACTGTCGAAATGGTATTATGAATTTATCTTTTGGTAATATGACTATTGAACTGAACATCTTTAATATTAGTAAGATACCCTCTGAACTAGATGACTCGAGCATAGAAGAGGTGAACATGACAGGAACATTAGTTGAGGAGTCATTACCAAACACTTTGTTAGAAGATCCATTAGAGAAATGCCTAGCTCACTTTGGGATTGATTTTGATGATGATGATGTGATTAATGAGGTGAATGCTTTGTTAGATTCAACCCCTTTGATTGACACTAGTAATGGCTGGAAACTTAAGTTCGAACCTCTACCCGTTTCTAAATATACCCTAGTTCCTTCGTTAGAAAAGCCTCTTAAGTTGGACCTTAAACCATTATCGAATACCCTGACGTATGTGTTTTTAGGCCCATCTAAAACTTTACCTGTGATTATAGCATCCGACTTGGATAGTGATCAGGAAAGTAGGCTAGTAACCATCCTTTAGAATAACAAGGAAGTTTTAGGGTGGACCATAGAAGACATTAAGGGTATAAGTCCTAATTATTGTATGCATCATATCTATTTAGAGAGCGGCACCAAACCTTCTAGGGAGATGCAACGTCGACTGAACCTTAATATGAAAGAAGTAGTTCGAACCGAGGTTCTTAAGTTGTTAGATGCAGGCATTATCTACCCTATTTTAGACAGTAAGTGGGTTAGCCCCGTTCAGGTTGTTCCCAAGAAATCCGGTATTATTGTAGTCCAGAATGATAACAATGATTTAATACCAACCCGGGTGACCAAGGGTTGGCATGTCTGTATTGACTATAGGAAATTGAACAAGGTCACTAGGAAAGACCACTTTCCCCTTCCCTTCATCGACCAAATGCTAGAGAGATTAGATGGACGTAGCCATTATTGCTTTTTAGATGGATATTGCGTTTATAATCAGGTTTTTATTGCCCCAGAAGACCAAGAGAAAACTACTTTTACCTGTCCCTTTGGTACCTTTGCGTATAGACGCATGCCTTTCGGGCTATGCAATGCCCCTGCGACCTTTCAGCGTTGTATGTTGAGCATATTTTCTGACATGGTAGAACGGTTCTTAGAGGTCTTTATGGATGATTTTTCAGTGTTTGGTTCGTCTTTTGATGAGTGCTTGCATCATTTGTCATTAGTTTTGACTAGGTGTAGGGAAAAGAATTTAGTGCTTAATTGGGAAAAATATCACTTTATGGTTCGTTCAGGAATTGTTTTAGGGCATATCGTATCTTCTAAGGGTATAGAGGTAGATAAAGCCAAAGTTGACCCTATTAAGACTTTACAGGTCCCGAAAATTGTAAAAGATATTAGGTTATTCTTAGGGCACACAGGTTTTTATCGTCGATTCATTAAGAATTTTAGCTTGATTTCTAGACCTCTTTGCAATTTGCTTGCAAAAGATGTTAAGTTTGTCTTTGATGATGCTTGTTTAGAGGCTTTTGAGAAGCTTAAGATGTCACTCACTACCGCCCCCATAGTCCAGGCACCCAACTGGAACTTACCCTTTGAGATCATGTGAGATGCTTCAGATTATGCTATTAGTGTTGTGCTAGGTCAGCGAGGAAATAAGTTACTTCATGTGATTTACTATGCTAGCAAAACTATGAATGATGCCCAGTTGAACTATACCACTACGGAGAAGGAACTATTAGCTATTGTGTTTGCCTTAGATAAGTTTAGATCCTACCTCTTAGGTTCTAAGATCGTAATCTATACTGATCATGCTGCTTTGAAATACCTTTTGTCTAAGAAGGATACCAAACCTAGATTGATTAGATGGATCCTTTTATTACAAGAATTTTTTCTAGACATTAGAGACAAAAAGGGTGCATAAAATGTAGTAGCAAACCACTTGTCTAGGTTAGTTGTTGGTTCCCCTAATGATTCCCTTTTTGTAAGGGATAGCTTCCCTGATGAACAATTGTTCTATGTTTCCCAATCACCTTGGTATGCAAACATAGTGAATTATCTTGTTACTGGTCGAATGACCCAACATTGGGGTAAACAAGATCGTTCTAGGTTTTTAGCCGAGGTTGAGCACTTCTTTTGGGATGATCCTTAATTATTTAAGTATTGTCTAGACCAGATCATTAGGAGATGTATACCTGAGAGTGACCAGTCCAGTATCATTTCTTTTTGTCATAATCATGCTTGTGGGGGTCACTTTAGTGCTAAGAAGACTGCTGCTAAGATATTGCAGTGTGGATTCTATTATCCTTCGTTGTTTAAATACTCCCACAGTTATTGTGTTACTTGTGAACATTGCCAGAAATTAGGAACCATTTCCCGTAGGAACATGATTCCCTTGCACCCGATTCTAATTGTTGAGGTCTTTGATGTGTGGGGTATTGACTTTGTGGGTCCATTTCCTAATTATTTTGGTAATCTATACATCTTTGTCGTTGTAGACTATGTCTCTAAGTGGATTGAGGCAGTTGCGTATAAAACCAATGACCATAGGGTTGTGATTGAGTTCTTGAAAGATAATATACTTACACTTTTTGGTACACCATGAGCAATAATTAGTGATGGTGGGTCGCACTTTTTTAATGGACCTTTTAGGATTTTGATGAAGAAATATGTTATTACACATAAGGTAGATACCCCGTATCATCCGCAGACTAGTGGTCAGGTAGAGGTTTCTAATAGGGAGATAAAACGTATATTAGAGAAAACAGTTAATCATAATCGGAAAGACTGGTCGTCTAGGCTTACCGATGCCTTATGGGCTTACCGTACTGCGTTTCAAACCCCTATTGGAATGTCGCATTATCGGCTTGTTTATGGCAAGGCATGTCATTTACCTGTTGAGTTAGAACATAGAGCTTATTGGGTTGTTAAGCAGCTAAATGTTTCACTTGATAAGGCAGGATCCCATAGGAAACTCCAGCTCAATGAGTTGGACGAGATTCGTATAGATGCTTACGATAGTGATAAGGAGTATAAGAACAAAATGAAACTTGCGCATGATATAAAAATTTTACGGAAGTCATTTTCTCCAAGTCAAAAGGTTCTTTTGTATGATACTCGCTTGCCTCTTTTCCCTGGGAAGTTACATTCTCCGTGGACGGGTCCTTTTATTGTTCGCATTGTCTTTCCTCATGGATCTGTTGAGATCGAGACACCAGATGGTAGTAGTTCTTCGAAGGTTAACGGTCAGAGATTGAAACCCTTTTTAGAGACCTTTCCTACAGGTGATGTTGAGGAGGTCCCTTTGGAGGACCATGTTTACCCTTGATTGACCATCGAGGTGATTGTATGTTATATATTAGTTTTTTTTTTATTCCTCTCTTCACCCAGGTACTATCTTTCCGACTTCTCTCTTTACTGATTCCTCATGTTACTTTACTTTTTGGTATTGCTCTTTCATTAGAAACATTGAGGACAATGTTAGATTTAAGTTTGGGGGTGGGGAAGAAACTTTTTGTTAGCTTTTAGTTGCAATAAATAAACTCCATAGCCTATAAATTTATGTTTATTAAGGTCGGCACTAACCAATCTAAGTGGATGGAAACATTTTGGTTGTAGGAGTTGAGGAACCAATCTGATTAGATGGAAATATCTAGAATAGTCTATTCATAAAAGCACAGAGCTCAGCTGTTAGAAAATAAAACATGGAAGTTTCGTCATATCCTCGTGATGGAAACATCGAAAGAATCCTGATCACTTTTTTTCTTTTTACCATTGCTTGGGTGAAATAGAGTGACTGAGATACAACAAAAAAAAAGACCAGACCAGACCATTAGACCAACCATAATAAATACAACAAAGTCGACCACTGGTAACCTTGTATATGCCAGCTGAGTTGACCTAGAATTAGGATTATCGACCACTGGTTCCCTTGTATATGCCAGTGTGTTGATATTAGTCCAGACTAGTATCTCAGTCCATTAGGATAGGTTCACCTTAGTCAACATCATCCACATTTTTCTCTACATTCATCTTCTTAATCTATCCATGTGATTGGTTGACTCCGGTTTATGATGTCCAGAAACTATCTGAGTAGAGCTCTGTCACTTTATATGAATTTTAGTATGCTTGAGTGAAAACACGTGTACAACAATTGGAATTTCGCATCAGGGTACTTCCTCATGTAGTTAATAAGTATGCCAACCAAGGAGATTCTTTAGTGCCTTTCGAAGTTCTACGTAGATAGCTAGGTTCTGGAGTATAAAGGTTTTGTGGGTACACCTCTGGTAAACCCTCCGGAGACAACACTCCGCCGCTAGGTCCCACCTAGCGGTTTAACGGCTTGTTGCATGTGCTAAGTGTAGTCATTTTATTTATTTTATTTTCTAGATTAGATTTGCTCGAGGACTAGCAAATAATAAGTTTGGGGGTATTTGATAGACACATTTTTGTGTCTGAATTGTCCTCAGTGTCTCTATTGTTAGTGCTTGATTTTGTACTTATTATGGTGTTTTTATGTTTGTGTAGGTGTTTTTGGAGGAATACACTTGTGTGGAAAAAGTTGTTCAAAAAGTGCTTTTTGGACCCCCGGAGAAAAATGATAAAGGCACCCTCATTTTGGATAAGGGCACCCCCATGCGTAATTTATAGCATTTTCAAAAATGGCTATGAAATCAATCCAAATGTTCATGACATGTGCAAGTATTTACTAAGAACTTTTTCTCTCCATCTATCTCTCTCCATCATATTATGTGGTTAGGAGTTTTTTTTTTTTTTTTTTAACCGAATACAACCCGCCTTTGGGGTAAATACAACTAATATTCTACTGAATTTTCATTTTCTTCTTTTTAGAATTAACTAAACATAACCCAATTTTTTTTTTATATAAAGTCAAACCTTACTCACAATCTAAATATAACACTACTTTTCTTTGGTAGTAGCGGTAAGATTTTATTAAACCTCAAGAGTCAATCAAATAAGAGCAACTCCAATGGGCATGGTAAACTAACCAATTTTCCCAGTATACACCTGCAATAGAACTGGAAAAGCATTAAAACAGATGGATAAACCCCCAATTAAAATATTTTGCCATCGCGTCTCAGTTTGAGTCGGAGGAATGAATCTGAGATGATCGGATCAACCTGGACCGACCGGATCACAGTGAGCCGAGACTCGGTTCCACCTGAGATGACAATCGTCCAACACAGAGGCATTCGGTGCACACTGAGCCGGTAATGGCTAGTCCATCCAACGACTATCAGTCCCCTCCCTATAAATTGATTTGATTTTAACTCCAAAGTCACACCTTCTATACCTACAAAATTCTTCATATTTCCACTATAATTTCATCATTCAATATCAAAATCTTTCAATCTCAAATTAAAAATGGGAATCAGAGTTTGTAGTCCTAGTTTTTATCTAGAAGAAGATTTAGCAATTTGCACAGCTTATGTTTTCCGAACAAGAGATAATATCCACAATGTTAGGGATTTTGCGCAAACGACTTTCTGGCAACAAGTTTTTGCAATGTTGGTTGCAGAAACGGGAAACCTGAGAAACTATGATGTTACTGTATTATCTGCTCGTTTTCAATCAATTAGTCATGTCCTCAACCAATATATTTCTTGGTATGGTAATGCAAGTTAACCGATATAGGTTTAACGATGAAACTAAAGATGAATTGATCCAAAGAACTACAACGATGTGGCCGCAAACTATGGGAGACCTTTTCAGTTTTTAGATTGTCTCAACATACTTAGAGCTCTTCACTGGTTTGACCCTTTCTGTACTCTAGATGCTCCACCAGTCGCTCCAACATCCGCTCCATGAAGGAGAATATAACGTTTAATGTAATATAACCTTGTTCTTATGATTTAGTAATTAAGTCTAATATAACGTTTAATGAAAGCTATTGTGAAACTAATATAATGTTTAATGGAATCTAATGATGTTTGGTATAGACATAATAGTGGTACAAATAAAAAGATATCTCCATTAATTAAGCTAATAACAACATAACATAGTGGAATCAGTTCATACACTTAATCAATTCACTCCAACTTAAAACACAAAGGATATTTCCAGAAATGTTTTCCATATATGTCTTCTTCTGTAGAAGTGTGCAAATGCATAAAAAATTTGCAACCAAGGCTTGAACAATCACTAATCATCTGTTTTGTAAACCCCACTTCTCCGCAGTGGTCGTGTTGTGGCTTATTTAACCTGACTTTAAGCTTCAAGTTTTTCCACGATATTTCTTCTCCGCAGTGGTCGTGTTATGGATTCTTCAACCTGCCTTTAGGTTTTAAGTTTTTCCATGATTCTGCTAGTTTTTCATCTTCTCGCTCCTTTATAACATCATCTAACATTCGTGGTTCTTCACGAAATTTAGGATCATGACATTGCAAATACCTGAGCTTTTCTGGTTATGATTTAATGACCATTTTGTTAGTTGAACAACCAACTTGTTGACACTTTGAATACATCCGAGGGAATTTCATCAAACTATGGTCATCCATGAAACATAATGGAAAAACCTTTTTTTGTCTTCCACACATACAATTTGTTTTCCTTTGCTTTTAAAAAATATGGTGGTTGAGAACGTTTTCGGTTGAGAATGTTTGTGGCTGTGTTTGCAAAATATTTGTTACAATGTATGATTTATATAAGGAAATATATGGTCGTTATAATTAAGTTGTTATCTCGTCTCACATTGAGTTGGTTGGTATTGGTTGAGCCGGCACAACTTTTATTTCACTCCCTATAAAATTCAAACGATTTCAACTCCAAAACCACAACTTCTATATCTTAATCTTTTATTCTCAAACTTTTGTACCAAAAATTCTCAAAAAAATGTCTGCTATAATTCGTGGTCCTAAATTTTCTGAAGAATAGGATTTAGCTATACGCAAAGCCTACGTTTTCATATGGTACAAAATGTTATGCGCGATCAAGACATGTCTGGCACGTCTTTTTGGTAAAACATTTTCACAATGTTCGTTTCAGAAATGGATAACCCCATAAACCTAGATGCTTGAGGTTTGTATGGTCGTTTTCAATCAATTAATCACGAGGTCAAGCAATTCCTTGACCAGGTAAGAAAATCGATCAAGAAAAATTTAACGGTGTAACTGAAGCTAAAGTGATCCAAATAGCTCTAGATAAATGACAGAAAACTCATGATAAACCTTTTCTTTACGTCTACATCCTTAGATTTTCTCAATCTCAATCACATATTTATTGCACCCGAAGGTCTCTCCATGTCTTTATTGTGGAAGAAGATGTTACTCTTATTCGATGTTGGATACATATTTTATCAAGAAGTATGACCAATGTCTATTTATTGGAAAGAGTGTTGCAAAGGTTTGTAGCATTGTGAAATGAATATTTATGAAACAGAAAGAGCCTAGAACTAAGATTTGCATTCATCGGTAAGGATGTGAAACGTTATACTGAAGTTTTATGGATGGTTCACCGTGATAATTCTGGATTTTCCAATGAATAATTGGTGAGTGTACCTTTATTCCCATTGAGCAATTGCATCATAATTTAACTAAAATCATATTGACTAACTTGTTTTTTTATCATTTTTTCAGAAAACCATGGCTCAAGCCCAGTTTTTTGATGAAAACGGAATAGAGTTTAAGCATTTCAAGTTATTATATACGTAAGTCTAAATGTTACAAGTATCGCTTAATATAAAATGGAAATAAACTTTTGTGGTCTAAATATTTTCATAAATTAATATTGTCGCCACTTTTTTTACAAGATATAAACTTAGACAATAATAAGAACTTAAATAATTACATCAATAAAAATCTAGTACAATCTATGGCCTTCTGGTATTCTTCATTTGACGTAACTTCCATTCAACGCACCCATGAACTATTTTTTTTTATTTTTTTCGGTTGTTAACTTTCAAAACTGAAGCTTTTCTTTGCTTTTTAACGAAATATTTTCCTAGATTAACTTCTAAAACTTGCACAAACCTTTCCTTTCTACCATTTTCGATTTTCTTAAAATCACCACATATTTTATTTATAACAGCCTCAAGTTTTGTTTCACTGAAAAGAGAAATTGCCTTATGAGACATATCAAGAGAAAGATTAGTGGAAAAATTCAAGAGGAGATTGAATTTTGGTGTGAGTTGAATGTTTGAATGGATTGAATACTAGGATATGACCCGTGTCGTTACGACCCGGGATTTGGTAATTTTTAAATTTACAAATCTCATTATTAGACGCTATATTTTTATTTTATGCCCACAGAATCATAAATCTGAATATTAACGTACATCACAAAATTTCACAATTCCTAAAGCAGGGTAGCTTTTGGCAAGACGGGTACCAATCCATATAATAATTTTGGCTAGTGGATCTTTAAAATGGTACCCACCCTTGTAATAGTGGTACCCATCTTAGCAGTCGTGTGAAATTTGGACTACACGTGCCATAAAATGAACCCATTAATCAATAAGCGAATCCTTCCACACATTTTAGTTAACATTGAACGGAAGGAATATATTCAACATGAGACACCTATGCGATTGTCGGACCACAAATTTTCAGCTACTGAGGGAAACTCCTATGGAGCAAAAAATCATCCAAATATTTGTGATAGTCCACATCTTATGGACCAAAAAGTGTTATTATGGATGATTTTAACATCCATATATTTGTGAAGTCAAGAGGGAACCCCTCAAATATGTGGAGGATGATATGGAGAGCCCATCCGGTCATAGGACGACCGGATACCCCATCCGGACATTAAGTGCCCGGATCTATATTTTTTTTTTATATAAGTTTTTTATTTTTTATTTGAAAGTAATTAGGGTCGGATATAAACGTTGCTGATTCAATTTAGTGTTTCGCTCCAATCAGCAACGTTTATAAGTGTTACAAAATGTCATATTTTCAATCCGACCATTGATAACCAGATGGATTCACTTTTTTGATTTTTTTCCATAGTTGGTTTTTACTCCACTCTTTCCTGACCCTCCTTAAGTTATGTATGATTTGCTTCACTCAAAGGACGACTATACTTTTTGTAAATGAGCACTGTTGCATAAATTTATATTTATGGAACATCAGATTGTCCTGAGATTTCCACATAAGGCTCTGTCTAATATATCATTACATAACATGGGGGTGAGTTAGCCAAATGGGGAGCACGCAGTAATACTTCACAGTGGTGGAATGATTCTCCAGATTTTATTAGGGTGCGGTAGATCTCCTCTTCCCATTTTATCAGTATGAATATGCACAAATGTAATAAAATCATCTGACAGAAATAATGCGTGCTACCAAATATTTCCCCTGGTTTGGATTTGAAGATGATAAATTATGTGTGATATTACAATTTAGTCTCTTGGTTAATACCCAAAACACTTTTTAATGTTGAGGCTTTTATGATTTACTTTTATGTAGCATCTACACATGATCAAGACGTCTACGTCTTGGGTGAAACGTGCATCTAAGATAAACTTGCACTGATTTATTACGCGGAATCAAAGAGTTATAATTCTCATATACATAAGGAATAATAATAGTCAGTGACCCTATACAATATTTTTGACCACTGAATAAATGCCACATCCATACTCTAAAGGCAGACCAAATATCAAATAAACTTCATCCCCTGTCCTCAAAGGTACACAATCCCAGTACGCGCACAGTGCATATAAAATAAGAATGCTACTTAAAAGAATCACCAAATAGGGATGGAATAAGTAAGAATACCTATTTATTTTCGAAATGGAAGATAAGGTGCGTTTGATCTAAGGAGAAAAAATAATGTTTAAACTAAAAAAATTGTTGAGTATCGTCAGGAATGAATCATAATATCATGATTGGAATCTTTCTAGATATACTAAGCCCATCAAAAAAATAATGTTTAAACTAAAAAAATTGTTGAATTTGTAAGTATTTTTCGACAATACAATGGACACATTGGTAAAAAAGTTTTTTTTAGCCCCCTTCCAGATTTAATCATGGTTCCACCACTGACTAAGCCCTATAAAAAGCAACGTATATCAGACCTCAAATCTAGTCTTATATTGCTTACACCAACAAAAACATATACTCTGGCTTCATAAAATCAAAATCACACAAAAAATCTCATATATTTAGAAAGTCTAGTGAACTGATAATCTCAGGACTACGTATTTCCAATATTTATCAAACTATTCCGTCTATAAGAAGACAGTTGCACTGAACTTCACTACCCATAGTATGCTAACATATGTAAGATGAAAATAATTTGCTGAAAGTGATAAACAACTCTATTTACTTATCTCTTAACGTAAACCCTACCTAGTTGTTTCTTAATTTTTAAGGGGAAGAAAAAATGGCACAAATTGCAGAAAACTTCTTCGTAGCAATTATGGAGACATGAAGTTGTAGAATTTACCTTTTGTTGAATGAGGAGATCTAGATCCCGGAATAAATTTCAAAATAACGAAAGTTTTTCACACTACAAAGCCGTTGCATCAATTAACCAAAACAGAAGAGTAAAACTAGAATATTGGTCATTACGATTTCGATTTTAGATTTTGTTGATGCATAATTTTTCCTTTTCGTTTATTTTCGTGTCTATTTATCCCAAACCAAAACGTCTATGCCATTTAGAAATCTAATTTGGCGACAAATGTCTGTGATACAAATAGAGATAGTCATGTGAGAAAAAATCATGAGAGCTACATACAATGAGAAAGTAATAGTACGGGTTAATGGTGGAGATACTACAAGTACCCATTCCATGAAAAAATTCACCGGATTACGATCTAAGCGAAAATAAACTACAAATGGAGGTAAAGTGGACATAAATTTACTCTCCTCCCACTAAGTTTGTAATTCGGCATTAGATTATGATTATAAAGACTAATTATAGAGAAAAAGTAGTGTCAAAGTTGTCGGTTCCATATATTGCAAAGACGTTGGAGTATGAGGATTCCCTTTTGAGCAAATTGAGATGACTTCTACTAATTTAACAACTACTGTAGGAAATCAAAATAAATCGAATTTTCATCTTATAAAACCATTAAAAAAGTCTTACCTGTACAATCGATGGTTATATAATTAGCTCGAATTTACTTTGAAATGTCGTCTAAAAAATCACATGCCCTGTCCGTACTTATAAAAAAGATACATAGAGAAATTGGGGAAGTTGCATTGCGTATACAACAAAAAAATTGTAGCAACCCACAGTTGAGCTAAAAGTAGCCTTACCCTTGAAAACAATGCTTATTTCATACCTTTGACTCTGAGATCATATGCAGAAGCACAGTCTTGATAGTTGATATGCTAAATCCAGATCTGCGGATAAAACAATTGTACAGTAGAATATTTTAAAATTTATAATAGAGGAAAAAGAATATGTAGAAAGCCTACACAATTGTAAGAAGCAACAGAAGATGAAAGAGTATGTATTTGCCGAAAGAGGAAAGCAGATACACGATTGAGGAAAGCACAATCAGCATAAGCAATTCAGCATTACCACAACCAAGTTCAACAATAGTCTAAAATTAAAACATAAATTCAAGACGTCCATTCCAATGTATCATAAAGAGGGAAACCTGGGAAAGCCTAATTTTCTGGTATGAAATGTTCAAAATTAAAGATATAAAAAAATCACCTCCAACATCGAAAGAACTTCACAAATAATTAGAAATATTATGTCCACATTCAGAAGGTTGATCCCTCTTATCAGAAGCAACCTTTCCCATCAGTCTAATCAATAAATAACAATAATCAGTAAAAAAAGTGATATAATTATGAAAATTACAACTAAATTGGCATTTTGTTGAAAGCTTTCGTCGCTGGATCTTCTCCACCAATTTGTCGCGCGAAGAATAACTGAGCCCTAATTTAATAAAACTCAAATCAGAGAGAGAGTCATACTTGTATTGGGGAGCGTCTGTTCATACGACCACTGAATAGTAAGAAGAATGATAAATTAGAGCTTTAATTTTATCGGTTATCGAAACGGCTGTTTTTTCATTAAGTTCGATGGTGAAATAATGGAGAAACCGAGAAAGAATGGTGATGTTATAATACCATTAAAGATGGTTTCTCTTTTGTGTGTAACGTATGAAGATAATAGGTCGGAGACCAATACTTGTTTTTGGTAAGTGGATATTAACTCAATAAGTGCAGCAAATGATAGACGTTGGATTAAGGCGCAAAACGGGGAAGCATTGTTAGCCACGATTTATCTTTGCACTTTAAGAGCAATGTGAGCCGTAGATTGCTGGAAAAAAATCATTCAGGGCCGTCGGATGGGCTAAAAACCATTTGTTTTTGTAAGATAGATTTATAGGGGGAATAGTTATTGGAAATCCGATCGTTGTCAGAGCAGTTGGAGAAGACCGGACCACATTGGGCCCAATGTGGTCCGGTTGTCTCTAACTGATGTACCCGGCTTATTTTGCTTTGGTAAAACCTTTATCCACATCCGAAAATTCAGTTTGTCCATCCACCTAGACATGCATACCAAGAAATTAGATGGTACCCATTGGAGTTTCTCTAAGTTCCTAAATAGTAAGTCCGACCAACTCTGTAGTTTGCAATTATTTATTTAACAATAACTAGCAGTTGATTCCACTTTTGTCTATGATTCTGAACGATCCTAAATAGCACCAGTCAATAAACTCTTGAACAACCCTAATCAGCAACAACCAATAAACTTTGCTCGACCCTGAACTTCATGAGTCTAGATAGCTTTAAAATAAAGGCAAACTGATATTGGAATAGTTTCAAAAAAATGAAATAAAATGACTACCATGTATATATATATATATATATATGCCGCAAAAATTTTAAGTTCATTCCTTTTGTTTGATAGAACATCGAGGAATATTTATATGGTACAGTAATATTATTTATCTTTAAGGCGTAGTTGCATATCCTAAGCTTTGCAACTACTTAAACATAAGAAGATGACTGCCTGGTAAACCTACAAGGAAACTATTATTCAAACATCACATTAAGTATTTCTAATTATTTTTCCTATCATAAGTCACCGGTTCTAGAGATGGTTCTTCAAATAAATTTCTTCAAAAAATCAATCTAGCAAACCATCTTCCCCTGTGCTCGTGATGGTGACTTTCTTAGTCTCTTGTGTTAGAGCATTCTTCGATCGAACTCGCATGCGTTTCTATCTCAAGCATGTTTGTAAATATTAGTGATGAAAACTATACGTCTTGATTTTTAGTTTACTTATGACTAAGTTTCTGTCTAGGATAGTTAAGTATAGTTGAGCTCCATACTCAATGGCGATTATCTTATGAAGATGAAGAATTACTCAAGGAACTGGTGGAACTTCATCCGACCAAAAATTTATGTGGAGACTTGAACTTATCTAGCACTCAAAAGTCTATCTATCTCATACTCTTGAGACAACAATCGTATAAGTATGATAGTTTTCATACATACACATTTTCTATTTCGAGCCGAGTTTACTCGCCTATCTTTTTCTTGAAATATGTGTTGGTAAGATTTCGCTTTAACTACATTTTATCTTTATCCGTGATGAAAGTCATGATGATGTTTCAATCTTCAAAATAACTTTGATGACGATAGTCGATTCTTTATGTCTAACGACTATTATAACATTATAGAAGAATGTTTCAATGATTGAAATGTAGAGTTGAGATTATGTAACCACCTATGGATATAAGCATATATGGTGTGTTCGCACATTAGTGTGTAAGTCCATGTACCGGAAATCAAGTGCGTGCATATGTGTGCGTGCGGTATTGGTGAAGGAGAAACAGGTTGTGTACGCGTACTGGTGGGAGTTCATGTCCGTGAATTTCTGATGAGTTTGGAGTTTACAAGCTTACAAACCATCCACCTTAGGTACGCGTACCCACGGAAATTTTCATCCGAAAATTTCTGCTGGGTTTTCAAACCCAATTCCGGTAATGCTAGAGTACGCATACCCAAGCTGGTTATATCTTAAATCGGTTTTTCATGAACTTAAACAATAAATCAACAAGCAATGAAATCTTTGCAAACTGTGGTTATATTGTTCATGAATTGATTTGAGTGAATCAAAATGATTTCGCTTCAATTGTATCTTGTGTAGTTACATAAGATTTCCTTGCAATTGAACAACTCTTGAACTAGTTCTTATGAGTCATTTGAACTAGTTATGAAAAAGATGAATATGGTTGATATGAAAGTGCTCATATGGCTAACCATTGGTTAACTATGAACCAACCAAATGTACATGTTTAGGTACAGTTACTCAAACCTAAATTAAACACATTTCATTTGTGTGTGTGACAAGCTAACTTTCGACCTAACGGTTGAAAGATGTTAGCTTGGATAAATCAGGTTTTTTATCCAACGGTGAATATTGAATGCTTTGTTACCAAGGTAACTTAGATTGCAAACCCAAATTTGAAAAATATATAATGAAAATATCTAGCAACTGGAAAAACTAATCCCCACACCTCTTATGTGATACTAATTGGTTTTTCTAGAGTTGATTCACCTTTAATCGTAGGTTTCTTCTCGAGACCCTATCGATTAACGACTGGAAGACTTCATTGGGATTGTGAAGCCAGACGAAACTACTTCTCTTGTAGTTGAGCGATCTGATCTTGCCATTTTATATCGTACGAGTTCAATTGAATAATTGGCTTGAGATTATATCTCCGATATGGAAAGATAAAAAGAAATCACAAACATCTTCATCTCATCGTTTGTGATTCCGCAATATCTAGATTCGCTACCATACGGTTGATATTATTGTGAGGTGATCAATAATTCTAGGTTGTTCTTCGGGAATATAAATCCGGGTTATTGATTGGTTCATGTTCACCTTGATTTTATCAAAAGATGGAACAAAACTCGTAGGTTTATTTGTAGGAGACAGATTTATCTATTATCGTAGACTTTTCTGTGTGATACATATTTGTTTATTCAAGTCTTCGACTTTGGGTCGTAGCAACTCTTAGTTGTGGGTGAGATCAGCTAAGGGAATCAAGTGTGTAGTATCCTGCTTGGATTAGAGATGTAAGAAGCGTAACTGTACCTTGAATCAGTGTGATATTGATTAGGGTTCAACTACAGTCCAGACCAAAGTTAGTTTGTAGTAGGCTAGTATTTGTAGCGTCTTAATACAGTGTGGTGTTCAATCTGGACTAGGTCCCGGGGTTTTTCAGCATTTGCGGTTTCCTAGTTAACAAAATTTATGGTGTCTGTGTTATTTCTATTCCGCGTTATATTTTGTTATATAATTGAAATATCACAAGTTGTGCGTTTTATCGATCAATTATGAAATCCAACCTTTGGTTATTTATTTGAAATTGATTGATCCTTGGATATTGGTTTTTGATACCATCCAATTTTATATCTCTTGTATTTGATAAAGACTCGCAGATTTCTATTTGCTTAAGTATAGATCAAATAGAGAGATAAAGATATTAACTCCTTGATATATTTTTTATTAAGATTGAGTCTGACTGTCTAGTTGATTCTCTTAAAAGTATATTAGATTTAGTCCATACAGATTGCTAATCGAAATATTGGGTGAGGTTGTTAGACCCCGCTTTTTCATCTTGAATAAGGAAGGAGACTACGAGATTAAATTTTTATGTTTGTTGAATAGGTCAACACTTTAGGTTGTATTTAAAAAAAAAAAACTATTAAAAGTAATTTAGATTGTATTTAGCTAACTACATGTTTAAGGGGGTTGTATTTAGTTAAGGTTGCATTTGACCCAATTATGGATTGTATTTAGTCACTGTTTTTTTTTTTATCAGCATGTGGTGGGGAGTTTGCATATACACTTATAACCGAATTTACACCAAAATTAAGCTCAGTTTTAGGACTTCGGGTAAAAAAAAAAATAGTATTATCCCAGTTTTATGTTTAAACTACTCCAAATATCCTAATTTTGTGTTAAAAATGCCCCATTAATGTTCAGAACCTTTTTACTAATTAAGTAGAAAGGGATACAACTTGATAGTCATTCTTTAACCAGCACTTAGTGTCGAGTGGCAAATGATCATAAAATTCAAAAAAAAAATCAACCATGGATTTTTTTTTCTTGCAAGGGAATAAGCAACACTGTCGTTCAACACTGATAGACACATTTTTGTGTCTTAATTGTCCTCAGTGTCTCTATTGTTAGTGCTTGATTTTGTACTTATTATGGTGTTTTTATGTTTGTGTAAGTGTTTTTGGAGGAATACACTTGTGTGGAAAAAGTTGCTCAAAGAGTGCTTTTTGGACCCCCAGAGAAAAATGATAAAGGCACCCTCATTTTGGATAGGGACACCCCCAGGAGCCCCTTAAGGAAGCTACTATTTGCACCCTTACTTTGGATAGGGGGCTACCCATCTTCATCGTTCAAATTTCAAAATTGGCGGGAATTGTGTTCATTAATGGCAGAATTTATGGTTCGCGTTTTGGGAAGGATAAAAATAGACTCAATGGCTGAGAATTGTTGGGATGATGTGACGGGTATTAACAGGCCTGGTATGGCTCATTCTGTCGGATAAAATTGTCTAGATTCTCACGTTGAAGTAATCAGGGTATCTCTGGTTTTGGTTATTCCATTCCGAGTTGTACATATGTGATCAAGAGGTTTTCGCGTGCCTGCTGAATGTTTGACCACTTCTGTACGATGACTGGACGTGTTGGGAGTATTTTTGCTCGAGAAAACAGCGTGTGGAGTTATTTCTGGGAAGAAAATATTCCCAAGAATATTAATCTTCACTGCCGATTTATGAGAAAATATTTGGAGTTTAATGCGATGTTTGGAGGTTCTGATGAGTATATATAAGTGACGGAGTTTGGGAGAGTTTAGAACACTACAGAGCTAAAAGAATTCGAGTAGCAGAGAACTGAGTTTGCTGCTGCTGAGGAAGGAACGAAGAACATAAGACCATTGAAAACCGTCGTTTTTGCTACAATGTCAGTGATAGTTCATTACTATCGTTCTCTGTAACAGTTTGGTTTGTAACACATATAATTGTTACAAACCCGGTTTTATTGTTTTTCTCCCATTTTTCATCCTTTGTCAACACTTTGAGCAATAAAAATAAATTTTGAGTGTGTTTCCAACATGATGATGAGCTAATTCTCCCACAACCAAGGTAATGAGGAATCTATTCATGCATGGATGATTGGTAACTATTTTATTTTCTCTAATTTATAATTTATAATTCACTCAATCACTGCTTCAGCAGAGTTCTAAATTGTTTGCATAATTTTCTTAATTAGTTGTGATTCAATTTGATAGGCTATACTTTGCTTAGTCAATTGATAATCTATGCTTAGGGAATACAATCAATATTTGAGAATTTGCCTGATTATTTGTGAATTAAGAAACAAGGGACTCAAAAGATAATTAGAGTTTCGGGTTATTTACCATATTTCATTCGTGTGTAATAGTGGAATCAGTGTCTTGGTTATTTCTAATATCTTGAAATCAATTTTGCATTAAGTTTTCTTTATTTTTAAGTTTTATAAGTCTAAAATCTATTGCTTTCACAAGTCTCAACGAACCTATTTACTACAACATTATTGAGATCACATCACTAACTTACAGGACAAAAACTTATTCCTGCTCATAGTTTCCTTAATATCCAAAACATAACCATGGATTGACCAATGAATACTAGATTCAATCTTATTAACAGACTTAACAACTGACTCATAGTATGACTCTAGAATGGTTGTCTCCAATCCTAAACTCCGCGCTTATCTAATTGTTTCTTCTAAGGTGAACATTCTAGTTGTTCAACCCCACACTCCTCATTCAATCCTCTATTATAGTATCTCCCTTGTGCTTGTAGAAACCTGTAAAACTTCTTATTGTTATCCCAATACTTCTCATAACATAAAGTTTTATATATGAAGCATCCTTGTTAATTTCATGAAAATATTTTAGAGGAGGCATCCAACTTTTAACATGCATACAAGAAGTATTATTAGATATGCCATTAATAGCTATACTCACACATCGAGAACAAAACTTTTGGATTCTATCAAAAGTTTTTTGTCTATAAGGTTTAGTTTTTTGGAAGATAGGATTTCACTTGTCCTTCTAGATTAGCCAAATATCAGTCATACACCTGCATAAAAAAATTCTCAAAATACAAGATAGAAGAAGCTTGATTACCACTTCCCACATGATTAAACCAACTAGTGATCCAAGATGATAAATTCACAAAACGATTATGCATAACAAGGATATTAATATAGATTCCTAACCAAATACATATGGCATATGCGTACTTTAAAATAAAAGATGATCAACCATTTTCATACTAGCATTACAGAAACAACAATGAGTTTCCATATCATGTTTATATATGTATATATCTTATCCCTAACAGGGAAAATGTATTTTCAAAACATTTCCAAACAAAAATATGAATTATCTGAGGTAATTTAGTCCGTCATAAAAGTTTATATACGTACAAGACTACGAGTATTGCGGTTCATATATTCAAAATTACAAAAAAAAGTTATAAGAACTCTTAACATAAAATTGCTTTTTGTTGTCTGATTTCCAAACAAAAGTTTCATTACCAGAAGATGAGACTCATCTTAAGGATTTTCTCTGTATTTATAGGTGAAAAAATAAAACGAATAAGATTAACGTTCCAGCACCTAGTATTATCCGCAAAGAGTTCACAAATTAAAATATATTGCTTATGATTAGATACGTAAATTTTTTTTATCTTTAGAGTATTTGACTTTAAAAAATTTAATGCACCTATCATTAGGATTAGTAAAGTCCCTCAAAGCAAGTTTGCTAAGTAAAGCTTAATTGAACTTGACATCTTAAAGCTTTAGGCATATGTGATTGATATCAAGCAATGAATTATATGCATATACTCTCATGATTTCTCTACCAAAAGTTTCTTTGGAGAGTGTCCACTTTATTTCGACGAGTCTTGGGGCTACTCATGTGATGAGAAGAAACAACATTTAGAACATGCTTGATCATAGTTGTTATTCTGGCTTGGGTTAAAGTTTCCCATTTCTAATTCTTGAGTCTGCAATCAAAAGATTAGACAATAAGCTTGAAACATTCACATTTTTTTCTTCCTAAGAGAAGATGTATGGACACCTAACATTTCTCAGAATCCTTAATAAGATTCATGTTCGGGGCTTTAACACGGTCAAAACAAGCTCTATCACTGAGATTCTTACTAAAATGGAAACAATATTTATTAAAATTAAGAAGCTTGAAAAGAAGAGGGTACCAAGTACACTATAAAAAAAAAAATACTCGGAAACCAATATGGAAAAATTTGTCACAATCAGTAACACATATCAACAGTAAAGATCTGAGACCTGATATGTAGACAAGTTTTACTTGAACGATCTAAAAAATTGGCATCCAAGTAATAACCTAGTATATACACGAACAGTTATAAGAACCACATTCCAATAAGAACAAGTCTCAAGAATACAAGTTCTCAAGAATAAATCTTGTAGGTTGTGTATAGTCTTTCAGGCTTAAAAACTATCTATGTTTTTTAATTACTACTTGTGATATTTCTATAATAAAGATAAATAATATAATGTGAAAATGAAATAATATAAGACACTAGAAATTTTGTTTATGAGCAAAACTACAATGTGAAGAAAACCCCCGAGACGTAGTCCAAAACTTGAACACCATATTATATTAAGACACTAGAGATACTAGCCTATTATCATACTTTGTACTGGACTGTAGTTGATTACTAGTTGACCCTTCAGTTTTTCTCCTTTATGTCTCTTGGATCTTGAAAAATCCCACGCAACACAATTCCCCTAGCTGACGTCCTTTACACCCTAGGAATTACTTCAACCTAAGTGAAGACTTTTTGACTATTCTGCCTCTAATAAAAAGTCTATTTGATTTCTTTCACAAAAATATTCAATCAAGGTATGGAAATCTATATGCTTATGAGGGATCTTCAAGAAAACAAGATATAAAGCAAACTCAAAGATTATAATGAACTTATTCTCTTCAAAACTTATAGAGATGCCTAATCAATTCTACCTCACAAGAACAATAAAAAAAAAATCAGAAGTGATTTAGATATCTGTCTTGTGGAATCACAAATTCTAGGACGAAGAGTACTTTGTGATTTCTATCTACTGTGTTCTTAATGTACAGGTCGAAAACTGTAACGATCAATAAGAACAAGATCTCCTTAACAAGAACTATCAAGTAAAACATAGTTTGACCAGGATTCACGAATCTCTTAATGAAGTCTTTGAAAGTCGTAACCTAATAGAGTCTCACCACACGAAACCTAGGTTTTAGAGGGCGACTCTAGCCACAACTAGGAGACAAAAGTGCCAGAATTAAGATTCTAGTGTTCCTCAATTTATATTGATGGATACGGCTAAGAAAATAAAATTTATGAACTAGTTTCTATGTTTATGAATTGCTTTGTAACCAATCAAGCTATACTTATCCATATAAATTGTACATGTGAACATGTAAGCAGTTTACTTTGAATCACAAAGAAGATGCGTGTAATTGTAAGACACCGAGCGGTTTGTCAAGGATAATGATTAAGCAATTTAGAAACTGACAAGCATAAATTGGAGTTTAATTATCATAAGACCAAATTTGTTCGTGAACTGTCAAGACAATTTGTGAACTCAAAGTCATCTCCTAACTCATGAACCTTTTGAAATTGACAAATTCGCGAACTGTCAAAACAATTTACGTACTTGAAAAGAAAATATATATGAAACATTTAAAATCAAACAGGTCGCAAACTGCATGAATCAGTTCGTGTATTACTGAATTAAATAGTACCAAGGACTATCTCAAAATCGACCAGTTAGCGAACTGAGCAAATCAGTTCGTGTACGCGAGTTAATTGAGATTTATAAATCAAATCTTAATATTCATAAGTTCGTGAACTGAGTAAAATAGTTTGTAATAACTAACTTGGCTACTCCTTATTGCTTGAATTATTCTTTGTAATGTTCATCATAATACTAAACTCGTACGATATGTCCCAGTAAATAAAATAGTAGATGATATGAGTAAATATGATGGTCAGTTTTCACATACCTTTGTTGATGAAGTTCCGTTGACACTCTCTTCAATCTTCAATCTTCAAGGACGATTGGTGAATTTTGATATTCAACTACCATGTTCTATTTCTAGTCCGAGACTGACTTTAGTAGAAGATAAATCAAGACATAGTTTTAATCAACTAAATTTGAACAAACTTGACATACCAAAATTGTGAGTTTGACCGAGCGATGCTCTAATAGAGATGACCTGAGTAAAGCCCATAATTGTTAAGAATCTCCAAAATCCCTCTGATATTTTGCATGCCATCCTTAGCAAAAGTCAAAATATTATCTGCAAACATCAAACGAGAAATAACAGGAACTCTCGTTGCAGCCTTAATACCATAGATTGAATAAGTAGAGTCATCATGAAGAAAGTTTTAGAAAGATACTTCATAGCTAGAATAAAAAAGATCATGGGATAAAGGGTCCTCTTGTCTTAGACATGTAGAACGAATGAATTCCTGACATGGAGACCCATTGAGAAGAATAAAAAATTCAGTAGTATCAATGAAAAATTAATTCGCAAAAACTATCACTAAAACCAATTTCTTAAGAATGCCAATGTGAAAAGGCCACTCAGGTCTCTCAAAATCCTTTTACATATCAAGTTTAAGATCCATACTACCACTGAAATACTCTTTGATATTTTCATGAATTGATCTACTTGGAACAAAATCAGTCTAATAGGGAGAAATCAGCTTCTTAAGATAAGGCTTAATTCTATTAGCCAAGATTTTATACTACCTTGTAAGTAGTGTCGTAAAGACCAATTGGTCAATAATCCACTGGATATATGCTCTCATTAGATTTTGGGATGAGATTTATATAAGTCATATTCAGCTATCTAGGAATAAAACCACTGATTAATAAAGCTTCGACATATCAACTAAATCCTTACCAACACTGTCCCATCGATACTTGTACAACCTAGCTGTAAAGCCATTTGGACCAGGTAAACTCCAAGAGGGCATATTCAAAATAATAGCTTTCACTTCCTCTGAATGAAGGATTCTCATTAAACCAATATTGTTAGATTCAAAAAATAACATTAGGTATCAGTTTCACTCTTTCACTATGCCAAACACCATTACTTTCAGAAAAAAAACGTCTATATGATATATAAACATCATCCTATTAGCTAGACTATGGAAATACCTAGAGTTATTATCCACTTCAGAGATGAATTCATCATAATCATTGCCAGATTTTTGTTTTTAGAACTCACTTTAGATGTTAAGCCATTTGTCTATTTTATTAGACAACAAAACTATTCTATCATATTGGGAGTCGGAGTAAGTTTCATTATGGACACTCATGAGAAGATTTTAAAGATTACTGATGTTCATATTAGTGGGCAACATCAAGTACTATAACAGTAGGTAAATATTTTCCTACAAATCGTAAATTGCAGGAGAAATTTTAATGGTCAAAAAGAAAATTTTATGGGGTTGTCTCCGGTGTCACTCTAGTACAATGATAAAGTCATTTGGTGAACTTTAGTTCGAAATTCGTCGGCACCAATTTCTTTACCGATAAAAAAAAACTATTGCAGGAGCGAAACTCGAGAGTTTTCAACAACAAAAATAAGTTCCTTTGCTACTGTTCCTACAAAGGCTAAGTATACCCTATTTATTTGATCTCTGGTCGTAGAAGAGTTTGACTGACTTTTTGGATTATCAGTCGACAATGGTGGCCATCTCAATATTTTATTCCTCCTTGATTTATTTTTCAACTAGTAGCATGTTACTAGTTGCTTGTTTTACTTTGGTGGTTCAAGCCCTTCTGTACCTCCGCTTTTTGATCAATAAATCTTTTATTTGCCTCTCAAAAAGAAGAAAAATAAAATAATTACAGAACATCGAAGAGGCGCAAAACAGTTCGGCAACTGATCATGTTTGCCATTTGTTGGGAAATCTGGGTAGAAGGTAATTGGAGGGTACATCAAGGAAGACCAAGATCTAAAGATGAAAAAGAATACGCTGTGAAGCTGAATATTTGCTTATGGAACTCATATACAGACACCTTTAGAGGCTACTCTATAAACCATATTTTTTAGAGGCTACTCTATAAACCAGACTCTGCATGATTGGGAGGATATTCTAGAACACGCAATTGGGAGATACGTAAACTAACTAGGGGATATAAAAATTACTATCCCCGTCTAATAGTGTCTGTTAAGGGGTGTTTTTTGGGACCAAAATACTAATACTCTTTATAATTTAACATATTATTAAATATCCCCTTAGTGTTTTTTTTTGTGTGTGTGAATTATACTGTTTTTTTCTTCACTTTAGTTCTTGGGCATTCTCACGTTAATGCCAAAAGTCAGGCACGGAGCTATGCATGGTCAAGGGGGGACATCAGTCCCCCTAAAATTTCTAAATTACATATTAGGCTTTAATTAATTATCATATTAGGCTTGAAAATTTTAAGAATTTATAGATTTGTCCCCCTTATCTTTATGTATCACTTAAAGAACCTTGATATTTCTATTATATTTACTATATAAAAACTATTGGTAGTAGACATTTATCATAGAAACTCGGCTTGAATACCAAAATTACGTTGAAAAGAAATGGAAACTATCAAAATACTAAATCCAACCACTAAGTTAAATGTCTACAACTTAATGGGTATCTTGGTGATATCATTTGAAAGAAAAAATAATGGTCAAAAAAAAATTGCGGCCTTCGGCCGCTTACTTTTACACCATTACTACTTTTCCTATATATATTTGTCCCCCAAACAATTAAACCTAGCTCCGTCCCTGCCAAAAGTCGAGTGAAAATGATAAAACTCATTCGAAAGGAAGTCTTCAAACTGTCCTAGAGAGGAAGTTAATAAACTGTACGGGCCTTCACAATTTGACCTTAACAGGCTAAATTCATTGGTTCCGTTAGAGCAGCAATAAAGTGGACGGAGGCAATATTTTTTTTTCATGTACTGTGTTCACACGATCCCAAATTTCCATAGTGTTTTTTATCTTTCTAGATCCCAAAGTTCAACAGTGTTCTAGTCTTTCAGAGATTTCTAAATTTCCATGGTGAAGAAGGCCATGCCGGAAATGATGAAAATCATGCCAGAAATGATGAAGACTATGTCGGAATTGATGAAGACCATGCCGAAAGTGAAGAACATCATGCCGGAAGTGATGAAAACCATGCCAGAAGTGATGAAGATCATATCGAAAATGATTTTTTTTTAATATTTGTCGTCATTATATATGATGAAGACCATGCCGGAAGTAATGAAGGCCATACTGGAAATGATGAACACCATGCTGTAAATTGGTACCGGCGTGCTCGACAAATAACGTACACTGGCGGTATTGTAAGTTGGGAGTACCCACTTTTTGGCATTGATAAACATTGATCAAATTACACATGGCATGATACTGTTACTAGTATACTAAGAGATGATGGATTAGGACCATTAGGTGAAGTCCGGCTTTTACCACGAAAAATGTTCTTTTCCCTAATATTCATTATCCATTGACAAATGTGTGGTCTACTGGAGCAACTATAGAAAATCACTAATACTCAGAAATGAATCTGATTATCTGAACAAAATTACAATCAGAATAAGAATGACAAGATCCATGAAGCTCGATTACCATTGGTGAGTACTGTGAAGTAAGTTGTATCCGTCAAATCAACTGCTACTTTTGTTATAACTGCACCATGATATCACTGCCGGCTCGGAAATAGAAATACATACTAATCATTATCAAATTAATTTTTGACTTAACTAATCAGATCATCTCCGACAGTGGGTGTTAAAAATTCTACGTGAAATTTTTATTTAGATTCTTATTTATGGGGTCATATGTATGTGGCAAAAATAGTAATGCTTTGCTCATGGACTATCTCCAATGGTTGGGGTCTTATTTTTAAGATTTGTTATTTTGGATAATAATAAAATTGATTCCTTATTTCTTATTGGTTCATAACAATTTATTTAAAAATAATTTTTTTAAAATGATGATGTGGAAGTCATTCCCAAGGTCTAAATAAGACCTTCTCCAAGACCTTCATATTTATTTTGACACCCTTCCTATTTAATAGGACCCACTGTTGGGGATGAATTTAATGTAAATGAAGATCTAAAACCCTATGTGTCATAAAAAACTAAAACTCTCACCCTCTGTTGGAGATGCTCTTATAATTAAGTGAGGGTAGATTAGGAATTAGTTAAACTGGATAAGGGGTGATTTTGATTTACTATTTAAATCCTATTTTTATCTATTTCCCATATTTTAAATTAGTTCTAGTTGTTATAGGGCCTATGGCCCATGGATGTGCGGTTCATCTAGTTACCTAGAGTTTACCTTTACATATATATAAAGGATATTGTATCCATGTAACCCTCTTATCCTGATCAATAGAAACCTCTCTTTATCTCTTTACTTTCTCCATATTTTCCACTGCAACACGTTATCATGCACGACTCTACCAACTGGTGCAATTTTTTTTTTCTTCATTCAAGATTGGTTATGGATTATTACTTGAAGATTAGCGTGGTTCTGATCCTATTTGTTTATCATCATGGATGCGTTACCAGGTATTTCTTTTGAACAAAGAAATTTCGTTTTCGTAGTATATATTAGGGTTCCACAAACATATGATTATAAAACATAAAGATTTCACCGCTAGATGTTCATGAAAATTTAATATATTTAACCCAATCGGTCATTACTTACTATGTTAAAATTTAAATCCAATCGGAATATGATGCAATCTCCAAAACCTGCGTTTAATAAAATTGTGTACGTTCAGAAAAACCCTAATTTTTAACACCGTAGAAAAACCTAAGTTTTGAGAATTTCAACCGTTGGATTATAATATATTTTTTGTATGTTTTGTATTTTATTCTTGGTGCGTTCATATAAAAATTTCATAAAGATCCAACCATGGAAATACTCATAAGTACGTGATATTTCCAACTGTGTCTACAGAAACGCTAATTAGAACAGTCATACGGTGTCACGGATAACGTTTTACTTAGCCGTTGGATTTAGTTGAAATTTTGTCATTTTTGTCGAAACATTATTATGAAGGTAGTGTAAAAATTCATAATCATCAAAGATGTATACTATTGTTTTCCGATCACTAAAGTCGGAGAATGTAATTTCCAATTTTAGGGTTAACAATATGTTTTGGGCTCATATGCTAATAGTTTCAAGGTTACTATCAATGGGCCTGAGCACTTCATATATAATGGAACATATATGTGGACTTTTCTTAAACATGTCATAGTCAACCCAATGGACAGGGCATTGACCAATCCGTTGACTGGGTTCTAATTAAACCAACTCGAATAAAATTTGACCTTTTGGACCCAGAAGTACTTGAGCGCCATTAAAGAGCCTCTGATACAGAAGCCAATTGTGTGTCTACAAGGTATTTAATTCCATCATGAAAACCTTCAACCAATGACGATGCATTGTTCAAAAGATGAAGACATAACTTCTACGTTTTAAACATTCATGAATTCCCCCCGAAAATTTGAATGTTCATTGGAATTTAAAATACTTGTAGTATTGGCTCAAGTAGTAACAATACAAAGTAAATGTATTTACTGAGCATGAGACAGAGACATAATTCTGACTCATTGGATTAAGAGTTGGACGCTTGGTATAAACATTTACTGAGTATGGTACAAGTGATGGAATGCAGGTATCATATAGTAGCAGCCAACTACAAGATATATAGAGAGTTTAAATGACAATAAACTCACTATATGTTGAAAGAAGGCCATACCCCCGCTTGTCAACTTCAGTGGCAATAAGAAACTTTCCCAATTAATGCACTTACATTTTGATAAGTTTTTATTAATTATCTTTAATCAACTGAATTTTGTATGATTTGATCCTGGACTATTGGTTGTATGGTAGTTTAGTAAATATTTTTTTTAAAGTTAAAATAAAGAACTTTTTTATGCGAAGAACTAAATTCATAGTTTGTACTTATGAAATGAAAAGTATATCATTTCCATGAGACTGAAATACTCTAAAGCACTTGAGATATACTCATAAGTACTTGAGTTAAAAGGATCATTCGTACATTATGATGAAAAGTATACTATCCTCATGAATTGTAACACTCTAAAGTAAATGAGATAATTTTTATTTTGTTACGTAATAAGGCCACACCAATTATTACACGAAGATCTTAAGGAAATATATTAAACTGCTTGTTGAATTGTTTCCTTATATAATACCATGTGATGATTGGATCATTACATGTAATAGCCGATCGAAGGAATGATCAATCTTTGTTGCCTAATTGGTATAACGACTAAAAGTTACATAAGCTCTATAAGAACTAAGAGATAATCACACCTTGTTAAATTCCACAGAAACCCATGCAAGTGGATATCATGTGGTAACTCACAGTGATGAGAATGTAATTTGATTGCATATTTTTAGTCTCTAATATATTTGGAAGGACATTAGAGAAGCTAATGAGTCAATCTAGTGAAGTGTAAATCACTATAGTATTTGGATTATTGAATCCATATTGACACCGATGATGAAAAGTTGGGAATTGACTCATAAAGGCTTTGACATAACCATAAATCCACTTTGGTTGTGACATGCTGATTATTTTGAAAGAACTCAAATGGACATCCTTTTATTTGAGTGAACGAAAAAGGGAAAAGGATTGACAGAATGCAAAGTGACGACATATCTCTCAATAAGTGTTTTCTAAATTACTAGATGCACAACCCCCCTTCCCATTATGCTTTTAGGTAAGAAAGCATATCACTCATTTTTACAAAGTCTTCAGTAAAAAGGGACCGAGACCATCATAAGATGCAAATGGTAAAAATTCCATATTACAAAGAAAACAAGGTAAAATTTAGAAAAATATTCATGCAGAATGCGGACCATTGATGTGACTGATGGATCTGGTGAATGTTTTGACATTTTGGACTAATTATATCTCTAAAGAAATTTGCGTTTGGAAAACTACTAGCACATATTTTACATGTAAGGACTCACTACCCCTTGTAAATGCTAGCGAGTGTACATCAAAAGGACTTGATGGTTATTGCTTGTTTAATAGGATCAAATGCAGAGTATCTTATACCCCAAGGTCTCGCAAAGGCTATCATTAAAGGTTACAGATGGTGCCTAAGGCATGGTTATGCGTACAAACCTACCTTTAACTGCTTGGGGAATATGCAATATTGATGCATCTTTACTTAATTCGTTTTAGAACCCAATATTAGTCAACCTTTTCTGCGTACCAGTTGGTAACTAGATTTAAGTCTGACATTCGTGTTTTTACGCATTTTTGGTTACACTATATATGTGCCATTACGACTCCACATCGTACTATGATGGGTCTTCAAAACTGTTAAGTAGTTATGTTGGAAATGAGTTCCCAACAATTATCCGCATATTAAAACTTTTGGCAGGAGATCTCTTACCTCTAGATTTGTGGGTTGTCATTTTAATGAGACATTCTTTCCGTCGTTAGGGGGAGATAAGAAAAAGTATTTTCTAATGGAACGACATGAATTGTCGTGGTGTGTTCTCACTATGTCTCATGTTGATTCTTGTACTCCACAAATGTAAATGTGAAGTGACAAAGAATAATCGATTTTCAGAATGTACACTGATGTCGCTAAAGTGACAAGATCACACATACCAGCTGCAAATATTCCTGCAAGGTTAGAAATCCTCAGTATGGGGTACACCATAGACTAAGGTGTTGCAACTACACTTGGTGGAAGTGTAGTTAAGGCCGTGGCTCCATAAAGGAAGATGGAGATGCCACTAGGTTCGATCAATGCTCACCTAGAAAGAAAATAGGTGAGTAAGGCTCAACTTATTTATATCATCAGAAATCATCTCATAAGATTGTCTCTGAATATGTCCATGGATCAAACTGGAGGACGCTCCGAAGTTTTTAATGATTCTAGAGAACAAAGAAATCCTGACGGATTATAAGAATGCACATGAGTCAAATGGAAGGATCATGCGTGCACATTGATGATATAATCTATAAATAGTTTCTCCAGAAGTAGAGCACAATGAGATTGAACCATGCTTTATTTTTATTAATTTCAAATAAACAACATATTTGGCCTACACAATCCAGGTAGAACTTAGTTCTTTGGAAAATATATGGGTATTTGGTGTGGTAATGCTAACCAACCAAGTGTAAAGCCTATTGGACATACATAATTAATTTGTCATAAAGCATAATGAGAAGAAAGTAGTCTTAAAGTACGATGAATCGCCTTGTGGCGCGAGGTTTCTCACAAAGCCCTGGAATTGTTCTCTTGTAATGAACGTTATAGAGTTCCGCTACTTAGTTAGATTGGTAATTTCAAAAGGACTTGAAATGCAGCATATGTATGTGGTTGTTACGTATCTCTGAAAGAATCAAGAGATATAAGATATTTACAAAAGTAATTGATAGACTTTTGATTCCCAAATCAAATGACTCTAAACCACAAAGTGCGTTTACAGTTAGAAAAAACGCTCACTTATAGATTCAAGCAATCAGGCGGATGTGGTATACCCGTCTAAGTGACTATTTGATTTGGAGGGGATAGACAAGTAAGTTATTTTTCCTTGCGTATTCACAAAAAAGTTCCTGATTTCGAATTGTAGCTATCTTTGTCGATGGTACAAACATGATGGGTACTCTTGATGTAATAATTAATAGATCTTAAAATCTATTTGAAATCCGAATTTGAGATGAAAAATCTAGGGAAAGCTCGACCGAATACTGAGCTTGTGGTATATTATCCCACCAGTTTGCATTTGTCTAAAGTTGTCAGGCAATTTAACAAAGACATGCATCTTGATAGCACTCCCATGATTAGTCGAGGTTCAAATGTAAGTAAGTGACCATTTCGTCTAAAGGAAGATGACGAAGATGTGTTGGGAGATGAAATTTCCATATCTAACTACAATAGACGCATTGTTGTACTTAGTATAATAATGTACTCGATAAAATTTTGCATCCTCAAGGAACTTGTTAGCTAGATATAGCTCAACGCCAACACAACGTCATTGGAATGGTATAATGAATGTAATCATGTACTTAAAATTAACCATTGACATAAATTTGTTTCATCCCTACAAAGACATTAAAAGGAATGCTAACGAAAGTGCAATCCAAAAGTTGTTGATTATGAAGGAACAATAATCTCTTCTCCAACGAAAGTAATTAGAGGGAGATATGGTAGATTATTCTCTAAGAGCGTCTGCAGCGGGCGACCAAGACCAAAAATTTGGGAAGAAATAGAGGCGTAGTGGGACGGACTAAAGATCAAATACCATACTATACCATTGTAGCCAAACTAAATTTGGTCCGCGACCAAGACCAAACCCAAATTTAGTCGGGCGTACATAAACTTAACGCCCCACACCGAGCGCACGTAAACTTAACGCCCCACACCGAGCGCACCTGAAGTTCACGCCCCACACCGAGCGCACCTGAAGTCACCGCCCCAATTTTTCCTCTTTAGCATGGGGTGTTAACTATAACAACAGCCCATTTTTTTTTTTAATTGGTATGGGGCGGTAACTATACCCCCGCCCCATATTACTCTTTGTTTTTTTTGTTTTATTACGTGAACAGCGTCAGGCGTAAACTATATCAACGCCCACACCGAGCGTAATCTTTACCAACGCCCCACACCGAGCGTAAACTATATCAACGCCCCACACCGAGCGTAATCTTTACCAACGCCCCATACCGAGCGTAATCTTTACCAATGCTCGACCAAATTTACTCGCCCCCCACTGCGTCATTCAACGAACTAAACCCAAATATGGTCTTTTTTTTTACTCTTTAGTCTTTACTCTTAGTCGCACCGCTGCAGACGCTCTAAGTCATTACCAATATTCAGTTTCGAAAAATACATGACTAAATGAACTGTCTGGAACAACTCTGAAAGAAATCGGGGGGAGATGCCGACATCAGGGGGAGGATCCAAGGATATGATGTCGACATATTTTACTTCGAAATTGAAGCTGTGTTGTACTCTTTTTTCCTTCGATCGGTTTTCCCCAAAGGGTTTTGTTACTCGACAAGGTTTTTAGCGAGGAAACACTAAAAAATATCAAGTATGTTGAACGTTGAAGATATAAAGATCGTTTTGATATTACTGAAAATATCTGAATCAAAGAAATGAAATGCGATAGTATGTTAAACAACGTAACTTCTAGAATCAACAACATGGTTTTATAAATGTTCAAGTCACCAAAGTAAAGTGTGATAAACTCCTTTTGACTGCATTAGAATAATGAAAATTATCTGACATCAGGGGGAGCATCTAATGGTGTGTTGAAATCTTTTCCTTCATCGAGGTTATTTTTTCCCACATGGTTTTGTTGCTCGGCGAGGTTTTTAATGAGACAACAACAAACACCGGGAATGTAATTTCCTAGGTAAGACTATTGTCTTTCCTACATGGATTTTCTGTCTTAGAAGTTGTGAAGCAACTATTCCACTTCAACGGAGCAAAGTGATCATTTGAAATAGGTTACCTTTACTTGCATCCGTCATGTTGTACTCTTTTCCCTTCGTCAAGGTTTTATCCCACTGGTTTTCCTAGTCAAGGTTTTAATGAGGCAACGTATACGCATCCAACTATGTTCTAAGGTTAATTAATATTGTACTCTTTTTCTTTAGTTCAGGTTTTATCCTCTGGGTTTTTCGGAAAAAGTTTTAACGAGGAAATCAACTTAGACTCATCGATATGTGAAGATCGTATTGCATGTGATGAACTACATGTAAGGTAAGAGACAACATGTGAAGAGGTGTACCAAGGTTTTATCCCACTGGGTTTTTCCTTGTCAAAGTTTTAGTTAGGAAATTGATTTCGGCACAAGTCATCAAGGAGAAAACGACATTTGAAGAACAACATTCAAAGAACTATATGTGAAGCACTATGTATAAAGTTTTGTTATTGAACCGCACAAGGGGGAGTGTTATAGGGCGTATGACCCATGGATGTGCAGTCCATCTAGTTACTTAGAGTTTACCTTTACATATATATAAAGGATATTGTATCCATATAAACCTATTATCCTAATCAATAGAAACCTCTCTTTCTCTTTACTTTCTCCATATTTTCCAGTGCAACACTAGTATCCCCAATTATGCGTTCATATTCTAAATATATTTAAATTTTTTTTTTCTTTTTTCTTTTCTCGGATGGTTCTCACAAAACTTTGTAAATATCTTTTTAAGTTAATATATACCCTTTTTTCTTGGAAAAAAAACAACTAGCCGGATCCCGAGTAATAGAAGGATAGGGAAATTTTTAAGGTACCAATGGTCCAGACTCCGGTGCTTGCTCTACGGTCTTAGACTCATGAATTCATGACTGTAAGGTCATGGACTCATTGATTCATGACCCATGTGGATACTAGTTGGTAGCTATATGGGCACCCACTCTTAATGATTGGAGTCTTAAATCTATTAGGCGAGTTGGCGACTTTTTCCATTACACGCGACCTCCGGTGCAGAACAAATTTCAATAATCTAGGGTTTCTTCATTCCCCAATTTCAAATCAACAACCTAAATATTCAGAGAATTTCTGTCGACAGATATGGTTCATGGGATTAATCATTCGTTAGAAATGGTAGAAACAGTTATGGGAGTTGCAAAAGTAGCTTTTGAAGCTGTTGAATTCAAGCATAATCATCTTGACCATCATCACGATGATCACAACAAATCAGAAAAAGAACAGCAATATCATCAAGCTCTTGCAATCGAAGAAGAAAAAGAAATCGAAGCTCTTCGGTTTGAGAATCATCGACTTAGAAACATACTCGAAGAAAATCTCAAGCTTTTTCAAAATATCTCTCAGTCTCCATCTCTAACAAAAGATTGCCCTGCTGATGTAAGTTCAAAATTAAAAACTAATGTTAAATTCCTTCAATTTCAGTTGGATTGCATGTTATAGAATTTTTCCCCAAATTACTGAGAACTAATATCTTAAAATTTCTGAATTATTCAATTTTCAGCTCTATAAACGTCTTGAAGCGGCTGTGGAATCTACTAAGTTCTTAAATCAGCTTGAATCACTTCATCAAGCATCTAATAACTTTCCTTTTGAAGAAACTACAGGTCTATTCATTAACTTGTTTTTTTTTTTGTACTTTTTTATTTATCACTATTTTGATTGTGAAATGATTATGGGTGCTGTTGAAGCAGAAGCTGATCTGGTAACAGTGGAAATTTTAGTGAATGGGGAGAGGAGTCGGTGGGTGTGGGTAACAGATGAGAAGCTCGTTGAAGAGCGGAGTGGAATTGATAATGAAACTTATGTAATTGTTAGTGAAGATGATGTGGTGGAGGGTGTTGCCAATTTTATGGCAAAATGCATCATTTCTAATCCCAAAACTCAGGTTATAAATTGAAATAAAGCTTTTGAGTTTTGCTTATTAAGGTAATTATTTATCTGACATGGTTATGGTGTGTTAAAATTGCAGAAATTAACACCACAGGAGCTGCAGAAAAGTAAGTTTATACTTGAATTCAAATTAATTTTTTCTAATCTTTATACTAGTAGTTCTCGTAGCTGTTTTTATGCTAGTTTTGATTTATATGAAAACAAGTATGCAACCTAAGACCCTGTAGTTCTATACTTACTGAATTAAGATAGATTACCAACAGGGAAATTCCCAAACCAACCATGATATTCACATTACTGAACTTGAAGAACGAATACTGCTGTGACTGTTGTTTCGGGAGGATGAAACTTGCAAACAGTACCTTAGGTGGGAAAGCACAGCAGGAGTCACATTTGTCACTGTAGTCAGCACTAGTTGTTATCTACTTCTTCCTCATTAACAACAGTGATGGATAGATGGCCCAAAGGGTTTTGTCAACAAAATTTCTCATCAGCATAGCAATTAATTTCAACAGTAGCTGACCTGTACGCACTTACTAGTGCCAAAATCCAGTGTTTACAAAAACAAATACCGTAGCTGACCCATACCCACTTACATGTGTGAGAATCCAGTGTTCGTTAAAAAATACAACCTTGTTTCTTGATACTTATTAGTCATCATTCATTAGTCTGGATCATGTAGTGTAGATAGGAGTCACTCTGTAACATTTGAATTGAGAATACGTTTAATGCTGGGATTGGTCAGTATACAATGTGGTCGGTCACTGAACCACTTCCCTTCAGTTGTACAAAGTTAACATTTGCATTTCGGATGAAAACAATTCTTGAAATTAGCCTTTAATTGCTTAGAAGTGCTCAAAGCATTATCTTACTGGGGTTCTGCAGCTGGTCGTAATGAACATATTGCATTTTTGAGGGGTCAACCACTATATTTGCTTGCTATAATTTCACAGCTTTTCTCTGGTTTAATCTTGTGTTGTGCGAGAATATTATCTTTCTACAGTTTGGTACTATTTGTTTTCTCAAATGCCTGATTACTGACAGGGGCTGTTGATTAAGCTTTCTGATGCAATAATATTGGGTGCTTGAGATGTTAATAGTCCTATTCTGGTAGAGGGTTTATTAGCGTGATGTGGATTTGAACTTCTTTATGTTTGCCCTTTCTCTAACTAAATTTGGAATTTGCAGCTGTGGCCAAGGCTTTGGAAGGTGTGAACAGAATGGAGCAGTTGATGAACATCTGGCATGCTGGAACAATGTTTTACGGGTTAGCTATGTGGGGACTTGCACTTTCAGGGTTAGTCTTCTTACTTAAAACTCCTGTCAGGTGTTATTTTCTTCTTGGTGCGCTCTTTTTCATAATTGGATTTATATTGCAGGTTGTATAGGCATCGTGGAGTCCTGAAAGTGGCTGCAAAAGGGATTGGAGCATCTGGTAAATTAATTATGAAAGCTCTTTGAATGGTTACATAATCCTTTATGCTAAACATGTGAAGATCAACCAAAACACTGTAATAAAAGCTTGCTATTTTCTGTGTGTTTGTCTTATTTATGTCGCCGTCACTGGGCCCTGTCATCTGTATCAGTCATACCTGTAGCAGAACCTACAGCTCCTGTGTATATAGTTTCAGGTCTGTTTACTGTTCCTGGTTGGCTCTTGAACTTTGTAAAGTACCAGAACTATTTGGTTTCCAATCTTGTTTCATTTGGTTCTCTGAATGCAAATTGGCATTCCTGTATATAAAGTCAACCTAACCGGTAAAGCACCTCGCACTTTGTGGATAATTTGTCATTTTTAATTAAATAATTTTAATTCTTCCTAATAGATTCCTTCACGGTTAAGAGATGATAGTTATGTGATCTAAAGCTAAGTGGTTGGTTGATGGATATCACTGGGGTTCTTATCATTCTCAGGCTTTGTTGGGTTGCTAAAAAACCTGTCACTACATGAACACATTATGGGCTTTCTATTACAGCAGACCATTTCTGTTGAACCATTTTTTTGGGGACTACCCAAAAAATGGGGGACTACTCTTTAAGTTTTAGGGGTGGATATTGGAAGTAATATTGAGTTACCCCTTATCATAAAAATTTAATACCAACTTTACCCTTGATGATAAACTTAGTGTAATGATTAATTAGTGTTAGTGTAATGATTAATAATTGATTAGTGATTTATAAGTGGGATTGTTTTGTTATAAACATTATTATTGAGAGATAAAAAGGAGGAGGAAATAGGAAGAAGAAGATGGGTGAACCAATAGGAAGAAGAAGATGGGTAAACCCAAAAAAATCTTTTTTTGGGTTTAGTAATTATGATATGAGTGATTCATGTGATGATACCTCAGAATCAGAACCCCCTTCACCTCATAATGTATATGTCAATACTTCTAATGATCCAAATATGAGTTATTTGTTAGATGATGAAAAAAATTTGCCCCAAAGTCAAGCTAACCAACCAAATGATGGATTTTATCAGCCACAACCTCAAGATGAAGATATGGGTACTCAGGTATGTGTCATATTTAGTTAATGTAGCTTGAATTGTGAAAAAAATTGGCCAAGCTCAAAAAAATTCAGGAAAAAATTTCGGCTAAGTCAACGTTGTCCGGTTACCAAATTTAACAACAAAGGTAACCGAACGTTTCTAAAGGTGTAGTTCGTTTACTAAATCTTGTAGACGCAGGTAACCGAACTATATGTTAATGGTGGTTTTCTAGAGTTCGGTTATGTTTTTCCGGAAGATATAACCGCACTACTTTTATAGACTTTACAGTTCATAGTTCGGTTTAGTCGAGTTTAGTCCCTTTGTAACCAAACTTTTTGTTCGGCAAGATCGCAAAATACATATATACATCGTTTCTAACCGAACCCTATGTTCGGTTTAGTCGAGTTTTTAATTTTCATTGCCGAACTTTTGCATATAAAATTTAAAGATGGAGTTCTGTAAGGACCCAATTTATTTCTGGAAACTACGTAACCGAACTCTCTGTTCGGTAGGGTCGATGGATTTTTTACATTACCGAACTTTTAAGTGTTTCTTGTTTATGGTATTGACGTTGTGCTATTACTTGTAGGTTCCATGTGATCCAATAGAACCAATGCAAAATAAACCTTTCCCAGTTGATATTTTGTATGATGACACATCCCATCACTACATGAATGACTTGGTATTCACAAATCCAGAAGATGCAAAGAGTTGGGCTAGACAACATGCACAAAAAGACATGTGTGTATTAGTATTGAATGGGAGACAAAGAAATACTCGCTTTGAAATGGTTTGTGAGAGAAGCGGTGATCCCGATAAAAGCTACAAGAGGAAGGGTTATGTTTATAAAGGAAAGACAAATAGGAAAAACAAAACTTTCTCAAAGAAGATTAAATGCCCATTCAAGCATGCATTTAATTACAACAAAGAATTGAAGGGATGGGTTATCTACAGGGTTATGGAAGGTTTTCATTGTAAGGACCTTCAAGTTCGTCAACGCTATTAGACCAGTCAAGGGACGACTAAGCCGCTAATGACTCGATTAATTAATATAGATTTTAATTAATAGAAATTAATCTAACGACGATCTAGATACGCATCTAGCATTATATAGATCTCGAAAAGTTACGTGGAATGGATTCCTCGAACGAGTCATTCGGATACCGCACGAAGTAGATATCATCAGTTATGTATGGAGCGCAAAATAGTCATTTTGAATATAGACCGACCTGGATACCCATATTGTTGATCTTATCTCCAACCGTTCGAGAAGAAATTATAATTCTTCTTTCCTCTTCATCTTTCTTCTGCTTCTTCCATGTTCTGCGTCTGAAGAAATTTCTGAGGATTGAATGAGGGTTACGAGATCGAGTTAAGAGAAGAAATACTAAGGAAGTGTTACAGATGATTAAGGATATCGTGTGGTTGAACTAGCTTGGGAGGAGATGAATTGGATATAGCTGTGAGAAGAAATTAGGGTTTCTGTGAGATGAAACCGTTTGAAGATTTATGAGAAACTGAAGAAAAAATCAAGTAATCGATGATGGGTTTTATCTGAATCAGAGTTTGAGATTGAAGAACAACTTGAATTTAATAGTTAGGGTTTAAATCTGTTTCAATGAAGATTTGGGGATTTAATTGAGAACTGATGACGAGGCTTGAGTTCAATTCTGTTAATAAGAAGGTAATTGTTTTCTTAGTCAATTGAATTTAAATCACGACTTCTTGGTTATGTGAGAAATTAGTATAATTGTTCTGTTATTTGTTAGAACTTGATTTAAGTTAGGGTTGTCAGGGAAACCAGAGACCTAGAGGTATAGAGTTCAGTTTTGGTGGTGTTGATAGTGACGTGGGTTTGTATTGATGAATTTTGTTGTTGCTATGATGTCAAAATTGAAGTTGCAGGGTGTTAGAGTCATGGTTGTATTATAAAGAAGCAAGGGCAGTGGAGGAGATTCGAGTTAAATGTTGAAGATTAAGAATCCATTCAAGATGAGATGATAACTGGGATTGTAATTGGTGGTTTATGTAGCAGTAGTCGTGCAGATGAAGTTGTGTATGAAAAGTTACAATGGAGGACAAGATACAATGAACTGGTGTTGTAAGAATTCCTGAGTTTGTACCTCAGGTAATGATGGTGTGTGTTAGTTAGGTGTTGGAGATGAACTTAGTGGCGGCGATGGCTTGGGAATGTAACTGCAAGTGATAATGTTTACCTATGAATGAGTTACAGGTTAAGATGCCAGGTAGGCATAGAAGTTGATATTAGTGTGTGTGTGTGTGTTAATAGATTTGAAAGTGAAGATAGTGGTTTTGCAATTATAGTGGTTGGTCTATGGATGTAGTTTGGGTTGTGTTATATGACAGAGAGAATGAGTATTATCAACTGCTTTGAGTTGTATGAGTAGGTGAAGCTAAAGGTATCTAAAACTGATATTCAATTGTCGATGAGTTGAAGAGGAAATGGTTATGTGAACTGACTTCAATATGAGTCTGAAAATGGAATGATATCCTAAGTGAATTGCTGGTGGTGATGTATAGTTATTGATTGTTAGAACTGAATTTTTATTGATGTTGTTCTTTGTTTAGAATAAGAGTTGAATGGAGCATGTATTAGAGTTTTCCTGTGATGTGTGTTATTGTTATTTGTTGCACAATGACTGTGCATTAGTGTTCTTTGGCCTTAGCAATGGCTCTGTCCTTGTGCCTTTCAGCCTAGTCAGGTATCTAACTTTAGCTGACTTAGTCAATCTTCTGCTGACTCAGTGATCCCGATTTGTTACCTGAGTTGACTCTGTAGACCGATTCTAGTTTGACTCGTTACTTTACCTTGGACTTTGACTAGACTTTGACCAAGATTTAGACGTTGACCGTCAATTGACTCCCCCTGACCAGACGTTGACCGTTAGTTAGACCAGGCCTTGTGTTAATGGGCCGAGTCTAGTGGACTTGGGCTAATTTTCCTACTTTGATTGTTTGGACCCTTTATGGTCCGAATTAGCCTTTGGTTCATTTTACAAGTTGTAGATATTCATAAGACTTATCAAATTCACTATAAAACCAATCCAATTCAATTAGTAAACCTTAGCTATGCTAAGGATAGAAAATAAAGGGGTATAAAGTCATAAATGGGCTTTGAACCATTAGTTAGACTTGTATGAGCTTTGTATGAGCCTTTTAGCTAATCTCTTAGAGTGCTTGTGTGATTAACAATTAATCTTTATTAACAAAGATCGATCAAAAGGATGATGCAGTGGATTGTGGATCTCGAGGTAGGAGAGGCATATCATCGAATCAGGTGGGAACTCTGTAACCTGCTTGTAATTATTAAGCTTTTCTTTTCTCTGCGAGCATGATGAAACTTTACTATATGTGTGCATGATTGCGTGTACTTTAGTGTATTGTTCCTATATCTTCGAGTATGATGTATATGTATGTAATATGTTTGCTACGATGTGTTGTGTGTGATATGCATTGTGAAATTTCCCTGCGAGGAGTGTATGTGTTTTCCACAGCTCTTAGCTAAGTTAAGTAAGGCAGTAATTCATCCGTCGACAATATTATTTAGTAGGGCAGTAATTCATCCTTTTTAATATTATTATATCTATTTCGTTAGTAGGGCGGTAATTCATCCGTTTGAATATTATTGCTTATTAATATAGTAGGGCGGTAACTCATACGTTTGAATATTACTTACTAGGTCGTTTATTCATCCGTTATGCTATTATATATACTATTTTATTTGAGGGGAGATCACTCGTGTGCATATTACACTTGTTTGTCTAACTTTCCGATCTTGACGATAATATTCTGAATCATGGTTTGTATGGGCACTCTGTGTGGACGATGTTATTATTATTGATTAGGGTTTCTCTCGCGTTGTCTTCTCCAATGAGTTTGGCGAGGTTAGAGTGACACTTGTTTCATGATTCATAAATGTCTGAATGCTTTGTTTCTTTTTGCTTTCTCTCGATTTATATTCTTTTTGAACCGTGAAGCATGTTAGTGATTACTTGAGAGTTACATGTTTTCATTGAGCACCCTTTTTGGGATAATGTGCTCACTCGTTCCCACTTCAGTTTTCAGTTATCAGAAGAAAGGGTGTAGTGAAGATATTTGTATTCGTTGTTTAAAGTGTTACCGATCTAAGTTATATGTTCATATATCTTATATATATATATATATATATATATATGATTTCTTTATTTATTGTAAAACAACACACAAATATATTTATATCATTTGAGAGTTTTTCATCTATTGATATCAACGTGTTTGGGTTTTAACAGTTTGGGTTTGGTTTTAGTTCATTTTATGTAATTATGTTTCTTAAAATCATTGATCTGGAATTGATGCTTCAATTAGGTTGTAAACCTATTAGCTAAGCAGGTTTGGTAAATGAGGCGTCACAACTTGGTATCAGAGCTCACTATTACATCTTACATGGGAAATAATAGATATTAAGCTGAGCTAATTAGTTAATATAGATTAGTTTAGAACTGGGTTAGGTTGTGAGATAAATTATAATCACTAAAAGATGTCAATAACTAAAAGGTTTATTTATTTGGTTGTTTGATTTGTTTATTTGGTTGGGTGTACTTTTGATGAAGTAAATTTTTTAGGGTAAACCAATGATTTTATGTATTGCAAAGCTACTATAGGTTAGAGAATAATTAGTGTAGAAATTATGAACATATAGATAATCCAAAACTAGAAAAATAGTGAGATTATCATATTCGTTAGAATTCCGAATGTCATGTAGACCTTGACTTAGATATAGAGCCGTCAATTGATTGATATTGAAAATTAGTGTGAAGATCGTAGACTTATTTATATGTTAATGTTTACATCAGTATAGATGATGTTGTTAATTTTGACTATGGATTACAGATTCGTAGAACAACTTCATTATAGAGTACCTTTTAATCTATTTAAAACCAGTAACCTTTTGAAATGTAAATTAGTCTAGTCAACCTAGAGTTACAAATTTTAAGTCTTGTTGATAGAGAACCATATAGAGTTCTGTTGTATTTAATGTTTCTTTGAACTCATTTAAAATGAGTTGAGTTTCTCGCAGTTGTAAGTATGTGCAGTACTTACACTTAGACTGGAGATAATACTTCTCTTTAAGGTGGGGAGCTATGAAGACCGGAAGTACGGTTCAATTTTCAAGGACGAAAATATTATAAGGTGGAGAGAATGTAAGGACCCTCAAGGTCGTCAACGCTATTAGACCAGTCAAGGGACGACTAAGCCGATAATGAGTCTATTAGTTAATATAGATTTTAAGTAATAGAAATTAATCTAATGACGATCTAGATACGAATCTAGCATTAGATAGATCTCGAAAAGTTACGTGAAAGGATTCCTCGAACGCGTCATTCGGATACCGCACGAAGTAGATATCATCAGTTATGTATGGAGGGAAAAATAGTCATTTTGAATCTATATCGACCTGGATACCCATATTGTTGATCTTATCTCCAACCGTTCGAGAAGAAATTATAATTCTTCTTTCCTCTTCATCTTTCTTCTGCTTCTTCCCTTTTCTGCGTCTGCAGAAATTTCTGAGGATTGAATGAGGGTTACGAGATCGAGTTAAGAGAAGAAAGACTAAGGAAGTGTTACAGATGATGAAGGATATCGTGTGGTTGAACTAGCTTGGGAGGAGATGAATTGGATATACCTGTGAGAAGAAATTAGGGTTTCTGTGAGATGAAACCATTTGAAGATTTATGAGAAACTGAAGAAAAAATCAAGTAATCGATGATGGGTTTTATCTGAATCAGAGTTTTGAGATTGAAGAACAGCTTGAATTTGATAGTTAGGGTTTAAATATGTTTCAATGAAGATTTGGGGATTTAATTGAGAACTGATGACGAGGCTGGAGTTCAATTCTGTTAATAAGAAGGTAATTGTTTTCTTAGTCAATTGAATTTAAATCATGACTTCTTGGTTATGTGAGAAATTAGTATAATTGTTTTGTTATTTGTTAGAACTTGATTTAAGTTAGGGTTGTCAGGGAAACCAGAGACCTAGAGGTATAGAGTTCAGTTTTGGTGGTGTTGATAGTGACGTGGGTTTGTTGTTGCTATGATGTCAAAATTGAAGTTGCAGGGTGTTAGAGTCATGGTTGTATTATAAAGAAGCAAGGGCAGTGGAGGAGATTCGAGTTAAATGTTGAAGATTAAGAATCTATTCAAGATGAGATGATAACTAGGATTGTAATTGGTGGTTTATGTAGCAGTAGTCGTGCAGATGAAGTTGTGTATGTAAAGTTACAATGGAGGACAAGATACAATGAACTGGTGTTGTAAGAATTCCTGATTTTGTACCTCAGGTAATGATGGTGTGTGTTAGTTAGGTGTTGGAGATGAACTTAGTGGCGGTGATGGCTTGGGAATGTAACTATAAGTGATAATGTTGACCTATGAATGAGTTACAGGTTAAGATGTCAGGTAGGCATAGAAGTTGATATTAGTGTTTGGGTTGTGTTATATGACAGAGAGAATGAGTATTATCAACTGCTTTGAGTTGTATGAGTAGATAAAGTTAAAGGTATCTAAAACTAATATTCAATTGTCAATGAGTTGAGGAGGAAATAGTTATGTGAATTGACTTCAAGATGAGTCTGAAAATGGAATAATATCCCAAGTGAATTGCTGGTGGTGATGTGTAGTTATTGATTGTTAGAACTGAATTTTTATTGATGTTGTTCTTGTTTAAAATAAGAGTTGAATGGAGCCTGTATTAGAGTTTTGCTGTGCTGTATGTTATTGCTCAGGCTTTGTGCCTTTCAGCCTAGTCAGGTATCTGACTTTAGTTGACTTAGTCAATCTTCTGCTGACTCAGTAATCCCGATTTGTTACCTGAGTTGACTCTGTTGACAGATTCTAGTCTGACTTGTTAATAAGTTGACTTTACCTTGGACTTTGGCTTTGACCTTTGATTAGACTTTGACCAAGATTTAGACGTTGACCGTAAATTGACTCCCTCTGACCAGATATTGACCGTTAGTGACTGTTAGTTAGACCAAGCCTTGTGTTAATGGGCTGAGTCTAGTGGACTTGGGCTAGTTTTCCTACTTTGATTGTTTGGACCCTTTATGGTCCGAATTAGCCTTTGGTTCATTTTACAAGTTGTAGACATTCATAAGTCTTATCAAATTGACTATAGAACCAATCCAATTCAATTAGTAATCCTTAGCTATGCTTAGAATAGAGAATAAAAGGGTGTAAAGTCATAAATGGGCTTTGAACCATTAGTTAGACTTGTATGAGCTTTGTATTATCCTTTTAGCTAATCTCTTAGAATGCTTGTGTGATTAACAATTAATCTTTATTAACAAAGATCATTCAAAGGGATGATGCAGTGGATTGTGGATCTCAAGGTAGGCGAGGCCTGTCATCGAATCAGGTGGGAACTCTGTAACCTTCTTGTAATTATTAAGCTTTTTTTTTCTCTGCGAGCATGATGAAACTTTACTATCTTTGTGCATGATTGCGTGTACTTTAATGTATTGTTCATGTATCTTTGAGTATGATGTATATGTTGTATCTGTATGTACGATGTTTGCTACGATGTGTTGTATGTGATATGCATTGTGAGATTTCCCTGCGAGGAGTGTCTATGTTTCCCACAGCTCTTAGCTAAGTTAAGTAAGGCGGTAATTCATCCGTCGACAATATTATTTAGTAGGGTGGTAATTCATCTGTTTTAATATTATTATGTCTATTTCGTTAGTAGGGCGGTAATTCATCCGTTTGAATATTATTGCTTATTAATATAGTAGGTGGGGTAACTCATCCGTTTGAATATTACTTAGTAGGGCGGTAATTCATCCGTTATGATATTATATATACTATTTTATTTGAGTGGAAATCACTCGTGTGCATATTATACTTGTTTGTTCAACTTTCCGATCTTGATGATAATATTCTGAATCATGGTTTGTATGGGCACTCTGTGTGGACGATGTTATTATTATTGATTAGGTTTGCTCTTGCATCGTCTTCTCCAATGAGTTTGGCGAGGTTAGAGTGACACTTGCTTCATGATGCATAAATAGCTGAATGCTTAGTTTCTTTTTGCTTTCTCTCAATTTATATTCTTTTTGAACTGTGAAGCATGTTAGTGATTACTTGAGAGTTACATGTTTTCATTGAGCACCATTTTTGGGATGATGTGCTCACTCGTTCCCACTTCAGTTTCCAGTTATCAGAAGAAAGGGTGTAGTGAAGATATCTGTATTCGTAGTTTAAAGCATTACCGATCTAAGTTATATGTTCATATATCTTTTATATATTTGATTTCTTTATTTATTTTAAAACAACGCACAAATAGAGTTCTTCATCTATTGATATCAGCATGTTTGGGTTTTAACAGTTTGGGTTTGGTTTTAGTTCATTTTATGTAATTATGTTTCTTAAAATCGTTGATCTGGAATTGATGCTTCAATTAGGTTGTAAACCTATTAGCTAAGCAGGTTTAGTAAATGAGGCATCACAGTCATAACCACCTTCGTCCGGAGCATCTTGAAGGACATTTCATGGCGTCCAAGCTAACTCCTCAAGAGATGGACAAGGTAGCTAATATGAGAAAAATGGCTCTTTCACCGGTTCAAATGCTCCAAATGCTAAAGAGGTATAACAAGGATAACCACTCATCTTTTTCCACCTTTTACAATGAAATTGATACAATTAGAAAGAAGGAATAGAGAGATAGACAAGTGATGCAACAATTGTTTTTTTTTTTTTGGCCAAAGAGAAAGACTACGCGGTTCAAAAGGATGTGGATTCGGACGGAGAGATAACACAACTATTCATTGCGCATCCAACGAGTGTTCAATTGGCTTAATGCTTTCATGAAGTTCTAATAATGGATTGTACTTATAAGAGGAACAAGTACGAGATGCCATTGGTGAATATTGTTGGTCGTACTTCGACGAAGTCACCGTTTACCGTGGCATTTTTTTTATTAAGGGATGAGCAAGAACCTAGTTACATTTGGGAACTACAACAAGTTAAGGAAATATTCCGAAGTGATGATATTCACGGGGTTATAGTGACCGACAATGAAGTCGCACTGATGAATGTGATAGAGGTAGTGTTTCCATTAGCACACAATATGCTATGCACGTTCCATATATGGTGTAATTTGATAAATAGGTGCAAGCCAATAATTTGTCCACCCAAGAAAAAAGTATATGAAGAGATTAAGATTCTACCTAAACATGAACGAGCGGATGCAAAAGAGGAAGTTGAAAAATAATACGAAATAAATTACACTAAATGGGTTGCTTTCAATGGTGAATGGGAATCATTGTGTTGGTCTCTTACAGAGGAAGAATATCATCTAAATATTGCGGAGTTTATCGCCCATTGGGATACTCCTGATTACCCCGGTGTTGTATCGTATGTTCTTCTCCGATGGTTGGAACCACACAAAGAGAGGTTTGTTAATACCTATACCAACCAATATAAACACTTGGGAAATCAAGTGACAAATTTAGTAGAGTCGGCTCACCATCGGTTGAAGAAAAATATATTTAGATGTGTTGATAATTTCGTAACCGTGTGGAATGCTATGAAAAATTACTTCAAGCGCGATATTCATTGAATTAAAGAGAAGTTCCAAAAAAGCCATATATTCAAAATGACCGGAAAATATGCCGACCACCCATTGTTCAGGGGAATCCATTACAACTTGTTCTCGGCAATGTATGAAGTTGTTGATTATATAAGTCGAGTTGAGTGATAAGTGGGAAACCAAGAGGGATGAGGTGTGTGTATGTAACATGAAGAAGTCTATGAGACTCCCTTATCGCCATATGATAATCAACTACGAGCATGGCGTAATCCATTTAAGCAACATTGATCCATATTGGAAGCATCTAAGTTTTATCCCTCCTTCAAAGGGAGAAGAAGTCGGAGAGGAGTTTAGTGATAACAAAATGGGTAGAACCGTACTAGAGATGTATCATGGAATGAACAAGATCCAAAAACAAATATTTTTGGATGACATGAGGGAAATCATATATCCATAAACTTCATAGAATGTTTATGAACCGGAAAAAGGCAAACGCAAAGGTAGACCAAGCAAAAGAAAACTAAAAATCAACTAAGAGAATATGCAAAGGTGTTACGTAAGAAGAAAAGTGATAAAACCCCATTTACTAGAGATCCTTCAGGCCATGAGTATACCACGGCAATGTACTAGGAGCAAACCAAGAAACGGGGTAGGAGTATTGAGGAGAAAGGCGAAACAAGTAAGCGAGAATTGAAGGAAAAAGGACTAATGTGTCCATAACAACCAAGACAACCATCTTCCGATGACGTGAAGCTTAAGTATCCAATGTGCCCCATCCAACCATCTTCCATTGACGTGAAGCTTGAGGCTCCAAATAAAGACTATTTTAATGATTTACCTCTATACATTAGAGAATACGTTATATCCACCGACGACGTTCCTCCGGATGTTAATTGTGGTTTTCATGTTGTCAATCAAAAACTTGGGCCTTTCATCCAAGGTGCCAAGCTAAATGGCGGGTGTGCAATCACTCATATAAGGTAAAGGTTGTTGTCCAAATTAAAGGAGAATCCGGCCTTTTACAAAACAATGTTGTATGGGGAGGGTATTCTCAATGAGAAATTTTTTAGGTATCAACACCGTCTTCATGGGGGACATCCTATCACAAAGGATTATTGGATGAGCATGCCGATATGTGGACACTTAATTTCCGAGGCATTCAATTGTGTGGTTCATTGTTTCTTAAAATATGCTAGTTTCACCTTCACCCCGAAAACAACCGTATGTGTCGAGCAACTCAAACGAAGAATATGTGTGATGGCATTGATTAACAAAAACCACTTTATAGGCCTCCGGTTAAAACCCGATTGTCCATTACCTCCAACATGTGGAACCTCTTATTGGCCTGCATTTAATCCGGATAAAATGTTGGGTTGGTGTATCATGTATGAGCCTAACATGGAGATTTGGAATGCATTTAAGAAGTTAGAAGAAATTGTACATGAAGGTCAAATTTCACTTGAGGATGATTAAATGACACATGTAATGGAACTAACTATGCTTATGAATGGAGTACTATGTTTTTTGAAGAGTGGAATTAATTATTGAGTAAATGTTAGTGTTTTATGGAGTTGGCAGATAATAGTTCGGTTAGATTCTTAAATATCTTAGGTAGTCGAACACTCAGTTTGGTTACGTCGATGAATATTACCAGGTTGCCGAACTATAGTCAAATCCTAACATATAAACTGCTGAATTTGACATTGAAGTTCAGTTAAGAAATGAAATTATAAGACAAAGCCGAACTGTACGAGACAAAAGTTTGGTTAGGAAACAAAAACTTGCGATCTAACCGAACCCAAAGTTCGGTTGCAAGATAAATACATGAGGTAACCGAACTTTTTTGCGAAGGCTCACAGACAAACTGAACATATATGTGATACAAAACACACTCCAAAACAAAACTAAGAGTTGGTTTATTTGATTTTTACATCAAGAGATTGACTTTTCCAACATATGCAAGCTCAAAAAATTTAGTCTCCAGAGACGATTCCGGTTAGGAAACAAAAACTTGCGATCTAACCGAACCCAAAGTTCGGTTGCAAGATAAATACATGAGGTAACCGATTTTTTTTGTGAAGGCTCACAGACAAACTAAACATATATGTGATACAAAACACACTCCAAAACAAACTTAAGAGTTTGTTTATGTGATTTCTACATCAAGAGAATGAGTTTTCCAACATGTGCAAACTCAAAACATTTAGTATCCAGACAAGATTCCGGTTACCTAAGAAATTATGCTCTGGTAACCGAACTAATATCTTCAGCCTTTATGATGAAGGATTTGTTCGGTAACCAGTGAAATTGTTGCGAGATTACCGAAATCAATCTTCGGCAATATGGTAGGATTTAGCAGGTCACCGAAAATGCAGTTCGGTTAGCTGTGTAAAAATTGCAGGTTACCGAAAAACATACTGTATTCAACATTTCAGCCTTATAAAATTGAAAACACAAACCCAATTAAAATTGAAAACATACTCTAAAACAAATATAAAAATGTTATATATACCAAACTACGAAATCCTCAAGTAATTGTTTAAAACACACAAACATACCAAATTAAAGCATACGAAATCCATAACCAAGATGTTTTTTGAAACTAAAATCATACGAAATCACGAACGACCACTTTTACGACTCCTCTTACCACCTCCTTGTTTTCCATGAGTTTTAGGTCGAACTTCCTCATCACTTGTGGTATCATCTCTTCGACCGGTTTCCTCCACAGCGCGAATTGAACCTTCTCCTTATTGTCGACCCCTTTTACCACCTCGTTGTTTACCACGAGTTTTAGGTCGAACCTCCTCATCACTAGGGGTTTCACCTCCTCCACCACGTGACTCGAACCTTCACCTTGTTGTCGACCCATCTTCAGTTGCTTAGTCCTACTTGGCTTCATCATTCTTTTAGTTATAAGACCATCCCACTCCTTGTAGTAGAAAGTTTGTTCGTTAGTCAACATCGGCTCTCCACTTTTGATTTTAACCATCCACTTCTTCAACAATTTCGAACCCTTCAACACCTAATTCCAATTTTTAGCATATGTAAATATATTTTCAATACTTTTAAACAACCCCAAAGGTATAAGACAAAGAAATTTTCTTACCACATTATCCCATAACCTTTTTGCCTATTCTCCAAAAATAGGCATATCCTTCTGAGCTCGCTTAGCCTCCCTCTCCTTTGCCTTCGCCTTATCAGTCCTAGCTTGTTGTTCTCTATTTATCACAAAAGGATGACTAATTACTTGATAAAACTCCGTATAATCTTCTTCGCATGCATTTACATCTTCATCACAAGGTACACAATCACCTCTTGGTAAGTAGTACCTATTAAGATCATTCCAATGTCCTAATGTAGGAGTTGGTTCATGTTTTGGAACAAAATATTTCTCGGTGTTCTTTGTTCCTTCAACCAACAAATTGAAATTTTCATTCTCCACGTCGGGATCCATTTGGACACAAGAAATTTGTCTTAGTATTCTCCTTGGATTACATATTACGTAGCTGTTAGGATACCAAATTGGTCCATAGTAGGCCGTGACGGTAAAGAAACCATTTAGATCATCTTCATCTACAGGTAAATCATTGGGTACGACGTATGGGTGAAATAACACATCGTTCACCGTATGTTTATCCAATTTCTCCCTCAATGAAGTCAACTGCTCTTATTTAGACTTTTTTCGTGCGTCCAAAAACAACCATTTTCCTACTGTTGGTTCGTCATAGGGATAAGGTTTTTTTTCCTTAGCCAATCCCAATGAAGGGAAGTGGTCGTAAATCCAAACCTATGCGAAAATACGAAAATATTAACCACATTCATGAAAATTGAATTGGAAGGAGAAAAATTTAGCGGATAATTTGCTAATTAACAATGTAGAAGGTCACCTGAACAAGAGTTAAGTAGCCTCCAATTTGATTCGTCTTAACCCCTCGACCCTTTGATCATTTCTCCCAGAACAAAAGCAAGCACCCCAGTGACCCAAGAGTATTTGTTGATGTCATCGAGATGCTCCAAAAGCTGTAGATAATGTGCATCCACCATATTTCCATAAGTGTCGGGGAAAATAACAGTTCCTAGCCGATATAACCAATAAGCGGTGACATGATGCCTAAGGGTCTCCCTGTCCATCACCAACTTTCCTTTCCGCACCTTCTTTTTTGTCCCTCCAAATGCTGCCTTCAACTTTACCAACTTGAATTTCTTCAGTTTTTTCTTCAATGCTCTATTTGCTTCATATGCATTATACTCATCGCCACGTTTAGGGGACCTTACAGAACGTCTAAACTCACATTGAGTCTTTCTTGCATCCCATCCAAGACATTTTAGAGATAATTCTTCAAGAGATTCATAACTCATCGAGGGATTATAGCCTTCTCAAAGACATTTACCTTCCACTGGTAAGCCGGTGATATGGTGGCAACCATCGGGAGTAATTCCTATCTCGCCAAATGGAAGATGCATTGTATATGTCTCGGGATAATGCCTCTCGAGAAATGCGGATACGGCAACATCGTCAAATTTCACATGTGCGTGCTCAATATCTCTCCATAACACACATTCTTTAACCTTCGCTACAAGTTTGTCACACTCCAAAGAAAGATCCCATTTGGGATCCTTTTGACATTGAATAAGACAAACTGCATCATTATGATCCTACGAAAATAATATAACACTATTAATACTTGATGAAACATGTCCTAAAAAAATAAATTTGTTAGCTAAGGGTTAACTTAAACAATACCGTTGTCGCATAGATCTTCGCAGCCTATGAGTTTTTGAAGTCAAACAATGTTTCCCCTCTATCTTTTGGAGTACCATAAGTTGGGTTCACTGGTGATAAACACAAATTAGCAGGGGGGATGTGTGAGTATCTAACACTAGGCGGCTTCGGCTTCTTTTTCTCTTTAACGGGAACAATTTCTTGCTCTCCCTCCTATTCCTCCTCTCCGTCCTCTTCCTATTTTTCCTCCTCTGTGTCCTCTTCCTCCTCATCCAAGCCTTCCTATTGTCCTTCTCCTTATTTTCCATGTCCTAGTTCTTCTTCCTCTATATTTTCAACGTGTTATCTTTGTTGTTCATCATTTATTTCCTTGGTATTCATTTCCTTTCCCTTCTTCATCATCATTCTCTTCTTCAATAACATTATCAATTATATTCTACATCACCTCTTGATTGACATCTTGGATTAGCTTATAAACATTCTCTTGGTTCACTTCCGGTAACGATGCCTCTCCATGTTTAGCATTTTTGGCACCATGGTTTCGGAAATCTAAATGTTTTTCTCCACGAGGGGGTGGGAGTTTTCAAATCCTCATCTAGGTGTAGTTTCAATCTTTTTCCTTTGTTCCTAAAGAACAAAAACCAAAGTATTAGCTAAACATAAGATAGTACTGTGTTATCAAATCAAATAAAACTAAAGAATGAAGTAAACACAACATCTAGAGTTAACAAACTATAGTTCGGTTACCTGATAAAAATAGAGACGTAATAGAACTAAACATTTCGAAAGTTCGGTTAGAAAAAAAATTATCGACCAAACCGAACTCATTCTTTCAAAGGAAACACTGAGTTCGGTTAGGAAAGTCTTTGCGAGCACACCGAACTATGTAGTTCGGTCACCCGATAGTAGTCGGCTTAACCGAACTGTTTTTATTTTTGAAAGTTCGGTTAGCAAAATCTAGGGTTATACAAAAATCTCCTAACTGAAATATACACTGTAACTACCATTTTCAATGAGTTTTCATGATTTATAATTGATTTCTTCAACAAATAACGAATTCAAAAGAATGAGTATGAAGGAAATTACATGAGGATTCGCATTTCACTTGAATCAGACTTCTTGGTTGTTGTTGGATGATTGATTTTGCCTCTGAACGGTGGTTCAAGTTGTTTATGAATTAGCAATTGTTTTAGGAGATTCACTATATGTGGGAGTCCCAGACTCAATCCTGGAAGCCTGGATGTTTTCTTGGTACGCATTGCTTATAAAGATTGATTAATCGACGATGAATTTTTTTCGAATCGACAATTAACGTCGATGTCTACGAAGAAGAAGAAGAAGAGGAATACAAGAGGAGAAGATGAAGAGGAGGAAAATAAAAATAATCAGTTTTGAAACTGATTTAAGTTTTAATTAGTGGGTTAGATTAGTGGGTAGTGGATTAGCTTAGTGGGTTATCAGATTAGTTATAACCTTAATTAGAATAAGGGCAGATTAGTCTTCCCTAATCTTTTAGGACACCCCTTATAATGTTGGGTAGACATTCTATCACAAAGTAGTCCCCCACCTTTTTTGAGTAGTCCCAAAAAAATCGTTCTTTCTGTGGACACCTAAGATGTGACCTCATTCCTGGTCTTTCTGCTAATGGGTTAAAAGACCTCGACAATGTTTCCGACTTTCCTTGGCCAACCACAGAGATGACACAGTTACTGCGTCTGTTCCTCTTACTTGTTCCTCTTACAGAAGTCTAAAAAAAAGTATAAAAGGAGGAAAATCAAACCAAATTCAGCATGACCCATAATGGAGATTTTTTCCCAAACACTACAAAAGAATGTAAAAGATGGATGCAACAAAGGGAAATAGTCTATGAAAACATGCCCATAAGGAATAACATTGTCTTCAGATGCAAGATGCAACAATGCAGCTTTGTCATTTGGGATGAAATAGCTAAAGAGTTTGAGGAAATTTTTACAGAACCAAAATATACATAAAACAAGGTAAAATTATAAAGGCCCCAAGGGCTCCTCAAAAGAAAGATGTGTGCATCTTGGGGCTCCTCAAAAGAAAGATGTCTCTGTTGTCTGGTCTATCATCTATGCAATCTAATTGACCATGGAGAACAAATGGAAATAAAACTAAACACAGTCCGTTCCACCTGGTAATATCCCTTCCACCTAGTAACGGTTCAAGTAGGTTCTACGTCTGAACCAGTTGTAGTATGGGAGCTTCTGAATGGGTTCCATTGCAGCGATCGCGACTTCCTTATCAAAGATAAATCGATTGGCGACACGTTTTACAGTACTTGCATCAACAACATCAATCCTCGCCATCAGTTCAGCAAACGGGATTCTTCTACCATATGTAAGTAGCTGACGTCCAATATCTTCAGCAACTGGACTTGTTCCATCAATGTGAAGTAAAAGAGTAGATTTCAACTGATTGCGCGCACGAGTGACATCCGCTTCTGAGACTCTGTGAGATAACTTGCTCATTTCATACATAATGGCGAAGGCTAAATCATCCAAGAAATCAGGCTTTCAAGTAGCATAAACACCAAATAGACCAGTGTCCTTTTAGTTGGTATTGAAGGCCATCATGTTCTCGGCTATGTCATCGATGCCAACCCTCTGTGCAAGCTATGAACCCATGTGCTTCCCCCCCCCCTGCACTCTTATTACAGGAACCCAGCATGGACTGCATGACCATCAAGGCAACAGAATCCGGGTCTGTCCAAGATGCTTCACTGAATGCTACTGCGAAATGTGCAAGAGGAACATCGTCATCAATTATCCTAACCTCAGAACCACCAGTTGAGCAGTAGTTGTAGAATCGGTTGACAACTTTGTGAAATGCTTCTTTACTTGATTGACAATATCCTCATGCTTCACATTCCCAGCAGCTGCAATAACCATTCTGGGAGCTGTGTAGTGATCCTTAATGTAACTTTCAAGATGTTTTTTCGTAATAGCCTTAACATTGGCAGCAGGTCCAATAATGGTTCTACCCAGTAGAGAGTACTGGTATGCTGTCGCATGTAAATGGTCAAATACTAATTCTTGAGCCTGGATATAAACGTCTTCCATCTCTAGCAGAATGCATTTACATTCCCGGGTAATACGATCCTCAGAGAACCAAAAATTTTGTAAAATATCAGCCAAAATAGCTACCGCATCATCCACATTTTTACCCAACATCTTAGTATAATAAGTTTGTTGTTCCCTAGATGTATATGAATTATAATACCCTCCCATATTTTCAATCCCTTCTTCCAGAGCCCTAATAGATCTATTCTCAGTTCCTTTAAACATCATGTGTTCAAGAAAATGTGCAGTACCATGAGTTTCATCACATTCATACCTACTACCAGAATCCACCCAAACACCAACAGTAGCTGTACTTGCAGCTAGATCCGATTTAGTAACAATCCTCAACTCATTCTCTAATGTCGTAACCCTAGTCTCAGGTGTAGATAATATTTTTGAATGATCATATATAACTGGATGAGGAGAGTTATACTGAATAAACCTAGAATCTGAGTTTTCTAGTTTCTTGATTTTTGATTTAACTTCTTCAGCTAAACGATCATAGAACATAACATTTGGGGTCGACGGTTTACCTATGTTAGGGTTCTAGACCACAACACAAGGAGAAAAACACTTAGTAGCGAAGAACCCTAGGATAAAACCCTTTTTCTTTGGGGTTAGCAACCTTGTAAGAAATAAACGAATTGAAAGAACTGAATTGTATTCATTAACTGTCCCTTTACCGGTTTAGGGTTGAGCTGTATATAGATGAAATAACTTGACAGGTAAGAAAACTAACTAAGGAAACTTGTAAAACTAGGAAACTAGACTCCAAGTACGTAAACAAATAAAAGACTTAGCTAATCAAATATGGGTAAATATGGAAAAAAGGAGTTGGTACTGCAACATCCCACCCTCCTTAAAACAATGCTTGTCCTCAAGCACCGAGCTATGGAAAACGTGCAACGAGATCATAAGCATCTTCCCATGTTGCATCAGTATTTGGATGTCTTTTCCACTTGAACAACCATTTTGTAGCAGCTCGGTTTCCCTTTTTGTACATCTGCCTGTCCAAAATCTCCTTTGGTTCCCACTTATCATAATCAATAATGGTAGGCAATGTAGTCTCAATAGCAGCAGTGGAGCCTAGCTTCAATTTCAGATGAGAAACATGGAATACATGATGTATCCGGCTAGTGGTAGGCAGATCCAATTTATAAACGACAGTCCCAATCTTCTCTAGAACTTTAAAAGGTCCATAAAAACGGGGTGAGAGCTTGAAAAAAGACTGGTTAGCCACAGTTATTTGCCTGTAAGGTTGCAGTCGAAGATAAACAAAATCATTAACCTCAAACTGTCTTTCAGTTCGATGAGAGTCAGCATATTTCTTCATTCGATCTTGTGCATCAGACAAATGCGACCTGAGTAGCTTCAAGGTGTGATCTCGGGCGCGTAAATTCAAATCCACATCATTCACAGGGGTAGAACCAGGTAAATAAGCTGAAATTGATGGGGGACGGGGGGACGGCTATAAAGAGCTTCATATGGCGTCATCTTAATAGCAGAGTGGTAGCTTGTGTTATACCACCATTCAGCCCAAGCTAAGCATTTGAACCAATCTTTAGGTTTCATTCCTGCGAAACAACGAAGATAACATTCCAATGTGCGATTTGTAACCTCTGTTTGACCATCACTTTGAGGATGATAAGCTGAATTTTTGCAGAGTTGAGTTCCTTGCATTGCGAAATAAGCTTCCCAGAAATTGCTCATAAAAATAGGATCCATGTCACTGACAATGGTTTTAGGCATGCCATGAAGGCGGACTACTTCACGCACAAAGATATCAGCTATGGAACTTGCAGAATAAGGATGAGATAATGCAACAAAGTGTGCATATTTTTTCAAACGATCCACAATCACCAATATAGAAGTTTTACCATGTGAAGAAGGGAATCCGTCGACGAAATCCATAGATATGTCACTCCAAACATTAGAAGGAATTGTGAGAGGACTTAAAAGACCAGGAGGAGCCACCACTTATGTCTCGTTACGCTGACAAGTCTCACATTGTAAAATATAATCCTTAACCGAATGTTTCATGCCAGACTAATGAAAATTCTGCTGCAGTCTCTTTAAAGTTCTTAAATAACTTGAATGGCCACCTAATGGAGTGGAATGAAAATCATGTAGAATCTTTTTACACCATTCTGAAGAAGAAACAACTACAATTTGTCCCTTATAACGTAGCACGCCATTCAAGTAAGAATAATGCGTTTAGCATAAGGATTGAGTTCCAACTGAACAATTAATGCACGTAGGATTGGATCATTATGACATTCTACAATGATGTCATCAACGCCGGCGAAAATGGGTGCAGTTATGGCCAACAGTTGTGGATTGACAAGACGAGATAAAGCATCTGCAGCTTTGTTGGATGAACCACTATGGTAAATTATCTCATAATCATATCCCAACAGTTTTGAAACCCATTTCTGTTGTTCAATAGAAGAAAGACGCTGCTCCAAAAAAAAAAATTCAAACTCCTATGATCGGTATAAATCTTGAAATGTCTACCAAGAAGATATGGTCTCCATTTATTTACTGCAGAAACAATAGCAAGCATTTCTTTGTCATAAACAGATAAATTGAGATTCTTACCAGATAAAGGTTTGTTGTAAAAAGCTACAGGTCGAGAAGATTGCATTAATACAGCACCAATACCACCACCAGAAGCATCACACTCTAGATAGAATTCTTTTGAAAAATCAGGCAGTATAAGAACAGGTGTAGTAGTTAAGGTATGTTGCAATGATTTGAAAGCAGCAGTTGCGCCTTCTGTCCACTGAAATGCATCTTTCTTAAGAAGCTGAGTTAAAGGAGCACTAATCTTGCCAAAATCCTTCTCAAATTTTCTATAATATCCGGCCAAACCTAGAAAAACTCGAAGTTCTTTGACTGTTGAAGGAACCTTCCAAGAAAGAATGCATTGTATCTTCTCAGGTTCAACCAAAACCCCATTCGAGGAAATGACATGGCCAAGGTAACTAACAGACTTTTGAGAAAAAGTACACTTTGATTCCTTAACAAATAATTTATGTTGGCGCAAAATGTCAAACACCATCTTTAGATGTTGAATATGAGTATCATAATCCTTGCTATATATTAGAATATCATCGAAGAAAACCAACACAAACTTGCGTAAATAAGACCCGAAGATATCATTCATTAAACTCTGAAATGTTGCTGGTGCATTGGCCAATCCAAAAGGCATGACCAAAAATTCATAGTGACCATCATGTGTACGGAATGCCATTTTTGAAATATCTTCTGCATGCACAAGAATTTGATAATAGCCCGATCTTAAATCCAACTTTGTAAAAAAATATGCACCATGTAATTCATCCAATAACTCATCCACTACCGGAATTGGAAAACGATCTTTGATAGTTATCTTATTAAGAGCACGGTAGTCTACACACATTCTCCAGGAACCATCTTTCTTCCGAACCATAAGAATTGGTGAAGAAAAAAGACTTGAACTAGGTCTTATAAACCCTGCTTGTTGCAATTCAGCTACAATCTTCTCAATTTCATCCTTTTGAAGATGAGGATATCTGTATGGGCGAACATTCACAGGTCCAATTTCTGGTAGTAAAGAAATTTTATGGTCTTGAACACGCTCTGAAGGAAGTGAAGTTGGTGTAGAAAAAATATCACTGAAATCAGACAACAGTTGTTGAATTTCAGGAGACAATGATTGGGCAGCAGCAGAAGCATTTAATGCAACTAGTTCTAACAAGAATCCATAACTCTCAGTGGATAATAAACGTTGCATTGGATATACATCCATAATCATTACAAATGATTGAGTACCATTTAAGGTGATGACAGTGTCATTAATGCTGAATTGCATTGAAAATTTTCCGAAATCCCAATTAATTTCACCCAATGTTCTCAGCCATTGAATCCCCAAAACCGCATCACAACCACTAATATCTAATAAATGAAAATCAATACGAAAAAGTGTACCTTGCAGGTTGATATGGATACTGCAGGTTCCCTTTGTTTCATTATGACCACCATTACCCACAATGACACGTAAAGCATCAGTTGTAGAAGACACCAGAAAGCCACATTACTTATCTATGCTAGGATGTAAGAAATTATGTGTAGAACCTGAATCCAAAAGAATTGTGATCGGTCTTGATTTTACATAGCCAGTAACTCTCATTGTATTATGAAACGAAGAGTCCGATAATGAGTTAAAGGGAATAGAGGAATCTGTAGCAGGAAGGTCTTCAGAAGTTATCTGTTCATCTGTGATATCCTCAATTGCAACAACATCATCCGGAGAAGTGGAATCCATCTCCATAAGTAAAAAATTGGGCTTATTAGGGAAAACATGACCAGACCTAAAAGGAGCATCACAATTGAAACAAATTCCTTTCTCTCGTTTTTCTTTCATCTCTTCCCAAGACAACTTCTTATACCCTGGAGGAAGTGAAAACTGCTTAATTGGAGGTGCAGAAGCTGAAACGTCACTACGAAATGGAGGTGGATGGTAAGGTTGACGAACTGAAGTTCTATTAACTGTTGAATATGCCTCCTCTTGATGAATAGCCTTAGTAAAAGCCTCATTTAAAGTTTGAGGTGCAAGCAACTTAACAACACTACCAATATGAGGTTTGAGAGAACGAATGAAACAACTGATCAAGTAATCTTCTGGAAAATCAACAAAATTCAAAAGTCTCTCAAAAGCTGGTATATGTTCTCGAACTGTACCAACCTGATTAATTGTGCTAACAGCCAAACGAGCATCAACAAACTTTTCTGGTGCAAAACGGGCACGAAGATGAGCATAAAATTCTAACCAAGTAACAATGGTAGTTTTAGTTTGTTTCCATCTGTACCACACATTAGCATCCCCTTTAAGACTAGAAGCAGCAATAGTGATGCGAAGAGTATCATCAGCTTGATGCACGCTGAAATATTTATCAACATTAAAAATCCATCCGTCCGGGTCATCTCCATCAAAAGTGGGGAACTTAAGGTTGATTGTGTTGGCTCTGGCAGGGTTTGGTTGACCACCAGGTGGAGGCGGAGTTGGAGGTGGAGGAGCACCATGACCATTATTTTGATTCAAGTAAGGTAAATAATCTGCAAAAACCGAACGAAGGGAAGCAACGAGTTGGGTATTGATAGTGGTGGTAGTTTGAGTCAGTTGAGCGGTAAGAGCAGTGGTGAGAGATGTTGTGAGGACTGTGGTATTGTCTTTGAGTTCCTGCTTACGAGTCTCACGTTCTTCCTCCCTTTGCTGACGCTTTGCAACCTCCTTAGTCTTGTTGCTCTCTTGTTCATCAAGCTTCTGTTGTGCCATGGATTTGATAAAATCATCAATTGTTTTAGCTAGGCTAGTCATGCTGTCGTTTATGGATTTAAGGTTGTCTGTATAATCATGACCCATTATGCTAAAAAAAAAATTGGTTGAAAAATTGATTGTGAATCAACCTGCTCTGATCCAGGTGTTAGGGTTCTAGACCAAAACACAAGGAGAAAAGCACTTAGTAGCGAAGAACCCTAGGATAAAACCCTTTTTCTTTGGGGTTAGCAACCTCGGAAGCAATAAACGAATTGAAAGAACTGAATTGTATTCATTAACTGTCCCTTTACCGGTTTAGGGTTGAGCTATATATAGCTGAAATAACTTGACAGGTAAGAAAACTAACTAAGGAAACTTGTAAAACTAGGAAACTAGACTCCAAGTACGTAAACAAATAAAAGACTTAGCTAATCAAATAAACGTAAATATGGAAAAGAGGAGTTGGTACTGCAACAACCTGATAGGATTGAAGCTGATGTTGACAAACATCTAGTAGGTTGGATACTACGAGCTGATGATGATGATGATGAGAATAGCTTTCTAGATGATCTTCTGATTAGGTTTAGGGTTTGGTTAGTCGCCATGGCTAGTGTGTTTCCTCCGAGAGAGGAAATCCTTTCTTTTTCGTGTGTGTTTCTTTTTTTACCGGGTGATCTTGCTAAATTATGGAGTTTTATTCCGAGGAAAGTAGAAGATCTAACGGTCCTTAAGCTCCTGACATGATGCAGATGAGTATACATCCAACGGTCGTGATGGACCAAAGGTTTAAGACGACTTTTATAAGGGTTTGGGTTTCGTTTGTATAAGCTGAGACTGAGACAAAACGAAGGTGACTAGGAGATTTTTGTGTGCGCGGTAGCAGACTCTTGCTAAACCCCCTGCTAAACCCTAGTTTCTCATCAATCTAAAGGAGAAACTAGGGTTCCGGAAAGCTTGCGCAAATCAGGTATTTCTCTTTCGCGAATTCTGATTCTCCATCAAAAGATTAATCTATTTTGCTCAATTTTTGATGTCGGGATTGGTCTTTTATGTTTTGTTAACGCCGTGAGTAAAGGAATTGTTGTCTTATAAAATTGTCTTCGTGGAACCGCTTGGGTACAGATGGAATGTAGTTTAGTTGTAAGGAATCCATTTTAGGGTAAAAAATGGTGTTATGTGTAAAGCGTCAGTAAGGTGTTTTTTAATTCTTGGTAATGTTGAAATTCTGGCAATTCATTATCTTGGGGGATGCAGGAGACTAGGAAAGCTTAGGTTTGAAAGTTTGAAACCCTTGTCTTTCTTTGCTGTGTGGCGAAGGAATTGTTGTCTTAGGAGTATCCTTTTTGGTGTAATCACATCTTGCTAGTCCTAAGTTGAATTATAATAATCAAATTCAACTTAGGTTTTGATTATTCAGCTGTCAGATATTCTAATTGTAATGTTAAAAGAGAACAGGGTCCATCTGGGTTCGTTGTTTGGGAAGAAAATAAAGGCAGTCCTCAATATAGACAGTTAATACCTGTGAAACCAGAGAACTGTAATCAGTGAATAACCTTCTGTTCCTGTTTGTGTTTGTGTAGAATCATACTCAGCTGTTTGTTGCTAGAGAGTGGAAGCAGTAAAAGAATGGAGTTTTGTCCAACTTGTGGGAATATGTTAAAGTTTGATCCTTCAAGTGTTGGATTTAAAGCTAGCCTTCGTTGCCCTACTTGTCCCTATGTTGCACAAATAGAGCCCCAGGTAAAACCGTACACTCTAAAACTTCATCAATTTCTCCCTCTGTAACAGTTTATTTTCTGGAATTTTTCATATTCTTTTTATGCTTAAAATATAACAGGTAAAGCTCAAGAAAAGACAACCTCTAGTGAAGAAACAGATTGAACCTATTTTCAGTGGTGCACATGCTATGGCGGTGGCCCCCAAAACACAAGGTATAATCCTCTTCCTTTCCTTTATCTGTAATTGGGTTTTATTTTTTGTAGTAGTCTGGGTTTCAGTTTTGCCTGCTATAAGTTATCAATTGGTTTGCATTCAGATTCGCAGTTCACATGGTAATTGGTTCACGCATTTGGTTTCACAGTTCACATATTAATGGATTCAGATACTTGGTTTCACGTTTACGCAGAGTGTTAGTGCCCAACTATGTACAATATAATTGTATACTTCGGATGAACATAACAATATAGTCTCTTAAGTCCAATTTAATTTATACTTTTTTCACGACAGTAGTATTAGTACTAGTTATGTTGATAAAATATGGGGAAAGCAAAGAAAATTGGTTTTGGGGATTCTAGTGATTTGTTCTATCAAAAAGAATTATTCAGTGATATCAAACCTAAAATGGTGAAAATTGTTTGGGATATAATCCCCTTAGGCCCTTACCAATTAATGTGTTTCTCCATAAGGGTACTAATATTACTGGCCATCCAATAGATCTGGTATAGGATATGAGAAAAATACACCCATTAGGCTTGGAAAATCAGTAAACAGGAGTATGAAGTTAGTTATACAATCACCTAGTATGTAAGCTAACATTCTATGTTATTGAGGAATCCAGTCACTTACGAGTCAAGGTAAACAGTAAATATCCTAACTTTGGAGTGTGGGGTACACTGGTCCTAAATACCTGTGTTGGATCTCAGCCTTTCTTTACCTTATTTTTCATCTTGTGCTGCTATTTGAGTTCAAATAGTAGGTTTGGTTGTTAAAAGGGAGGAGGAAACAGTTATGTCTTGATTCTGCATGTTTGTGAGGGGATTATGATAGGTCAACTTCCGGGTGTGAAGTGCTTTAACCTCAGTCTTAGATATCAGCTGGTGTCAGAGGTTTCACCTGATAATCATTTTGATGGGTTAAAGGCTTAGGCCAAATGAATTTTTTAGTGTTCCCATCGTTATTCTCTTTGATTTGTTCAAGTAACCTGTTGTTATTTTTGCTTGAATTGTTATACTTGTTGTTTGATTGTGTTGGGTATAAGTGGGTGTGTTGTGAAGAGTCTCCATGTTACCTCATGTGACACTTAAATGAAGTTAGACGTAGTTATAGATAATAATTGTATAAATATATCTTTTTAAGATGTTCATCTGAAATTTGAAATAGTTAAAAAAGAAATCAATGGATACTGGAACCTGTGAAAATTTGATGAGATGAAGCTTCTTTTTCATTTGTAATAATTTCATTGATATGTAGGAAAAACTTTCCTTTTCCTGTAATTGCATTGTCTTATACACTGAAAACAAGACCCAAGCTACTTTAACTCTTCTCATGCCCCCTCTGAGATGCCTATTAACATGTTGAAATATATTTTACTACACCAAATGCTCATTTGTCTCGTCAAAATTGGGTTGCTCCCAATTTAAACCGGTCAACATTATTTTTGCTTGTCGATTTTTCTCTTGATTACATCTAACTTATTTCGTTTATACTTTTCTTGTTTGTTCTGTAAACTAGCACAATGTCCCAGTTGCATGCATGGGGAGGCCTATTTTCAGGAGTTTCAGACTCGGTCTGCTGATGAGCCCATGACAAGGTTTTATGAGTGCTGCAAGTGCTCAAGGCATTGGCGCGAAGACTGAACATTATTGGGTCGATGGGAATTGTTGATTTGGTGTGGCGGCACTTCGCCCCGCTCCTGTGGCCCAGATGTATTGGAACATTCTTAAAAAAAATTCATGACAGGAAAGTTTCACTCATTGATATCAAATCAATAGGTTTTTTCTATTTTCTACCCATGTTTTTCCAATTTCCCGTCCTTATTAATTCTCATCTCCAATTATCCCAAGTACCACCTATATGAATTCCCATATATCCTAAATACTGACTTTTGACTTTATATTTGCACCCATCAACTAGGACCATGCAACTAAACAGTAAACACTTTTTCTTGTCCATCGACCACCTTTTTCTACTCCACCACTACCCGCCACCATCACTAAGTCTTCTAATTTTGTCTCTTTTATTCTCATCTTCTAATTCCCCATTTTGTTATTAAAAGAGTAAATTAGTAATTATTCAATCAAACCCCAAACAAAAATAAAAGAGCACATTAGTAATTATTCAATCAAACCCCCAACTAGGGGTGGGACTTGGGTTGGTTAGGCGGGTTAGAAGTCTTGGCCGAGGCAGACTTGAGCTAGGAATTCTTTGTCCAGATTGCCCATCGAACTCGTGGAATTTATTGAGGTGTTGCCCAAGTCCGCCCAAGTTATGTTCCTCGGGTTCCCCGGGTTCGTCGGGTTGACCCAAGTTCTACTAGACATACAAGTTTGTTAATGTGATAATAATAAATTTAGTAATAATAAGATTTAATTCTTCTATTTATTTTAAATTTCCAAATAACTGAAGATTATTTACAATAATATAAACTCTTTTCATATCGAATGATTAATGAGATAGATATAATTTATATTTGCACTAATAGATTTGAAGATAATATCTAAAATTCCTCTAAATAGATGATAACACTAATTATAAAAAATGTCTTATATATAGATTTTCGAGTTGGGCGGGTTGTTTGGTTTAGAAATATTTGTTCCCATGCTTGCCCAAAGTTTTGAAATATGTTGCCCAAGTCCGCCCAATGTTCGGGTTGGGCATGGGTTGGGTGGATTGACCCAACCCAAGTCCCACCCCTACCCCCAACAAAAGTAAACGGTAAACCTAGTTTTTAAATTTTTGATCTGTGATTGTATACAACAACATACCGTAAGAGTACAATCCCGAGAAATCCGACAAGAAAAAGAGAAGGATTATCGGAGTAAGACAAATACAAGTATGAATTAAATTCCAACCATTTAGTTTGTTTTTCTTCTTTAGAAAGAAATGCTCCCAAAATAGGGGTGATTTGCTCAAATCTCTTGTAACTGGTGATGAAGCTTCCGTCGTTAAAAAGACCATCGACGAAGATTTCGTCGCCGGATAAGTTGATGATGAAGATTCCGACGAAGAATTCGCTGGAGACAACAAAGATGGAGATTTCGTCGTTGGAGAGCATCACTATTGATCTTATAACCCAACTCAATAACCAAGAATCGTCATTAAAGCGAAGATAAACCTCAAAAGAGTATATAAAACCACCAAAACGTTGTAGATAAGTTGAAAACATACTAAAAAACTAAACTAGTCTACTAACTAACCTAGAAAGCAAGAAATAATGAAGAAATCTGCTCAGATGAGGAGAGAGGTTTTTTTTTTTGTTATCACTCTTACAAATGGGTACATGGTTCACCAAGAAAACTTGAATTATATGCCAACACAATAATGCAACGTATACCGGAAAAAAATCCCGTCGTTTTTCCCAGGTGAAACAAAAATTTGGTGGGCCCCACCACTAAATTAGTCCTCTGTTAATCTCCGACGGGGCCCACCAAAAGTTTTGTTTCACCCGAGAAAAACGACGGGATTTCTCCCGTAATACGTAGCATCACTCATGTCAACAGTGATCAAGCTCATGGTTGAGCGTGCAAATGCTTATAATGATTTTTTTAGGCGATGACTAAATACAACCCTCGTTTGGGTTAAATACAACCGGGTCCACTTTTGGAAATAATTTAAATATTAACTAAATACAACCCGAGAGTAATCAGTTAAAATTTTGACCTAAATATGTATAAGGGAGTTTTTATCACCGAAATACAAGATATCACAGTTGGAAGTGGTTAATTTCAATGGCATCCATATGTTATATTGCCTCCAAAGTTTGGTGGGGTTCTCTGATATCACAAAATATTTCATCTAGTCTGTGATTTTCCCATGTCATCTTCACCATTAACTCTGAAGTTAGATTTACAACAAGCTTTACATTTTCGTCAGGTCATGTTGTATTTGCAAATTTCTGATGACCGATAATCAAAGCCAATAAAAATAAACAAAAAATTCTCATATGAAAAACAATTCCCAGAATTTCAAAGATCAATTTATTTGATTAAAATCCTTAAATAACAATCAATGAATAATAATCGATCAATAATAAATTAAAATAATTCTCAACGGATGAACAAGAAAGAATAAAAGAAGATTTTAGCATGATGATTTGGGGGAGATGATGGAGATGATGGCGGAAATTTCTCTAATCCAAGATAAACATTTTCTGGTTTTATTGTAGAAAAATAAGAAATAGTAATTAGGATGGTATTTAGCTAATCACATATGGATATAGGGTAGTATTTAGTCAGGATTGTATTTAACCAAAATGAGGGTTGTATTTAGTCACTACCTTTTTTTAAACCTACACTAATTGTTAGAAATTCGCCATATTTGAAAAAGGTCTAGTTACTAACCTTTGTACCTTTTTTCATTCGAAGAATATTTACTTTCTAATGTTTCTGTTTTTCACTAAATGGGTTTTTCACAAAATCAATGTATTATCTTGTTAGATGTTTGATTCGGCGTATTAGGATTTTTTTTCCCTAATTTTCAATAAGGACATCTTCCATATTAATGGTTTAGGGGTTAATCTCTGATTAATTCGTTTATGTCTCGACAAATTAAAGGATTAAAGATGTAGGATTAATACGATTATCATGTATAATGAAACAAAAATCTAGGATTTACAACTTAATCATCTTTTAATGAAAGGTAAGGTGAATAATGAAGAAGGAGACAATTAAATAGGAAGCATGAGAAAACCATAGAGAAACGGACTAAAGAGCTATTACACGTGGGTATTTTATACCCACGGAATCATTAAATAGAATTTGGCTTATAAATTGTGGGATAGACTGGTCCCAAACTGATGTTGATAAGTTTCCTTCTTGACTCCCGTCTGCCGCATAGTTTGCCAGACCAGCTACTGCTTGATTCCCTTCTCTATAGTTGTGTTGTATTATGCAGTGAGGAATTTGTCGCATTCTTTGTTTTATTTCTATAATCATTTCTGCAACATACCACGGGGCTTCAAGTTCTTTTTTAATGAAACACATCAAATTTTCTGAGTCTGTTTCAAAGATAACTTTTGGCCATTGTCTCTCCATTGCCGTCCTTGAAGCTTGCATAATCGCCCACATTTCAGCTATTAGTGTCGCGTTTATACCTAGAGGTTGCGCTAGAGCTATCACAGTTTGAGCCGTCGAATCCCTGCAAATAAAACCTTCTCCTGCTATTCTCGGATGTCCTCTAGGAGCCCCATCTGTGTTGATCTTTAACCAATCATGTTCTGGTCTAATCCATCCTGCTAATATCGTTGTTGTTGCTCTAATATTAATTGGGGGGGCTCTGGCTAGTGTATCCCTAGGTAAAGTTGGGGGTAAAACTTTTTTTCCCCATTGGAACTCTTGTTGTTGTTGCAGGGTAAGTGCCAAGATTTTGTCTGGGGTTGTATGATGTTGTTTGAAACAAAATTTAATAGTATATCCCCAGGGTAACTTTCGGAGATGGTTCATAGGGGAAAAAAACAGAATTTAATAGTATATTGATTTTACAAATTGTGATGGGATGGAAAATAGGAAAAACCTAATCAATATATTGTTGGAAGTAAATCTTCTAATTCATGGCAAAAGAACAAAAAAAACTGCTATCTTTACCATAGAACAAGAGTTTTAAATCATAATCACTCGAAAATCACTGTATATAGTCTATCTTGTTATGCAACTGAATACGCACCCGTCCCAAAAAGGGGATCCAGTTTGTAATTGCATTGTATAACTGATGCACCAATTACCATCTAATCTATGACCCAGTTTATCATCTAATATTTGATATCAAATTCTTGGAGAAAAAAAATGACCTCGAAAATAATTCCTTAGAAAATAAACACTTCCTTTCGTCTATAATCCATATGTTACGTCACTTTCATTTTGAACCTGCGATGTTCTTAATTGTTACTTTGACAAATTAATTATTTTTGAATCCTTCCTACAACATGATACATAACATAAACATCCATACGGCTAATCCGGAGAAAGATTGTCAAGCTGAATAATACAAAACCGATAAATAGTTTTACATATACACTACATTAGTTATTAACGAACAAAAAACTTTTAAAAGAAAAAGAGAGTTGTTTTTTGAAGATGCCAACTCATAATAGATGCAAAGCTTAATACCCAGATCATTTGCATTCAACTAAATAGTGAAGACAACAGTGGCATTTTTAGTTGATTTCTTGTTTCAATCTTTTAGTGTCGGCAGAATAGGTCATCTTGTAATGTTAAGATGTTGAATCTAGACTGTAGTTGAAAATGAGAACAAACACACGACATTATTTACTTTCTTCTCATAGGTGAGTCCTCTCATCAAGCTATGCCATAGTGATTTTCATGCACTACTGTTAAATAACTTTATTGAGTCCATGTCAGTGATATGTTGTTAGATTTGTTAGAAAGAATAATGAACCTGAACATTATCCGTTATTACACCCCTAGATATCTCTAGGTAATAAAGTTGAGAACTATCAAAATAGGATATCACACACACAATGATTAGGGGAAATAGAGTCAGTGCAAGCTATTGGAAAATAACAGTACAACAATAATTGAAATTTTTTTCATTTTCTTAATGTTGTTATTCAGACTTCGAGACTTCTTCAATTTGCTAATAATCGAGGACAACTGTCACATATTGAAACTCTGATATATTTTTTTAAGAGGAGGGATCCATTGACAGTGGAAAATTTTACAATTGTAAATATCAATTGTAATATCCGTTATACTATATTACCTTCTTAATATTGTTACCCTGGATAGGGTTTCTATAACTTATATTTGTTCTCGATCTTATTTTCTTGTGTTATGATTTCAAGATCTGAATCTAGAATTGTTGTTTTATTATTAAGAGTTTTTCTCTTATAATTCCGTACTTCTCATGTGCTAGATTGGTTGGGCAAGTTATCTATGGGCTTTTGTAGCTCTCCATGGGACTTACGACAAAAGGAAAAAATGATAGACACCATACATCGCAACCATCCAAACCAACCATAAGAGGACCATTGTATACTCCTCATAAGCGTGGATATAAGCGTCCTTCACATCATCCAACTTATGATTAGCCTTGACACTGTCTGACTTAAAAGACGACGCATCAGCACAACATTTCGCGTGAGCAGGCTCCGAAACTTGGAAACTCTCTTCTTCACCACCTTCTTACTATTCTCATATATTAATAAGTTCATATGTGGTAAAATGAAGAGTTTCTGAAGGGTTTCACTTGTTAGTTAGCAGATCTGATGCTTTTTGCAATTGAAGGTAAAAAAGCGGGGGTCTAACAACCACACCAAATATTTCGCTTAGCAATCTATATGTACTAACTCCAATATACTTTTAAGAGAATCAACTAGACAATCAGAGTCAATCTTAAGAAAAGTATATCCAAAAGTTATATCTCTATTTCTCAATTCAATCTGCAATCAAAAAAATAGGAATTTTCGAGCCCAATTGAATATAAGATATAACTTGGACGGTATCAAAAACCAATATCCAAGTGTCAGTTAATTTAATGAACAACCAAATGTTAGTTTTGATCACTAACATTGACAAACAAGCTTGAGATAGAAACTCTTGCGAGTTCAACCAGTCAGTGTTCTAACAATCTCCCCCTTTGTCAATTTTAGTGACAAAACTATCAATACATATGGATTACAAAATAAATAAACTTTGTAGCTTCTCATCCAAATGCTTGATCTCCTTGGTTCTTCAACATTACTCGAAATCTTCGTCACTTCCAAGTACTCCAATGATTCCAAATGTGTTCATTTCCGCATAATTTTTGGTGAAGATCTATAGCTAAAACAATGACAAAAAAGTTGCTCTCAATTATTATTATACAGTGTCATAGTATAATTACACAACATCAAAGTTCAATTGTATCACAACTTTGACAAAAATACTATGGTGATATGTATCACTCCCCCTTAGTCAATACTTCATCTCACAATGAAAACTGTAACACCCCCTAAGCTAGCAACTGACTAATCCAATAAATTAACTAAATAATGAGGCACTAAAATCTAAAACATGCACTTAAGCATTCAATTAAGAAATGCGATATAGAACTTAACCAAAAGCTAACCCCGCTCAGAAATATATATACAAGATCTTCTCTCAAATGATACATATATAATAGGCATTTGGTTTTTAAAGTAAAATATACAACATAATAAATATAATAGAAGTTAATCAACTAGCGAAGTCAACCCTTGAAGCTTTCGTTGCGCAACTCTGATCTGTCACAGAAGCTGAAGTGGGAATAATTAACATTTAAACTTCTAAGTAATCATATGTAAGATTTGGAAAACAATACATGTTTTTCTGAAACATTAAACAGTGACTAAGTCACTGAAATAACCATACATGTATATGGACAAACTCCTTCTTCAAACAATGTATAATATGGTTGTAAATCCCTACCCGACAATTCACACCTAATAGATATGGACGCCACCAAGACCATGGTGACCAATACTCTAAACAATAAAAGCTGAATTAAAGTAGGTATAAATGTGAAGAAGCGTATCCTATATACCACAAGTGGAAATTCTCGTTTCCCATAACAATTCATATTGACAACGAAACAATACAAGCCCTTTCCAAATCGTGGAAAGATTCGCAGAATCAACAAGATTATCATAATGCATTTTAAACAAAGCATGGAATGCACGGACAAATAATGCATGAGTTTGTTAAGCATAAATTTTTATAAAAAAACAACAATAATGATTACAAAAGAGTCAAATGCATTCCCACACCTTTTTATGACAAGCCACGCCTACCTCGCGATCCACGATCCACTGGTTCATCCTTTGAATCGATCGTTGTTAATAATTAACTGTTAATCATACAAACACTCTAAGAGTTTAGCCAAAAGGCTCAAACAAGGCTCACACAAGTCTAACTAATGATTCTAAGTCCAAGTCCACTAAACCGTCCCACTAATCTAAAGCCCGGTCCAACAGTGTCAACTAACGGTCAAACGTAACGGTCAACGGGTCTCTAACAGTCAAAGGCCAAGTAACAGTCAATGTCAGTCAAAAGGTCAAAGTCAACGGTCTACTGAGTCAAATTGTTCAAGGTACACTGAGTCTTGTCTGGTCGAGTCTGGTCACTGAGTTAAACTAATTCAACTAAGTCAGATAATCTGATTCAGGTAAGAACAGAGTCAGTCAGACAACTGACTGGGATGACTAATAGGTCTAATTCTATTTCATGTTCACTTCAGTTGGAAATATTACATTCTCAACTTCCAATTTAACATCCCAACATCAAATTATTCATTCTTAAATAACTTCAAACTTCATTTACAAATACAAAACTAAGTTTACCTGCAATTGCAGCTTTTAGCAACATATTCCACTAAACTGAAACATCACCAGTTTCAGATTAACTACAACCAATATTCAATACCATCAATACTTGTAATTCAGTACAATCATCTACAACTGCAATTCCACTTCAACTGTGTTACTTCAATTATACATTCAAGTTATGTAAACTTCATAACTAATTCACAACCATAAGCTCGGTTACCTGAAATTGCAGTGGCAAGACCCAAGTGAACCGTTAGTGAATGCCATCACCCCATTCATCTCATACCCCGTTCATAGTTCAATAGTATCAACATCAAACTCATGAACTGCAATCCATACAATTAGCACTACTAACATTCATACTATTCACAAGAAATACACCAAGGGGAACATCATCAACTTATTCTTTATTTCGCCCTACCAGACTGTAATCTTTACAACCCCAACTACCAGCAACAAAACCTAAACATTCATCCACAACACCAATCTCTACTAACCATATCTATCTCAAACTTAAATCAATTACTTAACATAAATGTTCAACAATGAACTGAATAACTTTACTAATTAGCTTAGAGAAACATTTACCTCAATTGGTTTCATTCCAGCAAATTGAGATCAACTCCCTTTTCTTGCTTGACTCGATTCAACATGCTATCTTAAGACAACACAAACCCAGCAGTTCAGTTCAACATACAAACCCACCACTACCAAACATCTTCTCCACAAACCATGTTTATTCTTCTTAGCTACACAATTAAATTCTAATAGCTGCAGAACCATCACCATAACTAACTCACTTATTATCCAAACTTCTTCTCCAACCAGTTCTTGCAACCTAATTCATTCACCTAAAAATCAGCTAAGACAACACTATTACCATCCTCATCAACACAAATAACTTCAACACAACAATCATACTCAACTCAACCAAACTCTCTAGAGCAATCTCAACTCCATACAATCCACCTCCTATAACTTATAACTCACCTGCACTCCCAATTAATCCATAAAATCCTTAATTCTCTTCATGCAACAAATTTAATAAGAAACCCCAACTGTAGAAAACAATTACACAAACCCATTATTCTACATATGGTAAACCATTCATACATTCTATGAATCTTAAAAGAAAGTTGATCATAAGAAACCCCAAATTACCTTGCTCATCAATCTTTCTGAGTTTGTATCAGCAGATGAATAACTCCACTATCATCAATTGTTCTTGAATCTGATCTACCCTTCTCAAATGAACTTCACGACAATTCCCAGAGAACCCTAATTCTAATTCCAAAATCTTCATTAGAACAGAACAGAACCAAACCCTAACTTCAACAAACTTAACTTCAATTTGGGGAAGAACACATGAACCCTAATTATTCGAATCTTCTCTGAAGCTTGAGAATCAAACTCTAATTCATCTTCTTTGCCTTCAACACACAGAACCCCTCATTAATTACTTAAGTTCATCCTCAATTGTTCATAAATCTTCGATCAATTCCAAATCCCAGAAACCCTAACTTCATCAAAAGCGAATTACTCTTCATCTCTAAACCTAATTCATCCAATCAATCTATACCCAACTCCAATTTCTCAAATCCTAACTCAAACAACGATTCACAGAGAAAACCCTAGTTCTCTTTTCATAACAACACTCAAACTTCACCTTCTCGAGCTCAATCAACCACAACAACTTACCTTCTTCCTCAAATCAACAACTACAAGCTTTCTATGAACTAATCTCGAAATATTCAAGTGCAAATCACTGAAAATAAAACCGACATAAAGAAGGTGAAGAAGGACGGAGAAGAAGAAGGAAGAAGAAAAGAAAAGAAGAAAAATGAAATTCTTCTCGAGCGGTCCGAGGATAAGGTCGATCAAAATACTAATGGCACCCGAGAAACAGATAAGGGCAGCCAGGCGGTTTAGATTCAAAGTGACTATTTTTCCCTTCGTGCAAATCTGATGATATCTTCTTCACCCGGTATCCAAATGACACGTTCGAGTAGTCCATATCGCATAACTTTTCGAGATCTATCAAGTGGTGCTAGATTCGTATCTAAACCGTTGTTAGTTTATTTTTTATTAATTAACATTCGTATTAAACTAATCGAGTTATTAGTGGCTAAGACGTCTCTTGACTGGTCTAATAGCGTTGACGAGCTTGAGGGTCCTTACATTCTCCCCACCTTATAAAATTTTCGTCCTCGAAAATCGAACCATCCTTATGGTCTTTAAAACTCCCCACCTTAAAGAATACTCCCATCTCTTGTCTAAGCGCAAACAACATAAAAAAAATCATAACCTATATGTCTTTCTACAACTAAAATTTAAAATTTGTAGCTCTAGGTTCAACTACACTGATTTAGATTCTATCAAATAGGGAAATCTAAGTTTCTTACATGAAAATTTTCTACACTAATTTCTAAGTCAATAACTTACTGGTCTAAGTACTTTTAGAAGATATTCAATAATAAATTTTCTCATTAAAATTTGGGATCTATTAGTTTACTAATAGAAGCAAGTCTCCCTTCAATGTCTAGTGATACAAGAATGCAGTTGCCCTGTCTAGGTTTGCGATGCCTGACAATGCCTACTACCTAACAAGTATCACATGAACATATCAGAATTACCAACCTCACTATTCCCCAGTGCTGGATTAACTAAGTATTAATTTATTAAGATTAATTATTCTCTAAACTTTTATCGTAATTTGTGCAACTCAAAATTTTGCTTTGTAAAATATATAAATAGTTCACATCATATTAAGGAATTTAGTCATCAAAATTTATTTTATTTTATTCACAATAACTGTTATTTATTTATTTTAATGAAATCAAATTTTTAATTCCAAGTGAAACTAGATTATTCTAATTAAATAATTATAGATGTATTTGAGAATAACTTATTGTTATAACCATTATCCAAATATTACCATTATTATTTTCTTTTACATATTATTTTTAGTGTATCTATTCGTTTATTCCATTATGTGACTTGATATAAGTAATTAACCGCTAACAAATTTTCATAGTTGTTTGGTATTGATATTTTATTATTATTATTATAACATTTATTTCTTATTTCTTAAACGAATAAAAGTTAATGTAATTAATCATAATCCCAAGTTTAAGTTTATTATCAATATTAGATTTGATTTGATCTAACTTTATTTTCTTGAGTTTATATTATTGCTAAAATAATCCTTAAGTTGTATTATTAATAAAAGTTATATTTTGCTATTACTATCCAATAATTATTATTCAAATGACATTTACAATAACTCTAAATTTTATAGCAATGAGTAAAATATAATATTATTAATTACTTATCTTATCAAAAATTATTGTCTTAATTATATTATCATTTTCATTATCGTTTTATCACATTTTCTTATTTTATTACTAGCGTAACTAACATACAATCAAAATAATTATTTAGTAATGATACTTAGTTTAATTTTATTAAGCCCTAATCTTATAAATATAATTTTAATTTCATGAAAATATTGACATAACAGATTTTATTTATTCAGATTGAATCGGTAATATAGTATATCTTGTTACATATTGGCGCTAGTAATTTAATATGATTTAAATTTGGAGTCTGCATAACATTTTTAATATGTCTTAATAGCCTTTAGATTTTGGGTATTAATAATAAGTATCTATTTCACATGCAATTTTATTCTCCTTTAAGTTTAATTTTGTTCTAAGTATTCAAGTATTATAATATCACTTCATGTGCATAATTTGGTGATTTAGTGAATCATTTATTGGACTAAAGATAATCTAGGTATAAGAACGTTAACAAGTTTTAATCTTTATTTTATGCCTTATATGACCTCATGTTCTAAATCCTACAGAAGAAGTCTTGTTTATCTATATGGTTTAAATGCAAAACACAAAATTCTAATTTGTTATTAGTTAACTTTGCAAAACTTAATTATAGACAAGCACTAATAATTTTCTATAGCTATTTAATCCTAATTATTATTTTATCACTATATATCTGTAAATGAGATTTTAATTTAAGTTACGTTCAATATAATATTAATTCTAATTCTAACAGTTTAAGTTTGTCGTACTATTTTTTTTTCCATTTCCAAAAGACGATTCAATATATATTTATGAAGAAGGATTCTATTAGCATACAAATTTATTTTCTTTTAATCCTAATATTACAATAAACATCTGAATACTATTATTACTACTTTCATGTATATTTGTTCCACTTTAAAGAATTATTAGATCATTTGTTGTTCTAAAGATAATTTATGTACAAAATTACTAACAAATTGAGTCTTTTTATTTTATATATTATATCCTCGCTTTATTAAGTCTAACACCTGATAAGTATTTTACTAATTATCTAGTTTAGACGCAAAACATATATTTCTAATTTGTAATTAGTTTAATTTACAAAATTTAACCATAGATAATCGTCATTAAATTTTCCATAATTATTTACTCATAATTATTTTTATCATTATATATCCTTATTGAAATTTTAGTTAAGTTTAATATACTACTAATCGATAAACGTTAACATTACTTTATAAAAATTATTATTACTGTTATTTTCATTTATAATTACTATTATAATATTTTTATTATTAACATTAATGGTTAAACTATCATTCTGACTACTCTTACAAATATTATTGAGTTCCAAAAATATTATTAACATTTGTGTAATTATAATTTGTTTACTCTTTATATAACATAAGTCAATGTGTTCAGTAATTTTCTATGTGATTTACAAGCTCTATCAATGATACTAATCTCACTATTATTACAGCATTAATTATTTACATGTTCATACTTTTTAGATTAATTATTCTCAAATTCTTATTAGCTAAAGTACTGGTGTACCCTACAATTATTACTTCATTATACAAACAACCAAACAAACAAGTCAATCAATCAAATAATTATTTTAATTATTGATAGCTTTTAGTGATTAAGATTTATCTCACAAACCCAACCCAGTTCTAAACCAATCTAGTTCACTAACTGGCACTGGCTATTCCTATTGTCTACCATATAAGATCTAATAGTGAGCTCTGATACCACCTTTGTAATGCCCCCTAAGCTAGCAGCTGACTAATCCAATAAATTAACTAAATAATGTGGCACTAAAATCTAAAATATGCACTTAAGCATTCAATTAAGAAATGCGATACATAACTTAACCCAAAGCTAACCCCGCTCAGAAATATATATACAAGATCTTCTCTCAAATGATACATATATAATAGTCATTTGGTTTTTAAAGTAAAATATACAACATAATAAATATAACAGAAGTTAATCAACTAGCAAAGTCAACCCTTGAAGCTTTCGCTGCGCAACTCTGATCTGTCACAGAAGCTGAAGTGGGAATAATTAACATTTAAACTTCTAAGTAATCATAGGTAAGATTTGGAAAACAATACATGTTTTTCCAAAACATTAAACAGTGACTAAGTCACTGAAATAATCATACATGTATATGGACAAACTCCTTCTTCAAACAATATATAATATGGTTGTAAATCCCTACCCGACAATTCACACCTAATAGATATGGACGCCACCAAGACCATGGTGACCAGTACTCTAAACAATAAAAGATGAATTAAAGTAGGTATAAATGTGAAGGAGCGTATCCTATATACCACAAGTGGAAATTCTCATTTCCGATAACAATTCATATTGACAACGAAACAATACAAGCCCTTTCCAAATCGTGGAAAGATTCGCAGAATCAACAGGATTATCATAATGCATTTTAAACAAAGCATGGAATGCACGGACAGACAATGCATGAGTTTGTTAAGCATAATTTTTTTATAAAAAAACAACAATAATGATTACAAAAGAGTCAAATGCAATCCCACACCTTTTTATGACAAGCCACGCCTACATCGCGATCCGCGATCCACGATCCACTGGTTCATCCTTTGAATCGATTGTTGTTAATAATTAACTGTTAATCATACAAACACTCTAAGAGTTTAGCCAAAAGGCTCAAACAAGGCTCACACAAGTCTAACTAATGATTCTAAGTCCAAGTCCACTAAACCGGCCCACTAATCTAAAGCCCGGTCCAACAGTGTCAACTAACGGTCAAAGGTAACGGTCAACAGGTCTCTAACAGTCAAAGGCCAAGTAACAGTCAAAAGGTCAAAGTCAACGGTCTACTGAGTCAAATTGGTCAAGGTACACTAAGTCTGGTCTGGTCAAGTCTGGTCACTGAGTTAAACTGATTCAACTCAGTCAGACAACTGACTGGGATGACTAATAGGTCTAATTCTATTTCATGTTCACTTCAGTTGGAAATCTTACATTCTCAACTTCCAATTTAACATCTCAACATCAAATTATTCATTCTTAAATAACTTCAAACTTCATTTACAAATACAAAACTAAATTTACCTGCAATTGCAGCTTTTAGCAACACATTCCACTAAACTGAAACATCACCAGTTTCAGATTAACTACAACCAATATTCAATACCATCAATACTTGTAATTCAGCACAATCATCTACAACTGCAATTCCACTTCAACTGTGTTACTTCAATTATACATTCAAGTTATGTAAACTTCATAACTAATTCACAACCATAAGCTCGGTTACCTGCAATTGCAGTGGCAAGCCCCAAGTGAACCGTTAGTAAATGCCATCACCCCATTCATCTCATACTCCGTTCATAGTTCAATAGTATCAACACCAAACTCATGAACTGCAATCCATACAATTAACACTACTAACATTCATACTATTCACAAGAAATACACCAAGGAGAACATCATCAACTTATTCGTTATTTCGCCCCACCAGACTGTAATCTTTACAACCCCAACTACCAGCAACAAACCTAAACATTCATCCACAACACCAATCTCTACTGACCATATCTATCTCAAACTTAAATCAACTACTTAACATAAATGTTCAACAATGAACTGAATAACTTTACTAATTAGCTTAGAGAAACATTTACCTCAATTGGTTTTATTCCAGCAAATTGAGATCAACTCCCTTTTCTTGCTTGACTCGATTCAACATGCTATCTTAAGACAACACAACCCCAGCATTTCAGTTCAACATACAAACCCACCACTACCATACATCTTCTCCACTAACCATGTTTATTCTTCTTAGCTGCACAATCAAATTCTAATAGCTGCAGAACCATCACCATAACTAACTCACTTATTATCCAAACTTATTCTCCAACCAGTTCTTGCAACCTAATTCATTCACCTAAAAATCAGCTAAGACAACACTATTACCATCCTCATCAACACAAATAACTTCAACACAACAATCATACTCAACTCAACCAAACTCTCTAGAGCAATCTCAACTCCATACAATCCACCTCCTATAACTTATAACTCAGCTGCACTCCCAATTAATCCATAGAACCCCTATTTCTCTTCATGCAAAAAAATTCAATAAGAAACCCCAATTGTAGAAAACAATTACACAAACCCATTATTCTACATGTGGTAAACCATTCATACATTCTATGAATCTTAAAATAAAGTTGAATATAAGAATCCCTAAATTACCTTGCTCATCAATCTTTCTGAGTTTGTATCAGAAGATGAATAACTCCACCATCATCAATTGTTCTTGAATCTGATCTACCCTTCTCAAATCGCTACTCAAATGAACTTCACGACAATTCCCAGAGAACCCTAATTATGATTCCAAAATCTTCATCAGAACATAACAGAACCAAACCCTAACTTCAACAAACTTAACTTCAATTTGGGAAAGAACACATGAACCCTAATTATTCGAATCTTCTCTGAAGCTTGAGAATCAAACTCTAATTCATCTTCTTTTCCTTCAACACAGAGAACCTCTCATTAATTACTTAAGTTCATCCTCAATTGTTCATAAATCTCCGATCAATTCCAAATCCCAAAAACCCTAACTTCATCAAAAGCGAATTACTCTTCATCTTTAAACCTAATTCATCCAATCAATCAATACCCAACTCCAGTTTCTAAAATCCTAACTCAAACAATGATTCACAGAGAAAATACTAGTTCTCTTTTCATAACAACACTCAAATTTCACCTTCTCGAGCTCAATCAACCACAACAACTTACCTTCTTCCTCAGATCAACAACTATAAGCTTTCTATGAACTAATCTCGAAATATTCAAGTTCAATTCACTGAAAATAAAACCGACAGAAAGAAGGTGAAGAAGGACGGAGAATAAGAAGGAAGAAGAAAAGAAAAGAATAAAAATGAAATTCTTCTCGAGCGGTCCGAGGATAAGTTCGATCAAAATACTAACGGCACCCGAGAAACAGATAAGGGCAGCCAGGCGGTTCAGATTCAAAGTGACTATTTTTCCCTTCATGCAAATCTGATGATATCTTCTTCACCCGTTATCCAAATGACACCTTCGAGTAGTCCATCTCGCATAAATTTTCGAGATCTATTAAGTGGTGCTAGATTCGTATCTAAACCGTTGTTAGTTTAATTTCTATTAATTAACGTTCGTATTAAACTAATCGAGCTATTAGTGGCCAAGACGTCTCTTGACTGGTCTAATAGCGTTGACGAGCTTGAGGTTCCTTACAAAAACCACTCCCCCTTACATAATGATCCGTAAACCATATGTATTTGTAGTATGAACTACACATTAATTCTCCCCCTTTTTGTCAATATAAATTGGCAAAGGTACGAAAACTAGTGGGATCCTCATGAAATTTTCATAGAGATACTTCATGACCAAAAGAGAACACCATACCAACTTGTTTCGATGATTTCACATAGTCGAAACTTAGTGTATTCATCAAGGAGTTTATAAATATACAAGATAACTCCTACAATATTCCACAACCGCACTCCTCACAAAGATTTGGCAATTAATCACAAGTTCAATTAAGAACTCTCCCCCATAAAATGTCATTCCCGAAAGAACAACAAGAGCGACCTTACTTTTACAAGAAAAAAAGGATTTCTTTGGACATTAACAAATCACATGAAAACATGAATTTGTATCCAAGAATCACAATTGAATTAACCACAAGGAAAACAATCAATTCAGTTGGCCATGCTCAACATAAGAGAACTTACGGAGCAACACATTATATACACAAAGATGTGGATCAGGGACGACCAATACTGCAGAATAATCAAAGATTCATTCTATTTTTTATCACTATTTGCACAATGACATATAATAGACTTAATCTTTGTAAACAAAAGTCCATCCTTTCTTCCATAAATATTTGCATAATAACATAAAAGGCTTAACTTTTGTTTGTCAAAATTTCATTCAATCTTTTATCAATATTTGTGTAATGACATATGAAAGACTTAACTTTTGACAAATATATATGTACTTCTTATGAATTTAAAACATTTAGCAATTTAATTGAAGGATATAATCATTCAAGGATAAAATACCATATGTTATTACAACCATTAAAAAAACAGTTTTAATAAAATTAACATAAGAAGTTCAACATAAATAACATAAGAAAGAATTTGAACAAAATAAAGAGAAAGACATTAATCCAGATTGCAATAAAAATCCTCAACAATCTTAGACAATGGTTCAGCTAAGTCAGGATGAACTGTCACATCATGAACCAATTATCTCTCCAGGCACTCATTCCTCTGAAGAAGACGAGCAACTTCAAAATTGGAAGGTTTCTTCATTGTGTTAATGTTTGTCTGGCTCAAAGGAGATGGAGTACCAACTAGCTGAGCAATGTTAAATTGACTACAGATTTGGCTGATGAGGCAAGGAAAACCAGGGTTTTTCTTTTGTGAAACCAAGTAAATCATTTGATGAACAATTAATCCACATAAATTAACCTCTTTACCAGAAACAAGATGGTAAACCAATTCAGCCAGAGTTCTGCTCCAAATATTTTTGTCAAGAGTACTTGGGAGTAAGTTAGCAACAACCAGCTTACCAAAAAATCTTCAAATGAAAGATTATATTATCCACAGGTAGTTTGCTTTCTACCCATGAAATATTCTTTCCTATGAGAAGTTCAGAAAATTGATTCTTATTTGGAATTTGACCTTCTGGTTGAGGAACAACAAAGGAGTGATGTAATGGAAAGTCTGATAACTCATCTATAACACCACGGTTAACCTCAATCAGTGTACCCTTGACCAAAGTTTTAAAAGAGCAGTTGGTATTGTTGGGTGCATGAAGATTAGCATAAAATTCACAGTTCATCTCATGATATAATTTCCCAAAACCCTTATGAATATTACCCCACACAAATTGGTCCATGAACATGTGAAATTATGGTTCTTGAACCGACCGATCATATACTCTTTCCATAACAAAATGACCACTAGAGAGTTTATTATACCTGTCACTAGTAGAAATGTTAATAAAACTAATTTGACGACTAGCATAAAAAAATGGTTTTTGAGGGTCTATACCCAAATCCTCATCAACAAGTTCATCATCACTATTAACCAACCTTCTAATTGGGCTGGGGTTGGTACCTGAACTCTTACCACGTAATTTTTTTCTAGGATCCATAGAAACCGATGAAGGAAAAAGAACTTACCAAGTACGTGAACAGTCGATAATGCTTTGGAACAAGAGAATTAAGGACAGCCTTGTCGGAGGAAATCCTGTTACCAACAAAGAACACTTGAAAAGATTATGGTTTGAGAGATTTCAGACTCTTGGTTTTTTTTTTCGTACTCGAACTGAAAGAAAAAAGAGGTGACAAGAATGAAAGGAGTTCTTATTTTTTTATATGTCACATGGTGGTATATAAACCATCACAACACGTTCTGGTCCACGGTTCATACACGTAATGGTTACAAGACCAGCGTACTTGAACCGTACGTGTGTGACAAGGACTCGTTTGTTCTTGTACAATATATTTATGACTAAGCAAATATGAAAAAGAGAATTGGAGCAAAGCTAAACAACTCTTTACCGAGCAACTCATCGTGAACACAAGAGAAGAACACTCTTGCACACCATGACACTAAGAAAGAGTTTCTTTTCAACTTATAACACACAGTTTCTGCAGATAATATTTAATACTGCACAGAAAAACTCTTTTGATAAAAAGAGACATCCTGACTTTCTCATAAGAGAGGGAAGTATAATTATATTGAGAATGTGTAGATGAGGTTTGGATACTTCTTGCATTTTATCTTATTTGTCAAAGACACAGGAGACAGAAGAAATACCCTTACTGATAAGAAGATCAATATCAACCTTAACATGAATATTATTTGATTTAGCTTATCAAGAGATTTTTGATCTTTATGGAGATATAACTCAACATCATGAGACAAACTCTCAAGCCCTGAAAACACTTATAGGGATTTTAAACCTGGTGGAGGTTTGGATATAATTTCTTCTACAGATTTTACTAAATCAGTCATGGAAGAAAATTCTGAAATCTCTGGATCTGGTGGTGTATTTATTGAGATAACACTTCTGTCCATAGAGTTACATCGCTACAAACACAGACTTATGAGGTCTTAAACGTGTTTGCCTGCTCTGATACCTATTGTAAAAGTGGGGGTCTAACAACCACACCCAATATTTTGTTTGGAAATCTGAATAGACAAACTCCAATATACTTTCAAGAGAATCGACTAGACAGACAGACTCAATCTAGAGAAAAGTATATAAAAGAGTTGTATATCTCTATCTCTCAATTCAATCCGCAATCAGCAAATAGGAACTTGCGAGCCCGGTTGAATATAAGAGAAATAACTTGAACGGTACCAAAGACCAATATTCAAGGATCAATCAATTTCAATCAACAACCAAAGGTTGGATTTCCCAATTGATCGATTCAATAACCTGTGATATTTCAATTATATAACAAAATATAATGCGTAAAAGAAATAACACAGACTCCAGAAGCTTTGTTAACGAGGAAACCTCAAATGCAAAAAAAAAAAAAAACCCGGGACCTAGTCCAGTTTTGAACACCACACTGTATTAAGCGCTACAGACACTAGCTTACTACCAATGAACTTCATACTGGAATGTAGTTGAACCCTAATCAATCTCACACTGATTCAAGGTATATTCGTGATCCTTACGTCTATGATCCCAGCAGGATACTACATACTTGATTCCCTTAGATGATCTCACCCACAATAAAGAGTTGCTACGACCAAAAGTCGAAGACTTGATAAGAAAATATGTCTCACACGAAATATCTATTGGAATAGATAAATCTGTCTCCTACAAAGTTTTGTTTCGTATTTTGATAAATCAAGGTGAACAGGAACCAATTGATATACCGTACTTATATTCCCAAAGAACATCCTAGAAATATCAATCACCTCACAATAATCTTAATCTATTAATGAAACAAGATATTGTGGAATCACAAACGATGAGATGAAGATATTTGTGACTACTTTTTAATCTTACCTATCGGAGATAAATCTCAAGCAAATCTTAACAAATATAATACTCAATCACGATAGTAAAAGTAGGATCAGAACACGCACCTACATAGAAAATAGTTGGGTCTGGATTCACAATCCCGATGAAGGCTTTAAGTCGTTAACCTATAGGGTTTCGTGAAAAACCTAAGGTTAAAGGAGGATCGACTCTAGCTTATGCAATTAGTATCACACAGAAGGTATGGGGATTAGGTTTCACAATTGCTAGAGTTCTCCTTTATATATTTTTAAAATCAGGGTTTGCAATTTAAGTTATCTTGGTAAAAAAGCATTCAATATTCACCGTTCGATAAAATTCTGATTAGATTCAATCTAATATCTTTCAACCATTAGATCGAAATTAGCTTTTTATACATAAATAAAATGTACCCTCATTTAGGTTTATGCAACCGTACCTAAACATGTACACCATGTTGTCTCAACAGTAGTTAACCGAGGTTAGCTATATGAATACTCTCATATCAACCTTATTCATCTTAACCATATCTAGTTTAAATGACTCAAATGAAACTAGTTAAAGAGTTGTTCAATTTCTATATTTTCGTAGAAGTATACAAGAACACAATTGAAGAAAAATCGGTTTGAATCACTCGAATCAATTCTTGAACATTATAGGCACGGTTTGCAAAGAATGCATTCCTTATAAATGTATTTGTTCACAACAAAACCGATTTTAGAACTTTAACCATTCAAGTATGCAAACAGGTACGCATACTTGAATAGTCGGACCAAGTTTGGTTTTAGCCAGTATGCAAATGGGTATGCATAACTCCAAACCCAGCAGAAAATTCCGGTCACAAACCTACGCCAGTATGCATATGGGTACGCGCACTTAGGTTCCCAGACTTCTCAAACCAACAGGTACGCATACGGGTATGCATACTATTGTTCCCGGACATGGATCACATATATGCAAGAGTGCACAACATGTTTATAATCTGTTAGAGCATTGCTCGGTCGAACTCGCATGCGTTGCTATCTCAAGCATGTTTGTTAATGTTAGTGATAAAAAAATATAAAGTCTTGATTTCTAGTCTACTATAGCTAAAGTCTCGGACTAGGATAGAAAGTGTAGTTGAGCTCAAGAACTCCATGGAAATCATCATACAAGACGAAGGACTACTCAAGGAACTAGTGGATATTCATCGAATAAAAGGTATATGAAGACTTGAACTTATCTATCACTCAAAAGTCTATCTACTCTATCTCCTATCTTGAGACAAAAGTCGTATTCCTATATAGATTAAGAATATACATATGTGACATTTCGAGCAGAGTATTTCTCGCTTATCTATTTCTCGAAATGTGTGTTGGTAAAGCTTTCGCTTTATCCAAGTTCATCTTTGCCTAGTGAAGAAAGCCATGTTATGTTTTAATAACCTTGGAAATTGCTCTGACGAAAACTAGTTTGTGAATAACAACTATATGTCGTCCTCTCAGAATGTTTCAATGATTGAAATGAGAGATTAGACAATATAAATACTGGGGGATATAAACATTATTGTGGTAACACATATATGTATAAGTCCTTATCACTTGAACAGAAGTTTGCGAACTTTGTTGATCAAGTGAAAACCGGAACTTGAGCAGTCAATCCAGTCCGCGAACGTGCGTATTTCTCGAACCCGGGAATTTCTGCTGGAGTTGTATCTCGGTTTCGGTCCGTGAACTGACGGAAGTTCTCGAACCCGAGAATTTCTGCTGGAGTTTGTGAACTCCAACCGGTTACTTGAGTCCGTGAACTTGAGTGGTTATGTCTAAAAACGATGTTCGTGAACTTATTTAAATTATCTAAGGAATGCTATTGCAAACCGTGGCTTTATAGTTCATGAATCAATTCGAGTGAATCACATTTTTGCTTCAATTGTGTATTGTGTAGTACATAAGATCTCATAGCAATTGAACAACTCTGTAACTAGTTCATTTGAGTCATTTGGACTAGTTATGGTGAAGAAGAATATGGTTGATATGAAAGTTATCATTTGGCTAACCATTTGGTTGACTAATATTAAACCAACTAGTGTACACATTTGGGTACGGTTACACAAACCCAAAACCGTCAAGTATATGTGTGTATGGCAAGCTAAGTTTTCGATCTAACGGTTAAAGATATTAGCTTGTATCTAATCAGGTTTTCATCTAACGGTGAATATTGAATGCTTTGTTACTAAGCTAACATTGATTGCAAACCCTGATTTGAAAGACTATATAAGGTAGAACTCTAACAACTGGGAAACCTAATCCCCACACATTCTGTGTGATACTAGTTTGCTAAGCTAGAGTCGATTCTCCTTTAACCTTTGGTTTTCTTCTTCTATAACCAGGTTAACGACCTAAAGACTTCATTGGGATTGTGAAGCCAGACCGATACTACTTTTCTTGTAGTTGTGTGATCTGATCTTGCTTTTTCTATCATACTAGTACAATTGTAATAATTGGCTTGAGATTTCTATCTCCGATAGGCAATATATAAAACTAATCACAAACATCTTCATCTCTTCGTTTGTGATTCCACAATATATATTTTTTTGCTGCGTCGACTAAAACTATTGTGAGGTGATTGATAAAACTGAGTTGTTCTTCAGGAATATAAGTCTGGTTTTATTGATTGGATCCTGTTCACCTTAATTTATCAAAATACGAAACAAAAATCATAGATTTATTCATCGGAGACGAATTTATCTATCTTGTAGACTTTTCTGTGTGAAACAGATATGTTTGCTAAAGTATTCGAATTTGGGTCGTAACAACTCTTGGTTGTGGGTGAGATCAGCTAAGGGAATCAAGTGCGTAGTATCCTGCTGGGATCAGAGGCGTAGGAGCATAATTGTACCTTAGATCAGTGTGAGATTGATTGGAGTTCAATTACAGTCCAGACCGAAATTAATTTGGAGTAGGCTAGTGTCTGTAGCGGATCAATACAGTGTATGTTTAATCTGGACTAGGTCCCCGGGGTTTTTCTGCAGTTGCGGTTTCCTCGTTAACAAAATTATGGTGTCTGTGTTATTTCTTTTCCGCATTATATTTTGTTATATAATTGAAATAATACAGGTTGTGCGTTGTTCAATCAATTAGAATATCCGACATTATTGGTTGTTGATTTAAATTGATTGACACTTGGATATTGGTCTTTGGTATCATCCAAGTTATATCTCTTTGATTAGACTCTTGAATCACATTTTCTTGAGTAAATCAAATTGAGAGATTGAGATAATAACTCCTTGAGTATTTTCTATTGATTGAGTCTAGTTGATTCTCTAGAAAACAACTCGGAGTTATCCATACAGATTGCTAATCGAAATATTGGGTGAGGTTGTTAGACCCCCGATTTTTCAATTGGTATCAGAGCAGGCAAACACGTTCAAGACCTCATAAGTCTGTGTTTGTAGCGATCTGACTCTATGGACAGAGGTGTTATCTCAATAAACGTACCACCAGTCTTCGATGGCTCTAATTACTTATGGTGGAAAATTGCTATGCGCGCTTTTCTTCAAGCACGTGATTTCCAATCATGGTATATGTTGTTAATGGCTATGATGCTCCCGTTGAAGAAGTTGGAGGCGTAAATGTTCAAAAGAATATTGTTGAATACACTCCTGCAGAGATTCTTGCTGCAAAGCAAAACTCTGACGGTTTGAATGCAATCATACATGCCGTTACCCAAAATCTTCAGCACCATGTGTCTAATTACACTAAGTCGCAGGAAGTTTGGGATATCTTAGAAACCGTATTTGAAGGAAACACCAGTGAAAAGGAAGCTAGGATTCAAAACCTTAGTTCCGATTGGGAAAACCTTCATGTGGCAGATGAATAAACATTTGATGAGTTTAATCACAAAATGTTTGAAATTGTTAATGCATCTTTTGCATTGGGTAAGACTATTCCTGAAAAGGACATTGTGATGAAAATTCTGAGATCATTGTCATCTAGATACGATGCTAAGAAGCATGCCATCATTGAGGGAAATAACCTAGATAATCTCTCCAGAAATACGCTGGTTGGAATGCTTAAGATCTTTGATCATGAACATTCATCCAAATTTAAGGATGTTGCGTTCAAAGCACTAAAGGACACTAAATTACTTGATAAAAGTAAAAAAGTATATATCTCTAAAGATGACCACTCTGAGACAGACTCATCAGATGAAGATCTTGACAAATCAGTCTCGATGATCACAAGACAGTTTAGGGATCTTCTATTGAAGAAAAGTAAACGGTTTTCCAGAGATAAGCCTAAGGCATCAGTCAAATCTGATAATCGTGTTCCTCCTAAAAATAGGGATATTGATGAAACTGATGATGAGGATATTCCTCAGTGCTTCAAGTGTAAGGGATTTGGTCATTTTCCAAACGAGTGTCCAAAGCGTAAAAAATACACTGGGAACAAAGGTCTTGCAGCAACTCTTGATGAAATTTCTGACAGCTATAACTCTAATGAATATGGGAAATCAAGTGTTGCAGTTCTTGGTGAAAATTTTGATAATTGTAGCAATACACATATTAATTTTGATATTCTTTCAGAGGATAATCCAACCATTCTGGAAGAAAATGTTGACCATTTTCTTAGAAACTCTGTTTATAATGTTTCAGGATCCACTGTGTGCCTAGCTTCTTGCACATTTCAGAAGCCTGATTACTATTCAAGTGTGACGTGCTCGTATTGTTCATTAAAAGGTCCTGACTCTCAAAGTGTTACAAATTCAAACACAAGCAAAGACACGTCAACAAACTTCAACGAAGAGCAAATCATCTAGCAAGAAAGCTTAAACTTGCTCAGAAGACCGCAGAGGTATGTAAGATTTTATCTTCGTCTAAGAAGTTAGTTTCCAAGGAAAAACCAAGACCATTTGAGAAGAAAGTTTGGTCAAATTGTTTTGAAAGACAGAAGTCTGTGGTTTTTCCACAAGAGGAAATTGGGGGACAAATTGTAGTTCACCATAATGCAACATTATCGTGTTGTTCTTAAAATCTCGTCTCATGTGCCTAATCAAAAGAGACAATGATTGTGTACCTCTCAAGATTTAGGAAAAGTTTTTCTCTCTTTTCTTAGAAGTATTTTACTTTTGTCTATCAAACAAAAGAAATTGTACTATCGATAATTGTACTCTTTATAGGGATAAGAGTTGATCGTCCACGAACCTGTTTTAGGTTTCGAACCCTACATTCCTTTTCCTTCTCTAAAACCTCTCTTTATCTTAAGACTACTTGTTGAGCTAATTGTGAATTCCTCTCACAAACCCATACGCTTATGGACGCTCCAAGAATGATGTCTTCTGATGAAAAATAAGGTAATGTGATTGTTAATCCATCAATCATAAAGGAAAAAGAAAAATCTCCATTGCCTCCAATCTTGAAAAGAAAAATAAGGAATATGAGGAAGCCAAGAGATGTTCCTTCATATTCTCAGAAGTTTTCTGATGTTCTTGAAGTGTTGAAGGAGCTGCGAAAGGAGATTAAACAAATAAAGGCTTTTGTGTATAAGACTCATGAGATTCAGAAGGCCTTGGTTCGACAACAGCAACCAAGAAGGTTCATCGATATAAACTCCTTTCTTAATGAAACTTATGTTCCCATAGCTGTTGACGACAAGGAGTTCGGGGACGATAATGAATTATTCAAAGGTCTTAATGTCTAGTAAATATTCTATTGTTTCTCTTTTGTTTAGAAGAATAACTAGTGCTTTGGAATAGTCATTATTGTGATTACACATAGCTATATCCAATGTTTTCATCTTCTTGTTTTTATATTTTTTGGTTTAAAAATTCTAAGTTTGTTTGGAAGATGATGGTTGCAGTATTAATCTTTATGGTTTTATATATTACAATATTTTGATGGGATATGTGTGTTTACGTCCGTGAACTTAATTGTCCCATATTTTGTCAAAAGTAAAGTCGTTCGTGAATTGATATGCAAATATTGATAAAAGTATGAATAGACTTTTGACAAACACAAAAGTTAAGCCTATATTGTCAATTATTGATGTAAGATAGGTTAAAATCTTTTGTGATTCAAGGATTATGTCTATTGTATGTCATTGTGCAAATGGTGATGGAAACATAGAATGAATCCTTGTGTTATCCACACTATAGAGCTTTATTGATCCATATTATTATTAAAGTGAAGTCTCCATTGTGTATCTTATGTTGAGCACGATACGAATAAGTCAATTCCTTATTGGCATGGTTGGCTGTTCCATGAGATGTTATATGTTGAGCATTAAGAACTAAATTAGTTAACTTGTGTGGTTATTTAGTTTGTATTCCATAAGTTTTCTTATGTTGAGTACATGTACGGTTAAGGTTGTCATGTCTTATGATAATCTTAGTCGGGGTTCCATAATCTCTTATGTTGAGCCCAAATGAACTAAATCAATCATCTATTATGGTTATTTAGTTAGCACTCCATAAATTTCTTATGTTGATCATCTCTTCTGACTGGGTTGGTTTTTCATGATTAACTTAGTCATTGTTCCATAGAATGCTCTTATGTCGAGTGTGGCCAATTAAATTGATTGCTCTTGTAATTAGTTTAGTTGAGTATGACAATTGGATTATTTGCGAGTCTTCTTGTGATTAATCTAATTGATTTATTAAATCTCCATAAGTTTACTTGTGTTGAGCATATTTAGTCAAATTAATCTTGGTTCGCTTTGGTTAGTTTGATTGAATATTTCTTGTTAGATTCCAAATTCATACTTGTATGTAATTTGTTAAGTCTAAAGAAATCCTTCTTTTCTTTTTTGAAATTAAGGTCGCTCTTGTTGTTCCTTAGGGAATGACATATTATGGGGGAGAGTTCTTTTGAACTTGTGCTTAATTGTCAAATCTTTGTGGGGAGTGCGGCTGTGGAATATTAGAGGGGTTATCTTGCGTCTTTATAAACTCCTTAATGAATGCATTTAGCTTAGGCTTTATGATTGCATCTAAACAAGATGGTACACATTTACCTTTGGTCATGAAATGTCTCTTACAGAAATTTCATTAGGATCCCGTTCTTATACCTTTGACAATTTTATTGACAAAAAGGGGGAGAATTAATATGTAGTTCACACTACAAATACATATGGTTTTCGGATCATTATGTAAGGGGGAGTGGTTTCCATGTGAGATGGAGTATTGACTAAGGGGGAGTGAAGTATCACCATAGTATTGTTGTTGAAGTTGTGATGCAATTGGACTTTGACGCTGTGTAATAATACTATGACACTGTATAACAATGTTTGAGAACCGATGCTTTTCTCATTGTTATAGCTACGGATTTTCAACAACGATGATGCTAAACTTACAACCTTTGGGATCACTGGACTGCTTAGAAGTGACGAAGATTTTGAGTATTGTTGAAGATTAGACATGTGGAATAGGAGCTACAAAGTTTATTTATATATTTTTTGTATTCCATATGTATTAATAGTTTTGGCACTAAAATTGACAAAGGGGGAGATTGTTAGAGCATTGCTCGGTCGAACTCGCATGCGTTGCTATCTCAAGCATGTTTTTCAATGTTAGTGATCAAAACTATAAAGTCTTGATTTCTAGTCTACTATAGCTAAGGTCTCGGACTAGTATAGAAAGTGTAGTTGAGCTCAAGAACTCCATGGCAATCATCATACAAGACGAAGACAAAAGACGTTTTACTATATAGACGAAAGATATACACATGTGACATTTCGAGCTAAGTATATGATGAGCACGTAAGTGCGACGCATTTTCACCCATAAATACATTAACTAGGACTCATTTTATCACTAATAATCTTGTTTGTAGGTGTTTTTGTCAAATAAGCTATTATGGAGAAAGTTGCTCGAAAAAGTACTTAAGGCTTTTTGAAGGAGTGTTAAAGGCGGCGTCCAGAAATGTGTTGGAAACACCTCGAAAAAGTGTTAAAGGCACCCCAGAAAATGTGTTAAAGGCACCCTCATTTTGGATAACGGCACCCCCATGCATCCAGTTGTTAAAGGCATTCGTGTTTTGATTCAGGGCACTTCATCTTCAACAATTCAAATTTATGTTTTGGCGGGAAAATGGCAGCAGATTTAGGGTTTCGGTTTTGGAGGTGTTTGGGTGAGATTAAATGGCTGATTTCAAATGGGTTTATTCCTAGAGCCTAAACAGAGATGGTAATGTGCTCCGATTCAGTTAACTTTGGATGGATAATCACCGGTTGATGAAAACATGGAAGAAAAGTTTTGGCGGGAAAGTAACTCTCACATGCGTATTATTTTGGATTGATGCCTGTAGAGATTTACTCGGATTTGTTATCGTGTTTGGATAGATTTGAGCCTGTTAGAGTTAAACAGGGGAGATATATGGTCCATGCACATAAAAGAGGAAAGATTTCACGTGATTTTGATGAAACAGAAAAGTGAAATATTCTCGAGATTTTTGGGAACAATATTGGAAAGATTCTGCGAGATTTTATCGTGGATTTGGCTTGAGACTTACCTGTTTGACTGAAACAGGGATGGTAAGTCTTTTAGTTTCAAAGACAAAGGAAGAAATCGTGTCAAGATACAAAACATAGGAGGAGATATTTTCACGAGTTATTCACGGGATTGCATAGGATTTAGACGTGTAATGGGTGTGTTTGGAGTGTGCTATGCTGCAGCAGGAACGGGAAGAAGATAAATATCGAGATTTGATAGCAAGGAAACATCGTGAGAAGAAATAAAAAGAAAGTAAATCCGGTGGCTTGAAGAGAAAATATTCTCGAATAATATTGAGTTACTGTGAATATTTTTGGGCAGTTAATGTGGATATTTGAGTTGCTGTCGGGTATAAAAAGGAGTGTATGGGTTCACAGAAGACATATAGAGAGTTGGGGAGAAGAACTGAAATTGCAGAGTAGATTTCTTTGTTGCTGCAGAGAAGTGGAAGAAGACATTCGACGCCAATTGACTGTCGCAGAGAATTGTCGTTTATAAACAGTACTCGTAACAGTCAGTTTGGCACGCTTGTTTTGAATTTACAACAAATATTATAACGGTGTCCTCTGTAACGCCAATACAGCGTTACAGGTTAATTGTATTATTAGCTTTCTTTAATAAAAACGCCATTGAGCTATGAATTATATTTTTGAGTGTGTTTTCATTATGAGAAGCTAAGCCCCAACAATGGGTCGACGGAGGAAGCCGAACTTCATACATGGGAGAATTTATTTTATTTTTCGATATGACTTTTGCATTAATTAAAATAAATTATGATTTGAAAAAATTAATTATAATTTTATTAGATGGGCCATGCTTGCTTGGATGTTTGATGTACCATGCTTACGATTTATAACTAATGTTTTGAGAATCTATCTTGGCAAAAATAAGAGGCGGTGTTATTTTTATTTATTGAGCGATAATTGCTGAAGAATAAATAATTGAACCTATTGATATGAATGCGGTGGAATCCTAAGCCCAGTAACTCTCGCTTTTATTTATTATTTTCGTTGAACCTTTAAATTTAATCTGAACAACGTCCGAGTGAACGACAACCTTTTTACTACAACCACAATCAAATTAAAAAATCACATCAATTTTGGCGCCGCCGACGCGGACTTGTTTTAAGATTAATTTTAGGTTTTTTTTTTTGTACAGTATTTTCTTTTCATTTTAGACTTTATTTTTTCCTTTTTATGCATTTCTTTTTGTATTTCTTTTCAGGGACTTTTTGAGGATGATGACTTCTTCTGAGGAGACGTCACCTACGATGACGCTGGTGGAATATAAGCGTAGAAAGTCAAATTATTAGGAAACCTCATCTGAGATGACGCTTGCTGAATATATGCATAGGAAATGGTACGGAGTTTCTGCTCCACATGAGGTAAGTGAAGAATCACATCAAACTATATATGAGAAGTATTATAAACACACACCGCCTAGTCTGGAACAAATATTGAGAGTTCTTGAATGTCAAAAATTATTTGCTGATGATGATGAATATGGTAGTGACTCTCTATTCCAAACAGAACATATAGATGACCCTGTAGATGATTGTGTGGATGATTCGCCTATTTCCATAGAAGAATCTACCTCACAAGATTATTCACCCGACCTAGAGGTTGTTTCCAGACCCCTAGACTTCCAAAAGTTTCCTAATTTAGGGTTAGAATCGTGTTCTTATAAAGTGTTGTTGGATTACTTTGAATCTAAGTACCTAAAAGATTTGCCTATTTCTAATATCGTGCATGAGCCAGTTGAAAATTTCCCAGTCTCAATAGAATCCCCATATTTTGTTCTTTACGCACTTCCATGTGCAGTAAAAACTTGGTTTAGGGGTAAATCTTGTTTTCTGACAGTTTCAGTGTCCCCATTTTTTCATAAAATAATTGTGAAGCTGTCGTTTGTAAATATTTTATATTGGGTCGATCCCCAAGTTTTCAAGTTATTAGTTTATGGGGATCCGTTTTTGTACATTCTAGTAGGTATAATTATTTTTTTTCGTGTATTTTTGAATTTCCCATCTAAATTTTTACGTTGGATGACTCAATTACATTTAGGACAATGTAATATTTAAGTGTGGGGGAGTGGGTATAAACTTTTTATTTTTCTTTTAATTTTTCAGGAATTTCCTTGTGTATTGTGACCAGCTCTTGAGCGGGTCTAAAAAGATAATAAAAATATAAATATTATTACCAGCTGTGTAGCGGGTCTATTTTTTTTTTTAATGGTTGTTAAGCTTATGACCAGCTGTGTAGCGGGTCTATTTTCATGTATTTCCTTACTATGACTAGCTGTGTAGCGGGTCTAGAAAAAAAATTATATAATGATTTTTAGGGTTATGACCAGCTGTGTAGCGGGTCTTTTCTTTTTTCTTGCATGTTATGACCAGTTGTGTAGCGGGTCTCTAAAAAAATGTCTTGTGTATGTGGCATTTGTCATAACCAGCTGTGTAGCGGGTCTAATTCTCTTATTTTATGACCAGCTATGTAGCGGGTCAATTTTCTGTTTTGCTCGAGGACTAGCAAAATGTAAGTGTGTGGGAATTTGATGAGCACGAAAGTGCGACGCATTTTCACCCATAAATACATTAACTAAGACTCATTTTATCACTAATAATCTTGTTTGTATGTGTTTTTTTTTCAAATAAGCTCTTATGGAGAAAGTTGCTCGAAAAAGTACTTAAGGCACCCCGAAGGAGTGTTAAAGGCGTCCCAGAAATGTGTTGGAAACACCTCAGAAAAAGTGTTAAAGGCACCCCAGAAAAGGTGTTAAAGGCACCCTCATTTTGGATAACGGCACCCCCATGCATCCAGTTGTTAAAGGCATTCGTGTTTTGATTCAGGGCACTTCATCTTCAACAATTCGAATTTCTGTTTTGGCGGGAAAATGGCAGCAGATTTAGGGTTTCGGTTTTGGAGGTGTTTGGGTGAGATTAAATGGCTGAATTCAAATGGGTTTGTTCCTAGAGCCTAAACAGAGATGGTAATGTGCTCCGATTCAGTTAACTTTGGCTGGATAATCACCGGTTGATGAAAACATGGAAGAAAAGTTTTGGCGGGAAAGTAACTCTCACCTGCGTATTATTTTGGATTGATGCCTGTAGAGATTTACTCGGATTTGTTGTCGTGTTTGGATAGATTTGAGCCTGTTAGAGTTAAACATGGGAGATATATGGTCCATGCCCGTAAAAGAGGAAAGATTTCACGTGATTTTGATGAAACAGAAAAGTGAAATATTCTCGAGATTTTTGGGAACAATATTGGAAAGATTCTGCGAGATTTTATCGTGGTTTTGGATTGAGACTTACCTGTTTGACTGAAACAGGGATGGTAAGTCTTTTAGTTTCGAAGAAAAAGGAAGAAATCGTGTCAAGATACAAAACATAGGAGGAGATATTTTCACGAGTTATTCACGGGATTGCATAGGATTTAGACGTGTAATGGGTGTGTTTGGAGTGTGCTATGCTGCAGCAGGAACGGGAAGAAGATAAATATCGAGATTTGATAGCAAGGAAACATCGTGAGAAGAAATAAAAAGAAAGTAAATCCGGTGGCTTGAAGAGAAAATATTCTCGAATAATATTGAGTTACTGTGAAGATTTTTGGGCAGTTAATGTGGAGATTTGAGTTGCTGTCGGGTATAAAAAGGAGTGTATGGGTTCACATAAGACATATAGAGAGTTGGGGAGAAGAACTGAAATTGCAGAGTAGATTTCTTTGCTGCTGCAGAGAAGTGGAAGAAGACATTCGACGCCAATTGACTGTCGCAGAGAATTGCCATTTATAAACAGTACTCGCAACAGTCAGCTTGGCACGCTTGTTTTGAATTTACAACAAATATTGTAACGGTGTCCTCTGTAACGCCAATACAGCGTTGCAGGTTAATTGTATTATTAGCTTTCTTTAATAAAAACACCATTGAGCTATGAATTATATTTTTGAGTGTGTTTTCATTATGAGAAGCTAAGCCCCAACACTGGGTCGGCGGAGGAAGCCGAACTTCATACATGGGTGAATTTATTTTATTTTTCGATATGACTTTTGCATTAATTAAAATAGAATTATGATTTGAAAAAAATAGTTATCATTTTATAAGATGGGTCACGCTTGCTTAGGTGTTTGATGTCCCATGCTTACGATTTATAACTAATGTTTTGAGAATCTATCTTGGCAAAAATAAGAGTCGGTGTTGTTTTTATTTATTGAGCGATAATTGCTGAAGAATAAATAATTGAACCTATTGATATGAATGCGGTGGAATCCTAAGCCCAGTAACTCTCGCTTTTATTTATTATTTTCGTTGAACCTTTAAATTTAATCTGAACAACGTCCGAGTGAACGACAACCTTTTTACTACAACCACAATCAAATTAAAAAATCACATCAATTTTGGTGCCGCCGACGCGGACTTGTTTTAAGATTAATTTTTAATTTTTTTTTTATACAGTATTTTCTTTTCATTTTAGATTTTATGTTTCCTTTTTACGCATTTCTTTTTGTATTTCTTTTCAGGGAATTTTTGAGGATGATGACTTCTTCTAAGGAGACGTCACCTACGATGACGCTGGCGGAATATAAGCGTAGAAAGTCAAATTATCAGGAAACCTCATCTGAGATGACGCTTGCTGAATATATGCATAGGAAATGGTATGGAGTTTCTGCTCCACATGAGGTAAGTGAAGAATCACATCAAACTATATATGAGAAGTATTACAAACACACACCGCCGTCTGGAACAAATATTGAGAGTTCTTGAATGTCAAAAATTATTTGTTGATGATGATGAATATGGTAGTGACTCTCTATTCCAAACAGAACATATAGATGACCATGTAGATGATTGTGTGGATGATTCGCCTATTTCCATAGAAGAATCTACCTCACAAGATTATTCACCCGACCTAGAGGTTGTTTCCAGACCCCTAGACTTCCAAAAGTTGCCTAATTTAGGGTTAGAATTGTGTTCTTATAAAGTGTTGTTGGATTACTTTGCATCTAATTACCTAGAAGATTTGCCTATTTCTAATATCGTGCATGAGCCAGTTGAAAATTTCCCAGTCTCAATAGAATCCCCATATTTTGTTCTTTACGCACTTCCATGTGCAGTAAAAACTTGGTTTAGGGGTAAATCTTGTTTTCTGACAGTTTCAGTGTCCCCATTTTTTCATAAAATAATTGTGAAGCTGTCGTTTATAAATATTGTATATTGGGTCGATCCCAAAGTTTTCAGGTTATTAGTTTATGGGGATCCGTTTTTGTACATTCTAGTAGGTATAATCATTTTTTTTTTGTGTATTTTTGAATTTCCCATCTAAATTTTTACGTTGGATGACTCAATTACATTGAGGACAATGTAATATTTAAGTGTGGGGGAGTGGGTATAAACTTTTTATTTTTCTTTTAATTTTTTCAGGAATTTCCTTGCGTATTGTGACCAGCTCTTGTGCGGGTCTAAAAAGATAATAAAAATATAAATATTATTACCAGCTGTGTAGCGGGTCTAAATTTTTTTTATTTTATTTATGGTTGTTAAGCTTATGGCCAGCTGTGTAGCGGGTCTATTTTCATGTATTTCCTTACTATGACCAGCTGTGTAGCGGGTGTTTTCTTTTTTCTTGCATGTTATGACCAGTTGTGTAGCGGGTCTCTAAAAATCTTGTTTGTAGGTGTTTTTGTCAAATAAGCTCTTATGGAGAAAGTTGTTAGAAAAAGTAATTAAGGCACCCCGAAGGATTGTTAAAGGCGTCCCAGAAATGTGTTGGAAACACCTCAGAAAAAGTGTTAAAGGCACCCCAGAAAAGGTGTTAAAGGCACCCTCATTTTGGATAAGGGCACCCCCAGGATCCAATTGTTAAAGGCGCACGTGTTTTGAATCAGGGCACTTCATCTTCAACAATTCGAATTTCTGTTTTGGCGGGAAAATGGCAGCAGATTTAGGGTTTCGGTTTTGGAGGTGTTTGGGTGAGATTAAATGGCTGAATTCAAATGGGTTTGTTCCAAGAGCCTAAACAGAGATGGTAATGTGCTCCGATTCAGTTAACTTTGGCTGGATAATCACCGGTTGATGAAAACATGGAATAACAGTTTTGGCGGGAAAGTAACTCTCACCTGCGTATTGTTTTGGATTGATGCCTGTAGTGATTTACTCGGATTTGATGCCGTGTTTGGATAGATTTGAGCATGTTAGAGTTAAACAGGGGAGATACATGGTCCATGCACGTAAAAGAGGAAAGATTTCACGTGATTTTGATGAAACAGAAAAGTGAAATATTCTCGAGATTTTTGGGAACAATATTAGAAAGATTCTGCGAGATTTTATCGTGGTTTTGGCTTGAGACTTACCTGTTTGACTGAAACAGGGATGGTAAGTCTTTTAGTTTCGAAGAAAAAGGAATAAATCGTGTCAAGATACAAACACAGGAGGAGAGATTTTCACGAGTTATTCACGGGATTGCATGGGATTTAGACGTGTAATGGGTGTGTTTGGAGTGTGCTATGCTGCAGCAGGAACATGAAGAAGATAAATATCGAGATTTGATAGCAAGGAAACATCGTGAGAAGAAATAAAAAGAAATTAAATTCGGTGGCTTGAAGAGAAAATATTCTCGAATAATATTGAGTTACTGTGAAGATTTTTGGGCAGTTAATGTGGAGATTTGAGTTGCTGTCGGGTATAAAAAGGAGTGTATGGGTTCACAGAAGACATATAGAGAGTTGGGGAGAAGAACTGAAGTTGCAGAGCAGATTTCTCTGCTGCTGCAGAGAAGAAGAAGAAGATGACATTCGACGCCAACTGACTATCACAGAGAACTATCGTTTATAAACATTACTCATAACAGTCAGTTTGGCACGCTTGTTTTCATTTTGCAACAAATATTGTAACGGTGACCTCTGTAACGCCAATACAGCGTTGCAGATTAATTGTATTATTAGCTTTCTTTAATAAAAACACCATTGAGCAATGAATTATATTTTTGAGTTTGTTTTCATTATGAGAAGCTAAGCCCCAACACTGGGTCGACGGAGGAAGCCGAACTTCATACATGGGTGAATTTATTTTATTTTTCTATATGACTTTTGCATTAATTAAAATAGAATTATGATTTGAAAAAATTAGTTATCATTTTATAAGATGGGTCACGCTTGCTTAGATGTTTGATGTCCCATGCTTACGATTTATAACTAATGTTTAGAGAATCCTATCTTGGCGAAAATAAGAGTCGGTGTTGTTTTTATTTATTGAGCGATAATTGCTGAAGAATAAATAATTGAACCTATTGATATGAATTCGGTGGAATCCTAAGCCCAGTAACTCTCGCTTTTGTTTATTATTTTCGTTAAACTGTTAAATTTAATCTCAACAACGTCCGAGTGAACGAAAACCTTTTTACTACAACCACAATCAAATTAAAAAATCTTATTAGTATATCTCACTTATCTATTTCTCAAAATGTGTGTTGGTAAAGCTTTCGCTTTAGCCAAGTTCATATTTTCCTAGTGACGAAAGTCATGTTATGTTTCAATCACTTTGGAAATTGCTCTGATGAAAACTAGTTTGTGAATAACAACTATATGACGTCCTCTGAGAATGTTTCAATGATTGAAATGAGAGTTTATACAATATAACCACTGGGGTATAAATATTGTTGTGGTAACACATATATGTATAAGTCCTTAGCACTTGAACCGAAGTTTGCGAACTTTGTTGATCAAGTGAAAACCGGAACTTAAGCAGTCAACCCAGTCCGCAAACGTGCATAGTTCTCGAACCCGAGAATTTCTGTTGGAGTTGTAGCACGATTTCAGTCCACGAACTGACGGAAGTTCTCGAACCCAAGAATTTTTGCTGGAGTTTGTGAACTCAAACCGGTTACTTGAGTCCGTGAACTTGAGTAGTTATGTCTAAAAACGATGTTCGTGAACTTATTTAAATTATCTAAGGAATTCTATTGCAAACCGTGGCTTTATAGTTCATGAATCGATTCGAGTGAATCACATTGTTTTTGCTTTAATTGTGTCTTGTGTAGTACATAAGATCTCATATCAATTGAACAACTCTCTAACTAGTTCATTTGAGTCATTTGGACTAGTTATGGTGAAGAATAATATGGTTGATATGAAATTTATCATTTGGCTAGCCATTTGGTTGACTAATATTGAACCAACTATTGTACACTTTTGGGTATGGTTACATAAACCCAAAACCATCAAGTACATGTGTATGGCCAGCTAAGTTTTTAATCTAACGGTTGAAAGATATTAGCTTGTATTTAATCCGGTTTTCATCTAACGGTGAATATTGAATGCTTTGTTACTAAGCTAACACTGATTGCAAACCCTGATTTGAAATACCATATAAGGGAGAACTCTAATAACTGGGAAACCTAATCCCCACACATTCTGTGTGATACTAGTTTGCTAAGCTAGAGTCGATTCTCCTTTAACCTTTGGTTTTCTTCTTCTAAAACCAGGTTAACGACTTAAAGACTTCATTGGGATTGTGAAGCCAGACCGATACTACTTTTCTTGTAGTTGTGTGATCTGATCTTGCTGTTTCTATCGTACGAGTACAATTGTAATGATTGGCTTGAGATTTCTATCTCCGATAGGCAAGATATAAAAGTAATCACAAACATCTTCGTCTTATCGTTTGTGATTCCACAATATCTTTTTTTTCGCTGCGTCTATTAAGACTATTGTGAGGTGATTGATAAAACTGAGCTGTTCTTCAGAAATATAAGTCTGGTTTTATTGATTGGTTCATGTTCACCTTGATTTATCTATCTTGTAGACTTTTCTGTGTGAGACAGATTTGTTTGCTAAAGTATTCGACTTTGGGTCGTAGCAACTCTTGGTTGTGGGTGAGATCAGCTAAGGGAATCAAGTGCGTAGTATCCTGCTGGGATCAGAGGCGTAGGAGCATAATTGTACCTTGGATCAGTGTGAGATTCATTGGGGTTCAACTACAGTCCAGACCGAAGTTAATTTGGAGTAGGCTAGTGTCTGTAGCGGCTTAATATAGTGTATGTTTAATCTGGACTAGGTCCCGGGGTTTTTCTGCATTTGCGGTTTCCTCATTAACAAAATTCTGGTGTCTGTGTTATTTCTTTTCCGCATTATATTTTGATATATAATTGAAATAATACAGGTTGTGCATTGTTCAATCAATTAGAATATCCGACCTTATTGGTTGTTGATTTAAATTGATTGACACTTGGATATTGGTATTTGGTACCATCCAAGTTATCTCTCTTTGATTAGACTCGCGAATCACATTTTCTTGAGTAAATCAAATTGAGAGATTGAGATAATAACTCCTTGAGTATTTTCTATTGATTGAGTCTAGTTGATTCTCTAGAAAACAACTTGGAGTTGTCCATACAGATTGCTAATCAAAATATTGGGTGAGGTTGTTAGACCCCCGCTTTTTCATAATCCAATGTTGGTTAATTGTTATAAACTCTTATTTGAATCACTGAAATTTTCTTAGAGGATGACAATAGCCGTTTTTACACACTATTAGCACCAAAGGAATTTTCAAGTTATTGAAATAATCATAACGAAACATTCCACGTCTACACCAAATGATTGTATCACACAAACCATTTAAGATGTTACTCGGTGATTTCACATGATCATGTTTTGACTTTCATCAAGAATATAAGATGAACTTGGTTGAAGCGAAAGATTAACAACACATATCTCGAGAAATATGTACGCGAGTTAAAATCAGTTCAAAATCTCAAATGTGCAAAATCGTAAACCATATAGTAATACGACTTATGTCTCACTATAGGAGATAGAGTAGAAATATACTTTCCAAGTGATAGATGAGTTTTAGTCTCCACATACCTTTTGTTGATGAATTTCTACAAGCTCTCCTTAGAAGTTCTTCATTTGATGAACGCCGTGAAGTCTAATACTCAACTACACAATCTATCCTAGTCCGAGACATCACTATAAGTAGACTAGAAATCAAGACTTATAGTTTGATCACTAACATTGACAAACAAGCTTGAGATAGAAACGCTTTCGAGTTCGACCGAGCAGTGCTTTAACAATATCAAATGTGCATAATCGAAGTCTATATAGATATATGACTTTTGTCACAAATAGGAGATAGAGTATATAGACTTTTGAGTGATTTATGAGTTCAAGTCTCCATATACCTTTTGTTGATGAAGTTCTACAATCTCCGCTTAGTAGTTCTTCGTCTTCAATCGATGAACGCTGTGAAGTCTAATGCTCAACTACACTTTCTATCCTAATCCAAGATTTATCTATAAGTACACTAGAAATCAAGACTTATAGTTTTGGAAACTAAACTTGACAACAAGCTTGAGATAGCAACGCTTTCGAGTTCGACCGAGCAGTGCTCTAACAGAAGGTGCTTGTTAAAGAACTTTCACAAAAATATTTCCAATGGTAGTTGTTGGAAATATCAACAAAAATAAATAAATACCATTGTTAGAGCATTGCTCGGTCGAACTCGCATGCGTTGCTATCTCAAGCATGTTGTTTTTCAATATTAGTAATCAAAACTATATGTCTTGATTTCTACTTTACTTATGGATAAGTCTCGGTCTAGGATAGTAAGTATAGTTGAGCTCTAGAATCCATGATGATTATCTTGCAAAGACGAAGAACTACTCAAGGAACCGGTGGAACTTCATCCAACCAAAAAGGTATGTGGAGATTTGAACTCATCTAGCACTCAAAAGTCTACTCTATCTCCTACTCTTGAGACACAGTCGTATAGTATGATAGTTTTCATACATACACATTTGATATTTCGAGCCGAGTTTACTCGCCTATCTTTTTATCGAAATATGTGTGTTATTGGACCTGGGCTAGGATATATGTGGTAGTTTACTGTATCTGGAGGTAGTTTAGGTACCCGAATGTTAAGAGTAGTCAGCCGACTATATTATACAAACGAGTTGTATTTTGTAAGCAGCTAATGAATAATGTAATCTTTATCTTCTTCCATAATTGCTCTGCAACTTATTTTCTATAATGTATTTTTCTTGTTATCCCTCTAATTCGTCTAGTTCTTATCCTAATCTTCCAATTTCATCTATCTATCCCAACTTATGTTTATCCTTAGAGATCCAAATTGTTCCTGATAATACAATTTGTACTGGGTTCACTACAAGTGGTATCAGAGCAGTTCTGATCCTTGGAGATTTTTCCATGGTGGAACTTGAAGAAGCTACACCACTACAACTAGAATCTTTGAAGAAAGAATATAGAACAATAGCGTAATTAGACAGACTGGTGGAGTTATATCGATTTCACTTTGAAAAAAATAAATCTCAAACTCGAGAGTACTATCTTCAGAAATTCTCAAAGCTCGTGATAAGGCACTGAAGAAGTTGAGATTGATCTTATTCATTAAGTGTACAACATTAATTCCTCCTTCTATCGATGAAAAAGAAGATGATTCTCTAGAATTAGAGCTGATTCCTTCATTTTTTTTAACGAGGAGAAGGATTTGATTGCTGTTGTGGTTTCTCAATTTACTGAAATTGAAAAATTAGATGCACATGTTCGTCAAGATACTTCAGTTTAAAATTAAAGAAGTGGATGATTTCACAAACAATGATGTGAAAATTTTCTACCAGAAAAATCATGTTAAAAGGGTTGAGGTATGTTGTGAGAAGTTCCAGAGCTTGAAGGAGATGGTCATTAGTTACGATAAATTATTAGGTAAGGATTATTTACATCTTCTTCCTAGTTATTCTCGAGTGTTGTTTGATCGTGGAAAAGCTTTCAAACTTATTAAGAGGTTTTCGTATTTAGCTGGAGTTTATGAATTTAGTTTTAATACAACTACTTCATGTTTGTTTTCTTTATATGTTTGTTCAATTCTATTGGCCAAATACAATGGCGGTGGTGTTCCTGAGATGATTAACAAATATGGGTATCAACCAGATCGATTGATTAATGAACCAGTTGCTTCTATTTTAGTTAATGGTGGTATTATTGGTACTGTTAGGATGTTGTTTGGTCGTGGAAGAGAATTTGAACTTATTGGAAGGTACTGTTATAGTGTTAGAGAAATTTTTGATTTCTGTGGTGATACAATTGTTTCTGAGCGAAATTCTGAGCTTAAGGTACTCCCTAGCTTTGTTATTTAAGTTTGTTAAAAATAGAGATAAGCGTGTTGCCAGCAAGCTGTTTGAGGAAATACCACAGCAGGAATCTATTCTCTGCATTATTACGAGAGTTTATTTGACAATGGGGTGTGAGTATAGCAATGCATGTGAACTAATTCTGCAGATCCAACCTAACAATATATAGAGTTTCAATGGTAATAAGAGTTCTATAAGGTTACATCTGAAATATGGTTTATTCAAAATGCTTGGTTGTGTAATATGAATTCTGAGTAGTGCACAAAATATCTTTGATCAGCTGTGTGTTAGATATGTCAGTATCCCGATATAAGTAAAGGCTGGAGAGGGTTTCATGGATACGGAAATACTCTCATACGACATTGCATTGGTGAGGGAATTGACCATTCTAAGGAAGTTTAACCTTTGGGTTTTCTCATCTGCGTTTGACTTATCTGAGTAACAAATTAGAGTACCTAGCTCTATGGGCTGTGGTAGTAATATGTGGTTTTTAGGCTGGAGGAAATCCCTTGTAAGGGTGGTTGGAACCATCATGGTGCTTTTACAGCTTAAATATTATGAAATCTTTGGTAGGGATTCTTGCCAGGATAATGATGGTGGTAAATGGAATGAGCTGAAAATATATATTAAACACTCAGATAGAGGTTATTACACTCATTTGAGGTTCAAGTATTAATGATCATGACAGTGGGAATATGTCAGCTTCTGCTTCATGTAGTGTTGGTGATGCAAGTGGAAGTATATCAGCCCGTGCCCCAGTTGTGTGGTATTCACATGTTTTTATAGTGTATAAACTCGAAGCTGGTGTTCCTTGGATCCACGTCTATCCTCAGATGGTGTTTTTCTTAGTTGTTGAACGTTATTATGAGCTCTTGAGCATCAACAAGGGTTATAGAAGACTAGGATTCAGCGATAGACTAGGGGTTTTAGAGCATTGCTCGGTCGAACTCGCATGCGTTGCTATATCAAGCATGTTTTTCAATGTTAATGATCAAAACTATAAAGTCTTGATTTCTAATCTACTATAGATAAGGTCTCAGACTAGGATAGAAAGTGTAGTTGAGCTCAAGAACTCCATGGCAATCATCATACAAGATGAAGGACTACACAAGGAACCAGTGGATCTTCATCGACTAAAAGGTATGTGGAGACTTGAACTTATCTAACACTCAAAAGTCTATCGACTCTATCTCGTATCTTGAGAAAAAAGTCATTTTACTATATAGACTAAAGATATACACATGTGACATTTCGAGCTGATTATATCTCGCTTATCTATTTCTCGAAATGTGTGTTGGTAAAGATTTCTCTTTGGCCAAGTTCATCTTTTCCTAGTGACGAAAGTCATGTTATGTTTCAATCACTTTGGAAATTGCTTTGACGAAAACTAGTTTGTGAATAACAACTATATAACGTCCTCTGAGAATGTTTCAATGATTGAAATGAGAGTTTAGACAATATAACCACTAGGGGATATAAACATTGTTGTGGTAACACATATATGTATAAGTCCTTAGCACTTGAACCGAAGTTTGCAAACTTTGTTGATCAAGTGAAAACCGGAACTTAAGAAGTCAACCCAGTCCGCGAACGTGCGTAATTCCCGAACCCGAGAATTTCTGGTAGAGTTGTATCTCGGTTTCAGTCCGCGAACTGACGTAAGTTCTCGAACCCGAGAATTTCTGCTGGAGTTTGTGAACTCCAGCCGGTTACTTGAGTCCGCGAACCCAGTCCGCGAACTTGAGTGGTTATGTCTAAAAACGATGTTCGTGAACTTATTTAAATTATCTGAGGAATGCTATTGCAAACCATGGATTTATAGAACATGAATCTATTCGAGTGAATCGCATCATTTTTTCTTCAATTGTGTCTTATGTTATATATAAGATCTCATAGCAATTGAACAACTCTCTAACTAGTTCATTTGAGTCATTTGGATTAGTTATGGTGAAGAAGAATATGGTTGATATGAAAGTTATCATTTGGCTAACCATTTGGTTGACTAATATTGAACCAACTATTGTACATGTTTGGGTACGGCTACACTAATCCAAAATCGTCAAGTACATGTGTGTATGGTAATCTAAGTTTTCGATCTAACGGTTGAAAGATATTAGCTTGTATCTAATCAGGTTTTCATCTAATGGTGAATATTGAATGCTTTGTTACTAAGCTAACATTGATTGCAAACCCTGATTTGAAAGACTATATAAGGGAGAACTCTAGCAACTGGGAAACCTAATCCCTATACATTCTGTGTGATACTAGTTTGCTAAGCTAGAGTCGATTCTCCTTTAACCTTTGGTTTTCTTCTTCTAAAACCAGGTTAACTACTTAAAGAATTCATTGGGATTGTGAAGCCAGAACGATACTACTTTTCTTGTAGTTGTGTGATCTGATCTTACTATTTCTATTGTACGAGTACAATTATAATAATTAGCTTGACATTTCTATATCCGATAGGCAAGATATAAAAGTAATCACAAACATCTTCGTCTCATCGTTTGTTATTCCACAATATCTTTTTTTTTCGCTGCGTCGATTAAGACTATTGTGAGGTGATTGATAAAACTGAGTTGTTCTTCGGGAATATAAGTCTGGTTTTATTGATTGGTTCCTTTCACCTTGATTTATCAAAAAATGGAACAAAATTCATATGTTTATTCGTGGGAGACGAATTTATCTATCTTGTAGACTTTTCTGTGTGAGACAGATTTGTTTGCTAAAGTCTTCGACTTTGGGTCGTAGCAACTCTTGGTTGTGGGTGAGATCAGCTAAGGGAATCAAGTGCGTAGTATCCTGCTGGGATCATAGGTGTAGGAGCATAACTGTACCTTGGATCAGGGTGAGATTGATTGGGGTTCAACTACAGTCCAAAACGAAGTTAATTTGGAGTAGGCTAGTGTCTGTAGCGGCTTAATACAGAGTATGTTTAATCTGGACTAGGTCCCGGGGTTTTTCTGCATTTGCGGTTTCCTCATTTACAAAATTCTGGTGTCTGTGTTATTTCTTTTCCGCATTATATTTTGTTATATAATTGAAATAATACAGGTTGTGCGTTTTTCAATCAATTAGAATATCCGACCTTATTGGATGTTGATTTAAATTGATTGACACTTGGATATTGGTCTTTGGTACCATCCAAGTTATCTCTTTGATTAGACTCGCGAATCACATTTGCTTGAGTAAATCAAATTAAGAGATTGAGATAATAACTTCTTGAGTATTTTTTATTGATTGAGTCTAGTTGATTCTCTAGAAAACAACTCGGAGTTGTCCATACAGATTGCTAATTGAAATATTAGGTGAGGTTGTTAGACCCCCGATTTTTCAATTGGAATCAGAGCGGGCAAACACATTTAAGACCTTAAAAGTCTGTGTTTGTGGCAATATGACTTTATGGACGCGTCTATCTCTAATAACGTACCCGTTAATAAATCACCAGATGATTTTCAAAGCTTGGATTCACCTGAGAAAACTGTCATATCTAGGTCAGTATTCAAACATTCTCTTAATGTAGAACATGTTGAAGTCTGGGAAATACGCCTAAAAGAATAGTTGGATGAACTTTCTGATGAAGGTGATTCAGATATTGATAGAGATGTTGATAAGGAAGTCTCAGAGTACGTTAAGGTTTTGAATTCATTAGAAAAGAAGAATATGACAACTTCTCATGTCACACCTCTTCTGACTCCTCTCTGTCAAGAAAACAAGAAATTGATAAGATGCTATGCAGGTGTTTATGTTTCGAATCGTTCTAACGAACCGATCCTCAAGGATTCTGAGGAAAACTTGCCTTATAAAGTCACATGAATGTGATCGTGTTTATCAAAAATACTTTCTGTTGGGAGAGAAACTTGCAGAAACTGAAGGAAGGATTAACTCTCAGCAAGCAAGTTTTGATGACAGAGAAAAGGCTTTTCTCGCTCGAGATAAACGCCTTGAGGATGATTTAACTGCTGCTCTTGATAAAATCAAAATGTTGGAAGATGACTTGAAAAAGTTCAATTCTAGTTCAAACAAATTAACCACTATGCTAGGAGCAAGTAAAAATCATCTTGATACACGAGGTTTGGGCTATAAGGGAATAGATGCTCCAAGTACTAGAAAAGAGGTAAAATTTGTGAAGGCTAGTGATGCTTCTCAACAAAAGGTTTCCACTGATGGCAAAAGTGAAATACCTTCACCGGAAGTTAAGGTTCAAAAGAGCAAAGTATATCAACCTCCAAAGTTAGCACACGGAGATCGAGGTAAGAACATTCCTTATGTTTGCCACTATTGCGGAAATAAAGGTCACCTAGAAAGAAGATGTTGTTTCCGTATAAGGAATGATAAACTTCACGGTGTTCTTGTATGGGCATCATAAGAAGTTGTGAAACCAATATCATATGTTAAGACTAATCCTCTTAACGTTACAGGTTGTAACTGTCCAACCTTTAGTCAAAGCAATCAGTGCTATGATCAACCTAGATTTGCCTATAAACGTCATACGAAGTCTTTTCACAATCCTAATGGTTATCAAAAGGATAACTTCGTAAAGACGAAGACAAGATCCGATGCTCCCAATTGGAGAAAGACTAACTTGCAAAAGAATAGTCAATCCAATTCTCTCTCGAGAAATATAGAAGAGAGTAATGGGAAGAAAGTTCCAGTTCTTCCTAAATGCACTAAGAAGTGGATACCAAAGAAAGTCAATGATGTTTTGAGTGTGAAAAGGAATGATCTCCCAGAAAATTCCATGACTATGGAAAAGGCAGTATCCATGATGTTGGAACTTAAAAAAGTCTTTGGAAAGATGGATTTGGATGTGAAAGGTTCTAAAAGTGATCTCTTTCATGATAATCCAAAAGTCACTTGTGGTGAGCAAGATATTGTTCACCTCAACACAACCTGAATGTGTTGTAAGTGCATACCAAGGAATGCCCTGCTATGAATACGGTGAGGAAAGCACGAGAATTGGGGCACACAGATTATGTTCAATAAGTCGATTGCATTCTTCTAAAAAGGTATGTCTATAAACTTGAGCAATATTTGTGTTTTTATTTTCTTAGAGTAGTTAATGTACCTTGCTTATGGTTCATTTCTACCTAACTTGATCTGTGTTTAAGGTTCTTAAATGTTTAAGTTTGAAAATAGTGGTTCGGGATGTTTGGACTTCATGGTACACATACCAAGTATGCATAACATCTTTTAAAACCAAAATCCAGGAGTTTAAGTTCGCAGACTTGAAAATTCGTGTGCAAACCCGTAAGTTCGCGGGCTTGCCTTTAAACGTCAACTTGTTTTGGCCGTAACTTCTTCGTCCGAACTCAGAATGAACTCATTCTTTTTGCACTCTATTCCTATTTAAATTATCTTCAAAAGGGATATGAGAAACCTTGAATTTAGATGAGTTAAGATTGGTATTTTTCCTATCTCTTGTTTTTGAGTATTTTGCTCCGTTTCATTGCACTTGTTCCACTTCTCTTGAACTTGGGCACTTGGATTCTTGGAGTACTACTCTTCTAAGCTAATTTGTATCTTTTACAGGAATGTTGTTGGAAAATGTTTTTATACGCCTTTGGTAGCTATTATTGGTATAAATCCGGGAGAAAAAGATTGATTCCACCCTCTAAGGACAAATCATCTTATATGTGCATTACGAGTTTGTCTTGGTGCCTAGGAAACTTCTTATGAGAATTTATTCTTGTTTTTGAGAAGGATTGCTAGAGTTTGGAATAAAAATTATTGTGATTTCTATGTCCAACGTATTCATCTTCAATGCTTTTAGATTTATTCATTTAAATTCTAAAGTTGGTTTGGAAGATGATTTTTGCAATATTAATCTTTTTGATTTTATATATTGCAATATTGTTATGGGATATGTGTTTTTACGTTCGTGAACTTGATTGTACCATATTTTGTCAAAAGTAAAGTCGTTCGTGAATTGATATGCAAGTATTGATAAAAGAATGAATAAATTTTTGACAAACACAAAAGTTAAGCCAATACTGTCAATTATTGACGTAAGATAGGTTAAAATCTTTTGTGATTCAAGGATTATGTCTAATGTGTGTCATTGTGCAAATGGTGATGGAAACATAGAATGAATACTTGTGTTTTCCGCAGTAATTGATCTTCCCTGATCCATTTTTTGTGTATTACTGTGAGACTCCGTATTGTGTCTTATATTGAGAACTAGACAACCAAGTTGATTATTTTTGTGATTAGCTTAGTTGTGTTCCGTAAGGTACTTTCCATCGAGTATATTGAACTAAATCAATCATCTTGTGTGATTATTTAGTTATGACTCCATAACGTTTTCTCATGTTTGAGCATGATTGACTGGGTTGGTTATTTTTATGATTATCTTAGTCATCGCTTGATAGATTTTCTTATGTGAGTATAAACGATTAAATTAATTACTTGTGATTAGTTTAATTATGTATTCCGGTTAGATTAATTAAGAGTACTCCTGTGAATAATCTAATCAAGTTATTAAGTCTCCATAAGTTTACTTGTGTTAAGCATATGTAGTCATATTAAACTTGGTTCCCTTTGGTTAATATGCTTGAATATTTCTTGTTGGATTCCAAATTCATACTAGTATGTGATTTGTTGAGTTCAAATAAATCCTTCTTTTCTTTTGAAATTAAGGTTGCTCTTGTTGTTCCCTTGGGAATGACATATTATGGGGGAGAGTTCTTTTGAACTTGTGCTTAATTGCCAAATCTTTGTGGGGAGTGCGGCTGTGGAATATTAGAGGGGTTATCTTGCGTCTTTATAAACTCCTTGATGAATGCATTTAGCTTCGGATTTATGATTGCATCTAAACAAGATGATACATATCTACCTTTGGTCATGAAATGTCTCTTACGGAAATTTCATTAGGATCCCATTCTTGTACCTTTGCCAATTTTATTGACAAAAAGGGGGAGAATTAATGTAGTTCACACTACAAATACATATGGTTTTCAGATCATTATGTATGGGGGAGTGGTTTCCATGTGAGATGGAGTATTGACTAAGGGGAAGTGAAGTATTACCATAGTATTGTTGTTGAAGTTGTGATGCAATTTGACTTCGATGTTGTGTAATAATACTATGACACTGTATAACAATGATTGAGAACCGGTGCTTTTCTTATTGTTATATCTACGAATTTTCAACAATGATGAGGCTAAACTTACAACCTTTGGGATCATTGGACTACTTGGAAGTGACGAAGATTTCGAGTATTATTGAAGATTAGACATGTGGAATAGGAGCTACAAAGTTTATTTATATATTTTTTGTATTCCATATGTGTTAATAGTTTTTCCACTAAAATTGACAAAGGGGGAGATTGTTAGAGCATTGCTCGGTCGAACTCGCATGTGTTGCTATATCAAGCATGTTTTTCAATGTTAGTGATCAAAACTATAAAGTCTTGATTTCTAGAATACTATAGCTAAGGTCTCGGACTAGGATAGAAAGTGTAGTTGAGCTTAAGAACTCCATGGAAATCATCATACAAGATGAAAGACTACTCAAGGAACCAGTGAATCTTCATCAACCAAAAGGTATATGGAGACTTGAACTTATCAATCACTCAAAAGTCTACCTACTCTATCTCCTATCTTGAGACAAAAGTCGTTTTACTATATAGACTAAAGATATACACATGTGACATTTCGAGATCAGTATATCTCACTTATATATTTCTCGAAATATGTGTTGGTAAAGCTTTCGCTTTAGCCAAGTTCATCTTTGCCTAGTGACGAAAGTCATGTTATGTTTTAATCACTTTGGAAATTGCTCTGACGAAAACTAGTTTGTGAATAACAACTATATGACGTCCTCTAAGAATGTTTCAATGATTGAAATGAGAGTTTAGACAATATAACCACTGGGGGATATAAACATTGTTGTGGTAACACATATATGTATAAGTCCTTAGCACTTGAACCGAAGTTCGCGAACTTTGTTGATAAAGTGAAAACCGGAACTTGAGCAGTCAACCCAGTCCGCGAACGTGTGTAGTTCTCGAACCCGAGAATTTCTGCTGGAGTTGTAGCTCGGTTTCAATCCACGAACTGACGGAAGTTATCGAACCCGAGAATTTCTGCTGGAGTTTGTGAACTCCAACCAGTTACTTGAGTCCGCGAACCCAGTCCGCGAACTTGAGTGGTTATGTCTAAAAACAATGTTCGTGAAATTATTTAAATTATCAAAGGAACGTTATTGCAAACCGTAGCTTTATAGTTCATGAATTGATTCGAGTGAATCACATCGTTTTTGCTTCAATTGTGTCTTATGTAGTACATACGATCTCATAGCAATTGAACAACTCTCTAACTAGTTCATTTGGACTAGTTATGCTAAAGAAGAATATGGTTGATATGAAAGTTATCATTTGGCTAACCATTTGGTTGACTAATACTGAACCAACTATTGTACACATTTGGGTACGGTTACACAAACCCAAAATTGTCAAGTACATGTGTGAATGGCCAGTTATGTTTTCGATCTAACGGTTGAACGATATTAGCTTGTATCTAATCAGGTTTTCATCTAACAGTGAATATTGAATGCTTTGTTACTAAGGTAACATTGATTGCTAACCGTGATTTGAATAAGGGAGAACTCTAGCAAATGGAAAACCTAATCCCCACACATTCTGTGTGATACTAGTTTGCTAAGCTAGAGTCGATTCTCCTTTAAACTTTGGTTTTCTTCTTCTAAAACCAGATTCACGACTTAAAGAATTAATTAGAATTGTGAATCCAGACCGATACTACTTTTCTTGTAGTTTTGTGATCTGATCTTGCTGTTTCTATCATACGAGTATAATTGTAATAATTGGCTTGAGATTTCTATCTCCGATAGGCAAGATATAAAAGTAATCACAAACATCTTCGTCTTATCGTTTGTGATTCCAAAATATTATTTTTTTCGCTGTGTCGATTAAGACTATTGTGAGGTGATTGATAAAATTGAGCTGTTCTTCGGGAATATAAGTTTGGTTTTATTGATTAGTTCATGTTCACCTTGATTTATCAAAAAACAGAACAAAACTCATAGGTTTATTCGTGGGAGACGAATTTATCTATCTTGTAGACTTTTTTATGTGAGACGGATTTGTTTGCTAAAGTCTTCGACTTTGGGTCGTAGAAACTCTTGGTTGTGGGTGAGATCAGCTAAGGGAATCAAGTGCGCAGTATCCTGCTGGGATCAGAGGCGTATGAGCATAATTGTACCTTGGATCAGTGTGAGATTGATTGGGGTTCAACTACAGTCCAGACCGAAGTTAATTTGGAGTAGGCTAGTGTTTGTTGCAGCTTAATACAATGTATTTTTAATCTGGACTAGGTCCCGAGATTTTTCTTCATTTGCGGTTTCCTCGTTAACAAAATTCTGGTGTCTGTATTATTTCTTTTCCGCATTATATTTTGTTATATAATTGAAATAATACAGGTTGTGCGTTTTTCAATCAATTAGAATATCCGACCTTATTGGTTGTTGATTTAAATTGATTGACACTTGGATATTGGTCTTTGGTACTATCTAAGTTATCTATCTTTGATTATACTCGCGAATCACATTTGCTTGAGTAAATGAAATTGAGAGATTGATATAATAACTCCTTGAGTATTTTCTATTGATTGAGTCTAGTTGATTCTCTAGAAAACAACTCAGAGTTGTCCATACAGATTGCTAATCAAAATATTGGGTGAAGTTGTTAGACCCCCACTTTTTCACGTGGGAATCAAGATAATACTTGTATTATTTAATGGTCGCGAGAGCATAACACAACTGTTGGAAGTACTCGGTGATGGAGTGGTTGGTGTTTGTACTCTAATGGAAGTTGAAGTTCTGAGCTGTGCTTTCACTATAATGACTATGGTAATTCTGAACCATGTCATAGGTGTTGTTCTCTACTACCTGCACTATGCCCTACATGATTTATATGGATGTTATCGATTCTTGAGTCGATCTTATCAACCAATGAAATGGTTATTCAAACTAGTGGTTTACGGAAGAATGATGGACACTCAGGTCTTACTCACCGTGTTATACAGTCGTAATGTGTTGGAAATGGTTCTCTTCTTGAAATGGGAATCTTTCTCGACAGGTCAATGGAGTGCAGTCGAATGGTGGGTTATTATGAATTTTACATCAGTTGTGTGTCTCATGAAAACACCCTGGTACTATGTCTAAGCACCTTATAAAGTTGAAGTTTACAAGTAAATCATTCTCATGTGTCATTTGAGTTTGAACTCGAGCACTGTGGTGGGGGTTGCGGGGTTGGAATTGTTGTTCTTAGCTTCAAACACCTCCACATTCTTAATGGAAATATCTATCCGGACTGTTCTAAGCTCAACCAACTACCAAAATGAGATTGTGCATGATAATGTGAAGACTATATCTCCTGTGGTGCTGATACTCAAATCCAGGTGGGAAATTGAAATTGCTTCTTGGGAGCTATTACTGCATATCTCATTTTCAACTCCTGATTCAGCTAAGCCTCACATCACCAGGATTATTATACACAGATTTGAATGGGTAAGTCCACTTCTTATGATGGCATTACATAGCCTGTTGTTATACAGTCTCTACATCCATGAATATATAATTCTTAATAGACTTTGGTATGAGATATTCACCACAACAGCTACTTCTCTACGAGTTAGCAAGTCACCACAACTGTACAACTGGTTCAAGGGAAGAAATTAATTTATTCATCTCACACAATGACCAGGTGGAATGTTTCTTAGTCAAGGTTTTGTCAGCCGCCTGCAAGAGTGAAAATGGGGGATTGATTTTGAGTCCAAAGTCCTCATCAATTATATTAGAGCATTGCTCGGTCGAACTCGCATGCGTTGCTATCTCAAGCATGTTTGTCAAAGTTAGTGATCAAAACTATAAAGTCTTAATTTCAAGTCTACTATAGCTAAGTTCTCAGACTAGGATAGAAAGTGTAGTTGATCTCAAGAACACCATGGAAATCATCATACAAGACAAAGGACTACTCAAGGAACCAGTGGATCTTCATCGACTAAAAGGTATGTGGAGACTTGAACTTATCTATCACTCAAAAGTTTATCTACTCTATCTCATATCTTGAGACAAAAATCGTTTTACTATATAGACCAAAAATATACATATGTGACATTTCAAGCTGAGTATTTCTCGCTTATCTATTTCTCGAAATGTGTGTTCGTAAAGCTTTTGCTTTAGCCAAGTTCATCTTTGCCTAGTGACGAAAGTCATGTTATGTTTCAATCACATTGGAAATTTCTCTGACGAAAACTAGTTTGTGAATAACAATTATATGACATCCTCTGAGAATGTTTCAATGATTGAAATGAGAGTTTAGAAAATATAACCACTGGGGGGTATAAACATTGTTGTGGTAACACATATATGTATAAGTCCTTAGCACTTGAACCAAATTTTGCAAACTTTATTGATCAAGTGAAAACCGGAACTTGAGCAGTCAATCCAGTCCGCGAACGCAGTCCCGAACGTGCGTAGTTCTCGAACCCGAGAATTTCTGTTGGAGTTTGTGAACTCCAACTGGTTACTTGAGTCAGCGAACCTATTCCACGAACTTGAGTGGTTATGTCTAAAAACGATGTTCGTGAACTTATCCAAATTATCTAAGGAATGCTATTGCAAACCGTGGCTTTATAGTTCATGAACTGATTCGAGTGAATCACATCTTTTTTGCTTCAATTGTGTCTTGTGTAGTACATAAGTTCTCATAGCAATTGAACAACTCTCTAACTAGTTCATTTGAGTCATTTGGACTAGTTATGGTGAAGAAGAATATGGTTGATATGAAAGTTATCATTTGGCTAACCATTTGGTTGACTAATATTGAACTAACTATTGTACATGTTTGGGTATTGTTATACAAACCCAAAATCGTCAAGTACATGTGTGTATGGCAAGCTGAGTTTTCGATCTAACGGTTGAGAGATATTAGCTTGTATCTAATTAGATTTTCATCTAACGGTGAATAATGAATGCTTTGTTACTAAGCTAACATTGATTGCAAACCCTGATTTGAAAGACTATATAAGGGAGAACTCTAGCAACTGGGAAACCTAATCCCCACACATTCTGTGTGATACTTGTTTGCTAAGCTAGAGTCGATTCTCCTTTAAACTTTGGTTTTCTTCTTCTAAAACCAGGTTAACGACTTAAAGACTTAATTGGGATTGTGAATCCAAACCGATACTACTTTTCTTGTAGTTGTGTAATCTGATCTTGATGTTTCTATCGTACGAGTACAATTGTAATAATTGGCTTGACATTTCTATCTCTGATAGGCAAAATATAAAAGTAATCACAAACATCTTCGTCTCATCGTTTGTGATTCCATAATTATTTTTTTTCTTCGTTACGTCGATTAAGACTATTATGAGGTGATTGTTAAAACTGAGTTGTTCTTCGGGAATATAAGTATGGTTTTATTGATTAGTTCTTGTTTACCTTGATTTATCAAAAGACGGAACAAAACTCATTGGTTTATTCGTGGGATACGAATTTATCTATCTTGTAGACTTTTCTGTGTGAGACATATTTGTCTGCCAAAGTCTTTGACTTTGGGTCGTAGCAACTCTTGGTTGTGGGTGAGATCAGCTAAGGGAATCAAGTGCGCAGTATCCTGCTGGGATCATAGGCGTAGGAGCATAACTGTACCTTGGATCAGTGTGAGATTGATTGGGGTTCAACTACAGTCCAGACCAAAGATAATTTAGAGTAGGCTAGTGTCTGTAGCGGCTTAATACAGTATATGTTTAATCTGGACTAGGTCCCGGGTTTTTTATGTATTTGCGGTTTCCTCGTTAACAAAATTCTGGTGTTTGTGTTATTTCTTTTCCGCATTATATTTTGATATATAATTGAAATAATACAGGTTGTGCGTTGTTCAATCAATTAGAATATCCGACCTTATTGGTTGTTGATTTAAATTGATTGACACTTGGATATTTGTCTTTGGTACCATCCAAGTTATCTCTCTTTGATTAGACTCGTGAATCACATTAACTTGAGTAAATCAAATTGAGAGATTGAGATAATAACTCCTTGAATATTTTCTATTTATTGAGTCTAGTTGATTCTCTAGAAAATAACTCGGAGTTGTCTATACAGATTGCTAATCAAAATATTTGGTAAGGTTGTTAGACCCCCGCTTTTTCAATTGGTATCAGAGCAGGAAAACACGTTCAAGACCTTACAAGTCTGTGTTTGTGGCGATCTGACTATATGGATGACAAAGTCTCTTATAACGCTTCTCCAGGATTAAAAAACAATGGTAAAAGAAATTCTAACAAACTAGTTATCCTTCAAAGGTTGGATGAACAAATCCAGATCAATTCCGATCTTATTGCAAAAATTGCAATCCTAAAGGATTTGAAACCAAATTTAAGTTCTTTAATGGATATGGGTAACTATAATAGTTCTTCTCTAAGGAACCGTCATATATCAGATGATAAACAACGTATAAAGGTTGTGAAAACTGATGTGACTCAGAACTGTTCTACCAAGATTAAAGGTGTTTGTCTATGTTTTTTTTGTGATTCCTCTAATCACTTCCAACATAAGTGTGTGTCTTTTCAAAAGAGTTTAAAAGTTACAGGTGATCTTTATAAGAAAACTAAACAACTTCTTGCGTCTCTAAAAAGACATACATAACTATTAGAAAACACCAAAAAGGACAGCACTAATAATTTGTGAGCATTTGCTTTAAAATCAACGTCACCTTTTCAATGGTTTCTTGATAGTGGATGTAGCATATGATAGGGTGTAGAATACATCCTATTTATTATCTATTGTTTATGCTTTCTCTGTTTTTTCTCTTGTGAATTATGTATTTTACGCGTGTTTTTGAGTTATTAGGTACTCTGGAGTCGCACAGAGGAAAAGAAAGAAGAAAACACCCAATTTAAGCAAAACAGGTGTAATTGTCATTTTCCAGGCAAACACTATTTGGAGACGAGCCAAGGTTAAGGGGCGACTATCTTTTGGATAATAATTAGAGATAGCCAGCTGGGGTTAAGGGGTGACCATCTGTTATAGGCACCCAATATGGGGTGGTTCTTATCCCAAACTACGGGACATGGGTGTCTGAATCCTGCCATAAACTAAACCCAAACCTAAAATCGAGAGACTCTTTTGTTCCTCTTATTCATTCATGACGGATGAAGTTGATAAAAGAAAAGCAGCAGCTGCTGCATTCGAGAGATGAAATTGGAATCTGAAATCGAGAAATTGAAATAAGAAACGAGAACAGAAGAGAAAGATCGACTAAACTAGGGTTTGTTGATGGGTGAGATTCAGATGGGTGAATCAGTTTCTGGAATTGGAGATTGATTTTGTTGTCGGTCGAGAGATGGAAATGAAGAAATCAGGAAAGATGAAGATCGTGATATGAAGAACATAGAGAAGAGATAGAGTTGTTGTTGACGAATTGAAGAAATTGGTTTGATATAAGGGTTTCATGTTGTTGTTGCTTGAGTTACAGATCGAGAGCATGAATTTGATGGTAACTTTGGTATAAAGAGTAAATGGGTTTGTGCTGATGTTTATGGGTTCGAGGATGAATATAAGATGGGTTTTGTGGCTCGAGAATTACAGTGAGATTTTGGTCTCGATTGAGATTGAAGTTCTACTGCTGTTACATGTTGTGGTTGGACTCTTTATAGATGCAGTTGATAAGAAAGAACAAGGCACCATAATAATTTATCTGAAGAAGCAATTGAAGAAAAAATTATGCTGAAAAATTTCATTAGATGTATGTTAGGTATTTACAGGTTCTGCAAGGAAGAATGGTCTGAACTTGGCTTGAGAAAGTCCAATAAATAACCGAAACTCGGCCGGTAGTTCATTTTGGTGAGTTAACACAGTGAGCTCGATGACCGTTCCAACTCGATGAGTCAGCCGAGTAATATCCTCAGTAAGACAGCTAACTCAGTGGCTGCCTTCTCCCTTTGACCCGGTTGACTAACAGAAGACCGTTAGGTCAGCTGTTAACTTTAACGCCGTGTAACTGAATATTCCTCTGCCAGCAGTAGTATCTCAGTTTACCGCCAGCACTATTCCGGTGCCGATTTCCGGTAATCCCGTGAACTTTTCAGGCGACCAAAATTACAGATTTTTGTGTAGATTCTTCTCATGGGTGTGAATACTTAGATATGGAAGTTGGATGGAAACTTGGAAGCTTTGGAGAATTGGACTTGAAATTGGATTAGGCTCAAATTGGGAAAGTGGTGTTATTATGAGAAAAGGGATTCTTTTCCTACAAGGATTGGAGAGCATTGAAGCCTATAAATAAAGGAGTTCTCTACAAATTTTTAAGATACATCTACTTTGGAGAAGGAGTTAAAGTGCACAAGGATTGGAGGAAGGAGCAACCATCATCTTTTCAATAAGTTCTTCTTTTTTCTTTAATTATTATTATTATTGTGTGAACTCCAAACTATGAGTAGCTAATTTTATTTTTGATTGAGGATGAATTCCTAGTTCTTAACATATGATTTGAGTTTTCTTTTTCAATTCTATCTTGAAGTTTTTCATATGATTATCGTTTGTTTTTACTAATATTAGTATTTATGATTGATTGATAGGTTGTTTAGAGTGCACGCTAAATTGATTTGTTAATTTGATCTAAAGCTAGTGAAAGTTAGGGAATACCTAATAGTTTCTTGACTCTTTACACAAGTAGAAAACACGAGACCTTGTGGAGGGACTCCGTGGAGCAATTGTGTGTGAAAACAACGCTATAAAGTGGACCAAGCGAACCGAGTCTAACTACTAGTACTAAACCTAAATTCATAAATCTTAATGCATTTGGGGAATTACATCTTGTAAGTGAACCTCAAGGTGGTTCTTTTGAATTGAATCTGATAACTAAGCGGACCTGTTACTCAGTGAAATAAGGAATTTTGGGGTTAGCTAAGCGAACCTGCTATCCTATGGTTGGTGATAATCTGTGACTAATAAAAAGTGGAAAAGAACATAACTTGAATCATTGTTTTGCAATGAAGAAGGATTCCTTGATCTAATTTCTCTTATTGATTTCAACTTACACTTTTGATTACTTTATTTACTTTTTTTTTTTTTAAAATCTAAAACCGACCCCCCCCCCCCTGTGACAAATTTACAACTAAAAATCTCTTGTTCCTCGTGGGAACGAACTTGACTACACTATATTACTTGTTAATTAGGTGGAAAAATATAAATTAATTTGTTGTGGTTATGACACGCATCAAATTTTGGCGCCGTTTACGGGGAGCATCGGACGATTTTAGTTGTTTTCTCTTTACTTTTTGCTTTATTCTTGCTTTGTTAGATTCTATTATCGTATCTAACTTAGTTTTCGAGAACTTTTTTCAGGTACTATATCTTTGGTGAATGCTTAAAGAGGGCAGGCCGAGTCCAATTGGTATACATCTTCGATCCGGCACTCAACTAAAAGACTTCATTCGAGCGGTTAACACTCCGCTTCCTCGTTCTACATCAACTGAATTCGCAGATTCGGACTTATAAGAAGAAGCAATGGTTGATCGTACACTCAAGGACCTAGCTTCTCACAAGCTCGATACACAACAATGGTGTATCCAAACTAACTCAACCTTCGAGATCAAGCCGGGGTTGATTAGAGAGTTACCAAAGTTTCATGGCATGGTGAATGAAGACCTAAACAAACATCTCATGGACTTCAATACCATATTCATGGCCATGCTTCCACCGGATACTAATGCGGATGAAGAGATGTTGAAAGCTTTTCCGTTCTCTTTGGCGAGCAATGTTAAGGAAAGGTTCTATTACTTGCCTTCCATAGGTATCACAACATGGAATGGGATGAAGAAACTTTTCCTCGAGAGATATTTTCCCGCATCAAAAGCTACTCAAATTCGCAAGGAGATTTGTGGGATGAAGCAACATGTCGGAGAGTCATTATATGAATGTTGGGATCGATACAAGAGATTGGTAGCAAGTTGTCCACACCATCAATTTAGTGACTCCATGATAATTCAATACTTCTATGAAGGTATCCAAACAAGTGATAGATATCTTCTTGACCCCGCCGGTGGTGGTGCACTAGTGAACAAGACGGTGGCCCAAGCTACCGAGTTGATTGAAAGTATAGCGGCAAACTCGCAACAATTATATGGAAGAGGTGAACCAATGGTTAAGTTGGTGCATGAAGTTAGTGACTCATCTTCACAATCCGCTCAACGGTTAAACAACATAGAGAGGGTAGTGCAACGATTGGCCGCGATAATTATTCCGGATGATGAAATCGAACAAGTAAATGCTTTATATCCAAATCAAAGGCCGAGGTACGATCCATACTCCAATACTTACAATCCTGGTTCGAAGGATCATCCTAACTTTAGTTATGCAAACAAGAAAGCGGCGGCTCCTAATCCATATGTGCAACAAGGTGGATTCCAACAATCACGCTTCCAACCTCAACAACAACAATTCCAACCACAACAAGTCAAGGAGCAAGATTCTTCGAATGATGACAAGTTGAATGTGATAATGCAAAGCATGCAAGGTCTCCCTTCTATGTTACAACAAAACCAACAAAAGACTGATTCGGCAATCAAAACATTGGAACAAAAGACCAGTTCGGCAATCAAGGATTTACAAACTCAAATGGGACAATTGGCGACCGATATGAACTTAATGAAAGCTCAAGCATCAAAAATCTTCCTTCACAACCATTTGTGAACCCAAGAGAGAGTGTTAATGCGGTTACTTTAAGAAGTGAAAGACAAGCAGAGAGTCCAAGTCATCATGAAGAAGCTAGTGAAGAGGTAGTCAAAGACAATGAGGAAGCCGAACCAAGGGAGAATTCAACACCAACCGACCAATCCAAGGAACCGGTTCCTACTTTCACTACTCCACCTCCTTTTCCTAGTCGTTTTACTAAGTCCAAAAAGGAATCTCAAGACAATACACTCATGGATATCTTCAAGAAGATAGAAATCAACATCCCATTCATCGAGGCCATCAAGACAATGCCAAGGTATGCTAAGTTCATGAAGGAATTATGCACAAAGAAGGATAGGTTGCTTGATAATGAAATTACTAAAGTTGGCGAGAGTGCATCGGATATGCTATTGAAGAAGATGCCTATAAAGTGCATGGATCCTGGTGGTTTCACGGTGCCAGTTACTATTGGTAAAAAAAGGTTTAAACATGCTTTACTTGACTTGGGAGCTTCCATTAGTGTGATGTCGGCCGATATATATGACTCCTTGAATCTTGGACCGTTGAAAGAGACAAGAGTTATTATCCAATTAGAAAACAAGTCTAACATATATCCAAAGGGACTTGTAGAAGATATTCTAGTGCAAGTGAATGAGTTAATTTTCCCGGTTGATTTATTTGTGGTGGATATGGACAACAATGAGAATCGGTCGTCTACTTCTCTACTTCTTGGGAGGCCATTTATGAAGACCGCAAAGATGAAGATTGATGTTGATATGGGTACACTTATTATGGAATTTTACAAGGAGATAATCCACTTTAACATATTTGAAGCCATCCGCTACCCAAGTGATGTGCATTCCTCTTACTCCATTGATGTGGTTAGTTCATTAGCGCAACAAATGGTGGAATTGAGTAAAGAGGATGAACTTGATGTGGTATTGCAAAAGAGCATTGAATTGGACGTCCACGGCTTGTCTAACTTGGATGTTGAAATTTCCAAGGAATTGGTGGAGATGTGTGGTGCTTTGAAGGCATTACAAGAAGCTAAAAAGGGTAATGTTTCATATATTTCTTTACCCGTGAATGATGAAGTACTTGTACCATCTATTGTGAAGGCACCTAAACTAGAGTTAAAGCCACTTCCGGACCATTTGAAATATGCGTTCTTGGGAGATGGAGATGAGCTTCCGGTAATTATTGCAAATAATATCACACCGGTACAACAAGACCGTGTGCTTAGAGTCTTGAAAGAGCACAAAACGGCTATTGGGTGGAAAATTGCGGAAATCAAAGGCATTAGTCCATCCATGTGCATGCATAGGATTCTAATGGAAGAGAACGTGAAGCCGGCACGTGATGCTCAACGTAGGCTTAATCCTCCCATGATGGAGGTTGTGAATAAATAGATACTCAAATTGCTAAGTATGGGGGTAATCTACCCAATTTCCGATAGCAAGTGGTTTAGTCCGGTGTTACGGTTGTTAGAAATCAAGATGATGAACTTGTTCCTACAAGAGTTCAAACCGGTTGGAGAGTGTGCATTGATTATAGAAAGCTTAATTCCGCAACCCGGAAGGATCACTTTTCTTTACCTTTCATTTATCAAATGTTGGAGCGGTTAGCGGGGCATTCTTATTATTATTTCTTGGACGGTTATTCGGGATACAATCAAATTGTTATTGCACCGGAAGACCAAGAGAAGACCACTTTCACTTGTCCGTTTGGAACGTTTGCATATAGACGGATGCCTTTTGGTCTTTGCAATGCACCGGCTACTTTCCAAAGATGCATGGTAAGTATATTCTCGGACTATGTGGAGCGCATCATTGAGGTATTTATGGATGATTTTAGTGTTTACGACAATTCTTTTGATAGTTGTTTAGACAACCTTGAACTAGTTCTTAAACGATGTATAGACACAAATCTTGTTCTTAATTGGGAGAAATGTCATTTTATGGTAAACCATGTCATAGTACTTTGTCACATTGTGTCCTATCGAGGGCTCGAAGTGGACAAGTCAAAGATAGATTTAATAAGAAACTTACAAAATCCCACTTCGGTGAGGGAGATTCGTTCATTTCTTGGTCATCCAGGTTTGTATAGGAGGTTTATCAAGGATTTCTCCAAAATCTCCATGCCGATGTGCAAGTTATTACAAAAGGAGGTACCTTTTGACTTCAACAAGGAATGCAAGGATGCCTTTGATAAATTAAAGGAAATGTTGATAAGTGCGCCGATTATCAAGTCACCGGATTAGAATCTTTCATTTGAATTAATGTGTGATGGTAGTGATTATGCGGTTGGAGTCGTTTTGGGTCAAAGAGTGGACAAGTTGTCCCATGTTATCTATTATGCATCTAAGACCCTCAATGATGCACAAATCAACTATTATACCACGGAAAAGGAGTTATTGGCTATAGTTTTTGCATTTGAAAAGTTTCGATCATACTTGGTGGATACAAAGGTCATTGTGTATTCCGATCATGCCGCACTTAGATACTTAATAAAGAAGAAAGAAGCTAAGCCAAGACTAATCCGGTGGATCCTATTTCTACAAGAGTTTGACATAGAAATTCGTGACAAGAAAGGTGTGGAGAATATTGTTACAGATCATCTTAGTAGACTTGTTATGTCTCAAGAAGAACTTCCATTACAAGACCGCTTTCCGGACGAACAACTTTTCTCCTTGGAGGAATCAACACCTTGGTATGCGGATATAGTGAATTACTTGGTGACAAGGAAGGTACCTAATACAATGTCCAACTTCCAAAGATGAAACTTAAGAAGATAGCCAAGCAATATGTGTGGGATTAACCTTACTTATGGAAATATGGCGTTGATCAAATAATGCGAAGGTGCGTACCTAATTCTGAATTTCAATATATTCTCTCTTTTTGTCGCACTCTTGCTTGTGGTGGCTATTTTGGTTCTAAACGTACCGCTCTCAAAGTTCTTGAGAGTGGATTTTATTGGCCCACCTTGTTTGAAGATTCATATGTTTTTTGTAAATCGTGTGATAGATGTCAAAGAACGGGCAATCTAGGTGCTCGAAATCAAATGCCACTCACACCAATTCTCGCCGTTGAGATTTTTGATGTGTGAGGTATCGATTTTATGGGCCCTTTTGTCAATTCGAAAGGAAATTTTTATATACTTCTTGCCGTAGATTATGTTTCAAAATGGGTGGAAGCTAAAGCCACCAAAACTAATGATTCTCAAGTTATTTGTGATTTTTTAAGAGAAAACATATTCACTAGGCACGATACACCAAGAGTGGTGATAAGCAATGGAGGCTCACATTTCAAGAAGTCTTTCCACGCTCTCCTCAAGAAGTACAACATAACACACAAGATTGGTACGCCTTACCATCCACAAACTAGTGGACAAGCTGAAATTTCAAACCGTGAAATCAAGTCCATTCTTGAAAAAACGGTGAATACAACAAGGAAAGATTGGAGCTTTAAGCTTAATGATGCACTTTGGGCGTATAGAACGGCGTAAAAGACACCGATAGGTATGTCTCCATATTGGTTGGTTTATGGCAAAGCTTGTCATCTTCCGGTTGAACTTGAACATAAGGCTTATTGGGCGGTAAAGAAGTGCAACATGGAGTATGATGAAGCGGGGAAGCAAAGAAAGTTACAACTACATGATCTAGAGGAGATACGTAATGATGCATATAAGATTGCCCGGATTTACAAGGAAAAGACCAAGCTTTTTCATGACAAGATGATTTCTCGGAAAAGTTTTGTTGTGGGGTAAAAAGTTTTTTTATTTAATACTCGTCTATGTTTATTTTCGGGTAAGCTTAAGTCCCATTAAGTGGGACCATTTGTTGTTACTAATGTTTATGATCATGGTGCAGTTGAAATTGTTAGTGACAAGACAGGAAAACCTTTCAAAGTCAACGGCCATAGGTTGAAGCCATATTATGAAAACTTTCCAACGGAGCATGTGGACATGATTGGACTTCGAGATGTGCTCCCTCTAAAGGAGTAATGTGAAGCAAGAGCTAAGTCGGGCCGTCGACTTAAAAACAAGCACTAAATGGGAGGCAACCCATCGGTTTTGTATTTCTTATCCTTTTGCTTTTTATTTTATTTTTTTTATGTTTATTTATTTTTCTTGTTCTATATCATATTAGGATTTCCCACCTTGACTTTACTAGGACGATTCAATTACATTAAGGAAAATGTAAGGTTTAAGTGTGGGGGAGTGGCTAAGCATATATTAAAAATAAAAGTTACATAAAACCTCCAACTTGTAGAGATTTTAGAGTCACTAGCATACTTCTAGGAATGTTTACATAGAGAATTCTGACCGACATAACTGAACTTGGAAGTGTTAGGGAACTACATTCGGATTTCTTACTTCTTAGAGTGTATAATAAAAGATTTAATCATGTCGGTGATGCAAATTAGGAGCAGGGAGATGCATTATTAGAGTTGTTGATCAATCTTTAGTGGATACTACCCGTATTTATATCATGTGAGGCACCGACCAGAAATTCATCCAGCTGACTAAAAAAAGCTTTCTTTTGAGTATGTGTCACCGTACGTTAATTCCGGGTAGAATGGTGAGCTACCCAACTTCACACCAATTTTCAGCACTATTTTTGATCGCTTGGGTGCTAATTTTTGTCAATTATGAGGGTGACGTCTATGGATGAAAGCCTCCTTCTTGTAATTCGATTTGTATTTAGCACTATTCTCTCTCGACAACAACGGGTCCATATAAACACCATCATCATCAATAAGGAGCGACATCAAAATTTACAAACAAAGTTGAAGACATTTGAGGTTTACAAGCAACGGAACAAGAACAAAGCAAATTTCAAATCCAAGTAAAGCAACATACAATGAGCGGATTTTTGTATACATGTTGAAGACTTACATATAAGGAGTGGAATTTTATATCCTAGTAGAAGACTAATTTACAAGAGCAAAGAAAATCAAAATGTGAGAATTATTGAAGTTTATGATTTCAACACGATACAAGTTGTGAAGAATCAAGCGGTAAAGTACTCTTCCCACGGTCATGGTTTGTTTTATTTTCACTTTGTTTTGTATTATTTTTCTTGTCATTGATAAAAAAAAAGAAAAAAAAAGAGAGACAAGAAAAATTTGTTTTTTTGTTTTTGTTTTTATAAGCCATGGGGAAGGAAAAATCTATAAGGAAGTTTCAAGCGACAAGGATTTTAAGGAAAAATGTTACAAATTGTCAAGGATTTACGAAATTCAAGAGTTTATCATCAATAGTTGAAACCGAAGAAGAAGATGAAGATGAAGACTAAGAAGATGATAATGTTTCTATTGGATATCGTGAGAGTGGTGTTATCATAGTTGTCAATTGGATGTGAAGGTAAGTAAGTAATATCATCCTCGATAATAGTGGTTGATTTCCTTTCTTAGAGATCGTCAGAAAAATAGTTTTTCAAAATGTTAAAAGATGTGGGTTTTTAAAATATTTCGGAAGTTTTCCTTCCCACCATTCAACGTGTTGTAGGATTTCTATCTTCATTCCTACCTGAACACATGTGAGACCCATAAAAAAGCCGTCTTATTGAGTGCAATTATCATAAAATCCTTTTAAGTGAGGCAGAAGTCGAGGCAAAATGCTTATTGATCGCTCTCAAACACGCGTTCTCTCATTATGTTGTGGTTATTTCTCACTCAACATTTGAGAATGAGAATATGTTCTTTAGTATTTCTAACTTCTTATTACTAGCATACAGAAACTCTATGTCCTCATAGCTCTTTGGATGCTTGGGACGCTGGAAAGCTTTGAAGTTGTAAGTTTTAGTTTGATTTGCTCGAGGACTAGCAAAGTCTAAGTGTGGGGGAATTTGATAGGGTGTAGAATACATCCTATTTACTATCTATTGTTTATGCTTTCTCTGCTATTTTTCTTGTGAATTATGTATTTTACGCGTGTTTTTGAGTTATTAGGTACTCTGGAGTCACAACGGAGGAAAAGAAAGAAGAAATCACCTAATTTAAGCAAAAAGGGTATAATTGTGATTTTCCAGGCAAACACTATCTGGAGATGAGCCAAGGTTAAGGGGCAACTATATTTTGGATAATAATTAGAGATAGCCAGCTGAGGTTAAGGGGTGACCATCTGTTACAGGCACCCAGTATGGGGTGGTTCTTATCCCAAACTATGGGACATGGGTGTCTGAATCCTGCCCTAAACTATAACCCAACCCTAAAATCGAGAGACTCTTTTGTTCCTCTCATTCATTCATGACGGATGAAGTTGAGAAAAGAAAAGCAACTGCTGCTGCATTCGAGAGATGAAATTGGAATCTGAAATCAAGAAATTGAAAGAAGAAACGAGAACAACATAGAAAGATCGACTAAATTAGGGTTTGTTGATAGGTGAGATTCAGATGGATGAATCAGTTTCTGGAATTGGAGATTCATGTTGTTGTCGGTCGAGAGATGAAAATAAAGAAATCAGGGAAGATGAAGATCGTGATATGATGAACATAGAGAAGAGATAGAGCTGATGTTGACGAATTGAAGAAATTGGTTTGATATAAGGGTTTCATGCTGTTGTTGCTTGAGTTACATATCGAGAGCATGAATTTAGTGGTGACTTTGGTATAAAGAGTAAATGGGTTTGTGCTGATGTTTATGGGTTCGAGGATGAAGAGAAGATGGGTTTTGTGGCTTGAGAATTACTGTGAGATTTTGGTATCGATTGAGATTGAAGTGCTGCTGCTATTACAGGTTATGGTTGGACTCTTTATGGATGCAGTTGATAAGAATGAACAAGGCACCAGAATAAGCTAACTGAAGAAGCAATTGAAGCAGAAATTATGCTGATAAATTTCATTAGATGTATGTTAGGTCTCTACAGGTTCTGCAAGGAAGAATGGCCTGAACTTGGCCTGAGAAAGTCCTATAAATAGCCGAAACTCGGCCGGTAGTTCATTTTGGTGAGTTGACACAGTGAGCTCGGTGACCGTTCCAACTCGGTGAGTCAGCCGAGTAAGATCCTCAGTAAGACAGCTAACTCAGTGGCTGACTTCTACCTTTGACCTGGTTGACTAATAGAAGACTGTTAGGTTAGCTGTTAACTTTAACGCCCTGTAATGGAATATTCCTCTGCCAGCAACAATATCTCAGTTTACCGCCAGCACTATTCCGGTGCCGATTTTCGGTAATCCCGAGAACTTTTCAGGCAACCAAAATTACAGATTTTTGTGTAGATTCTTCTCATGGGTGTGAATACTTACATTTGGAAGTTGGATGAAAACTTGGAAGCTTTGGAGAATTGGACTTGAAATTGTAATTAGGCTCAAATTGGGAAAGTGGTGTTATTATGAGAAAAGGGATTCTTTTCCTACAAGGATTGGAGAGCATTGAAGCCTATAAATAAAGGAGTTCTCTACAAATTTTTAAGATACATATACTTTTGAGAAGGAGTTAAAGTGCACAAGGATTGGAGGAAGGAGCAACCATCATCTTTTCAATAAGTTCTTCTTTCTTCTTTAATTATTATTATTATTGTGTGAACTCCAAACTATGAGTAGCTAATTTTCTTTTTGATTGAGGATGAATTCCTAGTTCTTAACATATGATTTGAGTTTTTGTTTTCAATTCTATGTTGAGGTTTTTCATATGATTATCATTTGTTTTTACTAATATTAGTGTTTATGATTGATTGATAGGTTGTTTAGAGTGCACGCTAAATTAATTTGTTAATTTGATCTAAAGCTAGTGAAAGTTAGGGAATACATAATAGTTTCTTGACTCTTTACACAAGTAGAAAACACGAAACCTTGTAGATGGATTCCGTGGAGGAATTATGTGTGAAAACAACGCTAGAAAGCGGACCAAGCGAACCGAGTATAACTACTAGTACTAAACCTAAATTCATAAATCTTAATGCGTTCGGGGAATTACATCTTGTAAGCGAACCTCAAGGTGGTTCTTTTGAATTGAATCTGATAACTAAGCGGACCTGTTACTCTGTGAAACAAGGACTTTTGGGGTTAGCTAAGCGAACCTGCTATCCTACGGTTGGTCATAATCTGTGACTAATAAAAATTGGAAAAGAACATAACTTGAATCATTGTTTTGCAACAAAGAAGGATTCCTTGATCTAATTTCTCTTATTGATTTCAACTTACACTTTTGATTGCTTTATTTACCTTCTTTTGTTTTTTAAATCTAACCCCCCCCCCCCCCCCCCCTTGTGACAATTTTACAACTAAAAATCTCTTGCTCCTCTTGGGAACGAACTTGACTACACTATATTACTTGTTAATTAGGTGGGAAAATATAAATTAATTTGTTGTGGTTATGACACGCATCAAATTTTGGCGCCGTTGCCGGGGAGCAGCGGACGATTTTAGTTATTTTCTCTTTACTTTTTGCTTTATTCTTGCTTTGTTAGATTCTATAATCTTATCTAAATTAATTTGTTATGGTGACGACATGCATCAGCAGACATATGACAGGTGATCTTACTTGGTTTGTTTCCACAGACATATGACAGGTGTGTTAGAGCACTGCTCGGTGAAACTCGCATGCGTTGCTATCTCAAGCATGTATGTCAATCTTAGTGATCAAAACTATATAGTCTTGATTTCTAGTCTACTAAAGATATTCATCATACTAGACGATGGGCTACTCAAGGAACCAGTGGATCTTCATCGACTAAAAGGTATGTGGAGACTTGAACTTATCTATCACTTAAAAGTCTATCTACTCTATCTCCTATCTTGAGACAAAAGTCGTTTTACTATATAGACTAAGAATATTCACATGTGACATATCGAGCTGAGTATATCTCGCTATCTATTTATCGAAATGGGTGTTGGTAAAGATTTCGCTTCAGCCAAGTTCATCTTTGCCTAGTGACGAAAGTCATGTTATGTTTCAATCACTTTGGAAATTGCTCTGACGAAAACTAGTTCGTGAATAACAATTATATGACGTCCTCTGAGAATGTTTCAGTGATTGAAATGAGAGTTTAGACTATATAACCATTGTGGGATATAAACATTGTTGTGGAAACACATATATGTATAAGTCCTTAACACTTGAACCGAAGTTTGCGAACTTTGTTGATCAAGTGGAACCGGAACTTGAGCAGCAACTCAGTCCGCGAACCCAGTACGCAAACTGGCGTAAGTTCTCGAACCCGAGAATATCTACTGAAGTTGAAGCTCAGGTGCAGTCCGCGAACTAACGGAAGTTCTCATCCCGAGAAATTCTGCTAGAGTTTATTAACTTCAACCGGTTATCTTGATTCCGCGAACTCAGTCCGCTAACTCAAGAGGTTATGTCTGAAAACGTTGTTCGTGAACTTATCTTAAATTACTAAGTAATGCTTTTGCAAACCGTGGCTTTATAGTTCCTGAAATGATTCGAGTGATCACATCGTTTTTGATTCAATTGTGTCTCTTGTAGTACTTGAGATCTCATATCAATTGAACAACTCTCTAACTAGTTCATTTGAGTCATTTGGACTAGTTATGGTGAAGAAGAATATGGTTGATATGAAAGTTATAATTTGGCTAACTATTTGGTTGACTAATATTGAACCAACCATTGTACACGTTTGGGTATGGTTACAAGAACTCAAAACGTAAAGTACATGTGTGTATGACAAGCTAAGTTTTCGATCTAACGGTTGAGAGATATTAGCTTGTATCTAATCAGGTTTTCATCCAACGATGAATATTGAATGCTTTGTTACTAAGCTAACATTGATTGCAAACCCTGATTTGAAAGACTATATAAGGGAGAACTCTAGCAACTGGGAAACCTAATCCCCACACATTCAGTGTGATACTAGTTTGCTAAAGCTAGAGTCGATTCTCCTTTAACCTTTCGTTTTCTTCTTCTAAAACCAAGTAAACGACTTAAAGACTTCATTGGGATTGTGAAGCCAGACGGATACTACTTTTCTTGTAGTTGTGTGATCTGATATTGCTATTTATATCATACGAGTACAATGGTAATAATTGGCTTGAGATTTCTATCTCCGATAGGCAAGATATAAAATTAATCACAAAAATCTTCGTCTCATCGTTTGTGATTCCATAATATATTTTTTCGCTACGTCGATTAAGACTATTGTGAGGTGATTGATAAAACTGAGATGTTCTTCGGGAATATAAGTCTGGTTATTAATTGGATCCTGTTCACCTTGATTTATCAAAATACGAAACAAAAATCATATGTTTATTCGTGGGAGACGAATTTATCTATCTTGTAGACTTTTCTGTGTGAGACGGATTTGTTTGCTATAGTCTTCGATTTTGGGTCGTAGCAACTCTTGGTTGTGGGTGAGATCAGCTAAGGGAATCAAGTGCACAGTATCCTGCTGGGATCATAGGCGTAGGAGCATAATTGTACCTTGGATTAGTGTGAGATTGGTTGGGGTTCAACTACAGTCCAGACCCAAGTTTATTTGGAGTATGCTAGTGTCTCTAGCGGCTTAATACAATGTATGTTTAATCTGGACTAGGTCCCGGGGTTTTTCTGCATTTGCGGTTTCCTCGTTAACAAAATTCTAGTGTCTGTGTTATTTCTTTTTCGCATTATATTTTTATATAATTTAAATAATACAGGTTGTGCGTTTTTCAATCGATTAGAATATCCGACCTTATTGGTTGTTGATTTAAATCGATTGACACTTGGATATTGGTCTTTGGTACCATCCAAGTTATCTCTCTTTGATTAGACTCGCGAATCTTATTTTCTTGAGTAAATCAAATCGAGATATTGAGATAATAACTCCTTGAGATATTTTCTATTGATTGAGTCTTGTTGATTCTATAGAAAACAACTCGGAGTTAGACCCCCGCATTTTGAATATTGGGTGAGGTTGCTAATCGAAATATTGGGTGAGGTTGTTAGACCCCCGCATTTTGAATTGGTATTAGAGAAGGCAAACACGTTAAAAACCTCACAAGTCTGTGTTTGTAGAGATCTGACTCTATGGACAATATAGTCTCCTATAATGCTTTACCAGGCTTGAAAACCAATCGTAGAAGAAGTTATGATAGTCTAGTTATTCTTCAGAAAAGGTTGGAGGAACAAATCCGGATCAATTCTGATCTTGCTGCAAAAATTGCAATTCTAAAGGATTTGAAACCCAAATCAAGTCCCTTGATGGATATGGGTAACCAAGGTAGTTCCTCTCTAAGGAACTGTCATATATTAGATGATAAACAACGTTTAAAGGTTGTAAAAACTAATATGACTCAGAACTATTCTATGAAAAATAAAAGTGATGGCCCATGTGTGTTCTGTGATTTTCCTAATCACCGTCAACGTAAGTGTGTGTCTTTTCAAAAGAGTTTAAAAGTTGCAACTGATATTTATAAGAAAACTAAACAACTACTTACGTCTCTAAAAAGACATATAGAACTATTAGGAAATTCCAAACAGAATAATACTAATAGTATTGGAGCTTTTGCTTTAAAATCAACGTCACCTTTCCAATGGTTTCTTGATAGTGGATGTAGCAGACATATGACAGGTGATCTTACTTGGTTTGTTTCTGCAGATAACTATAAAGGAGGACCAGTAACTTTTGGATACGGAAGGTGTTGCTATATAAGAAAGAAGGGAACGATCAAATTACTTGGCGTACCTGAAATACATGATGTAGTTTATATAAAAGGTATGACTGCTAATCTTCTTTCTATTAGTCAAATATGTGACAAAGGCCATCGGGTTGTCTTCAATGCAAATGGATGTGACATTTTAGACAAAACTGGGAAAGTAATTTTCCAAAGAAATCGTGGTAAAAACAATTGTTATCTTCTCGATACTCAGTTTAGCAATTGTTGCAATTTGTCTAAGGTGGAATCTACACATCTTTGGCATGAACGTTTTGGTCACATCAATTATCGCCTTCTAACTAAGATCATTAACAAAGAACTTGTTAGAGGTGTTCCAAAAATCAATGCAAAGATTGAAGGTGTATGTAGTGCCTTTCAAAAGGGTAAACAAACGAAAGTTCACCATAAATCATCTCAAGATATTCTCACCAAAGCTCCACTTGACTTAATTCATATGGATCTCTTCGGACTAATTCAACAACCCACTGTTGCTGGTAAGAAGTATGTTTTGGTTATGGTATATGATTACACCAAATTCACTTGGGTTGCATTTCTATCTCATAAGAATGAAACCCTTGAAGAATTCAAGATTATTGTAAGAATAATCTAGAATGAACAAGGTCGTAAACTAAAGAAAATTAGGAGCGACCGTGGAACAGAATTCAAGGACACCAAAGAGTTTGAATTTTGTGACGAACTGGGGATTACTCAACAATATTCTCCACCTATTACTCCTCAAGCTAATGGAGTTGCCGAAAGAAAAAATAGAAATATTCAAGAGATGGCCAGGGTAATTCTCCACAACAAAAATATTCCTTTAAGATTTTGGGGAGAAGCTGTTTTTACAGCATGTTATTTGATCAACCGTGTTTACTTACGATATAAAACTCTTAACACTCCATATGATTTATGGTATGGTAGAAAACCCAACTTGAACTATCTTAGAGTGTTTGGAAGTAAGTGCTACATACTAAAATATCGAGAACAAAGATGGAAGTTTGATACCAAAAGTGATGTAGGTATCCTTCTTGGCTATGCTTCTGACAGTCGTGGGTTTCGAGTATTTAATCTCCGAACCCAGGTCATGATGGAATATGCTAATGTTATTATTGATGATATTAGTTATTTTTATCATGATAATTCTCCTGCTAAGTTGCCTCCAACAGAGACAATTGAGAAAGTCAAAGAAATACCTGAATCAGTTGAAGTTATTCGAACTGTTACTGATCCTGATATTTCTAGTGACGAGGATAAGAGCATGGATCAAGCCACCCCTAATGAACCCGAACGTGTTCCCCCTCCACGACACCTCTGGGTTCAAAGAAATCATGATCCAAATAGTGTTATTGGAGGAAGAGATTCTACTGCTATAATAAGAGGACAACTTCAAAATATTTGTAATTTTGGTTGTTATCTTTCTCTTGTAGAACCAAGAAATATTGATGAAGCTCTTAGTGATCCCGCTTGGGTAAATGCTATGCATGAAGATTTAAATCAATTTCAAAGACAATATGTATGGGAACTGGTACCTTGTCCCTCCAATATTAATATTGTTGGTACCAAATGGATATTTAAGAACAAGTCTGATGAATATGGCACGATTATTAGAAATAAAGCCAGACTTATCGCTCAAGGATATTCACAGATTGAAGGTATTGATTTTGATGAAACCTTTGCACATGTGGCACGCCTTGAGTCCATTAGACTCTTATTAGCTCATGCTTATTTCCTCAAAGTTAAACTTTTTCAGATGAATGTAAAATCTGCATTTCCGAACTGGATTTTAAAGGAAGAAGTATATGTTGCTCAACCAAAAAAGGTTTGAAAACCGTGATTTTCCAGATCACGTTCTCAAACTCAAAAAGGCTCTATACGGATTAAAACAATCACCTAGAGCCTGGTTTGAAAAACTTACTACTTCCCTTATTAGAAAAGGTTTCTCAAGAGGTGGAGCTGATAAGACCTTGTTTACCAAATGGAGTGGAAAAAATATTGTCATCGCTCAAGTCTATGTAGATGATATCATCTATGGATCAACTTTTGAAAAGCTAGCAAAGGATTTTCAAATTTCACTTGCTAGAGAATTTGAAATGAGCAATGTTAGTGAATTGAAATTCTTTCTAGGATTGCAAATTCAACAACATAAGGATGGAATTTACTTATCCCAAGAAAAGTATGCAAGGGATCTTGTGACAAGATTCGGTTTGGATAAGTACTCTTCAAAATTGACACCTATGCCTACTACTGGTAAACTACATAGAGATGAGAAAGGAGTAAAAGTAGATCAAAAGTTGTATCGATCTATTATTGGAAGACTTTTATATCTAACAGCTACTAGACCTGATATTTATTTTAGTGTTGGTTGTTGTGCTAGATTTCAGGCTGATCCAAAGGAATCTCATCTTGCAGCTGCAAAAAGGATCATACGTTGTGTCAATCACACTGTCGGGTATGGTCTATCCTACACTTTTGATACTAATACTGACATGTCCGATTATTCTGATGCTGATTGGGCAGGATGTGTAGAAGACATAAAAAGTACATCAGGGGGTTTCTACTATGTAGGACTGAATCTAGTTGCTTGGCACAGTAAGAAACAGAATTCACAATCCCTGTCTATATGTGAAGCAGAGTATATTGTTGCTAGTTCATTTTGTACACAACTCTTATGGATGAAACAAATGTTGGATGACTATGGAGTCGATACTGGAATAATGAAGATCTTTTGTGATAACTCCGGTGCAATTCGAATCACTGAGAATCTTTTTGAGCACTCAAGAACAAAGCACATTGACATAAGGTACCATTTTATTCGAGATCTTTATGAGAATGGTATCATAAATTTGGAATTTATGCCTTCCGAACAACAGTTGGCTAACATCCTCACCAAACCTTTAGACACTGCCACTTTTCAGCACTTAAGGCAGTCTATTGGTGTTGTTTCGGTTTATTGACTATTCCATAACTCTTGCCCTTGTGATTATCTCGATCTTTTGGGAAATTGAGTTAGAACTCCAGTCAGTTTACGACTTGCTTTTAGTTATTTTATCTAGATGTTATTTTAGTGTGTAGAAATCCTTCTTTTCTCTTGAAATTAAGGCCGCTCTTGTTGTTCTATTGGGAATGACATCTTATGGGGGAGAGTTCTTTTGAACTTGCGCTTAATTTCCAAATCTTTGTGGGGAGTGTGGCTGTGGAATTTTTAGGGGTTATCTTGTATCTTTATAAACTCCTTGATGAATGCATTTAGCCTCGGCTTTATGATTGCATCTAAACAAGATGATAGAACATTTACCTTTGGTCATGAAATGTCTCTTACGGAAATTTCATTAGGATCCCGTTCTTATACCTTTGCCAATTTTATTGACAAAAAGGGGGAGAACTAATTGTAGTTCACACTACAAATACATATGGTTTTCGGATCATTATGTAAGGGGGAGTGGTTTCCATGTGAGATGAAGTATTGACTAAGGGGGAGTGAAGTATCACCATAGTATTGTTGTTGAAGTTGTGATGCAATTGGACTTTGACGTTGTATAATAATACTATGACATTGTATAACAATGATTGAGAACCAATGCTTTTCTCATTGTTATAGCTACGGATTTTCAACAACGATGATACTAAACTTACAACCTTTGGGGTCATTGGACTACTTGGAAATGACGAAGATTTCGAGTATTGTTGAAGATTAGACATGTGGAATAGGAGCTACAAAGTTTATTTATATATTTTTTGTATTCCATATGTATTAATAGTTTTTCCACTAAAATTGACAAAGGGGGAGATTGTTAGAGCACTGCTCGGTCAAACTCTCATGCGTTACTATCTCAATAATGTTTGTCAATCTTAGTGATCAAAACTATATAGTCTTGATTTCTAGTCTACTATAGCTAAGGTCTCGGACTAGGATAGAAAGTGTAGTTGAGCTCAAGAACTCAATGACGATCATCATACAAGACGAAGGACTACTTAAGGAACCAGTGGATCTTCATCGACTAAAAGGTATGTGGAGACTTGAACTTATCTATCACTCAAAAGTCTATCTACTATATCTCCTATCTAGAGACAAAAGTTTTTTTACTGTATAGACTAAGAATATGCACATGTGACATTTCGAGATGAGCATATCTCGCTTATCTATTTATAGAAATGGGTGTTGGTAAAGATTTCTCTTTAGCCAAGTTCATCTTTGCCTAGTGACGAAAGTCATGTTATGTTTCAATCACTTTGGAAATTGCTCTGACGAAAACTAGTTCGTGAATAACAACTATATGACGTCCTCTGAGAATGTTTCAGTGATTGAAATGAGAGTTTAGACTATATGACCATTGTGGGATATAAACATTATTGTGGCAACATATATATATATATAAGTCCTTAACACTTGAACCGAAGTTTGCGAACTTTGTTGATCAAGAGGAACCGGAACGTGAGTAGCAACTCAGTCCGCGAACCCAGTCCACGCACTGGCGTAAGTTCTCGAACCCGAAAATATCTGTTGAAGTTGAAGCTCAGGTGCAGTCCGCGAACCCAGTCCTCAAACTGACGGAAGTTCTCATCCCGAAAAATTCTGGTGGAGTTTTTTAACTTCAACTGTTTAGCTTGAGTCCGCAAACTTAGTCCGCGAACTCAATAGGTTGTGTCTGAAAACATTGTTCGTGAACTTATCTTAAATTACTAAGGAATGCTTTTGCAAACTGTGGCTTTATAATTCGTGAAATGATTCGAGTGAATCACATTGTTAATGATTCAATTGTGTCTCTTGTAATACTTGAGATCTCATAACAATTGAACAACTCTCTAACTAGTTCATTTGAGTCATTTGGAATAGTTATGGTGAAGAAGAATATGGTTGACATGAAAGTTATCATTTGGCTAACCATTTGGTTGACTAATATTGAACCAACCATTGTACACGTTTGGGTACGGTTACACGAACTCAAAACGTCAGGTACATGTGTGTATGGCAATCTAAGTTTTCGATCTAACGGTTGAGAGATATTAGCTTGTATATAATCAGGTTTTCAATTAACGGTGAATATTGAATGCTTTGTCACTAAGCTAACATTGATTGCAAACCCTGATTTGAAAGACTATATAAGGGAGAACTCTAGCAACTGGGAAACCTACTCTTGGTCGGTTGTCAGCCGACGCAAATATAATTTCACTTTCTTACTTCCTAAAATAACGTAGTATGCAATAAGAAAGAGTTCGTATCCACAGAGAGGCTTTTTGTTGTTATGCAAATTTTCAGTTTCTTAGTAACCAAAGGGGGGGGGGGTTCGAGTTATCAAAGCTATAAAACTAATTTGAAAGCAATAAAGTATTAAAGTAATCAATAAGGAGAAAGTATTGGTCACGGGATAGTTTCATTCACAAACACATATTTTCATCAATGACTAGAATTGAAATTTAATCTCTCATTTACTAAAAGTCCTAGGATACCTTGATCGCAAGAATACCCCGCTAATTCCTTGATTTCATCACAACCACATTAAAAGATGCATATGTAACTTTTTCCTAGAAAGCAACCTAAAGTGTAAAAGCAAATTAGATTTAACTCCCTAAAAGCAATAAGCTATATGGAATAATACTAATCAAGGCAATCGAAATGTGTAAAAGCACTAAATCAATTTAACCCAAGTTATGATTCATATGTGACTAGTAGGATATATCTCTACAAGCACTACCCACATTTATGCTACTTAGAATCAAGGATGAACAACGTTTTTGTATTGAAAACCTTAATATATCTCTAGATATGAATGCAAATCGGATTGATTCCGGACTCAACCAATTAAACAATCAAATCATATATCAATATCAACAATGAAACATAAACAATAAACTTGAGACAAAACTAATGCATTGAATCAGATTTTATTTGTGAAATCCACTTATTATCCCTTAACCAATATTAAGAATTTAGCTACTCATGGTTTTTGAACTCAACATAATTATTATTAAAAATAAAATGAAGAACATAAAAATAAATGGAAGCAAACCCTAGTCGCTGCTCTCCTCCAAAAACCCAGTAGAAAGATATATGATATGTGATCCACCCAAAAAGAATAGAAACTTTTCTTTTTATAGCTTTTAACTTTCCAAAATTAGGTCTTCAAAGCCCACCACCAAAAAGTCCACCAAGCCCATGAACCATATGTGAGAAAAACCTAGAAAATATGCGCCGAAAAACTGTGTTTTTGGCCGAAATATGACCGGAATACGGTACCGGAAAATATCTCAGGTGACCGGCAAAGTCCACCCGGTCACCGGTCAAACATAACAGTTCACCGTTAAGATTGACGGTCAAGTTAACAGTCATTAACGCGTTAAATGAGTTAAATCGAGTCAGTGAGTCAAAGGCTAACTCAGTTGACTTGGTTAAGCTTTACAGGCCATCGCACAGGCCATATCTTCTACATCGCATACTCAGCCATGATGGCCCTGTGTTGCACCACCAGTAGCTGTAACTTGTTCATACCCAGCCATCTGTAACTTCCCTGCAACTCCATCACCAGTACAACCCTAAGCTTGAGCCAAGAACCACCAGCCCTGCAAGCTACAAGACTAGCCATTCCTTCATGTCTTTCTTCTCTTGTAAACTGCACCTGCTCCATTCCCAGCTGTAGCTTCCACTCCAGCTCCACCATGTTGGCTAGCTATGGCAGTAACACTGCAACTAACACCACCAAAATCTATAATTCTAGCTGACATCTGAATTCCAACCATCCATTCATTACAAACAACACAGCTGCCACTGTCTTTCACGGCTATAACATTCACAGACTGCAATCAATCCCTGTAGTAACAACCTGCTACAAATCCATGGCAGCAATTGTTCAAGCAAATGCCAAACATTGCTCAAATAGCGCACATAAATCACTGCACCTGATACTTTCCATGACAATCAACAGCACATAAAAAAGAATATTAGAATTGAATTCTCAATTAATCTGAGCTCCAAATCTTCCCTGACTTGTTAAGTCCCAGACATTTCTCCACCAACTGCAACCTACTCTTTCTTGAACTGCACCTGCTACACCTTCAGTTTCATAAATCAGCATCCAATTCTTCATTGTAGTTGTGACTCCATCTCCACTGCAGCTCATTGCACTCAACAGCTTCTTCTGCAAACCATTTCCCTGCGATCGCAAAGATGACTTCCCTTCCCTGGTTTTAAAGCACCAAGCCAACTCCAACAGCAGTTCATAACCACCATTACTGCAGCACCTGACCTTCATGTCCCTGTTTCTCCTACACATACATTCAGTTACAGCTGCTACTCTCTGCTTCTTCCTCTACAGCACCTACAATCATTGCAGTGCCACTACCATTAGCAGCTCATCACTCCACAACACCAACTCAGTCAACCTCCACCTACAATGTCACTGATTCCATCTACAGCTCAGTTCAAACATCTCACCCCATGACAGCAGACAAAACCCTTCATTCATGCACCTACAACTTCAACAGCTTCTCAGCTACCATTTTGGCAGCTCTTGAATTGCAGCTTCTCAACCAATAACAACTCCCATATTGTTTTCCAGAACAATTACCACCAACAAATTTCAGCTCTTGAATCCTAAGCATATAGCTAAATCAGTCAATTGCAACTTTCCATGGTCACCACCATTTGTTTCAGTCCAGACCCCAGGCTCAGTTCAATAGCTCAATCCACCCAACCTTCTCCAATTCAGTTCAATCTTCATATCACCAGTGCCATCTCTTTTTCATTACAGCTTCCTTGCACCTAGCTATTGCATCACCACCTACCAGTACCACCAATTCCATTTCAGGCCCTTATCATAACCACCATTCTGCAGCTTCTCAGAATCACCAGCTCAAGCTCTTCACAATCCCTTTTATGCAACTGACCCATCTCATCTAACTCATCAATACCTCCACTTCTATGAATTGTTTGAGCAGTCCAAATCCTAATTCAACCAGAACCCCTCTTCATATTACAGATCAGAGAACTTTCAATCATTCCCTATTCAGTTTCGATTCAAATCGCTTTTCTGTGTAGAAATCACATAAATATTACAAACCCCATCAACAGATTCAAACCTAGATTCATTAATCAGCAGCAGCAGTGGCTGTAAATCCACCCCAACACATATCAATCTGTTATGTAGACGCCAGCATCACATCTTTTTGATCTCATTCAACAGCAACTTCCGCTTTGATCTCAGAGTTTCCCTTCCTCTCTATTCACAACATCAATTTCATCTGATTGAAACTCATTTGAATTACCACCCCTCTTTACTCTCTCTGAATCCCAGACCAAATCTGATTAAGAATTAAGAGAAATGGTTTCTATGAATATTAGGGTAAGTGTTGGAAAGGAAAGCTAATGATAAGAGAAATCATTGTTACTCTGATTTTTAGGTCTTGTGTTAGAAAAAGGATGGATATGTCCACCCTAGCTGATGGGATAAGGGGTGTTCAAATTCCATTTGGCCCGTTAGTTCTAGGCAACTGACCGCCAATCCGTTTCCTTGCTCAACTGTCAGTTTCGGGCAACTGACAGTTCATCTTCACCTCCTCCTAGCGCACCTCAGCCCGCTCCAAATATAGCTCTCCTGTGAGTCGGCTTTTTGCATTTTACGCTCCAAATGGATATGTTTTCCTTCTTTTGCTCCCAAGGACTCCATTGTACCTGATAACTCAAAACTACAAATAAGATACATATTTTACAAAATAAATAGCAAAGAAAGCATCAATACTAGATATAAAATTAGGTGTTTTACAACACCTATCAAATTTCCCCACACTTAGACTTTGCTAGTCCTCGAGCAAATGAAACAAAACTTATTCTAAAGGATACATACAATTCCCGTGAGCGTTTTCTAGAGAAATACCCACACAACCTACATTTCCAACTTACAAGTTCTCCGAAATGATAGTATCCAACGCGCTAAGAAAACATAGAGATTTTGCACACTAGTCATAAGAAGTTAGACACAAATATGAACACAATCTCATTCTTAAAAGTTGAGAGAGAAATAACCATCCCTTATCGAAAGAAATTCAGGTTCGGAGTGATCAAAAGTCTTGACTCTGCCTCACAAGAAAGGGTTTTATGAAATTGCACTCAATAATAAACATCTCTTTATGGGTCACACATGTGTCCAGGTTGGAATGAAGAGAGAATCCTGCGACACGTTGAATAGTAGGAAGGCAAACCCTCCGAAATGTTTTGAAAACCCACATATTTTATTCATTTTGAAAACCTTTTTTTTTTTCTGACGATCTCTTAGAAAGGAAATCAACCACTTAACGAAGGTGGGAATATGCTTACTTACCTCGTTATCCGTTCGGCATGCATCTAGCACAACTCTCACAGCATCCATAGAAACGTCTTCGGTCTTCAATCTCTGTCTTCATCTTCGGTCTTCAACTCTTGATGATAACTCTTGAACTTCGTAGAATCTTAACAAGGTGATTCTTTCCATTGGCTTTATTGAACCAAAAATGAACTAAATAAACCAAAATATGATGCAATGAATAATTTTATTTTTTTATTTTTTTTATTTTTTATTTTTTTATTTTTTTAAACATTAAATACAAAGTAAATACAAAATGAAAACAAACAAAAATAAAAACTAATGATGATCCTAAAGAACTTTTCTCTTGTATTTTTTTTTTTTTTGAGACAAGAGAATATAATACAAATAAAAATAAAAATGCAAGTACAAATGCCATGGTGTGAGTACTTTACCGCTTGATTCTTCACAACTTGTATGTCTAGATATCATAAACTTCTTGAATTCTCATCTTGAAAATATTCACTCTTGTACAATAGTCTTCAACTTGTAAAAATTCTGCTCCTTGTCTTGTTGCTATACTTGAATCTGAAATCTGCTCATTTTTGTACCGTTGCTTGTAAACCTAGAACGTCTTCAACTTTCCTTCGAACTTGTGATGCTTCCCTTGTTGATAATGATGGTGTTTCTATGGACATGTTGGTGTAGAGAGAGATAAAGTGGATGGTGCTAACTGCGAACAAGATTACAAGTGGTATGTAAGTTAGCAATTCGATGTCACCATTCATGATTGATAAAATAGCACTCAAGAGATCAAAATAGTGCTTTTATTGGTGGGAGGTTGGGTAGCTCACCATTCTACCCGGAGTTTACGCACGGTGACACACACTCTAAAATCACAAATTTAGACAGGTACAAAGAAATGAAGGTCGGTGCCTCTCATGATGTAACATGGGTAGTCTCCACTATAGGGGACCACTACTCTACTACCGAATTCAGTCTGCACCATATTTGCCACTTGCATGGTTAAATCCAACTTTAACTCTCATACAATTAAGAAACCCGATCATGTTCTCTGTCATCTCTAAGTTCAGTCACTCTTATGAGAATCTCGATGTAATCTTAGCGACATGGATACTATGTGACTCTAAACTAACTACAAGTTGGAGTTTTTTTTTCATGCACTAATTTACACAAAAGTTGAAAATTTTGAAAAAATTTACAATGCAAATAACCACTCCCCCACACTTAAACTTTACATTGTCCTCAATGTAAATTGAGTCATCCAAAGTAAGAAAAGGTGGTAAATTATGCATGACAAATGATAAGAAATCAGAAAAATAAAATCAATATAATACAAGAAAAAGCTAAAAACAAAACAAGAAAATGAAAATAAGACAAGAGATACTCATCCTATGGGTTTCCTCCCATTTAGCGCTTGGTTTAAAGTCGTCAGCCCAACTATCTCCTTGCTTTCTATGACTCCTCCAGAGGGAGTGCATCCACAAAATTCGCTCCTTCCACCACTTCGGAAGTGAAATTCTCATAATATGGTTTCAACAGGTGCCCATTAACTTTAAGTTCCTTGCCTGTAGCAATACTACGAATTTCTACTGCACCATGAGAAAACACATTAGTAACAATGAAAGGTCTGATCCATCGTGACCTTAATTTACCCGGAAATAAATGCAAGCGAGTATTAAACAAAAGCACTTTCTGCCCAACACAAAATTGTTTTCTAGAAATCATAGTATCATGAAAGGCCTTCGTTTTTTCCTTATAAATGCGAGAGCTTTCAAATGCATCATTGCGAAGCTCTTCTAGCTCTTGGAGTTGTAGCTTCCTTTGTTTTCCAGCCCCATCCATCTCCATATTGCATTGTTAATCGCCCAAAACGCTTTATGCTCAATCTCCACGGGTAAGTGACAAGGTTTACCGTACACAAGCCTAAAGGGAGACATCCCAATAGGTGTCTTGTATGCGGTTCTATATGCCCACAAAGCATCATTTAGACGCATGATCCAATCTTTCCTTGTTGGATTTACCGTCTTCTCTAGTATGGATTTTACCTCCCGGTTGGAAACCTCGGCTTTTCCATTAGTTTGAGGATGATAAGGTGTTGCAACCTTATGTGACACATTGTACTTCTTCAACAAGCTTTGCAAAGTCATGTTGTTGAAGTGAGAACCCCCATCGCTAATTATGGCTTTCGGAATTCCAAACCTTGCAAAAATGTTAGCTTGCACAAAATCTGAAACAAACTTGGAATCATTAGTAGGGGTGGCCTTAGCTTCCACCCATTTAGAGACATAATCAACAGCAAGTAAGATGTAATAATTCCCATGCGAGTTGACAAAAGGACCCATAAAATCAATACCAAATACATCAAAAACTTCAATAAATTGAATAAAAGTTTGTGGCATTTGATTTCGGGCACCTAGATTGCATGTTCTTTGGCATCTATCACAAGTTGTGAAAAATATATGTGCATCCTTAAACAAGGTTGGCCAATAAAAACCGCTTTCAAGTACCTTGCGGTTCTTTTACTTCCAAAATGTCCTCCGCAAGCATAGGAGGACAAAATGACAAGATAGAATTAAACTCAGATTCGGGAATGCACCTTCTTATTACTTGGTCGCTGTCATGTTTCCATAAGTATGGATCATCCCATAAGTATTGGTTCCCTAACCTCTTTAGTTTGTCCCTCTCAGCACGAGACAAGTTCCTTGGGATTTGTTTAGTTACCAAGTAATTCACAATATCCGCATACCATGGTTCTCCACATGCAATTGAGAATAGTTGCTCATCCGGGAAACTTTCACGCAATGGGATAGCTTCCTTGTCCACAACAAGACGGCTCAAGTGATCCGCAACGGTGTTCTCAATTCCTTTCTTGTCCTTGATTTCAATATCAAACTCTTGCAAGAGTAAAATCCAGCGTATGAGCCTCGGTTTCGCTTCTTTCTTCATTAGCAAGTACCTAAGAGCTACATGGTAAGAATAAACAACAACTTTTGTACCAATTAGATAAGAGCGAAATTTATCCAATGCAAATACAATAGCTAAAAACTCTTTTTCAGTGGTTGTGTAGTTTTGTTGGGCCTCATTTAACGTTCTAGAAGCATAATAAATGGCATGAGGTATCTTCCCCACATGCTTCCCAAGCACCGCACCAACCGCGTAGTCACTAGCATCACACATTAGCTCAAAAGGCTTGCTCCAATCCGGTGGTTTAATGATAGGGGCTGAAATCAAAAGTTCTTTCAAACGATTGAATGCTGCCATACACTTCTCATCAAAGTTAAAAACCACATCTTTTTGCAATAAGTTGCAAAGTGGTGATGCTATCTTGGAAAAATCCTTGATAAATCTACGATAGAAACCTGCATGACCAAGAAAAGAGCGTATCTCCCTCACCGTAGTGGGAGGGGTTAGAGCACGAATAAGGTCTATCTTAGATTTATCAACTTCCAAGCCCTTAGAAGATATAATATGGCCTAAAACTATGCCATGAGTTACCATGAAATGGAACTTCTCCCAATTAAGCACAAGGTTTGTTTCAACACATCGTTCAAGGATTAAAGACAAGTTGTTCAAGCAAAGGTCGAATGAATCACCAAAGACACTAAAGTCATCCATAAACACTTCAATGATGTTTTCAACATAGTCGGAAAAGATACTTACCATACACCTTTGAAAGGTAGCTGGAGCATTGCATAAGCCAAAAGGCATCCTTCTATAAGAAAAAGTACCAAAAGGACAAGTGAAAGTGGTTTTCTCTTGGTCCTCCGGTGCTATCACAATCTGATTGTAACCTGAATAACCATCAAGGAAACAATAATAAGCATGTCCAGCTAAACGTTCAAGCATTTGATCAATAAAGGGTAAAGGAAAATGATCCTTCCTAGTAGTAGCATTCAACTTTCTATAATCAATACAAACCCTCCAACCGGTTTGCACACGAGTTGGGACAAGTTCGTTCTCATCATTCTCTACCACCGTTACCCCTGATTTCTTTGGTACAACTTGTACCGGGCTCACCCACTTGCTATCGGATATGGGGTAGATAACACCCACTTCCAAAAGCTTGAGTATCTCCTTTTTCATAACTTCCTTCATGGGAGGGTTCAAACGACGTTGCGCTTCCCTTGTAGGCTTTTCATCGTCCTCCAAACGAATCTTATGCATACAAACGGTAGGGCTTATACCCTTGATATCAGCGATTGTCCATCCTATGGCCGTCTTGTGCTTCCTTATCACCCTTAGAAGTTTTTGCTCCTGTAATTCACTAAGCTCGTTAGAAACAATCACAGGTAACTCTTCATTGTCACCCAAGTACAAGTAATTTAAGTGACTTGGAAGAGGTTTCAATTCCAACTTTGGAGATTTAACAATAGAAGGTAAAAGCTTTTCATCACTGCATGGTAAAGAAATAAAAGAGATATTATGAGTTTTCGGACATCCTTGTAGTGAGTTGAGATCACCAAGGGCTTCCTTAACTTCGTTACCACACTCTACTCCATCATCCATGGATGTAGTTAAAACAGTTTCCAAAGCATCATCACCATTCAATTCAAACACTTTTTGCGCCAATGCATCCATAACATCAACGGAGAAACAAGAGTGGACATCACTAGGATATCTCATCATCTCGAAAATATTGAAACGTATTATTTCTCCATCAAACTCCATAGTCAATGTTCCCTTGTCTACATCAATGATCGTCTTAGCCGTTTTCATGAAGGGATGCCCAAGTAGCAATGGAAGAGACGAATCCGATGCACCTCCATCCATCTCTAACACACAAATGTTAGCGGGGAATACAAGTTGATTAACCTGCACAAGAACATCCTCAACAATACCCATTGGGTAAACATTAGAGCGATCGGCTAATTGCAACACAATTTTAGCCTTTTTCAAAGAACCTAGATTAAGTGAATTATACATGGATGCCGGCATAACATTAACGGATGCACCTAAGTCTAACATTGCTTTGTTAAAAGTGGTGTTACCAATTGTGACGGGAATGTCAAAGCTACCGGGATCCTTGCATTTCAGTGGGAGTTTGTGTTGTAAGATTTCCGAAGCATTCTCCCCCACACTTAGCACTTCATTGCCTTTAAGCCTTTGCTTGTTGGTACATAAGTACTTCAACACTTTCGCATACTTGGAAACTTGCTTGATAGCATCAATGAGCGGTATATTCACATGAATCTTCTTAAGAATGTCTAAAATCTCCTTTTCTAGTTCCGCCTTCTTAGAACTTGCAAATCTGCGAGGAAAAGATATAGGAGGAACATAAGTAGGAATAGGAGTTTTAGAGTTAGGAATAGGTACCTCGGGTGTTTGGGGAATTTCATCCCTCTTTTCCTCCAAAACCGGCTCCTTTGGAACTTCCTCTTCACCCAAATCAGCAACTTTTGGTTGCTCAAGTTGTGTACCACTTCTCAATGTAATAGCATTAACACCCTCCTTTGGGTTGATAGGTTGAGAAGGGAGTCTCCCACTATTTTGTGCCTTTAATTTGTTGATATCAATCGCCATGGAGCCCACTTGAGTCTGCAAATCCTTAATCGCACTCTTGGTTTCTTGTTGGCTCTCCTTGAACATGGTAGAAATACCTTGCATAAAAGTTTGTAGCTTGGCATCGATATCGGAACCTTGATTTTGCACCGATTGTTGTGGTTGCTGAAATTGCTGCTGTTGTTGTTGAAATTGTTGTTGTTGCGGTTGAAATTATTGTTGTTGTTGCGGTTGAAATCTACTCGGACGGTTGAAGGTAGATTGTTGAACCGCACCTTGCTTGTTGGCATAGCTGAAATTTGGATGATCTCTCCATCCCGGATTGTAGGTGTTGGAATAGGGATCATACAGTCTTTGTGGGTTTGGAAAAACCGCACTAGCTTGCTCCAACTCTTCACATTGTGAAGGTAAAATAACTGCAGCCATCCTTTGCATCATGTATTCCATATTGTCCATCCTTTGATCGCGGTGTGATGATGATGAATCACTAACTTCATGCACTCCTCTAACCATTGGTTCACCTCTTGTGTAGAATTATTGCGAGTTTGCAACCATGCTCTCAATCAACTCGGCAGCTTGGGCCACCGTCTTGTTCACTAGTGCACCGCCACCCGCAGCGTCAAGAATATATCTATCACTTGATTGGAGACCTTCGTAGAAGTACTGGATTATCATAGCATCGCTGAATTTATGGTGAGGAAAGATTTCCACCAATCTCTTGTATCGCTCCCAACATTCATACAAAGACTCTCCCGCATGTTGCTTTATTCCGCAAATCTCTTTGCGAATTTGAGTGGCCTTTGACGCAGGAAAATACCTCTCTAGAAAGATTTTCTTCAACCCGTTCCATGTAGTGACACTTCCAGCAGGCAAACAATACAACCAATCCTTAGCGCTGTCTGCCATAGAAAATGGAAAAACTTTCATCATTGCACCATCGGCATCGGTCTCCGCTGGAAGCATAGCCTTGACAATGGTATAAAACTCCATAAGATGCTTATTTGGATCTTCATTCGCCATACCATGAAACTTTGGCAACTCTCTAAGCAACCCCGGCTTGATCTTGAATGTTGAGTTGGTTTGGATACACCACCGTTGTGCATCAATCCTATGAGAAGCCAAATCCTTGAGTGTACGATTTGCATCTTCCATTGCTTCTTCTTCTTCAACTAGTGGTTCTTCTACAAATGGAACCTCTAGTTCTTCTTCTAGTTGTAACTCTTCTTCCAATTCTTGATGAAGAGCTTCGTGTTCTACTTCCAAAATTTGTTCTTCCGTTGTGTCTTGACTTGGTTGGAGTATTGTGCCTCTTCGAGTAGCTATCCCGCACCTTGGATAATTCCAATCCTTAAAAGCCATGGATTAGTACCTGAAAAACAATTCTCGCAAACAAGTAAGAAACAAGACAAGAAACGGAAAGCAAATATGCAAGCAGAAAAATGATAAAAAGAAACTAAAAACTTAATAACAAGCCGTTTGCCTCCCCGGCAACGGCGCCAAAATCTGGTCGGTTGTCAGCCGACGCAAATATAATTTCACTTTCTTACTTCCTAAAATAACGTAGTATGCAATAAGAAAGAGTTCGTATCCACAGAGAGGCTTTTTGTTGTTATGCAAATTTTCAGTTTCTTAGTAACCAAAGGAGGGGGGGGGGGGGGTTCGAGTTATCAAAGCTATAAAACTAATTTGAAAGCAATAAAGTATTAAAGTAATCAATAAGGAGAAAGTATTGGTCACGGGATAGTTTCATTCACAAACACATATTTTCATCAATGACTAGAATTGAAATTTAATCTCTCATTTACTAAAAGTCCTAGGATACCTTGATCGCAAGAATACCCCGCTAATTCCCTGATTTCATCACAACCACATTAAAATATGCATATGTAACTTTTTCCTAGAAAGCAACCTAAAGTGTAAAAGCAAATTAGATTTAACTCCCTAAAAGCAATAAGCTATATGGAATAATACTAATCAAGGCAATCGAAATGTGTAAAAGCACTAAATCAATTTAACCCAAGTTATGATTCATATGTGACTAGTAGGATATATCTCTACAAGCACTACCCACATTTATGCTACTTAGAATCAAGGATGAACAACGTTTTTGTATTGAAAACCTTAATATATCTCTAGATATGAATGCAAATCGGATTGATTCCGGACTCAACCAATTAAACAATCAAATCATATATCAATATCAACAATGAAACATAAACAATAAACTTGAGACAAAACTAATGCATTGAATCAGATTTTATTTGTGAAATCCACTTATTATCCCTTAACCAATATTAAGAATTTAGCTACTCATGGTTTTTGAACTCAACATAATTATTATTAAAAATAAAATGAAGAACATAAAAATAAATGGAAGCAAACCCTAGTCGCTGCTCTCCTCCAAAAACCCAGTAGAAAGATATATGATATGTGATCCACCCAAAAAGAATAGAAACTTTTATTTTTATAGCTTTTAACTTTCCAAAATTAGGTCTTCAAAGCCCACCACCAAAAAGTCCACCAAGCCCATGAACCATATGTGAGAAAAACCCAGAAAATAGGCGCCGGAAAACTGTGTTTTTGGCCGGAATATGTCCGGAATACGGTACCGGAAAATATCTCAGGTGACCGGCAAAGTACACTCGGTAACCGGTCAAACATAAGAGTCCACCGTTAAGACTGACGGTCAAGTTAACAGTCATTAACGGCGTTAAATGAGTCAGAAACTGAGTCAGTGAGTCAAAGGCTAACTCAGCTGACTTGGTTAAGCTTTACAGGCCATCACACATGCCATATCTTCTGCAGCGCATACTCAGCCATGATGGCCCTGTGTTGCACCACCAGTAGCTGTAACTTGTTCATAGCCAGCCATCTGTAACTTCCCTGCAACTCCATCACCAGTACAACCCTAAGCTTGAGCCAAGAACCACCAGCCCTGCAAGCTACAAGACTAGCCATTCCTTCATGTCTTTCTTCTCTTGTAAACTGCACCTGCTCCATTCCCAGCTGTAGCTTCCACTCCAGCTCCACCATGTTGGCTAGCTATGGAAGTAACACTGCAACTAACACCACCAAAATATGTAATTCCAGCTGACATCTGAATTCCAACCATCCATTCATTACAAACAACACAGCTGCCACTGTCTTTCACGGCTATAACATTCACAGACTGCAATCAATCCCTGTAGTAACAACCTGCTACAAATCCATGGCAGCAATTGTTCAAGCAAATGCCAAACATTTCTCAAATAGAGCACATAAATCACTGCACCTGATACTTTCCATGACAATCAACAACACATAAAAAAGAATATTCGAATTGAATTCTCAGTTAATCTGAGCTCCAAATCTTCCCTGACTTGTTAAGTCCCAGACATTTCTCCACCAACTGCAACCTACTCTTTCTTGAACTGCACCTGCTACACCTTCAGTTTCATAAATCAGCATCCAAGTCTTCATTGTAGTTGTGACTCCATCTCCACTGTAGCTCATTGCACTCAACAGCTTCTTCTGCAAACCATTTCCCTGCGACTGCAGCACAGCTTCCCTTCCCTGGTTTTAAAGCACCAAGCCAACTCCAACAGCAGCTCATAACCACCATTACTGCAGCACCTGACCTTCATGTCCCTGTTTCTCCTACACATACATTTAGTTACAGCTGCTACTCTCTGCTTCTTCCTCTACAGCACCTACAATCATTGCAGTGCCACTACCATTAGCAGCTCATCACTCCACAACACCAACTCAGTCAACCTCCACCTACAATGTCACTGATTCCATCTACAGCTCAGTTCAAACATCTCACCCCATGACAGCAGACAAAACCCTTCATTCATGCACCTGCAACTTCAATGACTTCTCAGCTACCATTTTGGCAGCTCTTGAATTGCAGCTTCTCAACCAATAACAACTCCCATATTGTTTTCCAGAACAATTACCACCAACAAATTTCAGCTCTTGAATCCTAAGCATATAGCTAAATCAGTCAATTGCAACTTTCCATGGTCACCACCATTTGTTTCAGTCCAGACCCCAGGCTCAGTTCAATAGCTCAAGCCACCCAACCTTCTCCAATTCAGTTCAATCTTCATATCACCAGTGCCATCTCTTTTTCATTACATCTTCCTTGCACCTAGCTATTGCATCACCACCTACCAGTACCACCAATTCCATTTCAGGCCCTTATCATAACCACCATTCTGCAGCTTCTCAGAATCACCAGCTCAAGCTCTTCACAATCCCTTTTCTGCAACTGACCCATCTCATCTAACTCATCAATACCTCCACTTCTATGAATTGTTTGAGCAGTCCAAATCCTAATTCAACCAGAACCCCTCTTCATATTACAGATCAGAGAACTTTCAATCATTCCCTATTCAGTTTCGATTCAAATCGCTTTTCTGTGTAGAAATCACATAAATATTACAAACCCCATCAACAGATTCAAACCTAGCTTCATTAATCAGCAGCAGCAGTGGCTGTAAATCCACCCCAACACATATCAATCTGTTATGTAGACGCCAGTATCACATCTTTTTGATCTCATTCAACAACAACTTCCGCTTTGATCTCAGAGTTTCCCTTCCTCTCTATTCACAACATCAATTTCATACAGATTCAGAACCTCATTTGAATTACCACCCCTCTTTACTCTCTCTGAATCCCAGACCAAATCTGATTAAGAATTAAGAGAAATGGTTTCTATGAATATTAGGGTAAGTGTTGGAAAGGAAAGCTAATGATAAGAGAAATCATTGTTACTCTGATTTTTAGGTCTTGTGTTAGAAAAAGGATGGATATGTCCACCCTAGCTGATGGGATAAGGGGTGTTCAAATTCCATTTGGCCCGTTAGTTCTAGGCAACTGACCGCCAATCCGTTTCCTTGCTCAACTGTCAGTTTCGGGCAACTGACAGTTCATCTTCACCTCCTCCTAGCGCACCTCAGCCCGCTCCAAATATAGCTCTCCTGTGAGTCGGCTTTTTGCATTTTACGCTCCAAATGGATATGTTTTCCTTCTTTTGCTCCCAAGGACTCCATTGTACCTGATAACTCAAAACTACAAATAAGATACATATTTTACAAAATAAATAGCAAAGAAAGCATCAATACTAGATATAAAATTAGGTGTTTTACAACACCTATCAACTCCCCACACATTCTATGTGATACTAGTTTTCTAAAGCTAGAGTCGATTCTCCTTTAACCTTTAGTTTTCTTCTTATAAAACAAGGTTAACGACTTAAAGACTTCATTGGGATTGTGATGCCAGACCGATACTACTTTTTTTGTATTTGTGTGATCTGATCTTGCTATTTCGATCATACGAGTACAATTATAATAATTGGATTGAGATTTCTATCTCCGATAGGCAAGATAAAAGTAGCCACAAACATCTTCGTCTCATTGTTTGTGATTCCTCAATAATCTTATTCGCTGCATCGATTAAGTTTATTGTGATGTGACAGATGAAAATGAGCTGTTCTTCGGGAATATAAGTCTGGTTTTATCGATTGGTTCCTGTTCACCTTGATTTATCAAAAGACGGAACAAAACTCATAGGTTTATTCGTGGGAGACGAATTTATCAATTACCTGTAGACTTTTCTGTGTGAGACAGATTTGTTTGCTAAAGTCTTCGACTTTGGGTCGTAGCAACTCTTGGTTATGGGTGAGATCATCTAAGGGAATCAAGTGCGCAGTATCCTACTGGGATCAGAGGCGTAGGATCATAACTGTACCTTGGATCAGTGTGAGATTGGTTGGGGTTCAACTACAGTCCATACCGAAGTTAATTTGGAGTAGGATAGTCTCTGTAGCGGCTTAATATAGTGTATGTTTAATCTGGACTAGGTCCCGGTATTTTTCTGCATTTGCGGTTTCCTCGTTAATAAAATTATGGTGTCTGCGTTATTTCTTTTCCGCATTATATTTTTATATAATTGAAATAATACAGGTTGTGCGTTGTTCAATCGATTAGAATATCCGACCTTATTGGTTGTTGATTTAAATTGATTGACACCTGGATATTGGTCTTTTGTACCATCCAAGTTATCTCTCTTTGATTAGACTCGCGAATCTTATTTGCTTGAGTAAATCAAATCGAGAGATTGAGATAATAACTCCTTGAGATATTTTCTATCGATTGAGTCTTGTTGATTCTCTAGAAAATAACTCGGAGTTTTCCATACAGATTGCTAATAGAAATATTGGGTGAGGTTGTTAGACCCCCGTATTTTCAATTGGTATCAGAGCAGGGAAACACGTTAAAGACCTCATAAGTCTGTGTTTATAGCGATCTGACTCTATGGACAATATAGTCTCCTATAACGCTTCACCAGGATTGAAAACCAATCGTAGAAGAAGTTCTGATAGTCTAGTTATTCTTCAGAAAAGGTTGGAGGAACAAATCCGGATCAATTCTGATCTTACTGCATAAATTGCAATTCCAAAGGATTTGAAACCCAACTCAAGTCCCTTGATGGATATGTGTAACCAAGGTAGTTCCTCTCTAAGGAACTGTCATATATCAGATGATAAACAACGTTTAAAGGTTGTAAAAACTGATATGACTCAGAACTATTCTATGAAAAGTAAAAGTGATGGCCCATGTGTGTTCTGTGATTTTCTTAATTACCGTCAACATAAGTGTGTGTCTTTTCAAAAGAGTTTAAAAGTTTCAAGTGATCTTTATAAGAAAACTAAACAACTACTTAGTCTTTAAAAAGACATACAGAACTATTAAGAAATTCCAAACAGAATAATACTAATAGTATGGGAGCTTTTGCTTTAAAATCAACGTCACCTTTCCAATGGTTTCTTGATAGTGGATGTAGCAGACATATGACAGGTGATCTTACTTGGTTTGTTTCCGCAGATAACTATGAAGGAGGATCAATAACTTTTGGAGACGGAAGGTGTTGCTATATAAGTAAGAAGGGAACGATCAAATTACCTGGCGTACCTGAACGGGATTTTAAAAGAAGAAGTATATGTTGCTCAACCAAAAGGGTTTGAAAACCGTGACTTTCCAGATCATGTTCTCAAACTCAAAAAGGATTTATATGGGTTAAAACAAGCACCTAGAGCCTGGTTTGAAAAACTTACCACTTCTCTTATTCGGAAAGGTTTCTCAAGTGATGGAGCTGATAAGACCTTATTTACCAAATGGAGTGGGAAAAACGTTGTCATTGCTAAAGTATATGTATTTGATATTATCTATGGATCAACATCTTAGAAGCTAGCAAAGGACTTTCAAGTTTCACTGGCTAGAGAATTTGAAATGAGAAATGTTGGTGAATTAAAATTCTTTTTTGGATTAAAAATTCAACAACATAAGGATGGAATTTACTTATCCCAGGAAAAGTATGCAAGGTATCTTGTAACACGTTTCGGCTTGGATAAGTCTTCTCCAAAATTGACACCTATGCCTACTAATGGTAAATTACATAGAGATGAGAAATGAGTAAAAGTAAATCAAAAGATGTATCGATCTATTATTGGAATCCTTTTATATCTAACAGCTACTAGACCTGATATTTGTTTTAGTGTTGGTTTTTGTGCTAGATTTCAGGCTGAACCAAAGGAATCTCATCTTGCAGCTGCAAAAAGGATCATACGTTATGTCAATCACACTGTCGGGTATGGTTTATCCTATACTTTTGATACTAACACTGACCTTTTCGCCTATTCTGATACTGATTGGGCAGGTTGTGTAGAAGAAAGAAAAATCACATCAGGGGGTTTCTACTATGTATGACTGAATCTTGTTGCTTAGCACAGTAAGAAACAAAATTCACAATCTTTGTATACATGCGAAGCAGAGTATATTGCTGATGGGTCATGTTGTACACAACTCTTATGGATGAAAAAAATGTTGGCAGATTATGGAGTTGATACTGGAATAATGAAGATCTTTTGTGATAACTCTAGTGCGATTCGAATCACTGAGAATCCTGTTGAGCACTCAAGAATAAAGCACATTGATATAAGACACTGCCACCTTTCTGCACTTAAGGCAATCTATTGGTGTTGTTTTGGTTCATTATATACTTCAGTAACTCTTGCCCCTGTGCTTATCTCGATCTTTTTGGCAATTGAGTTGCAACTCCAGTAGATGAATACCTTGTTTGTAGTTGATTCATCCGTTATTTTCTGTTAGTGTAGATAAATCCTTATTTTCTTTTTGAAATTAAGGTCGCTCATGTTGTTCTTTAGGGAATGACATATTATGGGGGAGAGTTCTTTTGAACTTGTGCTTAATTGCCAAATCTTTGTGGGGAGTGCGGTTGTGGAATATTAAAGGGGTTATCTTGTGTTTTTATAAACTCCTTGATGAATGCATTTAGATTCGGCTTTATGACTGCATCTAAACAAGATGATACACATTTACCTTTGGTCATGAAATGTCTCTTACGGAAATTTCATTAGGATCCAGTTCTTGTACCTTTGCCAATTTTATTGACAAAAAGGGGGAGAATTAATGTAGTTCACACTACAAATACATATGGTTTTCGGATCATTATGTAAGGGGGAGTGGTTTCCATGTGAGATGGAGTATTGACTAAGGGGGAGTGAAGTATCACCATAGTATTGTTGTTGAAATTGTGATGCAATTGGACTTTGACGTTGTGTAATAATACTATGACACTATATAACAATGATTGAGAACCGATGCTTTTCTCATTGTTATAGCTACGGATTTTCAACAACGATGATGTTAAACTTACAACCTTTGGGATCATTGGATTACTTGGAAGTGACGAAGATTTCGAGTATTGTTGAAGATTAGACATGTGGAATAGGAGCTACAAAGTTTATTTATATTTTTTTTTTGTATTCCATATGTATTAATAGTTTTGCCACTAAAATTGACAAAGGAGGAGATTGTTAGAGCATTGCTCGGTCGAACTCGCATGCGTTTCTATCTCAAGCATGTTTGTCAATATTAGTGATCAAAACTATAAAGTCTTGATTTCTAGTATACTATAGCTAAGGTATCAGACTTGGATAGAAAGTGTAGTTGAGCTCAAGAACTCCATGGAAATCATCATACAAGACGAAGGACTACTTAAGGAACCAGTGGATCTTCATCGACTAAAACGTATGTGGAGACTTGAACTTATCTATCACTCAAAAGTCTATCTACTCTATCTCCTATCTTGAGACAAAAATCGTTTTACTATATAGACTAAGAATATACACATGTGACATTTCGAGCCAAGTATTTCTCGCTTATATATTTCTCGAAATGTGTGTTGGTAAAGCTTTCTCTTTAGCCAAGTTCATCTTTTCCTAGTGACAAAAGTCATATTATGTGTCAATCACTTTGGAAATTGCCCTGACGAAAACTAGTTTGTGAATAACAACTATATGACATCCTCTGAGAATGTTTCAATGATTGAAATGAGAGTTTAGACAATATAACCACTTGGGGATATAAACATTGTTGTGGTAACACATATATGTATAAGTCCTTAGCACTTGAACCTAAGTTTGCGAACTTTGTTGATCAAGTGAAAACCGGAACTTGACCATTCAATCCAGTCCGCGAACGCAATCCGCAAATGTGTGTAGTTCTTGAACCCGAGAATTTCTGCTGGAGTTTGTGAACTCCAACCGGTTACTTGAGTACGCGAACCCAGTCCGCGAACTTGAGTGGTTATGTCTAAAAACGATGTTCGTGAACTTATCTAAATTATCTAAGGAATGCTATTGCAAACCTTGGCTTTATAGTTCATGAATTGATTCGACTGAATCACATTGTTTTTGCTTTAATTGTGTCTTTTGTAGTACATAAGATCTCATAGCAATTGAAAAACTCTCTAACTAGTTCATTTGAGTCATTTGGACTAGTAATGGTGAAGAAGAATATGGTTGATATGAAAGTTATCATTTGGCTAACCATTTGGTTGACTAATATTGAACCAACTATTGTACATGTTTGGGTACGGTTACACAAACCCAAAATCGTCAAGTACATGTGTGTATGGCAAGCTAAGTTTTCGATCTAACGGTTGAGAGATATTAGCTTGTATCTAATCATGTTTTCATCTAACGGTGAATATTGAATGCTTTGTTACTAAGGTAACATTGATTGCAAACCCTGATTTAAAAGACTATATAAGGGAGAACTCTAGCAACTGGGAAACCTAATCCCCACACATTCTGTGTGATACTAGTTTGCTAAGCTAGAGTCTATTCTCCTTTAACCTTTGGTTTTCTTCTTCTAAAACCAGGTTAACGACTTAAAGACTTCATTGGTATTGTGAAGCCAGACCGATATTACTTTTCTTGTAGTTGTGTGATCTAATCTTGCTATTTCTATCGTACGAGTACAATTGTAATAATTTGTTTGAGATTTCTATCTCCGATAGGCGAGATATAAAAGTAATCACAAACATCTTCGTCTCATCGTTTGTGATTCCACAATATCTTTTTTCGCTACATTGATTGAGACTATTGTGAGGTGATTGATAAAACTGAGCTGTTCTTCGGGAATATAAGTCTGGTTTTATTGATTGGTTCTTGTTCACCTTAATTTATCAAAAGACGGAACAAAAATCATAGGTTTATTCGTGGGAGACGAATTTATCTATCTTGTAGACTTTTCTGTGTGAGACAGATTTGTTTGTTATAGTCTTCGACTTTGGGTCGTAGCAACTCTTGGTTGTGGGTGAGATTAGCTAAGGGAATCAAGTGCGCAGTATCCTGCTGGGATCAGAGGCATAGGAGCATAATTGTACCTTGGATCAGTGTGAGATTGGTTGGGGTTCAACTACAGTCCAAATCGAAGTTAATTTGGAGTAGGCTAGTGTCTGTAGCGGCTTAATACAGTGTATGTTTAATCTGGACTAGGTCCCAGGGTTTTTCGGCATTTGCGGTTTCCTCGTTAACAAAATTCTGGTGTCTGTTTTATTTCTTTTCCGCATTATATTTTGATATAGAATTGAAATAATACAGCTTGTGCGTTGTTCAATCAATTAGAATATCAGACCTTATTGGTTGTTGATTTAAATTGATTGACACTTGGATATTGGTCTTTGGTACCATCCAAGTTATCTCTCTTTGAGTAGACTCGCGAATCACATTTGCTTGAGTAAATCAAATTGAGAGATTGAGATAATAACTCCTTGAGTATTTTCTATTGATTGAGTCTATTTGATTCTCTAGAAAATAATTCGGAGTTGTCCATACAGATTGCTAATATAAATATTGGGTAAGGTTCTTAGACCCCCGCTTTTTCAAATTCAATTAATCGGCATCAACATAGGACTGGCTTACTACACCATTTCTGAAATCGAGGTTGTCACTGCGGAGAGGAATGGGAACTGTGCATCTCAAGCCAGCCTAATATTGGTTGAGTTATTGTCCCATGGAGTTTTCGAGGGCACAATTGTACTTCCACAAGTACTAGTGGTACAAGGTTTACAAGATGGGTTCTGCGAGTACAATACCTTCTTATATACTTACTGTTCGGCGGAGGGATATACTTAGACTCGGGTATTTGCTTACTACATTATTCTTCAAGATGTTATGCAACCTTTCGCAGATTTGGCAGTGCTACTTTTGAAGATGAAAGAGCTCATGGTCTTATTTATGATTCGCGAAGAAGCTTTTTCCACACTTTCTTCTTTGGGCGAGCTTATTCTTCTTCTTCATCCTTGAGGACAAGGATGATTTGGAGGAGTGGGTATTTGTCATGGACCTGGGCTAGGATATATGTGGTAGTTTACTGTATCTGGAGGGTAGTTTAGGTACCCTAATGTTAAGAGTAGTCAGCCGACTATATTATCCATATGAGTTGTATTTTGTAAGAAGCTAATGAATAATGTAATCTTTATCTTCTTCCTTAATTGCTCTGCAACTTCTTTTCTACAATGTCTTCTTCTTATTATCCCTCTAATTTGTCTAGTTCTTCTCCTAATCTTCCAATTTCATATATCTATCCCAAACACTTTCTTTTACCATTGGAAAAAAACCAACAGACCCATGACATGCCTAGACACTTTCTTTTACCACTGGAAAAAAGCAGTGAAAAAATAAACAGTCACACTATTCAATACTTAAAAATTAAATAGAGATAAGCTGCTACCTAAAGCCTCTATAACCTAACAACCTAACCTAAATATGATATTGAACTTAACAACCTAACAACAGTCACGATATGTGTTTTGATGTAACTGGGGTCTCTCCTTTTACTGGTGGTGGAGTTCGCGCATTTCATCCTGGTCTGGCCTTAAGTAATGCCATCACGCTTAAAAATAAGAAATATCTTGACAAATGTGTGGCTCAAGGTTATGGGTTTGGTGCTTTGGCCTTTTCCACGTTCGGTGAACTTAGGGATGACACAATCTAATTTTTGGAGAGACTACATAACCACTTGTCTAGATTTGATGTTCGCGCAAGTAAATGTTTTTTTTTTTTCATGGATTAGGGATTGTGATTCAAAAATATGTTGGTCCCCAGCTTATTGCTAGGATTCCAACCAATTTCATACAATACTCTCTCGTTATTGATGATTGTTTATTTTGGATCTCACTCTTTTAAATATTAAAAAAATTATTAAAAAAATTGATGAATTAGCCAATTGATTTTGTTCTTCCACTATTGTATAACATGTATCTTAGACTTTTTTTAATCCTCATCACTTTAGTCAGTTTCTACTTCTGGTGTGCGGGGAGCCATTTTTTCAATTTCTTTGATAGCACTTCTCTTTATATCCTCGTCTGAACGGGTTTTAGTCTCCAGTTTCTCAGACGCTTTCCTAGATATTGTTTTTTGTTGTATTGTACTCCGATTCTAACGAATTTATATGGTTTATTTACCCATGTAATGACTTATGTGCACCCATGACTGCAATAGGATGAGAATTTAATAAATCATGAAATTTGTTGGCATATTTTTCTCAATGTCTACGCAATGTATTGTGTATTCGATGTGTTTCTCAGTGGTAGAAAGTATAGAATTTTTTTAGCACTATGCCATATGTCGGTGAACATTGGATTTTCAGTCTTATATGTTAGTTTTTCTTGAAGTTGATACCTACAAAAAAAATAGTAAAATTTGTTATTCATTTTCATTTTTCCACCTGTATGGTACTCATGTTATTCTTTCCTTACCATGGTACATCTCCCAGGTACTCAATCACCACTTTTGCTGAAGTTGATACCTATAAAAAAGTAGTAAAATTTATGACTTGACCATAAAACTTACTGAACTTCTCAAGCATCAACTCTAGATTATTAGCACCTTGGACTGAGGCCCTGGTAAACATAAGACAATCATCATCAAAAAATAAGTGACTCACAGCTGGACTAGTTGTAGTTACCTTTATCCCCTGAATCTGATTTTTATATTCAGCATCAATAAGTAATTTACATAACACATCCATAAAAATTATGAAAAGATAGGGGGACAAGGGGTCTCCCTATATGAGACCCCTTTTAGGATAATAAACATCTCCAGGAGCACCATTTAATAAGATAGAATTAGACACAGTTGAAACACACTGTTCTATAAGATTACACCAATGATCATGAAATCCCAGTTTTCTTAAGATATCAATTAAGAAATTCCATTATATCCTATTAAAGGCCTTAGATATATCAAGTTTAATGGCCATTAATCCAGATTTAGTTCTCTTCTTCCTCATAGTATCTACCAGTTCGTGAGTTATAACAATGTTGTTTGTTATTTGCCTGGAGGAGAAAAAGGCAGCTTGGTAAGGACTAATGGACTTATCCATTACTGTTTTAAGTCTACTAGCTAAGAGTTTAGAGATTATTTTATAACTCACATTACTCAAACTTATAGGCCTAAAATCAACAGGTGTCTTAGGGGCATTGTTTTTAGGAATCAAGGAAACAAAATTATGATTCATCTGTTTTAGAAGGTGGCCAGAGTGGAAAAAACTCTTAACCATGGTTGTAGTATTAACACTAAGAGTCTCTCACATTTGCTGGTAAATTCTAGGTGGGTAACCATCAGGCCCTGGGCTAGTCCAAGGTTGCATTTTCCAAACCATGGCTTTTATCTCTTCATTAGTAGGAGGGTGAATTAGAAAATCATTCTCCTCTGTGGTGATACAAGGCTCTAAGATATCAAGAAAGCTATTTTCCCTAGGAGGGTTTGTGGTTCAACTAATCTTACTAAAGTGGTCTTTTAATTCATTTGGTATCATGCCTTTGTCAGTCAACCAAACGCCAATGCTACTTTTCAGACAATCAATCTGAGTTCTCTTTTTCCTAAATTTGACTTTATCATGAAAGTACTTAGTATTTTTATCATCAAAAGTCATCACATTTTATTTTTCTCTTTGCATATAATAGTTCTGTCTCACACTATACTAGTACTTTAAGGAATCTTCTAAACTAGCTTTGAGGCTTACACTAGTAGAATCTAACATGTTACTTGAGACATCTTCAATTTGTTTCTGAATTGCATTGATGTTGGACTGGAAATTGCCAAAAGAATTCAGGTTCCAATTCCTAAGAGTTACTTTAACATTAGCCAGACACTTAGTATGTTTATAAGCATTAGACCCATTTTCATTAGTTTTCCAATTAGCAGTTATGACCTCTTTACAAGTGTCATTACTAAACCAACATCTATTGAATCTTAGGGGTCTTCTAGTATCATTATTTTCCTTATAAGTAACAAGCAAGATGGGAGCATGGTCACTAGCAACACAGGCAAGGTGATACACAATAGCATTAGGAAAGAAATCAAGCCAAGTAACATTAACAAGAACCCTATCAAGTCTTTCTATAATTGTAGGATCAGAATATCGCCACAATTATATTCACGAGAGATTAATGACACTTCTGCGAGCGTTACTGAAAAATATTCAACAACATTTCACGAGCGTCACAAAATAATTCAAAGAATGACGAAGTTGACGATTGAAGAGGCATATTTGAAGAGTATTGTTTCACGAGGATTACAAAAGTTGGCGAATATTAACATTGTAATTACCGCGATGAGATCGCAAAATAGATCCGAAAGAAGTGGAAAACTTAGCTGTCACCCACTATGTAATTTCCTATATAAAGGGTTCAAGTAAGTCCAGAAAAGGATGATATATTTTTTAGAGTTGAGAGAGTCTTGAGGAGAGAGAAATTTTCAGGAGAGAGAGATATTTTTCAGAAAGATTTTTAGAGAGATAAAATGTGTTTTTCTTTATCATCTTCTTCCCCAAAACTAGATTTAGAGCTCCATTAATGGAGATTATCAAATGTAAACTTTAACAATCATTGTAGAGAATCATGGATGTAGATCAAATTGATCGAACCATGTAAAAATCCGTGTGTCTATTTACAATTTTTAGAATTTTAAATATCAAATTAGTTTAGATTAAAAGATTATTATCAAGATATTACAAGGGGTGTGTTGTGGGAAATCCTGCAACTACATTTTGGCGCCGACTGAGGGGATATACAGAACTGCTTGTTGGATTGAAGAAGATCAAGAGAAATTAACAACTGTTAATGATGAATTCCATGGGATTTATGAGATACAGGGGAAAATATTGAAATTTTGGGAAAAGAACGATGAAGAAGAGACAACATAATTTAAGAAAAATATATACAGAGAAAGAGAAACAGAAATGTTGGGAAGCAGGAGCAGATTTGAAGAAAATTTTAAATAAATTGAAACGGCATCAAACAGGACAAATTCCTTCCTATCTTTTTAATTACATGTTAATAATCTAGATCTGGAAGATTTTGAGTTTTTAACAATCAAACTTTGTTTTCATAAAAATTGATTCTGGTTGATATTTTGAATTAAAACGAATTTTGATCATAAATGTACACACAAAAACCTCGATTTTAATCATGATTTTGATCGTTTCATGAAAATATAATCTTGATCGTTTCTGCGAAATACAGATTTACGAATGTTATTTTTAAAATCCATTTCATGAAAATCCAAATTTTTGCGAGAATACAATCATTAGACTTCTGTTAGTATATTTAATTTATTGACTGAATATGTTTTCTTAAGTTCAGACTGCTGAATAAATTAATTGATTACTCGCAGTGAGTTGGTGGCAAAGGAAAACTAACGAGAACGAGCAGCTCGTTCATCACAGGAAAATGGATCTATGGTGAAAATATGAAATGATGGTGTGCTTATTGTAATTGCTTTGATATTAATTCCATTTTGTGCTATTTCATCGCAGGAAAAGAGAGAGAAGAAACAGCTCATGACTACGTACAAAATCAAGTCTATGGAAATTCTTATTCTTAAGTCTTATTGAAGAGCAGCTCGTGAAAAGATGAAATGATAAGAATCTTAATTTAATCAAGTCTTCATTAATTAGTTTATAGAAATGCTTCTCATGACAGGGAAGGATTTATTTTAATACTTAAGAATTATTGCTCGTGACGTACTAGAATTATTGTTGCCTCGTGGAGTCATGGTACAATTATTTCACTTCTGCGATAAAGAGAAGTACAAGTGTGAAGTGGAAATGAAAGAAAAATTATATCATTTATTCCAAGCGGAAAGAAAGGACAACGGGGCATATCCAGTGATAAAGAGAAGTACAGATCATTGCAAAGCAAAAGTTCACTTGGCTGGAACATCATAAGCGAAAGACAAATTTACGAGATAATCAATTATAGTCCAATCAAAATCCAGCTACTTTGTGGATTACCAAGGAAGTCAAGGAAGCAAATGCAGCGAAGATAAGAGGTTACATCAACAGGTCCAGGCATCTCAAAAAAGTGACGATTTCCAATTCATGAAAATAGCCATATCAAGAAAATGGGAATTCCATTTTATCAAAATCTGGCGTTTAATATACTTGAACAACGCTTCAACAAATTAAAAGGACATGTCATCATCTTTGAAGATTCGTAAATGCAAAGAATCTCTTTAATAGTGGCAAAGATAAATAGTTTTATACATTTCTTCAACTAAAGAAGTGTAGTTGGCGAATGTTAAGATGTATCATAAAATTTTAAGAGACGTGTCATCATCAACTAAAGACATACTGAAGACTTAATTGATTATCAGCAAGGAAGGGACACTTTTATACATTAAAAATGAGATGGGATAATTTCACGAAAATCTCGTGAATATTAAAAATTTCACGATAATTTCTTTAGTGCTCGCAATTAAGGTCAAAACCAATTATACTATCAATTAATAGTGAAATGAGAAGTGCACATGATTCACGAGCTCTACAGCCAAATTTAACCTCAAATGGGCCAGTGAAGAATGGAATTGAGTACAGAGGGAAAAGTGGAATATTTCTCATAAGAATTATTCTCGCAGATATTTTCAGCACAAATATTTTCTTCGCAAATATTTACTTCGTAAACATTTTCTTGAGAATTGCACCAACAAAGAAGCTGCGATCATCACAAGAGAGAGTTAGAACAGTTGATTAATAAAGAGGATGTAGATGTACTCGTGGATGAAATGCAAAACTCGTGAATAAAATAAATCTCGTGGATAAATTTAATCTCGTGGATGAAGTAATGTAGATATACTAAACTTTAATTTTGCGAGGATTATCGTCATTTAGAAAAACGTCATCTACATTTTGATTGAGAAGTAGGTCATCAACTTAGGAGAAGAAGAAAGAAAAATGACTGAGAAGTACTAAACTTCACATGACAGATATACTCACAGGGGCTAATATTCACGAGAATCTTATGTCATCCATTTTGCATAGGTATTAACAAATAAAATTTATGATAGTGGGATTTGCGTTGATAAGATGTTTGGTGAAGACATCGTTTACTTTGGTTAGAACTCGACTAGCAAAGGAGTTATGCCAATGTGCGAAGTTTACAACCAAAATCATAGAATACAGCTCACAAAGAAAATTTGCACAGTTGGTCACTTGCGAGAAGAAGAAGCTTAATATTACAAGATCGAGCCTCACCGCAATAATATTTTTTCACGAATTTTCTAAAGTTGCCTGACGAGAGAAGATACATATAAGAGAAATAAGAATGAAGAAAGTTGACGAGAGCTTCGCAAGTTAATTTCACAAGAGAGAGTTAGAACAATTGGTAGGGTGCAAGAGGCAGATCAAAAGTTTATTTCTCATCTCTTCTAAATTTTCAAGCACCTCCAATACTTCATGAATCGGCAAAGAACAAACAAATCGCCAAAAAGCTAAGTACCATTTCCTTGAATATTTTACTTACAGAAAATGAAAATTTTTGATTTATATTATCGCCAGATTTCAAAGAAATTTTTTAAGATTTATAATATTTCAAAAAAAAAAATCAAATTTTTTTGATACATTTTACTAAAAGCGATATAATCGCAAGATTTCTAAAAAATCAAAGATTTCAAAGATTTTTTGATTTGATTAAGAAACAGCGATACAATCGCCAAGAATTAAAAAATTTCAAAAAATTATAAAAAATGAGATCATCGCAAAAAATTTCAAAGATCGCAAAAATTTTCTAAATTTTCAAAGATCACAAAATTTTTCAAAGATTTCAAAAGATTATAGAAAATGGAATTATCGCAAAAAAAAATTCAAAGATTTCTAAGGTTACAGAAAACGAAATTATCGCCAAAATTTCTAAGATTTCAAATTTCCAAAATACGCGATACAATCGCAAGATTTCAAAGAATATTTCTAAGATTTCAAAAGATTTTAAAGAATATTTCAACTTATAGAAATAAGCAAAACAAATTTTTATCAGAGTTGCGAGTGTAATCGCGAGATTATTCAAGATTATATAAAGAATTGACAGAAATGAAAGAATGAAGAAACGCGAAAATATCGCGAGAAACGCGAATATAATTTCGTAGATAATTAAAGAATGGGACAAACCTTTATGGCGTGCACCCTAGTTCGCGAATACAATTTCGTAAGAGGCAAATGTAAGACCTACAAGCACGTTATAAGGGGGGTATCTCTTTACATGATTCAGCGATAAGGTTATACCGCTATCGGAACTCGAGTCATGCAGATGTTGGGGTTAAAGAAAACCTATCCGGGAGAGAGATCTTGGATTTCCAGCTTTATAAGGTTATACCCTGTTTGGATGACCGAGGATCTCTTCCAAGAAGTGCAAAGTATGACCAAGGCGCCGAGGTACACGGTTTAGCCAAGGGTGCCCGGGACGGATGAACCTACCCTGGCCATCTTTGGTAAGTCTTGGCTACAATGCACTTGGCCCGAAGAAAACCCCACCTAGGGTGTAGTCTTGTAACTATAAGCCATATAGGCATAAAGGACAAGAGGCTACGAAAACAACTGGTTGTTGGTAAATCTGGATGGGAGGAGCTAGTCTTGTATGGCCGATGTGCCCTCCTTGAAGGGGCAACCAGGGGGAAGATAAGGGCGGCACCCTCCATTAGGGAGCTGATAAGTGTCTAAAGACGGCAATGTCATGGGGCTCTAAGATCGCAAGATCATTTAGGCCTGTCATATTGTCGCGTAAATTATACAGAGGCAAAAAGACAAATGAGAAAAAGTTAAGATGATATCAATGGGTTTTTACATGAAAGTGTAAAGACGTCCTGCGATTTCATCGCAAGAAGGCAATGTCATGAGACTTTGATCTCGCAAGAGAACTTAGACTTGTCATATTGTCGCACAACAGGCCAAAAAGCCTCGAGAGAAAAGATAAGGCAAGATCAATGGGTCAATACATGCAAATGTAAAGACGTCCTGGGATTTTGTCGCAGAAAGAAAAATTGGCGAAATAAGACCTTTAACTAGGAAGGCAAAATAATACCAATAGAATAATCTCAAACATTAATTATTTTCTTGTAAGAATGCAGGAAAGATTTGTTCATCGCAAGAGAGATAGAAAGTACTATTCAGAATCTCTCAGAAATATTATTCAGAGTTTCTCAGAAGTATTATTCAGAATTTATCAAGAGGAATGTCTACAATCTCGTAGCATTATTCACAATATCTCCACTATTCATCGCCACTATTCATGACAACACTATTCAAAGCATTATTTCGGAATCTCGCAGAAACATTCATAAATTTTCAGACTAATTCAGCATATTGCAGACTATTCCAGAATTTTGCAGGAGAAATGATTATTTCGCAGAATATGATCATTTTATCAAATGAGGCAGAGGCAATTCGTTCATTTAGCATTTTCTCAGGGATTCTTCCTTCATAGATAAAGAATAGAGGCAACTGTGGATTACCAAGAAAACATTTTATGTTCTTTATCTTCTCGCAAGAATCATTTCCAAAATGGACAAGGATTTTCACCAAAATGAAGTAATAATTTCACGAGAACAAAGGCAATACTATGACTTTCATTAAAGAACGGATACTTCTTATTTTTTTGAAGATTGAGTACTTCTTATATTTCTTCAGGGATACTTCATACTTCACGAGCACTTCAAGAGTTAATACTTCTTATTTACTTAACAAAGATATGGAACTTCGCAAAAGAATAGAGGCAAGTATATACTTTTCAAGTCCAATATTCTTTCGCTCTTTCCTTCATCAACAAAAATCAAAGACTGCTACAACAACAGATTTTTTCTTAAAAATTACTTTTCAAGCAATATTCAAGAAAAAAGAGGCAAGATGTAGGATCAGAATATCGCCAAAATTATATTCACGAGAGATTAATGACACTTCACGAGCAATTATCGAAAAATCTTCAACAACATTTCACGAGCGTCACAAAATAATTCAAAGAATGACGAAGTTGACGATTGAAGAGGCATATTAGAAGAGTATTGTTTCACAAGGATTACAAAAGTTGGCGAATATTAACATTGTAATTACCACGATGAGATCGCAAAATAGATCCAAAAGAAGGGAAAAACTTAGCTGTCACCCACTATGTAATTTCCTATATAAAGGGTTCAAGTAAGTCCAGAAAAGGATGATATATTTTTTAGAGTTGAGAGAGTCTTGAGGAGAGAGAAATTTTCAGGAGAGAGAGATATTTTTCAGAAAGATTTTTAGAGAGAGAAAATGTGTTTTTCTTTATCATCTTCTTCCCCAAAACTAGATTTAGAACTCCATTAATGGAGATTATCAAATGTAAACTTTAACAATCATAGTAGAGAATCATGGATGTAGATCAAATTGATCGAACCATGTAAAAATCCGTGTGTCTATTTACAATTTTTAGAATTTTAAATATCAAATTAGTTTAGATTAAAAGATTATTATCAAGATATTACAAGGGGTGTGTTGTGGGAAATCCTGCAACTACAATAATCAGGGAATTTCCACTCCTATGATTACTCCAAGTGTAGGGATTTCCTATGAAGTTCAAATCGAAAACACCTAGAGAGTCTAAGTGATCTTTAACTTCATTGAGCTGCCTTTGAGGAATTAGATTGCCACCAACTTTCTCTTCCTGTCTGGTTACAAAATTCAAATTACCTACAATTACCCAATGGAAATTATATATATCAGCTAGGTTATCAAGGCAATTCCATTTCCTTCCCCAACCTAACTCATCAAGAGCACCATACATACAATTTAGCAAAGTATGACCACTTCTAGCATCCATATTTGAAAAGGCGAGGGTATCCTAAATATACCTCAAGCTATAAATTTTCCTTCCTATAAGTCCTTTCCCCGAAAGTGATTGTCTATAGACTAAGTCGAGATAATACAACAAATCGGTTCACACTTTCTGTGATCGTCTATGGATACTAGATCGAGACAATACAACAACAAAGTGTGTTTACTCGATACAAAGGTTCGGACCTAACCAAACTCAATAGGATTCACGTATCAAGTAAATAGGAATTAACGTTTGTGTAATTTACTTTAATTATAATAAAATAATTATAATGCAGAAATATAAAGTAAATGACACAGCAAGGTTTTGTTAACGAGGAAACCGCAAATGCAGAAAAACCCCGGGACCTAGTCCATAATTAAATACTCTCATAATTAAGCCGTTATACAAAATAAGACAACTTCTTATAGTTGAGACCAAGCAACCAAACCTATAGTTCACCTAGTTCCCTCAGTATTCCTACGCCTCCAAACTATAAACAAGTCACGTACTTGGACCAATTCCTTTGGATCGTATTCCAAACAGTAAAGGATCAATAAATCTGTTTGGTATCAACTCTCTTCAACTAAGTGATATGAGTTGCGCAAAGGTTCCATTGTTTATCTTAACATAAAATCCTTTTCCAGGTTCCAAGATCTATCTTATGTTAAATCAACCAAAGGCAATCACTAAGATTAAGCCAACAACACTCTTCAACCAAGTGATATGTGTTGATGCCGATCTTCCTCAATTAATAAATCCAATCTACCACAAGGATAAACCGATTATTAATTGGATCCTCTTTTTCCCAAACAAGTATTGTGCACACCAAAGATTGTAAAAACACCAAGTAAGAAATCTTCAATATCTTCTTTGTCTTCAAATCTTCTTAGATATTCAATAAACACATGCACACAATCACTTGAATCTCTTGTGACCAATCACACACAGAACAGAGTCTGTTAACAATGGATTATCACAAGATCGTCTTTAGATCTAACAACAGTCTAAAGATCCCTGTCGAAACCTTGAACTAGTTTGAGTGAGTCTTATATCAGAAGAGAAGATTATCAAGCATAAACAAACTAGATGCAATCAAGATTCAACCTCCGTTAGTCAATCAAATCAATAAGAAAACTAAAGATAAACTGCAATATCTAGTTTCCCACCAACGGGTCGCGCTAGAGCTTCTCAATCCCAAAGAAGACTTTAAACTGAGTGGCCGTAAGAGATTTCACCTAATTAGATTACTCTCCTCTCCGACAGGCGCCTCACTAGTAACAAAGATAAAAGAGGAAGTCTAGGTTACGCAGGATTAATTTGCTAGAAATGCAAACTCAAAGTATTTATAGACAAGGAAGTTTGGACACCAAGGAATTTCCAAAGCCGAAAATATTCTCAAGATATTTTCATTACTCCACCAGATTCGGTTTTCATAATTCATGTGAATGCACTATCCAAAAATAGTGATCGAAATCTCCTTGGAAAATTTAATTAGAAAATGCACATTACTAATTCTTATTTTCCATATGTATAATTAATAACCCTTAATTTAAAAAGATTCTTAACTTATTTAAATTCAATCTTGGGATTTACTTCCTTCTTAGCCTTTAAGGAATATCTTTGAACACAATAGAATAAGCATTAATGCACCTTGTTCAAAGAGTGTCGACATCTTACTCTTGCAAGACTTTACCATGCTTGCTCACTTGAAACCGGTTTACCACACTTCCAAACAAGTTTAGAATTGGTTCATCTAACTTTCAAGAACTATGTGATTGATCAAGTTCCACTCAATCACATCTTATGGGTTTCCATGTGAGTACCGTGCATAGTTACACTAGATTTACCAAAGAAACGGCTGACTAGGTACTAGGATCGGTTCCCCACATATATATGGTATCTAACTTGTATGCACTGCACATGTACATAGGATCGGTTCCCCCTTCCCAAAACTTTGTTGCACATGTTCATAGGATCGGTTCCCCCTTTCCAAAACTTTGTTGCACATGTTTATAGGATCGTTTCCCCTTTCTTCCATAACCTTGCTGAACCTCATACAAGGATCGGTTCCCCATTGTGATGTATTGCACCTCTTACTAGGATCGGTTCCCCTCTTCCCAGTAATAAGTTCAGACATACACAACCCGATCATACCCCAGGTGATTACTTAAGATTGGTTTTACTAATAAAAGTCATACCAATACAAAAGTCAGGCCTTATGTGAATAGTTTTACCAAGAACACAAACAAGTTGTTTACGGTTATACACATCACACATATTGGTCATTCATAAGATATGCAATGAATAACAACCCCAATAACGCCTGACGATTTCCCTTTCGGTTCACAACACGTATCATGAACTTACTTCCTTAGAACACATGTAAACATTGTTCCCTATGATTAAATCCTCACCTCATACCCATACATAATCACAATAGCATTCATACGATTATGTTGATGTCTTATATACAAAGTTTAATGGTTAAGCAAGAAACTTCATATTGTATTCCTTAATACTATGTCTATCTAGAGTGTTCATGCTTCGCAGTTTTATATTTCCAATATGCACGACTTGAAAGATACGATAGGGAATGAAACAGTTCAAGTCAAATATCACTAACCTCGAGTGGAAGGATTATGTTGTTGTTGTAGCTCTGTATTCTTCTTCACATATTCAAGTCTTCGCAATACTTGTAATGTCTCATCCTAATACTTTCAAGCTAACCTATACGAAGTTGACTCTAGTACATATAAATCAAGCTACTCTTAAATGAGTTTTGCTTCACTAAAATATGACAACCAAACTTGACATACCAACGCTTGGTGGGTTCAACCGAGCAATGCTCTAACAATATTTACTAAAACATAAATGAAACTGAAATTCATGTCAACTAAGTCAATATGAATCCCATCTTTCCAAAGCAAAAAGAAACCACCAGAAGCACCAATTGGGTTAAAATAGAGATAGTTCATGTAATTATAAGAGTGGGTTAATTTCTCCATTTTCACATTTATGGTTTTGGTTTCACATAAAAAGATGATATCTGGGTCATTGGCTCTAATTAACTCTCCTATATGTTGCCTAGTATACTTGTTACCAAATCCTTGGACATTCCAAGACAAAATCTTCATTTAAACATAACTGCAATGTATCAAGAAAAAAATGATCTTTCTATTTCCTAAGTAACAAAAATCTCCTAAGACAGTAGACAACACCACTTTATCAACTCTATTAGGTCTAAAACTACCAATATACCAAGCAAAAACCCAAAAAATTAAAGGATAACAAATTAGGTAAAGGAAAATTAATTGAAAAGATAACGAATAAAACATGATTAGTGGTATTTCCTTGAGTCTCAGCAGCAGGGAGTCTGACATTCTGTTCAATTTGTTCCTATCCGTCCATCACAGAATCCATCATTCTCATGTCTTGATCACCAGTAGTTGTGGTTTGATTCTCCATAGGAAAAGTTTCACCAATTTCTTGACCTTGATTTTCTTGGCTCTGGTTTTCTCTAAACAAAGGGTTAGTGAATTGGGAATTTTGATCGAGAAGCACTAGGTTATCTTCAACAACATCATCTCTGGACCTCTTAGACCTTCTTGGGTCTAGCCTATCTTCTTCAGCATGTGCAGGCCCATCACTAGAACTCTTACCAGATATACCTCTTTGCATAGCTTCGAATTTATGTGCATTAGCAACACACAAATCGTGAAATTCTTCCTCTGGCATCCTGAGTATCCATAGATAAAAAGCAGCCTCTTCGCATTTTTCCTTGTCATGATCAAGCACAAAACAGCTTGGACAAATATTCCTTGGCTGTTTTTCAAAGTGATATTTGATCCAAATCTTCTGCCAGCTGCTATTAATAGCCAATTCCCTATTTTTAATTGATTTCTTAAATCAACTTCAATCTTTGCATTCACCACTCTCCCTCTGACTGTGAAATTCTTGTTATCTGCATTTGGTATTACTCTACCGATATCCAGACACAGTTTTTCAATAATCCCTACATCAATATGCTCCAGATTGAGTCCCATGAACAAAACTGAGAAAACTTGATGGTTGAAATCATATGCATTCAGTTCAATTCTTGAGTCATACTCACGTAAAACCACTAGAGATTTATTCATAATCCAAGGTACATTATTGAGAACTTCATCATGGTCTCCCTTGCATTTAAACTGGAAAACAAATAGGTTTATTCCCATAGTATGAATACCCACTTTTCTACAGCTTCTCCAGATGATATTAGCTTCCCTTTGAACAGCTTCATAAGAGACTTCATTTGATTCAATTATTTTCCCAATCAAAGAGTTACTCCATTTTTCAGCAGCTTTGTTAATCTCTTCTATAGAAACCAAACTTCCTCTAGAACTCTCACCAATTAGAGAGGATTCCCTCATTCTTTTGGTCATTGCAGCTAGTTAGATTTGATTCAATTGAGACATTTTTCCTTCAAGCTTAGAACTGCCGCACTTAGGGTTTGTGAAACACTAATAGAGATTTATGATAGATAATATAGTGCTAGGGTTTCCTTGTAGATCCAAGAACTTTCCTAACTTACTGATATTTTGTTCACTCATTCGAAGATAAAACCTAGTATTTTTAGGAGATTTGCACCCCTGAATTTTAGGTAACCGAAGATTCAAAATTTGAAAATCCTTATAGTCCGCCTTTTTCTTGTAAAAATTACCTGAATTGCCCTTTCTGGTTTTTGACAGATTGAATTGGGGTTTACAGGAATGAAGATAACTGTGATTGATCTGATTTTGGTATTGATAGGTGTTGGAATTGATGTAATAAAACTCTGTTATGATTATAAAGGAGAAAAAGGTATAAAGAACCACTGCTAAATACCTTCCAAAACTACCAGATGAATTTTCCATGTAACTTAATGATGGATATAACACCACTATTGAGACTAGGATATTAGATCAAACTTGCACTACTGCTCCCAACCACGACTGGATCTCTACTGTTTAAACAAGGAAATACCACAAATCCAATGATTAGTGATTCATAACAAAAAAAAATTAGCGAAAAAGGAATAAAGAAGAAGAAAATCAAATAAAGAAAAAGGAAATCTACAAAGAAATCTAAAACAAATTCAAAAAACTCATTCTCAAACAAATCAAACGATTAATCGATTCTCAAAATGGTGTCAAAATCGCTTGCAGAATTGGGAGGTGCTCCTCTTATTATTATTAAAGATAATTAGTTAGAGATTTTTAGGATCCTACACCACCATTAATAACCTGTATAAAGTGTGCTAAAATGATACACAATGAAACACATATACAATATCGGGAATGACATCAAATGGGGGAGAGTTCTTTTGAACTTGCGCTTAATTTCCATATCTTTGTGGGGAGTGCGGATGTGGAATTTTTAGGGGTTATCTTGTATCTTTATAAACTCCTTGATGAATTCATTTAGCTTTGGCTTTATGATTGCATCTAAACAAGTTGATATGTCCTTTTCTTTGGTCTTGAAGCGACTCCATGGAAATTTCATTAGGATCCCGTTTTCGTACCTTTGCCAATTTTATTGACAAAAAGGGGGAGAATTAATATGTAGTTCACACTATAAATACATATGATTTACATGCTCACTGGTCATTATGTAAGGGGGAGTGATTTTCGTGTTGAGACGAAAGTATTGACTAATGGGGAGTGATACATATCACCATAGTATTGTTGTCGAAGTTTTGATATTAGAAGTTTGATGATGTGTAATAATACTATGACACTGTATAACAATGATCGATAGTTTTTTTTTTCCTCATTGTTATGGCTATGGGACTTCAACAACTATGAAGCTGAATTGAACATCTATGGAATCATGGGAGTACTTGGAAAATATGAAGTTTTCGAGTAATGTTGAAGCTCCAAGGAGATCAAGCATGTGTACGAGAAGCTACAAAGTTTTATTTATTTTGTAATCCATATGTATTGATAGTTTTGTCACTAAAATTGACAAAGGGGGAGATTGTTAGAGAATTGCTCGGTCGAACTCGCATGCGTTGCTATCTCAAGCATGTTTGTCAATATTAGTGATCAAAACTATATGTCTTGATTTCTAGTTTACTTATGACTAAGTCTCAGTCTAGGATAGTAAGTATAGTTGAGCTCCAAACTCCATGGCGATTATCTTGCGAAGACGAAGAACTACTCAAGGAACCGGAGGAACTTCATCCAACCAAAAAGGTATGTGGAGACTTGAACTCATCTAGCACTCAAAAGTCTACTCTATCTCCTACTCTTGAGACATAGTCTTATAGTATGATAGTTTTCATACATAAACATTTGATATTTCGAGCCGAGTTTACTCGCCTATCTTTTTCTCGAAATATGTGTTGGTAAGATTTCGCTTTAACCACTTTCATCTTTATTTGTGACGAAAGTCATGATGACGTTTCAATTTCGAAAATGGATTTGATGAAGATAGTCGATTATTTATGTCTAACGACTATTAATGTTATAAAACAATGTTTCAATAATTGAAATGTTGAGTTGAGATTATGCAACCGCCTATGGATATAAACATATATAGTGTGTTCGCACATTAGTGCATAAATCCATGTACCGGAAACCAAGTGCGTGCATATGTGTGCATGTGGTATTGGTGAAGGAGACATGTTGGGTACACGTACCCATACGCGTACTGGAAGAATTTCACGTCCATGAATTTATGCGGAATTTGAAGTTTACGAACTTACAAACCAGTCACCTTAGGTATGCGTACACAAGAAAGTTTTCCTACCAAAAATTTCTGCTGGGTTTTCAAAACTAATTCCGTTAGCTAAGGTATGCATACCCGTACGCGTACCCAAGCTAGTTATTTCTCAAATCGGTTGTTCATGAACTTAAAATAATTAAAAAAAATAAGGAATGCATTCTTTGCAAACCGTGGCTATATTGTTCATGAATTGATTCAAGTGAATCAAACCGATTTTGCTTAAATTGTGTCTTGTGTAGTACATAAGATTTCCTTACAATTGAATAACTCTTGAACTAGTTATTATGAGTCATTTTAACTAGTTATGAGAAGATGAATACGGTTGATATGAAAGTACTCCTATGGCTATACATTGGTCAACCATTTTTGAACCAACTGATGTACACGTTTAGGTATGGTTACTCAAACCTAAATAAAATACATTTCATTTGTGTGTGTGACAAGCTAAGTTTCGATCTAACGGCTGAAAGATATTATCATGGATAAATCAAGTTTTTCATCTAATGGTGAATATTGAATGCTTTGTTACCAAGGTAACTTGGATTGCAAACCCTGATTTGAAAACTATATAAGGAGACGTCTAACAACTGGAAAAATCTAATCCCCACACCTTCTGTGTGATACTAGTTGGTTTGCTAGAGTTGATTCTCCTTTAATCGTAGGTTTCTTCTCGAAACCCTGTTGATTAACGACTTAAAGACTTCATTGGGATTGTGAATCCAGACGAAACTACTTCTCTTATAGTTGAGCGATATGATTTTGCCATTCTATATCATACGAATTCAATTGAATAATTTACTTGAGATTATATCTCCGATAGGGCAAGATATAGATAAAAATAAATAACAAACATCTTTGTCTCATCGTATATGATTCCACAATATCTAGTTTCGTTACCATATGATTTAGATTATTGTGAGGTGATCAATAATTCTAGGTTGTTCTTCAGGAATATAAGTCTGGGTTATTGATTGGTTCATGTTCACCTTGATTTTATAAAAAGACATAAAAACTCGTAGGTTTATCTGTGGGAGATATATTTATCTATTATCGTAGACTTTTCTGTGTGATACAGATTTGTTTATTCAAGTCTTCGACTTTGGGGCGTACCAACTCTTGGTTGTGGGTGAGATCAACTAAGGGAATCAAGTTCGTAGTATCCTGCGGGGATTAGAGACGTAAGGAGCGCAACTGAACCTTTAATCATTGTGATATTGATTAGGGTTCAACTACAGTCCAAACCGAAGTTAGTTTGTAGTAGGCTAGTGTCTGTAGCGGTTTAATATAGTGTGGTGTTCAATCTGGACTAGGTCCCGGGGTTTTTCTGCATTTGCAGTTTCCTAGTTAACAAAATTTCTGGTGTCTGTGTTATTTCTATTCCGCATTATATTTTTTTATATAATAAAAATATCACAGGTTGTGCGTTGTATCGATCAATTGTGAAATCCAACCTTTGGTTGTTGATTGGAAATTGATTGCTCCTTGGATATTGGTTTTTGATACCATCCGAGTTTATCTCTCTTGTATTTAATCGAGACTCACAGTTTGCTTGAGTAAGATTTAAATCAAGACATAGAGATATAAAAACTCTTTGATATACTTTTCTATTGATTGAGACTAACTGTCTAGTTGATTCTCATAAAAGTATATTGGAGTTTGTCCATACAGCTTTCTAATCAAAATATTGGGTGAGGTTGTTAGCCCCCCGCTTTTTCAACCATGACCCTTATGCAACACACCTGCAGAGAGAATACTCTGGGACAATAACCAACAAACCCATCACATGCCCAGACACTTTCTTTTACCACTGGAAAAAAATAGTGAAAAAATAAAAGTCACACTATTCAATACTTAAAAATTAAATAGAGATAAGCTGCTACCTAAAGCCTCGACAACCTAACAACCTAACCTAAATATGATCTTGAACTTAACAACCTAACAACGGTCACGACATGTGTTTTGATGTAACTGGGGTCTCTCCTTTTACTGGTGGTGGAGTTCGCGCATTTCATCCTGGTCTGGCCTTAAGTAATGCCATCACGCTTAAAAATAAGAAATATCTTGACAAATGTGTGGCTCAAGGTTATGGGTTTGGTGCTTTGGCCTTTTCCACGTTCGGTGAACTTAGGGATGACACAATCTAATTTTTGAAGAGACCGCATAACCACTTGTCTAGATTTGATGTTCGCGCAAGTAAATGTAATTTATTTTTTCATGGATTATAGATTGTGATTCAGAAATGTGTTGGTCCCCAGCTTGTTGCTAGGATTCCAACCAATTTTATACATTACTCTCTCGTTATTGATGATTGTTTATTTTGGATCTCACTCTTTTAAATATTTAAAAAAATATTTAAAAAAATCGATGAATTAGCCAATTGATTTTGTTCTTCCACTATTGTATAACATGTATCTTAAACTTTTTTTAATCCTCATCACTTTGGTCAGTTTCTACTTCTGGTGTGCGGGGAGCCAGTTGTTCAATTTCTTTGATAGCACTTCTCTTTCCTTCCTCGTCTGAACGGGTTTCAGTCTCCTGTTTCTCAGACGGTTTCCTAGATATTGTTTTTTGTTGTATTGTGCTCCGATTCTAACGAATTTATCTGGTTTATTTACCCATGGAATGACTTATGTGCACCCATGACTGCAGTAGGATGAGAATATAATAAATTATTAAATTTGTTGGGAGATTTTTCTCAATGTCTCCGCAATGTATTGTGTATTCGATGTGTTTCTCAGTGGTATAAAGTATATAATTTTTTTTTATCATTATGCCATATGTCAGTGAACATTGGATTTTCAGTCTTATATGTTAGTTTTTCCTGAAGTTGATACCTATAAAAAAATAGTAAAATTTGTTATTCATTTCCTTTTTGCCACCTGTATGGTACTCATGTTATTCTTTACTTACCATGGTACATCTCCCAAGTACTCAATCACCACTTTTGTTGTAAGAACTTGGTCATATGCATACCAATATTTACCCTCTGCCATCTCAAAACCTTCACCTCTTAGTACCGAAATTTTGTTAAGCAAAAGCAAAATATATGAAATATAAACATCCTTTTCTTAAACATGAAAACGATTAACTAACAAATTCATTACCTCAGATTCCGCAGCCTCTTCTCCCCAGAAAGATATATCATTTAGCGCAAGTTCAAGTAAGAACTCTTCCACAGTGTGTTGTCAGTCCTCTCGCAAGAATATAATAACAAAAAAAATAACCTTTACCATAGAATGGTTGAAACGTCTTTAACTAATGCGTGCCAATATCAAAAGTTGAAAACCCGAAACACATATGTTATGCTAAACACAACTCATGTAAACACAAATTAATTCAACATATTGTGGCTTTTAACATATGAGTTTCAATCGGAACACCTTATGATCCTTTGATAAAGATTACCAACATGGGCTAGAACTTAATCCCGCTAAATCAAAAAGCTACACAAACCTTAAGGGTCACATTATATGAGATCGAATATTAAGGTTAATGAAAACCGAAATCAGACATCCCAAAACCGAATACACATAGCAAAAATATAAACATTCATTCACATGGATTTGCTATCTGGAATCGGTTATACCACACTTCCAAACAAATTTGGAATCGGTTACCACACTAATTCAAAACAAAACTGTTTTAGGCATAACTTTTGCATACGAAGTCCAAATTCAGTGATTTTTGGCTCATTTTAACCGTATAAACAAGAGATACACATAAATGACATGTAGATATCAACACTTGACGAGGTGTCGAACTCGCAAAAATAAATTTCTCTACTTCTCTTTAACTAGCAAGTAGTATAATGTAAGTAGGATCGTCCCAAGGGAGGTATGAAGTCTAAGTTGTTATGCAAATACTCTTAGCAAAGATGATTTTGTTGTAAAAATTCTGAAAATTGTAAATTGTATTCAAATATGAGATGTAATTGATTAAAGGTTTATTCTAGACCACGGAATACAAACCAAATTGATATATAACCAAGTTCTTTGCATTATCTTGTTACTAACAACCCTAGAATAATTAGTACGCTCAACTATTACGTTACTATCTCCTAAGCGCACCGGATACGGAAGCGCTCGACTACCGGTTCCTACTTGCCAAGTTTCCTAGAGGTACGCTTACTAGGTGTGACTTAAACAAGTGCTCTAAGTTTTGTGAGATAAGGTTACTCCAAGTGATGAACTCAAAAGCATGAATCACCTACTAGTGTCAATTTCTACATATGGATACTTAACAAAGTCCCATCATCAGTACCCATATATTTCTACTTATGTTTATATTTCTATACAATTACGGGTCGAAGAAAATCTAAACTAGCAACAAGTTTAAGAATTAATGATTCAATTTCGAACTTAAACCCTTAACAAATAATCCATAAACAATATTAGCATGGTAGAAATCAACCAATAACATAAATAAATGCAAGAGAACAATTTATTTCATATCAATTGAAGATTCATATTTCGGGCTTTGATATCGCCCTTAATCAAAGAGAGTTTTAGTTACTCATAAGTATGGAGTTCATCATCAAATAATAATGGAAATAAAGTAAAGAAGATGAAAATATAAAATGAAAGCAAACCCTAGATGCGGCTCTCTCCAAAACTCCAAGAAGAATACGTGATACCCAAAAGTGTAGAAAACCTCCCTTTTTGTAGCTTTTTCTTCTTTCCAATATTAGGTCAAGTCTCAAAAGCCCGTAAACAATGTGTCCATTAAGCCCACATAAGAGAAACACCCATGTGAAAATCTGCCAAAAATATGTCACCGGAAAACTGGTGTCACGTGGGAAGTTATGGGATTCCAAGACAGGACCGTAACTCAAGGTTACCTGAAAAATCACACAAGCTTCATATCACACCTGCACATCTCCATATCTTGCACATCAATACTTACATGATCACCAGTACAAACTCCATCTTCTCTAGTGTCACCAACACACCATATCTTGCTAGAAAACTTGGCTTTAACGACTATTTTCTTACCAACTACGGTTGGTGGAATTCTTCAGAAACAATTGTTTGTAACTAAAAACAACTTTAGTGGGCGGAAATGTCTAACCACCAGTTTTCTAGCAACGATAGTGTGTGGAACGCTTTAGTATGAACAACTTAACAACCGAAATATCGTATTTGTTGTTACTAGCCTCCGACCATCATGTTTGGGCAACCAAAACGTACCCTAAAGGGTACATATATTTTTCCACTCATATTACCCACGAAACAAGCTGTTGGCAGACATCTCAGCCAGCCATCAAATTATTGGCGTTGTTAGTAGCTTTCAGCCACAAGAGTTTGACAACTACAAAGTACACTAGAAGGTAATTACTTCAAGTCACCATGTGTAGCCACCAAGTTAATCTTTTGGTAGACACTTGTACCAAAACATTAGTTTTTTGGTGTGGTTATTAGATTTCAACCACCAGGATATGATAACTAACAAGTTTCACATATGGTTTATTAATTAAGCACGCAAATATATTAGAGTTTGAAAAGTTTTTTCTTTTGAAACAATTAAAATTTGTCTTGGCCAGTTTATCGCTAGAGCATCATATCGTTTGGTGAGTTTATCGCTAGATCTATATGATATAAATGAATCACCTTACTCAGACCTTTAAATATCGCATCTTGTCATATTCCTTTTCTGGTGTTTTTCATAATTCATTAACAGCTATAAACTTTGATTTTGATTTTAATTTTTATGATTCATAACGACCTTTTCGCCGAAGTCGAAATTCTCAATGAAACACCTGCTGATGTTCATCGTGCTATCCTTGATGACTTCTTAACATAAGTCGATAACAATATCCAAAATTGATACTAATATTCTTTCGATTTTTATCGTATCGAAGGTTGATAAATAAACCGAATGCACAAGTAAAATCTCAATCACTACAAGTATGTTTTAGCACAACTAGAAAACACAAACAGAAAAACATACTTCTCTCAATCCGTATGAAAGTCCCAAATAAAATCTCAACTGTCCAAAACTTTTGGTAATCCGTGTGACCAGTGTGACCATCCATATGCACCGTTCAAAATTTCAATACGAAATCCTTCGGGTTATTCTTTATCCCTTACCATCAAGTGGTCTGGTGGTTGGAATGCTCCATCCACTAGTGGAAAATGAGTTTTTTAAGTCTGATTAAGTTTTATAAATAAGATCTACCCGGGATTTCTTTATATATTGGGCTTCCCATGGAAGTCCCTTTTCACGAAAAAGCAAATTGATCCCCCGTAGCAGCCTTAATACAAGAGGGCAGTTTAGGAAATATAAGTGCCTCCACGTGGACTTATATTATGACTGTTAAAAGCAACCGCAATGCGACTAAACCCATTTATTTGGTAAAAGAAACATACGTAGCGGGACACACTATCTAATAAACCCCGAATATCGACTAAATCCCAGACTATATTTGGTCTGGACCAAAGACTAAACCCAAATATATTCGAGCGGTGGTATAGTGCACGCCCCACCACCAGGAGAACGTTTACTCCACGCCCCAGACCAGGGGAACGTACACTCCACGCCCCACGCTAGGCGTGCGTAATACCTCTGCCCCATATATTTTTTTTATTTTTTTTTATTTTGTATGGGGCGTGGATTATACCACCTCCCCATTCATATTCTTTAATCAGTTTATATGGGGCGAGCTTTATACCTTCTCCCCATTCTTTTTTTTTTATTATTATTTTTGGAAACTCCCCACACATCGGGCGAACGTATACTCCACCCATCACACCAGGCGAACGCATATTTTACGCTCCACCAAATTTAGTCTTCCACCCGTAGCATCACACACCAGACTAAACCCAAATTTTAGTCATTTTGTCCCTCTTAGGTCTTTGGTTATACTCGCACCACTGCGGTGGCTCTAAGTTTTTCTGGTCCCACTTTTGTTAAGACTGTGTAGGAAAATTATTTCTATAGGTTTCCAAAAATAAATCTTATCTACATCTCGGTATGCCTCTTCTCTCACTTCTCTCTCGGTTCTTTCACAACATGCTTCTCTCTCAATTTTGTACCACAGCCTCGCTCTCATAGCAGATCGAACCTCACAGATCGAAGCTCTCACTTACAAATCGAAGATTAATCATAACCCGTCTTAAAATTGAAGCTCATATATCATCAGAAATCAAAAGGAAACCCTTTTTGAAACCCCTCACTAAATCATAATCCGTATGACATTCCATTACTAAATCTCTGTTGTTCAATTTTTTTTTATACAAAAACCTAAAGATGTTTTCTCCCCTCACTTACCCTTTTCTTTTTATTTTTCTCGGTCGGTTCTTTTCCCAGCTCCGCATCCATGAAAAACCTAACCTGCAAATTTTTCCGAACAAGAAGAAGAGGATCTAATCAGTTGGAGATAGATCTGTTCAATTGGTTCTAATCAGTGGAGCTCGATCTGTTCAATTGGGTCTTATGTTTCATTGAGGGATGATTTTCCTTTCTCTTTCTTCTCATGTATTTCGATTTTTACAGTCGTTTCTTTTGCATAGGATTCCTATATTCTTTTTATCTTTTTTTTCTCAATAGTTTAAGAGTTCTGAAACTTTTTTTAAGGGGATTTGGTTAGATTGATGACTATGGAGATCTTGTGTTGTTCATGGTGATAAGTTTTTATCTAATCCTTGGTTTTTGAACCTTTTATGTGGGTTTTAGTTCGTGTTTATGTGGTATAATTTTTTATGTTTTTAGGACATTTTTCTGTTCGTTTGCAATTTTGGATTTAAAGCTCAATTAATTAAATTGAATATCCCTTTAATTTCATCATATAACAATGGGGGATTTGGACTGTACACTTTGATATTGGTGCTTTTGGTATCTGGTAACAAAACCGATTCAAATTTTAATTTTAATTTTAATTTTTCTTCTTCATTTTTGTAATTTAATTTACTGGGTTTTTGGACTTGGGATTTTTGTAGGTCAGAGAAGACTAATAGCGCAGTGCATCAAGTGGACTTGTAGGAATATTGTTGTTCTTGCTTGGTTCAGGTCTATTTACATACTTATTGCACTTTTGGTTTGTTACTTTTTGTTTTAGGCTTGCTACTGATTTCGTTTAGATTGGTAGTTATTGGCTTTAGGGATTTGGTTCACATTGCAATTTCCTGGAGAAGATTTAGAGTTGAGAAGGTACTCAGAGATCAAAACTCATACTAGTACCTTTTGACATGTTTTTGTTTTGTTTATAATTTTATAATAACGAAAGTAAATTATTGTTTAGGCTACTGATATTTTGTGGATACAGGTGGATTTTGCCAATTCCTCTCTGTAATGCAATTAGGCTACTGATTTTCTGGGTTGTGGCAAAGACAAGATAAGCTACTCTTGGATTTTTCTTTGAGCACTCTTAAAGTAGCTTTGAATTGTGGATGGAGATTAATTAGTGAAGTTTATGATGAATGACTGTGTTGTGCAGTTTCCTTCATCTATTCGAATTGCGACAGTGAAGAGGAGGTGATGAACATAAATTGAACTGGTCTGGGAATAAGAAATAAGGAGCAACATTCAAGTCTAATGGCAATACAAACATTACACCAAACCAAAGGTATAATAGTGAGCATTTAAGGTTGTTATATTTTGCTTTTGTTTTTTTCTCTTTATGGTTTCAAATCCAGTGGATTACTTTCCTGACTAAGTTTAAACACATTTTACTTGGTTTTGGCAGGAGTTCAATGGTCTGAACTCTGGTGCAACACTAAATGGGTATTCTACCAGTAGATCACTGAAGGATATTCTTCTGCTGGATCCACAAACTGCACCTCTGGTTCCACCACTAAATCTCAGTACGAGGGGTGAAGTGGTTTATTGTGTTTATGGTCTCATCAAGTCAACAATCTTCTGTAGCAAGCTCTCCTCCTCATGGGCATCCTGTACCAGGTCTGTAACAAGAGCCACAGTTAACCAAAGCTCATCTTTTTTACGAAATGCATGGATAAGTATATAAATATGATTGAGAATCAATCTAATAAACGTGTTTCATCTCACTAGATAACTATTGTTGCCGTACGTCTAAGATCACTATGCACTTTAAAGTTAAAGAGAATTAGAACCCTACGATGCTGTCTAAGACCACTTAGGACTTTAAGTCTTTAACTAAAGCACACTGACAATAGTTTGCTTGTAATACACGTATACACAGAATCTATGTTATATAAAAACAAAAATTGTTCTTCTTTTCCTTTTTCTATAGTTCTAATTTAGAATTCTAATTACTAGTTTAATTCTTCCACTACAAAGTTATTAGTTTGATTAATCAAAGAAATTACCATATGTTTATGTTCCTGACACTTTGCCACCACCGTAGAGTATTGGCAGTGAACCAGATGAAGGAGCAGCTCATTTAATTCTTCATTGTTGAGAGATTCTTAGGCATGAGCTGTACCAGCAGTAATTTTACCACCACCGTAGAGTATTGGCAGTGAACCAGATGAAGGAGCAGCTCATTTGATTCTTCATTGTTGAGAGATTCTTAGGCATGAGCTGTACCAGCAGTAATTTTACCAATTAGGTTCCTGCTAGTTTTAGTTGATAGAAGCTATCCGTTCCGCCGTTTCGAAGCGTGACTCAAAATGGCTGACTTGGCTGAAACAAATGTTGGCGTTTTCGTTTTGATATTGTTGTTTTTTTACTTCGTTACTCTATAAGAAGAATTGCCTCAACATAACTAAGTTATTTATGTGTTTTACTATATTCAGTGCGCACTCCTCAAATTGATGGGAAGGAGACAGTCCTCCAAGCCAGGTCTGACTACTACGGGGTTCAGTTCTTAGTCACAATTTTAATTGACAATTTCGAAAGTTACAACTATACTAAATTGTGGATATCTGGAACTGCAGGAGTAGTTTGCCTTACGAGCAGTTCAGTGCATTTCTTTCCTGCATTAAGGAGCTGAATTCTCAAAATCAAACTCGAGAGGTAATTACTTACTGCTGTGTGATTTTTGAAACTCTCGGTAAAATCTTTTGGTCATTGAACCGACATAACTAAGCAAATTGGTTTTTCCTTTTCCTTGTTATCCAGGAAATGTTAAGGAAGGCAGAAAAATTAGGACTTAAAAGGCGTATTCCAAAGATGGTGCATCATAATAGGTAAGTTGCATCTCTGTTTCTCTGACACACATGCAATGATACATATGCACCAACACAAAGATAATTGCATGTCTTTATACACACACGTATAACTAAGATATTTACGTAAGACGAAGATAGTCTAAAACTTGTACATGTACATTTTTATCTTTACACACATGTTTTGTCGTTGTGCCCAATTTGGTACGATGCATACAATTCATGCTCTTATGCTTTGTAAACAATGATTAGTTACCACTCCCTGTTTATTGATAACATGCAATAAGTTAGTGGTCTGGAAATAGTATAGGAAGAATTAACATAAGATGTATCCTGAAGGCCTTTAGGAGGATGGGTCATCCAGTTCCAGTTAGATGCTTTACATCTTTTTATTTCTTCCCCTCCTGTTAAGTGTTTATGCCCCTTACATGTCAAACATTTTTTTTGTTGTAGGTTTTTGAAAGGATGATCAACTTTTATAATGCGCCATCTCAAGGAAGAAAGAAAATTTCAGTTTATGCATTACACTGTCTAAGAAGGTAAATAAAATCATTAACTTCAATTTATCTGTGTATTGGATTATTGAATGTTGTTCTAAGTTGGCTTCCTCTCTCCCTCCATTTGATTTTGTTATAATGTCTAGAAATATGTGAGCAGCTCATCCTCTTTGATGCTGCAACTTTTTTTCCCTTGCGGATATATGTTGGCGCTCCGTTTTTGCTTCAAGTGATTTTCTTCAAGTCAGGTCCTCCTTTTTAGGTATTTGTTGCTTATGCTGGGCCGGCTGCAGATTAAGATCTGGAGCAACTGATCCAATTCTAAACTTCGTAGTCTATGTGAGTCGTCTCTTTAACTTGGTTTCAAAGAATAGCTCAAATGAAATAAAAAAAATCTAATGCTTTTTGGTTCTTTAACAAATGTGAATCATCATGCGAAGATAACTGTACTGAAATGTTCCATTCTTACTTCTTACCATGGATTTGTGTAGGTTAGTGTTTTGCAACTGGTACTTGTGATCTCTTTTTTCCATAAATAACTTGAGCACACGGCGCACTTCATGGGGGTGTATGTGCATTATTTAAACCAATTCCTGTGTGAGTGACCCATCTTATTGGTGTTGCAGATGATACTGGAGATGATGATCCCTACTCCATGGGAAGGTGTTCCTTCATGTACCTGGATCCAATCATTTCCATAGTGAGAGCATAGCCAAGTAAAGATCCAGACTTCAGCTGTTGTTCAATCAACGCTTAGGTCCATTTTTCCTATGTATATATTTTAGTTTGATATTTTGTTTGGGATGTTTTGAATAAGATCCCAAACAAATAAGATGGGTCACTCACACAGGAATTTGTTTAGCTCAAATGAAATAAAAAAAATCTAATGCTTTTTGGTTCTTTAACAAATGTAAATCATCATGCGAAGATAACTGTACTGAAATGTTCCATTCTTACTTCTTACCATGGATTTGTGTAGGTTAGTGTTTTGCAACTGGTACTTGTGATCTCTTTTTTCCATAAATAACTTGAGCACACGGCGCACTTCATGGGGGTGTATGTGCATTATTTAAACCAATTCCTGTGTGAGTGACCCATCTTATTGGTGTTGCAGATGATACTGGAGATGATGATCCCTACTCCATGGGAAGGTGTTCCTTCATGTACCTGGATCCAATCATTTCCATAGTGAGAGCATAGCCAAGTAAAGATCCAGACTTCAGCTGTTGTTCAATCAACGCTTAGGTCCATTTTTCCTATGTATATATTTTAGTTTGATATTTTATTTGGGATGTTTTGAATGTTAACGAGTTGAATTTTATTAAAGTTTACATTTATTTTTTCATGATAGTCTCTAGAAACCACTCTGATAACTCAAAGCTGTAGAGGGACAAGCCTTTAAGCAACAATAATAACATCTTGACTAATTTCTAATGGCTCAAACCCATAAGCAACTGAAGTAACCACGCGTGTATAACTTTTCACTAACTCACACTTGGTTCAACCAGAAAACTAGTGTGTAGAAACGTTGACCAACCAAATGTTGGTGACATAACCCTTGAGCCTACTACAAAAACAACGGCTGAGATTCTCATCCAACAAACATTACGGAAGTTTAAAGTCTTCAGCAACTAAAATTCAGTGGAAGGAAACTCTCTTCCATCGAGAAATATAGCGGCTTCAACCCTTCACCAGCACCCCCAACATCGCCCCTTATCCAGCCGACTATTCTGCTGCTAGAATCCCTCTGCCAACAAAGATCTAGTTGATAAAACTCTTGACCATCCATACATTCAGTGATAAAATTGTTTGACCAACGACATCAAACACATCCACCAGCCATCCAACTATTCTGCTGCTAAAACCCCTTTACCAACAATGATCTAGTTGATAAAACTCTTGACCTTCAAAACACTCGGTGATAAAATTGCCTGACCAACTACATCAAACACCTCCACCAACTGAAAAATCAGTAAGTTATGATCTTTAGCAGCTTACAACGTTTTATAACATCCTACCTCTACCAACGATGTATTAGTCTTCATCAACAACATATTTTGCGGGTGAAATGTTTCAGCAACAAATGTTTATGCTTCTAACAACGATAGTTAAGAGTTATTGGAAACTTGTGTCGACTAAAACTTTCGTCGTTTCATTTAGTTGACAGATATCTTCTCCAGCATCATGGTTGGTCCAAGTCTTTAGCAAAGAAGCATGTAGTCACCGAGGATATCTGTTGCCAGGTTGGTTTCTGCAGAGCTCCATCCGCCGAAAATGGCCCTGTACCTACTGAATCAAGGTAGTCGCTAAATCCTAATTTTCTTGTAGTGTTATGTTTATATTTCTAGACAATTACGGGTCGAAGAAAATCTAAACTAGCAACAAGTTTAAGAATTAATGATTCAATTTCGAACTTAAACCCTTAACAAATAATCCATAAACAATATTAGAATGGTAGAAATCAACCAATAACATAAATAAATGCAAGAGAACAAGTTATTTCATATCAATTGAAGATTCATATTTCGGGCTTTGAAATCGCCCTTAATCAAAGAGAGTTTTAGTTACTCATAAGTATGGAGTTTATCATCAAATAATAATGGAAATAAAGTAAAGAAGATGAAAATATAAAATGAAAGCAAACCCTAGCTACGTCTCTCTCCAAAACTCCAAGAAGAATACCCAAAAGTGTAGAAAACTTCCCTTTTTGTAGCTTTTTCTTCTTTCCAATATTAGGTCAAGTCTCAAAAGCCCGTAACCAATGTGTCCATTAAGCCCACATAAGAGAAACACCCATGTGAAAATCTGCCAAAAATATGTCACCGGAAAACTAGTGTCACGCCGGAAGTTGGCCGGATTCCGGCACCGGACCAGAACTCAGGTTACCTGAAAAATCACACAAGCTTCATATCACACCTGCACATCTCCATATCTTTCACATCAGTACTGCCATGATCACCAGTACAAACTCCATCTTCTATAGTGTCACCAACACACCACATTTTACTTCTCAAACCCTCAGCTGCACCTAACCATGTCTGCATAACACCTGCAATTTCACTTTGTTTCAACCACCAGTCCATCAGTTCCATTATCTTCCTTGCTGCTATAGCTTCACTTCATGCCTGCAATCCCATTTCAGCTTCAAATGTGAGCTGCTAAACCACCAAAACACAACATCTGCTCCATTCCAGCCTTTCCTGCATAACCAGGTCAAATAGCACCAATCCATATAAACACAGACATCTCCTATTTTAACTGAAATCCAGTTCAGTTCAGCCGTGTATTTCTGGTGTCGAAAACATCTCCTAGCCACTACTAAATTCACAACATTCACTGCCCACAGAGCCATGGCCCGTAGCTGCACACAGCCAAAACAAACTGGCCACTTTCTCGCTACTCAATACATCTTCCTCTCTGCCAAGTAATCTATTTCCGAGGTCATGTCCTGATCAGTCTTTTATCCCTTCAAACCCCATTACGAACAATCATCAGAATTAGTCACAATGACAACAAGTTTTCAGCTGAATTTTAGCTCGAGATACAACTCAGATAAGCCCCAAACTCGAGTCTAAGGCAATCCTAACCCACACTAGCAACAACTGCTTCATATCAGCATACCACCTGCCATGAACCATTCACAGCTCCAATTTCTACCGCCACAACCATTGTGACCATGGATATACCTACAATACTCAGTTCCATCTAATCTACAGCAACCAGTACTACTCTGCGACCGCTCAGTTCAGTTATGCAATTTCACCTAAACTGCAAAACATCAGCACAGCAACCATCAACCATTTGGGTTTCTGTCATAAACCACCTTCAACTGCATCAACATCTCATATTCATTCACTGGATCAGTTCAGCTGTATCTATTCTTTCATGTCAAACTCGTTTATTCCATCGCTGCCAACATCACAGAATTTCTCATCATCTCCTGTTCGAGCATTGCTTTGACCTTCACCACTGCAAGCATATTCTCCCTGCATGTATACGATGTCAGAATGGAAACTCACCAGGCCATGGCTGGCACCTGCAACAGCATGAGCCTTCACTCCCAGCTGCTCCATTCAATACCAATCTCCATTCCTGAATTGTACTTTCCTGCTCAGCTCCACCATGTAATATTAGCTTAGCTTCTGCATCCATTTAGGCCTTTATCCTTCACTGCAACCATCACCAACTCTTAGTAGAAACTCAAATCAACCTGCAATTTTCTACTGCATTTCCTGTGCTTCTCGTCTCAGCTGCAGTTCATACAATCCAACAACCACATCACCAATTCTTTCTTCTACACTTCTCACTGGTATCACCAACACAGACAACCAATAACATCAGCACCACAACTTAGCCTCTGCCAAATTCCCTTGTACTCAACTCAGCCCCCCGGACTCCCAGTTAGCCAGAAAAGAGTTATGTTGAGCAACTACAACTGGTCACCTTCTTACTTGCCTGAAATTCATGAAAACTCTGAAATATGGAACCAAGCCCTAACCCATACTTTATATCTCAGCTGCAACAATAGAACCAGTCGTTCAGGATTTAAAAAAAACAGCGTGCATATAACCTGGTGGTGTTTGCATCAGTCAAGACATCATTTGCTACACTCCATTTACCCAAAACCACCATGTCCATCTTCCTCTCACTCATTTCACCTTTAACCCATGGAAAATGAGAATCGAACCTTGCTAGAACCGACGGCAACAAGTCTTGGATTAGCAGCGATTGAACTCCGGAAATTGATCTTCCCTTTCCCTGGAATTTCAGCTCAAAATCTCGCCTGAACCACTCATCTGCCTTTGCCATTCCTTCCATGTCTTGACTGCTCTAAACCCCCATCAACACAGTCCATAAACTACGGCAACCACAACCCAATTTTTGGTTGGAATTTCAGGCCAAGATGTAACTCAAACCAACCCCAATCTCTGCCAACAACCACCACAGCAACCGACCCCATTTCCTTCTCTTAGTTGATTCCGAGTGAAGCTGCCGATCTCCTCTTTCCCGATCTAGTCCCTCACCAGTAACAACAACAAGATCTTCTTATTCTCAGGAAACTAATAGAGCCGTCGTTTCTCTCTACTCTGAATTTCAGATAATAATAATAATGAGAAGAGAAATATTTCTCTTGTTTTTAGGGCTAGGTAATGATTAAAATTACTATTGACACCCAGCATTAATGGATAAGGGCTGCCGAGCTGTAATGCCCCTATTTCTGAACTTGCATTGGTGATGTAGAATCTCGTATCCTCCATTGTGCTCCCGATAGCGCTTGCATACGACCCGATGCTTTCGCCTTTCGCCAACAACTGCCGTCTTTTACTCCTCATATTCACTTATTCTCTTCAATGTGAGTCATCACTAAAGTTGTCGTGCTTTTCAGACAGAAAATTTGCATCACTAAAGCCGACATAATTTTCAGACAGAGATGAAGAAATAAAAGCAAATAATGAGAAGTAGTTAGTCTCCAACAGCAGTTGCACTTTTTTTTTCCTTTTGAGCGACGTTTCTTCTTCTTTTACTCCAAAATACCTATAAAACTCAAAAGAAAACATAAGATACATAATTTATAAGAAAACTAGCAGAAAAAGCATAAACAATAGATAAATATAAAGGTGTTTTAGACACCTATCAAATTCCCCCACACTTAGACTTTGCTAGTCCTCGAGCAAATCAAACAAAATAATTATAAAGCATACATACAACTCCGTCTCGTCGAGGCTACGATAACTTTTAGCATAAATAACAAGCCTTTGAACCCCTAGGTGTCCCTAGTGGACGAGTTTTAGTCTCGTGAAGGTTTACAAGAGGTCTGCCTACAAAACCTATATTTCCAACTCCGTCTATTTGTGAAAAATCAATGAACGAATCCAAAATGACTACAAGAGGAGGTACCTAGCGCAAATTCAGTTCATATTTAAGTAAATAAAGCTCTAGTTAGATAGTCGAACAATCCACAATACTCGAAAACTAACAAACCACAATCACAATGAAAAGATTAAGAAGATGGATATAGATGTAGATGTTGGAGAATGTTCACAAGTGATCGGTGTTTCCCATATATGTCTGAAGGTCACCGCCAAGATGAACCTATGCATCCTATTGGTCTGAATTCTAGTGTCAACACACTGGCATATACAAGGGAACCAGTGGTCAACGATATTATTTATACATCAACTCAACTGGCATATACAAGGGAACCAAGAGTGACTTTATTCAACAAATATAATCTTTTCTTTTCTTTTTTTTTTCTTTTTCACTTTTTTTTTTTTTTTTGTGACAGCATGATTAGATCTTTTGGATCCAAGCGCATGCTTCTTGTCAGCAAGTATGTGATAGTTTCCTTGGATCCTGCATTCCACGCTTGTTTAGGCGACGGAGACATGGACAACGTTTCACACATACTGCTATCCAAGTGTCTTTTTATTCCGTTTGGTCTAATTGGTCGGTCCTTTTTTTTTTTTTTTTTTTTTTAGCAACTCAATCACTCTATTTCATCCTAGCAGTAATAACAAGTCGATGTTTAGTGACCCACCAAAGCACTTAGAGAACAATAGATAAATATGGAAAAGTAAAAATAGAATGTGATATGGTGATATTCCGAGATATGGTAACAACTATCATGTTATTTGTGATTTCTGAGCTATGTTCATCCTTGTTAATTAATGGGTTCCTCAACTCCTGCAATCACAATGGTTCCATCCAATAATAGTGTCATCCTAAAGGCATACATTTCTAGATTTCGGAGTTCAAAAAGCACAATTTTTCTTTGTTTTTCTATTTTTCTGATTTTTTTTCTTCTAAAGGCATAAAAAAAACTATACAAACATATAAATGCTCCCCCACACTTAAACTTTACATTGTCCTCAATGTAAAATTGAATCGTCCAAAGAAAGTTCAAGGTGGGAAATTCCGCAAATGATATGAAAAACAAAGAAAAATAAAAGATAAAATGCTTAAAGAATAAAAAGATAAAGGTAAAGATACAAAACCGGTGGGTTGCCTCCCACTTAACGCTTGGTTTAAAGTCGTCAGCCCGAATTTCAGCTCCAATTACTCCTCCAGAGGGAGTGGATCACTTAATGTGATCATATCCTGATTCTCCGTCACAAACTGCTCATAGTATGGTTTCAAACGATGGCCGTTGACCTTGGAAATCAGCCATGTTTTGGGACTAGTAATTTCAACTGCACCATGCGCAAACACATTAGTAACAACAAATGGTCCAACCTATCTGGACCTAAGTTTACCCGGAAACAATTTAAGACGAGAATGGAATAAAAGTACTTTCTGCCCTACTTCAAAACTCTTTCGGGAAATCATTTTATCATGGAAAGCTTTGGTCTTTTCTTTATAAATGCGTGAACTTTCATATGCATCATTTCGTATCTCTTCCAACTCATTGAGTTGAAGTTTCCTATGTTCACCAGCTGCATCTAATTCCATATTACATACCTTGATAGCCCAATAAGCTTTGTGTTTAAGTTCGACGGGAAGATGGCAAGGTTTTCCACAGACAAGCCTAAAAGGAGACATACCGATGGGTGTCTTATAAGCTGTCCTATACACCCACAAAGTGTCATTGAGTCTATAACTCCAATCCTTCCTTGTAACGTTCACCGTCTTCTCTAGGATAGACTTAATCTCCCGGTTGGAAATTTCAGCTTGTCCACTCGTTTGTGGGTGATACGGTGTGCCAACTTTATGAGAAATGTTGTACTTCTTTAGAAGTGCGTGAAAGGATCTCTTGAAGTGCTAACCTCCATCACTAATCACCACTCGAGGTGTTCCAAACCTAGAAAAGATATGTTCCTTTACAAACTCACAAACAACATGAGAATCATTGGTAGGAGTGGCTTTAGATTCCACCCACTTAGAAACATAATCTACAACAAGAAGTATATAAAATTTCCCATTGGAATTCACAAAAGGCCCCATAAAGTCTATACCCCAAACATCAAAAATCTCAACAACGAGAATTGGTGTTTGCGGCATTTGGTTTCTAGCACCAAGGTTGCCTGTCCTTTGACACCTATCACAAATCTTGCAAAATAAATATGCATCCTTAAACAATGTAGTCCAATAAAAACCACTTTAGAAAACCTTGAGGGCTGTACTCTTGGCTCCAAAATGGCCACCACAAGCATATGAGTGACAAAAATTCAGAATTGATTGGAACTCGGATTCGAGTACGCACCTGCGAATCATTTGATCGGAGCAATGCTTCCACAAATAAGGTTCATCCCATATATATTGCTTGGCAATCTTCTTGAGCTTGTGTTTTTGGAATGTAGACATGGAACTAGGTATTTGTCCCGTCACCAAGAAGTTAAAAATATCAGCGTACCATGGAGTTGTGCCACCAACCACAAAGAGTTGCTCATCCGGGAAGCTATCATGCAAAGGAATCGCTTCTTCGGACACAACCAATCTGCTTAGATGATCCTCTACAGTATTCTCACTACCCTTCTTTTCCTTGATTTGCATGTTGAATTATTGAAGAAGGAGTATCCACCTTATGAGCCTTGGATTAGCATCCTTATTTGTTAGCCAGTATCGAAGTGCAGCATGGTCGGAGAAAACAACCACCTTTGTACCCACTAAATAAGATCTAAACTTCTCTAGTGCAAACACTATGGCCAAAAGCTCCTTTTCAGTTGTGGAGTAGTTGATTTGTGATCCGTTGAGAGTTCTAGAAGCATAATAAATGGCATATGGAACTTTACCATCTCGCTGTCCTAACACGGCTCCAACGGCATAATCACTTGCATCGCACATCAACTCAAATGGCTTGCTCCAGTCCGGTGGTTTGATAATTGGTGCGGTAGTTAACAACTCTTTCAAGGTGTCAAAAGCTTCCTTGCATTCTTTGTCACAATCAAAGGCCACATTTTTCTGCAAAATTCTACACAGGGGCATTGCAATCTTGGAGAAATCCTTGATGAATCTCCTATAAAAACCTGCATGACCAAGAAAAGAGCGAACCTCCCTCACATTTGTGGGGTATTGTAAGTTCCGAATCAAATCTATCTTAGCCTTGTCAACTTCTAACCCCTTAGAGGATACAACATGGCCTAGCACAATCCCATGATTCACCATAAAGTGACATTTTTCCCAATTAAGCACAAGATTAGTTTCTACGTATCGTTTAAGAATAAGTGCAAGGTTATCTAAGCATTTGTCAAAAGAATCACCATACACGCTAAAATCATCCATAAACACTTCTATGATGCTTTCCACATAATCTGAAAATATGCTTACCATACAACGGTGAAAAGTTGCTGGAGCATTGCACAATCCAAATGGCATACGTCTATATGCAAAAGTGCCAAAAGGACAAGTAAACGTCGTCTTTTCTTGATCTACCGGAGCTATTACAAGCTGGTTATAACCTGAAAAACCATCAAGGAAACAATAGTAAGCATTTCTAGCCAACCTTTCAAGCATTTGATCAATGAATGGTAAAGGAAAATGGTCCTTTCGGGTGGTAGAGTTGAGCTTTCGGTAATCAATGCAAACTCTCCAACCGGTCTGGATTCTAGTTGGAACCAAGTCATTATCTTCGTTTTTCACCACCGTGATTCCGGACTTCTTTAGAATGACTTGAATCGGGCTCACCCATTTGCTATCGGATATGGGATAGATAATCCCGGCATCCAACAACTTCAGGATTTCTTTCTTGACTACTTCCATCATTGGAGGGTTCAAGCGACGTTGAGCTTCTCTTGTTGGTTTTTCCCCCTCCTCAAGATGTATTCGGTGCATACATGTGGAAGGACTGATTCCTTTGATATCGGCAATAGTCCATCCAATGGCATACTTGTGCTCTCTTAGCACTCGAACAAGCTTCTCCTCTTGCACCTCGGTGAGGTTGTTGGCAATTATCACCTGTAACTCTTCATTGTCACCTAAATATACGTATTTAAGGTGATCCGGAAGAGGTTTCAACTCAAGAGTAGGTGCCTGCACAATCGACGGTAAAAGTTTCTCATTAGTAAGCGGCAAAGAAACATAAGACGCATTATACTTTTGTGGAACTTCTTGTAATGAGTTAAGAGATAAAACAGCCTCTTTAAGCTCATCACAAATAGACAATTCACTTTCAAGGTCTTTGTATTTTCCATAACCTAAACCTTCCACTATGGTGTTTTCTAAAGCATCATCGCCATTTAATTCAAACATCTGTTGAGATAGAGAATCAATAATATCAATTGAAAAACATGAATGCACATCACTAGGATATCTCATAGACTCAAAGATATTGAAACTTATGATCTCATCATCAAATTCCATAGTTAATGCTCCTTTGAAAACATTTATCTTGGTTCTTGCGGTTCTCATAAATGGTCTACCCAACAGTAAGGGGGTAGTCGATGGTGAATCCTCATCCATCATGTCAAGAACATAGAAATCTGCCGGAAATATGAGTTGATTAACCTGCACCAAAACATCTTCAATAACCCATTTTGGGTAAGAATTAGACATATCAGCAAGTTGTATAACAATACCGGTATTTTTAAGAGGTCCAAGTTTCAATGATTCATAAACGGAGGCAGGAATGGATGCTCCTAAATCTAGCATAGCACGCTCAAACCTGACTTTACCAATAGTACATGGTATAGTGAAACTACCGGGATCTTTCAACTTAGGTGGGAGTTTCTTTTGAAGATATGCCGAAGCATTTTCCCCCACACTCATCACTTCATTACCGGTCAATTTGTGCTTGTTAGTGCACAATTCCTTCAAGAACTTTGCCCAGCACGGAACTTGCCTTATCGCCTCAATGAGTGGAATGTTCACTTCAATCTTCTTAAAGATTTCCAAAAGCTCTTGGTACAATGTCTCCTTGTTCGACTTTGAAAACCTGCTAGGAAAAGGAGGAGGAGTAACATAAGTAGAAACACGAGTTTTAGAGTTGGAATTTGTTACCGGGTCAGCCTTTTTAGGGGCTGTTGCACCCTCTTCTTTCTCCAAATCAGGTTCATTGGACGCCGGTGATGTTTCCAGTTTCTCTACTTGCTTCCCACTTCGTAACTCAATAGCATTGGAATTCTCCTTGTGATTTACTGTTTGCGAAGGAAGTTTTCCCTCTGCTTGTGCTTATAATTTGCTCACGACAGTAGCTAATTGACCCATTTGTGTTCGGATGTCTTTCATATACATATCTGACTTTTGCTTATCTTGCACCATTGTGTTGAGAATGAGATTCAACTTGTCATCTATACTCGTGCCTTGAGTTTCTTGACGTGGATTTTGAAAGAATTGTTACCCACCTTGTTGATTGAAAGGGGGATTGGGAACTGCCGCTTTCTTGTTGGCGTAGCTGAAATTGGGATGATCTCGCCAACCCGGATTGTATGTGCTAGAGTATGGATCATATCTCGGCCTTTGCTGATTTTGGTACATGACACTTGCTTGCTCAACATCTTCGGTATATGATGATGATGGTATGACATCCGCAGCTATTTGATGCATCATCCTCTCCATGTTACCTATCCTTTATTCCATGTGTGAAGAATTGCCAACTTTATTCACCTTCCTTACCGCTGATTCATCTCTAGTGAAGAATTGTTGTGTATTTGCAGCCATGTTCTCTAACAAGCTTTTAGCTTCCGCAATGGTCTTTTTGGTGAGTGCACCACCACTTGCGGCATCAATCAATTGTCTCTCAGTAGAAAGCAACCCCTCATAGAAATATTGAATCACAAGTTGATCGCTAATTTGGTGGTGTGGACAGCTAGCTAGAAGCTTCTTGTAGCGCTCCCAATACTCATAGAGAGTCTCTCCCGATATTTGCCTAATACCACAAATCTCCTTGCGAATCACATCTGCTTTTGATGCTGGAAAATACTTCTCAAGGAACAATTTCTTCATTCCATTCCATGTGGTTATGCTTCCAGCGGGTAAGCAAAAGAACCATTCTCCTGCAACATCTAAAAGGGAGAAAGGAAAAGCTGTCATCATAGCCATATCCGCATTTGCAGTTGCTTGCTTCATACTAGTTACAACATGAAGAAATTGTTGCAAGTGACGATTAGGATCTTCTCCCGCTAAACCTCTGAATTTGGGCAGCAAGTTAATCAATTGTGGTTTCAACTTAATGGTTCCATTCAGCTGAATACATAAAGGCTGCTGGTCAAGGTTTGGGGGAGTGAGCTCCTTGAGTGTTCTTGGAGCAGGTGGTCGACCTTCCATTATGTTATCTTCCTCTTCGTCCGAGTCCGAAAATTCACTTGGTGTAGAACTAGGAGGAAGTGGAGTGTTCACTACTCGAATGAAATCCTTAAATAAAGTGCTCGAACGAAGACGTATACCAATAGGACTTGGTCTGCCCTCTCCACGCATTCACCAAAGAAATAGTACCTAAAAATCAGATTCTAAGAGATTGAATAAGTAAATTGAAATTGTAACCAAAAGCAAAAATATAAACTAAGAATAAAAATACTTGCCACTGGCTCCCCGGCAACGGCGCCAATTTTGACGAGGTGTCGAACTCGCAAAAATAAATTTCTCTACTTCTCTTTAACTAGCAAGTAGTATAATGTAATTAGGATCGTCCCAAGGGAGGTATGAAGTCTAAGTTGTTATGCAAATACTCTTAGCAAAGATGATTTTGTTGTAGAAATTCTGAAAATTGTAAATTGTATTCAAATATGAGATGTAATTGATTAAAGGTTTATTCTAGACCACGGAATACAAACCAAATTGATATATAACCAAGTTTTTTGCATTATCTCGTTACTAACAACCCTAGAATAATTAGTACGCTCAACTATTCCGTTACTATCTCCTAATCTCATCGGATACGGAAGCGCTCGACTACCGGTTCCTACTTGCCAAGTTTCCTAGAGGTACACTTACTAGGTGTGACTTAAACAAGTGCTCTAAGTTTTGTGAGATAAGGTTGCTCCTAGTGATGAACTCAAAAGCATGAATCACCTACTAGTGTCAATTTCTACATATGGATACTTAACAAAGTCCCATCATCAATACCCATATATTGCTACTTATGTTTATATTTCTAGATAATTACGGGTCGAAGAAAATCTAAACTAGCAACAAGATTAAGAATTAATTATTCAATTTCGAACTTAAACCCTTAACAAATAATCCATAAACAATATTAGCATGGTAGAAATCAACCAATAACATAAATAAATGCAAGAGAACAAGTTATTTCATGTCAATTGAAGATTCATATTTCGGGCTTTGAAATCGCCCTTAATCAAAGAGAGTTTTAGTTACTCATAAGTATGGAGTTCATCATCAAATAATAATGGAAATAAAGTAAAGAAGATGAAAATATAAAATGAAAGCAAATCCTAGATGCGGCTCTCTCCAAGAAGAATACGTGATACCCAAAAGTGTAGAAAACCTCCCTTTTTGTAGCTTTTTCTTCTTTCCAATATTAGGTCAAGTCTCAAAAGCCCATAACCAATGTGTCCATCAAGCCCACATAAGAGAAACACCCATGTGAAAATCTGCCAAAAATATGTCACAGGAAAACTAGTGTCACGCCGGAAGTTGGCCGGAATCCGGCACCGGACCGGAACTCAGGTTACCTGAAAAATCACACAAGCTTCATATCACACCTGCACATCTCCATATCTTGCACATCCGTACTGCCATCATCACAAGTACAAACTCCATCTTCTCTAGTGTCACCAACACACCACATTTTACTTCTCAAACCCTCAGCTGCACCTAACCATGTCTGCATAGAACCTGCAATTTCACTTCGTTTCAACCACCAGTCCATCAGTTTCATTGTCTTCCTTGCTTCTATAGCTTCACTTCATGCCTGCAAACCCATTTCAGCTTCAAATGTAAGCTGCTAAACCACCAAAACACAGCATCTGCTCCATTCCATCCTTGCCTGCATAACCAGGTCAAATAGCACCAATCTATATAAACACAGATAGCTCTTATTTTAACTGAAATCCAGTTCAGTTCAGCCATGTGTTTATGGTGTCGAAAACATCTCCTAGCCACTACCAAATGCACAACATTCACTGCCCATAGATCCATGGCCCGTAGCTGCACACAGCCAAAGCAAACTGGACACTTTCTCGATGATCAATACATCTTCCTCTCTGCCAAGTAATTTGTTTCCGAGGTCATGTCCTGATCAGTCTTTTATCCCTTCAAACCCCATTGCGAATAATCATCAAAATTAATCACAATGACAACAAGTTTTCAGATGAATTTTAGCTCGAGATACAACTCAGATAAGCCCCAAACTCGAGTCTAAGGCAATCCTAACCTACACTAGAAACAACTGCTTCATATCAGCATACCACCTGCCATGAACCATTCACATCTCTAATTTCTAACGCCACAACCATTGTGAACATGGCTAATACCTACAATACTCAGTTCCACCTAATCTGCAGCAACCAGTACTACTCTGCGACCGCCCAGTTCAGTTATGCAATTTCACCTAAACTGCAAAACATCAGCACAGCAACCATCAACCATTTGGGTTTCTGTCATAAACCACCTTCAACTGCATCAACAGCTCATATTCATTCACCGGATCAGTTCAGCTGTATCTATTCTTTCATGTCAAACTCGTTTATTCTATCGCTGCCAACATCACAGAATTTCTCATCATCTCTTGTCCGAGCATCGCTTGGACCTTCACCACTGCCAGCATATTCTCCCTGCATGTATACGATGTCAGAACGGAAACTCACCAGGCCATGGATGACACATGCAACAACATGATCCTTCACTCCCAGCTGCTCCATTCAAAACCAATCTCCATTCCTGAATTGTTATTTACTGCTCAGCTCCACCATGTAATCTTAGCTTAGCTTCTGCATCCATTTAGGCCTTTATCCTTCACTGCAACCATCACCAACTCTTAGTAGAAACTCAAATCAACCTTCAATTTGCTACTGCATTTCCTGTGCTTCTCATCTCAGCTGCAGTTCATACAATCCAACTGCCACATCACCAATTCTTTCTTCTACACTTCTCACTGGTATCACCAACACAAACAACCAATAACATCAGCACCACAACTTAGCCTCTTCCAAATTCCCTTGTACTCAACTCAGCCCCCCCAGACTCCTAGTTAGCCGGAAAAGAGTTATGTTGAGCAACTACAACTGGTCACCTTCTTACTTGCCTGAACTTCATGAAAAATCTGAAATATGGAACCAATCCCTAACCTATACTCTATATCTCAGCTGCAACAATAGAACCAGTCGTTCAGGATTTTAAACAAACAACGTGCATATAACCTGGTGGTGTTTGCATCAGTCAAGACATCATTTACTACACTCCATTTACCCAAAACCACCATGTCCATCTTCCTCTCACTCATTTCACCTTTAACCCATGGCATATGAGCATCGAACCTTGCTAGAACCGACGGCAACAAGTCTTGGATTAACAACGATTGAACTCCAGCAATTGATCTTCACTTTCCCTGGAATTTCAGCTCAAAATCTCGCCTGAACCACTCATCTTCCTTTGCCATTCCTTCCATGTCTTGACTTCTCTAAACCCCCATCAACACATTCCATCAACTACGGCAACCACAACCCAATTTTTGGTTGGAACTTCAGGCCATGATGTAACTCAAACCAACCCCAATCTCTGCCAACAACCACCATAGCAACCGACCCCATTTCCTTCTCTTAGTTGATTCCGAGTGAAGTTGTCGATCTCCTCTTTCCCGATCTAGTCCCTCACCAGTAATAGCAATAAGATCTTCTTATTCTCAGGCAACTAATGGAGTCGCCGTTTCTCTCTACTCTGAATTTTAGATGATAATAATAATGAGAAGAGAAACATTTCTCTTGTTTTTAGGGCTAGGTAATGATTAAAATTATTATTGACACCCAGCATTAATGGATAGGGGCTGCCGAGCTGTAATGCCCCTATTTCTGAACTTGCATTGGTGATGTAGAATCTCGTATCCTCCATTGTGCTCCCGATAGCGCTTGCATACGACCCAACTCTTTCGCCTTTCGCCAACAACTGCCATCTTTTACTCTTCATATTCACTTCTTCTCTTCAATGAGAGTCATCACTAAAGTTGTCGTGCTTTTCAGACAGAAAATTTGCATCACTAAAGCCGACATATTTTTCAGACAGATATGAAGAAATAAAAGCAAATAATGAGAAGTAGTTAGTCTCTAACAGCAGTTGCACTTTTTTTGCCTTTTGAGCGACGTTTCTTCTTCTTTTACTCCAATGACTCCAAAATACCTATAAAACTCAAAAGCAAACATAAGATACATAATTTACAAGAAAATTAGCAGAGAAAGCATAAACAATAGATAAATATAAAGGTTTTTTAGACACCTATCAACACTATGATCTCAAAATAACCGTTTCTATCAAAAGCTCAAATATAGATAGATAAGGTATGAGTCTTGAAGATAAAAATCTCACTGAAGATGTTAATTAGTCATATAATAATCAAGAGGTCATGTGCTTTCTCACCTTTCAAATAATTGAGTACAAAGGTGAGCATGCACATTCCAACACAACTAATTTTTGTTGGGCTGAGCCTTGTCTTGTATGTCAAGAGTGACTAAGATAGAATATCATTCTTGACCTCTTGCTTGATTTGTTTTTTATTCTTCCATCTCTTGTTTTTCTTCTTTGACTTATGATGAAGAGTGTCATTATCACAACTTTCACTAGTATAAGAGATTTTAGACATGATGTCTTTCTTTAGTCTTTCAAGAAAACTCTTGTAATTATTATCATTAACAATTAATTATTGAGAGTCATTCTTGTGACTAACTTTTGGTCCCTTCTTGGCTATGGAGGATTTCGGGACCCATTTAGAGTTGGGTTTCGCATGAGCATCTTTCTCCTTCACACCATCAGAACCATTGTCCTTTTGGATATTTTGTAAAACAACCTCTCTCTAATTTGGAATTTCAGATCTTGTCTTTGCATTTTTAAAGTCATCCATTTTTCTATAATAGAGTCTTTTATGAGATGTACTTGCAGAGCAATGGGAAAAACATGATCTACCATTATAATAGTTCTTTTTCTTAAACTTTGGGCAATATCAATCTGAGTTCCTTTGTGGATAAATCTTAGCCAATTCGTTTGATACAAAAGAAAGTGTATATTCTATGTTACGAATCTTGCATCCCCATTCCACATGCCCTTTATTACCACAATAACAACAATGCTTAGTAACATACGAAGTATGAGTTTTAATGTTACCTTTTTGTGGATCCTCTTGCATTGTAGCTTGAAGAGTTTTCTTCATCTTCTTATTATTATCTTTGTTCAACGTTGTTGCTTTCTTCACATTAGCATAAGTACTCTCTTTGATTTCTGCTGGTTGAACACAATTCTTAGGCTTAACAGGCTTTTCTTCTTTACAAGAAATAGGAGCATCATATTGACATTAGTGGAAGTCTCTGGTTGAGAAGAATTTGTAGCTTTAAATTTTTTTACCTCTTTGCTAATATTTTAAACATCTATCCCCTTATATCCCAATCGTCATGTTTCACGATGATTTCTACTTGCTTCTAACATTGAGGTTATATTGTTTGAGCTATCAATGCGCTTTTTCAAGTGAAATTTTTTTCTTCTTCGAGCGTCTTGATTTTATCAAGAGCACCAGCTAGATCAACCTCAAAGTGTTTTTACCGTGAGAGATATACACCTTATTTCTCTTCAAAATTCTTTTGTTGAGAGTTAGTCCTTGCTTAAGATTCAACAAGTTTCTGTTCCAACAAATGAACTATTTCAAGAGTAGCATCACGCTCTTTCTCTAACGATTTTGTTTGAGAGAGACTAGCACTTACTTTGTCGTCAAGACCCTGTATTTGTTGAGAAGCCTCTTCCCTCAATTTTTCGTGATCTTGATGAATCATTTCACATTCAATAGTTATTTCTTTCAACTTATCCTTAAGTTTCTCTATTGTCCCACCAGACATGCTTAGGTGATTTTTGCTAATAAATAATTGCTCACGGGCCTGTTTCAACTTAGAGGTTAACATGTCCACATGACTTGCATCATACCTAGATTGAGTCATCGGACATGCCTACAGGAATTTGTTTTAACTCATCATAAGATCTATTGGACTCATTCAAGATAATATCAGGAGTATATTCCGAACTTGATTTAGATAAGGAAGAACCATTATCACTGATTGTAACCTCTAGTTCTGAGAGTGGTTTAACAACCTCTTATGATACGTTAATTTTGCCCTTCTTTAGTTTTCTCTCTCGCTTAACTATACTTTGACTCATGTCTTATTGTTTGGATCGAACCAAACACATATTGTTAGATATTTTCGTGTTTTCCTGCTCAGATACCAATTGAAAAGACGAGGATACCCAAATACACCACAATCTTTTATTTATCCACCTTTAAGTCCTCTTACCGAAAGTGATCGTATATGGACAAAGTCGAGAGAATGCAACAAATCGGTATTTACACTTTGTGTGATTTTATATGGATACAAGATCGAGGAAATACGATTACCATAGTGCGATACTTAATAATAGGTTCGGACTTAACCAAAATCTATAGGATCACTATCAAGTATCTGCGAAGTTAACGTTTGTGTAATTTACTTTAAATTATATAAACAAATATAATTTAGGAAAACAAAAGTAAATCACACAACAAGATTTTGTTAACGAGGAAACTACAAGTGAAGAAAAACCCCGGGACCTAGTCCAGAATTGAATACTCTCATAATTAAGCCGCTATACAAAATCTACACCAAATTCGTATAGTTGAGACCAAGCAACTACCCATGGTTCACTTAGTTTCCTTAGTATCCCTGCGCTTCCGACTTCAATGAGTACACGCACTGGAACAATTCCTTTGGATCGTATTCCAAATAGTAAAGGAACAACAAATCTGTTTGGTGACAACTCTTTCGATTCTTTCAAGATATATCTCAAGTCATATGCAAAGGCTCTTTGGTTTAATCTAATAAACTCCTTTGTCTGGTTAGATCAATTTATCCAATAACTACCAAAGTAGTCAAGTTTAGTCAATCAACATAGATTCCAATAAGAAACTATAAAGTGATACCGATATCATGCAATTAATCAATCGAATAAATCCGATTCTAGTTGGATCACAACCGATCAAGGTTTGTGCACACACAAAGATATGAGAACTAAATAATAAATCTTCTTCGTCTTCAAATCTTCTTTGGTCTTTAATAGAAACCTGCACAACACCACTTGAATCTCTTGTGATCAATCAAACACATAATGGAGTCTGTTAATAATGGATTATCACAAGATGTCTTTAGATCTTCAAATAATTCTAAAGATTCCGTTGATACTTCGATCTAGTTTGAGTGAATCTTATATCAGAATAGAAGATTCTCAAGAATAAACAAACTAGGTGCAACCAAAGTTTCAACAATCGTTAGTCAATCAAATCAATCAAAAACTAATAAAACTACAATTATCTAGTTTCCCGCCAACGGTACTCGTAGAGCTTCTTGATCCCACATAAGTCTTTAAACGAGTGGTTGTAAGAGATTTCACCTAATTAGGATACTTTCCTCTCCGATTAGACGGCTCCAGTAGAAATAACAATAATGAAGTTTTCCTGACTCTTAGGATAGTTTGCTAGAAATGCAAGCTTATGTATTTACAGACCAGGGATTTTGAACACCAAGAGATTTCCAAAACCGAAAATATTCTCAAGATATGCAATGAAGAGAGAAATTTGGTTTTCCTAATTCCACATGCTTGTCCAAAATTTCTGAAATCTCTCAATAGAAAATCTCCAATTAGTAAATACACATTACTATTTTTTTTTCTCTAGAGATATGCATTTAATTGCTGGTAATTAAAGCATATAAAACCAAAAACCTTAATAAAAGATATTCAATTTATTTCAGCACGGGATCTCCTTAAGTACTAAGGAATATCTTTGAAAAATAAATGATAAGAGTTATTTTACGTGTTCAAAGTATGTTGGCATCCTTTCACTGTAAATCCTTATTCATAATTTACATGGATTTACATTCTTGGAATCGGTTATACCACACTTCCAAACAAGTTTAGAATTGGTTCACCCATGGGTTCAATCGGTTCTACCAATCACTAGGATCAGTTATACCTCAATATGGAAATACTTGTGATCGGTTACACAAGTTACCAGGACCGATTACATCAGTTACCAGGATCGGTTACATCAACTACCAGGACCAATTACCATATTCTCATGGTATTACTTGTGATCGGTCACACCAGTTACTAGGATTGTTTACACCATTACCAGTACCGGTTACCAATTACAAGGATCGATTTCACAACACTCTGTGATCGGTCACACCAATTGCTAGGATCGGTCACACCAATTACAAATATCGATCATACCATCTCATGGTGATTACTTAGGATCGTTTACACCAATTAATAAAAATTATTCATACCAAATCATAAGTATGATTAGTTATATCAAGATACATAACAAAGTTACGATCGGTTCTACCATCTCACATATATTAGTAATCCAAAAATTTGCAATGAATAGTCATACCAATAAGCCTAACGATTTCCCTTTTGATTCATAAAACAAGTTCATGAATGTACTTCCTTTAAACAAATGTAAAAAATTGTTTCCTAGTATGAAATCTTCACCATAACCCATTCACATAATCATAACAATATATACAATATTATATCGATGTCATATCTACGAAGTTCAAAAGATAAGCGTTATACTTCGTAGTCTAATTACCTAATACTATGATTATACAAATATGACCATGTCACATCACTAGAGTATTATATAATATGTACAATATATACAGCTTCGCAGTTATTTTTTCAATATAGCACGACTTGAAAGATACGTTAGGAATAAAACATTTCAAGTTAATATTACTAACCTCAAGAGGAAGGATGATGTTTTCGTTGTAGTTCACTTCTTCTTCACATTATTCAAATCTTCGGAGTAATACTTGTATGTCTCAACATTCCTAGACTTTCTAGTCTAACCTAAATGAAGTTGACTCTAGTATATAATCAATCCACTTTAGATGAGTTTTGACACACTAAAATATGACAACCAAACTTGACATACCAACGCTTGGTGAGTTCAACCGAGCTATGCTCTAACACAATCCATAACATGTCTCATGACCAAGTTTCAAGTGAGAACCTAAGAAGATACCTAGCATGCAATGGAATTTGCATTTGTACATGAAGCTGATTAGAACCATCCTCAGCATGTAATGATACAACACGACATGAAACTTTCGGAAGATAGATTTTCTAGTTCATCTTATAAGCAAGCTTCTTCGGAGGTAACTTGCAATGATTACTTGAAACAAATAGAAGATGATATTTCTATCCAGCTAAATAATATGTTACCAATCTAATGATCATGTACCTACAAATTCATCTAATTTGCTCAATGCAATGTCACAGCCTTTTATACCAAATATTGGTGCTCATAATGATGCAAATATCTGGAAGGTTATGTCTAAGAAAGTTGGACCTGGTCAATTGTTCAATTTTGCATCTGACTAGTAGTATGAGACTTCATCATGTCAGAAACAACCTATTAACAAAAATACTGCATATGTAAGAAGAGGAAGGATCCCTTGACATGGTTCTTTTTACATGATCTAACAGGGTCAAATAACCATTGGATATGAATGCAGTTATGGACAAGATTTTCTAATTTGTATCAATTTCATCCAGGTCTTTTAGGGTGACTTGTGAGTTCGTGACTCGAGATACTTTTTTGGCTATTGTCTCAATTTGAATTTCTTATAATATTCTCTCAAACTTTTGCTTTGCAAACGGCACGATTCATTAAAAGTTTCTTATATTAATTTTTATTTCCTTCTGGATAAAATTAAATCTCTTCCATTTTCCTGACTTTTCATGATTTGAAATTGATAGTTTCATGATTCATGCAACCACAATACAAGAATTTACATATGTGATTTAGTATTTAAATTCATTACCAGATGATTTGAAGCCGATTTGTTCATTCTGTGATTTATACCGCAAACTTGAACAAATGTTGTTGTTGTTTTTACAGTCTTTTGATTTATCTATGTAATTTGGATTTTGGGTCTAATTTCCATTAGATCTGTTCGTGATTTATTGAAAAGATTATTTTTATTTTTTTTACTACACTTATCTTGATCATAATCCAATTATTAATCTAAATTAAAAATTAGAAATATTTGGTTTTCATGATTTCCAATGACTAAAAAAATGAATTGAACTTCTCATATTTCATTTTTACGAGTATGGGTATAAAATAACAAAAGTTTTGATTTAAAATAAAAATAAATATACTTAAATTCTTAGTGAAAGAAATACGATTATCAAAACCAGATAATGAATTTTATAGATGTATCATCAATTATTTGTAGCTTACAACTTCATATTAATTCAATGGAAAAAAGGGAAGAACATGGAGAGTTTGAAACCAGAGAATGGATTTTATAAAACAAGATCAAATAAGGTCTCTCGGGTCACGGGTCCTCCAAAAGATGAATACCTAGGATGAAAATGATATAATTTAGAAATTTATAAAATCTTGGAGTAGTTGCATTCATATCTAACGACCATTTAACCATGTTAGTTCATGTAAAAAAAAGGCCATGTCAATGGATTCTTCCTCATGTAAGAAATTGGAGTTTAGTGCAAAACTATTTCCATTGGGATCTTCCTTTACCAATCCCAAAGAGACCAAGGATAACTGAAATTGATCTGAACTCTAATGATTTTCATCAAGAGCAAAAGGTAATCAGAGAGATCAATGTCATTGAACCATTCATTTCAGTCAATGTTTTTCCTCATCAATGGTTCTAGGGTAAGGATTCAAGCTCATATCAAGATGGAAAATGAGATAACTCAAATGAGAACAATGATGCAAACAATGCTAGATAAATATCAGACTCAATAGAAGCAGTATAATTGATTCTTTGTGAAATTCATGTACAAGCAGCCATTAGCCCGTGGTTGTGTGTGTGTGTTTTTTTTTAAATAACTGTCCTTATTAGTTGGTTCCCTGATTTTATTTTTGGTTTTAGTTCTTTGTAGTTTGCAACTCTTGTATTTTCTCTGTGATCTACTTTCTGTTGTAGATATTCTGTATTTTTCTTGATGTTGTTATTTTACATTACTCTAAGTACTATATAATCTTTAATATTTTTTTTGTTTGGTTTTGTTTTTATCCCAAGCTGCCACTGATCATATAGCTATTGTTTTGGTTTTTTATGTCAATTTTGGATTATGATACACGTGTATATATACTTGTCCCTTGGTAACTATATTAGATAATTTTGACATTCTATCATAAGTGCTCCCTTGCTGTGACTTTTTCTCTCTTAACTTTATTTGAAGCTTAACCCCATTCCTTTGCTTTCATATTGTTTTTGTCTTGTTTTTAATTACTCTTATTTTTTGGTATGTATAATCAAACTTCTTGTGTTTGTGGTGCTATTATATATGGCGTTACCTTTGGATTTAACTTCCAGTTCATAAGAAAACCACAACCATACCCGATTTTCTGGTTTAAGTTGAATCTGTATAATTTTTCTTAATTCCTCGTACTTCCCTAATTATTAATTTCCTCTTAGTTTAATCATTTCTGTAAAATTTCTTTCTTTTGTATAGCTCAGGTTCTATTTCCAGGTGATCATTGCTTAATTATATCACTCATAGATTAATCAAGTTTGCGAAATTTCAATTCCAGTATAACTCTGTTATTTCCTCTTTTTTTTGTTATATAAATTTTCATGACCGATTTTGTTAGAGCATTGCTCGGTCGAACTCACATGTGTTGCTATCTCAAGCATGTTTGTCAATGTTAGTGATCAAAACTATAAAGTCTTGATTTCTAGTCTACTATAGCTAAGGTCTCGGACTAGGATAGAAAGTGTAGTTGAGCTCAAGAACTCCATGGAAATCATCATACAAGACTAAGGACTACTCAAGGAACCATTGGATCTTCATCGACTAAAAGGTATGTGGAGACTTGAACTTATCTATCACTCAAAAGTATATCTACTTTATCTCCTATCTTGAGAGAAAAGTCTTATTACTATATAGACTAAGAATATACACATGTGATATTTCGAACTGAGTACATCTCGCATATCTATTTCTCGAAATATGTGTTGGTAAAGCTTTCGCTTTAGCCAAGTTCATCTTTACATAGTGACAAAAGTCATGTTATGTTTCAATCACTTTTGGAAATTGCTCTGACGAAAAATAGTTTGTGAATAACAACTATATGACGTCCTCTGAGAATGTTTCAATGGTTGAAATGAGAGTTTAGACAATATAACTACCGGGGGATATAAATATTATTGTGGTAACACATATATGTATAAGTCCTTAGCACTTGAACCGAAGTTTGCGAACTTTGTTGATCAAGTGAAAATGGAACTTGAGCAGTTAACCTAGTCCGCGAACTCAGTCCGCGAACGTGCATAGTTCTCGAACCCAAGAATTTCTGCTGGAGTTGTAGCTCAGTTTCAGTCCGCGAACTGTTGGAAGTTCTCGAACCCAAGAATTTCTGCTGGAGTTTATGAACTCCAACCGGTTAACTTGAGTCTGCGAATCCAGTCCGCGAACTTGAGTAGGTTATGTCTAAAAACGATGTTCGTGAACTTATCTAAATTATCTAAGGAATGCTATTTCAAACCGTGGCTTTATAGTTCATAAATCGATTCGAGTGATTCACATCATTTTTTCTTAAATTGTGTCTTATGTAGTACATGAGATCTCATAGCAATTGAACAACTCTCTAACTAGTTCATTTGAGTCATTTGGACTAGTTATGGTGCAGAAGAATATGGTTGATATGAAATTTATCATTTGGCTAACCATTTGGTTGACTAATATTGAACCAACTATTGTACACGTTTGGGTACGGTTGCACAAACCCAAAATTGTCAAGTACATGTGTGTATGGAAAGCTAAGTTTTCGATCTAACAGTTGAGAGATATTAGCTTATATCTAATCAGGTTTTCATCTAACTGTAAATATTAAATGCTTTGTTATTAAGCTAACATTGATTGCAAACCTTGATTTGAAAGACTATATAAGGGAGAACTCTAGAAATTAGGAAACCTAATCCCCACACATTCCGTGTGATACTAGTTTGCTAAGATAGAGTCAATTCTCCTTTAACCTTTGGTTTTCTTCTTCTAAAACCAGGTTAACGACTTAAAGACTTTATTGGGATTGTGAAGCCAGACCGATACTACTTTTCTTGTAGTTGTGTGATCTGATCTTGCTGTTTATATCATACGAGTACAATTGTAATAATTGGCTTGATATTTCTATCTCTGATAGGCAAGATATAAAAGTAATCACAAACATCTTCGTCTCATCGTTTGTGATTCCACAATATATTTTTTCGTTGCGTCGATTAAGTCTATTGTGAGGTGATTGATAAAACTGAGCTGTTCTTCAGAAATATAAGTCTGGTTTTATTGATTGGTTCATGTTCACCTTGATTTATCAAAAGACGGAACAAAACTCATAGGTTTATTCGTGGGAGACGAATTTATCTATCTTGTAGACTTTTTTGTGTGAGACTGATTTGTTTATTAAAGTCTTCGACTTTGGGTCGTAGCAAATCTTGGTTGTGGGTCAGATCAGCTAAGGGAATCAAGTGTGTAGTATCCTGCTGGGATCAGAGACGTATGAGCATAACTGTACCTTGGATCAGTGTGAGATTGGTTGGGGTTCAACTACAGTCCCGACCGAAGTTAATTTGGAGTAGGCTAGTGTCTGTAGCGGCTTAATACAGTGTATTTTAATCTGGACTAGGTCCTAGGGTTTTTATGCATTTGCGGTTTCATCGGTAACAAAATTCTGGTGTCTGTGTTATTTGTTTTCCGAATTATATTTTTATATAATTGAAATAATACAGGTTGTGTGTTGTTCAATCAATTAGAATATACGACCTTATTGGTTGTTGATTTAAATTGATTGGCACTTGGAAATTGGTCTTTGGTACCATCCAAGTTATCTCTCTTTGATTAAGACTCGCGAATCATATTTGCTTGAGTAAATTAAATTGAGAGATTGAGATAATAACTCCTTGAGTATTTTCTATTGATTGAGTCTAGTTGATTCTTTAGAAAACAACTCGGAGTAGTCCATACAGATTGATATTCGAAATATTGGGTGAGGTTGTTAGACCCCCGCTTTTTCAATTGGTATCAGAGCAGGAAAACACGTTAATGACCTTATAAGTTTGTGTTTGTAGCAATTTTATTATGGACGAGTCTATCTCTAATAACGTACCAATTCAGAAATTACCAGATGATTCTAAAAGCTTGGATTCACCTGAGAGAACTGTCACATCTAAGTCAATATCTAAACATTCTTGTAGTTGCAGGATTTCCCACAACACACCCCTTGTAATATCTTGATAATAATCTCTTGATCTAAGCTAATTTGATATTTAAAATTCTAAACATTGTAAATAGACACACGGATTTTTACATGGTTCGATCAATTTGATCTACATCCATGATTCTATACTAAGATTGTTAAAGTTTACATTTGATTTTACATTTGATAATCTCCATTAATGGAGTTCTAAATCTAGTTTTGGGGAAGAAGATGATAAAGAAAAATATCTTTTCTCTCTCTAAAAATCTCTCTGAAAAAACTTTCTCTCTCCTCAAGACTCTCTCCACTCTAAAAAATACATCCTCCCTTTTCTGGACTTACTTGAACCCTTTATATAGGAAATTACATAGTGGGTGACAACTAAGTTTTCCCCTTCTTTCGGATTTATTTTGCGATCTCATCGCGGTAATTACAATGTTAATATTCGCCAACTTTTGTAATCCTCGTGAAACAACGCTCTTCTAATATGCCTCTTCAATCGTCAACTTCGTCATTCTTTGAATTATTTTGTGACGCTCGTGAAATGTTGTTGAAGGTTTTTCAGTTACGAAGCTCATGAAGTGTCATTAATCTCTCGTGAATATAATTGTGGCGATATTCTGATCCTACATCTTGCCTCTTTTTTCTTGAATATTGCTTGAAAAGTAATTTTTAAGAAAAAAATCTGTTGTTGTAGCAGTCTTTGATTTTTGTTGATGAAGGAATGAGCGAAAGAATATTGGACTTGAAAAGTATATACTTGCCTCTATTCTTTTGCGAAGTTCCATATCTTTGTTAAGTAAATAAGAAGTATTAACTCTTGAAGTGCTCGTGAAGTATGAAGTATCCCTGAAGAAATATAAGAAGTACTCATTCTTCAAAATATAAGAAGTATCCGTCCTTTAATGAAAATCATAAGTATTGCCTCTGTTCTCGTGAAATTATTACTGGATTTTTGGTGAAAATCATAGTCCATTTTGGAAATGATTCTTGCGAGAAAATAAAGAACATAAAATGTTTTCTTGGTAATCCACAGTTGCCTCTGTTCTTTATCTATGAAGGAAGAATCCCTGAGAAAATGCTAAATGAACGAATTGTCTCTGCCTCATTTGATAAAATGATCATATTCTGCGAAATAATCATTTCTCCTGCGAAATTCTGGAATAGTCTGCAATATGCTGAATTAGTCTGAAAATTTATGAATGTTTCTGCGAGGCTCTAAATGTTTCTGCGAGATTCCGAAATAATGCTTTGAATAGTGTTGTCATGAATAGTGACGATGAATAGTGGCGAGATTGTGAATAACGCTATGAGATTGTAGACATTCCTCTTGATAAATTCTGAATAATACTTCTGAGAAACTCTGAATAATATTTCTGAGAGATTCTGAATAGTACTTGCTATCTCTCTTGCGATGAACAAATCTTTCCTGCATTCTTACAAGAAAATAATTAATGTTTGAGATTATTCTATTGGTCTTATTTTTCCTTCCTAGTTAAAGGTCTTATTTCGCCAATTTTTCTTTCTGCGACAAAATCGCAGGACGTCTTTACATTTGCATGTATTGACCCATTGATCTTGCCTTATCTTTTCTCTCGAGGCTTTTTGGACTGTTATGCGACAATATGACAAGTCTAAGTTCTCTTGCGAGATCAAAGTCTCATGACATTGCCGTCTTGCGATGAAATTGCATGACGTCAATACACTTTCATGTAAAAACACATTGATCTCATCTTAACTTTTTCTCTTTTGGATTTTTGCCTCTGTATAATTTACGTCACGCGACAATATGACAGGCCTAAATGATCTTGCGATCATAAAGCCCCATGACATTGCCGTCTTAAGACACTTATCAGCTCCCTAATGGAGGGTGCCGCCCTTATCTTCCCCCTGGTTGTCCCTTCAAGGAGGGCACATCGGCCATACAAGACTAGATCCTCCCATCCAGATTTACCAACAACCAGTTGTTTTCGTAGCCTCTTGTCCTTTATGCCTATATGGCTTATAGTTACAAGACTACACCTTAGGTGGGGTTTTCTTCAGGCCAAGTGCATTGTAGCCAAGACTTACCAAAGATGGCCAGGGTAGGTTCGTCCGTCCCGGGCACCCTTGGCTCAACCGTGTACCTCATCGCCTTGGTCATACTCTGCACTTCTTGGAAGAGATCCTCGGTCGTCCAACCAGGGTATAACCTTATAAAGCTGGAAATCCAAGATCTCTCTCCCGGATAGGTTTTCTTTAACCCCAACATCTGTATGACTCAGTTTCCGAGAAAGATAACCTTATCATTTGAATCATGTAAAGAGATACCCCCCTTATAACGTGCTTGTAGGTCTTACATTTGCCTCTTACGAAATTGTATTCGCAAACTAGGGTGCACGCCATAAAGGTTTGTCCCATTCTTTAAATCTCTGCGAAATTATATTCGCGTTTCTCGCGATATTTTCGCGTTTCTCCATTCTTTCATTTCTGTCAATTCTTTATGTAATCTTGAATAATCTCGCGATTACGCTCGCAGCTCTGATAAAAATTTGTTTTGCTCATTTTTGTGAGTTGAAATATTCTTTAAAATCTTTTGAAATCTTAAAAATATTCTTTGAAATCTTGCGATTTTATCGCATTTGTTAAACCAAAAATCTCTTTCTGTAAAAGAAATATTCTAAAGAAATCTTTGAAATCTTGCGATTGTATCGCGTATTTTGGAAATTTTTGCGATAATTTCGTTTTCTGTAACCTTAGAAATCTTTGAAAATTTTGGCGATAATTTCATTTTCTGTAATCTGTTGAAATCTTTGAAAATTTTGCGAGGGTATCACTGTTTTGGAAATGAAATGAATTTTTTTTTTTTTTTTTTTGAAGTCTTAAAAATCTTTGCGATAGTTTCATTTATTGTAATCTTTGAAATCTTTGAAAATTTTTGCGAGCTTTAATTTTTTTTTCGATGATCTCATTTGTTATAATAAAATTTTTTTGAAAATTTTGAATTCTTGGCGATTGTATCGCTGTTTCTCAATCAAATCAAAAAATCTTTGAAATATTTTGAAACTTTAGAAATCTTGCGATTAAATTGCTTTTGGCAAATTGAATCAAAAGTTTTTGAATTTTTTTGAAATATTATAAATCTTAGAATTTTTTTTTTTTTGAAATCTGACGATAATCTAAAATTTTCATTTTCTGTAAGTAAAATATTCAAGGAAGTGGTACTTAGCTTTTTGGCGATTCTCTATGGTTGCCGTCTCTCGCGAAGTATTTGATTTGCTCGTGAAATGAGAAGAAATGAGAAATAAACTCTTGACTTATCTCTCACACCATGCCAATCATTCTAACCCTTCTCTTGTTAAATTAACTCGCGAAATAATCTCCCGCCTTCTTCTTATCATTGTCTTTCTTTAATCATGGCCATTTATTTGTGCATCATGTTTTCCGTAATTTGAGATAATTTTGTAGCTTTGCTTATTTCTTCGATGTACTTCCACTTCATTTCTTTTGGTCTTTATTTAAATTGTTGTCCTCGCCATAAATATCATCTTTACTCATGTTAAACTTCACCTTTTTGCTTCCGTCTAAGTTGTTCTTACTCTTGCCCGCGAAGAGAATATTTGCTAAGAGAAATATTTGCGATATTGAAGTATTCCACGAAATGATTTCCTTACACTAGTTATACATGCGAGTTATTTTCTCCAAATCTTCTCATCTCTCGTTCTTTCCTTTGTGCATTTTTGGTGAGTTGTATTCTTCTTCACTATGTTCTCATCCTGCAAAATAAATTTTGGTCATTTTTCCATTATGCTGGAATGATGTTGCTCGCTGGAATTGTTGCTCACTGGAATGATGCATATCCATCCCTGTAAAATTTCTTATCAACATACAGATAATGAGACAACTAAAAAATAATTAATAATTGCTCCAACTGCAACTAAAATAATTAACTAAGATAATTAATGGCGGAGTGATGCTTCGTAGTGTAGTTAACTAAAATAATTAACTAAGATAATGGGACGGTTGGAACAATTAGGTGTAGTAAGATAATGAAGAAGAATCCTACACTAATTCGTCACCTACTTATTCCTTTTCATCCTGTTAGCACCTATTGATGCTCGTCACCTAATGTCTCTTTAATTCGTGAACTAATGTCTTTTTAATTCGTGAAAATAAATGTTAACAGTTAATCCATCTGTCTCCATTCGTCCTTTATACTTGACAGCTGGGTGTTCGCAAAGGAAGAATGTCCAAAAATATTTTTTCACGAATTTTGTTCTCATGAGGGGGTCCACGAACTGGTTTTGTCAAAACTTTTTTTCTTGTCCACGCAGGCATTTGGGAAGAAGACAAAGAATTGTCACTGCATATTTTTCATACCATCGTTTCATTCTTCTCCACGTCTTTCTTTCCTTTCATTTTTTTTGTGCTCTATCTTCGCGCATGCTGCGAAGTTTTGTCACTATATATTATATTTCTTTGTAGAATGTTCCTTCATTGTCATCTGCCAAAATAATATCATTTTCGCAAAAATGTTACCACTGTGTACTCTTCCTTATCGCCAGTTCCATTGATAAGCCTTCTCCACTGTATCTTCTTTTCATACTTTATAAGCTGCAAAGCATAATTAATTTCTTCACACCGTCCGTTGATCTCTTCGTGCCATAAAAATTTTGCTCTACATTTCACTATTAATTCTTGCTTGTTTTCACGAGCAGCTCGTGGGATCAATTTCTCACTATTAATTTCTTTTCACTATTCCATTGCTCTACTTTTCTTAGTCCTTTGCTGGCAGCTTTTAGTTGCCTCGTGCTTCTAAACTTTGAACTATGTGAGAAGAACTCATATTGGCCTAAATGTTGACGAGGTGAATTCTTTTCATTGTTTATTTGGTACGTTGTTGACGTTCGTGATTACTGGTGTGGAATATTTTACCGATATCTTAGGCAAGAAAAATTCTGACGTTGTTCATGGCTAATATCTTGACGTTGTGAACTAATATCTTAGGTCCCATTCATGCGTTCATTTTGCACGTTTTTGAAGTTAATCTTTTCTTCACATCTTCGTATCTGAGACTTTGCCCTGTGGAATTATTTGTTGGTGTAACCTCATTTGATTTCTTCGCGATTGTTGGTGAAGTATTTGGTGAATAAATCTTTAGTCTTCTTCCTTTATCTACTGTGCTATCTTTGTCCTTTGTGCTTTCTCCTCCGTTGGAATCTTAATATCGCAAAAGAGAAATTTTGCTGGAATTTCTGATTCCTTCATCTGTAACTTCAATCACAAAAATCATGTTCACATTAGTTGTCAAAATTATGATTAAATTCAAGGTTTATGGACGTAAATTTATGATCAAAACTCTTTTGAATTCAAAATATCAACTAAACAGTAATTTTTGTGAAAAACAAAGATTAATAATTTAAAATTCAAAATCTTCCAGATCGATACTATGAACATATAATTTAATAAGATAAGAAATAATTTGTCCTATTTGAACAATTAATTGATCCAAATTCATTAGATTTCTCCCTGCGAAGAATGAAAACTTTCTTTCGAAATGTAAATCTCTAATCAACTGAAAATCTCAAAATTTGACATTTTTAGAAATTCATTAAACAATTTTGTAAACAAAGTTTGGTTACTACAAATTTATAGCAAAACATTTTTAGATTCAAGACTTCCATAATAAATCAAATTTCTACAAAAAGCAAAGTTTAGATTTTACAAAAAATTTATTTTTTTCAATTTGTGTTTTGAAATTCCCAAATCTGAAAAATGAAACAAAGAATAAGAAAAGTGAGAAAAAAAAATTGTCCTTTTTGATGATTTGTTGACACAATTTTGCTGATATTTTCTTCATCCGCTCCTTAATATATCTCCTTCTCTTTATTTGTTGTACAATCATGATCTTTCATTGTAGCTTTCCATATTTGGTCTTGAAACTTTTAGATCCAGTGAAATCTAATTCTAATGATCTTAATCTAAACGCGCAATCTATTTTCCATTGTCCCCTCAGTCGACGCCAAAATGTAGTTGCAGGATTTCCCACAACACACCCCTTGTAATATCTTGATAATAATCTCTTGATCTAAGCTAATTTGATATTTAAAATTCTAAACACTGTAAATAGACACACGGATTTTTACATGGTTCGATCAATTTGATCTACATCCATGATTCTCTACTATGATTGTTAAAGTTTACATTTGATTTTACATTTGATAATCTCCATTAATGGAGTTCTAAATCTAGTTTTGGGGAAGAAGATGATAAAGAAAAATATCTTTTCTCTCTCTAAAAATCTCTCTGAAAAATCTTTCTCTCTCCTCAAGACTCTCTCCACTCTAAAAAATACATCCTCCCTTTTCTGGACTTACTTGAACCCTTTATATAGGAAATTACATAGTGGGTGACAACTAAGTTTTCCCCTTCTTTCGGATCTATTTTTCGATCTCATCGCGGTAATTACAATGTTAATATTCGCCAACTTTTGTAATCCTCGTGAAACAACGCTCTTCTAATATGCCTCTTCAATCGTCAACTTCGTCATTCTTTGAATTATTTTGTGACGCTCGTTAAATGTTGTTGAAGGTTTTTCAGTAACGCTCGCAGAAGTGTCATTAATCTCTCGTGAATATAATTGTGGCGATATTCTGATCCTACAATTCTCTTAATGTAAAACCTGTTGAATTCTGGGAAACACGCCTAGAAGAACAGTTAGATGAACTTTCTGATAAAGGTGATTCAGATATTGATAGAGATGTTGATGAGGAAGTCTCATAGTATGTGAAGGTTTTGAATTCGTTGGAAAAGAAGAAGATGACAAATTCTCATGTCACACCTCTTATGACTCCTCTCTATCGAGAAAACAAGAAATTGAGGAGATGTTACGCAGGTGTTTATCTTTCGAATCGCTCTAACGAATCGATCCTTAAGGATACTGAGGAAAACCTACGTATGAAGTCAATTGAATGTGATAATGTTTATCAAAAATATTTCTTGTTGGAAGAGAAACTTGCAGAATATCAAGCAAGTTTTGATGACAGAGAAAACGCTTATCTCTGCAGAATATCAAGCAAGTTTTGATGACAGAGAAAATGCTTATCTCGCTCGAGAAAAACTCCTTGAGGCTGATTTAGCTGCTGCTCTTGATAAAATCAAGATGTTAGAAGATGACTTGTAAAAGTTCAATACTAGTTCAAGCAAATTAACCACTATGCTAGGAGAAAGTAAAAATCATCGTGATACACGAGGATTGGGCTATAAGGGAATAGATGCTCCAAGTATTAGTAAAGAGGTAAAAATTTTCAAGGCTAGTGATTCTTCTCAACAAAAGGTTTCCACTGATGGAAAAAGTGAAATACCTCCACCGGAATTAAAGTTCTAAAGAGCAATGTATATCAACCTCCAAAGCCAAGATATACAGATCGAGGTAAGAACATTCCTTATGTTTGCACTATTGCGGAAATAAAGGTCATCTGGAAAGGAGATGTCGTTTTCGTATAAGGAATGAGAAACTTCATGATGTTCTTGTTTGGGCATCACAAGAAGTTGTGAAACCAAGATCATGTGTTAAGACTAATCCCCTTAACGCTACAGGTTGTAACTGTCCAATATTTAGGCAAATAATCAGTACTGTGATCAACCTAGATTTTCCTATAAACGTCATACGAAGACTTTTCACAATCGTAATGGTTATCAAAAGGATAACTTCGTAAAGACGAAGACAAGATCCGATGCTCCCAATTGGAGAAAGACTAACTTGCAAAAGAATAGTAATTCTCTCTCGAGAAATCTAGAAGAGAGTAATGGGAAGAAAGTTCCTCTTCCTAAACGTACTCAGAAGTGGATACCAAAGAAAGTTAATGATGTTTTGAGTGTGAAAATGAATGATTTCCCAAAAATTTCCATGACTATGGAAAAGGCAGTATCCATGATGTTGGAACTTAAAAAATTCTCTGGAAAGGTGGATTTGGATGTGAAAGGTTCTAAAAGTGATCTCTTTCATGATAATCCAAAAGTCACTTGTGGTGAGAAAGATATTGTTCACCTCAACACAACCTGAATGTGTTGTAAGTGCATCCTCACCAAGGAATGCCCTGCTATGAATACGGTGAGGAAAGCACGAGAATTGGGGCACAAAGATTATGTTCAATAAGTCTATTGGATTCTTCTAAAAAGGTATATCTATAAACTTGAGCAATATTTGTGTTTTTATTTGTTTAGAGTAGTTATAATGATCAATGTACCTTGCTTATCGTTCATTTCTACTTAACTTGATATGTGTTTAAGGTTCTTAAATGTTTAGGTTTGAAAATAGTGGTTCGGGATGTTTGGACTTCATGGTACACATACCAAGTATGCATAACATCTTTTAAAACCAAAATCCAGGAGTTTAAGTTCGCGGACTTGAAAATTCGTGTGCAAACCCGTAAGTTCGCGGACTTGCCTGTAGACGTCGATATTCGGTCGACTTGTTTTGACGTAACTTCTTCGTCCGAACTCGGAATGAACTCATTCTTTTTGCACTCTCTTCATATTTGAATTCTATTCAAAATGGAGATGAGAAACCATGAATTTGGATGAGTTAAGATTGGTATTTGTCATGTCTCTTATTTTTGAGTATTTTGCTCCGTTTCATTGCACTTGTTCCACTTCTCTTGAACTTGTGCACTTGGATTGGAGTGCTACACTTCTAAGCTAATTTGTAGATTTTACAAGAATGTTGTTGGAAAATATTTTTATACGCCTGTGGTAGATATTATTGGTGTAAATCCGGGCGAAAAAGATTGATTCTACCCTCTAAGGACAAATCATCTTGTATGTGCATTACGAGTTTGTCTTGATTCCTAGGAAACTTCTTATGAGAATTTATTCTTGTTTTTGAGAAGGAGTACTAGAGTTTGGAATAGCAATTATTGTGATTTCACATATCTATGTCCAACGTTTTCATCTTGCAATGTTTTTAGATTTATTCTAAAATTGATTTGGAAGATGATTATTGCAGTATTAATCTTTTGATTTTATATATTGCAATATTTTGATGGGATATGTGTGTTTACGTCCGTGAACTTAATTGTCCCATATTTTGTCAAAAGTAAATTCGTTCGTCAATTGATATGCAAATATTGATAAAAGGATGAATAGACTTTTGAAAAACACAAAAGTTAAGCCTATATTGTCAATTATTGATGTAAGATAGGTTAAAAATCTTTTATGATTCAAGGATTATGTCTATTGTGTGTCATTGTGCAAATGGTGATGGAAACATAAAATGAATCCTTGTGAATTCCGCAGTAATTGAGCTTCCCTGATCTATCTTGTGTGTATTATTGTGAGACTCTGTATTGTGAGTTATGTTGAGCATTAGACAACCAAAGTTGATTATTTTTGTGATTAGCTTAGTTGTGTTCCGTAAGGTACTTTACGTAGAGTAAATTGGACTAAATCAATCATCATGTGTGATTATTTAGTTATGACTCCGTAAGGATTTTCTCATGTTAAGCATGATTGACTGGGTTAGTTATTTTTATGATTAACTTAGTCATCGCTCCATAGATTTTCTCATGTGAGTATAAATGATTGAATTGATTACTTTTGTGATTAGTTTAATTGTGTAGTCCGGTTAGGTTAATTATGGGTTTACTTGTGAATAATCTAATCGAGTTATTAAGTCTCCATAAGTTTACTTGTGTTGAGCATATTTAGTCAAATTAATCTTGGATTTCCCTGGTTAATATGATTGAATATTTTGGATTCCAAATTCATACTTGTATGTAATTTGTTGAGTCTAAAGAAATCCTTATTTTCTCTTTAAATTAAGGTCGTTCTTTTTGTTCCCTTGGGAATGCCATTTTTTGGGGGAGAGTTCTTTTGAACTTGTGCTTAATTTCCAAATCTTTGTGGGGAGTGCGGCTGTGGAATATTAGAGGGGTTATCTTGCATCTTTATAAACTCCTTGATGAATGCATTTAGCTTCGGATTTATGACTACATATAAATAAGATGATATACATTTACCTTTGGTCATGAAATGTCTCTTACGGAAATTTCATTAGGATCCCGTTCTTGTACCTTTGCCAATTTTATTGACAAAAAAGGGGAGAATTAATATGTAGTTCACACTACAAATACATATGGTTTTCGGATCATTATGTAAGGGGGAGTGGTTTCCATGTGAGATGGAGTATTGACTAGGGGAGTGAAGTATCACCATAGTATTGTTGTTGAAATTGTGATGCAATTGGACTTTGACGTTGTGTAATAATACTATGACACTGTATAACAATGATTGAGAACCGATGCTTTTCTCATTGTTATAGCTACGGATTTTCAACAACGATGATGCTAAACTTACAACCTTTGGGATCATTGGACTACTTGGAAGTGACGAAGATTTCGAGTATTGTTGAAGATTAGACATATGGAATAGGAGCTACAAAGTTTATTTATATATTTTTTGTATTCCATATGTATTAATATTTTTTCCACTAAAATTTATAAAGGAGGAGATTGTTAGAGCATTGCTCGGTCGAACTCGCATGCGTTGTTATCTCAAGCATGTTTGTCAATGTTAGTGATCAAAACTATAAAGTCTTGATTTCTAGTCTATTATAGCTAAGGTCTCGGACTAGGATAGAAAGTGTAGTTGAGCTCAAGAACTCCATGGCAATTGGTAGGCTTAGAAAAGATACCTACTATTGTATAAATAATGCAAGTGCACAGTGTCGACAAGCAACACAGGGCAAGCACAGGTCGAACCACAAAGACTTGGAGAGTGTAGAAGTTGATTCTAAATCCTGATTCAGAGAGTAACCAAAAGGGGTTTGTTTTTTTCGATACGACGATATGATTTTCAAGTGACTGAAATAATAAAAGTAAAAGATGCAAATAGAAAGATATGTAAATAATGATAATATGGATACTAGGGTATTCAAATCCACCAATAACCTATGATATGCATTCAACTTGTAATATTATTCTTGTCCTTATAGTAGATTCAAGTCTACCGTATAACTAAGGTGTTTCTCCAATGGATAATTTAATCACAACTAAAGTATTTCTCCAAAGCATTAATTGTCTAATTAAGCACAACTAATCTAAAGATCAATATTTGGTTAAGCATGAGTTGTAGCATAATCAACATAGAGATATTCTAACTACAATGGATACATGGCATACATTGTGAGAGCAAGATGTTGACAAACTTGGATTAAATTATATCTTTAAACAATTCTAAACTTTCAAGAACAAGATACAAGATATGAATACATACCAATGAGATTAGGGCTTCATCTAAACCCTAGTAAATGAAATTAGAACATGAAGAACATTACAACAAAATTGAAATTTGATAAACTAACATGAACAAGCTATTCTTGGATGGTTTTTCAACACAACAACCCTCTCTATTTATACACAAAATTCCCTCAAGCACTTGGATCCGAATTTTGGCACTCATCCACTCAACAAAACATGTTTTCTTAATTGATAGAATATATTTGGTTGTGGGAAACAAATTGGGAGTGATTGAGTGAGAGAATGGGGGTGAGGTGGATGTTTTGGAAAGAATCCAATGGGGGTGAGGTGGATGTTTTGGAAAGAATCCAATGGGGGTGAGGTGGAAATGGATTTGGGTCTTGGGTTTTGGATCATGGGTTGTTTAATCCCATGAATTTGTAAACAGGTTGCCACGATGCGTTGAGCTGGTTGCAACGCTTCCAACTTTCTTCTCTTTTGTCTTCTCAATTCTTCCAAGCTTTATTTAGTACTTAAAAACACAAAATTAATTAATACAAATATTTATTCTTGAAAATGGTAAAAATGCAGAATTTGGGATAATATATGACTTTGAAGCGCGAAAGATGAGTTAAGTGCCAATGAAAAGGTGTATGAATATGCAATATTTGGCACTCATCAAATACCCCCAAACCTGAATTTTACTTGTCCTCAAGTGAAAAGAAATCCGAAATCCTAACTATACCATGTCATTGGTCTCTCGAATGCATTTAGCGTATGCACTAAGCCTTTAAACCCCTAGGTGTCCCTAGTGGACGAGTTGTAGTCTCGTGAGGGCCTACCAAAGAAGTACCCACAAACCCTTCTCCAATATCAGAGCATCCATATAAATGTCTTTGTCTTCGGTCTTCAACTGTAGATGATGAACTTCGGAATTTCGTAGAACCTTGATAATTTGTAACCATTTTTTTTAAGACCCTCTACACAGCTGATCATCATATTTTTTTTAGTGACCGCTACACACAGCTGATCATCGATACCAAACACAAGACCCGCTACACAAAACTGGTCATCATAAAAAAATTGATTTTTGATTTATTTTTTTTTTAATAAAAGACTAAAAAATCTATATGCAAAACACTACAAAAAAAAATCCTACAAAAGACCCGCTACACAGCTGGTCATAGAAAATAAGAAAAAAAATGCAAAAGACTACAAAGGATCCTACAAAAGACCCGCTACACAGCTGGTCATAAAAAAAATGCAAAAGACTACAAAGGAAAAAAAACATACAAAAGACCCGCTCCACAGCTGGTCATCCTAAAAACAACAACAAATAAAATGCAAAAGAATAAAAAAAAAAAAAAATCCTACAAAAGACCCGCTACACAGCTGGTCATCAGAATTTTTTTTATTTTTTTTTAATAAAAGACTAATTTGATTTTTTTTTAATAAAAGACTAAAAACTCTATATGCAAAACACACCCCCAAACCTAAATCTAACATTGTCCTCAATGTTTCAAAAGATGATAAGAACACATATCAAGAGAACAAGGTAGAGAAGATTTAAAGGAAAGAGATTACCCGATACAGAAAGGGTGGTGCTAACCATAATTGAATGAATGCTTTGAGAGCAAACAATATGAGCGCAAGACAAAAAGTTTGGTTAGCACACATATATATGAAGAAGATTCAAAAATTAATTACTGGATTATATACAATAAAAATTCACCATACACCAACAATCTAAAAAGTTGAGGATCAACCCAAAAGACGGAGTGTGAAAACAACAACATCCTTACACAATTATAACACAACAATGCAAGTAAGACTGCAAGTGTGAAAACATTACCCCCAAACCTGAACTTGTCAATAGATGTGTTTTTGAGCACAAAATCTAACAATTTCAGGGGTTCATCATGCACAAGATCTAGTTCAAAGTGGATTTTGTCAGGGATGGGCAGAAAAACATGAGGGTATTCCAGATATGACTTCGCAATAACAGGATATTTAGTGGAAAAAAAGTACAAAAGAATTTGAGATGCATATAACTCTAACCCTAGGTTTGGAATTGTTAACAACATTGATTCAGCACACTTAAAAGGAACAATTTTTAGGTCCAGTGCAAGACCATCAGTTGGTGACTTAAGCAGGAGAGTATGTACGTCTAAGTTGCTCATATGGATGAGATCAAGAGTACCCTTATCATTAGTTACATTTACATCTCCTAAGTCATCTACAAGTGTGACAATATGCTCACATTCATAGAACAATTCATCAAGACCTAGTTCATAATCATCATCATCCAAAGTTTTATTCTCATGCATATACAAATCCAAAGAGACATCACAATGTTGTGACCTAGGTAGAGAATCAGACACGTCAATTATATTTTGATGCATAAGATCATTAGTGTCGACAGGAGATTCAAAATTACCTATGTCAGACACAAGTACAACATCATGCTCATTCTCATAAAACAAATCAATAAGCCCCAATTAACAATCATCCCCTAGAACTTCAGTTTAATGCATAGGAATATCACAAGAAACTTCACATTGTGACTTAGGCAGAGAATCGGACACATTAAAGTTATTTCCATGCATAGTTTCATTGGTGTCTCTGAGAAGATTCAACATTTTCTAAGTCACAAACAAGTTGTGTAGCATGCTCTATTTCACAGGATAACTGCATTGTGCTCAAGATTAGTAACCACATCACATGTATATGGAACATTAGAAGAAACATCATTCATTAAGGTCGAGGCAGAGAAGCCTAATGTCTCGAACCCAAAGGTTCGACAATATTTTCGGTGAAAAAAACATGTTCTTCTAACATAACATCATCATCATCGAGTAGTATGCATACTCATACCTATTAAAAACTTTGTTTTCAGTCAACTCATTCTTTTCTAGGTGAGGCTCATATTCAATATTAGTTACATGAGTAGGACTTGACATACAATTCTCGACATATAATTCAGTAGGGATAACAAACATCTCATCATGAACTTCTTTCCTCTCCTCATTTAGTGCATCAAGGATTTGACTCATTTTGAGTTCTAAACTCGCAAACCTTTGGTCAGTTAACTTTTGATATTGCACAAGGTTTTGATCAAATTCTAAAATTTCATTATGTTGTTCAATGAAAGGAGAGTCATCAATAGTAGGTATCTCATTTTCATATGAATATTCAGTACATGGTGATGCATGAGATTCACTATTGAAGGAAAATTCATGGATGTTGCTATATGGATGATCATGCAATGCTTGCAATTCAGATCTAGCATTATTTTGTTCCATCAATTTGAGATTTTCCATCACAGATTGCATATAAGGGCTCAGGGGAGTATAGAATTGCTCCGCATCCCCTGGATGTGAGTGATACATATGTGGATAACAACTAGGGTCTATATATTGTGTCTCGGGACCTTGAAAAGGTCCATAATTTTCCCTAAAGTTATTAATACCATGATCTATGGGGTTCTAAAAATATGAAGCATGCACATGTGCAAGGTGTCCATTGTGTATGTATTCATTCCCAGTTGCAGACCAAAATCCTGACATGATCTCTAACTAGCACTAGGCTTGTTGCAGAGATTCGGAGGTACAAAGACCATTTTTTTTTTTTTTAATAATAAAATTAATGGAGAAAATAAAAATAAAAAAATAGAATACCACAAACAAGGAAGGGAAGTTCTATTCAATCACAAACAAGGATGACTCCACCACAGTAAACCTACTGATTTCTAGCAAACAAAAAGCATGATGGCTCCACTTAGATTGTTTTCTAGACCAGCTTCTATTCCTTGAAATGGAATTCGTTACAATCTGAGCAAACTCCTCTGGAATCAATCCGAGTTTAAGTAAATTGAACAGAGGCGAGGAAGGCTGTTGGAGCTTTGATACCCAAGGCCTCACCGCATTCTAAGGCGGCGCGATCCACGCATTCAATTTTCAGAAACTATCATGAACTTTGAAGTATGCTTAAAGAGTAACCAATATTTTCCGAATGATTGTCCTACTAAGCTCGTTACCTTATAGGTCTTGTTCTACTTCAAATTTTAAAGCTTAGGTTCGCGTATGTATCGTTTTCCTAAGGCGGGCAAGAAGAGAACGGTGATGAAATCCGAATCCCTTATCTTGTATGGCCAGTCCTTGCCCTTTACTAGGAAATTAAAACAACCGTATTCAAATCCTCAACATATATGCAACCGAAGGAATACAGTAACTCGCTAACAGGGGATTCACGAGTGTTTCGGCAAGCTTACCTCCCGTTCCATACGGGGGATGAACCGTTGTTGTCGACTCGGGCCACGACTCCTATGTCATGAACGAACCCAAGGGGCCGAGGTGATATTGTAATCACCGTCCTTCTCTGCAAATAGTTGATATTTAATACTACCCTTCCGTAGGGTTTAAAAATAATAATAATAAAAGAATGTCCAAGTCCAAAGTCCAAAAAAAAAAAAGAACAAAATAAATAAATAGAAAATTACAATAATAGAGAAATCCTAATACAATCTAAAAAATAAATAAATAAAATACACTCTTTTTTTTTTTTTTTCGCTCCACCTTGACTTCCACTACAACCTTGGAGGCACAATTATTCTGCAGTAAACGATATAAGGCTCGTGTTGTTGTAAACGATACTGCGTTTCTGTTGTTCACAAATGACACTGCGCTACTGCTGTTCACCAACGACACTGCGCTACTGTTGTTCACAAAGCGACAACTGCGCTACTGCTTTGTTCACAAACGACAACTGCGCTCTTGTTGTTGAAGTCGACGGTTTTATTTTGCTGTGCGGGAGTGCCTTTTTTTTTTTTTTTTTTGTGTTCTTGAATATGCTACGATAATAACGACATTAGTACATTGTTTTAGCTACAGTAAAATGCTACAGTTCCAGGAGACAATTTATGAACAGTGACATGAGACAGAAATTTCACCTACACCGCTACCAGATCCCCGGCAACGGCGCCAAAAACTTGGTAGGCTTAGAAAAGATACCTACTATTGTATAAATACTGCAAGTGCACAGTGTCGACAAGCAACACAGGTCGAACCACAAAGACTTGGAGAGTGTAGAAGTTGATTCTAAATCCTGATTCAGAGAGTAACCAAAAGGGGTTTGTTTTTTTCGATACGACGATATGATTTTCAAGTGACTGAAATAATAAAAGTAAAAGATGCAAATAGCAAGATATGTAAATAATGATAATATGGATACTAGGGTATTCAAATCCACCAATAACCTATGATATGCATTCAACTTGTAATATTATTCTTGTCCTTATAGTAGATTCAAGTCTACCGTATAACTAAGGTGTTTCTCCAATGGATAATTTAATCACAACTAAAGTATTTCTCCAAAGCATTAATTGTCTAATTAAGCACAACTAATCTAAAGATCAATATTTGGTTAAGCATGAGTTGTAGCATAATCAACATAGAGATATTCTAACTACAATGGATACATGGCATACATTGTGAGAGCAAGATGTTGACAAACTTGGATTAAATTATATCTTTAAACAATTCTAAACTTTCAAGAACAAGATACAAGATATGAATACATACCAATGAGATTAGGGCTTCATCTAAACCCTAGTAAATGAAATTAGAACATGAAGAACATTACAACAAAATTGAAATTTGATAAACTAACATGAACAAGCTATTCTTGGATGGTTTTTCAACACAACAACCCTCTCTATTTATACACAAAATTCCCTCAAGCACTTGGATCCGAATTTTGGCACTCATCCACTCAACAAAACATGTTTTCTTAATTGATGGAATATATTTGGTTGTGGGAAACAAATTGGGAGTGATTGAGTGAGAGAATGGGGGTGAGGTGGATGTTTTGGAAAGAATCCAATGGGGGTGAGGTGGATGTTTTGGAAAGAATCCAATGGGGGTGAGGTGGAAATGGATTTGGGTCTTGGGTTTTGGATCATGGGTTGTTTAATCCCATGAATTTGTAAACAGGTTGCCACTGATGCGCGAGCGGGTTGCAACGCTTCCAACTTTATTCTCTTTTGTCTTCTCAATTCTTATAAGCTTTATTTAGTACTTAAAAACACAAAATTAATTAATACAAATATTTATTCTTGAAAATGGTAAAAATGCAGAATTTGGGATAATATATGACTTTGAAGCGCGAAAGATGAGTTAAGTGCCAATGAAAAGGTGTATGAATATGCAATATTTTGCACTCATCAGCAATCATCATACAAGACGAAGGACTACTCAAGGAACCCGTGGATCTTCATCGACTAAAAGGTATGTGGAGACTTGAACTTATCTATCACTCAAAAGTCTATATACTCTATCTTCTATCTTGAGACAAAAGTCGTATTACTATATAGACTAAGAATATACACATGTGATATTTCGAACTGAGTATATCTCACTTATCTATTTCTCGAAATATGTGTTGATAAAGCTTTTGCTTTAGCCAAGTTCATCTTTACCTAGTGACGAAAGTCACGTTATGTTTCAATCACTTTTGGAAATTGCTCTGACGAAAAATAGTTTGTGAATAACAACTATATGACGTCCTCTGAGAATGTTTCAATGGTTAAAATGAGAGTTTAGATAATAAAACATGTAGTTGCAGGATTTCCTACAACACACCCCTTATCAAATCTTGATAACAATTCCTAGATCTACATATAAAAATGGTGATAAAAATACACAAATTATAAATAAACACCAAGATTTTTACGTGGTTCGATCAACGTGATCTACATCCACGGATCTTCACTATAATAATTTGTAACTATATTAATTTACATTTACAATCTCCATTAATGGAGTTCTTAGAAGAATTCTAGATCTAGTTTTGGGGAAGAAGATGATAAAGAAATTATATTTTCTCTCTCTAAAAACCCTCTCTGCAAAATAACTTTCTCTCTCCTCCTAAAATTATCTCCCCCCTTTCTCTCTCCTTCTCTCTTCTTTATATAGGCAGTTACATAGTGGATGACAGCTCATTTACAGCTAAGCTTTCCCTTAATTTCGGATCTAAGTTCTGCGGTAGTATCTTTCGCAAGCTTTCTTCATTTCTCTCGAACTCCGCTTCATTTCTCTCAAGTTTCTCCATGTCTCGCAGGATTTTTCCTTCTTGCTAAATTTCTTGCGAACTATAACTTTATTCTTGCGAGTAATGATAAAATCTTCACATATTTCTTCATTTCTTATAACTATTTGCGACACTTGCCATGTGTGGAAGAAATCCTTGCAAGAGCGTTGTTGTTGCGAGATTATGCTCCTACAAAACCACTAGGGGATATAGACATTGTTGTGGTAACATATATATGTATAAGTCCTTAGCACTTGAACCAAAGTTTGCGAACTTTTTTTATGAAGTGAAACCGGAACTCGAGCAGTCAACCCAGTCCGCGAACGTGCGTAGGTCTCGAACCCGAGAATTTCTGCTGGAGTTGTAGCTCAGTTTCAGTCCGCGAACTGTCGGAAGTTCTCGAACCCGAGAATTTCTGCTAGAGTTTGTAAATTCCAACCGGTTAACTTGAGTCCGCGAACCCAGTCTGCGAACTTGAGTGGTTATGTCTAAAAACGATGTTCGTGACCTTATCTAAATTATCTAAGGAATGCTATTGCAAACCGTGGATTTATAGTTCATGAATCGATTTGAGTGAATCACATCGTTTTTGCTTCAATTGTGTCTTGTGTAGTACATGAGATCTCATAGAAATTGAACAACTCTCTAACTAGTTTATTTGAGTCATTTGGACTAGTTATGGTGAAGAAGAATATGGTTGATGTGAAAGTTATCATTTGGCTAACCATTTGGTTGACTAATATTGAACCAACTATTGTACACGTTTGGGTACGGTTACACAAACCCAAAATCGTCAAGTACATGTGTGTATGGCAAGTTAAGTTTTCGATCTAACGGTTGAGAGATATTAGCTTGTATCTAATCAGGTTTTCATCTAATGGTGAATATTGAATGCTTTGTTACTAAGCTAACATTAATTGAAAATCCTGATTTGAAAGACTATATAAGGGAGAACTCTAGCAACTGGGAAACATAATCCCTACACATTCTGTGTGATACTAGTTTGCTAATCTAGAGTTGATTCTCCTTTAACCTTTGTTTTTCTTCTTCTAAAACCAGGTTAACGACTTAAAGACTTCATTGGGATTGTGAAGCCAGACCGATACTACTTTTCTTGTAGTTGTGTGATATGATCTTGCATCTTCTATCGTATGAGTACAATTATAATAATTGGCTTGATATTTCTATCTTCGATAGGCAAGATATAAAAGTAATCACAAACATCTTCGTCTCATCGTTTGTGATTCCACAATATCTTTATTCGCTACGTCGATTAAGACTATTGTGAGGTGATTGATAAAACTGAGCCGTTCTTCGGGAATATAAGTATGGTTTTATTGATTGGTTCCTGTTCACCTTGATTTATCAAAAGACGAAACAAAACTCATAGATTTATTCGTGGGAGACGAATTTATCTATCTTGTAGACTTTTTTGTGTGAGACAGATTTGTTTATTAAAGTATTCGACTTTGGGTCGTAGCAACTCTTGGTTGTGGGTGAGATCAGCTAAGGGAATCAAGTGCGCAGTATCCTGCTGGGATCAGAGGTGTAGAAGCATAATTGTACCTTGGATCAGTGTGAGATTGATTGGGGTTCAACTACAGTCCCGACCGAAGTTAATTTGGAGTAGGCTAGTGTCTATAGCGGCTTAATACAATGTATGTTTAATCTGGACTAGGTCCTGGGGTTTTTCTGCATTTGCGGTTTCATCGTTAACAAAATTCTGGTGTCTGTGTTATTTGTTTTCCACATTATATTTTTATATAATTGAAATAATATAGGTTGTGCGTTGTTCAATCAATTAGAATATCCGACCTTATTGGTTGTTGATTTAAATTGATTTACACTTGGAAATTGGTCTTTGGTACCATCCAAGTTATCTCTCTTTGATTAAGACTTGCGAATCATATTTGCTTTAGTAAATCAAATTGAGTGATTGAGATAATAACTCCTTGAGTATTTTCTATTGATTGAGTCTAGTTGATTCTCTAGAAAACAACTCGGAGTTGTCCATACAGATTGCTAATCGAAATATTGGGTGAGGTTGTTAGACCCTCGCTTTTTCAGGTTTATAATTTCATCTGTGTGAATATCAAAGGGTTAGCAACATCTAAGCACAATTAAATAAATTTAAAATGAGTACATTCACATTTAAATATGTGTCATTTCGATGCGAACATTGGTGATAAAAATAAATTACGATTACATGTGTAGTGTTATAGAAGCTGATGAAATTTTTTCACATTGGTCTCATATTTCTCACTTAGCTCAGCAAGTTAATAAACCATGGATACTAATAGGAAATATAAATTTCATCTTGGATTTGGCGGAAAAACAAGGTGTAAAGAAGTCATGCTCAAGCAACATATCTTTTATTATACAAATTATCGATTTGCTCGGCCTTCAAGATGCGGTATATGAAGGGGCTTCTTTCACATGGTCTAACAATCGAAAAGGCGAAGAAAACATCCGCGAAAGAACTAACCGAGTGCCAATCTCCTACCAATAGATCCAGAGTTTCCTAGTTACGAAGATATAACACTAATATAGGGTAGGATCATACCATACCATTTTATGTGGTTCAAACCAGAAACAAAAGAATTACAAAAACTATTCAAATACATTAGATCTTGGTTGTCGCACTCTACTTTATCCAATGTTGTTGCTCCGTCTTGGAAACTTCACTCAAAAAAATCTATGGATACCTTTCACCGAATCTTCATATACTCTCCTCTAATCTTGCTCAATGGAACATTGAAGTTTTTGGCAATATCCATAAAATAAAAAGACTCTAAATAATAAAATAGAGAATCTTAATAAGTCCAAAAAGTTTTCTTCTTAGTTAGATAATCCGAAAAATCTTCAAGTGTTATTTGGAAAATGATACAAAATTGGAAATATTTTTTATCATCCCGGGACAAATTCTTTAAAGAATATCAAAATACATAGTAATTTTGTGCAACGGCTTCCAATAGGAAAATAATCAATGCAATTCTCCCTTCGAGAACCCTCGTGTATTTTGCTATCCGATAGAGATCAATTCTCCTTTTATCAATCATTTCTCCTAGATAGTATATACCAAAACAATGACTTCAATGTTGACTTATCTAGCATAATAGAGTCTTGCATTTCTGAAATGGAAAGTCCTACTTTCATTGAAATTCCTTCCAAGGAACTGGAATACTCTTTCTAGCATGAACCTATGGGGAGCTCCATATCCGAATGGACTTCAACCGTTTTTTTTCTAAACTAATTGGGATGTCGTGGGACCGGATATTATCTCATCAATTCATGATTTTTTCAGAATAAGCTCTCTGAATCCAAAGTTCAATATTCCTTTATAACTGTTTCCCTAAAAATTGTTACTCCTCAGACCACGATTGATTTCTGGCCCACTAACCTGAGCAATACAATATACAAGCTCATCTCAAAATAAATAAATCAATCAAATAGGTTAAAACCTCTCTTAAACTGAATAATCTCCCCTAATCAATCAACCTTCCTTTTGGGAAGACTAATTACTGATAACATATTCATTTCCCATGAACTTTATTATTCTATGAAAATCTCAAAAGAAAACAAAAAGTTTCTTGGATCTAAAACTAGATCTCTCAAAAGCCGTTGATCGGGTGGAATGTCCTTTTATAAGAAGTCCCTGATCTCTCTCGGTTTCAATGATATTTGGGTAAAACTTATAATGCAATGCATTTGTACGACCTCTTTCTCTATTTTCATAAATGGTTCCTTAGAACCAAATTTCACAAATTCGGGGGAAATTCGGCAGGGTGATTCCCTTTCCCCATGTCTATCCTTATATATATATATGGAAATTCTATATATACTTCTAGATAAAGTTGTCTTAGAGAAAAAAGATCCGGGCTAAAAATCAATAAACATGCTCGAATATTTTTCACTTATTTTTCGTTGATGATTGCTTCCTTTTCACAAAAGCGGATTTGGGAGAGGCAAAAAAATCTTCTGATATCATATCTAATTTTGGTGATATCACGTGACAAATGGTTAATCTTCAAAATTCCGAAATTTGCTTTAGTCCCCAGATTCTTCCAAACATGCTAAAATTATAGTAAAAATCTAAAGGTCCCATTGATAACAAAAAAGAATAGGTATCTGGGTACCCCGTTTTTTTTTTTTTTTTTGACAAAAACAGAAAATAAAACTGTGCCCCTTCTTCAGAATTATTATTCAACTCTGCAAAGTTGCAAAACAAAATTCCTTTTCCAAACCGGTCGTACAGTGCTTATACAATATATTCACCCAGCGTTCCCAACTTATCAAATTGGATGTCTTTCCTCCTTAAGGATATATTAGATCAACCTGATTGTATTCATAGGGGTTTTCGGTGGTATAAAGATGATTCAAAAGGAAAGGGAGGTTACATAAAAGCGTAGGCCAGTATTTGCAAACCTAGATCTCAAGGAGGGTGGGGAATAAAAAATCATCATCAATGTAATGTACCTCTTTTAGACAAACATAAATTTTGTTCATAATACAATTTATCTAGTCATATTTGTAATTGGGATGTTGTATTCTCCAAATCCATGTAATCTTTTTGGTTTCTATATTGACGTTTTAGTGATACACAATCTTTTTTAATAAATTTAATCTTCGCCGTAAAATAATAATTTTGGAACCTAACCGCCTGTGGGCTCAACTTCTAAAATCCAAATATTATCTGAGTTCTCATCCCCTCGAATCTTTTAGATCTTCAGACTTATCTTGGATTTTGACAAGTATCCAAAAAGGTTCAAACCTAATAAAAAAATAATTCCGTTTGGCAAGTGAAAAATGGAGCTGATACAAAAATTTAGGAAGACAAGTAGATACTTAACTCAGAAATAATTCCCATACCTTTCGATTGGGTTCTTTGGCACTCTAACCAGAAGCAAAAATCTTGTTAAGGGCATGTAACTGGTTAACAGACAAAATATTATCAAATGTCTACACAATAACAAATTGCAAAGTATTAGCGGATATAACAAAACCCAATAAAAAAACACACGAATATCCCGTAATTAAGAACAGAAATTACAATTGGAGAGACTATGTCAGTTTTAGAGAGCCTTCTTCAGGCACATATTTGAAACATAATACAACGGCGGAGTCGATAGCAAAGACATCGAGGATAAAAATCTTCCAATGAACACTTTACCAATTCGTATCTTCGTTTACGGCAAAGAGTTGAGAAGCCTAGTATTTTTCATCCTGAAGCGAAGGGAGGGGTGTCCCAAACGAGAGCCCAAAGGCTCCTTCCTTATTCAACCTTAACCACCAAACAAAACCTCCACTACACCTTTGTAAAACAGAATAATCAGCTCTTCCCAAAAAATCATTTCACACCCGCTCCTCAGTTCCTCTACACTCCTTACTCCTCTTCTGAGGGAGGAGGAATGGCGAGTCGCTGTAAAATCTCGCTACATTTGAAAAATTGTGACCTAGGGTTTTGTGCCAATTCTCCAATTCGTTATTTTATCAGCACTGGTAATCATATTAGAAGCTTTTCATCTTCCCTTAAACCCTACCGAAATTGTATTCATAGAATCTCAATTTCCAAACTTACTACTTCTTCTTCCTCCCATCATCATCGTATTGGTTTCGAAAAACCAAAATCAGCTGGGAAAAGTCCAACAATTACTGACTGCTTCAGGTTCTGTTTCATTCCCCCCCCCCCTTTGAAGATTCACATCTTTGCTATATTGATTTGAATTGTGCATTTTGATAATCAATGTGACGCCTTACAGCCAACAAGAAGATGATAGGGAAGTTGCTCTTGAAGGAGATGTTGTGTCTGTGGCAGGTATTCTTCACCTTATCATTACATTGTTTTTTGTTAGTTGATTGTGTTAATTACTCTTTTGAATTCCACATTGTAAATGCTTCTTTATTGTCACTACGGCATTTAGGGTCAGAACCTGGAAATTTGAATCCTCTAGAGTAATTTATGCATTGTGGCTTGATAATTTTTCACCTTTATACGAGAGGTGCTGAGTCTGCTGGCAATACTGTGAAGTAGAGGAAGTGGGATGAAGTAGAGGAAGGGAGGAAATGTGGAGCTACTTGATCAACCTTTATCTTTCCACCACCCAAATTCTACCTATCCTCTTCAGTAGCATAACATCTAGTTTCTTCGTATCCATTCAATTTTAGGTTGCCAATCTTTTGGTCTTCAGTAGCATAACAGCTAGTTTCTTCACATCCTTTTGATTTTAGATTGCCAATCTTTTGCTATCCAGAAAATAAAAGATTGCAGGTTTATATTCTAGATGTTTTTGGAGTTTGAACAGTCTGTGGAATTTCAGGCGCTCTTTAAGAAACAAAATCGCCCCACAACACAACCATCATTTGATCTGGATATTGTATAGTCCTGTTTAGGCCCGGGGATTAGAGAATTAGACCCAACCAGTAGTTTCAGCATTTACCAACCTTTGAAATTCCATAGAATTTTGTTCTGCATGTTTATGAGAACAATGGACTTGAACCTCAAGAACAACCCAATATCCATCTTATTATACTAATATCAATAGGGGATTATCATTCTGTGAGCATAAATCTATAAGACGGGAAATTACAACCAAAAACGAAAGACAGGGATACGCATAGTTGAGTACTAAACACGAGATTGACAAAAACAATATGCACAATAAATAGAATCCACGGCATAATAGCTAGGAGAAGTGATTATTAACTCAACCAGTAGTGCACACTAGTATCCCTTTCCTGCTTCTCATTTTTTTCCAGTATCTGGTCCTATTCATGATGGTGTTTATTTCTTCCAAATCATCTCTCAGGGTACCACGTCTTCATCTTTGTGACGCTTTCTAATTATTTGTTTGCTACTATCTAATCAGGAGGTATAGTTGCTTTGGGAAAATTTGACGCCCTTCACGTTGGACATCGAGAACTTGCAATACAAGCATCTAAAGCTGGGACTCCTTTTCTGTTGTCATTTGTAGGAATGGCTGAAGTACTTGGATGGGATCCACGGTATGTATATTCTGAAGTTTCGCAGTTCTATTTTAACTCACAACTCCTTGCTGAAAATAAAGTAAATAAAATAGTGTATGCATTCTCATTATATTCAAGGCGTTTTATGATTGCCCCTGGTTTGTTCTGTCGCTGATAGATATTGTTGGTTTGACTTATTCTGCAACTTAACAATAATAGTATGTGGAGCATCTTACAAATCGGGACTTTATTCTTTGCATTACCCATAAAGAATGTGAAAATACTATTTCCATGTCTACCGTTCTTAGGATGTTTCATTTTTATACGTTCGTAGCTTTTACAATGAAACAGGCAGACATAAATGTTTTTCATAGCTAGTTGAACATTGATGGATATATGTCCTTTTCTTTTTTTCCGAGAACCCTCGAATGACCATAAGCTGGTTGTCTTTTGATTGCTTTCAGAGATCCTTCTGTCACCAGAAACTTCTTTTCTGAATGTACCCACTTGTTAGGTTGGCAGTCTGCCCAAATCGGCATAGCTAGGACATGGATGAGCCCCTTCTTACAAAATGAGTTGGTTTAGATAATTATATACTTAGACAAGAATCTTGTTGCTATTGTTGCATTAACCTTATACAGTAAGTGAGAAGAAAACACACAGAGGAGATTATTTAAAACTGTTAACATTACTGAGCTCTTTGGTGTGAAATGAAGGTTTTAAAAGGTGGCAATTGAAATGGGATCTCATATATGGTGTCTGTTACACTGAAAACTCTTGGATTGATAAACAGACTCCTTGATAAAAGATACTAATGCAATGGGTGACAAAAAGGGGATCCGCGTGGTGTCTGACTAAAACATAGATGATGGCAGCAAGGATTAGTTTCTTCTGTGAATGATGTAGAAATTTTTAGTGAGGTTTTTCCATTTGATTTTGGTATTCATTGTAATTTACAGTTTAAAGTTCAGGTTTCGTATTGTCTTGTACTCTTGTTTACTGGGTTTAATATTTAGATTATACATTTACTAACTCGTGGATTTTCTTACGGAAGGGCTCCCGTCGTTGCCAAATGTGACCGTAAGCGAGTGTTTAACTCTTGGGCCTCATATTGTAACGATGTAGCTCCAGCTGAGTTTTCAGTTGAATTTTCAAGCATTAGACATTTGAGTCCAAGGCAATTTGTCGAGAAGCTGTCCAAGGAGCTTGGAGTGCGAGGAGTTGTGGCCGGTATATCATCTATTTACAGCTTGCATTCTCTTTCAGTTTTTATTTACTACATTTTTTTACCGATAAGTACCATATTTTTATAGATTTAAGTTAAAGTGAAATCATCATGTTAGGGTTCTTATGGCAGGTGAAAACTATCGGTTTGGATATAAAGCCGTAGGCGATGTAACAGAACTGGTGAGACTCTGCGAAGAGTATGGTATTGGAGCTAATATTGTGAGCTCGGTTATGGATACCGCCCAATCGCCCGGGATCACAATCCCCACTAATAATACAAAAGAGAGGGGGCAAGTATCATCAACTCGTGTTCGTCATGCTCTTGCTGGAGGTGACATGAAATACGTGTCAGAGCTTTTAGGGCGTAAACATCGTCTAAAGTTCATATTGCCAGAACAAGGAGCTACCATTATTAAGGGGAAGAATAGGATTTCAGCTCCAAAGTCATGTCTATTAAATCTCCAACCAAAGGATGGGTCATATGGAAATTGCTTTCTTCTGGCTGATGACGGTAACATGCTACCATGCAGAACAGTTATTGATTCCACACACATACATATCGAATCAGACGGAAATGTTTCTTGGGATGAGGTCCTATCTCAAGATTGTCGAGTTATTAGTATCGAATTTGATACTTCCTTGGGCTAATCTTCAATTTTTGAGGTAAATATAATTCGGTACTTCAGTATTCTGCATTTGTATTCTTTGAATTTAGGTTACTAGGCTGCTGCAGCAAAAAGCATGTAGGAGTAATTACTTCTTGGATCTAAATTATGTTTGTAGATTTATTTATAAGCAATAAGAATATCAGTCAGTATAAACACAAAGATTCAAATTCTTTGATGATTCTTTTCCAGACGCCATTTTTGTATTGTTGGCTATATGTATCTAACAAAACAGTTTTAATATTACCAAGAATGGGCAAAAGAATTGAAGTGCAGTTATGAGTCTTATGAACACCTCTTGTCACTTGATCAATCCTCAAAAATATTCGGAAGAGAAGAAATTTTTCATTCAATTTATGAGCAAAATAAAGAACATAAAACACAAAAACACTACAAAGCAAGACACTCTAAACCTCTCTAGTCACTCAATCAGTCCTCTTTACCCTACTACTCTTTTTCTTATCATAATTCTTGGTATGAAAATCAGTAAAAAGAGCAAGAAGTGAAGCATTGAAAACAGCATTAAAAACCCAACCCCAAATACCACAACACCCATCATCCCCAGTAAAATGGAACCACAACATCACAATTGAAACCCCAAAGCTAAACATAAACTGAACAATTTGACAATCAGTTACTATTCTCTTCCACGGTGGTCTTTTTCCAAGTGCACACAACATGTAATAAGCGTACATTAGTGTATGCACTAATGCATTCGTAACAAGCGCCACCGGAAGAAGAGATTGAGATGTCTGAAGCCAGACATAACACATCACAACTACAACAGCATGATGATACACGTGGAGAAAGGTCAGCCGTCTATTTCCCCTGTTTAGTAAAATCAAGAGTGTGTCGACGAACTCGAGGATCTTGGATAAATAAAATACGTACGCCCAGAAAAATACTGGTCCACTCGGTGGGGTCTCATTAGGAGGAAAACAGAAAATCCAACGGGTATTAAACATTTGGCTTGCTGTTGATAGAATGCATCCAATGGCCATGATGAAAGAAAGGTTTACGAGGATTAAGCTATGGATGGCGGAGACGAAACGAAGGAGACTAGGAGATTTTGGGGACGACGATGATGTGGATGGATTTTGAGGCGTTGGTTTTGATGGGAGAATGATGAAATGGAGAATTGTAGTTAGAGAAAGATAAGTAATGACTGTAGTAACTAGGAACTGAGTTGACGCACCAAATGTCTCTCCTTCTTTCCATCTGAACTCACTTATTATGGGTTGATCTACTAACCAGTAATGCAGTTCTTGATACATCTCCATTGCTCTACAATTCTCTCCCTAGGTTTTTCTTTTCTCTGCGTGTTTGTGAGAATGAAATACCAACAAAAGAACGTGGTAAGGAGTGGGCATAAAAATCGACAATTGTATCTTTCATTTCATGTGGGACCATTTAAGATGTGTGATAGGCAGCAGGCCAACGACTAATGTTCCAAAAAGAAAATAAAATGCTTCAAAAAAAAAAAAAATTTTTTTTTTTTTTTGACAAAAAAAAGGCAAATTCATTAAAAAATTAGGGAGTCATCAAAATAATGACACTTAAAGAAAGAATACAATTAGATGTTATCAATCACATCATTCCAATTACAAATCAAGGTACTCAAAGAGTATCCCTTGAAAAGATTAGTGTTTCTAGACCAATTATACAAAGTACACTAGACTGAGATTATGAGTTGAGCCAAGGTTCTTCTTCTATTTCCATAAAGTCTATTGTTTTTATTTTCTCCGACTCTGTCAAATCCAAGACAACCCAAAGCTTTCAAGAAAATAATTCCACAACTTCTCAGATTCTCTACAGTGCAAAAATAAGTGACTATTTGTTTCAATGCGAGTTGCTATTACCTGCCCTCATCAGAAAATCTAAAGTTGGTGCACCATTAAAACATAAAGTCCAAACAAGAAAAGACACCTTTCATTGGCACTTTTGAGTTCCAAAGCTGCTTGTGTGGAAATGCGAGAAAGCCATCAATATCTGAAGAGGAATACACGTTAGCTACATAAAATTTCGTGCCCAGTTCCCATTTCCTAATATCCTCAATGTCTGATGAAACAATTCTAGAAGAAATATCACCTAGTTGTTGAAGAAGCAAGACGATTTCTCCTAATTCAATCTCATTTGGATGTCTTCTAAACCCAAAATCCCAAGCACCATCTGTAGAAACCATTTCACGAACTGAAGCACATTTCTTCCTAGAAAGCTTGAAAATAGATGAAAATGATTGTTGCAGAGAGTTATTACCCAACCATCTATCCTTCCAAAAACTTATTTCGTTCCCATTATTGACAATGTAAAGAGTATTTTGCCTGACATGCTCTTTGACATTTAAAATTTCAGCCCAAAGACTATAACCCATTGATTTAACATAACTGTTAGGAAGAAAAGAATCAACGTTACCTCCAAATTTCTGCCAAACGATCTTCCTCCATAATGCCTTATGTTCCTTACCATATCTCCATATCCATTTGCAATGAAGTGCTTTATTTACCAACTTTAGTTTTTTAATGCCTATGCCACCTCTTTTCTTAGGCAAAGTAGCATTCGCCCAAGCTACTTAACTTCTCTTTTTAGCAGTACTTGTTAGAGCATTGCTCGGTCAAAATCGAATGCATTGCTATCTCAAGCATGTTTGTCAATGTTAGTGATCAAAACTATAAAGTCTTGATTTCTAGTCTACTATAGCTAAGGTCTCGGACTAGGATAGAAAGTGTAGTCGAGCTCAAAAACTCCAGGGCGATCATAATACAAGACGAAAGACTACTCAAGGAACCAGTGTATCTTCATCGACTAAAAGGTATGTGGAGACTTGAACTTATCTATCACTCAAAAGTATATCTACTATATCTCCTATCTTGAGACAAAAGTCGTATTACTATATAGACTAAAATTATGCACATATGATATTTCCAGCTGAGTATATATCGCGTATCTATTTATCGAAATATGTGTTGGTAAAGCTTTCACTTTATCCAAGTTCATCTTTACCTAGTGATGAAAGTCATGTTATGTTTCAATCATTTTGGAAATCGCTCTGACGAAAAATAGTGTGAATAACAATTATATAACGCCCTCTGAGAATGTTTCAATGATTGGAATGAGAGTTTAGACAATATAACCATTGGAGGATATAAACATTGTTGTGGTAACACACATATGTATAAGTCCTTATTGTTTGAACCGAAGTTTGCGAACTTTGTTGATCAAGTGAAACCGGAGTAGTATGCAAACTCAGTCCGCGAACTGGCGGAAGTTCTTGTCCGATAATATCTGCTGGAGTTTGAGAACTCCGTCCGGAAACTTAAGTCCACTAACCCAGTCCGCGAACTTGAGTAGGTTATGTCTAAAAATGATGTTTGTGAACTTATCTTAATAAACTAAGGAATGCTATTGCAAATCGTGGCTTTATAGTTCATGAATTGATTCGAGTGAATCACATCTTTTTTGCTTCAATTGTGTCTTGTGTAGTACATGAGATCTCATAGCAATTGAACAACTCTCTAACTAGTTCATTTGAGTCATTTGGACTAGTTATGGTGAACAAGAATATGGTTGATATGAAAGTTATCATTTGGCTAACCATTTGGTTAACGAGCGTTGAACCAACTAATGTACAAGTTTGGGTACAGTTACACAAACCCAAAATCGTCAAGTACATGTGTGTACAACAAGCTATGTTTTCGATCTAACGGTTGATAAATATTAGCTTGTATCTAATCAGGTTTTCATCTAACGGTGAATATTGAATGCTTTGTTACTAAGCTAACATTGATTGCAAACCCTGATTTGAAAGACTATATAAGGGAGAACTATCGCAACTGGGAAACCTGATCCCCACACATTCTGTGTGATACTAGTTTTCTAAGCTAGAGTCGATTCTCCTTTAACCTTTGGTTTTCTTCTTCTAAAACCATGTTAACGACTTAAAGGCTTCATTGGGATTGTGAAGCCAGATCGATACTACTTTTCTAGTAGTTGTGTAATCTGATCTTGCTGTTTCTATCGTACGAGTACAATTGTAATAATCGGCTTGAGTTTTCAATCTCCGATTGGCAAGATATAAAAGTAATCACAAACATATTCGTCTCATCGTTTGTGATTCCACAATATCTTTTTTCGATGCATCGATTAAGACTATTGTGAGGTGATTGATAAAACTGAGTTGTTCTTTGGGAATATAAGTCTGGTTTTATTGATTGGTTCCTGTTCACCTTGATTTATCAAAAGACGGAACAAAACTCATAGGTTAATTCATGGGAGACGAATTTATCTATCTTGTAGACTTTTTTGTGTGAGACAGATTTGTTTATTAAAGTCTTCGTCTTTGGGTCGTGGAAACTCTTGGTTGTGGGTGAGATCAGCTAAGGGAATCAAGTGCGCAGTATCCTGCTGGGTTCAGATGCGTATGAGCATAACTGTACCTTGGATCAGTATGAGATTAGTTGGGGTTCAACTACAGTCCAGACCGAAGTTAATTTGGAGTAGGCTAGTGTCTTTAGCGGCTTAATACAGTGTATGTTTAATCTAGACTAGGTCTTGGGTTTTTTTTGCATTTGCGGTTTCCTCGTTAACAAAATTCTGGTGTCTGTGTTATTTATTTTCCGCAGTATATTTTTATATAATTGAAATAATATAGGTTATGCGTTGTTCAATCAATTAGAATATCCGACCTTATTGGTTATTGATTTAAATTGATTGACACTTGGATATTGGTCTTTGGTACCATCCAAGTTATCTTTCTTTGATTAAGACTCGTAGATTTTATTTTCTTGAGTAAATCAAATTGAGAGATTGAGATACTAACTCCTTGAGATATTTTCTATTGATTGAGTCCAGTTGATTCTCTAGAAAGTAACTCGGAGTTGTCCATACATATTGCTAATCGAAGTTGTACCATACTTCTATTGATAGGTGATTCTCTAGAAAGTAACTCGGAGTTGTCCAGTTGATTCTCTAGAAAGTAACTCGGAGTCTTTGGTACCATCCATATTGCTAATCGAAGTTGATTCTATTGATAGGTTTCCCAGTTGGAGTTGTCCATACTTAGCCATTAATATGTGGTTGTTAGACCCCCGCTTTTTCAATTGGTATCAAAGCAGGCAAACATGTTCAAGACCTTACAAGTCTGTGTTTGTAGCGATTTGACTCTATGGATAGAGGTGTTATCTCAGTAAACGTACCACCAGTCTTCGATGGTTCAAACTACCCATGGTGGAAAGTTTCTATGAGCACATATCTCCAAGCTCGTGATTTTCAAATATGGGTACATGTTATTAATGGCTAAGATCCTCCGGTTAATACAGAAGGCGATTTATCTACCCTCAAGGATGTTGATAGTTATAATCCAGAAGAGACTCTTGTTGCAAAGCAACATTTTGAAGGCTTAGACGCTATCAGACATGCCATTACCCCAGACCTTCAAAACTATGTGTCTTCTTGCACTAAGTCTAAAGATGCCTGGGATATCTTAGAAACTACTTTTGTAGCCTACAAACATATTTCTAAGAAATGTACCATCGATGGCGGAAATAACCTCAATGCTCTTTCTGAAAATTCATTTTTCGGAAAGATAAGAATTCCTGATCAAAATTATGTTCAAACCGTTGCATTCAATGGTGTGTCAAACACAAGTGAACACCTTATCTCATGGGGTGATGAATGTTGTACAGATGAGGTCTGGTTTAAAAAATTATTGATTACAGAAAAGATCAAAGAATTTGTAAAGATGAGCATCAGAAGTGATAATCATCCCTTGTTTGCCGTCACTGCTAATGATTCTGTAAAAGAAAAACCTTTAAATGTCAACGGGTTGAATACGTTTGATAGATACGATGAATTCTCAGCTTTAATAGCAGGAACATCTACATACTCAAGTTCTGATTCAGAATATGAGACTGACACATGGGTTTTCAATTTCTTGAATAAATATATTCTTCAAGAAAATCTTCAATTAAAAGCTTCATTGAAGAAACTAGAATCACTAATCCAGGTGAAAAATCTTGAGATTGATTGTCTTAATGATAAACTCACCTGAACCATTGATCTAAAGAAGAAAGAGATTAATACACTTAAGGATGATCTACAAAGATTGTCTGGAAGCTCTGACAAAATTTCAGTTATGTTATTTGGTCACAAGTCCTTTGGAAACACTAGTGGTTTAGGTTACAAAAGCAAGTGTGCAGACATTATCAATCCTGTTACTTCTATTGATCAGGGAAAAAATAAAAGCTGGATATAGTGTTAAGCAAAAGATTCCTCAACAAAATAAAGAATCCTTGGTTTGTTTGTTTTGTGGAAATGCAAGGCATGTTCAAAGTATGTGTGGGAGATTCAAGAGGATCGTTGAAAGAATTGCCAAACTACAAAAGAACATGCAAAATATGAATCTGGATAATCTGCGCAGATCTCCTAAAAATAATGCTTCCAAGATCAGAAGAGGTAAGAAACTTTCTTACACAATAAACCTTGAAAAATCACCATGTGATAAACAAGGAGAGCGTTTGGATCATAACGTCCCTATCTAACTACAAAGGCCTTTGTATCCTCTTCTTTAACTTGAGAAAGTGAGGCATTGCGTTTTTTGTGCTGCTCAAGTTTTGTATCTATTTCTGTTAAGAAAATATTCTCCTAACTAAATAGATAATGAATAATTAAACTTCAGAAACTTTTTCTTCTAGGGTTTTTGATGTTCATAAGTCTATTTAAATCTTTCATATACTTCCTCCTTTCTTGAAAAGATACATCCTTATGGCTCTTGTAACCAGAAGCATCATAAGTAGGGATGCAGTTGAAGCAGCTAATGTGTATCTGTGTAAAGGGATTTCTTCCTCAAGGGTGAAGAAAGTGAAGACTACAATTAATGGAGAAGGTTCTACCTCTAACTGCCTCTTTTCTATTTGTCCTTTTGATGCTGATTTTAGGGGCATAATAAAAGAGTTCATCAACAAAAGAAATGGTTTAAAATATCAAATCATTTCCTCTTTGGAAAGAATAACTCACTATGAACAAATGTTGTCTCTTTCCAAGAACGCCCTGCGTGATTTGAGAAGAGAACTCAGTGAGTTAACTGATATTTCTGAAGATTTGGAGGAATTGAACGATCCCATAATCAATGGGTTTTTCAATAATGAGAAGGAATTCTAAGTAGATGTTCCGAGAAAGATCTACGACTACTAGTAAGTCTTCTGATGAGAATTCTATTTTTTCTCTTTTATTTAGAAGAATAACTAGTGTTTGGAATAGCCATTATTGTGATTACACATAGCTATGTCCAAAGGGTTCATCTTCTTGTGTTAAATTCTAAACTTGTTTGGAAGATGATGGTTGCAGTATTAATCTTTATGGTTTTATATATTGCAATATTTTCATGGGATATGTGTGTTTACGTCCGTGAACTTAATTGTCCCATATTTTGTCAAAAGTAAAGTCGTTCGTGAATTGATATGCAAATATTGATAAAGAATGAGTATACTTTTGACAAAACACAAAAGTTAAGCCTATATTGTCAATTATTGATGTAAGATAGGTTAAAATCTTTTGTGATTCAAGGATTATGTCTCTTGTGTGTCATTGTGCAAATGGTGATGGAAACATAGAATGAATCCTTGTGCATTCCGCAATAATTGATATTCCTTGATCCATTTTTTGTGTATTACTATGAGAATCCGTATTGTGTCTTATGTTGAGCACTAGACAACCAACTTGATTATTTTTGTGATTAGCTTAGTTATGTTCCGTAAGGTACTTTACGTAGAGTAAATTGAACTAAATCAATCATCCTGTGTGATTATTTAGTTAGCACTCCATAAGTTTTCTAATGTTTGAGAATTTCTTCGGCTGGGTTGGTTATTCATGATTAACTTAGTCATTTCTCCATAGATTTTTCTTATGTCGAGTGTGACCAATTAAATTGATTACTTTTGTAATTAGTTTGGTTGAGTGTGACAATTAGATTATTTGTGAGTTTTATTGTGATTAATCTAATTGATTTAAGACTCCATAAGTTTACTTGTGTTGAGCATATTTAGTCAAATTAATCTTGGTTCGCCTTGGTTAATATGATTGAATATTTCTTGTTGGATTCCAAATTCATACTTGTATGTAATTTGTAGAGTCTAAAGAAATCATTCTTTTCTTTTGAAATTAAGGTCGCTCTTGTTGTTCCCTTAGTAATGACATTTTATTGGGGACAGTTCTTTTGAACTTGTGCTTAATTGCAAAATCTTTGTGGGGAGTGCGACTGTGGAATATTATAGGGGTTATCTTGTATATTTATAAACTCCTTGATGAATGCATTTAGACTCAGCTTTATGATTGCATCTAAACAAGATGATATACATTTACATTTGGTCATGAAATGTCTCTTACGGAAATTTCATTAGGATCTCGTTCTTGTACCTTTGCCAATTTTATTGACAAAAAAGGGGGAGAATTAATATGTAGTTCATACTACAAATACATATGGTTTTCGGATCATTATGTAAGGGGGAGTGGTTTCCATGTGAGATGGAGTATTGACTAAGAGGGAGTGAAGTATCATCATCGTATTGTTGTTAAAGTTGTGATGTAATTGGAATTTGACGTTGTGTAATAATATTATGACACTGTCTAACAATGATTGAGAACCACTGCTTTTCTCATTGTTATAGCTACGAATTTTCAACAACGATAATGCTAAACTTACAACCTTTGGGATCATTGGACTACTTGGAAGTGACAAAGATTTCGAGTATTGTTGAAGATTAGACATGTGGAATAGGAGATACAAAGCTTATTTATATATTTTTTGTATTCCATATGTATTAATAGTTTTGTCACTAAAATTGACAAAGGGGGGGATTGTTAGAGCATTGCTCGGTCAAACTCGCATGCGTTGCTATCACTAGCAGCAGCATGCAGGCAAGGATAACGGGTCCGAGGCAAGGGGACAGTCGACAACCACCGCCTGAGGATTCTCATGCAGCTGCGCGAGGGATGCCTGTTGTAGACGAGGAAGTAGATTTGGGGAGGGAAGATAACACCTTACCTCTGCACCAGATTATACTAACTCAGAGAAGAGTCGATCAAGTCGATGGACTCACAGCTTCAGACACCGATGACGATGAGGAATCACTTGCAGCGCGAGCTCAGAGGCAATCGACGAGGCGACAAATTGAACACCAGGAAGCTTTGGGAAGGGAACAAGAGCATCTTAGGCATATTCAGTTGGGGCGAGCAATAGAAAGTGACATCGGCCCGACAACCGTTCAAGCTGTCGATCATATAACCAATCCAATACCGCCCCCAACACCCACATCAGCACCATTACAACCTCGGCCACACCAACCCAATGGACATTCCAGTCATGAGAGTACGGACCCGACGTTGTTGGCCATTTTGGAGAGTCAGAGGAGACAAGAAGCGGCGAGGGAACTCCAGCAGCGTAATTTAGCCTTGGAGTATGAGAACTACCAACTGAGGAACCAACGGACCAGATCAAGAGGGTCGTCAAGCCGAGGAACATCGGGTTATCGTGGCCGATCCGATCACTTGCCACCCATGATGGGGCAGAGTAACATTAATCAGCCCAATCAATCAGGTCAGCCGCCATTACCTCCGGTTCCCCCAACGCAGAGATATGGACCACCCGAGGACTCGTCCACCGATGAAGAAAGGCGAGGAAGGGACGGGCGACAAGATCAGACAACTAAAGCCAAGCTTAAGGAGTTGGAAGCAAAAAGCAAGGAACTTTCGGGCGGAAACGAAGAGAATAAGCTGGCCGAGATTATGAGTGAAGCCGAGAAAACGCCTTTCTCTCAAGAATTGGAACAAATGCCGTTCCCACCTAAGTGTACTTTACCTTCATTCCCCTCTAGATTTGATGGAACTGGCGATGCGATCGAACACCTTAAGATGTATACCATGTCACTGATCCAATGGAGAAGTAACCCGGTAGTTATGTGTAAATTCTTTCCATCTAGTTTGGAGGGCGAGGCGCGAGATCGGTTTTATTCGCTCGCACCTGGTTCGATCAACGGGTACGATGCGCTAGTCGAGGCCTTCCTTGAGACCTATATGCATAACAGTCGACCTCGGCCAAGAATGAACAAGCTGTTTACCCTCGCCCGAAGATTCAGAGAGCCATTGAGAACCTTGACCGACAGATGGAGGAAAGCGTATCTTGAAATTGGGAAGGTACCGGTGGACCAAGCCATCTTTGGGTTTGAAAACGCGTTGGGGAGATCGGACCCCATTTGGATTTCCATGTTTTCTGAAAAACCTAAAACCTTAAAGGATATGAGAAGAATGCAAGAACACTACATCGCCTTGGAAGAAATTCAGGCCGAATCAAGAGATAGAGGGGTACAAGAAGCCGAGTCTTTGAAGTCGGATCTGAAACTAAAACTGTCACGGACGACCATATCAGGCGATCAGAAAAAAGATCGGACCCTCCCCCGAGGAACAGTGAGAAGAGGGAATGGATGTCCAAAGGTAAGAAGCCAAATCAGGAAGCCCGATCGTATACCCCACTAAACGCTTCTTTGGAAGAGGTGTTCAAGGAAGTTGAGAAGAGGAGAGACATCAACTACCCAGCATCGAGGGAGGTACAGTTCCAAGAGACCCGAGATCATCCTGAATACTGTCACTACCATCAGTATAGGGGACATTCCACCAATAACTGTCGAGAGGTGAAAGATATTGTTCAACACCTCATCCGCGATGGATATTTGAGGCAGTATGTCCGCCACCCCCTTCGGCCGGAAGCAACACCCGATGCGCCAGTTCATCAAGTCCGCATCGATAGGGAGAACCAATTCATAAACACCATTTCACATTCGGCTATGCAAAACTACACTCTCGGCCCAGTAATCACCACTAGGATCCATAAAAGGGATCGTGACGGTAAAGAGATATTCAGCGTAGCCAAGTCTCTTCCCATGGAACCCTGGATGACGGTGCCCATATCGTTCTCGGCTAAGGATGTCCCAGCAAACGGACAGGCACACAGCGATCCACTGGTCATCACGTTGTTGATTGAAAAGTGGGGAGTAAGAAGGATTCTTGTGGATAGCGGAAGTTCAGTCGAGGTGCTGTTCTACGACACGTTCAGAAGAATGAAACTCTCAGACGATATGCTCGTCTCATCAACATATCGTATCTACGGATTTAACGGCACAGTAACCATCCCAAAGGGCGAAGTAACTTTAAGAGTTTCAGATGATGGTGGCTACCTCGACACACTAACCACTTTATGTTAGTCGACGTCGCTTCACCTTATGAGTCCATTATCGGGCGCCCATGGGTTGCGGGGATAAAGGGCGTAGCATCGGCCTACCATCAAAGGTTAAGGTTCCCGACTTGAAAGGGAATAATGGAAGTTATAGGCGACTCCCAGGCGGCACGACAATGCATGAAAGTTGATATAGAAATAAATGAGGAACGGCGAGCTCGGCAAAGGCAAGAAAAGAACAAAGAAAAGGAAGTGAAGGCAGCAAAAGAATTGGAGAATGCGATTTCTCAAGCGGTCCTGGCACACGAAACGCGAGAGCAAGACCCTTTATAGCAATTAAAGGAAGCGTCCCCTGTCGGGGAGACCAAATCAAACTTCTCGACAGTCGAGCCGACTAAAGAAGTAAACTTGGGAACGATAGAAGAACCTAAAGTAGTGAGGATCGGGGCATTACTATCAGACGAACAAGCCAGTAAACTCACGATGCTATTAAAAGAAAACCTGGAGGCATTCGCTTGGGAAGTGCATGATTTGGAGGGTATTGACCCAAAGGTCTGCTGTCATCACTTAAAAATTGATCCGAAGTTCAAACCGGTTAGACAAAAAATGAGGCGTATCGCGCCAGAATTGCAAGCAGCGGTCGAGGTCGAGCTGAAGAAGTTACAAGAATCCGGAATAATAAGGAAGTCCCACTACCCACAGTGGATATCTAACATGGTCGTGGTACCAAAAAAGAAAGGTGGAGTCCGAATATGTATTGATTTCAGCGACTTGAACAAGGCCTGCCCGAAAGACAGTTTCCCCCTTCCCAGTATAGATCAATTAGTAGAATCAATAGTGGGATACGAGGCGATGACTTTAATAGACGGATACATGGGATATAACCAAATACCACTGGCGCCCGAGGACCAGGAACACACCTCCTTCTTCACGGCAAGAGGATTGTATTGTTACGCCAAGATGTAATTCGGACTTAGGAATGCCGGGGCTACGTACCAGAGATTGTTAGGCGACATGTTCGAAGACAAGATTCACGATACCATAGAAGTTTACGTGGACGACATGTTAGTTAAGAGTCGGAAATCAAAAAACCACGTCCGAGACCTTCGAGAGATCTTTCAAACAATGAGGAAACACAAGATGAAGATTAATCCTGCCAAGTGCGACTTCTGGGTCACGTCAGGGAAATTCTTAGGCTACATCATCACTCCCAGGGGAATAGAAGCAGATCCCGAGAAGGTACGAGCCGTCCTTGACATGCCATCTCCCGCGACGGTGAAAGACGTGCAGAAACTAAACGGTTGCATAGCCGCATTGGGGCGATTTGTGTCACGATCATCAGACAAATGCAATGCTTTTTACGACATCTTGAAGAAAGGAGAAAAATTCCGATGGACGGACGCAAGCGAAGAAGCGTTTCAAAGTATCAAGCTACATCTAGCTAGCCTCCCGGTTCTTCAAAGGCCTGAGCCGTCAGAAATTCTCACTTTATACTTAGGCGCGACACCCTATGCCATAAGTGCGGTATTGGTCAAAACAGAGATGGGCGTGGAAAAGCCGGTATACTTCGCCAGCAAAACTTTAAGTCCGGCCGAGAAGAACTACACTAGAATGGAGCAGATGGTGCTCGCGCTAGCCTTTGTTGCCTCTAAACTACGAACATATTTTCAAGCTCATCGAATACGGGTGCTCACCAAATCGCCTATCGAAGCGGTCTTGGATAGTACTGGGCGATCGGGAAGAATCTCCAAGTGGGGAGCCATAATCAAACAATATGATGTGATATACGAGACAAGAACCGCGATCAAAGGACAAGTAGTGTCCGATTTCTTGGCAGATTTCCCCCTCAGTGATGAGGACGAGGTAGAAGATATACCAGGAATGACAGAAGAACAAGAGGGGCCGGCGGACCTGCTAGCCTCCAGTAGCCCAACACGATGGAAAGTATTTGTTGATGGGGCATCTAACAAAGACGGATCGGGTCTCGGGTTGGTGTTTACCACGCCAAAGGGGAGGAAGATTGTGCATTCGTTCAGGTTAGAATTCAAGGCGACGAATAACGTCACCGAATATGAGGCGGTGATCCATGCCTTACAGATAATTGTGGAAATGGGGTTGCATGAGGTTCGACTGACTAGTGACTCTCAACTAGTGATCCGGCAAATTACGGGCCAATACGCTACACACGATCCGGTGTTGCAAAAATATTGGGAGCTCGCCCAATTTTACATCAAGAAAATCCCAGATATTAAATTCCGCCACATCTGCCGAAAGGATAACAGACACTAGGATGCTCTATCGTACATCGCCTCACAGTTAGTAGACCCGAGCGTTGAAGGGATACGCGTTATGAGGCTACTTAACCCGTCTATCCCTGAAACACCAGAAGCACGGATCGAGGTGGCCGTTAACACAGCCGAGAGATACAAAGAAGGCGACTGGAGAAAGCCAATACATCAATACTTAGATACGGGTGAGCTACCTAAGAGTCGGCCCGAGATGAACAAGATCAAAAGTAAATCGGGCGCCTACGAGTTAAGGGAGGGGATCTTATATCGAAAATCCTACCTAGGGCCACTCCTAAGATGCCTAAGCAGGGAAGAAGGCCATATAATCCTACACGAGCTACACTATGGGGCGGCTGGAAATCACAACTCGGGAAGAAGCTTGTCGGCTAAGGCAAAAACAATGGGATACTTTTGGATGTATATGAACGAGGACGCAAAGCAAATAGCAAGAGATTGTGAAGAATGTCAGCGTTTCAGGAAGAAAATCCATGCTCCCGGCGTACCGTTAAACTCAATCATAAGTCCGTGGCCTTTTGCTAAATGGGGAGTGGACATTGTCGGGCCGTTACATGTAGGAACGGGGCAAAGGAAGTATTTGATCGTGGCTACGGATTATTTTACCAAGTGGGTCGAGGCGGCACCACTGAGGCATATTCGAGACAAATATGTTTTTAAGTTCATTTGGGAACATATCATTTGTCGCTTCGGGGTCCCGGCTGCCATCGTCTCTAATAATGGAAAACAAATACAGGGCAAGAACATTGATCTTCTATTTAACACTTACAACATCAGGAAGAGCAAAGCTACCCCGATTTACCCCCAGTGCAATGGGAAGGCCGAGATCACTAATAAGACCATCGCCGATAACATGAAGAAGAAACTGGACGGGGAATATGGAAACTGGTGCGAGGAATTATATAAAGTCATATGGGCATACAGAACCACACGGAGGGAAGCTACGGGATTCTCCACTTTTATGCTTACCTACGGAACCGAGGCGATTCTACCAACAGAAGCAATGATACCTACCACAAGAACTGAAGCGTGGAGGCGAAACGTGTCGTCCAATCTGATCTTGGATAAACTCGACGACTTGGAAGAAACGAGAGAAATGACGCTACAAAAAATGGAAAATTATCAAAGGAGGTTACAACGGGAGTACAACAAGCGCGTTCGACCAAGAGAGTTTAATCCCGGGCAGCAGGTATTGAAATTTCTAGCTGAATGGGAGCGCGACAAAAAAGGCGGAAAACTAGCACCAAAGTGGGGTGGGCCATATATAATCGAATCTAAGGCGGGCGAGGGATCGTATCGACTACTGCGACTCGACGGAACAAGAGAGCTCAAACCATGGAACATCCGATTCCTGAAACTCTATCATCCTTGACGGGCGATGCGGAAAAAACGGTAAGCAAACGTGTCTTCTATCTCTGTGAAACCGTGAGGGGTATGGGATAAGTCACAAGCGACAAATGGTCATTCGTACTCGGGGCAATGCCAGTGTGGAAGTGCCGAGGTGACTTACACTTGAATGGTCATTCGTACTCGGGGCAAAGCCAGTGTGGAAGTGCCGAGGTCACTTACACTCGAATGGGCATTTGTACTCGGGGCAACGCCAGTGTGGAAGTGCCGAGGTGCCTTACTGATCGCTGGATATTCGAACTCGGGAAGTGGCGGTGTGCAAGTGCCGAGGTAGCCTAAGGGTTCTGGTGGTTGGAAACCAGTTCCAAAGGTTGTTTAGACGCGAGGTCTACTCAGCTAGGTGGCCTACTTACATCTGAAAGGTCACCACCATCGCAAGTGGGCGTGTCCACTTGCCCGAGATCGGTTGATCGATAACCACTCGGGACCATCGGGCCTAGAACTAGGATGACTAGTACCCTTCCACTGAATCCAAAGATATAGTGATGAGATACCCCGATCAGGACATGGCATAGGGCCCGATGACCCTCCTTGTTGGGTGTGTTCGACAGAAATGGTTAGAGTTCTAATATATAAAAGCAACAATTGCAGGGCATAACACCAGGAACAAAAGCGAAACAAATATCGTCGTGCGTTAATCAACAAACGGTCGGGGCAACATGCGGAACAAGAAACAAATCGATCGTGTCGTGCAACAACCAACACCTAGAGGAGCAGCATACAGAACGAAAACCACATCGATCGCATGGTACATCAATCAACAATTTCCAGAATAACATAAGAAACAAAAGCTAAATCGATAACACCAAGCGTCTGATAACAAAGTACGGAAAGCATCGCGCGGACATACGAAATGAAAAGTTTAGCGGAAATGAAACAAACAACATCGGTGATGCAGCACCCCCATTAAAACGAACAAGCGAGGTAGCGGAAATTAAAAAGGGGAGAAGTGTTTAGAGCGATTTACAACCCGATGGAAGGGGCAACATAGTGACGCAACACCACAAAAAGAAAGCTTAAACCTGGGGGGGAGCCGCGCCGGCCTTCCTCTGCGCGACCTCGAGCCGCTTCTTCTCCACCCAGTCCATAATGCCAGCCTGAACTTTCTGATCTAACTCTTCCGCATGGGCGACCCGTTCATCCTCGAGTTGTTGGGTAATCTGGGAAGCGTTTTCCTCAGCTTCAGCTAACTTGAAGCCCAAATCGACCTCGGCCTGTTTCAATCGGCGAACCTCCAGATCAAGCTCCTGAGAACGTTTTTGCGCGGCTACAAAACCACAAATATAGGATGTTATTCATCGGATACAACTTAACATTTTTGCAAGAATAAAGCGCGATCTAGATCTAAAAAATGGCCTCAACACATCGGCTAAGAGACCTGACAGGGCGGGTAACACCGACTGAAGCGACTCTACCGACTTGGACAACTCATCCTTGGTCCTGGACAACTTCATGGTTAATTCGTTATAATGTTGCTCGTTGAACTCGTTACTAGGGCAATACTTCTTATGCTCGGCCAATCGTTCATTAACCGATTACGCGACGCTTGGATAACCACAAGCTGCGATCTACTCCACTCTAAATCGCCCATAACTTTATCAAATTCACGCACTCGGCCCAGTAAATCGCTGTTAACTCGCTCCACCACATCCTTATCTCTCAATATTCGTCGGCGGTCCTCGTGAAGATCTCGATTCTGTAATTGAAGAGCGTTTACCCTTTGCTCCAAACTTGTGGCTAAAGCAGTTTTTTCGGCAGCAAGACGCTGAGAAGATCCCAAATGAGCCCGTAAATTGTCCATCTCGGAAGGATCATAATCAAACCGGCGATGTCGTTCTAACTCGTCCTCAAGACTTGCAATCTCCTCAGTTTGACGGTCTATTTTGTCGTCTTTGTTTGCCATTCGTTGACGAAGATTTTCCACGAGTTCTTTCTCAATATCCCATTTTCTATTCAGAATCCTAAACTCCGAAGTAGCGTCTATACCTATACTAGATACCTCGGCTAAGAAGAAGGATACCCGACTCAGGATATTGGCACGATAAACTCAATCAACACAAGTCAAGAAGAATCATATACCTTGAGCATCGGCAAGTTTGATCTCCAGCTCGTTCGCGCGACCCTTCTCATTCTGAAGTTGAAGTTGGAGAGACTCTATCAACTGTTTATCTCGAAAGCGATTGGCGGCATTCAAGCGTACGCGGTTCATGATCTAACACAAACAAACGAGTTTGCATCATAAGCGACACTAAGGACAGAAATCAGAAGTGGGGAATTATTATACAGAACCGAGTCGCTCACCACAGTGTCAAGTGTCAAGGCGATGTCGCCATAACAGGGTACATCATTCAACATTTCTTCACCAGTATACTTCCCAAAGTCGGAGGAAGTAAGCGCACCCAAGGAATTCATGATCGGGCCAGAAACTTGATGAAGCAAGTCTCGGCGCTAGAAGACGATCCTCGGTAAACCGGGGCACACAGGGAAGCTCTACCGGAACATTAGTAACAACCTTCTCTACGGCGGGCGTCTCCGAGGGCTCCTGCTGGTCGCCCACACCTTGTTCACCGACTTTGTCACCCGCCACAGTCTCTCCAAACAGCTCATCCTCATCGGAAAGATCAATGAGGGGGCCCGTTTTCGGCGGTGGCTTAGCAATTTCTTTACCTCTACCAGGATTACGCCTAAGCGGAGTAGGGTCGACATCGTCAACGTCATCATCATCGCGCCTTGGGTGTTTCTGCACAAGTGTCTCGTCAGAACATGTGAAGGCAAAAAACAGGGGCAAGTACATGTACTTATAAGGAAATCATTATGTTTGTTACCTTCCCCTGGTCTTCCTCAACCCTTGTGCCAGCACCTCTTTTCCTAGACCCGATAGTTTTTGTGGAGCCGACCTGAGATTTTCAAACAACAACAAATGACTAACTGACGCCCGAAGCTAACAAGATAGAAATCAAGAAAAGCGCGTACCTTATCGGCCTTGTCATCATTAACCACCCAGAAAGAATAGGGCTCGGCGGGAAAAGTAGGCGACGGGAAGTCACCATGAAGGATAGGACCTCGGACAAGAAGCGGAACTCGGGGATAGGTCGGATCATTAGAATGTCGGGCTCGCCTGTTGGAACCATGGCCGATAGGATCGGCATCCAGCATCATTCTTTCGACACCCTCGGGCATAGTTTTGACCCGATGAGGGCTTAGAACAAACCCAGCAAGATCGCCCAAGGTCGAAGTACCAGCTCGATAGTTGACAAGGAAATTGGCAACGGTATACTCAGGAGCGTCCTCGGGCTTGTAGGTCGACCACTCGGCAGTAGAACCATGACCATCGCGGCGATCCCTCCACTCGTTCATAATTCGGAAAGTATTGCCGGTCCATTGAGCTAAAGCACGAGAAGGCGAATGCGGGACAAAATCTCGTAATAAAATGGGCTATCGGGGTTGTATAAGGGAAGACGAAGGCCTAGCTCCAGCTGACCCAAGGTGATGACCACACAATTAGCCGATTGCTCGTGCTTCTTCATATCGGTTTTCTTCAAACTACCGTTTCGGCCCGAGAGAAGGGTCACTTCGTAATTTTGAAGATCGTACGTCTCCTTCAACTGCTCAATGAACTCTTCATCGGAAAGATCTTTCACCCTTTTCTCGGACCTGCACGAAATAGAAGAAGAGCTATCAGCAAAAATAGATCTCATCGCGCGATCATCATACCTAGAAGGGATTTCAAGCAAAAACGAGAGAAGCAAGGGGGAACATCAAACTCGGAAAAAACATCATCAACAGACCTCTTTTCAGCCATGGAAGGAGAAGAAGCCATTAACGAAGATAATGCGAACTCGGTTTTCAACAAAGAAAGATGAGGCGACAGCGCTACTATAACGATCGATGAGGAGAAAAGGACGAAAGAAAATCAAGAAAGCTAGGGTTTTTTGAGAAGCGTAAGATATGAAGAAACTTGGAAGAAAACCACAAAGAACGAGAACAGAAGGGCGAGCGAGAGAAGAAGAAGGAAGAAAGGAGCGGGCTATTTAAAGAAGAAACTTTGTAACCGACGCTGACGGTTACCAGTCATAAAGTGGAAATTAGTGGGGCGCTGCATGGCGGGATTAGCGGCATGAGCGAAGACATGGGCGGTTAAGACGAGGTTCTTCCACTCGTGCCTCCCACACGGGTGGAAGAAGGGGCATAAATGTAGGTGTCAATTATCTACAGATCCAGGTGGCAACATCCTAGACCCCGGTGCACCCAAATACAAAGAAACACGAAGTATAAAGCAAAGATTAAAGAGCGCGAGATTTAAGGAAGCCACGTGGATCGGGCGTAATAATGTCGGACAAGACTTGACCCGGACTTCGATAAAGCGACAAGATAAGGCGGGACGGGACAAACGAGGAGCTACAGTCAAACGGGCAAGAAAGTGTGGAACACATCGGCTGAACAAAAGGGCGACTATCGAGACAGCCGACCTCGCGTCAACAGAGGACCATAAGAGATTGGCTCGAACGAAATACAGGCGAGGAGCCAAGATGCATCGACCGCACAAGACGACGTGAGTCGGCCCGATCACAGAACAGCTAATTAGATGTAACAGGATCAACACTCTAACTTCGTTGTATAAACTTTCTCCTATAAATAGCGGGACTTGTATTCTAGAGAGGCAGGTTGTAATTTTTGGGAGAGAAAGGAGAGAGAAACCCGAGTTAGCATTAGAAAGAAGTGAATGAGAAGTAAGTTCATCTTGTAAGGAAATCCCACTAAGAGCAACACCTTTGTAACACCTTGAAGTAATAAGATTCATCATTTCACCCCCGTGGACGTAGGTAATCATACCGAACCACGTATATCTTGTGTTCATGGTTGAGTGTTTACTTTCGTTTGAGAAGAGTCGTACATTTCTATCCTTTGGATGTAGTTTGTAGTAAAATGCATCTACACAACCAAAGACAGCAGCACAATTTTCACCATTATGATTATCTCCAATTCCAACAATCGCGCTCTTCCTAAAATTCACCCACAATCTAGAGATTAATTCAAAAGCAAATAGGATATTTTTAAGGTAACTTACTTGTTCTTCAGAGTCAACTAAGAAGATTATTAAATCGTATGCAAACTGCAAATTATTAATAACGGAACCAGTGGGAGAAACTTTAAATTCAACAATTAAATTATTAGCAGCTGCTCTTTTAATCATAAAATAGAAAATTTCAGCAATCATGATAACCAGAAAAAGAGAGATTGGGTCACCCTGTCGAATTCCTTTCTGACTTCTGAACATGTCTGTGGCCTCGCCATTTATTAAAATGGAGAACCTTGCATATGAAATACACCATCGAATCCAACTTCTCCAGTCATTGCCAAAACCAAACCTTCCGAGCACCAAATCAATACAGTTCCAGTTTATATTGTCGAAAGCCTTCACAAAATCAACCTTGCACACAATTCCAGATTTCATTTCTATTTTCCTCAAGTCAATTAACTCAGAAGCAATTAGAATGTCATTGTTAATCTAATTAAGAATGTCATTGAATCTCATGTACAAATGAACCCTGGAAATCAGAAATAATAGAGGGAAGAACCAACTTTAACCTTTCATCCAAGAATTTAGAAATAATTTTATAAACCCATCTAATTAAGCTTAACGGTCTAAAGTTATTGAGAGAAATAGCTCCATTGCATTTCGAGATCAATTTTAGGTTGGTACAATTTTGTCTCCAGTCCAGAGAAGAAAAATATTCAAATTCCTTCATGACTAACATTAAATCATTTTTTATTACATCCCAAGATACCTTGAAAGATTCCATGGTAAACCAGTCGGGCCCCGGAGCCTTATCATCTCTAATATGCATCACCACATTCCTGACTTCGTCTTCCAGAAAAGGCTTTTCCAAAGCAATCACATCAGAAACAGAAATAGAAGGTATTTCCAAATCTTCAAAAGATGGTCTGGTAAGCATTTGATCAGTGAACAGATTAGAGTAAATTCTTTAGCAGTCTTGCAAATTTTCTCCTTATCATAAGTAATAGAGCCATCAATATTTAAACAATTTATACTATTAGCTTTATACTTGTAAGAAGCAATCTGATGCAAGTACTTGGAATTACTTTTTCCATCTTTTATCCACCTATCTTTAGCCCGTTCCCCCATTTTCTTGCCAAATCCAAAGACAATGTATCATGTTTAACTTTGGCTTCCTCTCTATCAACGATGTCATCTGTAGTTAGAAGACAAAATTCTTCCATACTATCAATTACATCAAAAGAATCTTCTAAATCATCAATCTGATTCTGTAAGTTACCAAGCGACTTTTTCTAAGCTTTTAAAAAGAATTTTAAACCGTGAAGCTTCTTAGAGAAAACAAAACTAGGTTTCCCACTGAAAGATAAATTTGCCCACCAAATCTTCAGGTTATCAATAAAAGAAGGATGTTGTAGTAAGTAGTTATCAATCCTAAATGGAGCTTTGTACTTTAGACTAGAATTACAAAATATCATAACAGGAGCATGATCAGATATTGGTCTTCTTAGTCTTGACTGTAATAAAGCAGGACAGTGAGCTTGCCAATCACTAGTGACTAGAAATCTATCTAGTCGGATTAATAAAGGTGGTTGTTGAGAGTTAGTCCAAATAAACTTACCTCCAGTCGTGGGAAGATCAATAAGAGAATTTTGATTAATAAATCTTCTAAAAAGCCTTCTACTAGCTAAACAACCTCCAGGTGAATTTCTCTCTTCTTGAGCAATGATAGCATTGAAATTTCCACCTATAAGCCATGGCTCATCGTCAATAGTACGGATATCATGTAGCTCCTGCCAGAATTGAGCATAATAACCAGAGTCAGTTGCACCATAGACAGAAGTATATAACCATACAAAACCATCTACTGTATTTCTGAACACGATTATAACAGAAAAGGCTCCAAGAAGATGGTCTTCCATTGTAACAACACCTTCTTTCCAAATTACAATAATTCCACCTGATGCTCCTATAGACGGAAGATAAATGTAATTGCAATTAGAATTACCCCATAAAGACCTTATTAGAGCATCATCAACAGTCTCCTTCTTCGATTCCTAAATAGAACAAATTGAAATGTTATTCCTCAAAATTGCATTGTGAACAACAGTCACCTTTGGGTCCTGACCTAACCCCCTGATGTTCCAATTCATTATCGTGTGATCCATTAAGATATACAGCCATCCCCAGAAGAAGCAATTGGGTTAAAAACGTTGACTTCGAGATTTTCTTCCTCAAAAGAACACTTAACCGCATCAATGCATTCACCCTCTTCTTCCCTGTACCCATTAATTGTGATATTATCCTCTGAATCAAAATTCCCCAAACCATCATCGCCGTCCTGAATCAGAGCTTCTAAATTGGAGTTATTCCTTTCAATTAATGATCTGCATAGACTTCTTATGTTAGGGTGTTTATCTGAAACACCTAACTTTTTGTTGAAACCAATATGAAAATCAATTTTAGAGTTTATCACTTTTCAGATTCAATATCAGCAATTGACGGTGGTGGATGGGAAACACTGCCATCTATCATATTGCTTACATTAGTAGCAGGACGTGGTGATAGAATCTGTACAGGACTCGAGGAATAGTTCAACGGTGATAATGACATATTAAAAGAGCCATATTTAGAATTCGAAGAAATATCTAACGGTTCTAAATCCGGGTTAGAAATCAACATTTTTGGATCATGGGCAGGAGTACAATTAAAAAAATGAGGGATTTCCTGTTTAGTCCACTAAACCCGACCCGGTTTAGTGGCTAGTCCAGCCAAAACTTCTTCTTAATCGTTAGTCCAAAAAAATTTAAATTCAATTAGATTTACCTATATACCCCCGAACATTATAAGTTCGTTTTTTACATTTAAATTCAAGTAGTAACTAGTAAGTATACTAGTAGTATGTAGTATACTAGTAGTAACTAGTATACTAGTATGTACTAGTAGTATACTAGTATGTAGTATGTACTAATAACATATGTAGTATGTAGTATACTAGTAGTAACTAGTACTAATAGTAATATGTTATGTATTGATACTACTACATATTGATATGTAGTACGTTATATATTGACACTACATATTGATATGTAGTATATGTTTGATATGTAGTATGTTATGTATTGATACTACTACATATGTAGTACGTTATATATTGACACTACATATTGATATGTAGTATATGTTTGATATGTAGTACTTTATATATTGACACTACATATTGATATGTAGTACGTTATATATTGACACTACATATTGATATGTATTACGTTATATATTGATATGTAGTATGTTTGATATGTAGCATGTTATATATTGACACTACATATTGATATGTAGTACGTTATATATTGACACTGCATATTGATATGTAGTACGTTATATATTGATATGTAGTATGTTTGATATGTAGTACATTATATATTGATACTACATATTAATATGTAGTATGTTATGTATTGATACTACATATCAAAAAATTGTTATGTATTGATACTACATATGTTACTACTAATATACTAGTTACTACTAGTAGTTACAACTAGTATACTACATATTAATATTGATATGTAGTACGTTATATATTGATATGTAGTACATTATATATTGATACTACATATTGATATGTAGTATGTTATGTATTGATACCACATATCAAAAAATTGTTATGTATTGATACTACATATGTTACTACTAGTACTAGTTACTACTAGTATACTAGTTACTACTAGTAGTTACAACTAGTATAGTACATATTAATATGTAGTATCACCATATTGATATTACTAGTATTTCGTAACATACTACTAGTAACATTTACATGTGGTGATACTAATTAGACCTAGAAGGGTGTTTTAGGCATTTCGAAAATACACTTTATAATCTCCACGAAGTTTTTGGACTAGAGAGTAAAATTTTTTCATGTGTGATCTAGCCATTAACTGGGTCATGAAAAAGTGGACTAGCCATTAATTCTTACTAAAAAAAGTAAGGCCAAAACTGGAATCCTCAAGAGAACTCGACAGGGACCCCCCCACAATCTGGCACATATTTTGATTCAAAGAATGTTGAGATCCCAAGTCATGAGCAAGAGTTAAATTCATAAATATAGAGCCTATTAGATTTATAATAAGAGTAAGGATAAGATGTAAATAAAGAAGACACAAGAGATTAAAGTGGTTCGGCACTAAAGCCTACATCCACTGACAAACCCCGTTGGGTGAATGATATTGCTGCTCAATACTAGAGATGATTGAGTAATTTACAAATACATTATTGATTCCTATTTATAGGAATTAGATGTTAAGATAAACACTAAAACATTTAACCTAGTAACAGACTATATTATTGACTAGGCTTATCTAGCCGCAATAACCTAGTAACAGACTATATTATTGACTAGGCTTATCTAGCCGCAATACTTGAATTACTAGATGACCAAATCTTCCAAGTAACCTCAATACTTGAATTACTAGATGACCAAATGACTTGGTTTTCTTTTGACTTTATCTTCACTCTATGTGAATACAAGCTGCACGGCTCTTTTATATGACGAGATATTCCAACACCCCCCTCAAGTTGAACACGGAAAGTCTTTGAAGTGTCCAACTTGAACGATCTTGAGTAGAAATGCAGAATCTGGTAGCATAAACTTCAATTAAAGTCTTTGTAACTTGGACTTTAGTATCATTAAAATTCACTTAATCTTGAATCACCAACATTAGTGAAATACATCAAGAAGCAGCAAAGGACTTCCATAACTCCAGCTTCAAATACTCAGTGCGTTGAAAAACTGATATGATTGCCCAATAGGCTTAAAGCTCTGACGTTAAGCAGCAAACTCATCTTAACGGACCTTGATATTGGAAGAAGCCTTTAACTCCACCGTTCAGCATTGACAAAATACTACAGATGATAAAACTCCACAGCCGATACTGAAAAGAGTTTGAGAACAATAATTGATTGGATTCATGGGCTTGATTCGAAAAGAAAACATGCCCATGGAAATGGATTAAAAAAAGGTAATTTTAGCCTTGACGAGAAATTTGATCAAGTCAGTAATAGATAAGAAACTGAACAGTAGAAAGAAAATATAACACGATCATATGTTGTAAAAAGGATCGACCATATCTGATGTATTCTGGAGTAGCAAGAAGCTTGCCAGAAAACATTGACTGGTCATTGAGATAAGAACACGAAAATTGAATTGTTCTCAAAATTGTTTTTGGATTAATACCAAAAGAAACAATGACGTGTTTGACTATGATGGTAGTGCCAAGATGACGGTAAAAGCAGTTGATTGTATTGTACCCATTACAATACTAAAATGGTACATTGATTTGAAATCAAGATCAATCGGAAAACCATAAAAAAAATGGTTTAGGTGATTAAACACGAGACACCAATAAACATGATTGGAGAGGCAAGCTCATGGAGATATTTGATCATCCATGGAATATTACACACTTCTTCACTGTTATTGTTTGAGAACATAAAGACCTGTGCAAAAGCATCTTTGATAATAATTGATAAATATGCTGAACAAAGTAGAGACGATGATAAAATTGTTTTGAATGGGTAAACCTAGATTTCGATACTCCCTGGAATGGAAGATCTGAACGTCCAAATTATATTTGGAGAATGAAATGATATAAAATCCTTTCCAAATATTGATCATCAGTAGATAATGGTCGATATGAAAAATAACAGCACCAAAACAAGACAGTGTGCTTCAAGATGCTAATGAAGAAAATTATATTTTGAGTAATGAATGGGTCTATGTTCGATACCCATGCATAGTCATAAACTACGAGAAGAAAATTCATGAAGTTGAGAGAGAACAAGAAATACCAACTTACTTTTGACCCGTAGCAAAGATAGTTGTTGACAAAGATGTGAAGCACAACCTTTTGCTCAGAAAGATATGTTTCCACATACCAAAATTTTTATGATTTTTACCCGATTGTTGATGGAGCAAATAGTCTTTGATAAATATCACAATTTGTTTTTAAAGAAGAGCTATTTGATGATAACTCTGATGGAAAACTTAAAACAAATAATCATCTACTTTGAAAAATATATATAATTATCGAAGTTTAATCCAAACAAAATCAGTGAAAATGATAAGAATAGATAGCGGAAGCATTTGAGCGGATCTCCCTGCTCTGATACCATATTAGATTTATGATAAGAGTAAGGATCAGATGTAAATAAAGAAGACACAAGAGATTAAATTGGTTCGGCACTAACGCCTACATCCACTGACAAACCCCGTAGGGTAAATGATATTGCTGCTCAATACTAGAGATGATTGAGTGATTTACAAATACATTATTGATTCCTATTTATAAGAATTAGATGTTAAGATAAACACTAAAACATTTAACCTAGTAACATGCTATATTATTGACTAGGCTTATCTAGCCGCAATACTTGAATTACTAGATGACCAAATCTTCCAAGTAACCGCAATACTTGAATTACTAGATGACCAAATGACTTGGTTTTCTTTTGACTTTATCTTCACTCTATGTGAATACAAGCTGCACGGCTCTTTTATATGACGAGATATTTCAACAGAGCCGAGATTTGGATCTGGAGACAAACCCGAAGAGCACGCTCCCCCCATCTGGCTCATATTGCGACCTGCCTTTTTTCTGCTTACTATTACCCGCGGTATGTTTATCTCCTTATTAGAAGCATGATCAGGTCCAGAATTTTCAATTAAAACTGAACCCGAAATAGAATTGGTGCCCCTTAGAGCAAGGGCTATGGGATAGAGTGTTTTAACACTCTATCCCTTTCAAAACGAGCAAGAGTAGAGCTGATAGAGTGTATTTTCTACCGTGGGATAGGGAAGGAAAAGAATCTATACGGCTGATGATATGCCGTGAAGTAAAAATGTTTAATAGAAAAACTAATGTCTGACACGACAGGGGAGTTCTATGAATTTTTAATTGATTAAAAGATTGAAGTTTGATATGGGCCCTATAAATTGGAAAGCAGAAAACACTAAAAGGCAAATAATGAGCCGTTTGTTTTTATTTCCATTTTACATGGCAAATGAAATGCCGTTTTTATAGCCATTTTTTCAAACGGAAAACAAACAGCCGTTCAGTGGAGACTTTCGCTCACTCTTTCGACTGAAAGAGAGTGTGATAGAGTTTGGGATGAAAGGGGGTTACACTCTACCCATAGTTTGACTTAATTTGATCAAATTTGATCAACTTTTTCATTTTGAAAAAGTCTCTCAACCCCCATAGCCCTTGCTCTTAACTAGTGGTGAGATAAATTTTAATTAGAAACCGAAAAAACTGGTGACTTATTTTTCAGCAAAGAATCAGCATTGGAGACTAATACTCTCCCATTTCCAGAATCCAATATCTTTGAATGCGACAATTTAGGATCATGATTAATTATTAAATCAGGGATCACCAACTTTGATTTGATTCTTGGAATGACAGTGTATTGTTGATAAAAAAATTCATTACCGGAATCATGAATCCATTAGATACTCAACCATCTCCCATTGTAAGAAATACCAGCTGGGATTTTACAGAGATCAACATGCACCATAATCTTACAACTATTAAGTTTCGAAAATTCATCTGATGATTTATGAACTTCAATCACTTTCCCCCATGGAGAAACAATAGACTCGAAACTGTTAACATTCCAATTATGAAAAGATAAACCACGAATACTAATCCAGTGAGTATCCGAAGGAGAGAAATTTATGTTCAACTCTTCAGGCTTCCAGTGTCTTAAAGAAACCTTGGTTTTACCTAAAAATATGACTTTTTCCTCTTTGAATTGATCATAGATAGAATTGGACTTTGCCATGAAGAAAGCTAAGTTTGAGTTGATACTCCGTAGGCTTAAATTTCCCGACCAAGTGAATATTTTTATCAATCCAGCAGCAACACGGTTCCAACCAAAATTCTGTCCGTGGACTTCAACAACAATACCAAAAGAATAGAACTCTTTGAAGTTCATCTCTTCGTAGACTTGTTTACACTAAATATGAGATTTCTTTGGTTGAGAAGTAGAAGTATCAGAAAGAACTGGGAAATAAACTCTATCAAGAATAGGAGGCTCCGAGGGTCGATTTGGTTGCAAGTTGTTACGAATATCAGCAGCAAATCTACGAAGATTGTTACCATTATTCCCAAAAGGGATACAGATGAAACTATGAGATAAATTCTTCGAAGAACCAATAACCATAATTTTCAAAAAAGATCCCATTGCATTATCTATCCATGAAACTTGTACAATAAAAATTAGTGGTAATTGAATTATTGTCCCTCCTTTTGATGGGTCTTCACAAATATCCCTAATGGCATAATTGAAATTTTATTTAAAAAAATTATTTTGATGATTTCCATTTTTATCCCTATGTGTTTATACTTCATCTTCTTCTTCAATTCTGAGAAGAAACTTCATTCTTATTCTCTAAAGTCGCCACCACAAACCAGCACTACCAGCTCCGTCGCATCCGCCACTACTATCAACAACATATTGATCACTAATTTTGTTTCGATCACTACTACCAACAACATGTTAGGGATTGATTTCGAAACCAGATATTGATTTGGTTTGGTTTTTAGGGTTTCGATTTTTGAATTTCGGTTACCATCTCCATCGTCATCACACCAACACCACCAGTACCATCACCATAACCACCACCACCACCTCCTTAATCACCATCTACATCTCCATCTTTCCAGATCGAATCTTACTTCTCCTTCTCATCTCTTCTCTGTCTCCATCGCCGCCGTCTCTCTCACCACCACCATCTTCATCGTTCCCATAACCACCACCATTAGATTCATGGCGATCGAGAGATCTGGTTTCTTTGGTTTCTTTGTGTGATAAACTGTGAAGATATCGAGAAGATGAATCTATTTCTGAACTGATATTAAAGATGAGAAGGTTGCATTCATTTGAAGCATAAAATAGGATTTAATCGCCACCACAACTAGCACGACTACTGGTATCAACAGATCTGTCACGATTTGCTTTTTTGATTTCATACAGATTCAAAGATCGATTTGCTCTTGATTTCATACAGATTCAGAGATCGATTTGAGTTTTTGGTTTTCAATTTTTGGTAATTTCGATTTTGGATTCAATTGCAAGTGGATTTTGAGTTAGAGATTTTAACTCAGTGATTAGAGCTCCAAATTTGTTGATTCTGAAACTGGTAAGGTTTGACTTTATTTTTAGGTTTTGGTTTTGCAACTCCTCTTTCTATCTATATGCTCAATTACTTATCTTCTATGAATTGTGTGGTGAATGGGTCTGTTGTGCAGATGCAAATTCACAGTTAGATGAATGTTAGGGAAGTGACAAATGTTGCTTTGAATGGTATTGTAAATCTATGTGTTGCAGTGGTGCTTGTTGCGGCTGAACTATAGCAAGCAGAAGAAGATGTTGGTGGCTACTACAATGAAGGAGATGAAGCTACATGTGATGATTAATTGCTGTTGTTTATATGTTTTTATGGGATCAACTATGGTTGTTGATCCATCTATATGTATCAACTCATGTTGTTTATCCATCTATATGGATCAACTCCTGTTGTTTATCCAATTTTTTATTGGATCAACAATGGTTGTTGATCCATCTATATGGATCAACTCCTGTTGGTTTTGGTTGGAATGATGAAATTGTTCTTGGATTTTGGTTCTGGTTGTTTTGGTGGTGGTGGTGGTGGTGGTGCTGGAGATGTGTGATTTGTTGGTGGCGGTAATGGTGGAGAGGTACTAATGAGAAATTAGTCATGGAAATAGTAGTAGAATGGTGGTTCCGGTTGTTGTAGTTGTCTAGATTGGTTTTGAAGCTGGTCTTGGAGCTGTTGGTGTTTATGAAGCTACAAGTAATGATCAGGTAATGAAATATGGTGGTTATCTGGGTTGAAGCAGGCAATGATATTGGATCAACTATGGTTGTTGATCCATATATTTTTGGATCAACTATGGTTGTTCTATATGGGATCAACTACTGTTGTTGATCCTTTGAACTCATGCTTTTGTATTTTAAATCATGTAAATTTGTCCCAATATTGAACTTGCGGTGCAATGGTAGCATGACTGACTCCATGTAAGATGATGCGTGTTCGACTCGCACCAAGTTCACTCCATTTTACATGGATCAACTATCATTATTGATCCAATTTTACATGGATCAACTTCCATTGTTGATCCACTAAAATTGGATCAACTTCTACTGTTGATCCTTTTTTCTTGGATAAACTAGATAAAACGCTACTATTGATCCTTTTTTCTTGGATAAACTTCTACTGTTGGTTCTATTTTTATTTGGATCAACTATTGTTGTTGATACAAAAATATTTGAACCAGTGGCGGCGGCGGTGTTGGCGGCGGCGGTGTTGGCGGCGGCGACGAACTTATGGTGGTGGCGGCAACAGACTAGTGGTGGTGGATGACTAGTTGTGGTATAATGGTGGCGGTGAAGGAGTGGTGGTGGAATATTAGTGGTGGTGGCGGTTGGTAGGTGGTGGTGGAATGGTAGTTGAATGTTTGGTGGTGGTGGTGCTAGTGGTGGTGGTGAAGTGGTAGAGGAAGAAATTTGTTGTATTTTGAAATAAAGAAAAAATATTATATGGGTGAGGGTATTAAGGTAATCTAATATTTAATGGATAAGGTTATTAAAAAATGAGGGACATATTTATTGTTGCATAAGGATATATTTGTAGGGAGTTAAAAGTAGGGACATATAATTAATATACCCATAAAATTATTAAATCTCCTTGAGTAGACATGCCTGAACTGGTATTCCTCATCAGCCGCCTCTAATAAATACTAGATGACCGCTGCCACGGTGGGGAGGGTCGACCGAAGAAAAAAATAAACACTGCTTCAATTGGACTGTAAAAAAAAATTGTGCCTAAAGTGAAAGTATCATTTTTCTTGAAACGGGGAGAGTACATCGTTTAATTAGTTGCAAAGGAAAATTAGTTGATGAATAAACCAAAATATGGTTATATAAAGTATTATGTATCCTTTGTGCATAATAGATATACATTTATTTTCAAAATTATGCCTAAAATGATAAATACCTCCGATTTTTTTCGTAAAAACTCTAAATTTGATATTGTTGTTTGTGCTCGTTGGATAGGTTTTTTTATTAGCTTTCCAACGAGATAAAATTTGTAAAATTCCAAGACACGAATTTTTAGATATGTTATTTTAAAGTTTGGTTATCAATTATACCCCTAAAGAAATATGATATATAAGGAATTTTAATAAAATTTGGCTCTTATATCTAGTTGCCCTTCTTTTTTGGGTTATTTACGAAAATATCTAATATCTTACTGCCTTTTCTCTTTGATTTATTTACAAAAATGTCTAATACCTTACTGCCATTCCTCTTGGGTTTATTTACGAAAATATCTAAAGGAAAAAAAGAAAAAATTTATTTAGAGGGGCAGTGAGGTCTTTTCATCGTTGAACCAAATCCAATCTTTTTTGTGAAATTGGAAAAAAAAGTCATGTCCCATTTGACACAAAATCACCATATATAGAGTCCTCCCTCGCTTCGCTCGGTCGGCCTAATAAGCAAACCATAATATAGAAGAGATAGGAAGAACAATCCAAGCCTTTTTTCTTTTAAATCTCTCCAAGATTTTTAGTCCCATATGAAACCATGTGAAATCAAAAGACTTAGAACGCAGAACAATACTAGGTATAGGAAGAAAATCCATGAATAAAGAAAACCAATGAAGAATCGCCACACAAGAACTAGGAATATCTTCATCTCTCAAAATCTCAAGAACGAGAAGATCCGTAAAAAACGCTCTTGTTGTTCACATGATCCTTTGGAAATTTTCTTGTCAGAAAAATAAAATAAAAAACCTTTTGATTGGTCAAAATTTATAATTGCTATATTACGAGCAGTTACAGAGGAGTCAGAAATTTTTCGCTGGTGTTGTGTTGTTGGTGTCAATTTATGGACTTGTGCATTTTCTTATATTTTTTTTTCCAAGTGCAAAGAACAGATTCAAGGATTTTCTTATGAACTTTTTACAGAGGATCTATCAGCTTTAGCTTTATTTGATGTTACATGAGTTGTATTTTTTTCTATTCTTCTAACATGATTCACACCAAAATAAAAAAAGGATTCAAGCAGACTTATGCATCTTAAATGTTGGGTTTTTGGAGACACGATTTCAAGTAATACACTTATCCCTTGTATATACATGTAATATTCATAATTAATAATAAACTGATGAGACGGGAATGACTCGAATGAAAGTGTGCACAATTAATACATAATAAAAAAAAGAGATAGAAATGATTCGAATAAAAGTGTGCATAAGCTATGGGAAAATGATTATTCTTTTCTTTTGTGTGTGTGTGAGTAAAGGTGAAATATATTAGCAAGATAACAACAAACAAGTACAAGAAATAAAAATAAAAATAAAATAAACACCAGATACCAGGAAAGTTATCATGCTATCAACAAACTTGTAGTTATGTTATCTACCCTAGTAGTCAAGCTTCTTTCATTACTATTAATCTTATTTAACAAGATAAACTGACTAATAAAATTTGTCATCTAAGTGTTCCAAGTACAAAATAGAGAAGATTTTCTTGCCTCCATAAACAATTTGTCAGTCACCAGGTTCCTAGTTCTATGAGTAAACTTGAAACTCAAAAAATTGTGACATTCCTTATAGATGGTCACTGCTTCCTTAACCACACGATGATTCTGCCAAGACATCATAAGATCATTTTTTTCAATGAACCTCACTATCCTTTCACAGTCACCTTCCATCCAAATGTTCTCCTAACCTTCCTTGCTAGACCATATAGCTCCGTGAAGGTGAGTTAAAGCTTTTATTCTTCCTGTACATGTAGCTTTGAATATTCCTAACTTAGCTTTAGTTTTATCTTATGCATCATTTCTCAGAATTAGTTTACAACCAGCATTCAATTTAGGATATATCCAAGATGAATCATGATTAAATTTATTATAGTTCAGATCATGTTTCACCCAAGGAATATTATCTTTTGTATTACCAGGAATGCAACATAAAACCTAGCTCTTCTTTTCAAATTGATCGCACCATAGATCCATGTATCTTTGAATAGAGATAGAAGTTCTAAATTAAAGAAGTTTCTTTCCTGAAATATTTGGGTGCATCATTCTTTCCTGATGAACCAGCATTTAGATGCACATATTTCAACCAACTTTTCATTTCTTTCAAACCTAGACTCATTGTGTCATTTGAAACTAAATTGTTTACGTTAGTTATGGCTCCACCAATGAAAGGTGGTAACTTCCAAATTGATTTTGTAAACCAACACTCAAAAACTAGATGATGCAAAGATTTAATGTTATTATTGTAGAAGCTATTTTTGTTATCTATTCTCTCCCACATTATAACTAAGCAGCTGTTTGAAAGGCATTGCGTTATTTAAACACTTTCACAAAAATAATTTAATTCTTTGTGGTATTCCACTTAATCTATCATATAAGGATTTCACATTAAATATGTTATTCTTAGTTAGCTTCCATCTAGGTTTATCATGTTCAAAGGCATTATTCAATATGTGAACGAATTGATATTCAAAATTGATTGAGCAATAACACAGGGAAAATATGCAATGATTAAATTTGGTTCCACTTATTCATATCGGGGTAAATCAAATATGATACAAGTGTTAACATATTGTTCCTTTCAGAATAAGGTTTTGCCATGGGGATCGATTTTACTATAAATCCCCAATAGGTAGGGATCGGTTCTGCTAGAGATCCCCAATGGGGTTCAGTCCTGCTAGAGATCCCTAATGCATAGGGATCAGTCCTTCTATATACAACAAGAATCCAATTAAGTTCTTTCAACTGAGAAACAAGTTTTGTATGTCTACATCCTTAAAATCATGTAACCAAACATAGTTTTCTAGGCATGTAATCAATCCTAAGTTCATTACACAATTTAGTAATAAGTTACAAAGATTATGTATATGTCTCAATTACATAATCTTGGATAAATAGAATATGTATGCCCAGAAAAATACAGGTCCACTCGGTGGGGTTTTATTCGGAGGAAAATAGAAAATCCAACGGGTATTAAGCATTTGGCTTTATGTTGATAGAATGCATCCAATGGCCACGATGAAAGAAATATTTACGAAGATTAAGCTATGGATGGCGGAGACGAAACGAAGGAGAGTAGGATATTTTGGGGACGACGATGAGGATGAGGATGGATTTTGAGGCGTTGCTTTTGATGAGAGAATGATGAAATGGAGAATTGTAGTTAAAGAAAAATAAGTAATGACTGTAGTAACTATGAACTAAGTTGATGCACCAAGTGTCTCGCTTTCTATCTGAACTCACTTATCATGGTTTGATCTACTAACCAGTAATGCAGTTCTTGATACATCTCCATGGCTCTATAATTATTTTTTGGCTATTATTTTTGTTTCTATCTGCGTGAAAAATGAGAATGATATATAATAACAAAAGAACGTGGATAAAGGAGTGGACATAAAATCGACAATTATATCTTTTGTTTCATGTGGGACCATTTGAGATGTGTGGTAGGCAGCAGGCCGCAAGTAATGTACCAAAAGAAAATAAAAGAAGGAGAGAAATTCTTCCTCGCTAAATTGGGGGTATACGATATACCCATATTAATTGGGGTATACGTAATAAGACAAATTATGGGTCATTATGAAGTAAAACACAATACCCTTTAACCAATTATTTTCAAAATGGCTAATCTATCCTTATTTAATTAACATAAAAAAATTGATTAGGTTAATTAGATGATTAAAAGGATTAAGACCAGTGAGAATGTATCTCAATCCATTAGAATTCATCTTGGCACTAACGTTCAGATAAACATTCTGAAAAACATCGTTCGCCTTAGTCAACATGTGCGCATTTCTATCTCCATATCCATCTTCTTAATATATTGTGATTTGTTAGATTTCGAGTATCGTGGTCCATTGTACAACTATCTGAGTAGATCTTTGAATTCTTATATATGAATTTTAGTATGCTTGAGTGCAAACTTGTGTACAATAATTGAATTCATACATGGTAACTCCTCCCATAGCCTAAGAATTAGTGGTGAACTATATAAATTTTCTAGTGTCGTTCCTAGATTCTTCACCGGTATATAGGGTTTGGAGTATTAGTTTTGTGGGTATACCTCTTCTAAGCCCTGACAAGACTATAATTTGTCCAATAGGGACACCTAGGGATTTAAAGGCTTGTTACATTTGCTAAATCTAACTGCATCCTCGAAGAAAGGGAGTTGATGTAATTTGGTTTAGGTAGTTGGTGTGCTCGAGGACTAGCAAAAGGCAAGTGTGGGGGAATTTGATAGGCGCATTATTTTCACTAGTTTGGTACCCAAATACTTTTCTTTATTGATAGTTTTCCTATTATTAATTTTGTTTTCTTTTGAGTTTCGTAGGAGTTTTGGAGATATCTCAACCAAAGGAGAAGAAAGGAATCCATTACGACATAAAATAAACAAGGAAGTCAAGTTATACAAGTGAATATTACCAAGGACCAAATAGAACTCATTAGAATACATGATTTAGTTTCATCATCTTATGTAAAATGGAAATATGAAGTGAACGGGGAAAGAATGGGGTCATTTTGAGATCGTACGAAAAGGTTAAGGGAAAAACAACGGAGATAAAGAAAGTGAAACACACAACAACACAATCGGTAGATAATAGAGAAAATTATGTGCCGATTTAGACAATTTGGGCATCATAAGAACTTCATTTTTAGATCTAATAATCAGGAGAAAGTGGAGGGATGAGATTACTGATTGTAGTCGAGGTGGGGAAATATTTGGGTGTGTTTGTGACGTCTAAATCAAGTAAACATAGTCTCAATAGGACTCTAACACATGGAGTTTATATGTACTATAAAATATGACATCCAAGGCTCAAACAAGGGATCTTAACATCTCGGGGAGAATAAAATAAAAATAAAATAAAAGTACATATATATATATATATATCTTATAGTCATCCTCTTCATAACAAACCTAGGGTTTTTCCCTTTACGGGGAAACCATCCTTTTTTTGTAAATTTTACATGAGTTTTAGCAAAACATGTGAGTAGCCAAATATTTTATTAGTTGGGTACGTAATCTGAAGTCCTAAACATATGAATCAATCTGACTGATATTATTAGTATTCAATATCTCTTTTTATCGTTCATGTTTTATGATGTATAATAATTTTGTGATTGTGCTCATGCAATATGATGGTTCCCTTGTTTGTTTAAGGTGCAAACTAAATGAGCTTAATAACACATCTATAGTTAGTTAGGGATCTTAGGAAATTCTATTAGGAATCCTAGCAACTAGTGGCAACTTGAGATCACTAGCAGTGTGAATCGTGAAGGAATTCACAAGTAAAGCTTGGCCCATGTTGAATATGCCACGATTTTGCGGTGTATTTTCTATGAATTACCCGTCTCACGGAGATTAATGTTTTCCTCAAGTTGAATCTATTAGCAATAAGCACTAGGTTATTTGGTGGAAAATAATTTTGATATAATGATTGCATCATGTGTTCACATGTGGAGCCTTAACGAAGTACTACACCGATTGGGGATACTTTAGAGTTATTGGTATAAAGAGAGAGTGTGTGTTAATTCTAATCGATTGAGGAACACGATTGGTGGTGAATATGAAACCCCCAATCAGTATTTTCTTCCCTTGATCTCAATTTTTATTTATTGTTTTTATTTCATTTCATTAGTATAATTTAGTTTAGTAATCCTACAACCCCCTTGGTTACATATGAAGGAAACAATTACACAACTCCTCGTGGGAATAATATTTAATACAAATATACTACTTGTTAGTATTAGTATGTAATATCTAAACTAATTTATTGCGCAAACGACATACACCAATTGACTGCCAGATTTTGCGCTACATGTACCAATCCTCCATCTGTTGCACACCAATTTAAATTTTCCGTTTTAACTTCAGCTGCAATCAATAAAGGTTTCTTGTAAACTCATTTTTGCCGAAGAATCAAATTTTATCCTTAAAAGTGTAACCATCAAAACAAAAGTTAGAAAAACGAGATAATGCATGGATTATATATCCTTACATGGAACTTTTGGACCATAAAATATTTTTTCTACGTGCGTAACAAATATACTTATCACCTTCCATATTAAGGATAGCAGAAAAATTGTGCTAATTTAGTAGCAGAATAAGTATCACGAGTATAAAAAAATTGGATACTCGAGTCTATATAAACAAGTTTTATGCTAGTAGGTTCTCAAACTTCAGTTCGATAAAATATTATAATTTCGACGGGATCTCAATATTTGGCCCATACATTGAATTTAGTTATATCAAGGGTTGTTCAAGAAGCCAAATATTATACCATTAATTCATCTGGAAATCTGTCTTTTTTTAAGAACGTAATAAACTTCTCCCCTTCGAAGTGGTGATTATGACTTAGTTTCAATCCTGACGCAATTCACAAGGTAAGGAGGCATTTTGAGTCAGAAACTAGAATCTTTCAGTGATTTAAATATAATCACCAACATCTAGATGCAACTTGAGTCTTTCAGTGACTACTACACTAAAGTGCATTAACATAGGAGAGTACTTTTCTTTAACGTAAACATACCTGAAATTCAGCAAGAATCCCTAAAATCGCACTCAAGCGATTATATTACTCTCTTTGCTTTTAATCTCAAACACCAATCTGTAACATTCAGACATCATAATTTTACAATGTGAGTCAAGATCATAACTTTGCATTTTTTGTAGAGATCCCAATCTCTACCTTAGTTTGAGAAGATCAGATTATATGCCTACACATCGTGATATCGATGTTCCTCTATATACAGGTACACAACCACTATTGTAAATAGTAATAGACAATCGTATTTGATCCGACACATTTATCTAGTGCATGCACATTCGAAATGTTTCAAAGAATGGTATCAACGCTACTTCAGGGCATCTCCTCATGTTTAATAAGGAGGTATAAACTTAGAGAATATGGATCATATTATGATAGTCTCGCACGAGCATTATCTGTAGTCTCTTCAAGAGCACTACATATTATAAAGGTGATTGGATTATTTTATAAGGCATAATTAAGGCGGTCGTTCATGCATTAAGCGTGTCTTAACTAACGACCTAGTCACTGTGAGATGCACGCTAAGCAAGCTAGTGGAAAACAATAATTTCCAAGAGCTACTATAGTTATGTGGTTTAATCATGAGAAACATCCAACACCTCAATTGCATCAAATATTTTGGAGAGAAAAGAAAACTGAAATAGTTTCATGCCAATTTGTAGTAGAAGCCTTACTTTATCTGAAATAGTTTCAACGCCAATTTAGTTGTTGATATTTCTAAGTATAATCTTTTGGTAGTGTCTGTCATATCCCTAACTTCAAGGGAGAGCCTTTAAGTTTATCTACACAATACGTGCCATCTTCGGGAGGCAAGCTTTTCTCCCTAGTCAGGGTGGGATTATTTTTTTAGGCTTTCAACAAAATTAGCACATCAAACCGGGAGAAATTTAAAGGTCATATATCATCCTTACTCGTTCCATTGTCATGCTGATTTATGAGGGCTTTTTAGCTTTCTTGATCATGGCGGAAACATAAGGAAACTTCTGGTTCCATAATTTTTTCCTACTTCCAATGACAACTCCATTGATGATGCCTTTTAGGTTTAAACTATAATGCAAAAAAAGTATCCCTATAACAACTGCATGCTTGACAAAAGATGAGAAATTTCACGTCGTTCCTTTTACGGCTAACTTTCTCCACCTAACGGAAGAAATACAGTAACACATTACCTTTTCATAAAATACATTTTCATCTGCAATAATACAGCTTAACCGTCACGAGCTCTTTGTCCTGACAACATGTTATGTTGTTGGTGTTTATCGACTCGCGAATCATAAATGATGGATTTGTGGAGAGTCTATTTCAAGTAATATATCTATCCCATGTATATACAAGTAACATTCACAATTATTAATAAACAGATGAGATGAGAATGACTCGAATTAAAGTGCGCAAGATCTATGGAAAAATGAATGCTTTATGTTCATTTCTTTCTTCCATTTTATTATATTGCTTAAGTTGTTGTTACAAAGTGCTAGCAGTGGCTATTTATAGATTTCGAGAAAATGAAGTCGGCGTATGGAAACTCCATGAAACATCCCACGCGTTTTTTTTTTTTGGGTTGTCAAACGCTGCAATAAAACTGTTATCAATATCCTCGAATGTTCTTTCTTGATAATTTTGATGAGTTGGTTTATACTTTCTAGGACGCGTCCCATATGTTCTATCTAATTTTCCACTTTATATTGTAAGTAAAAAGATAAAATACAATCATCGACAACAGAATTGAACCAAAAATTTAAAAAATCAACTAAACTTACGATAGTGGTTACTACTTCTTTCTCCTTGTCCATCCAAGAAAGGGAGAGGGAACCTTCCCTCACAATTTCCTTCTTATGGAAATATAAACTTTCTGAAACCATTTTCTAAAAAGAAAATAGCATATTTCCCAAGTAATCACTATCATTCAGATCAACATTTCTCAAAACAAATGAAAGTTTACTTGCAATAAGATAAACCTCTAAAGTCCTAGTCATGACCGGATAACTGCAAAACCATTAAAAACACAAAATATTTAATAAAAAAAATTAAAAAGAAAAGAAAAATCATTGAAAGATTTTTAAGTTTAGTTTTATTACCCTGTCTCAAGGAGATGCAGAGATAAATCCAGCATCATTTTCACGAGAGTTTCCCCAGAAGTGCATAAAACTAGGATCATCTAATAGAAACACTGGAGACAATTCGTTTACCCAAATCAAAGTTAAAGGCTTGGTTTCATCCCAGTCAAGCTTTCTACAGATTGTCTCCTTTAAATACTTAACTGTTAAGTCATCTCTATCTACTTCCATCAAAATTTCCAGAAGATAACTGTCTAATGTGTATACCTTTATGTTCATCCATTTGAGTTGCGGTTTAAAAAAATCCTCCATATCCATTGCTTTAACGTTCGATCAAACCCTAGATTAGAAAATTTGGGGAGAACTCTCGAGGGGAGAAGGGTAGGGAGGAGGGAAGATGCCCTCCATGCATCATTACATGAATATATAAGGGTAGGTAGGAGGGAAGATTCCCTCCATGCGTCATTACATGAATATAAGAAGATGTTATGGTTAATTAAATATGATTATCTTTATGGATGATTATATGAATATTCACCATAATCAAGCAGTGATGCAGCCATCAAAACCGATTTTATACAATAGTTGGAAAATTTTAGGTGTTACTTTTTTTGCTATAAAAGGTGTCATATTATAATATATTTTAATTGAATACTCCTACTAGATTCATGGTATTATAAAATTTTGTCTCCAAAATGTAATATTTATATAAAATCTTATACTTAAACATATTATATACTGGTATGTTTCAAAATAAATTATAGATATTTTACAATCTAAGTAATCGTGTAAATTACTATACATTCAAGCCCAAAATTATAATTATGTAATTCTATAGGGTCCTAATTCATTGCTTCTTATATTGTTTGTATTATAAACAATGGTAATTATGAAAAAGATAAAGTGATCTAAATTATGATAAATAATAGAGTGTATTTTTCACTTCAACAACTTATTATTTTATCCACAAACTATTATAAATTTTACTAGTATATCCTAAATCTTTTTTATGTGGAGAAATTTTTTGGAGAACAAACTATCTCAAATATTCGATGATTTTAATTTCTCTCGGCTATTTTTACTATTTGGCTAAAAATTGGGTAGACAACTGTTTTCCTTTATCCAAACTCGGCTATGTCACCATTTTTTTTTAAATCATAAATGAGTCATCATTATAAATCAAACTAACAACATAAAATCCAATGAAGCTCAATAAAGAGATATTCGTTGGAGGTACAACAACAACATAATCAGAAGAAAAATAGTGAACATGATTGGTACATAATGTGAAGTTTTTAAACATTCTGAAATCTTTCTCCCAGCCTTTTTTATTCCCGAGAAAAGTATTTTTCTTGAATTCCTCGACTTTCCAGGAAAAAAAAGAGGCTCCATAGTGGTGTTACACTTTTCAATTTCTTCTTTCAATTCTGCAGATTCTCTACCCCTTGATAAAATCGGAAGTGTCTTCATCTCCTTTCGACCCTAATAAGCTCCCAAAATGATACCCAACCAATAACCCTAGTTCTGATAGCATAAACCTTGTCAAAGACATAAAAAAACCCCAAGTTTCAAAGTACTCTTTTGGGTTATATTGAAATTAGTCACCCCTCGAAAGATAATCGAAAAGAGATTTCTTTTGATTCTCACATCATCAACTGCATTTCCAGCAGATTATATTAATTTCATTTAATCTTTCACGATCTTCTCGATCTTGTCTTCTAAATATTTTATTCATAATAACCTAGTTTTCTTGGTATCTGAACCCGGGGTCGAGAGAGTACAAAAGAATTTTATGTTATGTTATTTATTTATTTAGTTTATAGTGAAAGAAATGTAATAATGAAATTTTTGGTTAAAACATGTTGAAAAACAATATTTTTAAATACTTTTGTTGCAAGTTATGTGTTTGATATTTTGTAATAAAAATGTTGGTTATTTTGCATGAGAGAGGTACATATGATGTTCAGATAATGTATGGAAGAACATGAAAATACTTGGTTGGCTGAAAGGATGATGATGGTATATCCAAAATATGGTGACAAACAACCAAAGATATAGTTGATAACTATGATAGGATGATATTGTACTGAAGAGTACGATGGAAGATGTGATAATAGAGACCATAATGATATGATACAGATATTTAAATATTATTTGAACTAAAGTAAGGTGTTGGAATATAATCCAAACACCATTTACAGGCATGAGAATTTTCATGTGTCAATTTCTAGAACCTTATATATCATTAAAAGTTGGTTTGTTAGGATTGTAGAATTTTGAAAATGAGATTAGCTTTTATATGTAACTATGTGAGAAAAGAATAATTTTAAAATCACAGCCTTAAAATAATTGATTGTTCATTTTTTTCTTTCCAATATGCCATCTAAGTTGCATTTTCCATCCATTTATATACACATAACTGTAGTTTGGGGAAAAATTAATTTTATCTTAGGAAAATTTTAAAAAGTAACTCCAACATACATGCTTATAGCTAAAATGTGATGTCTTCTTATTGATCGCAAGAGCTATAAAGATTTTGGTACAATTTGAAAGTAAATGTATTGCCTTCAAGTTACCTAGAGTTGAACAACAAGATAAATATCCATTAATGATGGCTAAAGAAATTTAGATACCTTTATTATATCATAGAAATCACAAGCGTATGGTTAGTAAAAGATATCCTGCTCGCTTGATATTGAAAAGACAAGGGTACCAATATACACCACAATTTTATTGTTTTAACCAATAAGTCCTTTTAGAGAATTTCTCGGTGGAACTCGCAAGTGTTGCTATCTCAAGCTTTGTCAAGTTTAGTTGCCAAAACTATAATTCTTGATTTCTAATCTACTTATAGCTAAGTCTCGGATTAGGATAGTAAGTGTAGTTGAGATTTAGACTCCACGACGTTCATCGAATGAAGATGAAGAACTACTTAAGGGAACTTGTGGAACTTCATCAACAAAAGGTATGTGGAGACTTGAACTTATCTATCACTCAAAAGTTTATCTACTCTATCTCATATTTAACACAAAAAGTAGTATTGCTATATAGACTTCAATTATACACATTTGTTATTCCGAGCCGAGTTTATCTCACTTATCAATTTCTAGAAATATGTGTTGGTAAGCTTTCGCTTTATCCAAGTTCATCTTTACTCGTGAAGAAAGTCATGTTGATAATTTCAATAACTTGAAAATCGCTTGGATGCTAATAGTTTGTGAATAACAACTATTTTAACATGCTCTAAGAAATTTTCAATGATTGAAATGAGAGTTTAGAACAAGTAACCATGTTTGGATATAAACATAGTGTGTTCTCACATTCGTGTAGAAGTCCAAAACCGGGAACCTAAAGTATATGTACCCGTACGCGTACCGGCGGTTGTTGGAAATCCGGGCAAGTATGCGTACCCATACGCATACTAACGGAAGTTTCACGTCCGTGAATTTCTGCTGGAGTTTAAAAGAGTGGATGGTATGCATACCCATATGCATACTGGCGTAACCAAACTCGGTCTGGCTACTTAGGTATGCGTACCCGTTTGCAAACTTAAGTAGGTTACCTTCTAAAATCGGTTTTTTCATGAACTGAAACATTTATATAATAAGGAATGAAATCTTTGCAAACCGTGGGTATAATGTTCATGAATTGTTTCGAGTGAATCAAAATCGATTTTGCTTCGATTATGTCTTGCATACTTCTATAATATCTAAGCAATTGAACAACTCTCAAACTAGTTCATTTGGGTTATTTAAACTAGTTAAAGTAAAGGTGAATAACGTTGATATGAAAGTGCTCATATGGCTAACCATTGGTTAGATATTGTTGAACCGAATAAGTGTACACGTTTAGGTATGTTACATAAACCTAAATGAAGGTACATTTCATTTGTGTATAACAAGCTAAGTTCGATCTAACGGTTTAAATATATTAGCTTGAATCTAATTAGGTTTTCATCTAACGGTGACTATTGAATGATTTGTTACCAAGGTAACTTAGATTCCAAACCCTGATTTGAAATCTATATGAAGGAGAACTCTAGCAACTGGGAAACCTAATACCCACATCTCCTGTGTGATACTAGTTGCATAGCTAGAGTCGATTATCCTTTAACCTTAGGTTTTTCAACCCTGTAGGTTAACGACTTAAAGACTTCATTGGGATTATGAAGCCAGACCCTAACTATTTTCTCTGTAGCTGCGTGATATGATCTAGATGTTTTCTATCGTGATTGATTACAATCGTAATATTGGCTTGAGACTTATATCTCCGATAGGCAAGATAGAAAAGTAGTCACAAACATCTTCGTCTCATTATTTGTGATTCCACAATATCTTGATTCGTTAATCGATTAATATTATTGTGAGGTGATTGATGATACTAGGCCGTTCTTCGGCAATATAAGTCTGGGTTATCAATTGGTTCCTATTCACCTTGATTTATCATAATACGGAAGAAAAAAAATCGTAGTTATATCTGTGGGAGACAGATTTATCTATTCAAAAGACTAACCTGTGTGATACAGATTTGTTTATCAAGTCTTTAACTTTGGATCGTAGCAACTCTTAGTTGTGGGTGAAATCATCAAAGGGAATCAAGTGCGTAGTATCCTGCTGGGATCATAAAAGTAAGGAACGCGACTATACCTTCTTTAGTGTGATATTGATTAGGGCTTTGCTACATCCAGACCGAAGTTAGCTTGGTAGTAGGCTAGTGTTTGTAGCATCTTAATATAGTGTGGTGTTCAAATCTGGACTAGGTGCCGGGGTTTTTCTGCATTTGCGGCTTTCCTCGTTAACAAAATTTTGGTGTCTGTGTTATTTCTTTTCCGCATTATATTTTGTTATATAATTGAAATATCACAGGTTGTGTGTTGAATGGATCAGCTGGTAGATCCAACTTTTGGTTGTTCATTGAAATTGATTGATCTTTGAACATTGGTCTTTGGTACCGTTCAAGTTATTTCTCTTATATTCAATCAGGCTCGCAAATTCTTATTTGTTTGATTGCGGATTGAATTGAGAGATTGAGATAAAAAACTCTTTGATATACTTTTTATTAAGATTGAGTCTGACTGTTGTTTGTGGGTGAAAACTGTTTCTGCTGATTTTGCTAATTTTTGGTGTGAGGATGAGAAACGAATCTAAACCCTAAACAATATACTGCATGGGATTACTTTTGATTCGAGAGATCAATCTGTACATCCTGGCCTAAACCCAAAAATGGACATTCCAGGCTTGCTTCGATCACAAAGTGAAGGATAAGGGTTGGTCTTAGGGAGGGAAGCGAAGAAAGTGTTGAGACCAGAATGGTTGATTATGAAGATGTGGCTTGTTTTATGACTTTTATCAGAAAGTGGAACTGGCTTGCAAAGTGAAAAGATATCAGTTCTTGGTGATTTCTGGATATTGTGTTGCTGCCGACCAAAAACTTGTTTTTTGGTGGAAATAGGTAAAGCCTATTTATACAGGTCATATTGAAACGTACCCTAGTCTCGTAGGAAGTGAAAACGGTTGAGTGGTGGAATAATGGAGTAACGTATAACCGTCAGAAACCCATGCTTCCATGATGAAGGAAGTGGATCCATTTACATCCGTTACTCCTTGCCGCCACTAATTGTCTCACTTCATGAAACTTTCTTATAATGGGCGTATTGCACGCCGCACGCTATAAACCTCCAAACCAATACCCTGATGAGTATCCCCCAGTTTGTGACATGTTTGATGTCTCGAGTGTTTTCATGGAAAACGTGTAGCATGTTGCTATGTGTAGCAAGTCAAAGTAAAGAGTCTTGATGCAGGAAAATATCATGTGATGCTATTAGGCACGTCTTGGATGGTCGTCTAAAACTTGCCACAAGTCCGTCAGTTCGGTGGCGAACTTGGATGGCTGAGATTGCATCTCATGAGAAAGGGTAGCCGATGATTATGGCTACCTTCTGTTAGCGCCTGATAATGGCACAATGGTGTTTTTGGTGTATGCTAGTGGCACTGCGGCATGAATGGTATAGCTCGTGCATGCCAGTGGCAGGGTGGTATTAGTGGCGCCTGGCGTAGCCATGGCCACGAGATTTAAGCGGCTGGTCGCCTAAAACTTGCCACAAGTCCGTCAGTTCGGTGGCGAACTTGGATGGCTGAGATTGCATCTCATGAGGAAGGATGGCCATTGATTATGGCCATATCTTTTTGTATAGAAAAGTAGCACCATGGCATAGAGGAATGCCAGTGGCGTAGTGGCATAGCCGTGGCAACTGTTGTGGCGTATTGGTGTTAGACCCAAATATGACTTCGGTAATATTGGCCATGTTGCTTAGTGAAAAAGCGGGGTTCTAACAACCACACCCAATTTTTCGATTAGCAATCTGTATGTCCAACTCCGAGTTACTTTCTAGAGAATCAACTAGACTCAATCAAATAGAAAATATCTCAAGGAGTTATTATCTCAATCTCTCGATTTGATTTACTCAAGCAAATACAATCTGCGAGTCTTAATCAATGAGAGATAACTTGGATAGTACCAAAGACCAATATCCAAGTGTCAATCAATTTAAATCAACAACCAATAAGGTCGGCCATTCTAATTGATTGAACAACGCACAACCTGTATTATTTCAATTATATAACAAAATGTAAATGCTGAAAATAAATAACACAGACACCAGAATTTTGTTAACGAGGAAACCGCAAATGCAGAAAAACCCCGGGACCTAGTCCAGATTAAACATACACTGTATTAAGCCGCTACAGACACTAGCCTACTCCAAATTAACTTCAGTCTGGACTATAGTTGTAGGATAAGAATATCGCCACAATAATACTCTTGCGAATTTTATAAACAACATTTCTGCGAGTTCTTCAACAACACACTGCGAGTGTCGCAGAATGACTCGAAGAATAACATAACGGATGATGGTAACTGAAACACGAGAAGAGCATGACGAGCCTGCGAAGATTATATCATCTGCGAAAATTAACATTACAACTACTGCAAGAGTATCACGAGTCATATCCGAAATTAAAGGATAGCTTAGCTGTCATCCACTATGTAACTACCCTATATAAAGAAAACTAATAGACTCAAGAGAGAGAGATCAATTGGAGAGTGTTGAGAAAGTTTTGAAGAGAGAGAAAGTTTAAGAGAGCGGTTGTGTTCTTGATTTCTTCCATTTCTCGTAACTTTTCCGAGAATTAATTAATAAAAATGTTGTTTTGATCTTCAAATATGTGTTGATTGTTATGAATTCTTGTGAGGGGTGTAGTGTAGGATTTCCTGAAACTACAGTAGTTGAACCCCAACTAATCTCACACTGATCCAGGGTACATTTATGCTCCTACGCCTCTGATCCCAGCAGGATACTGCGCATTTGATTTCCTTAGCTGACCTCACCCACAACCAAAAGTTACTATGACCCAAAGTCGAAGACTTTAATAAACAAATCTGTCTCACACGGAAAAGTCTATAAGATAGATAAATTTGTTTCCCACGAATAAACCTATGAGTTTTGTTCCATCTTTTGATAAATCAAGGTGAACATGAATCAATCAATAAAACCAGACTTATATTCCTGAAGAACAGCTCAGTTTTATCAATCACCTCACAATAGTCTTAATCGATGCGGCGAAAAAAGATATTGTGGAATCACAAACGATGAGACGAAGATGTTTGTGATTACTTTTATATCTTGCCTATCGGAGATAGAGATCTCAGACCAATTATTACAATTGTACTCGTATGATAGAAACAACAAGATCAGATCACACAACTACGATAAAAGTAGTACCGGTCTGGCTTCAAAATCCCAATGAAGTCTTTAAGTCGTTAACCTGGTTTTAGAAGAATAAAACCAAAGGTTAAAGGAGAATCGACTCTAGCTTATCAAACTAGTATCACACAGAATTTGTGGGGATTAGGTTTCCCAGTTGCTAGAGTTCTCCCTTATATAGTCTTTCAAAGCAGGGTTTGCAATCAATGTTAGCTTGGTAACAAAGCATTCAATATTCAACGTTAGATGGAAACCTGATTAGATACAAGCTAATATTTATCAACCATTAGATCGAAAACATAGCTTGTTATACACACGTGTACTTGATGATTTTGGGTTTGTGTAACCATACCCAAACTTGTACATTAGTTGGTTCAACACTTGTTAACCAAATGGTTAGCCAAATGATAACTTTCATAACCATATTCTTCTTCACCGTAACTAGTCCAAATGACTCAAATGCACTAGTTAGAGAGATGTTCAATTGCTATGAGATCTCATGTACTACACAAGACAAAATTAAAGCAAAAACGATGTGATTTACTCGAATCGATTCATGAACTATAAAGCCACGGTTTGCAATAGCATTCCTTAGTTTATTAAGATAAGTTCACAAACATCGTTTTTAGACATAACCTACTCAAGTTCGCGGACATGGTTCGCGGACTCAAGTTCACCGGTTGGAGTTTACAAAATCCTGCAGAAATTTTCGGGTCAAGAACTTCCGTCAGTTCGCGGACTGAAACTGAGCTACAACTCCAGCAGAAATTCTCGGGTTCGAGAACTACGCTAGTTCGTGGACTGAGTCCGCGGACTGAATTCGCGGACTGAGATGACGGTTCACGTTCCGGTTTCACTTGAACAACAAAGTTCGCAAACTTCGGTTCAAGCAATAAGGACTTACACATATATGTGTTACCACAACAATGTTTATATCCTCCAATGGTTATATTATCTAAACTCTCATTTCAATCATTGAAACATTCTCAGAGGGTGTTATATAGTTGTTATTCACAAACTATTTTTCGTCAGAGCAATTTTCAAAATGATTGAAACATAACATGACTTTCGTCACTAGGTAAAGATAAACTTGGCTAAAGCGAAATCTTTACCAACACATATTTCGAGAAATAGATAAGCGAGATATACTCAGCTCGGAATGACATATGTGTATAATCTTAGTCTATATAGTAATACGACTTTTGTCTCAAGATAGGAGATAGAGTAGATAGGCTTTTGAGTGATAGATAAGTTCAAGTCTCCACATACCTTTTAGTCGATGAAGATCCACTGGTTCCTTGAGTAGTCCTTCGTCTTGTATGATGATCGCCATGGAGTTCTTGAGCTCAACTACACTTTTTATCCTAGTCTGAGATCTTAGCTATAGTAGACTAGAAATTAAGATTTTATAGTTTTGATCACTAACATTGACAAACATGCTTGAGATAGCAACGCATGCGAGTTCGACCGAGCAATGCTCTAACAATCTCCCCCTTTGTCAATTTTAGTGGAAAAATTATTAATACATATGGAATACAAAAATTATATAAATAAACTTTGCAGCTCCTATTCCACATGTCTAGTCTTCAATAATACTCGAAATCTTCGTCACTTCCAAGTAGTCCAATGATCCCAAAGGTTGTAAGTTTAGTATCATTGTTGTTGAAAATCCGTATCTATAACAATGAGAAAACAAGAGTTCTCAATCATTATTATACAGTGTCATAGTATTATTACACAGTATCAAAGTCCAATTGCATCACAACTTTAACAACAATACTATGGTGATACTTCACTCCCCCTTAGTCAATACTCCATCTCACATGGAAACCACTCCCCCTTACATAATGATCCGAAAACCATATGTATTTGTAGTATGAACTACATATTAATTCTCCCCCTTTTTGTCAATAAAATTGGCAAAGGTACAAGAACGAGATCCTAATGAAATTTTCGTAAGAGACATTTCATGACTAAAGGTAAATGTGTATCATCTTATTTAGATGCAATAATAAATCCGAAGCTAAATGTATTCGTCAAGGAGTTTATAAAGATACAAGATAACCCCTATAATATTCCACATCCGCACTCCCCACAAAGATTTGGCAATTAAGCACAAGTTCAAAAGAACTCTCCCCCATAAAATGTCATTCCCAAGGGAACAACAAGAGCGACCTTAATTTCAAGAGAAAAGGAGGATTTCTTTTAGACTCTACAAATTACATACAAGTATGAATTTGGATTCTAAAATATTCAATCATATTAACCAAAGCGAACCAAGGTTAATTTGACTAAATATGCTCGACACAAGTGAACTTATGGAGACTTAAGAAACCAATTAGATTTATCACAAGAAAACTTGAAAGCAATCTATGTGTCATACTCAACCAAACTAATTACAAAAGTAATCATTTTAATTGGTCACACTCGACATAAGAAATTCTATGGAGCAATGACTAAGTTAATCACGAATAATCAACCCAGTCAAAGAGATGCTCAAACATAAGAAAACTTATGGAGTGATAACTAAATAACCACACAAGATGATTAATTTAGTTCAACATGTTCAACATAAAGTACCTTACGGAACAAAAATTAAGCTAATCACAAAAGCAATCAACTTTTGTTGTTTTAGTGCTCAACATTAGACACTTCATGGAACAACACAGTATTTACACAAAAATTGTGGATCGGAGATTCGACCTATACCTTGGAATAAGCAAGGAGTCATTCTATGTTTCCATCACTATTTGCACAATGACACACAATAGACTTAATCCTTGAATCACAAAAGATTTTAACCTATGTTACATCAATAATTGACAATATAGGCTTAACTTTTGTGTTTTGTCAAAAGTCTATTCATTATTTTATCAATTCACGAACGACTTTACTTTTGACAAAATATGGGACAATTAAGTTCATGGACGTAAACACACATATCCCATCAAAATATTGCAATATATAAAACAATAAAGATTAATACCGCAACCATCATCTTCCAAACAAGTTTAGAATTTAAACCAATAAATCTAAAAACAAGAAGATGAAAACTTTGGACATAGCTATGTGTAATCACAATAATGGCTATTCCAAAATACTAGTTATTCTTCTTAACAAAAGAAAAAAAATAGAAGATTTACTAGGCTAACTCAAAAAAAAAAAAAAAAACAAGTATACTAGAAACCGATCATAAGCTAAAGTTCACGTTCGACAGCTTCACGGGTGTCAAGATTTTTGAGCTCATGATCCATATTATCAACTGCCTCTTCGGAGAAGATATCCTTATTGAGAAGTTCTTTAACATGTGACTTCATGAGACCAAGGTCAGCAGTAACCTTTTTTAACTCACTTCTAACCACATCAAGATCCTTCATTGTATCAACAAGTTGCAGTTTCGCTTTCTCAAAGTATTTAAGAAAGTCATGAACCACTTCAGCAGACACCATATCCTCATTCTCAATACCTTGATGTGAGTAGGCATAATAGCATGAGGCAGTATGTGCACCTTCTTCTACAAGAGTTATTTTCTTCCTTCCTTTCGAAACAACACCAAAACCTTTCTCAAGAAATCCCTTAGCAAAAACATCGTGAAGAGATGATGAAGAGGACATTCTTGATAAGCCAGAAGATAACCTAGAGTTTACGTTCGTGACTTGTGTAACTCAATAGGTCGGTTATTTAAAGGTTTTTTTAGGGTTTCCAAACTGTAAAACTCGAGATGGTAACCCGTGTACACATTTGAGCACAGTGCACCCCACAAGGAAAGACACAAGACAATTAAACAGGAAAAAAATAAAAGACATTGCAAATACTTTTAAGCAATATTGTCTGCTGGCACTAGTTTGGCTATAAACGATAAGAGAAGAGCTCAACTAGGAAAAACGCAAATTGCCAAAGTACACCTGACTTTTACACATCTTGCTCAACATGATTTTTATGAGCAAGTTCCTAACTTGTGATTAATTAGCACAAGTCTGAGCTCTGAGCTCATTCAGGGAACTGTGTTTATGATCAAGTCTCTTTTTCCTCCTGAAATGTGAGAGGGATCCCTTTTGATTTGAGAAATTATCGTAAAACTTACTATCATCAAAATATGAGACATAGTTTGAGTTCTTACCAGAAGAATATTGACTGGAGGAGGATTGTGGGATCATAATATTGCAACAATAGCCCTCTTGCGAAATTATCAGTAACAACACTCTTGCGAATGTCATAAGATGATTACAGAAATGACATGACAGATGATGACAGCTTAAACACGAGAAAGATGTGAAGACCTAGCGAGATTTAGGAATGATTGCGAGATTTAACATTTGTATAGTTGCGAATATCGCAAGGCTAGATCCGAAAATAAAGGACAGCTTAGCTGTCATCCACTATGTAATGCCCTGTATAAAGAGTTGAATAGGCTTAAGGTTGAGGGAGATCTTTTTAGAGTGGAGAGAAAGTTTTGAGGAGAGAGAAAGTCTAGAACAGTAGTTGTATTCTTGATTTCATTTCCTTCTTGTAAAATTCCTAAACTCAATTAATAAAAAGTGTGATTGTTGATCTTAAAGATGTGTTCATTATTATGAATTCTTGTGAGGGATGTGTTGTGGGATTTCCTGCAACTACATAATGGCGCTAGAAACAGGGAGTGAAGGATTGTTTTAGAGCAGAGATTGATATTGTGATTTGGGAGAATTTGAAGTAATTGGTAAAGAATTTTATATAAAGTTCAGTTACTCATTAAGATTGAAAAAATGGCTAGAAGAAGGAATGCTTCAAAACAACCAACAACAGTTAGAAGGAGTAAGAGGCTTGCTGGTGGAGGGAAAAATGAAATGGAGGAATCTTCAAGATTGAACGCAAGAAATAATGGAGAAAATAAAATTCAACAACCAATTCAATATACGCCAATACAAAATAGAACTATAGATTATGACAGAGTAAGTGTACATACTTGGCGATCGAATTCAACAGACGAAGTGAAAGAAGAGCAGCAATTAAGGAATGATAGATGAGAAGAGAGAGATCGAGAAGTAGTTGGAGGAATAATTCATGGAAATAAAGAGATTGGAGCGTTAGAGGCGTTGAGGCAAAGAATACTCAAAGAAAGGAGACTATAGTCAGAAGAACGTGCGAATCTGACAAGGCAAAATCATGAGTTGAGGATGGAAAACATGAGATTACAGAATAGAAGGTCAAGAAGCACTACAAGGTCAAGTTAAAGATCAATTAGAGGAGAAATAAAATGAAATACGCCTGTAGAAAATGCTAATGAAGATACTCGATAAGAAGTACGAAATCCAAGCGAAGAACGTCGTGAAAGAAGAGAAATAACTAAAGATCGTTACATTCCACATGGTGAAATTCTCCAAAATGAACAAAACAGCAGAGATCAAGGGAATAGGCAACGTCAGGAATGAAATAACCAAGATAGCGAAGAGAATCGGGAAGAAGGAAGGAGAATATTACATGGGAGAGAAATTCAAAGAAATCAACAAATAATTGAAGATGAAATCGAGCATAATGTCTCTCGATTTCACATCTAGCTTGCGAAAGGGAAAGACCGAGAGCAGAAGTGGAATAACAAGAGATCCAATAGGCAATTCGCCAGAATAATCATGACAATCAAGAAAGAAGGCGTGAACAAAACCGCAATAATGGTAATATTAATGAAAAATATGATAGAGTATAAAGAAGAGCTGAAAGGCGACAAAGAGAATTGAGGAGGAATGAACAAAATCGCAGAGAATAAAATGAGAGGTATAATCATGTATGAATTCATGAAAGAGATGAAAGAGGAGATCGCAGGGAAAGACAATGGGAAAATGATGAAGAAGAAAATCAAAGCAGGCATGAACGCAGGAGAAGAAAAGCATAATTAAAAAGACCAATGGAAGTAGATCCTGGTGTAAATGAGCAAATCTTAAGAGAATTGCTAAATAAAAGAAGAGAAGGAGGTAGGAGGCAGTTGGACGAAGCCATAGAAGAATCTGCAAAAACTCCATTCACACAAGAAGTACAATTGGGAGGAATACCCTCAAAGTGCAATCTGTCCGCGTTAACTAGCATCTTTGACAGAACAACTTGTGCAATTCAACACATCAAAGCTTATGTGAGGTGTATGTTTCAATGGGAAAACCATGATGTTGTGTTGTGCAAGTATTTCGCATCAAGTCTGACGGGAGAGGTGCTAAAGTGGTTCGAAGGTTTACCAAGGAATACTATAACATCTTTCAACCATTTGCAGACTACGTTCTTAGGGGCGTATATAACTAAAAATTCCTCGCGACCTGGCATTGAAGATGTATTTGGTTTAAAATAATGAATTGGAGAAAGTTTGAAGCATCTAACCATAAGGTGGAAGACAATGTGTAGCGAAATGGCTGGCCATGTGGATGAGCGATACCTTATTCTATCATTCATTAACGCAATGTTCGCAACAAATTTGCTGTATATTCAAATTTTTAGAATCAAGAATACAATCACAATGACTAAGTTGCGAGAGCTTCAAGAAGAGTATATTTCTCTGGAGGAAAAACAAAATAAGATGGAATCATACCCAATTGCGAACACAAGTTCAAATACAGCGAATGCAAGTTTATTTCCTAAATTGATAAACACAGTGGAGAGCACCTCGCAAGTACAACAAGAAAAGATGAAGGGTGATAATCATCAAAAGTTTGTAGCTATGGGAAGTCGTGATCAAGAAGAATTCGAAAGAGAAATAAACTTCTATAACCGTGAAGGAAATAATAAAATTCAAAGACTTGATCAACCACAAGAAACTTATGGGGGTCAAAAACAAAACTATCATAGAGGACAGGGAAGTCATAAGATAATATGGGAAGAAATAAAAATGCCACCTCTGAATGCTAGTGTAGAAAAAATATGGGAAGCCATAATTTTGTTGGAAAACATACCAGCACCATGGAATATAGGGAGTGAACCATCTCCAAGCCACAGAAGACACGAATTCTGTTCTTATCACCATTTTCATGGACATTCAACAAATGATTGCAGAAATATAAAGAAAATCATCCTCAGAATGATAGATCAAGGAAAACTAAATCATTTTCTAAAAGACCAACCTCAGTTTCAACTATTACCACCTCCACTAGAAACTCGCAGAACAAACACAACAAAAGAAAGAGAAACATTTGTAATAGAAGTAGGGGCGAAGGAAAAGAATTTATTTTGTCACTCTATTGTACATTCGTACAAAACAATTGAAGACTTTCATGATAACATTTTGAGCAGAGTCTTCGCAAAAGATGATGATGGAAGAGAAATAATGAACATTGCGAAGAATTCGCCGCTAAAATAATGGCAAAATAAAATTATTTCTTTCACTGCAGACGAAGTACCTGAGGGTGGAGAAATGCACGATAATCCATTAGTGGTAAGATTGGAGATTAACCCAAAACCTAATGATGATGAAGATGATGAAGCTGAGGACTCATGGGAAATCAACTGAGTTTTAATTGATATTGGAAGCTCCGTGGATATCTTATTCTATCATGCTTATAAAACTATGGGAGGGAAAGATGAGGATTTAATACCTTCAACCTACAAAATCTATGGTTTTAATGGTACTGTCAATAAACCTAAAGGGGAGGTCACTATGCGAATTCCATTGAAAGGACTATCTTCTGAAATTATATTATGTGTTGTCGACGTGGAGTCACGTTATAACACTTTAATTGGGCGACCTTGGTTGCATGGGATTTTAGGCGTAGCATCGACATTTCATCAGTGCATCAAATTCCCTCATCCCAGTGGAGTTGGCATCATAAAAGGAGATTGGGTTGAAGGAAATAAGTGTTATGAAATCGATGTAGAATCTAATGAAGAATGAGCTGCGAAGAAGGAGAATTAGAAGCATAGTGTCAGAGAGAAACAAAGAAATAAGATATTGATGGTAGATGCAATAGAGCAGAGAGAAGAAGGAACCCTGCGAAGCCAATGCTTGTTGAAAATAAGAGGTAGCGAACATTTCTCAAAAGATACAAAAGTAGCAGAAAATATCAAGATTGCAGAGGTAGAAAACAACAAAGGTAAGAAACTTAAAATGTGAAATGAAAGAAAAATTGAGAATAGAAAGAATGATGTATGATTGATTTGTTGCAAAAAATTTCAAAAAAATAAAAATAAATATTTTACTTAATAACAAAGATGAGATTGAGAAATTACAACAGAGCTGAAATGCAAAAGAAGAAATAGAATTATCATCAGAAAGGGGCGAACTTACTTTGGCGTACACCCTAGTTCGCGAAATTAAAATTTCGCAAGAGGAAAATGTAAGACCTAAAGTGCGTCATAGAAGGGGGTACCTGTTGCATGACTCATCGAAAAGGTTACACCGCCCATGGAACCTGAGTCATGGAGATTTGGGGTCAATAAAGCCCATCCAGGAGAGATACCTTGGATTTTAAACCTAAGCTTATGACTTAGGTTGGACGACTGAGGGTCTCTTCTTAGGAGTGCAGAATGTGATCAAGGCGCCGAGGTATACGGTTGAGCCAAGAGTGCCTGGGTCGTATGAAATGCACCTGGCCATTCTTGGCAAGTCTTGACTATAATGCACTCGGCCCGAAGAAAACCCCACTTAGGGTGCAGTCTCGTAACCACAAGCCATATAGGCAAAAGGGATATGGGGCTGCGAAAACGACTGGTTGTTTTTAAGACCGGATGGGAGGAGCCAACCTTGTATGGTAGAGGTACGTCTCCTTGAAGGGGAAACCAGGGGGAAGATAAGGGCGGCACCCTCCATTAGGGAGCTAATAAGTGTCTTAAAACACAAATGTCATGAGGCTTTATTTTCGCAAGAATATTTAAGCTTGTCATATTTGTGCAACAATCCTGAAGATGCAATAATACAAAAGAAAAAGATAAGGCGAGATCAATGGGTCAATACATGAAAGTGTAAATACGTCCTGTGATTTTGTCGCACGACGTCAATGTCATGGGGCTTTATTTTCGCAAGAATATTTAGGCCTGTCATATTGTCGCAACAAAAATGAAAAAAAAGGGTTAAGCACTACACCAAAACCAGGATTTTCTCACAGTGTAACTTGTCACGTCATAGAAAAGACTCACAATGCCATATGCAAATACTCCCCCAAACCTAAATCTAACAGTTTATTTTTAGTCACGGATATACTTGTGATAAGTGCACTTCTAAAAGTTTTATTTCCTGTTTTGTATCTAAGGCAGATGAAATGATTACAGGCAAAGTATTAGAAGGTCCCAAAAAAACATATTTAAATATCAGGCAATGGTTTCAGTTCGAGCTTTGGTGGCTATCGGTGAGTCTGATTAGACTCACGACTGTGGTACACCTACATTGTTTTCAACAACTTTACCACTACGAAGAGTGGTGACAGCATTTACTTGATTATTGGAGGCCTCATTTCGAGTTGAATTTTACCGATATACATTTTTTGGATTTTTTGTTGGGGTTGACTAGGAAGTTTTCCTTTGTCTCTTTCATTCAATGCTTCACAAATTTGACCCATTTTAAGTTCTAGACTTGAAAAACGTTGGTCTGTGGTCTTTTGAAGATGTACCAAATTTTGAAACTTTCTTCGAAGCTAGGCTTTTTCTCTGCAGGGTGCGAGAATGTGGTACTTGGGGGTTTTAGGATAAGGGTATCCTTGGTTATTATTTGATGTTCCCCTTGCACATGCCCCTTAGACCATGAAAAGTTAGGGTGATTTCTCCACCCTGGGTTGTAGGTCTGAGAATATGGGTTGTTCTTTGCCTTGGTACAATATATCATCATTGGCTTCCTCGCTTTTTACTCTTGAAATGCATGGAGGTCCTGGACAAGTGTCCACTAGATGGTCCAACCATGGCATGCAAGACAAGTGGCCATTTCAATTTGACTACGGAGAGTAGGGATATTAGTTTTTCCATTCTTTTCTAGCTCTATCTATTCTCCCTGGCCAAGGATGCCATCTTTGCACTTCCTTCGAAGTCAGAGTCAATTCTATGAACATTGGATGCAAGGGTAATCCTATTTGGTTCATGGGGGGGAGTCTTTTCAATGATTAAGAAATCCCAAGACTCATCAGCAGTTTTTTTCAATAAATTGACCATTGCACATGGTCTCAACCGTAGTTCGGTTCTTGACATCTAAACCTTCATACAAAATTTGCACAAGTCTCCATTTTTCAAAACCATGGTGAGGACATTGGAGCAATAATTCATTGAATCTCTCTAAATATTTTGCCAAAGTTTCCTCCTCTAATTGCACAAAACTGTTCAGACTTTGACGAATTGTCGTAGTCTTATGGTTTGGGAAGAACTTTTTGAAGAACTCAGCCCAAGTCTTGGCTTTGTCTATCAAAGAAAAAGGAAAAGTTTCATTTTGAGGTGCTCATCCGTCATTTGGTTGATCCGAAGAGTCCCACAAATTTCTAAACAAGGGATGCTTCAACCCCTTTAAATTTAGGCAACATATTGAGGATACTTGCCTTTAGCTCAAATTGTCCATCAATAGCTGGTAAGACAATGCACGAGGACTGGTTGTCCTCGTTGGGTAAAGTCCTTTAGACTACGGACCGGTTTACCGGTTCTCCCATTGTTTTGGATGGGTTTGGACTGTCGCCAGAACTATGTATTTCAATTAACTTTCTTGACTTATTCTAACTAGTCGGCGTGTATGGTCTCTAAAAGACACAATCATAGCCTAGCTAGCACATCAGCATGTTAACCATTCACCTAGAAGTCAAGTTCTATGCAATCACAAACAAGGATGACTCCACCACAGTAAACCTACCGATTTCTAGCAAACAAAAAGCATGATGGCTCCACTTAGATTGTTTTTAGACCAGCTTCTAATCCTTCGAAAGGGAATTCGTTACAACTGAGCAAACCCCTCTGGAATCAACCGAGTTTAAGTAAATTGAATAGAGGCGAGGAAGCTGCTAGAGCTTTGATACCCAAGGCCTCACCGTATTACAAGGCGGCAGTCACGCATTCAATTTTAGAAACCGTCATGCGAAGTATGCTTAAAGAGTAACCAATACTTTTTTCAAAGACTTTCCTACTAAGCTGTTACCTTATAGGTCTTGTTCTATTCAAAATTTTAAAGCTTAGGTTCACGTATGTATCGTTTTCCTAAGGCGGGCAAGAAGAGAAAAATACAGTAACTCGCTAACAAGGGATTCGCGAGTGTTTCGACAAACTTACCTCCGTTCCAGACGGGGATTTGTGTTGTCGACTCGGGCCACAACAATCGAGGTGATATTGTAATCAGATGATATTTAATAATACCCTTCCGTAGGGTTTAAAAATAAAAAATAAAAAAAAATAGAATGTCCAAGTCCAAACAAAATAAAGTGCAAAACAAAAAGAAAATTACAAAAGGAATCCTAATACAAACTAAAAATAAATAAAATAAACTCTCTTTTTTTTTTTTTTTTTTTTTTTTTTTTTTATTAAAATAAAAATCGCCTTTACAACAGCTACTCAGGCACCTGTTGAGCTCAAAAGAGGTAGTTAGGGTTTTGAAGTTTTAAAGCAAAAGCAAAATAAAAAAAAATAAGATCAATGGGTCAAGTGAACGTTGAAGTGACAGTGTAAATACGTCCATTTTGTATAATAATTTTGTGTTGAATTGCGACAGTTTTATGCGACTGTCAATGTCATGGGGACTTTGTGTAACAGTGTTTTATCTTTACAAGCCCAGGAGACAACTTATGCGAACAAAATGGATGGAGATGAAAAATGAATATTTACGGGCAAAAAACTTGGTAGGCTCGGAAAGATCTACTATTGTCAGTGTCGACAAGCAACAAAAATGAAGAAGAAAAGGATTCTAAATCCTGTCAGAGTAACCAAAAAGGGGTTTGTTTTTGTCACGATGATATGATTTTCAAGTGACCTGAAATAATAAAAGTAAAAGATGCAAATATCAAGATATGTAAACAATGATAATATGGATACTAGGGTTTTCCACCAATAACTATGATATGCATTCAACTTGTAATTATTCTTGTCCTTATAGTAGATTCAAGTCAAGGTGTTTCTCCAATGGTTTATTTTCCAAAGCATTAATTGTCTAATTAAGCACAACTAATCTAAAGATCAATATTTGGTTAACATGAGCATAATATAGAGCAATGATACTTGTGAAAAACTTGGATTAAATTATATCTTTAAACAATTCTAAATCAAGAACAAGATACAAGATTGCAACAATTATAACTGTTACTAAATTTTATATTCGTGATTCTTTTATTGGCAACAATAATATTTTTTGGAAATTTTCTATACACCAACAGTTATAATATATAATATAAAATGATGATTCCACCCAAAAATTTCCCCACATCTAAAACAGCCCCAAATTTACAACACTTATAATTTTTCTTGTCACTATTTTGGCAACAGTTTTACAAAATCACAATTATAATTAATTTCTATTAATCAAAATATATTTTTATTTCCAATTTAATTTTCATAATATTAGGAAAAAACATGAAGACCAAGTCAATAAATCGTGACTCGGTAGGAAACTTTACTTAGGACAGATGACGACCTTTATGTCGATGTTGTCGGCAACCACACAGAAAGAAACTCTTTTCTTCTTCTGCTATTGATTTTGTTCCGCCATTAACACACCAAGACTGTCGAAATTTCATAGCCGGTTCACCAAAATTAAATCTGAGTTTCAATTCAAATCTAGAATCTGGATCGATTTGACCCAATAAATCTAGGTTATGTATTATATTAATTATGTGGATCGATTTGGCTTAAAATCTGAACGATGAAGATGAAGAAAGATGGTTCAGAGTTGATTATGCTGATGATAAAATCCGTTGGTTCCTCTTTTTCTTTGATGAGGTAAGTGATTGAGTTCTCTATTTCGTCATCGATTGATAATAATCCGTTTGTTAATGTTTGTATTTTTTACAGTAATTTTGATTGGATATTGGATAATGTTTTAATGGGGGTGTTTACAGTGACATGGGTGAAAACCTAGATGAGAAATCATTCAGTTAGAACTTATGCTGCTGTTTCAAAGTATGGAAAGCTTCAATTACCTATAAAGTAAGTCTTTTTTTTTTTTTTTTTTTTAATGTTGTGTGTTTCTGAGATGCATAAAATTGGTTGAACGCCTTTGGGGAAACAAAAATTTCATTTTTAAATTGTGTTTATCATTAAATGTGTAATAAAGCTTTAACATTGAAAATTTAGGTTAGGGAATTTTTACTGAACTACTGTACATTTGGATTTGTCGGTGTTTGATTCTGATTCTCTGATGTTGTTTGTTGCAAATTTGGAGTGAAATTTGTGTAAATATAGATAAATTTACTTTAATTTAGTACATGTATTACTTCTTCTTTACTTGAGGTTTGATTTAAGAAGAGTTAAATGTCCAAGGCGTAGTTGTTTGAAGTTTGATTGAAGCCAAACTCAAATTGGTATTCTTTACTATGTGGCAACTTTAAAACCCATACTTTGAACCAGCTTTTTGTTATTGTGATTGGTTTCGGAGAAGATTCAAGCCGGATTTCTGTTAGACATGGCAGAACCGCTATTGGAGTGGTTAGGTGCTAACCTGTCTTGACAACCGTGATCCTAACTCTTCCAGCCTGTTAAACATAGGGTTAGGTTGAGAATTTCGTATGAATTGTGGCATGGTAGTTAAATTTTTTTCCATCAATTCATGGTTAAGGAAGGTGATATTGAACTGTTGTCTTCATTGTTTAATCTTGTCTTTTTAAAATATCAGGAAACAGAGGCTGGATAAAGTTTGTCTTGAAAGATTTCAACAATATAGTCGAACCTATATACAGTCTTGGATCATACAAGGTCAGTAAGTATATCAATGTTTCTGTATTCAGAGATGTTCTCTTACAATAGCGAATATTAGTTGAATATACAAGTGTGTTCTCATTCTTGAATGTTTAGATTGATTACATGACTGAATTTTTGATGTGGGTTCGATTAGTGTGGTTTCAATTAGTTTATATTGATTACAGAATTCAGTTTCTTAATTTGTAATAGATGCATGAATACATAAATTATTGTTATAGATGAACCTTGCTTCAATCTGTTCTTAGCAGAACTAAGTTGATGTCCAAATACATTGACTGTGTCGAAAGTTATTTTTCCAAGAATTTCGTAGATGTGGATGCAATGATGAGTTAGCTATAACTTACTGAGTTTTGATAGAATTTAGATATGAAATCATACTTTTAATATCTAAGCATTACAAATATAATGTGATATATATATAAGCTCTCTCGTTTTCCTTGTTCGAAGAGTACCCATCAATAGTGCCTCTTTGTTTGAGGGTGGTTGTACATTTCAAGTAATTTCATTGCAACTTATTACGTTATGTGTCCACAATACAAGGATGATGCTTTCTCTATCTAATCTATATGTGAGCAAGTAAGATACCGTGTGAATGTTGTGCACACCTGACACCTTGTTCTCTTACTATTACTCTTGAAAAATATTAAATTTGGATCCTAGTCTAAATGTGTGAGAGCAATTGCAAAAATCATGGTTAAAACACCCAAACTGATTTAGTATCTTAAGAGATTTTATTTTCTCCTTATCCCCGTCTTCATTAAAATGAGTTTCTGCTATCCAGGCTTGAATTTAGACGTGTTTGTTTTCGTAACTGAAATGTGAGGTAGTCTTAAAAGTGTTGGACGGGTATCGTTTTCATATTATGTTGAATGAAATTTTATATACGTTGAATTCCTGGTAGTTGTTACAGTATGAATCGTAAGTTGACCTGCTTTGCTTTTGCTTGTAACAGGATATGTGAGCCCACTTTGACATGGCCAGTGAATTCAATCCAGTAGACAAAAAGAAGTATAATCAGATTGGGAGGGGAATCATTTCTATTGAACCATCATTTTGAACAATTCATTTGTAACTACAAACAAAGAGAGGTAAATTTTGACATGGTGATTAATGCACTTTTCAATATTTAGTTACGGTTCCAAATCCGTTTTTGGATATCCATTTTGTGTCAAGTCCTAACCTTTTGTTCATCATTATGGGATGCTCCTTAAATTGGCCGAGTGCTTTTACTTTGGTGCTTAGTCGAGGAAATATTTTGTATCTAAATGGTTTTTATTTTACTCTTTCTGTTAGGTAAACTCATTAGCTGATAGTTGTCACTTGTGCATTTCAAACTTTTCATCTATACCTGAAATTTTACTGGGTAGATATTTGGTTCCTTGTACTGAGGGCCAACAACTAAAACAAGTGTCAGGTAAGGTTATATGGATTTGGCATTAATTGTTGATAATCTTTTTAGCTGTAACCAAACCACCACTTTTGCTTGTTATTATCATTCTGGAACATTATTTGAAATGTAACCAACAACCTGAAACCTACTTATTATTAGTGTCCAATTATGCACCTCATCTGGTCATTCCTAATTGTACAATGATTTTGTATATTACCTCAATTCAAGCAATGCTAATCTCCACCAAGTGAATTAGGCATAATGTGGAGCTCATAGTTTTACTTTCTGCACTCTCCTGTGATATATGGTAGCATGTTATAGTGTTAGGATTTCAGTGAATAACCATATGATGGTACAAAATGTTTATAAATGATAAGCCATATCTTTATCCTTAACTGTCCAATGAATGACACCATGTTTACACCATGTTCCATCCCCTGTGTTTTTAAACTATTGATTTTCAAGTTAATGGTTTGAATGGTTAACTCTTTATTGTCACAGAGAACTCTGCTCAAGCCCATAACTTTAGAGACTCACTTGTAGAATGTCGGCTGTTGTGAATAAAGCTTGGATTAATGAACCAGACATATTTAGCAACACATATAGAGATGGGGTTAAATTTTTTATGAATTATGCAGCTAACTATGGTTATCCAGACACAACGTGTTCTTGCCCATGCTCAAAGTGTCAAAATGGGAAACGTTTGGAGATGTGGGAAGTGAGGAGACATCTTAACGAGAAGGGTATCAACAGGAGTTATGTTACTTGGTTCTTTCATGGTGAAAATGATGGTGATAGTGCGGCAAGGCATCCAAGTAATAATCTTATACCAACTGAAATGGATGATAAGCAAGTTAGAGAAGGTGTAGTAGAAGATATGGGTTCCTTTGTCGATGCTGCATTTGGAGTTTTTGATAGGGGTGATGGTGTTAGTGGAAATGAAGAAGTTGAAACTGAAGAATTTGTTCCCGAACCAGATTTGGGGAAGAGATATTACAGGTACAAACAGTTGGCTGAAGAGAAGTTGTATCCGGGTTGTAATACTAGCATCCTAACTGCAATTGTGGAGCTGCAGAACGTGAAGAAAACATATAAGATTTCAGCTAACTGTGTTAATAGTTTGTTGGGTGTGATAAAGGGTTGGTTACCAAAAGGGAACAAATTGCCAGTAAAATACACGACAATGAAGTCGATGCTCAAAGATATGGGGATGAAGGAAAAATCGATTCATATGTGTGAGAATCATTGTATTTTGTATTACAAGGAGAATGCAGATTTGACCAGCTGCCCGGAATGATTTGCACCAAGATATAAGGCAAAGGTTGATAAATTTGGGGAAGAGTTGTCGTCGAACGAGCCTTCCAAGGTATTTAGATATTTTCCCCTCGGGCCGAGGCTCAAGAGATTATATACGATACCTTGGATAGCACGTGCAATGACATGGCACAATCGAGCATAAGTTTCACCAGATTATATGCGTCATCCGGTCGATTCATCTCAATGGGATTTAGTGAAGAATAAGTTTCCTGAGTTCGCAAATGAGGGGAGAAATGTGTGGCTTGGAATTGCAACTGATGGATTTAATCCTCATGGTATGCAGTCTCTGAATTATAGTTGTTGGCCTGTCATAGTGGTTGTTTACAATCTTCCTCCTTCCTTGTGCATGAAACCTGAGTTCCAAATCATGACGATGTTGATTCCTGGGCCAAAGGCACCGGGGAAAGATATTGATGTATGTCTCCTTGTGCTAGTAGACGAGCTCAAAGATTTGTTTGAGGATGGGATATCAGCTTTTGATGCACACAAACAAGAATCGTTTCAACTTAGGGATTCTTTGATGTTTGGTATTCATGACTTGCCAGCACAAGGTAATATGTCTGGATGTACCACACACGGCTATTTCGCTTGTGTACATTGTGCGGACAAGACTCGAAGTGCGTATCTGCTATACGCAAGAAACAATGTTTACCCTAATTATCGGATATACCTCAGGGGTAATCATCCTTTTAGGAAGGGAGAGAACTTGGGATTAGTAACTGATGAAACTAAACATGCTCCAAAGCGTCTATCAGGAAAGAAGTCGTTGGAGAAACTAGCCAAAGTGACTTACAAACCTGGTAAATTGGTAGTAAGAAGCAAGGCGCAGAAAAGAAAGAGATATGATCCCGATGTGGATGATGATCCTTATGGTGATGGTGTGGACGATGAACTTACTGGTGCATTCTATAAGGAGTCTATCTTTTGGGAACTGAAGACCTATCGTATCCTCTATTTCCGCCATTGTGTAGATGTAATGCACACCGAGAATAATGTAATGGAGCATATACTTGAGACGATCTTTGATTTTGGTAGTAAGTCTATGAAATCTTGGAATGCAAGGGATGAATTGAAGGATCTAGGCTTGCACTGTGGACAGTGGACTACTAGTAAACCTGGGAGTAGTACAGTTGCCACCAAACCAATGTTTGTCTTAAGCAAAGCTGAGAAGGAATCATTTTGCAAGATTCTTAAAGACCTCAAATTTCCTTCTGGTTTTGCGTCGAACCTGAGAAACAATGTTAATGTTAAGAATTCAAGTTTCGGTAACTTCAAATCCCATGACTATCATGTAATTATGGAGTATTTGCTACCTGTTTGTCTTCAGCATGCTTTTCCAAAGCACCCAGAGTTGCGTCGTGCACTTCATCAGATCAGTTTGTATTTCAGATTGCTTTGCTCCAAAGTCCTAAGCAAAAGTGGACTGCAAGAGGCTAAGTTCATGGTTGCCGAGGCAATGTGTGTTTTGGAAAAGTATTTTCCAGCTTTATTTTTCGATATAAGTGTTCACCTAACGGTTCATTTAGCTGATGAGGCATTGCTTTGTGGACCCATTCGATATCGTTGGATGTACCCCTTTGAAAGGTGAGTTTATGTTTTGTTTATGTGATGTTGTTATTATGGATAACTCGTATCTTTTATAATGAAGTATGAATGTACAAACTGATACAGGGCAATGAAGGAGTTCAAAAACATTCCCAGTAACAAAAGATACGTTGAAGGGTCTATTAAGGAGAACAACCTCGTAAATGAAGAAGTCACGTATTCCATGGAGCACACGTCAAATCCACGTGATGGCAATCACCAATCCAGTTGGGAGGCCTTTCTTGGAGAAGAGTCGGAGTATAGTGATGTAGGTCCTATGGGTAAACAAGGAACGAATGTTACGCTCGATTCCACGCAATTTATACAAATACGGAGATGGGTGCTTTTTCGATGTAATCCCGATGGTCTCGGTGATTATTATAGGTATTTTTTGATAAATATATTCAGTCTTTCAATTATACACATGGTATTTCATTGATAAGAAATGGTGATTTTTGCTTATGTTACAAATCTCATTTTGCTATATGTAGCTACTATTGTGAAAACCTTTTATCCATTTCACAAGATGCTGGAAAGGAGGTCCCGGATGACGAAGTCGAAAAACAGACAGAGTTCATTGAGTGGCTGTATGAAAAGGTACTGAAATGACTCTATTAGGTCCTTAGGTTAATAGCTACTTCTAGTGAACGAAACCCATATTGAGCAACTACAGAATCACATACATTAGCCTCAATGTTGTTTGTAAACATGCCGTTTTCTGGGCAATAACAACCAACATTGTGACACATAGTTCATATTTCCTACGTTTTCTGATTTAGCTACGGAATCACATACTTGTCCAACTGTGTGTAGCTATTTTCTTCTAATGGTAATTGTGTTTGTTTTTTATTGCGTAGCTGTTAAGAGAAAATAAAACTGATACATTGTTGTGGCGATATGTAAGAGGTCATGTTGAAGCGAAAGAGTTCATTATGTACCGTGTGAATGGTTTTGTTTTCTCTCCAAGGTCTTATGAAGAAACAGTCGGTAGTCAAGACAGTGGTGTTTGCATGATAGCAAGCACCACATTTCGGAGCAAGAAAGGTGATAAAAATCCCAAAACTGTGTTGACAAAGTGGTATGGGGTTGTGAATCAAATCTTAGAGTTGGACTATGGTCGATTTACCGAGGTTGTGTTTTATTGTGACTGGGTGAAAGCAGAGAGTGGAAGAAAAATATGTCCCGACTCGCATTTGAACCTGTGATGTTCAATTCTCATATATGTAGTCTCCAGTTCATCCGGACGAGAAACAAATGTCCAACTCTAGTAATCTTTGAACCTGTGATGTTCAATTTTGATATATTTAGTCTCCAGTTCATCCGGACGAGAAACAAATTAAGGTCCAACTCTAGTAATCTTTGAACCTGTAATATTCAATTCTGATATATTTAGTCTCCAGTTCATCCAGACGAGAAACAAATGTCCAACTCTAGTAATCTTTGAACCTATGATGTTCAATTCTGATATATTTAGTCTCCATTTCATCCGGACGAGAAACAAATGTCCAACTCTAGTAATCTTTGAACCTGTGATGTTCAATTCTGATATATTTAGTCTCCAGTTCATCCGGACGAGAAAAAAGGATCGAACTCTAGTAATCTTTGAACCTGTGATGTTCAATTCTCATATATGTAGTCTCCAGTTCATCCGGACGAGAAACAAGGATCGAACTCTAGTAATCTTTGAACCTGTGATGTTCAATTCTCATATATGTAGTCTCCAGTTCATCCGGACGAGAAACAAATGTCCAACTCTAGTAATCTTTGAACCTGTGATGTTCAATTCTGATATATTTAGTCTCCAGTTCATCCGGACGAGAAACAAATTAAGGTCCAACTCTAGTAATCTTTGAACCTGTAATATTCAATTCTGATATATTTAGTCTCCAGTTCATCCAGACGAGAAACAAATGTCCAACTCTAGTAATCTTTGAACCTATGATGTTCAATTCTGATATATTTAGTCTCCATTTCATCCGGACGAGAAACAAATGTCCAACTCTAGTAATCTTTGAACCTGTGATGTTCAATTCTGATATATTTAGTCTCCAGTTCATCCGGACGAGAAAAAAGGATCGAACTCTAGTAATCTTTGAACCTGTGATGTTCAATTCTCATATATGTAGTCTCCAGTTCATCCGGACGAGAAACAAGGATCGAACTCTAGTAATCTTTGAACCTGTGATGTTCAATTCTCATATATGTAGTCTCCAGTTCATCCGGACAAGAAACAAGGATCGAACTCTAGTAATCTTTGAACCTGTGTGACAGTGCATGTGTTTTTGTGAAGCAAATTCCTTTTGGCATAGTTGTTCTATGCGGCTAGACAGTGTTTGTGCTCTTATTTTAATTAAGGAATGTAGTTTCTTTATTGTTATTGTATTTTTTAATCACACCCTTTTTAACTCCGCCATTGCAATTGCAATTGCAATGCCGGTCCCAATCCCGGATAAAGGAAGAGGGAAAAGGTGTGCTATTTTTTGCAGGCACATGGTTGATTCAATAGTAGGGTCTTCCGGAACCACAATTCAACTCACATAGTTACATGATGTTGTATACATATCCTTGAAGATATTTGCTATGGTTTTCTTGTTGTTGTAGTTTATGTGATTGTAATGATGTTATTAAGAGCTTATGCATGCATTGTTTTTTCTTAACTTTTGAGTACAGAACATGTTACAACATGTGTACACAGAAACCTCCTCATGACTATTCTCAGCAGCTTTATGAAAAGTACAAAGAAGCATTCGAGAACTACATAAATGGAACGGTGGGATAGACTCTGCCCTACTCGTTGTGTTAACATTATTGTCTTTCTAGTTGTTCATTACTTTCATTACTTAGAATATCTCTGCATATGTTCTGTTGTTCATTACTTTCATTTGTTCATAATTTATATATTAAGTTTTATTTGATCGTCAAAGGATTCTTTTATTTTTAATTTGATTATTCTTTCCAGGTTATGGAGATGGTGGTGCTTTTGATTATCGTTTATTGGTAATGGAGATGGTGGTGCTTGTGATTCGTGTTGTATGATACTAAAGATGGTGGTGATGGTGATTTGTAGTAGTATTGGGGTTGGTAATGGAGATGCTTTATCATGGAGGAGTGAGTAAGGCCTCTGGTTTTGTTGCATTCTCCACCCATGAGGAAGCTGCTAGAGCTGTAAGTTGATATGGCTCTTTTCTTTCCTTTTTTCTTCACAATTACGTAGTGCCTTTGAGATTTCTGTCTGAATGAAATAGAAGCAAAGTTTTTTAAGGTGAGATCAATACTTGAAGTCAGGTACTGGAAGATGTATGAAAAATTAGTACTTTTTTGATTAAATGATTTAGTATTAATCTCTGTAACCCATGTACTAGTAGAGGAAAGTATTGCATATATGTACAAGTTCACATTCATGTAACCTTTCAACTGTGACATTGGTTCTTGAGTTGAAGTTTTTTATTTCAAGTCTTATTTTGGTCAAGACTGTAAGATTATTTGTTGTTTTATGTGGAAGTTAACTTGTTGTTATCGATTTTAACTTCGTAGTTTGATACTTTTCCTGTTACTTCATTCTATGAAATCTATTTTCTTCGCGTTATTTGACTTCAGGGAGATACTTTTAAAAGGAATTTAAAAGGACAAATACATTAGCCAACCTATTTTTGCGAAAGTTCGGCTGTATTGATCAAATGGAGTCCTCTTGCAATGGAAGTGAGGTTCTGAGTGTTTTTAATAGGGTATGTAAGAGGAGTAGAGCTTAACATGAGTCTGCAGTTACCCATCGTTCTTGCTTCTGATATGTAGTTTTCTTTTAATGAAGTAATTTTCCATTCTAAATCCTTTATTTTTTGAGGTGTTGGATCTGTCAGTCAGGAACATGCTTGAGGTCTAGATACATTGTTCACTGGAGACACTTAATATGTTTCATATGTTTTTCACAGTGATACTTGGTGTAGTTTAGTAATGGTAGTGAATTTGATGGCTAACGTCTCTAGTGAATGATGCTACTGCTGTCTTATATAACATGCCGTATGGTAGAATAGTCACCTTTCGTTCAGAGAAAATAGATGGATAAAGTTAATATGATAAATAGGTATCCTAGATTGTTGCTTTCAAATATTATGATTGTACAAGATTGTGAGACCTGAGAAGTATTTATTCTGCCTATTTCAGGTATCTTACAGGCACCTTCAAGACCTGAGAAATATTACTTGGATCCTCCTTCCGTTGATAAGGTAAACATTTAATGGATTGTGTACTTGGTTGCTTTAAATGATAGAATTACCGTTTTGGAAAGACCTTGATAAACTTGTAACGATTTCTGCTGGGTTAGCTACACATCGCTCTAGATTCACTACTCTTGTATATGTTATCTCAGAAAGTAATTACATTGTTTGCCATTTGCAAGGAGCAGTGGATATTCTTATTTGTATGAACCTCTTTGAAGGCAGGAATCATGACAAGTAAGTCTATGAAATACTCACTTCGACTAGAATGCATTCTACTGGGCAGTTGTTCTGTATTTCCCGTGGTTTCTTGTATAATTCACTGAATGTATGAGAATTAGTTGGCCTTCCCGAGACTATGAGTGCTCCTTACCAATGAACCTGGTATGCCTTTGGGTATTATAACTAACTCTGCCTCTAAGTGGAACAAGGTGATATAAATTTGTTAAGGAAGACTTACTTCATGTTAATATTCTTGGCAAGAAGTACCGCGAAATTTGTATGGATCTGTGCTAACATTGGCCAATGAATGTATCCTTGGTTTGCTTTTTACTTAAGAAGATTAATTTTTAAGAACTAGGAAAAAAGGAAATACGTCTTAGACTTTCAAGTAGGAAAAACTGAAATTATATCATGTGAACTTGATTGGCTGGTTTGATGTGAACGATCTATTGCTTAACTTCTATGTTTATTTGTTGTTGTGTCTACTCGGTAGGTCTTGCATGCTAGAAGTACAAACAAAATTGCCTTCAAGGGGGTTTCCAACAAAGCTACAGAGTTTCTTAAGTTGAATCCTCTTTGAAAGGTAGTACTACCCTTTAAATGTTTGTATTTTTTTTTGAACTCGCACTCTCCATCATTTGCTTTATTTTGAACTCGCACTCTCCATCATTTGCTTTAGATCTAGAGCTTCAAATTATAAGAAAAGGCTAACTTATGCTGTAAATGGACATGCACTATGTCTCACTGGAAATGCTGCTATGCTTGTGGAAGGATCTGGACTAGTGACTCAAGCTTCAGGTGTTAAGTTTTCTTCATGTGGAAGTCTGTAAGTTAGTCATACAAATCATATTTTGTGAATCTTATTGGTTGTATTGGTTTAGAGCAACGAATAGCTTTCATTTGTGAATGAGAAAATACAGTTTCATATCTGACTGCAGAATTTTATTGAAAAGTTATGGTAAAATGTGGAGAGTTTGTGTTTCTGTAATGTATGCATGAATGGTAAAATAGGGGTGAATTGCAGATTGGAAAAGAAGAATTTGCAAGCCTGTGTTTCAGGTTTAATTGTGCAGGCCTGTGTTTTAGGCTTAATTGTGCAGGCCTGTAAACTGGAAGGCCAGGTCCATGAAAATGACCTGGACTGTCCATTTTTTTTAATTGTAATTGAAAGAATTGTCACAGATATAACTGTGACGAAAAATGCGAAGAAAAAAACACGTGTCATCATCTTAATGCTGTTACAAATGAGAGTAACAGTTTAAAGGTTACGGTAATAGTGACAAAAAGATGACAGGTGTCCATAGTGAATTTGTTGCAAACATTATGCAACACTTATATGTGTTATTGTAATCGTAATAAAATGTGACACGTGGCAAAAAGAAATTGTTGCCTACGTGGCGGCGTATGACACGTGTCAATACCGAATTGTCGCAAAGTGAGAATAACAATTAAACCTGTTATAATTACTGTGACAAATGTGCAACGTGTCGCTATTTTAAAATTAGGTTAACTGTTACTATTAAATAATGTAATAGTTTATAACTGTGACTGTAACCAAAGTTTGTCACGGTTAAAACTGTTGCAAAAAAAATAACAAAATATATCACAGCGTTTCTGTAACGGCGTATATGTGTTACAAATTTTTTTAGTAACGGATATACCCTGTGACAAAATCCTGGTTTTGGTGTAGTGAAGGCAAGATCAATGGGTTTCTGCATGAAAGTGCAAAGACGTCATGTGATTTTGTCGCATTGACAAGAGGTGGAAAAATAAGACCTTTACTTAGGAAGGCAAAATAAGACCACATAAGAATTAAAAAAAAAAAAAAAATTATTTCTCAAAATACATGATTGCGAGATTATGCAGAGACATCTGCGAAACTGAGGCTTAAATATACCAAAAGATTACACAACAATCTTATTATTCAAAAATAACTTGTTTCATATCCCATTTGGATACAAATAATAGAGGCAAGTATGGGAATGCATAGAATGAGAAAATGTTATTTGTCTCCATATAAAAGATTTACACGAGCAGAAAGACGCAAAAGAGATAAAATTTATATTGGAAGATGGCGAAATTCGCAGTGATAGATTACAAGAATAGAAGATCAAAGAATAAATATATAGATATTACAAAAAGTTGAAGAAGGAAGCAAAAATTATTTCTTTCTTGATTTTTCATCATCTTCACCGGATTCTTCTTCTTCGACATCATCAGATTTTTCTTCCACATCTTCATCAGATTCTTCTTCGCTTGCATCACTATCAGAGATGACTAGATCAGGAGCGTTCTTTGGGACTTCTTGTGAGAGACAAGGATATATGGAATGAGGAATGTTATTATCATCACAAACCATTTTAATAGTATGGTTGCGAAAAAGAATAGCATCATTCTTAAAGTTCGAAACAGTAATCTTCAATTGGCTCTTCAGCTTAGAACATTTATCATTGCGAGAAGAAAGATCCTTTGCGAGTTTCGCTTTTTCAGCTTCAAGCTCTTCAATTATTTTGCGAAATCTTTCTTCAGCTTCTGCGAATGTATAAAAATGAATCAATAACTTAGTGGAAATTTATGAAAGACAAATAATTAACAAGGAAGAATAGTTAACAACCTTCTCTGTCAGAAATCATATCTCTAACCAAGACCGTGTGCTCAGCATGGAGACTAATACTTACACCTAGATTATTTCTGGCGTCATCTAGAATTTTCAGGGCCCAAGAAAATTCATCATCATTAGTTATGAGAATACGGGAACGAATTTGACTTTCTCTCTTGCTAAACACAGCATTTTTGCGTTTAAGTTCATCCCGTTCAATTTTCACCTCAAGAAGGGTTTCTTGGAATTTCGCTAAAGTTTGAGCTCCCTGATTAGAAATACGATCTTTATCATCTATGAGGTCACTATTCTTGGTTCTTAAAATATTGATTTCCTCTTTAGAACTATGGTAAAAACGCTTAAATTTGTTGGCTAAACCCAAGCTGGATCTATGGTCAATTTCTAAGAGGCGAAGTTTGGATTTGAGTTCATTTGTGGAGAGAGATTTAATTTTATCATTTGAAAAAGTATTTAAGGAATTATTAAGGCGTTCAAGAAGGGTATTATCATCTATGGGGTCGGGAAAAGAACGAAGGAGTGTAGCCTCATCAGAAAGACCATAAATGTCTGCAAAAATGGTTGATAAAATAAGATAAAACAATGGGGTAAAGGAATCAAGGGGAAGAAGGAAAAGTTCATACCATAGAGTTGTTGATTTGCATTCTGAAGGCTAGAAATTTTATTCTTCTGAACAACAATTTCGGATTCAAATTGTTTATTCTTTTCGCGAAGACTGGTTGCCTTAACTTCTAATTTTTCATTCTTTTTGCGAAGCTGAAGGTTCTTCTTCTCAAAATTCCCACATCTCCTAACTAAGTCAGAATTGACCGCGTAAGAAGCTTTTCCAGCCTGCGAAAGAATAAGGCGAGTTTTCAAATTAAATTACATTTTCGAATCAAAAAGTAAAAGAATAAAAGTACAAGTATGAAAATTTACCAAGCTATTAAGTGAATGTAAGAAATTTGGGGATACAAATCTGGAAACTCCGCGAAGAGACTCATTATTCTCTAATAGGGGGCATCACAGCTAGTAGCTATGGACTTGCAGGCCTTAGTTAGAGGAGTGTCACCAATTCCCAGCATAGAATCAGAGAAGATGCTGGATAGTTGTGCCATTGAAGATTCAGAAGAGGCACCTTCTTTTGCGAATACAACATCGTCATATGTGCTCTCATCGGAACGGGAACTTGAGGGAGAAGGAGAGCGAATTTTTCTTTTCTTTGAAGATGAGGCAACAAATATCTCCTTATGAAGAGAACTTTTACCTTTGTCTTTGGTCTTCGCAGCTTTAGATCCTTCATATTTAACAACTACAACACCAATCTTCGCACACGAATGAAGATAAGAAACAGAGGCAATAATATTGTTAAAAATAATAAAACAAAGTATTTCTTACTTCATCCGTGATCGAACGAAGTGCTGCTCGGATGCTTGGTTTGCTAGTTCTTCTATAGCTTCTTCTTAATTTGTTAATCTGAAATTTTCGCAAGATTAATAAATATGGAGAAAAGTGAAGACAGTAAACAGAATGAAAGAAACATACATATTTCTCTTTCTCAGGCCAATTAAATACCCAAGGTTGGTAAGTAGCGAGATTCGCAGGAAGCACGTTTGAACCAGCAATGTAAGGACCCTTCAGAACCAATGGAAAAACACATCATTTCTTATCTTTAAATTGGCGAGGAGTGTAATTCTTGCCCGAATGCCAATCAATGTCATGCATAAGTTTTTTATCGTCATCAATATTTTCCTTCCTCTTTAAACGAATACCCCAGCGAGTTTTGACATTCTTCATAGGTATTAATTCATAAGTTTCAAAGAAGCTTTCTGCGGTGTATTTTTTGGTAAGTATTTCTAAATCCTTAAATTCAGGATCCCTAAACTCGTTTGCATAAAGAGATCCTTTCCACGGTTGGCGAATTCAAGTATCAGGCGAATGCAATCCCCACTTAATTGATATACTGCCCGCGAGAACTTCGCATGAGAGAGTATTTCGTAAAATAAAGGAAGATTAGGATCATAAAGAGGGACAGGAAGACCAGCGAGGATCTGACCCAGTGAAACTATAATTTCTTTATCATCACAGTGATAATCAGAAAATAACTTAGCAGAAAGAATGAAAGTAGATTCTTGATGAGGAATGATAATGTGAAACCGTTATTTTGGAAAACTTTCTGAATTCCCTCAAAAGAAGTTTTAGCTTTATGACCGCTTGGAGGAATTTTAAGTATGAAAATGATGGAGAAATTAAAGATCGAAAATTGGAGAAACATGAAAAATTACAGCAGTAGCAGGTGCGGAATTTACGGAGGAACATCAAAATTGCAGAGAAGTTGAAAGAAGGGAAGATAAGAATGAGAAGAATATATATAGAGAAGAGGTCTCAAAAAGATAAACACATTTAATGCGAAAAGAAGACGTGAACGGTTGAGAAATGGTGGTTGAGATAGACGTGTCAAGAAGTGGATGGAGAAAGAGATACGTGTAATAAATTCTGCGTAAAATACAGAATCATGATAGTACGGAAAAATATGGAAAAATGAATAGCTGCGGCATTTTGAAATACAAATTCTCATGACATTATCCCCTTCATAGAGAAGACATGAGAAGAGGCAAGATGTAGGACAGGAATATCGCAACGATAACACTCTTGCGAAATTGTAAGTAACAACACTCTTGCGAGTGTCACGTGATGATTACAGAAATGACATGACAGATGACGACAGCTTAAACACGAGAAAGGTGTAAAGACTAAGCGAGATTTAGGAATGATTGCGAGATTTAACATTTGTATAGTTGTGAATATCGCAAGGCTAGATCCGAAAATAAAGGACAGCTTAGCTGTCATCCACTATGTAATGCCCTATATAAAGAGTTGAATATGCTTAAGGTTGAGGGAGATCTTTTTAGAGTGGAGAGAAAGTTTTGAGGAGAGAGAAAGTCTAGAACAGTGGTTGTATTCTTGATTTCATTTCCTTCTTGAAAAATTCCTAAACTCAATTAATAAAAAGTGTGATTGTTGATCTTAAAGATGTATTGATTATTATGAATTCTTGTGAGGGATGTGTTGTGGGATTTCCTGCAACTACAAGGATGACAACCTGTTGACAATTTCTTTATAACCTTGAATTATCTTTATCAAGTTATTTCTCATATCATCATTTTTCCTTCTTTCTCCTGGAATTTTTTCAAAATCAAGGGACATGTTATTTTCAGGACCAGCAGCTTGATTTTTCCTGAGAAGATTCTTATTAAGACTTCTGTTTTGCTTTCGAACATTTGAGGAACTCATAGAACTGACCTTCATGGTAATATACACATGGTACGTATGAAACCAATGTGTTTCGACATACGAATTTCAGTTACACCTTTGAGAATCAAGTCTAAGGTGTGTTGAAGTTGAACAAGAGAACTTTTATTCAACTTGGAGTTTCTCTTTTGTCTAACAGAACCTTTTTCTTCACAAAAGAGACGTACTTTCTGATCACATGAGTGATTAGGAAGCTTAGTCTTAACGTTCTTGTCAGGAGATTTCTTCCTTTCATATGGTGTGGAATTTCCTTGATCAGAGGAAACTAATACATCTTTCTTAGTTGGAAGGGACTCCATTTTTACTTCTGGTGCTGGAGCATTTTCAGTTGTCGCAGAAGTAGTTGGTATATTAGACTGCTTAGAGCATCCTTGAATAGAGAGCTTACTCAAGTGATGTTCAATTTCTAAAGCATCCCTTTTAAGGCTTGCATCAATATTCATACATGAAGAATGTTCCACAGTATTCCCTTTGTATTTGCTGTCTCTTATCATACCAAGAATGATACTGACATGTTGTCTCATCTGATTGAGTCTATTAGCTTGGATTCTAACAAGATTTAGAATCAACTCACTCTCTTCAGCTATTTCCCATTTACTTTGAGAAATAGGCTCTTTTGAAATATAATCAGAATAACCCATGTCTAAATATGTCTGTCTAGTTTGAACACGAGGTTCATCTATAATATACGAGACATTATTTTTAATTCTGATGATGCGTTTATCAGAGATACTACTCTTGTCCATAGAGTTAGATCGCTACAAACACAGACTTGTAAGGTCTTGAACGTGTTTGCCTGCTCTGGTAACAATTCAAAAAGCGGGGGTCTAACAACCACACCCAATATTTTGATTAGAAATCTATATGGACAACTCCGAGTTACTTTCTAGAGAATCAACTAGACTCAATCAAATAGAAAATATCTCAAGGAGTTATTATCTCAATCTCTCGATTTGATTTACTCAAGAAAATACAATCTGCGAGTCTTAATCAAAGAGAGATAACTTGGACGGTACCAAAGACCAATATCCAAGTGTCAATAAATTTAAATCAATAACCAATAATGTCGGATATTCTAATTGATTGAACAACGCACTACCTGTATTATTTCAATTATATAACAAAATATAATGCGGAAAAGAAATAACACAGACACCAGAATTTTGTTAACGAGGAAACCGCAAATGCATAAAAACTCTAGGACCTAGTTCATATTAAACATACACTGTATTAAGCCGCTACAGACACTAGCCTACTCCAAATTAACTTCGGTCTGGACTGTAGTTGAACCCAAACCAATCTCACACTGATCCAAGGTACAGTTATGCTCCTACCCCTCTGATCCCAGTATGATACTTCTCACTTGATTCCCTTAGATGATCTTGCCCACAACCAAGAGTTGCTACGACCCAAAGTCGAAGACTTTAATAAACAAATCTGTCTCACACAGAAAAGTCTATAAGATAGATAAATTCGTCTCCCATGGATAAACCTATGAGTTTGATTCCGTCTTTTGATAAATCAAGGTGAACGGGAACTAATCAATAAAACCATACTTATATTCCCGAAGAACAACTCAGTTTTATCAATCACCTCACAATAGTATTAATCGACGTAGCGAAAAAAGATATTGTGGAATCACAAACGATGAGACGAAGATGTTTATGATTATTTTTATATCTTGCCTATCGGAGATAGAAATCTCAAGCCAATTATTACAATTGTACTTGTACGATATAAACAGCAAGATCAGATCACACAACTACGATAAAATTAGTATCGGTTTGGCTTCACAATCCCAATGAAGTCTTTAAGTCGTTAACCTGGTTTTAGAAGAAGAAAACCAAAGGTTAAAGGAGAATTGACTCTAGCTTAGAAAATTAGTATCACACAGAATTTGTGGGGATTAGGTTTCCCAGTTGCTAGAGTTCTCCCTTATATAGTCTTTCAAATCAGGGTTTGCAATCAATGTTAGCTTGGTAACAAAGCATTCAATATTCACCGTTAGATGAAAACCTGATTAGATACAAGCTAATATTTATCAACCGTTAGATCAAAAACATAGCTTGTTATACACACATGTGCTTGAAGATTTTAGGTTTGTGTAACCGTACCCAAACTTGTACATTAGTTAGTTCAACACTAATCAACTAAATGGTTATCCAAATAATAACTTTCATATCAACCATATTCTTCTTCACCATAACTAGTCCAAATGAATCAAATGAACTAGTTAGAGAGTTATGCAATTGCTATGAGATCTAATGTACTGCACAAGACACAATTGAAGCAAAAACGATGCGATTCACTCGAATCGATTCATGAACTATAAAGCCACGGTTTGCAATAACATTCCTTAGTTTATTAAGATAAGTTCACAAATATCATTTTTAGACATAACCTACTCAAGTTCGCAGACAGGGTTCGCGGACTCAAGTTCACCGGTTGGAGTTTACAAACTCCAGCAGAAATTCTAGGGTCGAGAATTTACGTCAGTTCGCGGACTGAAACTGAGCTACAACTCCAGCAGAAATTCTCGGGTTCGAGAACTATGCCATTTCGCGGACTGAGTTGACGGCTCACGTTTCGATTTCACTTGATCAACAAAGTTCACAAACTTCGGTTCAAGCAATAAGGACTGACACATATATGCGTTACCACAACAATGTTTATATCCTCCAATGGTTATATTGTATAAACTCTTATTTCAATCATTGAAACATTCTCAGAGGGCGTTATATAGTTGTTATTCACAAATTATTTTTCGTCAGAGGGATTTCCAAAATGATTGAAACATAACATGACTTTCGTCACTAGGTAAAGATGAATTTGGCGAAAGCGAAAGCTTTACCAACACATATTTCGAGAAATTGATAAGCGAGATATACTCATCTCGAAATGACATATGTGTATAATCTTAGTCTATATAGTAATACGAATTTTGTCTTAAGATAAGAGATAGAGTAAATAGACTTTTGAGTGATAGATAAGTTCAAGTCTCTACATACCTTTTAGTCGATGAAGATCCACTAGTTCCTTGAGTAGTCCTTCGTCTTGTATGATGATCACCATAGAGTTCTTGATCTCAACTACACTTTCTATCCTAGTCCGAGACCTTAGCTATAGTAGACTAGAAATCAAGACTTTATAGTTTTGATCACTAACATTGACAAACATGCTTGAGATAGCAACGCATGCGAGTTCGACCGAGCAACGCTCTAATATTAAGTTAATCTTAAGGACTTAGGAGAGTCACTGAACTCAGTTAGCATGTAATTTTTTTGGCTAAATTAGGGTTTGGCATATCGCAACCCTATTTAGCACATATGGCATGATGGTGCTGTGGCTGGTATAGTTAGCATATGCTAGTGGCACGAAGTAGCGTCTGGCGTAGCCATGGCCGCTAGACTTTGACACATTGGCGTGGAAACATTGGACATGTTGCCACATAAATCCCAATGCTCTAGTAACATTACTTGGCTTGGTTGGCGTAGCAACCTTGCATAAATTAGGGTTTGGTGCACCAAAACCCTAATTAGCGCAAATGGCGTGTGACATGTGGCATGTGGCCATTGCACATTGATGTTTCGTGCAAATGGTGCCATAGCCACGCCAAAGGAACCATATCCAGGCCATCATATGGAAATGACCACAGGAGCAAGGTTCCCACGGGTGGCCATGTCATGGCGCCATTATTAGGGTTTCCTGGGTCTTGTACGGTTCGTGGCATGTTGTGGGGCCCGAAGTGGCATGATTTTCACCACGACTGGAAATTAAGGTTTTGACAATGCAAGGTCGTGTTTCTGGTTATTTTAACCATATTGAAGTCTATTATTGTGTTGGCCACAAACAAAAGGTAGGTTGTCACGTTCGTGCACTATTTATGGTAAGTTGCCACGTTCAACATGTTTATGTGGTAAAGTAGCATGTCAGAATATTTGTTATGCACTTTTGGCATGCCAATTGGCATGTTGGCTCAACTTTGGGAAAGCCAATTTGGTATTCGCGCGACTTTGCTTCTCTTTTTTAATATTGCGACAGGTTTCGAGCAACATGATTGGTCAAACAAGAGAAAGATGCTACTTGTTTTCTGATTCTGGGCAAGATTTTGCACCTACTAATCCATGGTGGATTAATTACCTAGTTTTCCTAGGCCTAATTTTGACAAACAAGGTCTGATATGATGCGCAAGGTACAAAACCCTAACTTTTGCAAATTATTCAATGTAATTGATTGAATTCTATGTGTTGACACAGAGTTCTTTAAGTTCATTGCCAGAGAGCAGCATGCTTTCTGATTGAATACCTTATGCAGAAGACCATATCCTTGATATTTGGAAATTCGTGATACTCTGTTGCGAGTGAACACGAATTGTCATGCCATATCAACATTAAGGGTTCAGCCAGGGAACATAGCACAAAAAGTATTCAAAGAAACTTATATTATGTGTTATAGGCAAGGTGCCAAAATTTACAAAGTAACTGGGATTATTGCTACATGCACCATTCTGGGTAAATTTCATGAGAAAATATTGAGTTGCTCAATAAATGTGCCAGTGAAGAGGTTGAACACTTATTACTTTTACATGGCTTTGTCTCTTTGCAGAGTGACGGCTTATTAAATGCAGGGTTTTACAATTTTAGCCCTGTACTAAAAGCCACCATCAACATTAAGTCCCCGGCTTAGCACGTAACAGTGGCATTGTTGCGGGGTAAGCATGAGATGCTGACAGACAAGAGTAAAATCGAAAGGCAAGACATGAAGAGATGTCTAAGAAAATTCGGCTGACCTTTGGCAGGAGGCATTAGGAATATATAATTTTTGCACTGGCGGCTTGACATACTTCTGGCTTGGCCTTATAGTGCCTTGGTGCTGCAACTTCTTCCATTAACTACTGATGCTAACGTTGCTACCTTAGTCATGGAACGGTAATGATAACATTGTTGGCTGGCCCAAATACAGAATAGCAAAAAGGGTGTCAGTGGCTTTGGTTCGTGGAATAATGAAAGGCGTTGCAACCCTGACAGAGATGGCGCTTCAATCTTGGTTGTGCGGAGATGGCATTGCTGACCTCAGAATGACGCTGCTAGCTTGGAATGGTGGATGGCGCTAGCTGGAAGTGGTAAAGATGGAGCCATGGAGCGTTGGCGCTGTCTTACTTGGTCCGTGGAGCGGTGCTGCAACCTTGGCCGTGCAGAGATGGTGTCGCTTGCTTTGGCCGTGGGGCATTGAGTCTGCGGGCCCAGCTGCCTTCTTCTGTACAAGTCCTAGAAAGGAAACCTTCTTATTCTCAAACTCCAAAAGTAATGTGTATATAAAAGGCATCGCCCATCTTTTATTTTTGTAACATTGGCTTTGTTTCCACGTCTCCGCGTTAGCATCAAAGCATAAGAGCAGGCGAGCGCACTCCAGGTATGTGTTCCAAGGTATCTTCCCCTCTATTTTTTTTTGTTCGTTCTCATGTTAGTGTAAACCCTAGCCATAGGCATATCTTCCATAAACTCGTAGAAATACTTCCATACGAATGATTCTTCTCTGCTAGCAGTATTGTAGTAATATTAGCCATCACATTAATAGTAAGGAATCCAATTATTATGCAAAGTAGGCATGCACGGACGGGTGGCTGCCATTAATTCTTTTTCCATGAAAACCTAGCTTTAGGATTTCCCTTTTCCTTTCGTGGCCGTGCACACAATTTCCGCGGTGGGACACACTCTTCTTTTGGCCGAGAGTATACCTCATGTTGTGAGATACGGTTTTGGCTAAGGGCGTATTTCCTGCGGAAAAACATGGCTTGTTGAAACGACTATCAGTCCCTACCCCTTTGGCTATGCGTGATCCTTTTGGATATGCGTGCTACAACTTGTGGCCAAAAAAAGTTTCTCATAGAAAACTTGTCGTGGATTTTTGATCATCGTACTTGATTCTGACAAAACCTCCATGCACGGTTTTCTCCAAAGTAGTAACTTTTATGTTTTTGCTTCGTTGTAGTTACTTTAAAAGCATAAGGAATTTTGTTAACATGTAACTTGAAAGCAGTTCTGCCGCCGCATCGAGAAATGCTAACAGCTCCAACCCGAACACAGATGATGGGGCTTTTAAGAAGTCTTCTACGGTTACAAAGACCCATCCCAAATTCGTGGCGACTCTTATGACTGATTCAGAGAATGATGGAGAAGTCCAATCAGTCTATCCAGGGCGTATAATGAGGTTTTTCCTACATAAGAAAGAGTATCTGGCTTCTCCCATAGACTTCAAAATCTGTCATAGTCTATTGCGCTCCTATGAAAAATGGATGAAGTTCATGATGATATGAGACCATATAAGATCTAACCTGACTGAGGCGCAAATCATGAATACTTTCATGGCTTCAACAATACTTCAAATCAGGAAAAAGGCTACAGGTTTGATTACTTTCATCTCCAGATGGTGTTCGGAATCTCACACGGCTATATGTAGATGGGGTGAGATGACTATTTCCTTGGAAAGCATAGCCATTCTGTTGAGTCTTCCAATAATTGGGAAACTTGACGTTGTCTTGTATAAGGAAGAATAAGAAATACATGCCACTTTGGTCACAAAAGCAACAGGAAATGTTCGAAAGAATTATGAGGAAAAGTGCTTCTATAACAGGTGAGTGTCTGAGTGGTTCCCTGATGAGCCGGAGTCGGATCAAGTGCTGGATGATACACTCCATGTTGCTGTATTTTTAGATCTGTGGCTATCCAGAGGAATTTTTGATGATGGCTCTGGCAAGAAGGAGATAAGGCAGAAGCTCAACAAATTTGCTATCAAACTAGCGAAAGGCGTTGCTCTTCCCATTGGCAGTTTGTTTCTTGGATCTTTGTGTACCAATCTGGATCACTTAGTAGCAGACATGTATGTCTCTAATGGGTATATGAAAGTAGACTCGTATATCCATGTCACCTTTCTCCAAGCATGGTTGTGGGAGCATTTCAAAAAATACGCTCCTAACCCGAAAGCCTAATTTCCTGATACATATGGCGGTTCTAGGATACTCCGTTGGTTGGAGAGGCGTCCAAGACCTGGCTCAAAGCTCATTGATTTTCTTGACAACGCGTATGCAGTTAATTTTATTCCTTGGGCTCTGGTCTACACCTCCATAGTTCAACCAGACACTTTTTCTTCCGCACCGAACGTGATATTGCATTCTGCTGACGTCAATATGAGCATTGGAGAAACTGTGTTCTTGCGAAGCTGCATGCCTATGTGCCATCTATTTTCAGATGATCTTGTGGATTAGTCTCTTACAACATTGACAAGGCTGATCGACGTATGGGCTTCGATCAGGCAGTCCCATTCCGTCGCCCACTGACAGCTCTAGATGAATTGATACCCGTCATTCTTGATTACAACATTTTTGCACCGGATAAAAGTCTCCCCTTCTTGCTCTCAGAATGAAAACCTGTGACAACTCCCAAATATAGTGTCTTCTGGAAAGATGAGTTTCTCGCCATTCATCAGTTCGTGTAGGATGTTGTGATAAATCCATGTGGAAAACCTTCCTCTTTGGTTCTAGCAAAGCATAAATTGTTGAAATAGCTTCCTTCGGGAAAGCAAAAATCCTCTAGCTCGGATGCAGACAGTCCCAAGGAAAGGGAGCAAAGGTCGAAAAATCGTGCAGGTGGATTTCAATCGGATTCGACGTCTCTTGTGACTTTCAGTTCTTTCAATATGCAAGTACGTATGATTTTCTTTCTGGCTTGGTCGAATCCCATAGATTCTCTATTTCGCCATTGACTCTTTTTCCTTTTTGACTCAGGGTCTCGGCAACTCGAATGTCTTTGCCAGACTTTCCCACGGCCAAAAGACGGCGCCTCTTGAGAAAGGGGGCGACGGGACTGAATCTCTTTAAGAATAATCCGAAGAGGAAGAAAGATCGAGATCCGGTGACGACAGGAGCACTTCTGAATATAGCAGCGAGTCTTCTTCTAGTAGGCCCAAAAATGAGTCGGTGAGTTTTTCACACTTTTTTAGGCCATTTATTTATTTGTAATAAATACTCAATCGGTGTTATCACAGGAAGAGGCCATCAAAGATAACCCTGAGATGGAGATTCGTCGTGATGAAGATGTGGTTTTGTCTCCAATCATGGAAGTTATACCTGCTAGCCACCCAGAAATGGAGATTGATCGCCGTGAAGATGTTTCTATGTTTCAGATGACGAAAAACGCTCTCATGGCTTCAGGTGCGATTGTTGTAAAGGAATCCCTGCTGGTCGCGGAATCAGTTGCAGGAACCACTTTCGACCCTCTATTTTTGACTCCTCATGAAGATCATGTGCTGACGGAGGCTTCAATGTACCAGCTAAGTATGCGGAGTTGTATACCAGAATATGGGAAAGGTATGGTCATATCGCAATAACCAAAAAGATCACTAGCCGGTTTGCGTTGGTTAAGCGGGTGGAAGAAACATTATCTTTAATTCATGATATGTGCAACATGACTGGTCACACTATTTATGGAGATGTAATATAAAGATGGAAGTTCCACCATGATATGTGTGTAGACTTTGAGTTTAACGCCTCCTGGTTCTGTGAGGGATTTTTCGAGATCCAAAGGTTGCAGGCTGAAGAGGTTGATGGTCCTTCTACGGATTTGATTAATTAACATGAGTCATAAGTTGAGAAGTTTTCCCAGGAGTTGAAGCTGAAACAGGCGGCTTTTCAAATCATGAAGGATATTTTCTCCAAGAAGAACGAATCGTTGTTAGGAAATTTTCCTTGAATGTTTTTGTTTTCTGAACTTCCTTTCCTTAGGTTTTTTTTTTTTTTTTGAAATAAAAAAGAAATGCCTAGTTTATGGTTTGGTTTTTGGATTGATAGATGATTGTTTCTTATAAGAGTTTTTGGATTATTTTGGAATAATGGCCCTTTGATCAATCGATATGTCAAAATCTGAATTGTGAATGTAAGTTGCAAAATCATTTGGGAAAATTATAAAACCATGAATGTTGCATGAGAATGAAATCTTGGGGATGATTGGGTCATCAGCTTCCATTGTAAATGCGAAAACCCAAACAGTAGATCGTGTAAACATTGTCTGACAAAACTTACTCACTTTAGGGTCTTTCACCAAAATTGAATCTTCAGGGAGTAAATCTGAGTCTTCATGTGACTCCCTCCTTGCAGCGAGAAGTCCCAAGTCATTCTTTATTGGATGTGGAATATCTTTACGTCGATCCGCGGTAAGGCGGAGAATCTCTAGTCCCCAGACGTAATTCTCCCGAATCCATCTTTTCTTGGACGATGCACTCCAAAGAATTGCATTCACTGGTAAAATGATGGAATTGGGAGTTGAATTTGCAACCGAGAGACTAATCTCCCATTGTGGTCGCCAATTATTTACGGGTGAAAATTGTTTCTGCCGATTTTGGTAATTTTTTGTGTGTGGATGAGAAACGAATCTAAACCTTAAACAATGTATTGCATGGGAGTATTTTTGATTCGAGAGGTTAATCTGTACAATCCCGGCATAAACCAAGAAATGGCCATTCCAGGCTTGCTTTGGTCACAAAGTGAAGGAGAATGGTTCGTCTTAGGGAGGGAAGCGAAGAAAGTGTTGAGACCAGAATGGTTGATTATGAAGATGTGGCTTGTTTTATGACTTGTATCAGAAAGTGGAACTGACTTGCAAAGTGAAAAGCTATCAGTTCTTGGTGATTTCTGGATACTGTGTTGCTGCCGACCAAAAACTTATTTTTTGGTGGAAATAGGTGAAGCCTATTTATACAAGTCATATTGAAACGTACCCTGGTCTCGTAGGAAGTGAAAACGATTGAGTGGTGGAAGAATGGAGTAACGTATAACCATCAGAAACCTATGCTTCCATGATGAAGGAAGTGGATCCATTTACATCTGTTACTCCTTGCCGCCACTAATTGTCTCGCTTCATGACACTTTCTTATAACGGGCGTATTTCAAGCCGCACGCTGTAAACCGCCAGACCAATACCCTGATGAGTATCCCCCATTTTGTGACATGTTTGATGTCTCGAGTGATTTCGTGGAAAACGTGTAGCAGGTTTCTATGTTTGGCAGGTCAAAGTCAAGAGTCTTGCCGCAGGAAAATAGCATGTGATGCTATTTGGCACGTCTTGGCTGGTCGCCTAAAACTTGCCACAAGGGCTGGGTCGCCTAAAACTTGCCACAAGTCCGTCTCATGGCATGACTCGGTGGCACGATTGGTATAAGTGGCGCCTGGCGTAGCCATGGTGATGGACACATTTTTTGTATCTTAATTAGTCCCGCCAATATATATTGTTAGTACTTATTTTTGTATTAAATTTGATATTTATTGTGTTTTGTAGGAACATGAATAAAGTGGTTTATGGCGAAGAAAATGACTAAAACGGAATTTATGCGGGAAGAATATGGGGCGAACTTGGATGGTTGCTAATCGAGATTGCATCTCATGAGGAAGGGTAGCCGTTGATTATGAATACCTTTTGTTGGCGCATGGTAATGACACAATGGCATTTTTGGTGTGTATGCAATTTAGAAAAAATTAACAAAGTGGAGAAGACAAAGGTGGTATCCAGGTAAGGAGTTAATCTTTCATTTGTATAATTATCTCCTAAATCTCTCTATCTATGCATGACGATTTGAGAATTAGGGCACATTTTGTTTATAGCTAGATATATTTGTTTGTATGTTCAAAACCAAATGATTGAGAAATGTTTCATTTTTTACAGAATTTTTTTGATTGATTTTGTTTGGTATAAGTGGCGCATTGAGATACCGATGCGTAGCCATGGTGATGGACACATTTTTTGTATCTTAATTAGTCCCGCCAATATATATTGTTAGTACTTATTTTTGTATTAAATTTGATATTTATTGTGTTTTATAGGAACATGAATAAAGTGGTTTATGGCGAAGAAAATGACTAAAACGGAATTTATGCGGGAAGAATATGGGCTTCAGAGTAAATGGTCGTGGCAATGGTGTAAATGGGCTTATTGTTATGACCGGTTGCTAATCAGCTTAAAGAGTTATGCCCAGTATTTAATAAGTTCTCAACAAGGAATCTTTGAAAGGGTCATTTACAATGCAAATTCGCAGCATTGAGGATAAAAGGGAAGTATATATATGGGAAGTGAAGAAAATAAATAAGTTAAGATATTATATATGAGACACTTCGGTTAAGCACGTGTCACTTTCCTACTAGGAGATGATATAATAAGAAGAAACAGAAAGTAAAAGATTCTGTTGACAAAATGGTTTCATTGTATGCCATAATTAATTTGAACTTCCCAAATGATTGGAGTCCAAATTTGTTCACACTACTCTAACGAGTGTATATTTCACATAGTCTTCTGATTGGCTGATTATTTAACTGATGGCCCCATTATCCTTGATATTTAGAATCACAACACTCGTTACATAACTCCCTAAATAGAATCAATGGTTCAGATTAAAATGTTACGTGCACATTCGTTAAGGAGTGTGTACAAATTCGCACTCAAATGATTGAGCACGTGATGGAGTATATGAATGTCCACCATGTGAATGCCATATTAAGAGTGTTATGAAAATTCAAAAGAGCAGTACAGATGGCACGCTTCTGTTGGTTGACCCTGACACGTGGTGGACCTCGATTGGTTGATAATGTAGTTAGAAATCGAAAAGAAATGGAAACAAGCTTCTCGGGAGAGTATATATATGATGCCGTTTTGGAGTCAGTTTTGAGGGGGAGCCTGTACCACCAATAGTGTTTATTCTTTTCTTTTTATTTATTCTTTTTGTAATAATGAGGAGCTAAACCCAAAACTGGATTATGGAAGAAGCTATTTTTCACGATTGTAGTAAATCTATTTAATTCGTTTATGACTTTTTGCATTAATTATTAATCGTTTTATGATTTTTTCTTAATTAGTTGTGATTTTGTTTGATGTCACATGCTTAGTCTTACATACTTTTGATGCGTCATACTTATAATTTACATCTAATCTTTTAAAAATCTACATTGGAAAAGAATCAGAGTCGATATAACTTGAGCTATAATTGTCTAGAGTTAATATTTGAACCGCATGAATACGAAAAATGGTGGAATCCTAAGTCCCAGTATTTCTTAATATTATTATCATCTTTTATCATTAAGTCTAAAATCAATCTTCACAAGTCTCAACGAACCTATTTCTACAACTATAAAAAAATCACATCACATGGCCACCAGATTTAAGCGGCTGGTCGCCTAAAACTTGCCACAAGTCCGTCAGTTCGGTGGCGAGTTGGATGGATGAGATTGCATCTCATGAGGAAGGATGACCATTGATTATGGCCATATCTTATTGTATATCAAAGTGGCGCCATGGCATAGCGGCATGCCAGTGGCAACTGTTGTGGCGTATTGGTGTTAGACGCAAATATGACTTCAGTAACATTGTCCCTATTGCTAAGTTAATCTTAAGAACTTAGGAGAGTCACTGAACTCAGTTGGCATGGCAACTTTTTGGCTAAATTAGGGTTTGGCGTATCCCAACCATATTTAGCACGTACGACATGATGGTGGTGGGGTTGTTATAGTTAACACATGCCAGTGGCCCGAAGTTGCGTCTGGCGTAGCCATGGCCGCTAGACTTTGACACATTGGCCATGTTGCCACATCAATCCCAATGCTATGGGAAACATTACTTGGATTAGTTGGCGTAGCAACCTTTCCTTAATTAGGGTTTGGTGCACCAAAAACCTAATTTTCACAAACGGCGTGCGACATGTGGCCATTCATATTGATGTTTCGTGCAAATGGTTCCATAGCCACGCCAAAGTAACCATAGACAGGCCATCATGTGTAAATGACCACAAGAGCAAGATTCCCACGGGTGGTCATGTCATGGCGCCATTATTAGGGTTTCCTAGGTCTTGTACGGTTCGTGGCATATTGTGTGGCCTGAAGTGGCACGATTTGCACCACAACTGGAAATTAGGGTTTTGACTATGCAAGGTCGTGTTTCTGGTTAGGTTAACCATATTGAAGTATGTTATGGTGTTGTCCATGAATAAAAGGTGGGTTGGCACGTTCGTGCACTATTTATGGTAAGTTGCCACGTTCAGCATGTTTCTGTGGTAAAGTAGCATGTTGGGTATGCACGTTTGGCATGCAAATTGGACCGTTGGCGTAACTTTAGGAAAGCCAATTTGGTATTGGCGCGACTTTGCTTTTGTTTTTTAATACTGCGGCAGGTATCGAGCAACATGATGGGTCAAACAATAAAAATATCCGTCCAAACACGAGTGGCCACACTTATGATGTGAGTGTGGCAGGTTTGGAGCGACCTGATTGGTCAAAAAAAAGAGGGACGACCAAGCATGGGCGTGCCTACACTTCTAGTGTGAGTGTGGCAGCTTTAAAGTGACCTGATTGGTCGACGGGAAGTGGGGCCGACAAGTATGGGCCTAACCACAACTTATATGCGTGTGGCGAGTATTAGAGCATTGCTCGGTCGAATTCGCATGCGTTTCTATCTCAAGCATGTTTGTCAATATTAGTGATCAAAACTATAAAGTCTTTGATTTCTAGTCTACTATATCTAAGGTCTCGGACTAGGATAGAAAGTGTAGTTGAGCTCAAGAACTCCATGGAGATCATCATACAAGACAAAGGACTACTCAAGGAACCAGTGGATCTTCATTGACTAAAAGGTATGTGGAGACTTGAACTTATCTACCACCCGAAAGTATATCTATTCTATCTCCTATCTTGAGACAAAAGTCGTATTACTATATAGACTAAGAATATACACATATGTTATTTCGAGCTGAGTATATCTAGCTTATCTATTTCTTGAAATATGTGTTCGTAAAGCATTCGCTTTAGCTAAGTTCATCTCTACCTAGTGACGAAAGTCATGTTATGTTTCAATTATTTTGGAAATTGCTCTGACGAAAAATAGTTTGTGAATAACAACTTTATAACGCCATCTGAGAATGTTTCAATGATTGAAATGAGAGTTTAGACAACATAACCATTTGAGGATATAAGCATTGTTGTGGCAACACATATATGTATAAGTCCTTAGTGCTTGAACCGAAGTTTGCTAACTTTGTTGATCAAGAAAAATTAGAGAAGTGTGTGAGCTTCAGTCCGCGAACTGGCGGAAGTTCTTGACCGAGAATTTCTGCTGGAGTTTGTGAACTCCATCTGGGAACTTAAGTCCACGAACTTGAGTAGGTTATGTCTAAAAACGATGTTTGTGAACTTATCATAATAAACTAAGGAATGCTATTGCAAACCGTGGCTTTATAGTTCATGAATCGATTCGAGTGAATTACATAGTTTTTGCTTCAATTGTGTCTTGTGTAATACATAAATATCTAAGCAATTGAACAACTCTCTAACTAGTTCATTTGAGTCATATGGACTAGTTATGGTGAAGAAGATTATGGTTGATATGAAAGTTATCATTTGGATAACCATTTGGTTAACTAGTGTTGAACCAACTAATGTAGAAGTTTGGGTACGGTTTTCACAAGCCAACAAATGTGTAGTACATGTGTGTATAACAAGCTATGTTTTCGATCTAACGGTTGATAAATATTAGCTTGTATCTAATCATGTTTTTATCTAATGGTGAATATTGAATACTTTGTTACTAAGTTAACATTGATTCCAAACCCTGATTTGAAAGACTATACAAGGTAAAACTCTAGAAATTGGGAAACCTAGTCCCCACACATTCTGTGTGATACTAGTTTGCTAAGCTAGAGTCTATTCTCCTTTAACCTTTGGTTTTCTTCTTCTAAAACCAGGTTAACGACTTAAAAACTTCACTGGGATTGTGAATCCAGACCGATACTACTTTTATCGTAGTTGTATGATCTGATCTTTCATTTAAATCGTATGAGTACAATTATAATAATTTGCTTGCGATTTCTATCTCCGATAGGCAAGATATAAAAGTAATCACAAACATCGTCTCATCGTTTGTGATTCCTCAATAATCTTCTTCGCTGCGTCGATTTAGTTTATTATGAGGTGATTGATAAAACTGAGTTGTTCTTTAGGAATATAAGTATGGTTTTATCAATTGGTTCATGTTCACCTTGATTTATCAAAATACGGAACAAAACTCATAGGTTTATTCGATGGAGAATAATTTATCTATCCTTGTAGACTTTTCTGTGTGAGACAGATTTGTTTATTAAAGTTTTCGACTTTGGGTCATAGCACCTCTTGGTTGTGGGTGAGCTCAGCTAAAGGAATCAAGTGCGTAGTATCCTATTGGGATCAGAGGCATAGGAACATAACTGTACCTTGGATCAATGTGAGATTGGTTGGGGTTCAAATACAGTCCAGACCGAAGTTAGCTTGGAGTAGGCTAGTGTCAGTAGCGGCTTAATATAGTGTGTGTTTAATCTGGACTAGGTCCCGGGGTTTTTCTGCATTTGCGGTTTCCTCGTTAACAAAATTCCGGTGTCTTTGTTATTTCTTTTCGCATTATATTTTGTTATATAATTGAAATAATACAGGTTGTGCGTTGTTCAATCAATTAGAATATCCGACCTTCTTGGTTGTTGATTTAAATTGAGTGACACTTGGATATTGGTCTTTGGTAACATCCAAGTTATCTCTTTTTCATTAGGACTCACAGATTGTATTTTCTTGAGTAAATCAAATTGAGAGATTGAGATACTAACTCCTTGAGATATTTTCTATTGATTGAGTCTAGTTGATTCTCTAGAAAGTAACTCGGAGTTGTCCATACAGATTGCTAATCGAAATATTTGGTGTGGTTGCTAGACCCCCGCTTTTTCAATTGGTATCAGAGCAGGCAAACACGTTTAAGACCTTACAAGTCTGTGTTTGTAGCGATATGACTCTATGGAAAGAGGTGCTATCTCAATTAACTTACCACAAGTCTTCGATATCTCTAATTACTTATGGTGGAAAATTTCTATGCGAGCTTTTCTTCAAGCACGTGATTTCCAATCATGGGTATATGTTGTTAATGGCTATGATGCTCCCGTTTAGGCGGTTGGAGGTGTAAACGTTCCTAAGAATATTGGTGAATATACTCTTGCTGAGATTCTTGCTGCAAAGCAAAACTCTGACGGTTTGAATTCCATCATACATGCCATTACCCCAAATCTTCAGCACCATGTGTAAAATTGCACTAAGTCGCAAGAATCTTGGGATATATTAGCAACCGTATTCGAAGGTAATTCCAATGAAAAGGAAGCTAGACTTCAAAATCTTAATTCCGATTGGGAAAACCTTTGTATGGCAGATGAAGAAACATTTGATGTGTTTAATCACAAAGTGTCCGAAATTGTTAATGCATCTTTTGCATTGGGTAAGACTACTCCTGAAAAGGACATTGTGATGAAAATTCTCAGATCGCTGCCATCGAGATACGATTCTAAGAAGCATGCCATCATTGACGGAAATAACCTTGATACTCTCTCCAGAAATACGCTGGTTAGAAAGCTTAAGATCTTTGATCATGAACATTCGTCCAAATCTAAGGATGTTGCGTTCAAAGCACTAAAGGACATTAAATTGCTTGATAAAAGTAAAAAAGTGTATATCTCTGAAGATGATCACTCTGAGATAGATTCATCAGATGAATATCTTGACAATTCAGTCTCGATGATCACAAGACAGTTTAGGGATCTTCTGTTGAAGAGAAGTAAATGATTCTCCAGAGATAAGCCTAAGATATCAGTCAAACTCATAATCGTGTTCCTCCTAAAAACATGGATATTGATGAAACTGATGAGGAGGATATGCCTCAGTGATTTAAGTGTAAAGGTTTTGGTTATTTTGCAAATGAGTGTCCAAATCGGAGAAAATACACTGGGAACAAAGGTCTTGCCGCAACTCTTGATGAAATGTCTGACAATTATGATTCTAATGAAGACGGGAAATCAAGTATTGCACTTCTTGGTGAAAATATTAATTTTGATAATTGTAGCAATACACATATCAATCTTGATATTCTTTCAGAAGCAAATCCAATAATTCTGTAAGAAAAAGTTGACCCAATCTTTGGAAACATTGCTTATAATGTCTCAGGTCCCAATATGTGCTTAGCTGCTTGCATATTCCCGAAGCCTGATTTTTATCCAAGTCTGACGTGCTCATATTTTTCATTACAGGGTCATGAACTCTCAAGGTGCTACAAGTTCAAACACCAACAAAGGCATGTCAACAAACTTCAACGAAGAGAAAATCATCTAGAAAGAAAGCTTAAACTTGCTCAGAAGACCGCTGAGGTATGTAAGATTTTATCTTCATCTAAGAAGTTAGTTTCCAAGGATAAACTAAGACCATTAGAGAAGAAATTATGGTCAAATAGTTTTGATAGACAGAGGTCTGCGAAATCCTCCCAATAGGAAATTGGTGGACAAATGGTTGTTCACCACAACACAACTTGGTTGTGTTGATTTTAAAATCTTGTCTCATATGCCTGATCAAAAGAGACAATGATTTTGTACCTCTCAGGCTTTAAGAAAAGTTTTTTTCTTTTTTCAGGTTTGTTTTTTGTCTATCAAACAAAAGAAAGGGTACTATCGATAATTCTACTCTTCATAGGGTTAAGAGTTGATCGTTTACGAACCTGTTTTAAGGTTTCAAACCCTACATTCATTTTCCTTCTCTAAAACCTCTTTTTATCTCAAGATTACTTGTTGAGTTAGTTGTGAATTCCTATCACAAATCCATACGTTCATGGACGCTCCAAGAATGATGTCTTTAGATGGAAAGGACGGTAATACGATTGATAAGCCATCAATCATGAAGGAAAAAAGAACAATCTCCATTGCCTCCTACATTGAAAAGGAAAGGAAGGAATGTGAGGAAGGCATGAGCCGTTCCTTTAAATTCTCAGAAGTTTTTTGATGTTCTTGAAGTAATGAAGGAGTTGCATAAGGAGATTCAATAAATAAAGGCTTTTGTGTATAAGACTTATGAGATTCAGAAGGCCCTGGTTCGACAACAGTAACCTAGAAGGTTTATTGATATAAAATACTAACTTAATGAACCTTATGTTCCAATGGTTGTCGACGACAAGGAGTTCGGGGACGATAAAGAATTCTTCAAAGGTCTTATTTCCTAGTAAATCTTCTATTTTTCTTGTTTTGTTTAGAAGAATAACTAGTGTTTTGGAATAGCCATTATTGTGATTACACATATCTATATCCAAAGTTCTCATCTTCTTGTTTTTATATTTATTGGTTTAAATTCTAAACTTGTTTGGAAGATGATTTTTGCAATATTGTTATGGGATATGCGTGTTTACGTCTATGAACTTGATTGTACCATATTTTGTCAAAAGTAAAGTCGTTCGTGAATTGATATGCAAATATTGATAAAAGAATGAATATACTTTTTGACAAAGCACAAAAGTTAAGCCTATATTGTCCATTATTGATGTAAGATAGGTTAAAATCTTTTGTGATACAAGGATTATGTCTATTGTGTGTCATTGTGCAAATAGTAATGGAAACATAGAATGAATCCTTGCTTATTCCACGGTATAAGGTCTATTCTCCGATCCACAATTTTTGTGTAAATAATGTGTTGTTCCATGAAGTGTCTTAAGTTGAGCACTAAAACAACAAAAGTTGATTGCTTTGTGATTAGCTTAGTTGTTGTTCCGTAAGGTACTTTATGTTGAACATGATTGAACTAAATTAATCATCTTGTGTGATTATTTAGTTAGCACTCCATAAGTTTTCTAATGTTTGAGCATTTCTTCGACCGGGTTGGTTATTCATGATTAACTTAGTCATTGCTCCATAGATTTCTTGTGTTGAGTGTGGCCAATTAAATTGATTACTTTTGTAATTAGTTTGGTTGAGTATGACAATTAGATTATTTGCGAGTTTTCTTGTGATTAATCTAATTGATTTATGTCTCCATAAGTTTACTTGTGTCGAGCATATTTAGTCAAATTAATCTTGATTTTCCTTGGTTAATATGATTGAATATTTCTATTTGGATTCCAAATTCATACTTGTATCTGATTTGTTGAGCCTAAAGAATTCCTTCTTTTCTTTTTTGAAATTAAGGTCGCTCTTGTTGTTCCCTTGGGAATGACATTCATGGGGGAGAGTTCTTTTGAACTTGTGCTTAATTGCCAATTCTTTGTGGAGAGTGCGGCTGTAGAATATTAAAGGGGTTATCTTGTGTCTTTATAAACTCCTTGATGAATGAATTTAGCTTCGGATTTATGATTGCATCTAAACAATATGATACACATTTACCTTTGGTCATGAAATGTCTCTTACGGAAATTTCATTAGGATCACGTTCTTGTACCTTTGCCAATTTTATTGACAAAAAGGGGGAGAATTAATATGTAGTTCACACTATAAATACATATGTTTTTCAGATCATTATGTAAGGGGGAGTGGTTTCCGTGTGAGATGGATTATTGACTAAGGGGGGGTGAAGTATCACCATAGTATTGTTGTTAAAGTTGTGATGCAATTGGACTTTGACGCTATGTAATGATACTATGACATTGTATAACAATGATTGAGAACCATTGCTTTTCTCATTGTTATAGCTACGGATTTTCAACAACGATGGTGCTAAACTTACAACCTTTGGGATCATTGGTTTACTTGTAAGTGACAAAGATTTCGAGTATTGTTGAAGATTAGATGACATGTGGAATAGGAGCTACAAAATTTATTTATATATATATATTGTATTATATATGTATTAATAGTTTTTCCACTAAAATTGACAAAGGGGTATATTGTTAGAGCATTGCTAGGTCGAACTCGCATCCGTTGCTATCTCAAGCATGTTTGTCAATATTAGTGATCAAAACTATAAAGTCTTTGATTTCTAGTCTACTATAGCTAAAGTCTCGGACTAGGATAGAAAGTGTAGTTGAGCTCAAGAACTCCATGGCGATCATCACACAAGACGAAGGACTACTCAAGGAACCAGTGGATCTTTATCGACTAAAAGGTATGTGGAGACTTGAACTTATCTATCACTCGAAAGTCTATCTATTTTATCTCCTATCTTGAGACAAAAGTCGTATTACTATATAGACTAAGAATATACACATATGTTATTTCGAGCTGAGTATATCACGCTTATATATTTCTCGAAATATATGTTGGTAAAACTTTCACTTTAGCCAAGTTCATCTTTACCTAGTGATGAAAGTCATGTTATGTTTCAATTATTTTGGAAATTTCTCTGACGAAAAATAGTTTGTGAATAACAACTATATAACGCCTCTGAGAATGTTTCAATGATTGAAATGAGAGTTTAAACAATATAACCATTGGAGGATATAAACATTGTTATGGAAACACATATATGTATAAGTCCTTAGTGCTTGAACCGAAGTTTGCGAACTTTGTTGATCAAGTGAAACCGGAGAAGTGTGTGAGCTTCAGTCCGCGAACTGGCAGAAGTTCTCGACTGAGAATTTCTGCTGGAGTTTGTGAACTCCATCTGGGAACTTAAGTCCGCGAACCCAGTCTGCGAACTTGAGTAGGTTATGTCTAAAAACGATATTTGTGAACTTATCATAATAAACTAATTAAGGAATGCTATTGCAAACTGTGGCTTTATAGTTCATGAATCAATTTGAGTGAATCACATCGTTTTTGCTTCAATTGTGTCTTGTGTAGTACATAAAGATCTAAGCAATTGAACAACTCTCTAACTAGTTCATTTGAGTCATTTGGACTAGTTATGGTGAAGAAGAACATGGTTGATATGAAAGTTATCATTTGGCTAACCATTTGGTTAACTAGTGTTGCACCAACTAATGTACAAGTTTGGGTACGGTTTTCACAAGCCAACAAACGTGTAGTACATGTATGTATAAAAAGATATGTTTTCGATCTAACGGTTGATAAATATTAGCTTGTATCTAATCAGGTTTTTATCTAACGGTGAATATTGAATACTTTGTTACTAAGCTAACATTGATTACAAACCCTAATTTGAAAGACTATATAAGGGAGAAATCTAGCAACTGGGAAACCTAATCCCCACACATTCTGTGTGATACTAGTTTGCTAAGCTAGAGTCGATTCTCCTTTAACCTTTGGTTTTCTTCTTCTAAAACCAAGTTAACGACTTAAAGACTTCATTGGGATTGTGAATCCAGACCGATACTACTTTTATCGTAGTTGTGTGATCTGATCTTGCATCTTCTATCGTATGAGTACAATTATAATAATTGGCTTGAGATTTCTATCTCCGATAGGAAAGATATAAAAATAATCATAAACACTTCGTCTCATCGTTTGTGATTTCTCAATAATCTTTTTCGCTGCGTCAATTAATTTTATTGTGAGGTGATTGATAAAAGTGAGCTGTTCTTCGGGAATATAAGTATGGTTTTATCAATTGGTTCCTGTTCACCTTGATTTATCAAAATACGAAACAAAACTCATAAGTTTATTCGTGGGAGACGAATTTATCTATCCTTGTAGATTTTTCTGTGAGAGACAGATTTGTTTATTAAAGTCTTCGACTTTGGGTCGTAGCAACTCTTGGTTGTGGGTGAGATCATCTAAGGGAATCAAGTGCGCAGTATCCTGCTGGTATTAGAGGCATAGGAACATAATTGTACTCTGGATCAGTGTGAGATTGGTTGGGGTTCAACTACATTCCAGACCGAAGTTAGCTTGGAATATGCTAGTGTCTGTAGCGACTTAATACAGTGTATGTTTAATCTGGACTAGGTCCTGGGGTTTTTCTGCATTTTCGGTTTCCTCGTTAACAAAATCATGGTATCTGTGTTATTTCTTTTTCCGTATTATATTTTGTTATATAATTGAAATAATATAGGTTGTGCATTGTTCAATCAATTAGAATATCCGACCTTCTTGGTTATTGATTTAAATTGATTGACACTTGGATATTGGTCTTTGGTACCATCCAAGTTAGCTCTCTTTGATTAAGACTTGTAGATTGTATTTGTTTGAGTAAATCATATTGAGAGATTGAGATAATAACTCCTTGAAATACTCCCTCCATCCTAGTTTACTTGCTAAAATTGGGAATTTTTTTTGTCCTAATTTACTTGATAAGTTTCATATTTTCCCCCATTTTAGCCTAATTTACCCCTGTATTGAAATCAGGTCATGGTATTGAGAATTGTGTGCAATTCTATTTCCCATGCACATATAAGACAGTTGCGGGTTTTTGACGCTTTTTTTTTTTTGGTTTTGAATTCTTTTAAATAGTAGACCAAAATTATGTGTCTTAGATGTAGTTTGGGGGCAATTTTGGAAAAAAAATACTCTTTCTTTATTTTCCTTAATATGTGTGCAAAACTCAATTTTAGCAAGTAAACTAGGACGAAGGGAGTATTTTCTATTGATTGAGTCTAGTTAATTCTCTAGATAGTAACTCGGAGTTTTCCATACAGATTGCTAATTGAAATATTTGGTGTGGTTGTTAGAGCCCCGCTTTTTCAGCGAGTTTAAGATGACCTGATTGGTAGAGGGAAATAGGGCCATTTTAGGATGGGGCGTGGAAAATGGCACCGGCTGGCTTAAGGCATGGCCACGCCTCCCTTTGTTATTGCTACTATCGTGTAGCTCCTTGTTTTCTGATTTTGGGCAAGATTTTGCGCCTACTAATCCATGGCGGATTAGTTACCTAGTTTACCTAGGCCTAATTTCGACAAGAAAGGTCTGATATGCTGCTCAAGGCGTAAAACCCTAACTTTTGGAAATTATTTAGGGTAATTGATTGAATTCTATGTGTTGACACAGAGTTCTTTAAGTTCATTGTCAGAGAGCAGCATGCTTTCTGATTGAATACCTTATGCATAAGACCTTATCCTTGATATTTGGAAATTCGTGTTACTATGCTGCGAGTGAACACGAATTGTCATGCCATATCAACATTAAGGGTTCAGTCGAGGAACATAGCACATCAAGTTTTCAAAGAAACTTATATTATGTGAATATAGGCGAGGTGCCAAAATTTACAGAGTAACTGGGATTGTTGCTATATGCACCATTCTGGGTAAATTTCATAAGAAAATATTGAGTTGCTCAATAAGTGTGCCAGTGAAGAGGTTGAACACTTATTACTTTTACATGGATTTGTCTCTTTGCAGAGTGACGACCTATTAAATACAGGGTTTTATAATTTTAGCCCTGTACTAAAAGCCACCATCAACAACTGTCTAGTTGATTCTCTTGAAAGTATATTGGAGTTAGTCCATACAGATTGCTAAGCAAAATATTGGGTGAGGTTGTTAGACCCCCGCTTTTTGAATTGGTATCTGAGCAGGCAAACACGTTTAAGACCTCATAAGTATGTGTTTGTAGCGATCTGACTCTATGGACGGAAGTATTATCTCTGATAACGCAGAAACAGTTCAGATTTACTCTGATTTGGTTCAAAATCTTGAGACACCTGAGAAATATCCCTTGTCTTCTCATTTGACTGAATCTGCGTTCAACTGGGAAAAATATCTAGATGAAAAATTGGATGATATTTCAGATGAAAGTGATTCAGAAGAAGGACAAAGTATTTATGAGGAAGTCTCTCAATATATCAAGCTCTTTAACTATGTATTAAAAGGAATGAAGTCAACAGCTTTTCTGGCTGAATATCTGGCACCTCTCTGTCAAGAAAATAGAAAACTAAGAAAACTCTTTAAAGGTTATGAATGTGGCTACACACTCTTACAATCTACCGTTAAAGATCGTGAAGAAGATGTACGTTCAAAAAGGTCCGAATGTGATAATCTTCTTCGGAATTTCTTTGTGTTAAAAGAAAGACTTGCAGAATCTGGCAAGATACGACTCTCAACAAAAAAATTTTAATGGCGGATAAATCAGTCTTCTCGCCAAAGAAAAACTATTGAAGACTGATCTAGCTGCTGCTCTTGATAAGATAAATTCACTGAAAGAGAATCTGAAAAGATACAATTCTAGCTTTACAAATTATCCTCTATGCTGGGAGCATGTAAAGAACATCGTGATACATGTGGTCTGGGCTATAAAGGAATAGATGCTCCAAGTACTAGTAAGATCAATTTTTTCCGTGCTAATGACGAGACTCCATGTGAACACCTTCTTCAGCAGCTGATGTTCCTAGGAATAAGGATTATCCACCTTTGAAACAACTCACATGAGAACAGTCAAGAACAATTCCTTCAACTGTTATTATTGCGGAAACAAATGACGATTTGAAATGAGATATCGTTTCTGACTGAGGAATCAAAAGCTTCGTAATATTCTTGTATAGATGTCTAAAGAAGTAATTAAACCTGTTTCTCATTTAGCTAGAGTAAAATGCCTTGTCTGCAATCAAGAAAAATGCTATGATGAGATAATTCTTGATTATGATTATGACACAAAGACCGTCTAAAATTGTAGAAGAAATAACGTCAGGTGGACAACTGACCCTTTAAATTACTCTGAGAAGAGAAAATGTCATATGAGGAAGAAAAAATGTTCAAACTACTTTCATCTCTCTGAAGAAAGTCTTGAATCCAATATGTCTGCTCCAGACTTTGTTCATATCAATAATCGAGTCTCGGATCTCATGAAAAGTATAAACAGACTCAAACGGATCATTAAGAAGGCAAGAAAGGTAGCAATGTCAGGTATCCCTTTTTCTCCTCTATTTAAATATCTTTCGACTAACCCTATTGATTTTTTTTGAAAATCTTCATGAAGGAAAGAGAGAAGAAGTCAATATTCTTGATGAGCAAAATGCTCATCAAAATACAACTTGACTGCTCAATGTAGCATCCTCCTTGTAACCGTGGGAGGATGCTCATAATTCTCAAGAAGATCTTTTTTCTTGAGAAAGTAGTCGTTGTTATATTATTTTTTTCATCATATTTTTCCCTTTACGTAATAATGACCATAATACTGTTGAGCCTTTCTCTAGTATATTACATGGTGTAATATTTTTGATCATTAACTCTTGATAATATTTTCTTTGTTGCTTGCCTTGAAGGATTCTTATTTTTCTTCCCATTGACCAATTAGTTGTTGATTCATCAACAATTATCTTATGTTCTTTTGAACTAAGGCTGTCGTCAATTTGTTTAGAATGTATCTTTGAGTTTTATCAAAACTACTTCTAAATTTGGCTCCATCTAGCTCTTGGTCTTGTACCAAGTTTGAAACCATAAGTGCACGTACACATGACTTGTACGACACATATACGAGTAACCCTAGGGTTTCCCTATGAAACACTCACATATATATGTATGTATCATACTCTTTTTGATACATACTGTAACGTCAAAAATTTCCCCTAAACCTTTTTTTGTGTGTGCACAATGGATGGATGCACCATAAGTGCACGTACACATAACTTGTACGACACATATACGAGTAACCATAGGGTTTCCCTATGAAATACTCACATATATATGTATGTATCATACTCTCCTTGATACATACCATAACGTCAAAACGTTCCCCTAAACCTTTTTTTGTGTGTGCACAATGGATGGATGCAACAAGGAAGACGAAGTTGATAAGGGCAAGGATATCGAGTTTCACGAGAACCCTATTTTCATAACCTGCTATCATGTTGTTGATCATGAAAACAAACTGCCAGTTCATATGTCTTCACAACTGGTAGGAAATCTTCTTCGAGATTTTGATTTCGTACGAGAACAACTTGGAATTGCAACAAAGAATCTTGTTTTTCTGAAAAACAAACTGAAGAAAGCAACTGATGAACTCGTCTATGTTCGATCTCTGGTTGCTAGGATTGTCTGATGTTTTTCGAATTATGTTCTCTAAGAGTTGTTTTCTTTTGTCTAGGAAACTTCTTATGAGAATTTATTATTATATTTTAAAAAGGATAACTAGGGTTTGGAATAGCAATTATTGTGAGTACACACAGCTATTTCCAACGATTTTCATCTTGCAATGTTTTTAGATTTATTTATTTAAATTCTAAAGTTTATTTGGAAAATGATTTTGCAGTATTAATCTTTATGGTTTTATATATTGCAACTTGTTATGGGATATGTGTGTTTGCGTCCGTGAACTATGATTATCCCATATGTGTTCAAAAGTTAACTCTATCATGTGTCGGTATGAAAGTATTGATAAAAGATAGAATGAACTTTTGACAAACAAAAGTTAAGACTTAAGCCTATTATGTCATTATGCAAATATTGATGGAAGATAGGATGAACTTTTGTTTATAAAGATTAAGTTTATTATATGTCATTGTGCAAATAGTGATGAAAAATAGAATAAATCTTTCCTATTCCGCAGTATTGATCTTCCATGATCCATATCTTTATGTAAATATTGTACGGCTCCGTAAGTTCTCTTATGTGAGCATTTCCGATTAAATTAATCATGGGTTCTCTGGTGGTTAATTTAATTGATATTTTTGGATACAAATTCATATTTCATGTGATTTGATAATGTCCAAAGAAATCCTTATTTTCTTGTGAAAGTAAGGTCGCTCATGTTGTTCTTTCGGGAATGACATTTTATGGGGGAGAGTTTTTAATTGAACTTGTGCTTAATTGCCAAATCTTTGTGGGGAGTGCGGGTGTGGAATATTATAGGGGTTATCTTGTATCTTTATAAACTCGTTGATGAATTTATTTAGTTTCAGCTATATGATTGCATCTAAAAAGTTGATATGAACTTTTGTTTTGGTTGTGAGGTATCTCTATGGAAATTTTATTAGGATCCCACTAGTTTCCGTACCTTTGCCAATTTTATTGACAAAAAGGGAGAGAATTAATGTGTAGTTCACACTACAAATACATATGGTTTTCGGATCATTATTTAATGGGGAGTGGTTTTCATGTGAGATGAAGTATTGACTAAGAGGGAGTGATACATATCACCATAGTATTGTTGCCTCAGTTGTGATACAATTGAACTTTGATGTTGTGATGCTGTGTAATAATACTATGACACTGTATAACAATGATTGAGAGCTACTGTTTTCTCATTGTTATAGATACGGATCTTCAACAACAATGATGCTGATTTGAACACATTTAGAATCATTGGAGTACTTGGGAGTGACGAAGATTTCGAGTAATGTTAAAGAACCAAAGAGATCAAGCATTTGGATGAGAAGCTACAATGTTTATTTATTTTGTATTCCATATGTATTGATAGTTTTGTCACTAAAAAACGATTTTTCTTCGATTGTGTCTTGTATACTTCTATAAGATCTAAGCAATTGAACAACTCTCTAAGTAGTTCATTTGAGTCATTTGAACTAGTTAAGGTAAAGGTGAATAAGGTTATAATGAAAGTGCTCATATAGATAACCATTGGTTAACTATTGTTGAACCGACTAAGTGTGCACGTTTAGGTACGATTACTCAAACCAAAATGAAGGTACATTTCATTTGTGTATAACAAGCTAAGTTCGATCCAATGGTTGAAATATATTAGCTTGAATCTAATTATGTTTTCATCTGAAGGTGAATATTGAATGATTTGTTACCAAGGTAACTTAGATTGCAAACCCTGATTTGAAATCTATATAAAGGATAACTCTATCAACTGGGAAACCTAATCAGCACACCTATTGTGTGATACTAGTTTCATAGCTTGAGTCGATTCTCCTTTAACCTTAGGTTTTTCACGAAACCCTGTAGGTTAACGACTCAAAGACTTCATTGGGATTGTGAAGCCAGACCCAACTATTTTCTCTATAGTTGTGTGATCTGATCTTGCTATTTTTTTATCGTGATTGAGTACCATCGTAAGATTTACTTGAGATTTATATCTCTGATAGGCAAGATAGAAAATTAGCCACAAACATCTTCGTTTCATCGTTTGTGATTCCACAATATCGTGTTTCGTTAATCGATGAAGATTATTGTGAGGTGATTGATAATACTAGGCTGTTCTTCAGGAATATAAGTCCGGGTTATCAATTGGTTCATGTTCACCTTGATTTATCAAAAGACGGAACAAAAACTCGTAGGTATATCTGTGGGAGACAAATATTTATCTATACAATAGACTTTCCTGTGTGATACAAATTTGTTTATCAAGTATTCGACTTTGGGTCGTAGCAACTCTTAGTTGTGGGTGAGATCATCTAAGGGAATCAAGTGTGTAGTATCCTGTTGGGATCAGAGACATAAGGAACATGACTGTACCTTGATTAGTGTGAGATTGATTAGGGCTCAACTACATTCCAGACCAAAGTTAGCTTGGTAGTAGGCTAGTGTCTGTAGCGGCTTAATACAGTGTGGTGTCCAAATCTGGACTAGGTCCCGGGGTTTTATGCATTTTCGGGTTTCCTCGTTAACAAAATTTTGGTGTCTGTGTTATTTCTTTTCCGCATTATATTTTGTTATATAATTGAAATATCACAGGTCGTGTGTTGAATCGATCAATTGTTAAATCCAACCTTTGGTTGTTGATTGAAAATTGATTGATCCTTCAACATTAGTCTTTGGTACCGTCCAAGTTAGTTCTCTTATATTCAATCAGGCTTGCAATTTCTTATTTGTTTGATTGAAGATTGAATTGAGAGATTGAGATAAAAAAAACTCTTTGATATACTTTTTATTAAGATTGAGTTTGACTGTCTAGTTGATTCTCTTGAAAGTATATTGGAGTTAGTCCATACAGATTGCTAAGCGAAATATTGGGTGAGGTTGTTAGACCCCCGCTTTTTCAAGTCCTCTATCGAACGTGATCGTTTATTGGCAGATTCGAGACAATGTGACGATTTTGTTCACACTTCGTGTGATTGTCTGTGGATACGAGTTCAAGTCAATAAAATAACAAGATAACTTGTGTGATTGACTATAGATACAAGACCGAGACAATACTACAAAAATGTGTGTTACTTGATAATAGGTTTGGTAATAACCAAACTCTATATGATCACTATCAAGTATTACGGAGTTAACGTATATGTGTATTTTACTTTATTATAATAAACAATTATAATGCATAAATCAAAGTAAAAGACACAACAAAATACCGTAAATGTAGAAAAACCCCGGGACTAAGCATATTAATACTAACTTCGTATAGTTGAGACCAAAAAAACTACCCCTAGATACCTAGTTCCCTCAGTATCCCGCGCTTTCAACTTCTAGAGTCAAGCACATGAATAACAAGTCCTTTGGATCGTATTCCAAACAACAAAGGAAGAATCTGTTTGGTAACCACTCTAGCCAATCTTGCTAAAAGATATAGATGAGTCATTGGCAAAGTCTCTTCCGTTTAATCTAATAAACTCATTTGTCTGGTTAAATCAATCTAACTTTAACTACCAAAATAGTCAAGTATAAATTCACACTCAATCAAAATAAATCTCAAAGAGAAATATAGAGAATGCCGATCTCACACAACTAATTAATCAAATCTATCAAAGATAAACTGATTTTAGTTGGATCCCATCCGATCATGGTTTGTGCACACAATTTAGAAGAGAAAATTATCAAGCATAAACAAACTAGATGCAATCAAAGTTTCAACAACCGTTAGTTAATCAAATCAATCGAAAACTAATAACACTACAATTATCTAGTTTCCCACCAATGGTACTCGTAGAGCTTCTTGATCCCACATAAGTCTTTAAACGAGCGGTCATAAGAGATTTCACTTAATTAGAACACTTTTCTCTCCGAATAGACGGCTCCACCAGAAACAACAAGAAATGAAGTTTGCCTGGCTCTTAGGATAGTTTGATAGAAACGAAAACTTAGGTATTTATAGACCAAGGATGTTTGGACACCAAGGAATTTCCAAGACCAAATATATTATCAAGATTTGCAATGAATGGCGAAATTCGGTTTTTATTAATATAAATGCTTGTCCAATATTCCCTAAGTCTCTCAATAGAAAATCTCCAATTAGTGAATGCACATTACTAATTTTTATTCTCTAGAGCTGTGCATTAATTGCTGGTAATTAAAGCATATAAAATCAAAAACCTTAATTAAAAGATTCTTAATTTATTTCGGCACATGATCACCTTGAGTACCAAGGAATATCTTTGAACAATGAATGATAAGAGTTACTTCTCGTGTTCAAAGTATGTTGACATCTTTTCATTGCAAATCCTTATTTCATATTTACATGGATTTGCATTCTTGGAATCGGTTATACCACACTTCCAAACAAGTTTAGAATTGGTTTGCCTGTATTCCAAGAATACTATGTGATTGATCATATCAAATCACATACATGGGTTCAATAGGTTATACCAATCACTAGGATTGGTTATACCTAAATATGGAAATACTTGTGCTCGGTCACTAGGATCGGTTACACCAGTTACCAGGACCGGTTCCATCTACACATGGTATTACTTTTGATTGGTCACACCAGTTACTAGGACTAGTTACACCAATTACAAGGATCGATCACAAAACACTTACGATCGGTCACACCAATTACTAGGATCGATCACACAAATTACAATGATCGATCATACCATCACATGGTGATTACTTAGGATCGGTTACACCAATTATCAAAATAGGTCATACCAAATAATTCAGGTATTGTGATTAGTTATACCAAGATACATAACCTGAGTTAAGATCGGTTCTACCAACTCACACATATTGGTCGTCCAAAGATATATAATGAATAACCGGACCAATAATCCTATTGATTTCCCTTTCGATTCACGAAAAAAGTTCATGAATATACTTCATTTAAACAAATGTAAAACATTGTTTCCTATGATGAAATATTCACCATAACCCATTCACATAATCATAACAATATATACAAGATTATGTTGATGTCATATCTACAAAGTTCAAAAGATAAGTGTTATAATTCGTAGTCTAATTCCTTAATACTATGATCATACTATTATGATCATGTCACATCACTAGAGTATCATATACAATATGTACAGTATATAGAGCTTCACAGTTATGCTTCCAATATAGCACGACTTGAAAGATATGTTAGGAATGAAACAGTTCAAGTCAATATTACTAACCTCGAGTGGAAAGATGATGCCGTCACTGTAGTCGTTACTTCTTCGCATTCTTCAGGTCTTCGAAGTAATACTTGTATGTCTCAATATTCCTTGACTTTCTAGTCTAACCTAAACGAAGTTGACTCTAGTATTTAATCAAGACACTCTAGATGAGGTTTGATACTAAAATATGAAAACCAAACTTGATACCAACGTTTGGTGAGTTCAACCGAGCTATGCTCTAACAGATATGTAATTTTTATCTCATAACTAACTTTTTGGAGAACTATCTTGAACCAAAAGAAAGTCATTATCTTGCATCTTGCTGAACTGGCATGACTTTTGGATTGTTTATCATGTTGCATAACTGAGTTATTCATTATTTTTCTTACCTTTTAAAACAATTAGTAGTTACAGGAGTTGTGGAAGCACTTTTAATATGGGCATGTATTACATGGGTACATTTTCGGTTATCTTGGCTAAAATTCTGAAGTTTATTTTACTTTGGGTAACTGTGTACCTATACTGAGCTAATTGTAATGGTTTTGTCATGGAAGTCATGTTCATATAATCAATAAAGAAGATTGGTTCTAGATTTTTACCTTAAATGGTTCGTAGTAGGATCAACAAAAAATAACAACTTATTTTTGGTTATCATGGAAATATAATAACACATTGTTATTTTATTCTAAGATAACACAGTATTTAGCAACAAGTCAGGAAAGTTGCCGAGACAAGTAGTTTGCTTCTAAAAAATCTATACGCGTTCAACTTGTTGGGATAATTTATTTTCCCATACATATCTTGTTAGAGAAATATATTTGAAACCTAAAGACAACAATACAGAAAAATCATATTCCTGCTTGAATGTAGGCTCCCATTGGACCCTTAGAAAATTCATAAAATTCAAAGTTTGACAAACATGCTATTAAAATAGCTAACTCTCCTGAATTAGTTTCTATCGTGGCTCTAAATAATTCCACGTCGGCTTACTCCATACGTAGTACTTTTAGCTGGTTTTACAATAAGTAAGCGCATTATATTATTACACCATATAAAAACTTAAACCACTATCATGTTAGATATCAAACATCTTAGTTCATTAAATAATTAAGCATCTCACATATTTGTATCCTCGTGTATCTTTCTTCTATAGTCTTCTTCCAAAAGTGGCTTTTTTCATTTGTCGGTGATCTTAATTCCTTTGATTCACAAATTTTGTTTAATTTGCATTCATAAACTTTAGCCAACCCCATGCAACATTTTTCTCAATTATATATCCTCATAAAAATTTCTAGAAATATTTTCTTTCATTTTAGGCTTGTAGCTATATTCAGTATGTTTGTTGGGCACATAATAAAAAGTAAATATATTTAGAATGATGTTAGAGTATCGCTACTATGTCACTTGTTTCTTCATGGAAGAAAACAAATAGAAAAATTCGATTTCTTAGGTATAAACCACTTTCTCGTACCTAAATTTTACATTAGTACGTGAACATCATCTATACCTTAGTTCTAGACATGGTGAATCCATTTAAGAGTGATGAATCCCATGGTCACAACTTAATTCTATGAACCATACATAAATGACTGATCCGTAAGAGATGTAAAAATTTAGAGGCAATAGCGTTACATGTCGGTTTAGCAAAATAAATAGCAAAATTTACCGAAGAAAAACCCGACGAAATCCTCACATGAGCCCCACTTGCTTATTACCTATTCCAATGATAGATGACAGCCCAGCCCAGACAACCTCCTTTTCTCAGTAATTCCTTTTGCGGGTTGACCATTTTGGTAGAAAACGGTATCAGTCGTAGAAGGTTGTTTACACAAAAGTCTGAAAGGTTGCAATACGCTTTAAATCTTTAATAACTCCGCTGCTGTTGCTTAAAAAAAAATCTGCTGCTGCTGCTGCATATCAGTAGATCAAGAGAAATCTAGTAAAACTTCAGTCAATAAATATAAAGATATGAGAGGTGTTGGAGGACCATTACTATGCATTGGAGATCTACTCAGTGATGTAAGCGAAGCTTCGGAAATTGGGGATCACAACGAAACTTCTTCTTCTTCCTTATCATCCGCGCCTTCAATTTCTACAGATTCTGTTCTCCCCCCATCAAAACTACCCCAATTGTTTCAGGTAATTGAATTTTTAAACCCCTTTCTTTATTTCAAATTTTTTCATCATTTTCTGTTCAAACCCTAAAACTTGATTTAGATTTCTGTGTCCTCATAAATCTGTATACATTTGAATCTCTGTTGTTTGGTTTGCATACCAGGAAAACTATAGCCAGTTGAGTGAAGCATTGGATGGGACTGACCACTCATGGACAGCTTTGACTCTTAAGGTGATGCAAAATCTCAGCTCAAATTATATTTGTATTTGAATTTGGTTGGGAAAAACAATCGCATATCTTGTATGTAGAAATCTCTGTTGTGTCCGTCATATATTGGAGTAAGATGTAAATGCCCTTCACTCACCAGAGTATCCGATTTTCGTTCTAGCCTGATATTTATCCCGGAATTGACATTTGCATTAGTAATTCCTGACTGACACTGAAGAAAGTTGTTTAAAGTTAATTAGATTACAGTACTCTATGAAGTTGGCTCACTGCAATGACTCATGTAATGCTTTTGTGCCATTATGTCAGTTATGTTCTGCGCTGGAGACTGCTGATAAGTTGGTGCAATCAAACAACTCTAACGTCAGATTTCTGTCCGAAAAAGTTGAAGTTCTTGAGAGTATTGTGAAGAGAGGAGATTCTGCAGTTAAGTCAGCTAAATTCATACATGATAAAGATAAACATAGAAATGAAAGTTCTTCCGTTGGGAATTAGATACAAGTATGATTTGGGTCTTAAGAAATGATGAATATACGACCATATTTGAAGCACAATTTTTGGCTGTGTTGTTCATTCTTTGTGCCGATAAAAGACAAACACTGAAGAATGATCTGCAAATGCGGGATTGCTTTAAGTGGTAATTTTTTTTTTTTCTATTCCTTATTTCGCTTGATTATACGACCAGGAAAACTTATGCTTAGAACAGTTTGTATTTCTCTTGAATACTCCTTAACATCAAACAGAATGTGAACATATCTGTAGTCTGTAATTGTTTATTCACTTGTTTCTACAAGGGAATATCTTTAGTTTGCATTTTGTATATATACGTGTTTTTACTGGGAAATATAGGTTAGGTTATTTTTAATGTGTAGATTCGTACAATAGGTGTGTGAGAAGCGCACAAAATTGGCATGAGTATTAGCCACCAATGAGCTAAGGAAAGGTTGTACTGTTCTAAGTAGGAATTCCACGACTGTCGATATCAAGTAGATAATTAGTTCATCTGTTTGTTATATTCATAACATTCCTGCAAAACACATTTAACAGTAAGTTGTTTATTGATCAGAAATTATGTTCTACACTACCAGTCTAGTGGTATAACTGAATCTGCAGCATCCAAAGAGATAATACTATGAGTATGAATTCTTGTTGTGAATCTATCACCTTCAATTCCTTTCCTATCAAAACTCTTCCAAGTACCTAAACGTAGATTGTAAATATATGGTTGCTTATCTCTATCCCAGGGATGATATGCAATGAATTCTCCTTTCATCTTGATGTATTCAATTTCTTCGAAGTATGAGTAGAAACTCCAATGGTGGTTGTAGTCGGGAGACCTCATTGAGTGCTTTTTGACCCAACATCTGGTATTATAGTTAACCACCCATATGACCACATCAGTTTTTGACGAAGGATCCAAGAGGCTCAATTACCCTTCGGCCTCAAAAAGATAAAACTGATATTCATGGTATCCTCTATACAGTGGAGAATTGTTAGGCCGCGCAACTGCTTCTATGGTGCGAAACTCCTCTGTTTCTATATTGAATGACAATATCGAGTCTGATAGACTAAGCTGAACTTTATTCAGCAACAAATACAAGTAAGGATCAACAATCCAGTAAAAAGTCCCATTAATAAATACAGGCGGTCTTTCTCTACTGGAGGAGGATGAGGGCAGCTACTAACATTTCTGCTACGCTTAGTTCGTAAACTAAGAATCTGAAAGTTAACCCTTGCACCGTCGCAACTTACACAAACCACTTCGTACTCCTCCTTAAGTGGATGGAAGTAAAATCCACATACATAAAAAAGAGTATTCGGGGAAGTAAGAATGAGTCTCTTGAATTTGATGATAATTTCCTTGAGGAGAAATGTTCCTCTTGGCTAGAATATATATAAAACCATATAATATCTTTTGTGTTTACAATCCAAGTAAATGGAGATAATCTCCTAAAGATAAATAAGGCAAGAGGATAATATAAAATCTATTACACCCCCTTAGTCTGAGCGGGAGAGGAACAAACGCTAAGACTAGAACGAAAGCGAACAAATAGCTGTCGAGGAAGCCCCTTGGTAAAGATGTCAGCATATTGGTTCTCAGAGGGAACATGTAAGACTTGAATGGCACCAATACGAACTCGTTCACGAACAAAATGTATATCAATCTCCACATGTTTGGTGCGTTGATGTTGAACAGGATCTCCAGACATATATATCGCACTTACATTGTCACAATAAACAATAGTAGCACGTCGTAGAGGTAGTCGGAGCTCTAGAAGAAGATTGCGAAGCCATGTTGTTTCAGCAACCGCATTTGCTACTCCCCGGTATTCAGCTTCAACACTGGATCGAGATACTGTGGCTTGACGCTTGGAGGACCAGGAGATGAGATTGTCACCAAGAAAGACACAAAAACCAGATGTCGATCGCCGAGAATCAGGACAACCACTTGATCAAGATCGAGTATCTTTGTTAAGCCAGAGATAGAGGAGAACGAGAGAAATAGACAGTGGTTGATGGTGCCCTGAAGATAGCAAAGGATTCGCTTGAGGGCATGCATGTGAGGCTCACGGGGATCATCCATAAATAGACATACCTGCTGAACTGCGTATAAAATATCTGGCCGAGTAAAAGTGAGGTACTGAAGAGCACCAGCTAGGCTTCTGTATAGTGTGGGATCCGAAAGTACCTGGCCAGAGGTAGCACTGAGCTTGGAATTTGTGTCGACCGGAGTAGTCACTGGATTACATTTTGTCATGGAGGCACGCGCGATGATGTCTTGTGCATATAATGACTGAGACAAAAGTAATCCTGAGGATGAACGAGTAACAGTGATGCCAAGAAAATGATGTAGTGTACCAAGGTCAGGCATAGCAAACTCTCTCTTCATCAAATCAATGAAACGGCATAGGAGAGCATCAGTAGAGGCAGTCAAAATAATGTCATCAACATATAAAAGTAAGTATGCCGTTTCGGATCCTGATTGATAAACAAAAAGTGAGGGATCACATACACTACCACGGAAACCACAACCTGTGATAAACTTGGCAAATCTCTGAAACCACGCCCGAGGAGCCTGCTTGAGACCATATAACGATCCGCGTAGTCGACATACGTAATCAGGGTGATCAGGATCAACAAATCCTGGAGGCTGATGCATATAAACTGTCTCGGTCAGATCACCATGGAGAAAAGCATTCTTAACATCTAGCTGATGGATTGGCCAAGAACGCGAAGTAGCAATAGTAAGAAAAGTACGAATAGTAGCAGGTTTGACAACCGGACTAAACGTTTCAAAACAATCAACCCCAACTTGCTGAGATTTTCCATTAGCAACAAGACGGGCCTTGTGTCGCTGCAAAGATCCATCAGCATTATATTTGTGATGAAAAATCCACATGGAACGAATAACATGAGCATCACGAGGTCGTGGTACAAGTTCCCACGTATTAGTTTTCAACATAGCATTGTACTCATCTTTCATGGCGGCATTCCAATTTATATCCCTAAGAGCATACAAGTGAGAGCGAGGAATTGGAGAGATATGCCGTAAAGTTTGAACATGGAGATTGAGCCGGTGGATCGGTCGGTAAATGCCACGGGAGGCTCGAGTAACAGGACGATAAGGAGCTGTAGTGGGGGGAGATGTTGTAGTGGGAAGGACAGTAGTAGGTGGCAAGGATGGAGAGACTGTAGTGGGAAGGATAGTAGTAGGGACGGTAGTAGAGTAAGGATCTGTAGTAGTAGGGGCAGAGGAGATGGTGGTGTCTGTAGCTGTGGAATTAGTGCAGAGAGGACTCGGAGAAACCGACTTAGAGAAGATATTGGACTGACGTAGGTACATGGGTCTATTAAGGGAAGGTGAGTGTGCAGATATAGGAGCTGGTGGAACTGACGTACATATAGGTGGAGGAAGAGGAACAGACGTACGTACATGTGGAGCCAGAGAGTTATGTTGGACTGACGTGGGCTTAGAGGTTGGAAGTGGAACATACGCAGCAGATGGGAAGTTGGACCGACGGTGAGGAGGGGTATATGGTCCTGAAGTAGTGGGTGGGATAGTGGAAGCCTGAGTGTCAGTAGGTTGATCATGTTGTATAGATGGGTAAGAGAGGTTATAGGAAGAATGGAGGATATTTGGGGGAGACTCGACAGTAGAAGAGGTATTTGTAGTGAGATTTGTGAAGGGAAAGACATTTTCATCGAAAGTTACATGACGAGAGATAATGATCTTGTTTGTGGCAAGATCAAGGCAGCGGTATCCACGGTGGTTGGGAGGAAAACCAAGAAAGACACACCTAGTGGAACAAGGGGAGAGTTTGTGAGGAGTTGTGGACGAGAGATTTGGATAGCAAAGGCAACCAAAAGTACGTAGATGTTCATACGTTGGTTGTCGTTGATAAAGAATATACACGGGTGAGTGAAAATTAAGGACTTTGGTGGGTAGAAGATTATGTAGATAGACAGCCATATGAAGAGAGTAGACCCAATATTTTGGAGGAACAGAAGCGTGAGACATAAGGGTACGGGTGATATCATTGATACGACGTATCATGCATTCGGACTTGCCATTTTGGGATGAAGTTTGGGGGCAAGAGAAACGAAAAGCAAGACCATTATCACGAGAGAAAGTATGGAAGGAAGAGTTGTCAAATTCACGACCCATGTCACATTGAAAACATTTTATTTTTCGTTCAAATTGAGTTTGAATGAAAGAACGAAATTCCAAAAATTTGCTATAAATTTGGGACTTAAATTTCAAAGGGTAGACCCATAGATAGTTGGTAAAATCATCAACCAATATAAGATAATATCGAAAACCGGTATCGATATGTAAAGGAATGGTCCATAAATCGCTATGTATGATATCAAAGGGTGCAAAAGTAATGGAATTAGATTCATAAAATGGCAATCGAACATGTTTACTAACTTGACATGAATGACAAAGTTGAGAAGAATTATTCTTATTACAATGAATAGAATTATTTTTGCGTAAGACATCTAAAATTGTCTTGCCAGGGTGGCCAAGGCGGTTATGCCAAATATCTGGCGAAAAAGCAACAAGGGAAATGGGAGAAGGCTGGGACGATTTTGTAGGTGGCACGACAGAGTTGGTGATAGGGTAGAGCTTCCCGGAACTATTGCACCGAAGGATAATCCTCCTAGAACTCAGATTTTTCACAGAAAAACCAGATGGATCAAACTCAACAGACACATGATTATCAGTGGTGAACTTACGAACATAAACTAAGTTTTTGATAATATCGGGAACAACAAGAGTATTTTTGAGTTGAAGGGTGCGAGAAGGGAGGTTTATGAGCTTGGTACCACTAGCGTGTAATCGGAATGCTATTTCCATTGCCAACTAAGATAGACCAAATAAAGACTAGAATCAGTAATGTTATGTAAAGTACCTGAATCAGCAGTGAGATGTGAGGTAGCACCGGTATCCATGTAGAAAGCATCATCGGGTTGCTGTAGATGCATAGAACTATATGCTTCAGCAATGTCTGTGAGCTTCAGTTGTTCCGTCGCCATGGATTTTAATGGTTTAGAGAAAATAGGATCGTAGAGGGGCTGATACCATCTTGGATTTGATGATAATTTCCTTGAGGAGAAATGTTCCTCTTGGCTAGAATATATATAAAACCATATAATATCTTTTGTGTTTACAACCCAAGCAAATTGAGATAATCTCCTAAAGGTAAATAAGTCAAGAGGATAATATAAAATCTATTAGAGTCGTTCTTTTGTAATCGGATTCCAAATACAGAAATGCGCTGGACCATGTTTCACTCTGAATAAAAGAAACCCATCATATGAATCCCAGAGAATAATTGGTTTCCCTTCGCAATATGCATTATACGAACTAAGGTCTAACCTTTTAGCCTCAACGTTCTCAGCTTGATGCCAATTACGAGCACCGTGTGAGATTGCACTACAATGGTCGGAGTAGGTCGGCCCCGGTCTAGATGTGTACGCATAAAGTAGGGATCCTTGGTTAAACCGTATAGTAGATCATTTGAATTAGTTGGAAGTCTAATGAGTATGTTGGCCATGATATCAAAAGGAAGATTAGGGATAGGAGTAGGAGCCTCCTTAATTGCTTGAACACATTCATGGACTTTTTTATTATTATTTTTTTTTCTTTTTTAATCGTTCAAAGAGAATAGATTAAAATGCACACAAACCATGTGCGGGCGAATACAACTGCACAAATTTGGACTCCAAACTTGAACTAGATCATCTAATAATGGAACATAGAGAGTATAGTTTAGCTTTAAGAAGGATCACTGTGAGCAAAAATATAGGGTATATTTTGGCAACATTATGGATGGTCTTCAGGATTAAAATGCAAGAAATGCCAATTAAAAAGCGCTGAGTAAAGAGAAGTCAACAGAGGCTGACTGCATAATCTACGTATCTAGTTCTTGAAACGTAACGCACCAAATTAGCCATTACCATTAGTGGAAGGTTTTACTGTCATTCAAGCTCTTGATTATAAAAGCCAAGGATTAATTTATAAGGTCCCACGAGGGTTCTTCCCTCTCTAATGGCTACTACCTACCTAATCTATGTATCTAAACTCTAGACTAGAATACCATGTTGTTGCACTCTGATGAGATGTAACTTCTCATGTGGCCCCACAAATCTCCCAAAATCATATCATAACTGCAAATGTCATTGTAAATCTGAAACATGGTCATGGTTAATACCGTAGCCATAGCTATGCAGGTCTCGCCTTCGAAGTTGAAACTTTGAACCATCTATTTGTTACACGAAAGAAGAAAAACTTTCCTATATGCCGTAGTTTTAAATATTTTTATGCATCTAAATTGGATTGTAATTATAACACTTGCTTTTCAGACTGCAACAAGCTGCAAAATGCCAAAAGGCCTGAACAAGGAAGCCAAAAGTAGGACAAAAAGAGAGTGGAAGAATAAGTTTTTCAAAGCCAACACACCACAAAGCCCGGCTATATATGGCAATTTCAACTGGCTACTGTTCTGTTCTCTCAGAGTAGATGCAGTAAAAAAATATAAATAAAAATTTACTTCTACATCATTCTTTAGCTAAACCCACTTTCTCACTCACCTTCATTTTCTACTCTCAATAGAACAGAGAAACCCAGAAAGTAGTGGAGATTGGGTTTGGTAGTACTAGTTGTGAGAGACTTGAGTTGAAGTGTTAGAGAAGAAGTGAAATTGAGTTCTAATCCTATGAAGCGTCTGAAGACCAACGACACTGATCATAATGAAGATTCATCAAATTTCTTGGGGTTGTGGGAAGGTTTAAGTCCAGAAATTCTGTCTCTAATCTTTGTGAGAATCCAACAAGATGAGTTGGTAAAGATAGTTCCATTTGTTTGTCAACCATGGAGGGAAGTTGTAGCTGGTCCATATTGTTGGTCTGATATTGATATTGAACGATGGTGTCGTCGCTGTAATGATTCTTCAAAGATCGATTCGGTTGTTCGTAAACTAATTCGTCGGAGCAGAGGCCATTTTCACCGACTTTCTGTTTACAAGCTCAGTAACTTTGGGTTTACTTTTGTGGCTAACTGGTAAGACAACACCCATATTTGACTTCTGCAACTCTGTTTTTCTTGTGTTGTTTTAAGCGGTTTTAACAGCTAAATTCTACAAGTTGAAAGATGGATTTTTGTTGTTTATGGTTATAATGATCTTTTCTAGTCAGTTATTGTAATGGGTTTTTTAGTTTGAGTGAAAACTTTTGTTGTTGTTCTGTTTTTTAAGGTTATGTGGAGTTGTCCAATTGCATGCAACTTTTTCTCACTCGCGTTTCATTTTCTTATGTTTATTTGGGTTTGGGAAGAGGTTTATGAGCAATAAATGCTTCTTTTGGGGACTGGATTTTTTTAAAGGAGGTTTTTTAATGGAGGAATTGAGTTGGTGAACAGAGTTAAATGAGTTGGTTCGTTCAATTAGATCCATTGAAAAATGGGTTTGTTTGTTTTGAAGAGATGAATACTGATCTTTTTATTGAGTGCTAATGTTGTTTGTTATAATTGGTTTTGTTGAAATGAAGGGTCAATAAGTAGAACTGACTAGTCAGGGTAAATGGGTTTTGTTTTGTTTTGGATTTTCGTATTCTTCGTTAAGGCAATGTGGGTATCACAATCTTCTGTTATTTCATTTTGAAATTTCTGTCATCTTGATAGGTATTTATTTTTCAGTTTTGATAGAAATGTTTAGGAGTAAGAGATTTTGCTTATCACTGTAGATCTTTTGGTTATTTGTGTTCTGGTATTGAAAATGGCAAGTCAAGTGAGTTGACTCAGTGCTTGTTGAAGGATGAATATTGAGTTTGTGGTTACTCTACTCTAACTAGCTTGGTTTAGCTGTCTAAATAACATTGTGGGTTTGTTTTGAGCTAAAAAATTGAGTCCTAAAATTATCATACTTCAAGGGAGAATGATTGTTTGCTTAGTTATTGAGGTCAATGTTAGTGCCTAGTCTTGTTTTCGAAATTTCATTTTTCATCCACCTGTATGAGCTCTGTTGTTATGTTGTAGATCTTTTCGAAATGAGTTCATGATTATAGTTTATCGAGTTGATTAAGTACTTACTGAATATGTCTGCATTGTCCAAGTTTTATTTAATCTAAGATTGAATGTATTTTGAACTCCTGACTGTTATTTTGCCTGTTGATCGACACTCTCTAGCATACATTAGACAAGGCAAGGGAATCTGGTGAACTATGTTATGAGACTTCGGAATTTTGAGCTGCAACTGTTCTGTTTTACAAAATTTATATCCAACTTTATGTAAATTTTGAAGGGAGAAGAAAAAGATGTCATTTGAATCAGTAGTTATGGATAGTTTACCGAGTAGGACAATTGTTGTTATGTTAGGGTAATCTGGTTATCCAATTCTTTTGTTTTGGTTTGTATGGACAACTTCCAATGTCCCAAACTTTTTCTAGAACTATCAACAACGTTTCGCGATGCTTACTGTTATTTGGACTTTAAAGCTTCTAGTGTTCTGTTTTTGTGTATTAAAGAACTGAATTGATGACTTTGCCTGCATGTTTAAACTTTGCATTCCCTGATTTTTGTTTAGTGCCAAATTTACTTACTAATTAAGTTTTCCAAAATGTTTGTATCTCTTTTGAGATTGCTAAAGAAGTCAGTCACTTGTTGTCAAAATGACAATGCAGTAGATTTTGAGTTGATTATGTCAGTTGCTCCATCTAATTGATACTGATATCTAGTTACTAGTATGCTTGTCAAATGGCATTATCTTGGACTATTTAGTCAGTGATCAAGGTAAAAAAAACACATTTATTTTGAAAGATTCATACTGATTTTTCTGAACTAATTCTTGTTCTTTGGTTACTTTCTTGCAGTGCTGAATACCTCAAGGCATTACAGATCCCAATGAGTGGAGTAACTGATAAGACGGTCGAGAAGTATGTCACGTCCTTCGCAAAGTTGACGTTCTTAGACATCAGCAACTGTTTACAAATTACTTGCAAAGGACTTGAGATTCTAGGAACTAACTGCAAGAGTCTGACTTCCTTAAGGAGGAACATGCCACCACCGGAGTGGGGAGAGGATGGAAAACTACCTGCTGCGAAGATTAATGATGGAGAAGCAATGGTTATAGCTAATACAATGGCAAGTCTTTGCCAACTCGAGCTTGCTTATGGTCGATTTGGTGATTTAGGGCTTGGTGCATTAGTAACTAAGTGCAAAAATCTTACCCATCTTGACATACTTGGGTCTGTTTGTGTACGGCTTGATGGTGATCTTTTGGACAAGTGCGAACGTCTTATGGTGTTTAGGGGGCCTTGGGATCATTATGATGCCTTTTCAGACAATGATGGCGATGATAATGAAGCTGCAGCCGGGTCATCAGTCTCAGACTCCGACTCAGATCAATGAGGTACTCTAGTTTCTTGGTATGTTTTTTGGGAGTCTTGATCTTATACCTGTGCATTGGTGTTTCCAGTGGTTAATAGTAGGTGGCTTTTAAGTTATACTGGATGCTCTATATTTTGATTATCACCACATTTTTTGATTTTACCTTTTGAGGGTGGGATTTAGACTAAACTATGCTAAAGAAATACTGCAAACAACTAACTTATACACGATTGCTGGTCCGTTGATGAACAGACAAACCTTTCTTTGTTTCTCTAGTTTAGGTAGAGGATGGTGTATATGAAGTCCCTAGATGGAAATTGCATATGATTATGTTACATTTATGTTAGTGTAAGTTTGTTAGATTTCCTCAGCTTTATATGAGCACTCTCCGTTTACCAACAACTGTGAACAATACAACACTCTTTGATACGGATGGTTAATGTTATGCTGTTATTTACTGCTTGTCATCTCAACATACGCCATGTTTAGATTTTCCTTTCGCGAGAGAGAAGGAAATGTTGTTCTCTTGCATTTTTCGTTATCTTCTTTGTATAATTTAGTGCATGATACATGGTGCGGTACTATGTAAACTGAATGCTTTCGCCACTGGACTGAGGCCATTACTTCTTCAATGCCGGAGGAATTTGATTATTTGTTTTTCCATATCATTTCCTACTAGGTTGAGTATAGAGACTGCTATGGTAGTTCGCTCATCAGTATTCTCGATTCATTTAGCTCAGCTTTTTACACTTTCTTCAGGTCAATGCAGCCCCGTGGGACACTGTAAATATTCTAGCTTACTTTACTAGTGCACAGCACAAGTGTTCTAATTGTTGGAACTAAATTACAATAAGCGTATGCAACTGAGAAATAATACTTAGATTACACTGATAATAGTAACAAACAACTCAAAAACATGAGAAAAATACTTAACACTCACTGTTGTGTTATTGTTATACCGGAGATGCACTGATGATAGTATCAAAAACTTAGTAGAGGCACGTATGAGATACGTTTGAGCTAAAGGTAATATTGCCTCGCTACTCCTCCGAGATGCTATAGCAATTAACAAATTACTTCCAGGATACAACTATTTGTTAGTTCTCCTCTATGTGTAGCATACACAGAGAGAACCCTTAGAACTTGGCAGCAAAAAATGAAAAACAAAAACATAAAACGAAACAACAACCAGTTTCAGAGAAATGTAAAAACTAATTTATGTTTCTGTAAACAAAGTTTCTGTGAACTAATATTAAGTAAACAAAATTTCGTAAACAAAGAAGTAGTTATACAAAATTATGTTTCGTAAACTACAACTTGTTTCAGATAAGAACTTGATTTTATGTTTCTGTAAACTTATAAAATTGTTTCGAAAGCATAAGAGTAGAAGAAGAATTTTGAGAAGATAAGAGTTCGAAAGGTATGGTTTACAAATGAAGTTTACAACTCGTATTTATAGCAAGAAAAATGTTCGAACGTTGGAAGAGAATCCAAAGCACGACAGACTGTCCGTGATTCACGCATCTCGAACGTTGCAAAAGTAAGGTAAAAAATCAGAAGTGAAAAGCACAGTGTACACGCGTTCAAAATTTTGAGATTCTCTTCGAGGCACAGGTGTCAAATGCACCGTGTGACACGCGTGAATGAAGATGCTTCTCGAGGCTGTCGGAAATCCAAAACCGAGAAGGCAAAGAATAAAATTCTTTACATGTGTGGGACGTGTGGAAAACATTTCAGCAAAAAGATAGGGTCGGGTAAACCCACACCCACTCCCACGCCCACGCCCTCTCCCGCGCCCGAGCCCGAGCGAGCGTGCTTCTGTGCGAAGCACCGCGCAAACGGGAAAGGCAATAAGAAATGCAATAAGGGAATGGAAACCTTGCCATAGTCTAGGGCTTTCCCCATACACAAAGGTCTAAAGACCCAAAGGGCCATGCCCTTAAGGCTAAACCAATGGTATTTAAGTCTAAAACTCTAAGTGTTTTAGTCTATATGGGACTAATGTTTTATTCATTCACATGAAAAAACATCTAGGGAGCAATAGGTCTTGGGATCAAAACATGGTCCATGCATTTTTTGATTAAAACAAAACATTGTTTTTTCTAACAATCCCCCACATGAATAATAAAACATGTCGATAAAACACGAGAAAACATAAGGCAACAATATAGGCTAAGGTGTCCCAAAGATTGAACCTTAACTTAGTGAGAGGTTACCTGAACTGCTTGTTGATACGGTGAACGCAATGTCTTTAACCGCCAACAACGAATGCAATTCAGAAATAACAACCACACTTGATGTCTCAACCGAAGAGAAAACAGCTGCCAAGCTCTTGCGGTTGTGCCCATTTTGGCCGTGGGCTAAAATCCCGGACTTAATGAATGTCTCTAGAGAATCATCTCAAATTCTCATAGGAAGCGGCCCCACTTCCAACATCCACAAAGGTGAGTCCATAAAGAGTGTCCTGCCACACCCCGCTTTAATCAAAGCCATGAAACCCATTAAGATCGCAAAAGATCATCCTAAATTTCTGCAGGCAGCACTATCGCACGGTTACACCATAGGGAGGGACAAATATAGTGCTTTCCCAATATCACCATAAATTAGTTGTCTCATTGAACCTTGATCTTGGAAATCCAATCACAAGGTTGAGTATCCTTCATGGTGATTTATTCTATGAGCTTAAGTCCCATCCCCCTCGATGTAAATTTAACTTCCTCTCTGGTTAAGCCTTTCGTCAAAGATCAATCGAGATAATACCAGTAGAGAGTAGTTGTTTCACCTTCTTGTGTCTTCTTCGTATATGTATAGACTTCCCGTTGTATACATTGTTCTTTGCGCAACAAAGAGCAGCTTTACTGTCACAGTGGATTGCGATTGAAGACACCGGCTTGGGCCAGAGTGGAATTCCTCCCAGGAAACATCGTATCCATTCAGCTTCCTCTCCAGCTTTTTCCAAGGCTATAAATTCAGACTCCATAGTGGATTTAGATATACATGTCTGTTTGGTAGACTTCCATGAGACACACGCACCTCCAAGTAAGAAGATGTACCCACTAGTAGACTTGCACTCTTCTGAGTCTGATATCCAGTTGGCATCACAATACCCTTCCAGTACAGCAGGATACTTCCCAAAACTTAAGAAATAGTTTGAGGTCCCTCTCAGGTAACGTAAAACTCTAAAGAGAGCATTCCAGTGATCCTGCCTTGGGTTGCAAGTATACCTGCTTAATCTACTCACAGAGTAAGCAATATCAGGTCTTATACAGTTCATCAAATACATAAGACTACCAATAATGCGAGAATACTCAAGTTGATCAATACCCTTACCCTTGTTCTTTTTCAATTTACAAGTGGGATCAAAAGGAGTAGATGCAGGTTTAGCATTTTCATAATTAAATATCTTTAGTACGGTTGCAAAGATAATGAGATTGACTAAGACTATATCCATCGAGACATCTTTTCGATTTTCATCCCTAAGATTACATCAGTAGGGCCTAAGTCTTTCATGTCAAAATTATCTCTAAGCATGCTTTTAATGGTATTAATAATATCAAGGTTATTGCCTAATATGAGCATATCATCAACATATAGGCATACAATAACATGTGAATCATTCACAGATTTAATGTAAACACATTTATCAGATTCATTAACCTTGAAGCCATTAGTTATCATAACATGATCAAATTTTTCATGCCACTGTTTAGGTGCTTGTTTTAAACCGTATAGAGATTTGTTCAACTTGCAAACTTTGTTTTCACAACCTTTTACAATAAAGCCTTCAAAGTTGGTCCATATAAATTTCTTCATTCAAATCACCATATAAAAATGCAGTTTTAACATCCATCTGATGTATATGCAAATCATAAATTGAAGCTATAGCAATCAACATCCTAATCGAGGTGATTCTAGAGACTGGTGAATAAGTATCAAAGAAATCTAATCCTTCCTGTTGTCTATAGCCTTTAGCTACCAACCTAGCTTTATATTTATCTATAGTTCCATCTGTTCTAAGTTTCCTTTTGAACACTCATTTGCAACCTATGGATTTACTTCCAGGAGGCAAGTCTACAAGCTCCCAAGTTTCGTTTTGCTGAATGGACTCCCATTCATTTAATGAATCCAGAAAGGAGCTTCTGGAGAAGTCATAGCTTCCTTGTAGGTTTGGGGTTCAGACTCTACCGTAAGAGTCAAAAAATCTGGGCCAAAACTTGTTTCAGTTCTAACCCTCTTACTTCTTCTTGGTTCAGTCTCATACTCCAAAGTTGGAGTTTGACTAGTCGATGGAACATCCTGGAGGTCATCATGGACCCTTTTCCGAGGTCCATACCTTAAAGGAAATATGTGTTCATAAAACACAGCATCTCTAGATTCCAATATGGTGTTCTGACCAATGTTATTATGGTCGAATCGATGACCATGAACCTGTATGCAATTGTATGCTCAGGATACCCTAAGAAAACACAATCGACTGTTTTAGGTCCTATTTTAGTTTTCTTGGGAAGAGGAATGGTCACCTTGGCCAAACACCACCACACTTTAAAGTATGCATAGGAAGGTTGTTTACCATTCCACAATTCATAAGGAGTTTTATCAGATTTTTTAAATGGAACTCGGTTCAAAATATAGCAAGCAGAGAGGATAGCTTCCCCCCACAAGTTCGAAAATAACCCTGAACTTGTCAACATAGCATTTACCATATCTATGAGTGTTCTATTTTTTTTTCAGCTACACCATTCGATTCTGGTGAATATGGTACAGTTGTTTCATGAATGATTCCATTATGTTTACAAAACTCACCTATGGGTATCACATACTCACCGCCACGGTCTGACCTAAGAGTTTTAATTTTAACTCCTTTTTGGTTTTCTACTTCAATTTTATAAAATTTGAAGGCCTCTAAGGCTTCATCTTTACTTCTGAGAAGATGAACCTGACAATAGCGTGAGTAATCATCTATAAAAGTGATGTACCATTTTTTACCACCTCTTGTTGGTGTTGATTTCAAATCTCCTAAATCCGAGTGTATTAGTTCCAAAGGAACTGTTTTACGTTCAATCCTTTTATTAAACGGTTTTCTTGTATATTTAGATTCAACACAGATTTCACATCTTTGATTTTTATCAAAGTTTATTTTTGGTATGCAACCTAAATTAGCAAGTCTTTCTAGAGATTTGAGATTAACATGTCCAAGTCTATCATGCCAAACATGTGAAGAGTCACAAACATAAGCAGAAGAAGATGCATTAACATTCAATTTCAAATCAGATACACTAAGCTTAATCATGTTATCGGTAACATAACCTTTTCCTACGAATTCACCATGCTTAGAAATAACAACAGTATTAGATTCAAAGCAACAATCTTAAAACCTTTTCCTAGTAAGATGGTTTCGAGATAAGGTTTTTGCATATGTCCTGGGACGTAAAATACGTCATTCAATGCGAGAGTTTTTTCCGAAGTTAGCTTCAGTTCGACCTTGCCTTTCCCCACCACTTTCGCGGTGGAAGAGTTTCCCATGAACAATTTCTCATCATCTCCTACTATGACATAGGAGGAGAAAGCATTTCGAATTTGAGACATGCTTGGTGGCTCCAGAATCAAGCCACCTCGTCTCTCACATTAGTCACACTAGAGACAAGGTCGACTTCAGACACCATGCCAGTGAAATATCCAGAATCATCTACTATGTTTGCCTTATTTTTCTGTTTTGGATCATATTTGTTCTTTTTAGGGGCCTTACAGTCTTTAGCCATATGTCCAGGTTTACCACAATTAAAACAGTCGCCTTTGATGGTGTGCTTAGTGACACCACCCATAGGCTTAAAATTGTTACCTCTGGGTTTTCGACGTCTGTTACGTCTATTACCCATTTTGCTGGATTCTCCAGAACTTTTCTTTGAAGCAGCTTTATCATCCAGAACATGTGCTTTGTTGGACATGTTTTTGCTCAGCATCATGCTCTTGTCCTTGCTGCACATGAGTTCCTCAACCTGGATCTTTTTGCCAAGCTCCACCATGGTGATTTCACGAGTCTTGTGTCGCAGCCTCCTCTTGTATTCGCTCCATGAGGGTGGAAGCTTTTCAATCACAGCCGATACTTGTAGAGCTTCATCAAAAGTCATGCCTTCAGCAAGAATCTCACTGATGAGGAGTTGAAGTTCGACGAACTGTTCTACCACGGGCTTTTCGTCAGTCATGTTGTATTCCAAGAACTTAGCCATCAAGAACTTCTTACTACCAGCAGCTTCAGCATGATATTTTTCTTCAAGAGCTTCCCATAAGTCAAAAGCATTAAAATTTTCTTTTGCATTATAGAAGTCGTACAAAGAGTCATCAAGACAGTTAAGAATATGATTCTTGCACGAGTAATTCTTCCTATTCCACCTTTCCAGTTTATCTTCATTACCACGGTGATGAAGTCTTCTGGAGGGTCTATTTAAAGCAAGTCCATATAACCTTTGGTCGTTTATGAAGAATAAAATTTTAGACTTCCATCTCTTAAAGTCCTTACCACTGAACTTTGGTGGTCTTTCTACGGTATTTTTTCCCATGTTCTTACAGCAATTACAATATCACAATCTTACAATATTACAATAAGGCAAATATTACCTTTAGATTGTTGGAACTAAATTAAATAAGCGTATGCAACTGAGAAATAATACTTAGATTACACTGATAATAGTAACAAACAACTCAAAAACATGAGAAAAATACTTAACACTCACTGTTGTGTTATTGTTATACCGGAGATGCACTGATGATAGTATCAAAAACTTAGTAGAGGCACGTATGAGATACGCTGAGCTAAAGGTAATATTGCCTGCTACTCCTCTGAGATGCTATAGAAATTAACAAATTACCTCCAGGATACAACTACTATTAGTTCTCCTCTATGTGTAGCATACACAGAGAGAACCCTTAGAACTTGGCAGCAAAAATGAAAAACAAAAACATAAAACGAAACAACAACCAGTTTCGGAGAAATGTAAAAACTAATTTATGTTTCTGTAAACAAAGTTTTTGTGAACTAATATTAAGTAAACAAAATTTACGTAAACAAAGAAGTAGTTATACAAAATTATGTTTCTGTAAACTACAACTTGTTTCAGATAAGAATTTGATTTTATGTTTCTGTAAACTTATAAAATTGTTTCTGAAAGCATAAGAGTAGAAGAAGAATTTCAGAAGATAAGAGTTCTGAAAGGTATGGTTTACAAATGAAGTTTACAACTCGTATTTATAGCAAGAAAAATGTTCGAACGTTGGAAGAGAATCCAAAGCACGACAGACTGTCCGTGATTCACGCATCTCGAACGTTGCAAAAGTAAGGTAAAAAATCAGAAGTGAAAAGCACAGTGTACACGCGTTCAAAATTTTGAGATTCTCTTCGAGGCACAGGTGTCAAATGCACCGTGTGACACGCGTGAATGAAGATGCTTCTCGAGGCTGTCGGAAATCCAAAACCGAGAAGGCAAAGAATAAAATTCTTTACATGGGTCGGGTAAACCCACGCCCTCGCCCGAGCGAGCGTGCTTCTGTGCGAAGCACCGCGCGAACGGGAAAGGCAATAAGAAATGCAATAAGGGAATGGCAACCTTGCCATAGTCTAGGGCTTTCCCCATACACAAAGGTCTAAAGACCCAAAGGGCCATGCCCTTAAGGCTAAACCAATGGTATTTAAGTCTAAAACTCTAAGTGTTTTAGTCTATATGAGACTAATGTTTTATTCATTCACATGAAAAAACATTTAGGGAGCAATAGGTCTTGGGATCAAAACATGGTCCATACATTTTTTTGATAAAACAAAACATTGTTTTTACTAACACTAATTTATAGGAATAGAGCAACACAAAACTAGAAAGTGAAGTGAACACTTTTTACAGTCCTTCGTGACACTGACACCTCCATGGATGGATTCATAAGCTCCATTAGGAACCTTGCCAGGATTCTACTATTCTTATGTATATACACCCCATCCAACAAAATATTTATCCAGACATAGCCCAGCATACAGCAGCGGTTGTACTTGTATCATAGGAAGCTCTGAATTCATGCATTCTTGTACCTGTAGAGATTAATACTGAACCAAAATACCGGTGCTTCACTTCATGTTTTCATGGCTAGTAATAGTATAGTTGGCTCTACTTTCAATCACCTCATACAGGGACGTGTAAAGTTGAACAGTGTGTCATAGGTGGGGACACATTGCTCAATTTTAATTGTCTTAACCTAACAGATGGTGTCTGTGAAATGTTTCATCACACCAAGGAAAAACATGCGAATTACCAAAAATTTCAAATGGAATTAGCCCTTCATAAATGGGAAAATCCTGACATATTCAGTATGAGGAACTAGCTTCAGTTGTGGCCATTTCGTAGCAAGTTTACAAGGTCCTCTAGCTTGTCGCCAAGTCAGGCGAGCCTATGAGCATAAACTTAGAACATACGATGTTCAAAGCAAATTCAGAGACCAAAATGATAAAAACAAACTTACAAAACCAAACCATGCCCAAGCAAAGAGTAAAAATCCACTTATAGTCAAAGCAGTCCAGTGAAATGCAGGCAGTATACTTTTAGATTATTATTTGCAAACCATGAAATGCAGGCAGCGGCAGAATAGTTTGGGGCATGTTGGGCAAGTTCAATTGTATTTTATTTTATTTTCACTCCAAACCTACAAGACACTATTTTCACTTTTACTCGGAAACTTACAGATATCAAATTCTTAGAAAAATGCCCCAAAATTCAATACCCCGTTGGGAAAATGCCCTGCTAAATAAAATTTATGGGAAAATGCCCCACCGTTATACTTTCCGTCCAATCCTAGTTTGCCCCATTCACGAGTCAACATCTTATCTGACGAGAATTAATAAAAACTAATGGAAAAATCATATTCTTCTTCTGTTCACATATATCCATTAAGCCATAAAACAGATGACTTAGAAATTAACAACTGATAATGCACCGCCTCTTCATCTACTACGCCTTCTACTGATGACAACGATGATACTGATGATTTCAATTCATTTCAAATCACATCTCCAGTTCGTGATTACGATGCTTACCTTCTTCTTGATCGTTTAATTCAACAACACTTGTGTGATCAACATCATCAGACTTCTTCATCATCTCCAGCTTCTAAATCATCCATTGAATCAATACCAACAGTAAAGTCGCTAGTTAGTTATTATTGAATTCTACATAAATATAGGTTATTTTATTTTATTTTTGATGAAGAAGATACGTAAGTATTGGTTAAGATAAAGAGTAAATCAAACAGAATTCCATTTTCCATGATTCTTTGCAACGGTGTAGTTTATTTTTATTCATTTGGAACATGCAATTTTTGGGCTAAAGGGTTTTCAATGAATCAATGGGCTAAAGTGGATGTAGCAAATTGAATTTCTGTTTTTGAAAAATCCTCCAATCAGTTGTAATGATTGTGGTTCAATTAATTTATGAAATTTGATTTTTAGGTTCATAGGATTTGGCGTTTTTCTGTAAAATCCTTCGATCAAGTTTTTGAATGGTTTATAATGGATGTCGATTTTTAGGGTTCATTAGATTTGGGGATTTTTAGGCTTCTGTTTTCTGCTTAAGGGCTTCAAAAGAACGAAGAAGATGACTTCTTTTTCGCACAACACCACCAAACATTGTTCAGATTAGATGGCGTACCTGTAGCCGTTGGATTACAGGGACATGTTTTTTTTTTTCGCACATGGAATCCCGCATGTGTGCGCAGTTTGACGGTTTAACTAGGATTGGACGGAAATTATAACGGTGGGGCATTGTCCCATAAGTTTTATTTGGCGGGGTATTTTCCCAACGGGGCATCGAATTTTGGGGCATTTTTCCAATTATTGAAGCTGTGAACTTCTTAGTGAGCAGTATAACTTCCCAAGACAAAATCAAGTGCAACTGTACGAGCATGAGCCAATGTCACTAACGAGCAAAAAATAAATGTAACCAGAAACAGGTTGAGGAAAGAAAGAAAATGCTGCACCTGCACTGCAAATAAACAAACAGAAAAATAAACTTCAATGACAAGATCAATCAACCCTCAATGACAAAAACTATATTTCTAGACTACAAGATGAGCATTGAAATAGTTTTGCTTGTGGTCCATTTTTTAGTGAAGTATTTGCAAGGCTCAAAGGTAGGGTAGGACATCTTAATCCCAAGAGAGGAGTATAAAACTAAACAGTGAGAGATATTGAACTGCCAAGCTGATTTGTTCTTAAGTACCTTATTAAACAATCAGTCTTTGTAAATTGTGATTGATTAATGAAACTTGAGCTATGACAAAACTAACCACTGATCCCTTTGTGGAGTACTAGAATGTTCGCACGTGCAAATGCACGTGCAAAAAGAAGTTAATTAATAAAGGGAGTTACACATATACCCTCTGTTTTATTTTTATGGAATTCTTGTGAAGGTGTGATATAGGGGCAAAATCGTCCAAATTAATTTGCAGCTTCACTCCCCTACAGTAAGGAGAGTTGGTTTTATAATATATATATATATATATATATATAGTGTTCTGCACGTGCATACGTACGTGCAAGGTGGGTCCAACGAAATTACTAATATGCCCTTCTTCTTATTTTTGCAAACCATAAATATTAGGTTGGTTTAGGGGCAAAAATATAATTTGACGTTAAATTTTGGGTATTACCATATTTTCCCTGTCATATTACCATTTTGCCCTCACTATTATTTAAGTCTGTTTTTGTAATAACCAAAAAATAGGAGCAAAATGGTCCAAAAAATTGCAGCTTCACTCCCCTACGGTAAGGGGAGTTGGTTTTATATATAGGAATAGATAGAATATATAGAATAGTCAAGTTTGTTCCGCAAGTGCATACGCACGTGCAATTTAAAATGGAAATGACTAATGTGCCCTCATTTTTTATTTGATTTGTGTGGGAATGACAAATTCAATTTTGGAAAACCAAAACTCGGAAGCATTAAAACACTGAACTACCGAACCTGGGTTGCACGAAGGCTCCATTTCTTGAGCCGTGTCCGCGTCCGACGCGCACGTGGGACGCTGACATGACGCGTGTCCGACGCACCAATTTGAACATCCTGCGCGCGTCTGGTTTGGACGCACCGATGACGCGTGTCCGACGCATTTTTTTTTCATTTTCATTTAAACTTTTTCCTTTATTTTTACTATTATTAACCAAATGAAGAAAGACAAACATTTAGATCAATAATTTAGGTCTTTATTAGGGTTTTGTAATTGGAAATGACATCACGTATACCCTTAGTTGGGCATGTGTTGTTCTAAGAATACATTTTGATTGTGCCATGTGTTTAATAGTGACTGATTGTTTGACATTCGACGTGTATAAACAAACGATATCTTCTTTTCTTTTGAAATTTATACACATGTAGCATCATTTTCTAATTTTTAGGGTCGAAATACTTGACTTTGTTGTATAAATACATGATTATATATATAAATAATATATAAATAAAATATGTATATACGTGTCCGCGTCCTAGTTTTTTAAGAATTTTATAGTATCCGCGTCAAGTCATGTCCACGTCTACGCGTCTGCGTCTGTGCAACCCAGTACCGAACAGTGCAAATCTCTTCCTTCAATCACTTAATAAATGATTTTCAAAAGAAAAAAAACACTGAACAGTGTCCTAGGGGCTAGGGGTCTTTGCACTTGTTTTCCTTTTGTCCCTCACGTGACCCATGGAGGTGTGACCCACTCTCCCATTTCTCTTATCCTCGTGAGTTATGATTTTTTTTATTGTTTTTACTTTTTTAATCTCATTTAATTTGGCTGATATTTTCTATAGAGTTAGAAAAATAAGGGCAGTTCCAGATTTTCAAAATTTACAGCTTCATTTACTGTTCATGAACAATGAGGAGATTTAGATGGGAGAATATGAAGCTTTTTTTTCTCTTCCATTATTAAGTTTCCGTTCTAAATATACAATCCCAAACATGAGAAGAGAACTAGCTATTTATAGCCTACTCTAGTATAAGTCGGCAATTGAACATAGACACATATGGAGCCAGGTGTCTAAGTTTAGAAAAGACAAAAACTTAATCATTAAGAATTTTTTGTAATCCTTATCACTTAAGAAGTAAATGATCTTCTGGAGTCCTCTTGAACCTCGACAATGGTGGGCCATCAATAACATCATCGTTACATAACACTCCCCCTTGGACCACCATTTTGTAATATTTTCTTGTTAAAGCTTTTCCGGTAGAACTCGATGTGATAAAATCGGTAGATTTAAAATGATGACGGTCGTCACGAATTTTCTCCCCTTTTCAAAACCGTGCCAGGAAAAACATTCAAGAAAAACTTGCACTTAGAGTGAGGTTGGTCACCGTCATGAAATGCTTCCTTCGTCAAAGTTGCATCAGGAAAACCATTTTAGGACAAAACCTGAGCTTATAATAAGGGTGGTCGCCGCCAGGAAATATATTCTTTGTCAAAACTACGCCAGGAAAACCACTTGGGACAAAACCTGAACGCCTGCACCAGGAAAACCACTTGGGACGAAAACCTGAGCGTCAGGAAATACTTCTTTCGAAAAATTGAGTTAGAAAAACCAGTTGGAACAAAACCTACACGCATGCGTCAGGAAACCCACTTGGGGCAAAACCTGAATGCCCGCTCCTGGAAAACCTCTTGGGACAAAACCAGAGCGCCTGCGCCTGGAAAACAACTTGGGACAAAACCATAGCGCCTAATGTTCATGATAATGCTGACGTCGATGCTAATGTTGTCTCGTTAAAAACCTCATCTAGAAAACCACGTGGAACAAAACTAGACCAAAGGAAAAGAGTACAACAGACGTCGCCCGATAATGGTGCTGGATACGCATATGCTGCCTCGTTAAAACCTTGACAAGCAAAACACATTGGGAAAAAACCTTGGCCAAGGAAAAAGAGTACAACGCGTTGAAGTCCAGCCAATTATTCTACGAGTTTACTCCCCCTGAAGTATGACATCTTAAAGCGGTTGGTGGTGCAACTACTATATGGCCTTCAGAAAACTGCTTTACTATTTGCAGTTTATGGAAGATTGACTGCAGGTCTTGCGCCGAGTGCACCACTAACAATGTATACCTCGCATTTAGATCCTCCATCCGTTGCACACCAAATTCGGTTTTTCCGCTTTAACTTCAGGCATAATAATGAAAATGCCTTTTGTAAACTCATAAATACCGTAGAATCAATTTCAGCCTCTAAAAATGTAACATGTAAAACAAAATTTGGAAAAAACAAGAAAATGCATGCATTAAATCCATGTATGGTACTTCTGGACCATAAATTCAACGTACTTATTAGATAGATCGATCACTTCCCTCTTTTCGGGAATCACATAGTAATAGTGCTAATTTAGTAGCACAACAAGTATCATGAGTATCAAAATTGGATACTCTAGTCTATACAGACAGGTTATGCTAGCATGATGTCGAACTTCAGGTCGAGCAATTGTTTCACTTTTCAATGAGATTTCATAGTTTAGTTCATGCGTGGATTTTAGCGCTACTAAGGGCCCTTTAAGAAGCCAAAAATGATATCATCAATCCATTCGGATTTTAACCTTATACTAAGAACATAAAACACATATAAGGATTGTTCACGAATTTCTCCTATGTGGTGATAATGACTTATTTCAAGCCTGACATAGTTCACAAGGTCAGGTAGCTTCCTGATTCAGAAACTCGAATCCTTCAGGATTTCATTACAATCACCAACAAAATGCAATATGAGTCCTTCAGGGGCTACCACGCTAAAGTGCATATATATTAGGAGAATATTTTAGTTTTCAGAACAAATCCTGGGGTTCAGCAGGAAAACCCTCAATCGCGCTTAAAGCGATAATAGTACTCTCTCTGCGCTTTATCTCAAACACCAACCTGTAATATTCAAGCCTCATGATTTTACAGTGTGAGCCGGATCCGAATATTGCGCTTTTTCGAGAGATTTCATCCTCTATCTTAGTTATAGAGGAACAAATCATATGCCTACCAATCACAATGTCGATGTTCCTCTGCAGAGGGGTACATAACCACTATTTTAAATAGTAATCGACAATCATATAGATCCAACACATTTCTCTAGTGCATGCATACTCAATAAAATTTTCACAGACTGGTACCAGCGCCACTTCAGGGGCATTATCATCTCCTCATCTTCAATGAGGAATTTCAAACTTAGAGAATGTGGGTCATGTCCTGATAGTCTCCACGAGCACTATTTGTATTCTCTCTTTAAGAGCACTACATATTAGAAAAGTGATTGGATTCTATTTTAAGAGGCATATATGAGGCAGTTATTCAGGCCTCAAGCATGTTTTAACACACGACTTGATCATTGCGAGATGCATGATTTAACCTGCTGTGACAACTTCTTGTGCCTGCATCCTCAAGCAAGTGAAAAAAAATATTTTCCCGGAGCTACTACAGTTATTTGTTTTAATCATGAGTAATCTCCAACACCTCAATTACATCCAATATCTTGGTGTGAGAAAACAAATGAGATGTTTCACGCCAATTCTAGTGGCAGCCAAATTGTCTTTGTTCACGATAAAGCTTAACCAGATAACCTATTTAAATGTCGACATTGCTTACTGCAACCATTAGGTGGTGCATGTCATTTCCATGACTTCAAGGGAAAAAACCCTTAAATTTGTCTACATAATACGTGCCATCTTCAGACGACAGTCTTTCTCCCCCTGGTTAAGGCGGGAGAACCTTAAAAGGTTATCAACCTTACTCACACCAACTTCTGGTGGCGGGTTGTCATGTCGGAAAATATTACTATCTCATTTCTGGAAACTTCTGGTTCCATAATTTCCTGATTCTCGAAGACAATTCAACTCATGATAGTTTTTGGGTGTTAATTAAACCACACAATAAGTATCCCAAAAACAGCTGCAGGCTCGACTAGAGATGAGACATTTCACGCCTTTCCTTATAACGGCTTACTTCCTCCCCCTAACGGAGGGAATACAGTCTCATCTGGAATAATACATTACCACTAGGGGTTTTAAATGCCTTATAAACTGAAACCAACATATATAGTTCAGTGACGCCATGGACCAAACACGTAATTTTGAAATGTATGGGTGATTTCCAAGCCAGTATTGATGGTAAATAGTTGGTCGATCAATAAACTAAAGATGCTTAAACAAAGGACTCAACTACACTGTGTTGAGTACGCACATGTGCTTTTTAGTGCTCAATATAACACCAACTTAAGGGAAAGCATCTGAAGCCCATAATGTTACCATCAAAATAAATGGACTTAATTGGAAAGTCCAAAACTGGATACGCAACCACAAGATTTGCACAAACGGTTTGGCAAAATCTAACATTACGTGTTAATATAACAAGAGACCATCTAGTAGATGCGTCTATCAATACATTAAAGTATTGAAATAATTGTCCATATTGCAGGGTGAATAGGTCCTGCAATTTCCACCTTGAAACCTTTCTAGGAATTAATGTTGGTGATTCAGCAACAGGTTACCATAATGTTAATGTTAATGTAATTTAACAACCAAGTGTCTCAGGGGCCAACAACACAATTTACATCCTCATATAACAGAAGCTTCAGGTTCTGTAAAGGATGTCCATGAGCATTTTTAAATTGTCTACTCATCTTGGTAGAACTTTGGTGTCCATATTGACCATGCCTAGGCATGAATAATCGAGGTCATTAAACTTCTGTCTAATGACAACGTGAGATTCTACTGATATAATTTCATATGGCACACCCCATAAAAGAGATAGCCTCAAGCTTCTCTTAACGTGCTTCTGGAACAAAAACAAATGAAGTAACAAAATACTCCATAAAAATGCTCATTTATCGTTTAAGGTGGTAACGCCAAATATTCACAAATACTCAACAGATTCTTCAGGAATCCGGACACCACCAGATAAAATGATATACGGTCTTCTGCATACGTCTATCACACTATCCGAACTAGAAATGATATTTTACGTTTCGCAAAACCTCTACAAGGTTTATAAAAGTGGTTCGAAAAATTTGTGTTTGTTGTTCCACTATCTTTGAGATAAATATCTCCATCATCCATATCTTTACATGATAGATTACTTCTAGAATCCATATCCTTTGGCAAATATAAGACGAGAGAAAAATAGTATAGTCATTAAAAAAAACATTTGGTAACCATGGGCTACTTCGGGAACCCAAAATTTTGTGGTTAATTCCTGGAATCCAACTATTTCGATAGACCGCTTCTGGAGTCTATTTTATGGATTACTACTGTAACCCATAATATTTTGGATTACCGCAGTGAACCATAATTTATATGTTGGACCGCTTCTGGGATTAACAACATCTCTCATGGATTGCTTCTGGAATCTATTAGGAGTACTTATATAAATAAGTAAAGAGAATAAACAAACTTTAAAACAAAGGGAAAACAATAAAATACATATGGTACTAGTACAATATCAACAAATCTCCAACTTCGTCACCTTCAGGGTCAACGAAATATTAATTTACAAGTGTGCAAAAATGGATATGATCTGGAAAAATTGCCTTAATATCAGTCGCAAGTCACTTCAGGGACCGCTGATAGAAACCGGCTAGCACTTTGTAACGGGTCACTTCTGGGACCGACCGGCTGACTGAGCGAGCGCTTTGTATCCATATTATGCCTCACGATATTCCAACTTCCGGTGGAATTATTTCAAAATTTATGGAGATTATCAAAGACGAGAAAACTAAATTTACCGGTATTAAAACCGTTAGTACTTACCAAAAATAAAACCGTTAGTACCATAAAATAAAATAAAAAATGAACAAAATTCACGGAGTTGCTATACTCACCATCCCATACTTACCAAAAGACACAAATACCTTTTGAGATATATATGTGAGCAACAAGTCTAATTGATCAATAATAATAACTTGTTTTGATCCACTAATATCCAGAAAAACATGTTGGGATCCCTGTTGTAGTGTTGTATCCGCATGCTCCACCAGAACGTTTGCAAGTTTCAAACATTTGGATGGTGTTTACACTTATAGAGGAGAGATAAGGCACATTGAAAACTGAAAGTTAAAAAGAAAACTTAGTCATCATGTCAACTCATCATGATGCCTTTGGTGTTGGTGGTGGTGGTAATTATGGTGTTGATCTTCTCCTTTTTTTTTTTTTTTTAATTGTTCTATTCTGGATTCTTCGCACTGATTTATTCCACCATTGAAACACCCATGATCATCGCTACGAACATCATCTTCTGCGAGTAACCCATGTTTTTTTTTTCTTACTTTTCTTATCTCATAAATTTTCTCTTGATTTTTGATCATCGTTCTCCATCAAACGGCTAAATGAGTCATCGTAATTATAGAACAATTCGTGCTGATAACGTGTTGTGTAATTCTCAGTCCAACAACGGAGCTCAAACTATATACTAGGCAATCAAAGCATATGAAAAATGAGGAGATTTAGATGGGAGAATATGAAGCTTTTTTTTCTCTTCCATTATTAAGTTTTTGTTCTAAATATACAATCCCAAACATGAGAAGAGAACTAGCTATTTATAGCCTACTCTAGTATAAGTCGGCAATTGAACATAGATACATATGGAGCCAGGTGTCTAAGTTTAGAAAAGACAAAAACTTAATCATTAAGAATTTTTTGTAATCCTTATCACTTAAGAAGTAAATGATCTTCTAGAGTCCTCTCGAACCTCGACAATGGTGGGCCATCAATAACATCATCGTTACATAACATATATATATATAGTAATAGATAGATAGATAGATAGATTTGGTCTCTATCGAGTCATAGCCGGCTGGGAAAGGGATTATCCTTGGTACATTCCCAAACTCAAAAACTTATATTCTCTTTTAATTGTTTTTTATTTCGAGGGAAAAAGTTTTTTTTGGAGTATTCACTAATAATTTTTATTACTCTAATTTTATTTTATTTCAAACTATATTATTATTATTACATGAAACTAGTTGGAAGCCTAACAAGCTAGGCTCCAACGACATACTACTACATTAATTGAACAGGTTGCTGTGCTAGCCTACCAGAGACCCTCATGGGTAACCTTGCCAAGGGGAGCCGAAGCGGGAGAGGGGGCGAGATTGTGTCACAAGGGGGGCAAACTAACACTACCTTCCATGTTAATTCCTGCAATATTACGCCATTGGGGACTTGAACCTGGGACCTCCTGGAACGCATGAAACTTCGGGGAACGGGGATGACCAGCTGAGCTAGGGCCCGTTCTTTAAATTTGTACTATTAAAGTTGTGACGTTTTGAGGAAATGTGAACGAATTTTTTAGTCAATGGTAGGCGAATGGGAACATAAATTATAATGGGAGGAAGTTGTTTAATCTAAATGATGATATGTCAATTATTGAACTAGTCCAAAATACTAGGGAAGCCCCGTGGGACGAATTGGTGGACGAAATAGCTTGTTTAATTTTGAATCCTATTACAGGGCTTAGGGCAGTTTTTGTGGGATACACAAACCTAAAGTTTGTTCATTTTGATCCCACTATGGGATGAACAAACCAAGAAAATGGATGTTCAAATGAACAGATTTGTTCATTTGAACACCGAGACACTCCAGTAGGCGCGCGTCTGGTGAAATGGCGCGCGCCATGACTAATAACTCGGGCGACATCAGAGCTGACGCCAGAGATTTCCACCAGAGCGCGTGTTTTATACGCTGATGCTGGAAACTTCAGCGCAGACTCCAGCGTCTCCCTCGATGGCGCCAACGTCTCCCTCGATGGCGCCAACGGCTCCATATGAACGGCTGCAAAACCTGCTGATCCAACGGCTACAGTTTTTGAATTCTATAAATACTCATACTTTTAACTCTAAATTCACACATTCTACAGTTCGTGTTGGATTCACTCTCAAAAATGGCTCCTACAGTTCGTGTTGGATTCTCACAACAAGAGGATTTAGCTATTTGTAGTGCCTTTATTTTTCACACAAAAGAAGCTGTAATGCATAATGTACCCGATTCGATGTTCACTTTCTGAGAAAAATGTTATAGAATGTTCACCACTGAAACTGGGAACATCCGTGGGCGTGGTTCTCACGAATTGGTCTATCGTTTTAGTGTAATTAGAACGAAAGTATTGGAGTTTGTCGCCCAACTAATGTTGAATCACCAAAATAAGCTGAACGGTGAAGCCGAACACAAAGTGTTGCCCAGAACTCTAGCGATGTGTCCAGAATCTCACCGCGGTCGTCCTTTCGCCTTCCATGCTTGTTTCAACATTCTTAGGGTGCTCAACGGATACGATCCCTATATCAACCTAGGAATTCCACCACCCACTGAGAATTGACGCATATGTATTAGTTGTTTTAATTTAATGTATTTCTTTTATTCTCATGTATGATTTGGTTGTTCAATGCAGTATGTTTTTATTTATGATATTGATGGTTTTAGATAATCGTAATAACACATAATAAACAACAAATTAAATAACATAATACCATAATGAATCGATTTGTCCTACAACTTCAATCATCCCACTCCACCAAAAAACACCTGGGACATTCCCAAAAATGCCTTCCATGTGTGTCTTCTTCAGAAGAAGTCCGCAAATACATAAAAGTCTTGCAACCGGGCTTTGAGCATGAACTTATTCTCTGTAGACAATGTTTGTATTCGTGATTTCCATATCCACAATGATTGCAGTGTAATAACTCTTTCTTTAATTTGGATTTAAGTTTGAAGTTTTTGCACATTGTTGCAATCTTTTCTTCTTCTTCTTTTTTAATCTTCATAGCATCATCTATCATATGTGGTTCCTCTGGACAATTGGGATCTTGACATTGCAAATACCTGAGCTTTTCCGGTTGTGATTCAATCACCATTCTGATTCGTGAACAACCTTCCTGCGGACACTTTGAATACTCGTCAATTGCGTGTTTTCAATGTTCATCTCATTGACGGGAAACCCAGGAAACCGAGATGCTCGTCAATTGCGTGTCATTTTCAGCGTATTAGGCTTGCAGTCCAGCCATTTCTTGAACATGTAATGGAAATTGGTCGAGAAAAGTTCATCGGTGTAACTGAAGAAGATGTGATCCAAACAGCTCTTGATAATTGGGAGGAAGCTCACGGTAAGGCTTTTTGTTTCGAAGCATGTTTCAGAATTCTAAAAGATGACACATCTCAAGTACATCGTTACTGCACTCGAGTGTCGCTGCCGGAATTTACAATGGAAGAAGATGTTGCTCTAGTTCGATGTTGGTTACATCGTATGGCGAGACCAATGAACCATGACCATTTCTGGGAAAGAGTATTGGGACATTTTGTATTTTCGCGGAACGAAGCAATAAGAAACAGTAAGAGCCTAGAACTAAGAATTGCATTCATCAGTAATGAAATCAAACATTATACGGAAATATTGTGGATGGTTCATCGTAGCAATTCTGGATTATCCAACGAAGAACTGAAAACCATCGCTCTGACCAAGTTTACCGAAGAAAGCGAGAGAGAGTTTAGGCGTTTTGAATGCTATGAACTTTACAGAGAGAATGTGGCTGGATTTGATGTAGTTTGATGTTTTTGTTATGGTTTGTTAAAATGTAGTTTGATGTTATTTGCAAGTTTAAATAAATGGTAATAAATTTCACATAATTTGAAGTGGAAATCTATTTTAAAATATAAACATTTTCATTCATTGGTATTACTTCCAATTTTACAAGATATAAACTTCGAAAATATTAAAAACTTTAATAAAAATCAAGTACAAGTTTAGGCCTCCTGTTTATCTTCATTTGACGTATTTTCCATTCAACGCGCTCTTTGACTGTTTCACCTTTGTTTTTGAATTTTTGGTTGTTAAGTTTCAAAACAGGAGCTTTTCTTTGCCTTTTACCGGAACATTTTCTTGGAGCAATTTCTAAAACTTGCACTTCCCTTTTACAATTTTCAATCTTTTTAAAACTCCCACATATCTTAGAAATAGAAGCTTCAAGCTTTGCATCGCAGAAAAGTGTGATCATTTTTTCAGCCATTTTTATAAGAGAAATTCAGGTGAATTTTGGTGTACTGAATTGTTCGAAGATTACGGCAATTTATAGAGGTAAAGGTGAAATTCAAAATTTTAAAACTACCCGTTGGCGCCACCAGTGAAAACTCTGGCGACACTGCATGTGACGCGGGCGACATCCTTCCTGTCGCCAGTGTTTTCTCCCTTGACGCCAGCATTTTTCTTCTGAGTGCCACTGTTTTCCTAAATGACGCGCGCCTAGTTGGCTGATGCCCAATGTTTTCCCATAGTTTAAAACCCACTTTAGCCATCCACCTGGCTGAACAGAATTTTATGTTTGGCCATTGCCATAGGAACTGCTCTTAGAAAGTCAAGTTTTCTTGGGGGATTTTTACGGTCACCAAATATCAATGGGGAAACCCCTCATCATATATATATATATATATATACTAGGGTATGACCCGTGCCGTAACGGCACGGGCTCTGGTTATTGTGACGATGCATTGTTTAGGATTCTGGAAATCTGGATATGAATATGTCACCCACTTTAGATGTCAAATTTTTAGTATGCCCACAAAATCGAAAAACCCCATCAACAACATTAATGCAGTTTACTCAATTCACTAACGGGTGTCGTCTAAATCTAAAATACTAATTTGGGTTTAATCCAGTTTAGTTTAGAATTCTCAGTAGCGAAATACAAAACTCAATTTAGTTGGACCAATGCCGTGTTTTTGTTGTGAGTCAGTGACTTATGTATTTGCAATCTACATTCATCGTGATATATTTGACTTGACTCTGTTTTTCAAAGAAATTATAAATTAACAGTTAACACTACTCCAGTCTGGGATTTTGGGTATCTGATTCCACCATCGTCATTATAAATTCCTTAAAACCACAATCAACAACAATATAAACCACAACCAGAGTACAAATTGCCAGGATATGACATCAAAAAGAAATCAACAAAATATTATTGAGTTTGCTTTCCCTCTAACCGGACGAACGGTTGGCTGTTGACGTTCTGAAAACTTCACTTTTGAGTTATTACATTGGAATTTTAGAGTTTTGTATAAATAAAGATTCCTAGATAATTTTGCTCGTTGTATAATCTGACTATGCCCTTACATAGTTATGTCCGAGTATGTACAAATTAGTCGGACAAAACTATGTTACCAAATTGGTGTAGATAAGGCTAAACACATGCTGATGTTGGATGCATCAAATCTGAAAATTATAAAGCTAATAATACCTCTGCAACTTCCCAAATCATAAAATAACGTAAGGTACCCAGAAAAGTCACTGAAGTTATAATTCCAATTGGACCTACATTTAGCACCAATTCAAAGCTAGAAACGTTTGACATGTTAATTCTTAAATCAGAATATATGTTTGGTAATGAAGACTGAAGGATGATGAGGCTGATGGTCCATGACCCTGCAATCACGCGATCAACCGGGCCACCAAGAAGGAGCACAATCACGCGATAAGGCATGTCGGGCAAGAAGCAAGTAGATTATGCTTCGTGATTATTGCCATCAATTCAGATCCCAACTGAGCAAGGGGATCCCTACTGGGCTTAAACCGTAAATATGTTGTTCTCCTTCGATTAATTTCAGTTACTGCATTTATGGTCCATGACCCTACAATCCTGATTATGATGTAGTAGAAAATACTTGACTTTCTAAATCTCATTTTTTCCAATAAAACATCGGCCATGGTAGGTACTGGCAGTGGGAATAATGATGGTGTTGGCGAGAATTGGAAAGTCCTTCACGTCCCTGTCTCCGATACTGCATATAGATATGATATTTTATCAATCCATTCGTGTTCATTTTGTAGTGATACCAATTTGATCAATAACTTTCATCGAATGTATAACTCCAGTATAAATTCCTGAATAAGAGTCGTACCTTGCATCCTTGTTCTTAAGAAACGCAGATATGTAAAAGAAACCGATTAAAGGCACCTCAAAGGAACCACATTATAGGGTAATCCAACATTTGAATGGAGTACAAAAATATTACAAATCTCCAAATGAGTTTGGAGTTTAAACAAATGAGTTTGGGCTGGCTAACACAATTATGTTGTTTGACTAATCGGAATTGACAACTACTACCCAAAACCTCATTCATAGGTGAGCTTTTATGAATAAACTAACCACCAAAAACGTAGATTGAATGTGGAGTATGAACTTACTCTGAACAATATACTGAGTATTTGCCCTTGCCAGCCTTCTTTGGAACTCAATCCTTGACCAAACAGAATGTACTTTATGAAAAGAAAAGTAACACTGATCTACACAAAATTGAAAGAATTTTTCTAAGCATTACTGATTACCGAATGACTGTTTCTATTAAAGTTTTGAACAAAATGAATTGCTAACCAAAAATTATTCAAACCAATATAAAAGAAACTAAATTACCTGATATTGATATATGCATGGTGTTTACCTTAGTACCAAACTTGGTTTAGTTTTCTCATCTTTGAGTTCGTATTGCAATCTGCAGAAAGCCAAGAAATGGTGGCTTAAGAACAATGTACAGTAAACTATTAAATATTTATTCCTAATCTCGGTAAAACAACATTTTGAAATATACCATTATAATCAATTCAATACCGGTTCCAATGAATCCACCTAAAACTCCCCTAACCAACATGTCTAGCTGGAGGAATTTAGCCCTTGTAAGTTCTATATGAACTGAACAAAAATAGCAGATTATAAGCAGAAGAATCATAATATGCAGAAGAAGCGTTGATTGCTTGAACAACCAAAGAAGAAAAAGAAGATGCTGACTGATTGTTAATGTTGTTGTTATTCATCATTAGGTGGCGATAATGGTTTCCTTTTGAAAAACAATCGGCTGGATAAATTTAGGTAAATTTTAATTGAAGAGATTTTCCTATATTACTCATAATAAGATTACCTTAACGAAACCAAAATGAATTGTAACTCACTGGCTTCAATTGCAATAACATGCGCAACATATGCAATCTCTGAAGACCCCCTATAAAAACATTTCAAAAGCCTTAAAAGGAATCCCTTTATTATTAATGCTAGTGTATCTCTTTTGTGTGTATCCATGTCGCGATACCACCGTAAAATGGTTATGCTACAATGCAAAAACAAAAGTAAGAAGATTAAGAATAAAAAACAGGGAGGGTAAGTAACTGAATCTCACCAGCTAGTGGATTCTGATGAGCCTCCACAGTCACTGAAATTACATTGAAAAAAGCATTGAAAATCGGTACCCATTACTTCGCATATTTGATGAAACTGAAATATATATGCAGATTGAAAGTGCAGCTGAAACAATGATCAAATTTAAAACCCACAATGATTTCAAGAACAGAACCATAATTCTCAAGTGGTGTGATTGATAACATTTTTCAATAAAACTGAGCAAGAAAAAAAATCAATAACACAAAAATTATAGAGTGAGATCATCAGAAAAACATAATCGAACAATAAGATAGTATTACTTCAGCAACTAATAAAAACTCATACAGGAAAATTAAATATAAAATTTCACAACCATTCGTATAAAAATCTAACACCCGATCTTCAAAATTCAAAGATGTAGCACCCGAAATCCTTGGCTCCAACGTATTCTTCTAACAAAAAGTTTCATGTGAGAAGTACCTTCTGTTTTCAAAAATCAAATTCAATTTGAGATTGGATCACCCCTAACCCAGGTTTATTCATTGTTGAGGGTTTCATAAATCAAATTTAAGTTGAGATTGAATATGGAGGAAAAATTTTTTTGCATGATTTGGGATTGGGTGCTGAGATATGTATGAAAATATAGTAGAGAACATTGAGATGCATAGAAAATCGAGTAGCTGTAATATTTCAACCGAGGGACTTTAAAATAGCAAGAAAAATCCTTGGATTTTAAATTCATTAATGGGACTTAATTTTTCATTGATTACCTAAGTGTAACGCCCCTCTGCTGGAAAAGAAAACTTGAAACTGCAAATCACATGGCTGGATTCTACAGTCCTTTACATTAGTTGCGCAATCCGGACCGTTCTTTATAAGCACAAAATGTAGATCTCCACAAAAAGGAAATCCCATATTAGTTTTTTCATCAATCCATCTGGACCGTCCTTTATATGTCTGAACTATGGATGACCGTCGATATAGAAAAACACCATTGTCCCTTATAATATATAATATATAAAAAATACATGATATATAAATTGGACGGAAAACAATGGATTTAGTAACGTACCGTAGCATCTGTGGCAACTCACAATGCGAGACAAAACAAATACTTGACATGAAGGTGGCCACTACCTCGAGTCTTCAATCATCAATTTGACTAAAAGATGTAAAAGTTAAATCCACTATAAATTGAATTGAAAAGAAGTATTAGCAAGATGGTTGACTATGTATAAACAAATTAAGAACACCTGCTAAGAGAATAACCATTTTTGGAAACTATATATATAACCATTTTTGTTGTCTCAAATTTAAGATAAACAAAGGCTGGGTTTGGTAATGCTTTTATTTTTCCAAAATCATTTTCAAAACCTATATATGTCAATAATTTTTGAAATTGGTGTTTGGTAAAAAAAAACCAAAGTGCTTATTATCCAAAGCACTTCCTAGATTCCTCAATTTTTAAAATCTGGGGAGGAGGAGCTTTTAAAAGCTACAAAAGCATAAGTTGTGGTCTTACCAAAATTTAGTGCTTGATTTATTATTTTTTGTCCCTATTTTATTTTGTAAATGACAAAAATTACCCTTAAATATATATACAATCAATTTTTATTTCTTATATTTTATTCTTTAAATATTATTATATTTTATTTTCAAACTATTGTATGATACCATTTCATTTAATTTGTCAAAAATAAAAACAAATTTTAAAGAGGTGTTGGGGCCCAGCTTGTTGCTAGGTTGCCAACCAAAAGCCCTGTGTAAAATTTATTAAATATTATTAATTTATGCGATTTTATTATATAAATATTACCAAAATATATATAATAAAAGTGAAATAAATTGTTTGACTTAATTTTAAATAATTACTTAATTTTAGTTTATTTTTTGTTTAAAAATTATATATATTTAAAATTGGTTAATTAAAAATATTTCTTCTTAACAATCATAAAGTGCCCAACACACCCTATGTAATGCACATATTCTTCTTTGCTAATAAAATGCCCTGAGTGGCCATTTCACATCATAATAATAGTAATAATTATTAAAATTTAATATTTAATCTATTTATATTTAATAGTAAAAAGAAATAATTATTTCTAACTCCAATAAAATTGAATAAAACTATTTTTAGAGATATGATTGTTTTTGTCATTTGGTAAAACAACAATGGTTGAATCTAGTATTTTACCAAATACACTTTGATTATTTTTTTAATCAGCTTTAACTTTAATTAATATTTTACCAAACGTCTAACTGATTTTTTCTCACAGCAACGCACAGCAGAAAAGTGCTTTTACAAAAGCTGCAGCAATACCAAACTAAGCCAAATACTCTTTTTGTAAACCATCCAAATGTTACAAATATGAAGAGATGTAAATTCAAGGTTTGTATTGGACAAAATAAATAAATAAATGATATGGGTTCTAGGAAACCTAATATAAGAGTAGAAATGAATATTGAACAATCATATTTTGTGATTTTGAAGATTTTTGTTACAATCATAGTTTTTATTATGAAAGAGATTAAGTTAAAGGGAATTTAATTTAGAATAAGAGTAATGGTTTTACATTAAGTGGGAAAGTAACTCCCAAATAAATGATATTGTATGCTAAAATGTAGAGGCATTTAATTTAGAATAAAAGTAATGGTTTTATATTAAATGGGAATATTAACTTCCAAATAAATGATATTGTATGCTAAAAAATTAGATTGAAAATCTTGAATATGTGGTTCAATCTCAACCCTTCTTTATATGCTAGAAATGTAGATTGAAAGACTTGAATCTAGACCGTTCTTTATTTGTCTGAAATGTAGATAGCCGTCGATGGGTAAAAACACCATTGTCCCTTATAATATATATATAAAGACTAATATGACCCCATATGATTTTAGATAATAAACTTGATAAATATTATTAATCATGATTAACAAATGAATTAAGACTAATTCATCTCTTTAAGTGAAGTGATGAAAATCAAAATCAAAACAAAAGAAAATCAGAGGGAAGAGGAGGAGGAGAAGAAATTGGAGATTTTTTTTGCAAATGAGTGATTCAAGCAATTTTTTTTATGTAGGTGACCCTTCATCTTCAAAATATGATAACATAATAATACCCATCAACAACGATCAGTTCTTTGCTGATTTTTCAGAAAATCATGAATTTCTTTCTCAAACTCAAAATAACCCTTATGAGCCTTACTATGATTTCGAAGGACCAACCCAAGAAGAAGAATAAATCGAAGAAACAAATGCTCAAGAACACCAGGTATACCTCTATTTTAGCTCCAATTTCAGTTTTTAAGCTTAGAGTGGGTAGAAGTTTCGTTTTTTTTCCTTTCGAAAACCCTAGGTTTCTAGCCGCCAGGTACAATCACAGCTGGGAAACCATGAAATCCTGGCCGCTATTCAGTTATACGGCTCACACCTCATGAACTCCCAGCCATTATGAAACCTTACGGATGGAACAATGAATATTTTTTGGACAAAAGTATTAAATGCCATTCAATGCTGACGACGTCGGATGGGTTACCCAGACATGTTTGGTTTTACGGCTCGTTTTCTAAGCCGATATCCGACTCATCCAAATACAGGGAAACCAACGACCAAGAACTCATATACGTAAAATGTTTACGGTTGGGACCATTGGTGGTCGACCCATCCGTGTAATATTTAACGTCTAAGATATCCTTTATCGACGCACATATTTCTTGTATTACGGCTATAACATAAGTTTTCGGCCTAGCCGTTTAATCCTTGACGGCTTGGTTTTCAGTTTCGACCCAGCCGTTTCTGTGTATTTTTTGACAAATGATGTGACATATTTAATTTTATTATAGTTGTACCGTATATTACGGTGGAATATCAAGAGGTGGTTATGGAAGACGAGCCACCACCGGTGCAGGTTTTCGAGGACACAAGTTCTCACTATGCAAACAACTATGAGTGGAAAGATAAGAAAGATGCAAAGAAGTGGGCTTGAGAACAGGGGATGAAAAATATGTGCATCATAGTCCTGAATAAACAAGTTACTCCCACCTGTATTTCTTGGAACTGTCAGGTTTACGGCTGATATTGCTGGACGTAAACCAATACACGGCTAGTAATTCTAGCCGTAACATCAATTCACGGTTGGTTATCCCGGACATTTTTTACTCTGGATTGTTAGTAAATTATGTTCTATGCTAGATAATTAAAACATTAGTATCCATTCATTCAAGGTACATTAATATCCAATTACTAAAAACAAGCTAAATCCAAGCAAATATACTAAAACAAAGTCTTGAATGATAAAAGCTAAGAAGATGAACATACTAAACCAAATTCTTAAACAAGTACATAAACCACTTATTCACCACGACCAATATTCTTGGGAACATCGTCAGAAGATGATGAAGAAGAAATTTGGGGAGTTTGGGAACCACTCCTGAATCCTGAGAAGTAATGTTTTTTGTTGGTCTCAATCCAAATATAAGACCTCCTCAATGTTACGTTGCAGTCCCCTAGCTATCCACTTAGCTCGCTTAACCATCAACGTAGCAATGTGACACATTGGAAGCTCCTGGGCTTCTTTTTCCTTTTCAGGGTTCCTAAAATGGTGAAAAACAAATCAGAGTTATACAATTACGGTTAGGAACTAACAAAAACCCATCCGTGGTAAACAATATCGGCTGGGATGACTGAGACATCCTAACCATAAATAAAGTCTCGGCTATAAACAATGTACACGACCTAGCAGTTTACACAATTACGGCTGAGAAGTGTGACCCTACCTAACCGTAATTACTAAATCGGCTAAGAAACATGGATAACGGTCAAGAACTACTGTTTACGGTTAGGAAATTTCCAGCCGAAAACACTCAACTACAAAAAAAATCAGCTAACACATGGATTTTTACGGATGGGAATGTCCCATCCGTGTAAACATATAACGGTTGGGATATCAAAATTTCCTAACCGTTTAAGAGGTTAACGGCTGGGAGTTCATGATGTACCAACCGTTAGGTTTCAATGACGGCCAGGACGATATGATATCCCAGCCGTAAACCCTTCAGATATGAATTTTGAAATACCCTAAAATCATCAATCGAACCTATTTTTTCAATCTAATGATAAAATAACTGGTGGATTTTTCGATTCTTACCTTGTAGGAGTCATTTGTGGAGGATTTGCAGGTGTTTGAACAGATTGGTTCACCATATAGGGATTTAGTGTTTGGAGAGATTGGTTCACCACATCTCCATTAAAAGGAACATCAATAACTTGCCCTATTTCAGAATCAGGGTTCAATCGGCCGGATCTTGTCACTCTTGGTCTTGCTGCCATCTTGGGAATCAATGGAAAATAAAAAGTTTTTGATTTTAGTTTCTGAGAGTTTTTGAGAGGATTGAGGAGAATAGAGAAAATAAATGGAGGAGAGGGTTAAAATTAGGATAAGGTTTTGATTTAATTTATATAGAGGAGAGGGTAAATCAGACTTTTAAGTCACTTGAATCTCCCCCCATCTAGTTTTTGCCTCCCCAAAGCATTTAAGGCCCCAAAATGGTCAAAAGACCAGGAATTTCTAAGCCCCAATAATAGGATTCTTAATTTTGGTTAGATTGTTTTTCGGAGTCGGTGAGGTATTTGTTGGAATTAATTACAATAATCGAATGCAAATGGGAAATAATACTTAGATTACACTGATAGTAGTAACAAATAACTCAATAAACTTAGTAGAGGCACGTATGAGATACGCTGAGCTAAAGGTAATATTGCCTGCTACTCCTCTGAGATGCTATAGCAATTAGCAAACTACCTCCAGGATACAACTACTATTAGTTCTCCTCTATGTGTAGCATACACAGAGAGAACCCTTAGAACTTGGCAGCAAAAGTAAAAACAAAAAACACAAATTGAAAATACAAATTGTTTCTGAGTAATGTAAAAACAATTTTATGTTTCTGTAAACTATATTTCTGTGAACTAAAATTATGTAAATCAAGAAGTAGTTATACAAAATTATGTTTCTGTAAACTACAACTTGTTTCAGAAAAGAACTGAACGTTTTCTGATTTTTAAGACAAATATGAATAAGAACTTAAGTTTCTGAAAATAATTAGAGAAGAAGGAGAAATTCAGAAGATAAGAGTTCTAAGTAATGTAAAAATAATTTTATGTTTCTGTAAACTATATTTCTGTGAACTAAAATTCTGTAAATCAAGAAGTAGTTATACAAAATTATGTTTCTGTAAACTACAACTTGTTTCAGAAAAGAACTGAACGTTTTCTGATTTTTAAGACAAATATGAATAAGAACTTAAGTTTCTGAAAATAATTAGAGAAGAAGGAGAAATTCAGAAGATAAGAGTTCTGAATGGTATGTCTTTAAACTGAAAGCCTTAACTTGTATTTATAGGTAAGAATTCGAACGTTTGAGACACAGATCCGTAAATCACGCGTTTAATTTGTCGGACGAGTAAAAGAAAAAAGCATCCGTTAAAATAACAGTAAAAAACGCATCTATCGGGCAAGATTCTTCTCGACGAGAAATCTCTGTGCACAGGTGTCCACACGCGTGAGATTAAAGATTCTTTACGATGAAAACAGTTAAGAGAATTCACGCGTGAGAATTAACCGTGTGTGACTAAAGATGATTCTAGTGGCTGTCGGATATCCAAAACCGAGAAGGCAAAGAATAAAATTCTTTACATGTGTGGGAGAAACGAGTGGAAATTTTCAGTAAAAAGAAAGGGTCGGATAAACCCACACCCACACCCACTCCCACTCCCTCGCCCTCTCCCACGCCCACGCCCACGCCGAGCCGAGCCGAGCCGAGCGAGCGTGCGTGCTTCTGTGCGAAGCACCGCGCGAACGGGAAAGGCAATAAGAAATGCAATAAGGGAATGGAAACCTTGCCATAGTCTAGGGATTTCCCCATACACAAAGGTCTAAAGACCCAAAGGGCCATGCCCTTAAGGCTAAACCAATGCTATTTAAGTCTAAAACTCTTAGTGTTTTAGTCTATATGGGACTAATGTTTTATTCATTCACATGAAAAAACATCTAGGGAGCAATAGGTCTTGGGATCAAAACATTGTCCATGCATTTTTTGATTAAAACAAAATATTGTTTTTTCTAACAATCCCCCACATGAATAATAAAACATGTCGATAAAACACGATAAAACATAAGGCAACAAAATAGGCTAAGGTGTCCCAAAGATTGAACCTTAACTTAGTGAGAGGTTACCTGAACTGCTTGTTGATACGGTGAACGCAATGCCTTGAACCGCCAACAAAGAATGCAATTCAGAAATAACAGCCACACTTGATGCCTCAACCGAAGAAAACAGCTGCCAAGCTCTTGCGGTTGTGCCCATTTTGGCCGTGGGCTAAAATCCCGGACTTAATGAATGTCTCTAGAGAATCAGCTCATATTCTCATAGGAAGCGGCCACACTTCCAACATCCACAAAGGTGGGTCCATAAAGAGTGTCCTGCCACACCCCGCTTTAATCAAAGCCATGGAACCCATTAAGATCTCAAAATATCATCCTGTAAATCCTGCAGGCTGCACTATCACACGGTTACACCATAGGGAGGGACTAAGATAGTGCTTTCACAATATCACCATAAATTAGTTGTCTCATTGAACCTTGATCTTGGAAATCCAATCACAAGGTTGAGTATCCTTCATGGTGATTTATTCTATGAGCTTAAGTCCCATCCCCCTCGATGTGGATTTAACTTCCTCTCTCGGTAAACCTTTCGTCAAAGGATCTGCAAGATTATCTTTGGATTTTACAAAGTCTATCGAGATAATACCAGTAGAGAGTAGTTGTTTCACCGTCTTGTGTCTTGTGTCTTCTACGTATATGTATAGACTTTCCGTTGTATACATTGTTCTTTGCGCAACCAAGAGCAGCTTTACTGTCACAGTGGATGGAGATTGAAGACACAGGCTTGGGCCAGAGTGGAATTCCTCCCAGGAAACATCGCATCCATTCAGCTTCCTCTCCAGCTTTTTCCAAGGCTATAAACTCAGACTCCATAGTGGATTTAGCTATACATGTCTGTTTGGTAGACTTCCATGAGACAGACGCACCTCCAAGCAAGAAGATGTACCCACTAGTAGATTTGCACTCTTCTGAGTTTGATATCCAGTTGGCATCACAATACCCTTCCAGTACAGCAGGATACTTCCCAAAACTTAAGCAATAGTTTGAGGTCCCTCTCAGGTAACGTAAAACTCTGAAGAGAGCATTCCAGTGATCCTGCCCTGGGTTGCAAGTATACATGCTTAATCTACTCACAGAGTAAGCAATATCAGGTCTTGTACAGTTCATCAAATACATAAGACTACCAATAATGCGAGAATACTCAAGTTGATCAATACCCTTACCCTTGTTCTTTTTCAATTTACAAGTGGGATCAAAAGGAGTAGATGCATGTTTAGCATTTTCATAATTAAATCTCTTTAGTACGGTTTCAGCATAATGAGATTGACTAAGACTATATCCATCAGACATCTTTCTGATTTTCATCCCTAAGATTACATCAGTAGGGCCTAAGTCTTTCATGTCAAAATTATCTCTAAGCATGCTTTTAATGGTATTAATAATATCAAGGTTCTTTTGCCTAATATGAGCATATCATCAACATATAGGCATACAATAACATGAGAATCATCCACAGATTTAATGTAAATACATTTATCAGATTCATTAACCTTGAAGCCATTAATTATCATAACATGATCAAATTTTTCATGCCACTGTTTAGGTGCTTGTTTTAAACCGTAAAGAGATTTGTTTAACTTGCATACTTTGTTTTCATAACCTTTTACTATAAAGCCTTCAGGTTGATCCATATAAATTTCTTCATTCAATTCACCATATAGAAAAGCAGTTTTAACATCCATCTGATGTATATGCAAATCATAAATTGAAGCAATAGCAATCAACATTCTAATCGAGGTGATTCTAGAGACTGGTGAATAGGTATCAAAGAAATATACTCCTTCCTGTTGTCTATAGCCTTTAGCTACCAACCTAGCTTTATATTTATCTATAGTTCCATCTGTTCTAAGTTTCCTTTTGAACACCCATTTGCAACCTATGGATTTACTTCCAGGAGGCAAGTCTACAAGCTCCCAAGTTTCGTTTTGCTGAATGGACTCCCATTCATTTAATGAAGCTTCTTCCCAGAAAGGAGCTTCTGGAGAAGTCATAGCTTCCTTATAGGTTTGGGGTTCAGACTCTACCGTAAGAGTCAAAAAATCAGGGCCAAAACTTGTTTCAGTTCTAACCATCTTACTTCTTCTTGGTTCAGTCTCATACTCCAAAGTTGGAGTTTGACTAGTCGATGGAACATCCGGGAGGTCATCATGGACCCTTTTCCGAGGTCCAGACCTTAAAGGAAATATGTGTTCATAAAACACAACATCTCTAGATTCCAATATGGTATTCTGACCAATGTTATTATGGTCAGAACTGATGACCATAAACCTGTGTGCAATTGTATGCTCGGGATACCCTAAGAAAACACTGATCCGATTGTTTTGGGACCTATTTTAGTTTTCTTGGGATGAGGAATGGCCACCTTGGCCAAACACCCCCACACTTTAAAGTATGCATATGAAGGTTGTTTACCATTCCACAATTCGTAGGGAGTTTTATCTGATTTTTTAAATGGAACTCGGTTCAAAATATAGCATGCCGAGAGGATAGCTTCCCCCCACAAGTTCGAAGATAACCCTGAACTTGTCAACATAGCATTTACCATATCTATGAGTGTTCTATTTTTATTTCGGCTACACCATTCGATTCAGGTGAATATGGTGCAGTGGTTTCATGAATGATTCCATTATTTTTACAAAACTCTCCTATGGGTATCACATACTCACCGCCACGGTCAGACCTAAGAGTTTTAATCTTAACTCCTTTTTGGTTTTCTACTTCAAGTTTATAAAACTTGAAAGCCTCTAAGGCCTCATCTTTACTTCTAAGAAGATGAACCTGACAGTATCGTGAGTAATCATCTATGAAAGTGATATACCATTTTCTACCACCTCTTGTTGGTGTTGATTTCAAGTCTCCTAAATCCGAGTGTATTAATTCCAAAGGAACTGTTCTACGTTCAACACTTTTATTAAATGGTTTTCTTGCATATTTAGATTCAACACAGATTTCACATCTTTGTTTTTTATCAAAGTTTATTTTTGGTATGCAACCTAAATTAGCAAGTCTTTCTAGCGATTTGAAATTAACATGCCCAAGTCTATCATGCCAAACATGTGAGGAGTCACAAAAATAAACAGAAGAAGATGCATTAACATTCAATTTCAAATCAGATACACTAAGCTTAATCATGTTATCGGTAACATAACCTTTTCCTACGAATTCACCATGCTTAGAAATCACAACAGTATTGGACTCAGCATCAATTTTAAAACCTTTTCCTAGCAGGATGGTTTCTGAGATAAGATTTTTGCATATGTCTGGGACGTAGAATACGTCATTCAATGCGAGAGTTTTTCCTGAAGTTAGCTTCAGTTCGACCTTGCCTTTCCCCACCACTTTCGCGGTGGAAGAGTTTCCCATGAACAGTTTCTCATCATCTCCTATTATGGCATAGAAGGAGAAAGCATTTCTGAATTTGAGACATGCTTGGTGGCTCCAGAATCAAGCCACCAGTCTCTCACATTAGTCATACTAGAGACAAGGTCGACTTCAGACACCATGCTAGTGAAATATCCAGAGTCCTCTACTATGTTTGCCTTATTTTTCTGTTTTGGATCATATTTGATCCTTTTAGGGGCCTTACATTCTTTAGCCATATGTCCAGGTTTACCACAATTAAAACAGTCGCCTTTGATGGTGTGCTTAGTGACACCACCTCTAGGCTTAAAATTGTTACCTCTGGGTTTTCGACGTCTGTTACGTTTATTACCCATTTTGCTGGATTCTCCAGGGGTTTTCTTTGAAGCAGCTTTATCGTCCAAAACATGAGCTTTGTTGGACATGTTTTTGCTCAGCATCATGCTCTTGTCCTTGCTGCACATAAGCTCCTCAACCTGGATCTTTTTGCCAAGCTCCACCATGGTGATTTCACGAGTCTTATGTCGCAGCCTCCTCTTGTATTCGCTCCATGAGGGTGGAAGCTTTTCAATCACAGCCGATACTTGTAGAGCTTCATCAAAAGTCATGCCTTCAGCAAGAATCTCGCTGATGAGGAGTTGAAGTTCGACGAACTGTTCTACCACAGGCTTTTCGTCAGTCATCTTGTATTCTAAGAACTTATCCATCAAGAACTTCTTACTTCCAGCAGCTTCAGCATGATATTTTTCTTCTAGAGCTTCCCATAAATCAAAAGCATTAAAATCTTCTTTTGCATTATAGAAGTCATACAAGGAGTCATCAAGACAGTTAAGAATATGATTCTTGCACAAATAATTCTTCCTATTCCACCTGTCCAATTTATCTTCATTACCACGGCGATGAAGTTTTCTCGAGGGTTTTTCTAAAGCATATCCATCTAACCTTTGGTCGTTTAGGAAGAATAGCATTTTAGACTTCCATCTCTTAAAGTCCTTACCACTGAACTTTGGTGGTTTTTCTACAGTATTCTTTCCCATGTTCTTACAACAAAGAATATCACAGTATTACAATATTACAATAAGGAACGATATTACCTTTAGATTGTTGGAATTAATTACAATAATCGAATGCAAATGGGAAATAATACTTAGTTTACACTGATAGTAGTAACAAATAACTCAATAAACTTAGTAGAGGCACGTATGAGATACGCTGAGCTAAAGGTAACATTGCCTGCTACTCCTCTGAGATGTTATAGCAATTAGCAAACTACCTCCAGGATACAACTACTGTTAGTTCTCCTCTATGTGTAGCATACACAGAGAGAACCCTTAAAACTTGGCAGCAAAAGTAAAAACAAAAAACACAAATTGAAAATACAAATTGTTTCTGAGTAATGTAAAAACAATTTTATGTTTCTGTAAACTATATTTCTGTGAACTAAAATTCTGTAAATCAAGAAGTAGTTATACAAAATTATGTTTCGTAAACTACAACTTGTTTGAAAAGAATCGAACGTTTTCTGAGTTTTAAGACAAATATGAATAAGAACTTAAGTTTCTGAAAATAATTAGAGAAGAAGGAGAAATTCGAGAAGATAAGAGTTTCAATGAGGTAAAGTAATTATTCACATAATTTTTAAATTTCCTCCCAATTCAATGATGTTTTCTTCAATCTAAAGTATAATGTATTTTAGTATGTCTTTAAATTTTGGTTTGATTTCAAACGAAAGCCTTAACTGAAGTATTTATAGGTAAGAATTCGAACGTTTTGAGACACAGATCCGTAAATCACGCGTTCAATTTGTCATGGGACTTGAGAAGAGGATGAAGAAACAAGTAAAAGAAAAAAGCATCCGTTAAAATAACAGAACAACTTCAAATTGAAAAACGCATCTTCTAGATGAAATTGAAAACCAACAACTCTTTCGGGCAAGATTCTTCTCGAACACCTATCTCGTATCAGAAATCTCTTAAGGTAAATGTCTGCACATGTGTCCACACGCGTGAGATTAAAGATTCTTTACGTATTTAATAACCTCGAGTCAAATGAAAACTTTTTATTAGATTTGTAACTTATTAAGAGAATTCACGCGTGAGAATTAACCGTGTGTGACTAAAGATGATTCTAGTGGGTCAGAGAAACACATTAGGAAGTTGGTTGAAGATGGATCGGATATCCAAAACCGAGAAGGCAAAGAATAAAATTCTTTACATGTGTGGGAGAAACGAGTGGAAATTTTCAGTAAAAAGAAAGGGTCGGATAAAATTTTCAATAAAATTATTCATGTGTAACTTCTGGATACACATGCTCGTTGCATGTGTAACTTCTGATTACACATCCATATATTATTGGTGGGAGGCGGTGGTGGCCTCCGGCGACGTGGAGATTACACATCCATATATTAGCCGGTGGTGGCCTCGGCGCCATTGGTGGTTTCCGGCGGTGGTGGTTTATGCTGCTGATGGTGGTCACCGTCGGAGGTGGTTGGCGGTGGTGGTCGGAGGCGGTGGTGGCGGTGGTTTCGGCGTTGGTGTTTATTGTTGGTGGTGGTGGTCATCGGAGGTGGTGGTTGGTGGCGGCGGTCGTCGTCGGAGGTGGTTGGTGGCGGCGGCCGTCGGAGGTGGTGGTGGTGGCGGTCGTTTAAGATGGCTGTGACATCATATTTTCTATATTTTAATATTTTGGGCTTAAATTTAAATTTTATTTTATTTGGGGCTTAAAAATATATAAAAGGGTATGGTTGTCTTTTAATAATTTGGGGCCTAGATTTAAACTTCTTTTAATTAAGGGCCTCATATTATGGGTTATCCATGGGTTGGGTCTTAGCCTAATTTTCCCATCTGATAAACCCTTTTATCGTGGATGCTTTTCAACTACCCATCAATACCCGACCGCAGATTTGAGTTGGGGAATGGTACTTTGATTGCCTTCACGATATAGTTCTGGCTTGTTGGCTTTTCTTATAAAAATTAAAAAAGCTAATATCCATGGAAAATCCCAATCCATAGATCAAAATAAAAAGGAAATACAAACATAAGCGGATGCGGATTTCCCCTAACCAATGCAATGGCCCTTGATTAGATAATTTTTTTTTATCCTTACACTGAATGATGGGTTAAGAAAGCGATTTCGCTAAAATTATCAAAAATACGAGACTACTGATTACCGAAGTTTGTATTTTTATGAAATTTCATTTTCATTTTTGCATCAATATTATTATCTTCAATTTGCTACTCTGGTTGGGCTGGTTTGCGTTTTTTTTTTTTTTTTTGTACTTTGTTTATTTTCTCTAAGCATTATTATGATCTGTTATTATTTTATTAATCGCAAAGTTGATGAGCTCATGTTTAACAATTTTTCGCTCTCTAAAGCTATTAGTTTTATAGTTTTAATAATAACTAAGAAAGCAAAATTTCTTGTATATGTGAACACTAAACACCTCAGACCGAGCGTTTTCGGCACTTCATCCATAAGCTAAAAGTTTGATAACAATAAATAAATGTCTAAAAAAAAACATTTTATCTAGTGTTTCAATAGCTATAAATGGTAAAAGCTTAGAACAATTAAAAATAAAGGAGCAGATATATCTTGGATAACGGAAACTACTATTAAAGAATCTATTTCAATTCTAGAAAAATTCCCACAAACTCAAGTTCGATACGTAAGGAAAATTCAAAATACAATAGCAGGTGAAGTGGCAAAAGAAGCTATTGTCAGAAATCTTCAACATATGTTGAAACATTTGAACCAACAAGTTAAGAAATCTACACTACAAGAAAGCTGAGATATTGCCACACTATATTGCCGCACCTTATAAATACATGCGGCTTTAAGTAGTTTCTCGCCTGAGTACCTAGTTGGTGAGGCATAAAGGGTCATCTTTTGCCACAGCAGGGAAGCAGTGACGTATAATGTGACTTTCTCGCGACACCTAATCAGCCGGTGCGGTATTAGATCAAGTTTTCGCCACATAAATGCGGAAACATATGTATATTATTTTTTATTATACCCTTGTAGCCACATAGGTGCTGCTAAAAGTATAATTATAAAAAAAAATTAAATAAAATTAAAATTTTCTATTATTTTAATTTTAATTTTTATTATTCATTTAGCCGCATGAGTGCTTCTATAGGTATAAAGCACCAATTAAAAACGGAGCGAAACTACACGTGTTGGACTCGAAGAAGAAAACTTATGTTTTATCGCCTCTTTCTTCATTTTTTTTTCTTCAGCTTCTTCTTCTCCAAAATACTTCTAACATCAGAATTTTTCCAACCTCCATGAAGAAATCTAAGCTTTCTTCTTCTCACTGAAACCCTAGAATCTTGTGTTTCAGAAATTCAGGGGAAATCTAACCATTTTTTCTCACTCTTCTAATTAGAACAAAAATAAACCCTAAAATTTGTTTGTTCAAATCTGTGGAGCAAAATCCCTTTTCCTCTATAGATCGAAGCTTTTTGAAGGTAAGTGTGATATTATTTTCTTCTCCTTATCTTTCAATTAGACTCCATTTTTAGTAGCTAATCTTCAGATTCGCTAAATTTTTATTTTATTTTTTTGATTTTATTCAATTTTTGCTACTTCTTGGTGCGGATTTAGTTTTAAAATGTGAAGTATAATAGAGTTTATATGTTTATTCTGGGATTTCATGATTATTATTGAAAGTATTGTTGATTTTTTTTTCAATTTTTGCTACTTCTGTCTAATAGATTATTGAAAGGACTGTTGATTTTTTGGGCGACGATGTGGATATGTTTTCCAAGTTTAGCGTAATTGTTGATTAACATGTATTAGAACAATTGAGGATTTACTTGAGTTGTGAGATTAATTGGTTTGATTTTGATTGTCTTTGTATGTGTTTTGGGTCATTTTGATTGTGTTTAATTTGAATCTGATCATGGTGGTGCATGATGATGTGTGTTAGTATCATTTTGAGCATTTTAGTTACTAGAAAGTATTCATGCCTCAACATCCACTCTATAGGTCCAGGGGTGCAACATCGGATCCACTCTATATGGGTGCAACGTCGGATCCACTCTACAGGGCTGCAACATCTAGGTGTAAGTGTTATTGTACTTAAATGCATAAATAAATTTCTGTTGGTTAATAATATTTTACAAGAATACAAATTAGATACTAAAGGAAGAAGGGAATTTAGCGTAGGACTCATATCAGGACTCTGACATGTTGTAGATCAGAACCCATCAGTTGGCCAATTTCTTAGTTTTAGCTAATTTACTACATTCATCGTCATTAGAGTTAACACTGTAGCATTTACGTATACGCGATCAGTTCCAGGTTTTATAGCATGACATTACCAAGGGAAAACAAACTATCATGAAATGGATAGATTTATCAACAGTTCAAGATGTGGCTTTTTGTCTGAGAGTTTTGAGTTACAGTAGTGCACTTATACCACAAAGGATAGAAGTCAGTATCATCAAGTGATTATAAATTTGAATTAGACTTGAGTAAAGAATGCTGACAATTGAATTTGATTATTCTGCAAGTGTTGTTCTCGGACTTGAATATGATGAACTGACTGTAGTTTTGTACATGATTATTCTGCAGGTGTTGTTGACAATTGAATATGATGAATTAGACTTAAGTAAAGAATGCTGACAATTGAAATTGATTATTCTGCAAGTGTTGTTCTCGGACTTGAATATGATGAACTGACTGTAGTTTTGTACATGATGTGTATTTAAGCATTTCAAGTCTCAATTTTTGATGATTTTTTTTTTTGGTTTGTTTAGCAGGAGAACCTAGTTGCAGCTCTAGATTGCATTGACCACTCATACAGATTAGTTATAGTTGGAGATCGGATATTTATATGTCCGGATTGGACGGAAGAATGAGTATTTTGATGAAGAATTTGGAAGCCGGAATAGTTTGGATTCGCAGTCGAATTTGCCATCTTTTGCCAGAAGGACGTTGCTTTGGCTTGGCGGTGGTGGAAGACAAAATAAGGTGGTTCACTCGTCTCCTAACCTCTGAACATTTGGTGTTGTGCTTAGAATCAGATTAGCTATTGAATCTTTACTGGTTTTTTTGAAGCAGTTGTCTAGTGGTCTTGGTTACTATGTAAGAGACCCAATGTGACTTGTAAAACGTTAACGTTAGTAATCAAATTATTTTGTAACTAATGTTCATTTTTCATTTTTTTATTGCATCAAAAGAGTGTTGCCAAAACAAGTTTTGGCAGCACCTAGGCATCTCATTTTGCAGCACAAGAGGGTGTTGCCAAAACAAATTTTTGCAGCACCAAATATCTCATTTTGCAGCACCAATAGGGTGCGACCAAAACAAAATTTGGCAGCACCGACATTGCTGAGGCAAAAACCGAATTCTGGTGTGGCAAGAAATTTTTTAAATAAATAAATAATTGAATAATTAAAAAGTATAATTACTTTTTGCCACAGTAGTGCTGGTGCGGCAAAATGTACATTTTTCCGCAACAAGAGATTGAGGTGTGGCGATATGCTTCTTGCTATAGGGTCTGTTGCCGCACCTATGGCGAAATCTTTTTATGCTGCTAAAAACTTATTGCAGCACCAGATGAGGGCTTATGCCACACTCATTGGCTGCTGCAAAAAACTTATCGAATGTTTTTCGATAAAAATGAAATTGTAAATTTACCGTACTATATTGATTAATTGAATATATTTAACCTTTTGGACTTTTTCCAAAAGAAAAAAGAAAATAATTTACCGTACTATATTGATTAATTGAATATATTTAACCTTTTGGACTTTTTCCAAAAGAAAAAAGAAAAGAAAAACACTGAACACCCGATATCTCATCGCACTTTTGCTTCAAAAAAAATCTTATCGCACTTTTTTTAATTAATGATCAAACCCTAGTTAGTAATTCGGGGTACGGGTAGTAGTTCGGGATGGCATACGTACGGGAATTATACGGATTCAGATAAATTGGATTCGGTCAAAAATCCGGTCAACGGTTCGTTGTTCGGACAGTAAGTTGAACGGCATATGACGTGCATATTTTATAAATGTGAGTTCGGCACTTAAAATTCGGCTAACATATATGATAAATTGATAAGTATTATGACCTTATTACGAGACTAATTTGATTTGTATATGATTTATAAGATGGAAAAAAACATTTTAGCGTGATTATTTAACAAGAAGTAAACAATTTAATCGCATAAATGTATTATAAAACTTATAGACTTTTAAACAAAAATCAACACATAAAACACTGGTTAAACAACTACCAATAGAAAAATTTAATTGAATAATTGTATTTAAATATAAATTATATACAAAATTAAACAAAAACTAATCAACTTAACTCTGGTGAGAGAGTTACCTATGGGAGTTCTAGTTCGGAAATATCATTCGGATACTATTCGGTTCGGATACGTTCGCGAATCATTCGTGAGGTTCATATAATCTGGGAACTAGGTTCGGAGTTCAAATAGTTCGGAAGTATCATTCGGATTCGGTCAGTTCTGATACGTTCGCGAATCATTCGGGAATGATTCGGAGAATTACTAACTAGGGATCAAACCACAAATATCATACTTTTCTTTAGAGCAACGAATCTTGCACCATCACACTACTAGACTTTCCCATCTTTGTATGTCTCATCTTGGGGTCATAGCCGGCTCGAAAGGAACATCGTTTGAAAATACCAACCGGCAAAAAGAATCCTCTTTTTATTTTGTTTTTAATTGAGGCATAAAGTTGTTTTTTGGATGCAATCTATAAAATCACTCCTCCTTTGAAACACTAAGTTATATGAGCTTCCACGTTACACGGTAAGTGTGACACCCAGCTCAAATTAAATTAGATAAAAACTTCCAAGTATAATAATTCTGGAGAAGACAAGTGTCGTAAATTTATTGGTCGAAGGATATTTTTTTATAAAACACCCCCTTAGTAGTAAACGTTATTGGTCTAAGCCCCCTGATTTTAACAGCCTAATACTAAAACCGTTGGCAACCGTTAGTAGAAACATGAGTGTACAAGACTTGTGTGTTGATTTACACCTAATTAAGAAATTACACCGGGTTCACACTAAATACTTAACTGGACGTTAAGTAACACCGTCAAGTTGATAACTATTTATCAAATTAATTTAATGCCGAAAGTACGTTAGTGTTGTAAAAGTACTAGCCTCACCAAATTACTACAAAGTACTAGCCCTCGTAACTTCCTGGCTGAGCTTTGTAACTTCACCTGTATACCCAATATCACAGGCACAGAATGGTGCTTTGAACATCTTACAAAAGATACCTAATTTTAGATAAACACAAATTTAGCAGATAATATACGAATTTTAGATTTACATTAATCTATGTTAGTCTCATAAGAATGGAAACGTATTGTATACAGATATGTATTCTAGATATGTATAGAGTTTTTTGATAAACATAGATCTTACTACCTAATTTTAGATGAATATAAATCTATCTGGTGAAATAAAAATCTACCTAATTCAGTTAAATTAACAACAAAATAAAAACCAACAAAATTCTTTTGCTTCTGTTCTAAGTAACGTTATTTGCAATCACCAAATCAAAAATCCAAAGCGGCGGGGTTGAGATTGATTTTACGTGCGGTACAGTAATATGCTATTAGCAAGTCCAATAGAGTACCGAAAACATAAAAAGCCACGAAGTATAAGAACCCTTTTTCCGGTTCGCCCAGCCACACCAAATTAAAAATCCTAAGCGTCGGGGTGTAGCGAAGCCGAGCCACACCAAATCAAAAATCCTAAACATGCATTAGGACGGGGCGAGGCAAAACCGAGCCACACCAAATAAAAAATCCTAAACACGCATTAGGACGGGGCGAGGCGAAGCCGAGCCACACCAAATTAAAAATCCCAAACACGCATCGGGACGGGGCGAGGCGAAGCCGAGCCACACCAAATCAAAAATGCACCACAGGGCGAGGCGAAGCCATGACACACCAAACAAAAAATATGATATATGATTTTCGGGTCCGCCCGCACGGGGACAAAATCTAGTTCTAAGTAATTTGTCGTTCATTACTAGGATATGACCCATGCCGTAACGGCCTGGGCTTTGTTTGTTGTCTGAAATAAAGACACCTAAAATTTGCACCTCTAGTCGGTCATTCTTCCAAAAATGAACATATATTCTAGACAAAAATTTGTGCATCGAGAAAATCCAAGTACCAATAAATAAATCTCATTTTGAAATAAGAGGTGACTCTCCTATTTAACCAATTAATCTCTAGTAATGTGCAGACAATAAGTTACTTTATAAAGTTTTGGTAATCAACAATTTAAGGTCTAGGTTCCTTAGAAGTTTTACAGTTCCAAAATTTAGTACAATGCAAATATGAGTTGAGACTAAGAGTATACTCCAAGTAAAACTCCAATTTTATGCATGGAGATCCCAATTCTTTCTGCAACTTGAGTAGAATATATGAGACTAAGAGTATACTCCTTTTAGCAAATGGCATGTTCGGATGACCGAAATTGATTTTTAAAAAAAATAATTATACTCCCTTCGAAATGTATCACATTTTTCAGGAAAGAGGTAGTAAAAAAATAAAATTCTTCAAGTATTTCATGTAGTACGGCGTGCCACATTCTTCCAACAATGTTACATTTTACAATTGACTGGAAGAAAAAAACGTCGTGTCAAATATTTTATCCAACGCTAGAGCAGACATCACCAATATGATTTTAAATCCTCTCAACCTATTTCCGTTAGGAAGTATATCCCCAGTCATCTCATACACAGTGGTTCAGGGTACGAAGGATAAATATACTCAGTGATTGTTTGATGCATATTGACCACTACCCATGTACTACACAGTCTAAGGATTTTCTAGCCTACAATAAGCTACATGTAGATGAATTTGAAACCACGCTTTTTTATCTTCATTAGAAGTTTTCTCTGTATTCATTATTTAGTTTCCAAATTTCAAAGGTCCTACTTACTCCAAATTCATTCGTGAACCTCCTAGCAATATAAACATCAGTTGGGGATATTAAAGGCAGATACGGGATGGTGGGGTTCATGGAGAGGCATGTCATTTATAGAACAAAAGCAAAAAATTGCAACATAAACCGAAACATTTGGTTGACTACCCCCTGGATTACACAGTAACATCATGGGAGAATGAGTGACAGAATGAACTCAGAAGAGAAGAACAAATATGTCATTCTTCCCATAGAGAGCTCCATTTGCATGAAGACAGCACTCCTTTTATGCTTATTACCAGCATAAGTATCAGTTTCTAATCATTGGACTATAAAATTATCCACACGATTCAGAATGTTGACGGGCATAGACGTACATTTGATGACTACAAATATGATTTGGATAAGTGCATCAACTTTTCTTCATTCTTATTGGTTATCCACTGAAAAAACAATAACAATAATTCTTAAATTTCATATCCAAATACATGTATAACCAAATTCACAAAATTGCGAGCCAAGTTACTATCGGAGAGGTGAGTTACCAACCTTGCATAGACAGACTATCATTTTATTAAACTTTTGTTGAAGTCATCCATCCTTAACTTTAATCACCAAACATAATACCCGTTTTTTTATTAACATTGACCCTTTGTGTATGACAGAGAAGTGTGATTTTTGGGGAATGGAACTCTAACGCTAGTCTTCATTACTCAAAATCAAAGTGTAGGTGGCATTTAGGAGGAAACTGGGTCATTCTAGGTGTTTATCATCTGTATCGGGGCCAAGTTATATACCCAGGTGCAGAAGTAGATGGAGGGGAAGTTAGGTCTTCCATATGCTGAGGTAACTTTGTTATCATGAAGCTGGGGGTGGTTTGCTTCTCCACGTCATAAAAAAAAGCTGCAACCACCTTACACTTTCCTCTTCCAGGTGCCAGAAAAACATGAAATTTGGATTACGTGAAGCAAAAATATACATACTTCGGAACCTAAAATATGTACATTTAGAATGACTGAAGGATGCCTAATTAGGTAAAGATAAACAAATAGTTGGGTACCTCCTGACTATGTCCGAGGAAATGGGGCGTATAATCCATCGGACTTCACTGTCCAGCGAAGCAAATATGGTGCTGCCTATATAGTTTGCCATTTCAAAACGAAGAAGGTACCTGCATCCAATTAATCATTATATAGTCAATATTTACGTATACCATGAACAGTGGGGGTAAAGGGAATTTTTTACTGAAACTAATGGGGAATTATATCCCACAATAACGCACTGCGTTACATGTTTCACATTTGGTGATTTCATGGTTCCCGACTTCATCTACCACTGTAGTGGTGCACTTGTTGCAACCCAAATATTATCACTTGGTGGCAGCCAAAATTCGAGTTGCACTGGCTTTGGAAATAATTCGGTAATGTAACTGTATGCAAGAGTTGGTTAGCCATCTGTGTTGTGAGTTGTTAATTTATATATGACAACATAAAGATAGACAACAACTCAGGATTATAGATGTACTTGAGTGAACCCCATTTGGCATCCATACGTTCAGAAATGGTCTTTACATTATTGGGGGTAGAAACAATAAAAACATAGAAATATATATATACGTATACCTACTGTTCTGAAGAGTAAGGCATCATGATTCATGCAAGCCATTGTCTCTTTTTCATTTCCTGTAGTATAAAAATTAGAAAATTCAGCCAAAACCTAGAAATATGCTGCAGAGAGTTTAATTAATGATTGAACGGCTCGATCAAAAGAGTACATATAGTTTCCAAATGTGAACACATATTCATATTATAAGCTCAACCGAACCTCCAATATTAGATCAAATCCTAAATGGTTGGGTTTTACTTATATTAGCGTAGATCCTGAACACATCCAAGCTAGTCAAATCATTGGTTTCATGAAATCTATTTCATTTCACTTTCGAGACACCCAGGGTTTGCCTTATTCAGCTTGGCATATATAATTGGAAGGTCTGTAGGTGGTTGCCGCGAGATGTTTGGAAACTGGTGTGAATCTACGAAGCCACTTGAAGAACCTACATGAGCAATGTGATGCATATTAATACAACAGGTGACAACATTCAAAGACTAACAGCAAACGCTCGGCAGATGAATGGTTTAATTGTAACATCAAACAATGATAACACTCAGAGAATGAAGACACCACTCTATATAACATTATCAGATTATATTCATTGTGCTTATTCGGGGAAAGAAATGCAATCTACTTGAGTACCAAGAATATTTCACCCACATAGTTAATATAGTGTCTGTAGCACTCAATGTTTCTTATTTAGCTTCTGTAATACTTATTTATCAATACTCACATAAGAAAATCAGTGGTTCACTTCATAGACGATAAGATTTCAAATGAAACATTTGGATCACTTCAAACTTGAGGATCCCAAAATCTAAACATACCACATGAAATGCAATTAAGGAAATATGGCCTAATAGTGCAAGGTTTACTTCTAACAATTGGTATAGAACTGGAACTATGGCCTAATACATCACAAAACTATTCAGATCAAGTGAGATGTAATCGATTGAATACACTCGATCAATCAACATAATATATTGGAAGCAAAGAGAATACAAAATAAAAGAGAAACTCCCACATTTTGGGGAAAACTCAAACAACAACAAACCTCATAAAGTTGCAAAAGACACTAAATTCACCATCTACCAGAACCTAAAATAGATCCCCAAGGAATCCAAGAAATCAGGTATATATTACTGTAAGATTCGGACCCTCCACACCTAACAGATAAAGGAAGCAAAATATTGGGAGATATAAAAAAAAAAACCATTACACCAAACCAATCATATTTCGCTTGATGGTTTAATTCTTATATACCAAACAATTGACATACAAATCCAGGCCTTAGTGATTAGAGTTAGAAGAACGACAACAGTTTTGGAGTTCGGAGAACAACAATATGTTACATCAACAACAATAAAAGTGCTAAGAATTATAATAATTAGGAGATTTAAGCAATCATGTGATATCCTATTGACATTTACCATATGGAAACCAATAAATACCAGAACTAATGCTGCCTTAATTTAATTCTCCCAGTATGTGCCAGACAAACAAAAATCTCCAACACCAAAAATTTCCAGCATCAATTTTTTTAGAAAAACCAATGGACAACAAAATCAAAGAGAAACTGAAATTTACATTTTATCACCAACATGAATGATGACAGCAACAGGGTATGGTTTAAAATGTACGGAGACACCAACAATAATCTCCACTTAAGACCCCCGTCTTTATGTCGTGGAACATTTCAAGAGAATAGCAGATATAATGTTTGTTTTTTTTTTTACCAGTGACGTATGGACAATCGATAAGAACCCAATTTTCGGTTCACTATAGAAAATTAAGCTCATAAGTGGTTATACAATCTGGGGTTATTAAACTTGGCCAGTAAGGAAGCTATTGTCAATTTGTGTTCCCACAAAGGTGGTGAAAAATAATAACCACCTTTGATGACACCATTATTAGATCCAGACAGTTAGTAACGTCATTCTTTTCATTTTGCACTAAAGAACTAAAGAACTGAATACCATAAAGCCCCAGTTCATTTTCAACTGTGATGCAAAGGTTGTGGGATTCTATTCTAATAATATAAATGAGCATAGTGGAAGATCTTACTGACAGAATGCATGAAATGCAAACTATTTCCAAATTGAATCTTAGCTAATTAAGGGTTTCAGTTTCAGTATAGAAAATTACCTCCAATACTAAGGAGTTTGAATAATATCACTATAATGCAAAATATTTTTTTGTCTTCATAAGTTCGATTTCTGATACATAGTATGTTTCAGTTGGATTTCTCTCTACCTTAAAACTGCACCGAAAAAACAAAATCAGGAAAAGAATCCACATATGAGAGAGTATGGGAAAAATCAGTTAACAAAATCAACACAAATATTTGATTAATATAAGTATGAGAGAGTTGTAGAGAGATAAAGTAACACCTCTTGAGTATGGACTGCACAAAATTGGAAGCAATTACTCAGCAAAAGTAACTTATTGAATCAATTACAAATGATATGAATCCAACATCAACAAAGTCAGCATCAACGAAAATCTGCGATAATACATACAAGAAACTCGGATCGAAGATATGAAGAAACCCAAATCCAGAAATACCAATCAAATATATATCATGAACAAATTATATATCAATCGAAGATAAATGGTCTCCGAGTTGTTTTGAGAATACACCAATCAAATACAAATTTAACGAAAAATCAATTCAAAATAAGATAGTATTACCTAGTCTTCCCGGGAGAGAGAGAGAGTATGCTAAAGAAAAAAAACGGAGAAACCTGGGAAGATGATAACCTCTCTTGAGGTTTATGTAGTTGAACATTTCAAGGGGTTTTTGTATGAATGTAACGCATGAAATTGATTACCGGATATGAATATTGCAAATAATTTTTATTATTAATGATTTCTGTAACTAGCGAATAATGGGAAGAGAATTGGCGAAGAAAATGAATCTGGTGTTAAATGGAAGAAGAGCCCTAATTTATGTTTTTGTAACCGAAGAGAGAATAAGTACAAGAAGGGAGCTCGGTTGTTGGATTGGGGCTTAAAAGGTGGCTTTGTTCTCAGCCACGATTTGTCTTTTCCATCTTAAGAAGAATATGAGCCGTCAATCATTAGAAAAGACCTATACAAAACCGTTGGATCTGATAAAAACCATTTGCTTTTGTAAGATAGATTTCTTTAATTTTTATGCATGATATGAACCAATTAGGGAATAGCTATAAGAGTAAGAATTAAAGTGTGTAATGGTCAATTCCTACTTTCATTTTGAAACTTTCATTAATACTATTTCTTAATTAGTACGAGAATTACAAATTACATCCATTATCCCTAATATGAATATTACTTGTACGTAATGCAATGATGGAGAAGAATTTCTTATGCACCTCTTTTCCAGGATTTAATTGGTCCCCAAAAAACAATTAGGGACCTCCCACTAGAAGACAAAAAAGGTTACCCAAACCTAATTTGAGTCACCCTTTATCCAAATATTTTAGTAACGCCTAATCTACCCTTATCTAATTAGTGATAACCTCACTTAATTAGTGTTAATCTTACTTAATTTGAGTTTAACATTTTCTTTTCTTTTTTCAAATTTTTTGTTTGCAATTTTTTATTTTTTTTGCCCAGATTCGTATGAAAAGTCGTCATGGTATTTTAATATTTTTTTTTTAAATCAATGACAACTCTAAAGAGTCGTTAATGTTATCTGAGTGTCTTTACTACTTTCAATGATGAATATAAAGTGTCGTTCATTAACGGCTCCTTAGAGTCTCATTGAAACAATAACGACACTTTAGAGTCGTTATTAAAAGTAGTAACACACTTAGATAACATTAACGACTCTTTAGACTCGTCATGAAAACAATAACGACTCTAAAGAGTCGTCATTGATTTTAAAAAAAAAAAAAAGAGAGGGTAAAACAGTATTTTCACTATATTATTAATACGCCCCTGAAAATTTTGGGGCGCAAATAAAATGGGTGAGGCCCCTAATTGTTTCTTGGGGCCCCCAATTAAACTAGACTCGTTTCCCATTGTAATTCTATTTGAACAGGTATGAATGCATCTTAATTCTAACATGAATTATATAGCTAGTGAAGCTAACATCTTCCATGAATGGTTGAATTCTTGGTTGGAAATAAATAAACGTGGCCAGTTATACAATGTTATATTTTTACCACATATCTGAAAGCAAAGTGCAATGTCGTGACAAAGAAGGAGAAATAGAATAGTTATGTGGTAAGAACACTGTTAAGATCATTAATGGTTTTATGAATATTTGGAAACCTAGCTATAACATACCGTAAACCAATGCCACATCCCAATGCAAGCTGTAACATAATGCAATTTATTTACTAGATCCCAGTCAAGGATGAGATTTTTGGAATCCTCAAAATAGAACCAGAAAAAAAACAAGAGTGTCGTGATTATAAGTCCAAACGTTTCTTTATCCATGTTAAATCCAATAACGACTTCTAGAATTATAGTTAATCATCTACATTATGCAGATGATATTATATTTTTCATAGATGACAACAAGGTGGAACTTTATAATTTTTTTTTGGTTCTTCGCTGTTTTGAATTCATCGCAGGACTGAACATCAACACTATAAAGACAGAATTAATAATAATCGGTTGCATTCCAGAACTGGATAATTGGGATGTGGAATTGTGGTTTGCCGTTAGGAGCTAATCTAACTCTAACGCTATATGGGATCCAGTATTAACCAGGTTTGATTATAAGTTATCTTTTTGGAACCAAATCTCACTTTCTAAAGGTGGTAAGTTAACACTTATCAAACACATACTGAATGCATTACCACTTTATTATTTTTCTCTATTTAAAGCTCCAGTTTCAGTAATTGGGCAATTTGAAAGGAAAATAAGAAAGTTTCTTTGGGAGCGGAGGGATAGTGCCAAGAGCTCTCACTTGGTTAATTATTCTCTTGTTTGTTCATCAAAAGAAAGGGGAGGTTTGGGAGTATTGTACCTTAGGCTAATGAATTTAGCCTTACTTTTCAAGTGGTGTTGGAGATATTGTATCGAAAAAACATATCTGTGGTTTCCAATCATTTCTGAAAAGCACAGGAATATCTTCTCTAACTTGATAACAGGTAAAGTGAATTCTCCTTTTGGAATTTCATGTTAGAAGGCCATTGCAGAGCTAAAGAGCACACCAACAACAACTGCAATATCTCGGTATATTCTAGCTACTGCTTTAATTTCTTTCTGGCATGATAAGTGGATTGGTCATGTAGCTCTCTCCATCTCTTTTCCCGACATATATAAACTGGACAGAGGTAACTTCAAAACTTTAAATGTGCACATTATTGTAGATGGAAATGGGAGTTTCACTTTCAAAAGGGGCATGCCATATTTAGAAACAACCCAATTTGCTTGTATGTTGCATGTTATAGGAGAATATCTGCCTGAACTTGATAGTTTGACAGAAACAAGACGTTGGTCAGTAACCTCATATGGGGTTTTTAGCATCAAATCTCTATACAGTAAACTCAACTTAACCGCTGGAGTCGATAATTTTTCACATTCGTTTGTTTAGAAGATGAACATACCACCAAAAGTTAATTTTCCAGATAATTTTCCTCATATGGTGTGTAGTGCATAGAAGATTGAACAGTTTTGATATCTTGGCCACAAAAGGTATCATTTTGGAAGATAGGTGTATCATGTGTGTAGATGCTTTTGAGACTACAGATTATATCTTCTTACACTGCATAGTTGCTATAAGTATTTGGTCACAGCTAACACCTACAAATTGGGCCTAGTCATTTCCAAGAACCCCCTATGATCTTGCTCACTGCTGGGACTTTAATCATTTTCCTCTCATTGGTAAACATTATTGGTCATCATTCCAGCTGCAGTAATCTGCACTATTTGGAAAGAAAGGAATGCTCGATCCTTTGAAGAAAAACATACATTCAAAACTGATTCAGACTTGGGAGATGAAGCAGAGTCTTTAGTGATTGCTTAGGCAACTGCTTTTGGTTTTAAAATACATCTGAACTTCTCTTTTATAGTCAACACTAATATAATTTTTTTATGTAATTTTTACCTCTTTATTTGCTCTTTTGTTTTTGCTACCTCTGGTAGCTTCCACTGTACATTCTTTATCTTAATAATACCTCTCTTTCAATCAATTACAAAAAAAACTCCTGGCATTGGTTTAACTTTAATTGATTACACAGATACTATTATTATAGCTAAAGATGCGCTAACTCTACCGACAAGCATACCTTCACAAATTGATGATTGTAGTGCTTAATTTGAGAACTCAAATCACTTTAATTTATGATCTCTGAATCGATTTCCAGTGATGACAATTTAGGTTTTCTGATTATCTTCTAAGTCGGTTCTAGAATAAGGTGGTTAGAAGCTAATCAGAGAGGAGGGAGAAATATTCGAATTTTGATTTTTATTAATGAAGTAATGCCTTTATGACTATTTATACATTGTATGAACATAGGGATTACATGTACAATGACTAAGCACGTGACGGCTGGGACTTAATAATATTTTCCGCCTTGCATTTTTTCGGACATGGTACATATCTTCATTATAACCATCCGCTTTCCAGGTTTTTACTCAGTTGACATCCTCAATATTCTTCTTAGTTCTGCATCTGGACTCGGATCTTCAACGTCTATCTCCGTGTCTTTGTTGTGTTTGGAAACCCGTGGCTTGATCTTCGGACATATGATTGAGGTCTTCGACATATGACCTTGAATCTTATTTTACGTCTCAGCTTTATTACTCTTTAGCTGTCAGTTCTCGGGTAGATGCTATATTTTGTTATCTGCAGAAGCAGGGGGATTGTATTTTAATTCCAGCAACAAAGATGATCTATAAGAAATGGGAGTAGAGGCATCCTTCCAATGGGAAATATAACTAAGTGGCTGGAACATGGGACGAACCTATGAGGGGGCTAACCTGGGATCGAGCCTGGGTTAGCCCCTCAAGTCCAGTACCTAACAGTTTACTTTTTTATTTCTTTTATATACTTAATGCGATAGCCCGAGTCATTTTTGTATTTTAAGCCCTCCTGTGTATGTCAAGTGGGCATATAACATCATTTTTCAGAATGCCTCAGAACCCATTTCATGTAGTTGATGTGAAGATATGTTAAAGCTAGAGAACACATATATAAAACCAACTTTGTGAAACAATCTTAATACTTTTGTTGAGTCTATATCTATTCCATTTGTCTTACCAAGTAGATTTTATGTAATATGGCTAGCCAATATATTAGTCTTTTATAATAGGTATGTCATAGAAATACCCTAAGAATACCTTCCAGTGATTTTTTTTTATAATATTTTGTGATTGATTATCACATGTATAACCTTCTTTGTTCAATTATTGTTAATTACTCATATTTTTTGAGATAACTTTAATATTTCTCAAATAATACGAGTTTATTTTACAGTCAACCGTAGTCTTAGAATACTTCTCGATTGACCCACCATGAGTTGGTATATGTCAAGTCTGGTTGTCAAGTTTATATGTCAAAACTCACAACTTGAGTTGTTTACGACAAAAGTTATCTTCATAGGTCAAACTTATCTCCTACAACACAACTTATAGGTATAAAGACATAACACTAGTTATTCTTGAAAATTTTGAAGGCGAAGAACTAAAAACAAACAAAGACATCCTTCAAACAGGGTGTAGTAACTATTGAAAGACTATTCGATTCCTATCTAGTCATTATAGTCTATCTATATAAATATACAATATGTGAAGTTAATTTGTATATATGGCTTGAGTATAAGTGACTTATTCATTATCTATGATCAAAGTTTCAAAAGAAAGTGGTATATCTTACAACTGTATAGAGTCTCGAAGTATAGTTTACTGTACTTTTGATTATTGTGGCATCACAAGAATGTTGTACTTGTTATTATTTTATGTTGAAATTTCGAGAAACTCAATATCTCAATCTAGTTTGGCTTCATGTTTTGGGAAAATAACTTTGCAGAATGCTTGAAAATAATATTTGAACTCGTATTCAGTATCGTACTCAGATTTCAATCCACATTTGAACCTAGATTCGTATCCAGATCCATATTCGAATCGGACTTCCATTTTTGAATAGTTGGTTCTATCTTTTGATCAACATATTTTGGAAGTACCATGAAACGCGAACTTGAATATGCAATTCTAATTTATTATTCTTGAGCTTCATTCTTTTGGTACTCAAAGAGGGAGGAACTACATGGCTTACCTTGTCATTATTGGATAACTTAGAAATCGTTAATATTGATTCTACTTTCATCCAAGAATACGTTTATATTGATCACATCATACTAACATCTTGTATAGATCTTGATGATGTCAAGTATGTAACTTTCGAAAGTTGTTGAGTATATATAAGTTTATGGTTGTCATTTTCTAACTTAGGATATTTGAGATTAATGAAAATAAACATATTCTAGTAGGATATATAAGTTTATGGTTGTCATTTGCTAACTTAGTATATTTGAAATATTTATCTTAAATGAAAATAAGTTATTTTTAAGAATATCAAGATTAATTATTTATTTTTTGGTGTGTGTGGGGGGGGGAGGAAGTGCATTAATGTGTATCTTTTAATGTCAGAATTGATTTTTCTTGTTACCATAACAATCCTTGGTCTTAAAACTATAATTAGTGGAATCTAATATTTTTACAAACTCATCCTAGAATACATACCTAAGTTGTGTGGAAGTTATTGTCGAGTGACAGATTAATTTCCGATGAAACGCGATTAACTTGTTAAAGGCTTATTTGGGAAAAAGCATTAAAGTACTGCTAGTGCGGAACTAGATTGTTATTTAGTTTTTTTTATTGTACTTGTGACTGAAAAAACAATTCTCTTCTAGTGATAAGCTTTTTTTTAATTCCATTGTCATTCTCTTCTGCAATAAGGTCACCCAATAGATTCAAGTGATTCATAATTTATGGATAAAACTTTTAATTAAGTTAACGTTAATAGACTTCATTATGTGCGACTTCCAACAATGGAATCAAGTTATTTTGCAGCGTTACAATTTAATATTGAAAACATTGAAGTCTGGAAGATTTGAGATGTGGACTCAAGGAGTTCATCATCTAAACATAACCCTTGTAGATTCAAATGGCTCATAGAATACGAGTCTCTAACATGGGCTTATTGTTCAGTTTCTAAGTGCTAGAGCAATGCTCGGTTGAACTCGCAAGTTTTGCTATATCAAGCTTGTTGTCAAAGTAAATTGCACAAAACTATATCTTGATTTCTAGTCTACTAAAGTCATTTATTGGACTAGATTGAAGTACAGTAGTTGAGTACCATACATCACCGAATAACCTTCAAATATTCAAGACTAAAGAACAAACGAAGTCAATTATATGATGACTAAGCCATCCTATTTACTCACGGAATTTACCATTCTATCTTATGATATTATGTTGTATGATTTTAATGAATATAATATTGTAAATAAAAAAATTAGAGTCAAGCTTGTTTTCATAATTCTCTCGAACTATGATTCAAGTAATGTATGTTCACAGATCCTTAACAATCTGTTAAGAACAATTTATTGTTCATGAATTATTTTTATTTCAAGTTGATCATTTGTAAATTTCCCAAGCAATGATATTTGTTATATTTGGAGATTGGGAATGCTTCAATTAACGAGAGTTTCCAATACATATTGAATTTTGGACACAGGATGGGTACGCATACCTTGTATACGTACCCTAGTGGTCTGAATTATGAAGTGGGATATGTACTCATACCCATTACGCGTACCCCATGGTTTAGAGTTCTTGAATGGGAGAGAGGTACGCATACCCACTATGAGTACACCGCAATAACCTGAGTTCACGAACTGCCCATAGATCTGCCTACCCCTATGCATTGAGGACAACTCTAGCTTAACAACTAGGACATAATAGTGCCAAAAAATGTCTGGTATTAAGAAATACAGTTGCAAGAGTCTATCTATTTATAGATTTTCAAAGCTCCGGGTATCTTTGAATTCAAAGTAGAATCGCTCAGAATTCAAGCAAACAGTTTCTAAATTTGGATGAAATTTGAAAATACAAAAGGGACCAAATATACCACAAATCTTTTGAATCCAATGGTGTTCAAACATATGAGTAGGGAAAATGCTTTTAGAATTAAATAACTTATATGAGGAAAAGTATAAGCACACAAACAAAACAGTTTTGTTAACGAGGAAATCGCAAATGGAGAAAAACCACGGGACCTAGTCCAGTTTTGAACCCTCTCATAACTAAGGCGCTATACAAAGACCACTACCAACTTCGTATAGTTGAGGCCAAGTAATCTACCCTTAGTTACCTAGTTTTATCAGTATCCTTGTGCCCTATGTTGTGTTAGGAGCACCTAGGCACCGGTGGAAAAAATTAAAAATAAATAAAAATTACACACATCTTGGCGCCTAAGGCGCTTTATTGCCTAGGCGCTCCTTGGGAGACTCGTGCATTTAGGGAACCTTTTACAACATAGCTTGCGCCTACAAACAATATAGCCAACGCATGTTATTCCTAAAATAGATTCCACTATCTTAAGTTGCTTCACAAGTCGTGAAGAGTTCTTGCACTCAACTCCCTTGGATCGTAATCAGAAACAGTAAAGAACTAAACTGTATTCTGTAACTACTTTCTTAATCTCAAGAAATAAATTAGAGATTTTATGTTGAGTCAAACAACGAATCTTCTGCTTAATCCAATAAAATTGTTTGTTTGGTTAGATCAACCAAGATCAAGATTATCAAGATAACTATATCTAGGTCTACAAGCTATCATATTCAAATACTGAAAAATACGACGAAATGATGGTTTGTCAATCTAATACGACTAGCAATAAAATTTCTATCAAAATATAAACAACGCTAAGTCGGATCCAACCGATCAAGTATGTGTATAAAGTGAATCACAAAGATAGGAAACCAATTAGGAATCTTCTTTTCTTGAAATCGTCAATGTCTTCAAAGTACCTGCACAAAAAACTTGAATCCACTTATGATCGATCAAAGACAGAACGTAATATGTTAACAATGGATAGTCACAAGTCTATCATCATATCTAAAGATATATATAAACCATCGTTAATCCCTTAGTCTAGCATGAGTGACCTTATGTCAGAAGATAAGGATTTCTGAATAATCAAATTAGGTGCAATCAAAGTTTAACAACCGTTAGTCAATCAAATGTAAAATAGAAAATTTAAATACCAATGCAAATTATAGTTTCCCACCAGCGTAAATTTCTAGATGCTTCTTGATCCCACAGAAATATTTAAACTAGCAGACATAATAGATTTCTCCTAATTAGTTTATTCTCCTCTCCAATATAGTATTACAAGTAATACTATTAGTTGGCTACAACAGTGACTGCAAAATGAAATGACTGCCTTAGAATAAGTTTGTAAGAAGAACAAACTTCATTATTTGTAGGCAAAGGTAGTTTGGACACCAAGAAATTTCCATATCCGGAAATATTCTCGATATTTTGAATGTACATCAATTTTCGGTTTTGTCTATTTCCAACCAATATCCAACTGTAAAACCGAAATCCCTCATGGATTATAACACAATATTACCTAGCAACAAGTATACTTAAATAATATTTCTTCCGGAGATATGTTTTACTTGCTGGAAAAATAAAACATATATATTCGTAAATCTCAATTGATGATTCTCAAATATTTCAGTTGGGGATCTCACCTTGATTATCAAGGACTATATTCAACCAATAAAAAAATAAGATATTACATATGTTCAAATTACTCATTATGTCGATATCTTGAACTTTTTTATTTAGCAAACCCACATTCCGAAAATCACACAAACCCTAGAGAATACGTGAAACCGGAAATAATATTTTTCTATGGGGATCAGTTCTGTTAGATCCTAATAAAGATCATTCCTCCTATAGATCCATAATGGGTAGGGATCAGACCTACTATAGATCCCCAACAGGTTTCGCACCACCATCTCATTGATTCATTTCAATTATGAAACAAGTTTCACAAGTCTATTTCCTTAAACTCATTTAATTAAACATAGTTTCTATGTATATAATCAATCTTAACTTCAATACACAATCTAGTAACAAGTTACAAAGATAGTGTCTATGTCACAATTACAAAGTTCAAAAGATAAGCATTACACTTCGTAATTCAATATACCAAAGTTGTTATACAACTTGCACATTCTTCATCGGCACTTTGATCATAATAAGATGATCAAGTCTCTAATACTAGAGTTTTATATATATAATCTCGCATGTTATATTGTCAAACTAAACGAATTGAAATTAAAATATATATAAATGGAAACCAGTCAAGTCTTGTATTACTAACCTCGAGTAGAAGGATGATGTGTTCGTTGATGTCGATACATCTTCAGATTCTCCAAATCTTCAGAGTAATACTTGTACGTTTCAACATTTATAGACTTCCTAGTTGAAAAAGTGGGGGTCTAACAACTACACCCAATATTTCGTTCGGCAATCTGTATAGACTAACTCCAATATAATTCTAAGAGAATCAACTAGACAGTCAAACTTAATCAAGGAAATATATCCAAGAGTCATATCTCTGTTTTTCAATGTAATCAGAAAATCAAATAGATAGATTTCCGTGAGCCTGATTATTATGAGAAACAACTTCGACGGTACCAAATACCAATTTTCAAGTGTCAATCAATTTCAATCAACAACCAAAGGTTGGATTTACCAATTGATTGAACTACGCACAACCTATGATATTTTATTTATATAAAAAAATATAATGCGGAGAAGAAATAACATAGACACCAGAAGTTTTGTTAATGAGGAAACTATAAATATAGAAAAAACACGGGACCTAGTCCATATTTGAACACCACAATGTATTAATCCTTTACAGAATCTAGCCTACTACAAGATAACTTCGGACTGGAATGTAGTTGAGAACTAACCAAGTCTCACACCGATTTATGGCACAGTCGCGTTCCTTACGCCTCTGAATCCCAACAGGAATCTACGCATTTGATTCCCTTAGATGATCTCACCTACAACTAAGAGTTGCTACGACCCAAAGTCGAAGACTTTATAAACAAATCTGTCTCCCACAGAAAAGTCTATTCTGATAGATAAATTTGTCTCCCACAAAAATACCTCCCAAGTTTTGTTCTGTCTTTTGATAAATCAAAGTAAACAAAAACCAATTGATAATATGGTCTTATATTCCCTAAGAACATCCTAGAAATATCAATCACCTAACAATAACTTAACTATATGGTAGTAGAACAAGTTATTGTAGAATCACAAATAATGAGACAAAAAGCTTTGTGATTACTTTTTATATCTTACTTATCGGAGATAAATCATGATCCAATCTTAGAGAAGATAATACTTAATATGATAGAACAAGTAAGATCAGAACACGCAACTATAGAGAAAATAGTTGGGTCTGGCTTCAAAATCCCAATGAAGTCTTTAAATCGTTAACCTATAATGGTTTTAGGAAAAACCTAGGTTAAAAGAGAATCGACTCTAGCCGCAACTAGTATCACATAGGAGGTGTGGGGGTTAGGTTTCCCAGTTGCTAGATGTTAGAGCACTGCTCGGTCGAACTCGCATGCATTGCTATCTCAAGCATGTTTGTCAATGTTAGTGATCGAAACTATAAAGTCTTGATTTCTAGTCTACTATAGCTAAGGTCTCGGACTAGGATAGAAAGTGTAGTTGATCTCAAGAACTCCATAGCAATTATCATACAAGACGAAGGACTACTCAAGGAACCAGTGGATCTTCATCGACTAAAAGGTATGTGGAGAGTTGAACTTATCTATCACTCAAAAGTCTATCTACTCTATCTCCTATCTTGAGACAAAAGTCGTATTACTATATAGACTAAGATTATACACATGTGATATTTCGAGCTGAGTATATCTCGCTTATCTATTTCTCAAAATATGTGTTGGTAAAGCTTTCTCTTTAGCAAAGTTCATCTTTAACTAGTGACGAAAGTCATGTTATGTTTCAATCATTTTGGAAATCTCTCTGACGAAAAATAGTTTGTGAATAACAACTATATGACGCCCTCTGAGAATGTTTTAATGATTGAAATGAGAGTTTAGTTAATATAACCATTGGAGGATATAAGCATTGTCGTGGCAACACATATATGTATAAGTCCTTATTGCTTGAACCGAAGTTTGCAAACTTTGTTGATCAAGTAAAACCGGAGTAGTGCGTGAGCTCAGTCCACGAACTCAGCATACAAACTTAGTCCGCGAACTTGAGTAGGTTATGTCTAAAAACGATGTTTGTGAACTTATCTTAATAAACTAAGGAATGTTATTGCAAACCGTGGCTTTATAGTTCATGAATCGATTCGAGTGAATCACATCGTTTTTGCTTCAATTGTGTCTTGTATAGTACATAAAGATAGAAGAAATTGAACAACACTCTAACTAGTTCATTTGAGTCATTTGGACTAGTTATGGTGAATAAGAATATGGTTGATATGAAAGTTATCATATGGCTAACCATTTGGTTAACTATTTTTGAACCAACTATACAAGTTTGGGTACGGTTTTCACAAGCCTACAAACGTGCATTTCATATGTGTGTAACAAGCTAAGTTTTCGATCTAATGGTTGATAAATATTAGCTTGAATATAATCAGGTTTTCATCTAACGGTGAATACTGAATGCTTTGTTACTAATCTAACATTGATTGCAAACCCTGATTTGAAAGACTATATAAGGGTGAACTCTAGCAACTGGGAAACCTAATCCCCACACATTCTGTGTGATGCTAGTTTGCTAAGCTAGAGTCGATTCTCCTTTAACCTTTGGTTTTCTTATTCTAAAACCAGGTTAACGACTTAAAGACTTCATTGGGATTGTGAATCCATACCGATACTACTTTTCTTGTAGTAATATGATCTGATCTTGTTGTTTCTATCGTACGAGTACAATTGTAATAATTGGCTAGAGATTTCTATCTCCGATAGGCAAGATATAAAAGTAGTCACAAACACTTCGTCTCATCGTTTGTGATTCCCCAATAATCTTCTTCGTTGCGTCGATTAAGTTTATTGTGAGGTGATTTATAAAGCTGATATTTTCTTCGGGAATATAAGTCTAGTTTTATCAATTGGTTTCTATTCACATTGATTTATCAAAAGACGGAACAAAAATCTTAGGTTTATTCGTGGGAGACGAATTTATCTATCCTTGTAGACTTTTCTGTGTGATACATGTTTGTTTACTAATGTCTTCGACTTTGTGTCGTAGCAACTCTTGGTTGTGAGTGAGATCAACTAAGGGAATCAAGTACGTAGTATCCTGCTAGGATCAGAGACGTAGGAGAATAATTGTACCTTGGATCAGTGTGATATTGGTTGGGGTTCAACTACAGTCCAGACCGAAGTTATCTTGGAGTAGGCTAGTTTCTGTAGCAGCTTAATACATTGTATATTTAATCTGGACTAGGTCCTTGGGTTTTTCGGCATTTGCGGTTTCCTCGTTAACAAAATTCTGGTGTCTGTGTTATTTATTTTCCGCATTATATTTCGTTATATAATTGAAATAATACAGGTTGTGCGTTGTTCAATCAATTAGAATATCCGACCTTCTTGGTTGTTGATTTAAATTAATTGACACTTGGATATTGGTCTTTGGTACCATCCAAGTTATCTCTCTTTGATAAAGACTCGCACATTATATTTGCTTGGGTAAATATCAAATTGAGAGATAGAGATAATAAACTCCTTGAGATATTTTCTTTTGATTGAGTATGACTGTCTAGTTGTTTCTCTAGAAAGTAACTCGGAGTTTTCCATACAGATTGCTAATCGAAATATTGGGTGTGGTTGTTAGACCCCCGCTTTTTCAATTGGTATCAGAGCAGGCAAACACGTTCAAGACCTTATAAGTCTGTGTTTGTAGTGATCTGACTCTATGAACAGAGGTGCTATCTCAATAAAAGTGCCACCATTCTTCGATGGTTCAAACTACCCGTGGTGGAAAATTGCTATGAGCACGTATCTCCAAGCTCGTGATTTTCAAATATGGGTACATGTTATTAATGGATATGATCCCCCGGTTAATACAGAAGGTGATGTATCTACCCTCAAGGATGTTGATAGTTATAATCCAGAAGAAACTCTTATTGCAAAGAAAAATTCTGAAGGCTTGGATGCTATCAGACATGCCATTACCCCAGACATTCAACACAATGTATCTTCTTGTACTAAGTCTAAAGATGCCTGGGATATCTTAGAAACTAATTTTGAAGCCAACAAATATGTTCTTAAGAAATGTACCATCGATGGAGGAAATAACCTCAACGCTCTTTTTGAAAATTCATCTTTCGGAAAGATAAGAATTCATGATCAAATTTCTGTTCAAACCGTTGCATTCAATGGTGTGTCAAACACAAGTGAACACCCTATGCCATGGGGTGATGAATGTTGTACGGATGAGGTCTGGTTTAAAAAACCATTGATTATAGAAAATATCAAAGAATTTGTAAAGAGGATCATTAAACGTGATACACGTCCCATGTATGCCTCTACTGCTAATGATTTTGTGAAAGAAAAACCTTTAAGTGTCAACGGGTTGAGTATGTTTGATAGATGCGATGAAATCTCAGCTTTTATAGCAGAAACATCTACATACTCAAGTTCTAATTCAGAATATGAGACCGACACAGGGGTTTTCAACTTCTTGGATAAAGAGATTCTTCAAGAAAATCTTTAATTAAAAGCTTCATTGAAGAAACTAGAATCATTAATCCAGGTGAAAAATCTTGAGATAGATTGTCTTAATGATAAACTCACCAGAAACATTAATATAAAGGATAAAGAGATTAATACTCTTAAGGATGATCTATAAATATTGTCTGGAAGCTCTGACAAAATTTCAGCAATGTTATTGGGTCAGACGTCCTTTGGAAACACTAGTGGTTTAGGATACAAAAGCAAGTGTGAAGACATTGTAAATCCTATTGCTTCTATTTATCAGGGAAAAATAAAAGATGACAGCTGTGTTAAGCAAAAGATATGCCTTAAAAAAATAAAGAATCCTTGATCTGTTTATTTTGTGGAAATGCAAGGCATGTTCAAAGTACGTGTTGGAGATTCAAGAGGAACATTGAAAGAATTGCAAAACTACGGAAGAGCATGCAAAAGATGAATCTGGATAATTTGCGCGGGCCTCCTAAAAACAATGCTTCCAAAATCAGAAGAGGTAAGAAACCTTCTTACACAATAAACCTTAAAAAATCACTATGTGATAAACAAGAAGAGCGTTTAGCTCATAACCTCCCTATCTAACTTCAGGGGCGTTCGCATCCTCTTCTTTAACTTGAGAAAGTGAGGCGTTGCGTTATTGTATGGCTCAAGTTTTGTATCTATTTCTGTTAATAAAATATTCTCCTAACAATATAGATAATGGATCATTAAACTTCAGAAGACTTTTTCTTCTAGGGTTTTTTATGTTCATAAGTCTATTTAAATCATTGGTAGACTTGTGGATGGGGAAAAACGATCTGCTAGTTTTTAAGGGATTGAGGAGATGATCAGACGGAGGAGGTTCCTCGAACCAGGAAAAATGCTAATCCTCACACAGATGCACCGCTGCAAAGGGGGTGCTTAGATTCGAGAGATCAATCTGTAGTACTCCGGCCTAAATCGAGACAACGACCGTTCCAGAGTAAATTTGGTCAAAAGAGAGGATGGGTTGATCTGTAGGAGGGAAGCTGAGAAATGTGTGGAATCGATGGTGATTCAAGGATTGTGGGTGTGTGAATTCTGAATATGATAAGTTCTGAATGATTAAAGTTGAACGGTTGTGAAGAAATTGCTCAATTGATGAGTTTGATGATCTCGTGTTGTCGAAGAGACGTGAGATTCTTACTTTGAGTATTCTGTGTATTCGTTCTATTTTTTTTCGATCATCTTCAATCTTGATTCAGGGACTTATTTATATTGCTGGAATTGTAGACACCATGATCCCATGAAGTGTGACAGTTGATGGAATCAAGGAGTGGAGAAGTGGAAATCGTGTTCGAAACCAGTTGTCCAACGTGTAAAGACTTGGTCGACTTTCCACCCACTACTTCGTGAATTCCTTCAACTAATTACATGACTTGCTCACATTCCATCATGTGTTTGAACACACGTGCCATAGACCGCCATACGAAAACCCTAGTTGATATCCCCCAAGTGACACGATTGATCGTCGCGTGGTTTGTTAGTCAATTGATGACTTCGTGGTTTGATGGGACAATGAGTCCACGTAGTTGCTGAGTCAAACAAGATGTTCTTAAACCCACGAATTGAACGTGTCATGAGACAGATGTATAATTCTTACGATGAAGTGGGCAAGTATTGCTAATTCGATGGATTGTTGAATATTGGTGGATTTTTGAACCAATATTCCTTAACACGAGCAAATATTGATCATCTAAGCAAGTGTTGCTATCGTGATGACTTGTTGAATATTTGACTGTCTGAGCATGTGTTGTTCATGAATGATTGGCAGTGTGCCAAGAATATTAATTAAAGTGATGGTCGTTGAACCTAGCATAATTAATAAAATTCATGACCATGAGGTCATCGTAGAATTATTAATATTAATTCATGACCATGAGGTCGTCGTAGAATTATTTATATTAATTCATGACCATGAGGTCGTCGTAGAATTATTAATATTAATTCGTGACCATGAGGCCGTAGTAGAATTATTAAGGTTAAAGTCTGGAAACATGGTCCTTGAACTCAGAAACCCTAATTTGACCGATTGATAATCAATTCATGGTCAGAAATCTTAACCATGGGACGAATGAGGAGCGGCTACATGGGACCGTGAATCAACCATGTAGTGTCCATGTTCTCACGTGAGCAAATATGATGAGCTCATGAAGAGTTCATGATTTATTGGTGAAAGAATGATTAAATGCTGGTTCAATCATTATTCAAAAATGCTCGTCTGAGACTTAAGTGTGGAAACCTAATTAATTATGACAGAGTGATGGACCGACCATAGAGTCATGGAGCCGGCCCTGGGTTTTCACGTGACCGACTGATGATCACTTCATGAAAATCCAAAGCGTTTGGAAGAGTCTTGGACCTAATACGAGCAATTGTGCAAATTAGGTCAAAACTGTGAAAATCGATGGGATCGGCTTCCGTGAGCCAAAGAGATAATCTTGGTAGGTTAAGATAACGTGCTCGTGTCCCTAAGGTGTCCGCGTCTCAGTCCTGAGAATTTTGATATTTTCTGGCGTGCAATTGAGCATCCATTCAAGAAAATATTCCAAAATTAGGGTTTCGATGAACTGAGGGAAACACCATGAGATGATAGAAAATATTTATATACTAAGAAATTGTGAGACATGGGACCGATGTTGGTCAAGCACGGTCGGCCAGTCATGACCACGGTCCCGTGGTGTCTCTTCCTTAGTTTTACATATTTTTGATGATTCTATGAAGGATTCATGAATTTTGAGAAATTTGATAAATTTAGGGAGTTTTCACGAATTGAAGGAGTTTCCATGAGTTCATGGTCTTTGAAAAAATATTAAAATATGAAATTCGGCCGTGTGGGACCATGGATGCGTGACCGATCGGTCGTGGCCCAATCCCACGAATTTTAATAATTTTTAAATAATTTTTGGGTATTTTTTGATGGGAAAATTATGCTAAGGCCCGACCCATGGATAACCCATAATATGAGGCCCTTAATTAAAAGAAGTTTAAATCTAGGCCTCGAGTTATTAAAAGACATCCATACCCTTTTATATATTGTCAAGCCCTTAATTAAATAAAATTTAAATTTAGGCCCAAAATTATTAAATCTAGGCCCAAAATTATTAAAGTATATTGTGAATGTGTAAATAGAAGTTACACATGCTTATGCCATGTGTATCTAGAAGTTACACATCCTTATGCCATGTGTAATGCAAAGTTACACATGCTAAGAAATTATTTTTTGTATGCTAAGAATTAAGACGCATACAAAAAAGTCAGTTACACATGTGTAATGCAAAGTTACACATGCTAAGAAATTATTTTTTGTATGCTAAGAAGTCAGTTACACATCCTTATGCCATCTGTCTAAGTGTAATTCAGAGTTACATATTCATATATCTAGTGTAATTGACAGTTACATATGTAGCTTCTAATTGACAAGCGTGTTTAAAGATATCCGAATACGAAGACGGATGCCATGTGTCTGGATTGGCATATGCACCACTGCAACAATACTGATCTCCATGAAATGCTTCACACACTTTTACAAGCTATATTTGGCGTTGATGAATCTGATAGAGCACCTTCAGTTCAGTTGGATACATTCTGTTGAGATCAACAACATCCAGTAGTATTGCAATTACCACTACCAACAGACCCACCTTTAGTAACCACCAACATCTGAAGGTTGTAACATCGACTAAACTCACATGGTAAAAATATAAACCACCTGAACCGTTGAGCGTGAACTCTACCAGTGTAGCAGGTGGCGCGACACCTCCTCCTGCGCATTCAATCTGTCCTGAACCACATTCACCCTGTTACACAAGTCAATTGATCTATTGTAGAATCTTAACTACAAAGGGTTCGTCCTCAAAAATGACCTGACCATGATGTCGGGGCCGAAATCAACTAGGATTCTCCTTATTGAAGAATGAAGCATGTAGTTTCCAGTGGTGGTGACCCTGTACTTTCAAACAATCCAGGCCATATCGTGTAACTACAATAGTTGGTAAATGTAAATGTAGTCGAATATACACCTGCAATCAATAAGAATTTTGAGTAAGAACTTGAAAGGGCAAAGAACAAAGAAGAATTTGAGTCATATATGCACATAGCAGACTTATTACTTACATTGAATGTTGATGATAAATTACACACGCATCGAACTAGTAAAATTATATTTACATCATTTCAGGTTCAATCAAACCACATCCAATTAGCATGTGTAACTGGCAGTTACACATCAGCATGTTGAACGTTTCCATTCACATCGTGATTAGTTATTTCATTTCCGTTTACAGAAGAATCATAAACTCTATCTTGCAAGTTTTCTTGAGTAATATATGTGGTTTTACAGCATGTGTAACTAGCAGTTACACATCCACCATATAGCTTGTGTAACTAGTAGTTACACATCCATATAACTACTGAAATACAAGGTCAGAAAGACCAGTGACAAAGCAAAACAACTAAGCATTACAACACTATGAAAATAACCCATGTAATCTGGAGACACTCAAAGCTAATACTTATCCAACCAGCATAAGCTCAAACAAGAAATTTTTCGCTATTACATCTATTACAACACTATGAAAACACACCAACTAGAAGACCACTTGTGTTTCAAGAACAACCATGGTACTGAACAAATTTACTTGTTATTACCGAGCTTCAGATACTATATACGCAGAGCAAAGAGCAGAATCCTGACTCATATGGTTTGTGTAACCTACAGTTACACATGCATATGGCTTGTGTAACCTGCAGTTACACATCTATATGCCTTGTGTACCCAGAGCATATATGTTATCTTCATCAACGTTAGAAATATGGATCAGATAGAGCTACTTGCGATTCTTAAACAGTGAAGACTACTCAATAAATAAGATCAAATAACATTTGATCAACTGAAATGTGGCATAATATAAGATATAAAACTAGCATATGCTAGTGCAACTTCTTTTAAATTCTGCGCAACTTAATTTACTAGGTGAAATAAGACTTAAACCAACACGACAGGTAACTCATGTATCAATGATGTACATTAGACAATGGGTATTTACTACTAAGTCAAACTAAAAACGGCCAAGTTTTGCCACGGAGACAAGATTTTATCATTACACACAATGTGTTCACATGTTAGTATGAATAATTACCATCAAATCCTAGAAGAGGGTAAATCACCACAGAAGCTCTTGGTTTTGCTACAGCTCCAAGAACAAAAGTCCACTGTATCACATATTTCCGTAGCAACAACCATAAACAATACTCCCAACATTTATCTTGCTAAATTCTAGAAAGGAAATATTACCTGCATCATCCATTCCCTTCCCCAATCTAAGCATATAATGAAATTTCGGTTTCGTCACCAATCCTAAATGTTACATTCTTAAGATTCTCATGCATTCATTGAACAGATTCAGTTACATTTTGTTGCAGATTAGCAACAGACTAATATTTATCGTAATTTATAACCTAACTGCACAATGTTAACATCACAGATTATACTGAACAAGAAGATATAATAGACTTACAATTCTCTTGTTGAACTCGATTCCTGCTACAACGAAAGGTATAACTCCAACCACACATATTCAAAATAAGAATAAAAAAATTTAGGTTCAAATTCATGCAGATGCAAAACAATCTTATTAGAATATGCATCGTATTGTTACAATTTACAGTGTCATCGAAGCTGCATGATATCCCATTCCATAAGAGCTTGCACAAAAAAAAAAAAAAAAACTTAGACTTTCTATCCTATCCAATTAGCATGTGTATCTATAAGTTACACATCTAGTTAGCATGTGTAACTAGTAGCTACACATGTATTTAGCTTGTGTAAATAGAAGTTACACATCTAATTAGCATGTGTAACTGCTAGTTACACATCCAATTAACATGTGTAACTAGTATTTACACATCCATATAACACTCGTAAAAGTCTGAAGGCGTCATATATTTAAAGCTAATAGTCTCTATCAACACTTACCCTTTATAAATCATAAGGAGATTGTACATGTAAATGGGGTTTTACTAGTACAATACGGAAAAGAAAATGCAATACAATACTAGTTTTGATAACATAGTGAAACTAGCTCATTCTAAAGCCTTCAGTCTGTTTTGTACTTGTTAAATGCAAATGAAACAAACTACAAATAATGATAAGCACTAACTACTGGACAAAGCAGAATTTAATCATAGCTTACCGTTAATCCAGGTTTTTGGTGGCTGAAAGTGATAACCTGTTCTGCTAATTCCTAGCCCATCTGATGACAATCCAGTAACGCAATGAACAAGATCTTCTAAACACATCTCTGAAAATTTAATTACGACCAACTCTAAGAACATAACTAAGAAAGAAACTTAAACACTATTTTATATAAGAAATGAAAGACATTGAATATTACCACGTATCTAACTACTTCAATAATTGAAAATTCTTCGAAATAATGTAAAGGACACCTAAGCAATCAACTTAGTGATGATTATAATAAACAACGACTCTTGACTTGATTAAATTCTTAATATTAAATCATTCATTAACCTTGGTCCCCCTATACATTCATCGCCTGTCTAACTTTCAGTTTAATTGACAGATTGAAAGAGATAGTATACCTTTAGAACCATAAAAATGATGAGCATAGCTTGTAATTCCAATTTAGCAATGTCACAGTTGGATATCAGATTAGGCCTAAAATGGTGAGAAAAGAATATCCTAAATTCAAATATCAGATTAGGCCTATTTGATATTTAATGTCTCTATCAGCAAAAACTTCATTTAAATGTCGTTTCCCAGCATCATTCAAGAACAACTTCCGTTTCATATCTATCAACAAATAGAAAATTAAAAGTGAATAAAATTCAAATCAAATTAACGGGTAACAGAGATGATGAGTCGCTGATATCGAATCCTTAATTAGTTTTTTGATCGCAACTTGAAATTGAGAGTTACGATGATTTTGACGAATAGCAGATCTGAAAATTTTGTTCAATATTCTTCAAAAAAAACTAAAATCTCTCAATTGAAGCATAATCATTGATAGAAGAGAATACTTATATACACTTAGCTTGATGATGACCTTGTGTTGAATCTACAGATCAATTAAGTGCTATTTGTTTCTCGGATCCATTATCTTCTACAGCAAATAATGCTCCTCCTTCTCCTGATGGTGATTTATGATCTCTATCGTCGCCTCTCTCTGCTCAAAATCAATTTAGAAACCCTAGAATTGTTGCAGTAGAGAATCTAAAAGGAGAAGATGAAACTAAATCTAATAAAACCTTAGAATTGTTTTTCTCTGCAACCGAGAGAGTGAGAGAGAGTGATATGAGAGATAAAGAAGATGGAGAAATGAAAATATCTTATGATATTTCCCTTCTTTAAATAGAAAAGGGTAGTTTTGTCAATATCAAAATACATAATATAAAATTATGGGCCATATCTGAAGAAAATTTGATTTTTGGGCCTAGCAATATCATTTTCCTAAAGTATGGAGTTGACGGTGTATGATCCATTTAATGGGGTTTCTATATATTGAACCCATATAGTAGGGGGTTCTAGTATTTTTCACTTTTTTGATAGTTTGAAGAAATTTTTGAGAAAAATACCATGAAATCAAGGAAAAAATAAGATAATTAATAATAAAATAAATAAAACAAGGGCGTGTGGGACCGGCTAGGGCATGGCCGGCCGGCCAAGGCCCGGTCCCACAAGTTTTCATAATTTATTTTATTTTATTATTATTTTTGATGATTTAAAGGAATTTCGAGGAAAAATACCATGAAATTAAGGAGTTTTTTCATGAAATCATGAAACAAAATACCAAATAATAATAAAACAATGGACACATGGGACCGGCTAGGTTAAAACCCTAATTAGCACCCTTTAGTAGAATCGATGTAGAATTCTCATACGGACTCGGATTTTGATGGTCCGCCCCTCCATTATGTACGGAAAAGAATTTGTAGGAAATACCATTTGGTCCTAGAAATAATATATTAGAGAGGGTCTAGTCCATTTGACTCAGTCAAATGTCTGTTTGGTCCTATTTGGTAATATAAATTATCTTTTGGTCCTAAAAATTATCATTTGGTCCTAGGGTGATGTCATGGATGATGTAAATGTCATCTTGTAGTGGCATAAATACCCTTATATTATTGTTTGGTCCTAGAAAATAATGATTTGGTCCTAAGGTAATGTCATAATCCTTTTTTTTTTCTCTCTCTTAATAAAAATAAACAAATAAAACTTAAAACTTAAATATCTTTTGAACCATATGTCTAAAAATGATAAATTTTATATATTCGGAAAGCCCTCGACGATAGCTTTCCAACGAGTACCATTGTCGCTATGTTTCGGGGCTTTTAATTTTTGCCTTATTTTTTAGCTATAAAATTAACTATTATACGAGTTCATTCTACAAAATGAACTACTTTGATGAACTATTATACGAGTTCATTCTACAAAATCAACTACTTTAATGAACTATCATGCTAGTTAGTTCATTCCAAAAAGTGAACTCTTTGGATTAAATAACATATGAGTTCATTCTACAAAATGAACTATCATACGACTTCATTCTACAAAATGAAGTGGTATAATGAACTATTATTACGGGTTCATTATACAAAATGAAGTGGTATAATGAACACCTATCACGGGTTCATTCTACAATATGAACACCTATCACGGGTTCATTCTACAATATGAACTACTGTTTACGAGTTCATTTTATAAAATGAACTACCATAATGAACAACTATTACGAGTTCATTCTACAATATGAACTACCATTTTTAATTACTATTACAAGTTCATTTTACAATATGAACAACTATTATGAGTTCATTCGAAATTAAGAACATCTATCACGAGTTCATTCTTCAATATGAACTATAATAATGAACTACCATTGCGACTTCATTCTTCAAATTGAACAATTACTATGAGTTTATTCTACAAAATAAATTACTAGTGTATACGAGTTCATTCTACGAAATGAACTGCTAGAACTAGAATGAACTACCATGTTACAAAATAGTGTTCATTCTCGGAATGAACTACTATTATACCGGAAAAATTAAAAGCTTCGAAACATAGCGACAATGGTACTCGTTGGAAAGATATCGTCGAGAGCTTTCCGAATATATAAAATTTATTAATTTTTGACATATATTTTGAGAGATATTTAATTTTTAAACTTTTAAATATTAAGGTTAGTAGGAGAAAGAAATTAGTAGAGAAAATAAACAAGAGAGAGAAACCATTCACGTGAGAGGAAAAAATAAGAGAGAGAAAGGGTACTTTAGATATTTTAGTAATTATGGACCAAATGGTAAAGGTGTTTGACCAAAGGACTAAACAGACATGGGCCCACCTAAAAAAGGACCAAACGATATTTTTCCCAAAGAATTTCCTATCTCCCCACGCGGGAATATTTAGGTTTTAACCCGAGAGTAAAATTCAGGAAGAATTCAAGGGGTCGGTCCCATGATATTTTTCCTAACTTTATCGTGTTTGATAAAATCATGTGATAAAAATACATGAAATTAGGTAATTTTTAGAGAAAAATAATAATAAAATAATAAGGGACCGTGAGGTGTGGGCTGGCTGGGACCAAGGCATGGCCGATCGGCCAATGGTCACGTCCCACACACTCTCCTAATTTTATATTATTTTTGACGGACTCGTGGAAGTACCACGAATCTGAGGAATTTCCTCAAGAAGGAAATTTGATCAATCGAGAGAATTTTTATGAAAATAATAAAAGTGGATAGATGATTACTGTTACTTCATATGATCAGCTGAATATTCGACTATGAATTCAGAACGATGAGGTGGTCATTTCCATTCCATGGGATCGTCATTGATTCAAACAATGGAATCGGAGCAATGATATTTCCATTCCATGGGATCGTCGTTGATTCGACCATGGAATCGGAGCAATGATATTTCCATTCCATGGGATCGTCGTTGATTCGACCATGGAATCGGAGCAATGATATTGCCATTCCATGGGATCGTCGTTGATTCGACCATGGAATCGGAGCAATGATATTGCCATTCCATGGGATCGTCGTTGATTCGACCATGGAATCGGAGCAATGATATTGCCATTCCATGGGATCGTCGTTGATTCGACCATGGAATAAGAGCAATCTTATTGCCATTTCATGGGATCGTCGTTGATTCGACCATGGAATCAGAGCAATGAAGGGATAATTAACCTCATGGGTCTATGCCAAGCAGAATAAATTGACTACGATAGGAGCATTAATTATCCTGACATGAATTTCCGGTAAGCCATATCCTTTATATAGTCAGGTTAAACTCGTTGTTTGTTCCTGAAGACGACGTTGCTCCGTAGAGCCGTCCATCCCGTGATACTATATAGAAATGACTAAAAGTATTCAGTATTCATGAGATTATGCCGTTGTCTAGGCGTTGACTGCATATCTACATGTACTTTGAGAGAAAGTACTCTCCGTTGAGAATTCAATGAGAGACCCGTGTCTCAATACTCATGTGCGATTGCTGAACCAAAGACCCGTATAATCATGAGTTTACGATTTTAGTCCTTGTTGAAAATCCACCATCTACATTAAGTCCCCTGCTTACTGAGGAAATCCGTGTTCCTCAGTCAGCATTAAATGGTGATTTTCAGGCCAGAAGTTATATTAGTAATTGAACTTAGTCGTAAGTTGAGACATTACCGTATTTTGAGGGAATGAGCGAGCCACGACTTGACGAAGGCTTCGTTGTCATGGTTAGAGAGCCATTTGGTGAGCATAAATTGGTGTTGAACCGCTGATTTGGACGATGAGCCCGTGGTCGGTTAGGATCTGCGGGTCGGGCCCAAATAAGGAAATCCTAGTGGAATTAGGTTTTAAAATTATAAAAAGGGGTTAATTCCCCTTTATTTTTTTCTTCACGACCAGCTCTTTGATCTCTTCATCATCTTCATACTCACATACATGAGAGGAGGAAAATTTTCGTCGGAGCAGCTACCACCGATCGCCGGGCCGTTTGATCGCCGTCCGACCAGTTCCGGCCGGCGCCGACCAGGTAAGCACGAATTTTGTTTTGTTTTGATGTTTGATGATTCCATGAGTTGTTTCATGAATTGATCATATTGGGATTATACACATGTGTATATAATTAGTGTGAGCTTTATGAAAAACCCTTGTTTTTGAAAACGTATGTTCGTTCAATCGTTAGTTTCGAAGACTAACTATAATCCCTGATTTTTGAGAGATTTTTTATGTATGAACCTAGGTCCAGTGATAAAACTTAGTGTATGAGCTCTCATGTGTACCAAGGTTTTATCATAAGAGATGTGAATTTTCATGAAATCGTCATAAACCCTCGTTTTAGAGAAAATAACAACGACACGAAGGAAAATATGTATGATGGACTTGCATCCAGTGATAAAAATTTTGTTTATGAGCTTTCATGTAAATACAAAACTTTATCATGTGCATGGATTGTGAGTGTTCACAATATTTTGAAATAAACCTTCGTTTTAAAGACAACTAACGACGACACGAAGGAAAAATAGTTTTAAAAAAAAATAAAATACGTGCAGCCGTGGCACATATTACGCAAAATATGATGATATATTTTATTTGCATGAATTTGTTTCCATTAGATGAAAATCCTTGAGAGTTCATGAATGCAAGTTGCATTAATTATTGTTTTCTCCGAAAAATCAAGACGTGGGTTTTGAGAAACCTTCGAAGATAAATAATATATTTATGATGAAATATTTTATTGTTGTTAACTTCATATGTCAGTTGTGTGAATGTTTACATTATGAAGATTGCGCTCGTGATTTTGTGAAAAATCAGTTTCGGAGATTAATAAAGTTTCGTTCATTTTTTTTGCAGTTTTCGAAGAGACGAACGATTTTGGTGTTAACTCTAGCATTACTATCACTATTGTTAGTGTAAGTAAAAGGTAAGAGTTAAGAGTTACCGTTCTTGCTGTATTTCCTCGATTCATGTCTGGACGATATCGAAGTAGAATGTTGCGTGAACCTTTTCAAACTACTCAAAGCAAAGATGACCAATTCTCAAGCTGACGACGCCTCGAGGGAAGAGATGTTCGTTGATGATGATATCTCTAGAGATGAGACATGTACGGATGAAACTTCTGTTGGGGGAGATGAAGACGAAACCCCTGGGATTAAGAATATCCCAAACATAGATGATGCATTCTTCAAATAAGACACTCCAGGAGCTGTTCAATTGAGGTCTCCAGTGAATCGTCTTTTGATAAATCCCAGAACTGTTACTCAGAAGAAATTGGTAACTCCGAAGACAGTGATTCGATTTTGCCTTGAACGAGGGATATTCGCCCCGTCGATCATAGAGTTTAAGCTTTCTCGACGACCTTTGGAAAAATTTGCTGGATGGGCGAGGCATATGTTGGGTTTTCCTCATGTGAGATCTATGCTTGACCAGGCGCAGGTGACGAGAGTTGTCCAAGATTCCGGAGAGTTGTTCATTTTTCATGACGCAAGCGACATTGTAGCTCTGTTGGCTCGTTGGTGCATTCCCACGCATACTTTCATATGTAGATAGGGATAATTCACCATCACCTTGGAAGACGTGGCAGCTCTGATGCATCTTCCAATCACAGGCAATCTCCCTGGGGATCTTTCAGACGAGGAGACCATAGTTTCTCATGTCTTGACACTACGCCAGAATTGGGTTTATTTGACGGGGGCCCTTTGAGAAATTTGATAGGGAAGGCATGTCAATTCATTTTTGACGGGCCAAAGCTATCAATTCAATCGGGCGACCACCGGGCTACAATTATCGACAGGCATACCCAATGTAAACCTTAACCAGCACGGTAAAGAAAAAAAATCGATTCATTTCTAATTTTATTTCTCTCTCTTCTCTCGAAGAAAAATGAAACCTAGATTTAATTTCTCTACTCGCGTTTGCTTGTTCTCTCTAGTCTCTTCCATGGTTTCGATTATTTAACAGAGATTACAAATCCACCTTCGAGATCTACAGATCGAGATTTGTTACTAAGGATTTTGATCGATATATGTTTTGTTCGATTTGAACCATATATAAGATGAAGCAATCAGGTTATTGAACTGGAATTCCGAAGGAAATTCTAAGCGATCAGGTATATTTTTTGTTAAATTTTGTTTTGTTAAGGTCTGTTCACTGAACTATGAGGTTTAGATTTGAGGTTTATTAATGTTTAATTAGCTTAATCCATTCAAAGGCTCTATTTGGGAATTTTAGGTTGATGGATGTGGATTATATTGTAATCGTGTTTAATTTTGCAACCTATTTAGTGTAATGGATGTGATTCTAATATTGTATACTGGTTATTAGACGAATTTCAGGATCTCAGAAAGTGTTTGACAGTTCTCTTTTAATTGTATGAGGAAATGTCTCACTGAGATTTTAAAATTTATAGAAGCGGATTAAAGATTAATTTGTCTTGAATATTTATTGAGCTAATGCTATTTGTGATATTATTTTTACATCAAACAGATTAGTGATTTGGCATGGTCGTTGCCACAGTGGGAGGCCGATGAAGAAACAAACGTGCGTAGTCACTTTTGTTATCATCACAATTTCGTATACAAAGATGCTTCCGTATAATACAAAATGACTGCACTAATTATCCTTCTTGGCCTTGCATTCGCTGTATGTTTATTTGTAACTTTTCATGATTGAGAAGCACTATGGTAAGATGGCTGATGGCTTTTTATGCGTTACAAACGCAATGCAATAAGAATTGGCTCAGAACTGGGAAATAGAGTATGTTATCCTGCTAAAAGGATAGTATAGTGAATGGTTCTTTATTTGTTTCACACTTATACATGATTATTTGGCTCAGACTTAGATTTGATTCCTAGACTTTGTGAAATTACCATACTGACTTAGATGGATGATATCCATGGCACTGTTTTAAAACTTCAAAGTTTATATGCTTGGGAGATGGCGAAACCTATAAAAATGATGTTTTAGGTACATGCGTTAAATCATTATTTTTCCTTTCTTTATGTAATTCCTTACTGTTTTAGGTACATGACGTTCAAAATACATGCTAGAAAGTTGCTCTAAAATTCGAACAGTGACTTCCCCCTAGGTTCTCAACACTCTCGGCCTTTTGGTTTCACTTCTTATCGCTGGTCATGAAGAAAATGGGGCAAGCCTGTGTTTGTAATACTTCTGTAAGGCCGATTAGGATGGCTTTCTAAAATTTGCTCCTGCTTTAGTTGGTTTAACACATTTCAGATTAGTGTTTTTGTGTAAACATATGGTTACGTCGTGGTAGGTTTAGGTTGAAACATGAGTGTCACTACAATTAGGGTGTTTGGCTAGAGACTAGCTTCGGAAGTCGAGAAGATTGCCAAGGGGTTGAGATAAGCCTATTCCTTAACGTATAGCTTTTAAAGTTTACTATAACTAGTAGTTATGAGTTTCAACCTGTTTATCTTACTATTGAATTTTGATGTCACACAGAGGTATTCAGGAAATGATTTACTAAGCCAATACTTTGTTTTCTGTAACTCTCAGTCCAAGATGATACTACATGAGGTCGGTAATTGTCAAAAAGTTGTTCCTACTATTTCTAGATAACTGTGGCTATCTCATCTTAACAATCATTGTTTTTTTGATGTAATCATCAGAAATTAGACTGTTAAATATGTAGGTTTAAGGTCTACCATTTACATGAATGAAAATTATAGGTTTCTTTGGTCTGGAGTTATGCATCACTGTTGTGGTTCGTTGTGTGACGAATGTTTCTGTAGGTGTTTCTTACTCTTTTTCATGTAGTTTCTTTTCCACTTTTTTTGTTGATGTTTTCATTTCTGTGGTTGAAAAAGGTAAACTTATAAAAACCATGAAGGAATGAAGTATGTGTACTGTGAATTTGTGATAAGTTTGATCCGTTTTAACTTTGTAATTTGTGATTGAATTTTGGTTTTGATACGGGTTTCAGGGAGGAGCACTCGGAGATTGATGTTCCAGTTGGTTTCTGCGTATTATTTGGATCAGGTAATAAGAATTATGCTCCATCTGCTACCTTAAGTTCCTCAATTTTTTAGTTTACCAATGTTTTATCCAAGGTCTAAAACTGATTTTGTGCATCCTATGGTGATGTTTTCGTTCTCTCAAGAAATTGGCTTAATCCAGCATAGTTAAGTTCAGGATTATGTGCTTTGGCCAAGATCTCATGCGGTGGCATAAATAAAACTCTACAGAAACTGGTTTTTATCCTGTGTTCAGATCCTAATTTTTCTTCTCCTGAAACAGGGCTTGCGATGTCATTTATCCTTGCAACATATGGTTTAGGACTTGGAGTAATTCATTTTATTAGTACATTTTGGTACATCCTAACTCCTAAGCACAGAACATCCATTTATGGTATCACAAAGATCCCTTGCCAAATTTTCTACTGATACCTCTCATGATTTCTGTAAAAGTAGCGACAAAGGGAGGGCAACGACACCTGCGAAGAGGTGGATAACAACTTAGCAAGGTAGACAATTTCATTAAAGAATGAGATTATAGATAACTTGTGACTTCATGAGTGAGAATCTCTTAGCAGAAAGTCCTATGATTTTAACCTTATCCAAGGTATTCTTCATCGTGTCGTAGTGATATACAAATAAACATGTTCTTATAATTTTCAATTTTACAATAGTACTCGCGATTATACTGTTTCCTGTTTTTTCCCTGAACACTGAACATGGTTATTTCTTCAGGTTGTAATTATTCGTCCCATTTGCCTGCATTATTTAATCAGTACTGGCATTCGAGCTCTCGAGAGAATAGGGACAAAGTAAGATGTTCTTCATATCAGGAAAGTTTATTGCAATCTTTGTTGCATCTTCAGCATTCGGAGCAACTTTATTTATGGTTAGGATACTTGAATTCATTGTTTATATTATGTTGCAGGGGATCTAGAGAGTACTATCAGGAAACTGGAAGAAAGCAACTCCTTGTTTGCCACCCGCACAGATAAGTTTTCAGTTCTACTTCCAATCTTAGCATAATCTTGCCTTAAGTCTAATTTGACTTGATCGGATCTTTACATTAGCTCAAATTTATACATGCTAGTATAGCTTTGTCATCGGTTTATGGACCTTGATCTAGTGTACTTAATGGAACCACTAGTATTGTAGGTCCTGATGTGAGTAGAGCATGAACAATAGGAAACATAAGATGTTCGTATATTGTCTTTCCTCCCTCATATTTTCCTTTGTCAATCACATAACTTTACTTACTGTTTGAGATTATTTAACATTGTTTATTTTGCATTACTAAATGTCCATTGTTGCTTTTGATTGATGTAGGAATTTGATTAGTCAAGCTTGCTAGCTTGTTACTGTTGTGGAATTAGATGAAGACAGAACGCTTGGAGATATTATGATCGGCAGGTGATCAATTAGCCAAACCAGGTGTTGAGCGTTTTCGGCATTGTTATTTTTATCTTTAGCAATGTGATTTGGGGTCTTCTTTCTAGGATGTTATTTGGACAAAGAATATGTATGAGATTGAGTTTTTGCAATATATGTCACTTCATTGAGGTTAAAAATCTTCTTAGTTGTCAGATTACTCTTATTTGCTGTTTTTGAAGAAATTAAAAATATTTGAAAAAAGAAAGAAAATGCTGGTAATTCAATTTCAAAATGAATTGACAAGAAATGCCCGTCAAAATAATGACAGCCAGAGATCGTCGTTTTTTTATTGATAATTATTGACAGTAGGTGACTATCAATTAAGATTTCAACACCTCAAAAAATGACAGGTCGTCCGACGGGCAAGGTCTGTCAATAATCTTCATTTTCGACAGATCTGGCCCGTCGAAAAAGGTGATTTCTGGCGTAGTGTGACGGCTGCGATGGAGAAAGCGAACAAGGCTGGAAGTAAAGGATGTTATGCTTCCTGGTTAACACACTGGTGGCCCAAAGACGAGGTTTCTGATAAGCCCATCGATGGTATGTTACCCGTTGCTGCTTTCTTATGTTTATGGTTGTCTAGGGACGTTTTTGAAGACAGTGGAAACTTGTTGAAGCCTTTTTTCATTCCCTTCTCTATTAAGATGGCTCAAGGTGAGCAACTTCCGATAGGTAGTTTGTTCTTAGGCTCCTTGTATTACAACTTAGACTCTTTGATCATAGACTCCATCGTGTCGAACGGCTTTATGAAGATTGAGTGTTATGCCAACACGATGTTTCTTCAAGATTGGATATGGGAACACTTTAAGAACTATGCACCTATTCCACGTAATGTTCTACAAGGACCGAGTACTGATGCGCGCCATACTTTTCCCGAGAAAGATAATGCTAGGATCATGCGTTGGTCCACAATGCAGCCTCGTTCTAAAACACGCTTCATTGATGTGTTAGATGAAGAATCCGAGTTCAATTTCCGCCCATGGGTGTCAGTCCCTGATCATATTTCTCAGCTGATCACTTTCAATACTGGAGAAAGTATGAGTTTGATATCTGGCGCGGATCTGAGTGATGGCGAGAGATCTTTCATGTTGAGTTTCACCCCTGGACATTTGCTATCAGCCACATTTGGAGAGCTTTCGGTGGAGGAGTACAATATTGATAGGGCGGCTCAACAAATGGGTATGGATCAGTGCGTTCCAACCGTACGTAGAAGGAAACCATCGGTTGAGTGGCTCAGGGCTCACCTGGATCATACTCACGTGGATGGGAGTAATTACTGGTTTCCTGGCTCTGATATATTCGCCTATGTAACCCCAGGTTATGTAAAATTCCGGGACCAACAACTTGGGCGTTTACGTGGCTTTGTAAGATTTGCCAGACCTCCATTGAAGAATCTTCCTTCAGCTGAGCTGATTTCCAGTCGTCCAAGATTGAAGTATCTTTCTGGTGATAAACGAAAATTGTCTCCGGATGCTCTCAGGTATGTTTCTCTATATAATCTTCATGAAATTATAAGAACTGTATCTTGATTATATTACTGAATTCCACCACATGACGGCCGTAATGTACGACCTCGAATCAGTGTAGATTTCTCGGATATTGAAGAAGTTGTTCACAGCGGAGAAGGAAGGAACAAAAGTTATAGGATGTTACCTAATACCATGAAGTCCCCGGTTCGTTCTTTGGTGATCTCCCAATAATTCTCACCATGACTTTTATTGCTATTAACATTAGAATCATGAAGCCAATGTTGTTAATTTCTTGTAGAATTTTACTCCATCAAGTCTTGGAGGTCTTCAGTTTTCTGCTACTGAACGGGCGATTGCCGATTTGAGTGATGAAGAAGCTGTAAGTATCTCTTATCATGTTCAAATGTGGTGCTTCATAGATGAAAATACTGATTGTGAAGGTGGTATACATGAGGATATCATCATGGGGACGAAGAACTCTGGAACTCAACCGTCCTCTGGGAATGGAGGCAATTCCCAAGATTCAGCATTGGATGGAAGTGATGTTCCTCTCGTCGTTGATGTGGACAATTCCAACCCCTTGGACGCTTCAGAGACTTCTCAAGTAAGTATATATCCCGTATATTCTTCATAGAAGTATAAAATTGCTGACTTGTGAATAAATGAATGAGGACCCATGTGAATCTGTGAAAAACTCAGTCAAACTCCGTCGTCAGAAAATTCAGAACCCGTCTTTTGTTAGAAACGCCATAAAATCTTCATCTGGAACCGGATTTCGATGATCTGCATGTGCAAATTCATGCCCAGAAAATTTCAAAGCTTTTGAAAAGAAGCTTTTTAAGTTCTGAGCGCGTTTAGAGCCTGAAAAAGGCAAAATAGTAAACTTCCAGGAGACTTCCAGAACTTTTTCATATTGCGCATCAGTTGATGTTTTGGCCACATCTTCTTTCTTGTTCATCGGATCGTCATGAAATTTTAACACGTTATAGAGGACATCCATACAAAGAGAACAATATATTACCAATCCTCAGATTCATTGTAAATTGCTCCTAGTCATCTTTTAGTACAGAGCAGTGCACAGTTTTTTCAGACGTAGTTACCATAAAACGTGTTTTCATGACTTCTACGCTATTTGACGATGCCTTGAACATAAAATGATGAATCTTGACAATTTTGGATTGCTTGTACGTTGTATTTCATGTTACCTTTTTTGGTTTCAAGCTTTCATGACTCTAACCCCATGTAATCTTCGTATTAGGTGTTAAATACCGAAGCTGAGGATATAGAAATCAACGAGGAAAACTCGAGCGGACTTGCGATCGTTGATGAGGAGATGACCATTATTGAGCCTCGAAGTCAAGAGAAAGTTGTTGATGAAGTCATGGAATCCCAAATTTTTGTTGTTTCAGAAATAGAAGAACCCAGGATCCCTGTAGAGAATACTGAAAGAGTCGTTGCCTTGGTAGAAGTCGTTCCTGAAAACCGTATAGTGGTGCATGAATATCCTACTGCATGAATTGCTTTTGATCCTCCGTTCGATGCTTCACTCCCAGGTCACGAATTAGTTGGCGTATTCGGTGTTCTCATTGGATATGCAGAATTTTATGAGACCATATGGCGGAAGTTTGGTCATATCATCATTGAGAGGATCCCTGGGCGCGCTTATGCATTGACCATGCAAGTAAGTGCACTCTTGCGTGTTATGAATGATATATATAGTATGCCTAGATGTGCCGTTACTCAAGATGTACTCTTTGATTGGGAGTTCAACTTGGGTAACTCTGAGAGGCTTGGTTTCAACTTGAAGTGGCTCCGTAAGCAAATGGATGCAATTAAGGACTCGTGTGAGAATAACATACCCTTCCCAAATGTTGCTGTGATGGAGAAGGAAAAGAAAATTGCAAGGTTGACCGAAGAGCTGAACAAGGAGATGGAAGATTTGCAGGCTTTGAAGGATGCAGAGGCGGAAAAATCTTTCTTTGCTGATTTTTTCTGATTTATTTTCTATGATCTCTTGAACTTCTAAACTTCCGAGAGATGCGAGGTTTTACATGGGTTTTGATATTTTGGTTTTGGATTGGTAGATGTCTTTTTTGAGGATTTTGGGATTTGATAGAGATTTTCTTTTAAGAAACACAAGTTGAATTTTGATAAATTGTTGAATTCAAATACTGATTGTAAGTATTGCAAACGTTTTGGAGGAATTGAAATACAATGAAAATTCTAAATGCCGAGTCTAGACGTCATGGATGCTCAAACGCATGATACCTCAAAATGCCCATCTTTTCAAACAAACGCCTTAAGCCATTTCTCCTGAATTACTGGTAGGGTTCCGCCATCTGTGTTGACCAGCTTGTAGTATCCACCGGTTATGGATTTAGCGACCATGAATGGTCCTTCCCAGTTGGAGCTCCTTGCTGAATGAAGATTGCGTTGAACAGCTTTGAGAACTAGGTCTCCTTCATGAAATTTGTTGGGTTTGGTCGCCCGTGCTTTGAATATCTTATGTTGACTCGGAATCCTTTGCGGGACGTGATTCCATAGTCGTGGTACATATGGACACTCGTGTGGGAGAGGTAACTTCTCGTAATGCTTAGCCATATCCTCCATAATGAATCTCTTGATCGGATGATTGACTTGGAGAAGTTCTGGACTCAACCACTGAGTGAAATATTTTTGTGGCGAAATCATCCACTCATAGCATTTTGTAATTTCTAAGTTGTTCGTGGAATGAAGTCGTTGTACTAAGGAGACATACTTGAAAACTGGTGGTAAAGGCACGAGAGAGGGGATGGAACTTTCCTGGTCGTGGAACCTCTTAACGAATGCATTTGGATGTTCCTCAGGTTCTTGTGCAAGTTTTGTTAAGGATTTGACCTCCTCCAGGTATTCAAATGGCAAGATGTCTTCCTCCTCTTCCTCTGGGTCAGAAGTTTCTTCACGGGGACGTGTCGTTGCAAGAATCGTCATCATTGCCTTTCCATCATGAATCCACGTGCATCCAAGAATTATATCATACCATGGATCCTCTCGGATTATGAAGAATTTGGTTTCGGTGAAGACCGAATTTTCTTCGAATTTCAGGATGATGTAGCCGTAGGCATCTCGGGAGATACCTTCGTGGTCTCTGATTGTCGTTGGAGCGTGGGTAGCTTCTTGTCGAGTTATGCCATCATCTCTGAGAGTCTTGAGAGGGATGATGTTGACAGCAATACTGATATCAACGAATGCTCTTCTGAACTCGTTCCATTTTATGTGCACTGTGGTGAGCAGTCCCCAGTCGTACATTTCCTTGTCTATTGCTGATGGCTCGATGGTGGCCTCTTGGATTAATAGTCGTTTGCCGGATACGATGTGGTTCAATGCAACAAACATATCTTTCTTTTGAGATTTCGAAAGATACAACATCTCGCAGGTATGTTCAATCAGGGATTGAACTGCTTCTTTGATGGGGGGTCCACCGATGGTGAAAGCTCGGACTGGAAGAGTGTTTTTATGTACTCCCTCAGTCCCCAAGTTGAGTTTGCCTGATTTGACCTTTTCTCTGAATAGGCGTTTCAGGACTTTGCAATCACTTGTGGGATGACTGACATATCTATGGAAGCGACAATACCTAGGGTTTCCCATGGCTTCTTCGGTTGGTTCCTTTTTGTTAAAAGGCAACTTGATTGCACCACCTTGAATCCAGACATCGAGTAGCTCGTTGACTTCTTCCATGGAACAAGTAAAATCAAGTGCCTCTGGCTCATCTGTTTGTTGAGGAGTGGTCTTCGAGTTATCTTTTTTGTGTTCCTTCGAGAGAGTGGAGGCTGTCTTCTTGTGTTGTGGTTCAACTTTCCGCTTGATTCCTTCTGCGACAGCGTTCGTCGAAGATTGCAGGGTATACTGTTTGTTAATCAAATGCCTATTTCCCCGAGGGTCTTTTGACTCCTCAGTTCTTGTAGACTTTGGTCTTTCCAGAAGAGAGGGTGCGGTAGTTGTTGATCTCTTCGCGGCTTCGTGGATCTCTGAGAAAGTTTGGTATCGAAGGTTCTCCAGTAAAGATCTATAGACCGGGAGCATGCCGTTGATGCATAAGTCCACCAGTTGTTGCTCCGTGACATTTGGATCATGGCAGTCCAAGGATTGGACTCTGAACCTCTTCACGTAATCGTTGGGGTTCTCACCTGTCTTCTGAGACATTCTCCCAAGATCAGAGAGAGTGACTTGTTCCGACACGAAGAAGTATTTCCTGTAGAATACATTGACCATTTCTCCCCAATTGTTGATTGTCCCTGGTGCGATGTTATTGTACCAGGTGTATGCTCTTCCTTTCAAATACTTTGAGAATTCTTTGAGATGAACAACATGATTGTGTTCATGTTCTCCCAAGGCTTCGAGGAAACGGGAAACATGTTCTCGAGCGTTGCCAGTTCTATCATATAGAGTAAAAGTTGGAGAAATGTAATCTTTGGGAAGAGGGATCCTCTTTGTAGCCAAGGGATAAGGAGGTTGGTGACGATGGACATGTGATGTGTTTCCCTTTCCACGGTTCTCCAGAAGACGCTCCAGGTCTTCACGAGTGATGAAGTTTGATGACTCCTTTGTTGATGAATCGCCTGCAGCTTTGACGGTTTCGTCATCATCCACTGTATGAATTGGAATCACCTCAGGATCAGCGTCTGAGGACTTTTCCTTTTCTCTCCCTTTTTCTTGAGTCTTCTATGACAGTTTTTCCGTGAGAGTCTTCAGATAGTCCAATAATTTTTGTTGTGCTGTATCCATGTCCGTCTGATTCTTCGCAAGAGTCTCTTGTGTCTTGATGAGATCAGCCATGGTAGGCGGTGGATTTCCTCTGATTTCTTCGGGATGTTGGCCGAACAAAGGATGACTTTCCGCATTGGCGTGAGGAGGAGTGATGTCACCACCATCAATGTTAGTGGCTGGAATAGTTTCCGGGATGTCTTTATTGTTGCTAATGCTAGCGATATTTGCGTTAGGATTTGTGACCGATCCTGACCTAAGACCAACCATTTTGTGAGAATGAGAGATTGCAACCGAGAGAATGATCTCCCACTGTGGTCGCCAATCTTTGGATGGGGAAAAACGATCTGCTGGTTTTTAAGGGATTGAGGAGACGACCGGACGGAGGAGGTTCCTTAAACCAGGAAAAATGCTAATCCTCACACAGATGCACCGCTGCAAATGGGGTGCTTAGATTCGAGAGATCAATCTGTAGTAATCCGGCCTAAATCGAGACAACGACCGTTCCTGAATAAATTCGGTCACAAGAGAGGATGGGTTGATCTGTAGGAGGGAAGATGAGAAATGTGTGGAATCGATGGTGATTCAAGGATTATGGGTGTGTGAATTCTGAATATGATAAGTTCTGAATGATTGAAGTTGAACGATTGTGAAGAAATTGCTCAATTGATAAGTTTGATGATCTCGTGTTGTCGAAGAGACGTGAGATTCTTACTCTGAGTATTCTGTGTATTCGTTCTGTTTTTTCCGATCATCTTCAATCTTGATTCAGGGACTTATTTATATTGCTGTAATTGTAGACACCATGATCCCATGAAGTGTGACAGTTGATGGAATAAAGGAATGGAGAAGTGGAAATCGTGTTCGAAACCAGTTGTACAACGTGTAAAGACTTGGTCGACTTTCCACCCACTACTTCGTGAATTCCTTTAACTAATTGCACGACTTTCACACATTCCATCGTGTGTTTGAACATACGTGTCGTAGACCGCCATACCAAAACCCTAGTTGATATCCCCCAAGTGACACGATTGATCGTCTCGTGGTTTGTTAGTCAATTGATGACTTCGTGGTTTGATGGGACAATGAGTCCACGTAGTTGCTGAGTCGAACAAGATGTTTTGAAACCCACGAATTGAACGTGTCATGAGACAGAGGTATAATTCTTACGATGAAGTGGGCAAGTATTGATCATTCGATGGATTGTTGAATATTGGTGGATTGTTTGTGGGAGAAAACTACTTCTCCAGGTTTAGGTAATTTTGGGTGTGTGTGGATGAGAAGTGAATTTAAACCTTCAACAAATGTGTTGTACGATGAGCACTTTTGATTCGAGAGATAATCTGTACAATTCTGGCCTAAACCGAAGACACGGCCGTTCCAGATTTGTTTCGGTCACAGGTGAAGGATGTGAGGTTGATCTTAGGGAGGGAAGCGAAGAAGGTGTTGAGAGTATGAAGGTGAAGGCTATTTGATGACTTGTTAACAGAAGGTTGAGCAGGCTTTGATGACTTGTTAACAGAAGGTTGAGCATGCTATCAAATGTTGCAGGCAGGCTCTGGGTGTTGAATACGATGGTATTAACACTTGGTTTTTCTATGTTGTTGGAAATAGGGAGGAGAACCTATTTATACAAGTCGATAAGCCTTCATCACGTCTCTCGTGGGAAAGTGGAGAAAGTGGAGTGATGGAGGAAGTGGAGTTGTGTGTTAGTGTCACACGGTTGCTTGCCCACTTCTCCTATCATCCCTAACCGCCCATGTTTCCCTGACACGATCTTGTGATAGCGTGTTGCACGCTGCACGCTGCACGCTGTAAATCGCCAGACCAATACCCCAGTTTGTATCCCCTAGTTGTGACGTGATTAACGTCTCGAGTGAGTCGTGGGACCCATATAAGGTAGCAAACGGTGCTAGGTAAAATAATCAAGTTGTTTGTAGGCGCATATTGTATGCATGCGGTGCATTAAATATGCTTAACATACTTGAAGCCTACACAACCTTGATGAAAAGATTGCAAGTTGAAGTGACTCAACTAGCTATGTTCAGGCGTTGTTCGGAGGTCGCATGAGCGGGACCCACCTTGGACGGTTATGCCATTGGGAAGTGTGGAGGATGGTGATCACGGTGATACCTTGTTTGCCACCTAACTCCCTTCCTAGGCTATTCATCAAAGCATGCGAACTTGCACAGACGAGATTGATAGAGGAATAACCGTTGGATTAGGGTTTGGAAGGCTTGCAAGCTTCCTCTTTGCCCTAACGGTTTTATGCCTTGGGAGGCGTGCATGGAGGGGCCGATTATCCCTGCATGTAGGTGGGACGCCACTCTACACGTCCACGCCAGCTGGAAGTCAATCGGAGCAATCTGGGTCGCCCGTTCTAGCCTGCGATGACGGATGGCCTAGATTAGAAGGGATCTCGCATGCTGCCTTTGGGCACGAATTTCGAGATGGATGGTCTGCAACCGACCATGGCCGATTGTCTGGCCGTGTAGCCGGTCCCATGGTGAGTACACATGCGTTGTCGTCCAACAGCTGTGCTTCGAAATCGTTAGTGCGCGCATTCCCAAAGTTGCTTGGTCGCAACCTGTAAGCAAACCCAAATTTTAGGGTTTGTGAGCCGCAGCTTCATGCTAGCGCATCTCGACGCCCATGGATCCTATGGTGAAGTCGTTTGCACCATTAGGAAGGTAGACCGGCGGTGAGCATGTGCGTGCGCGCTACACGGTTCCGCGCGTAATCTAGGCCGTCCAACCATGCCTGCGAAGTTGGACGGATGAGGTATATTTTTGAGTTTGTTTTCAGCAGGTGAGACTAACCTGGGTAGTCTTGCATGCGTTCAACGGGGCTAATATAACCCGCCGTCAGGTAGCCTACGGGTGTTTGCATGTTGAACACAAGGCTTTGAGTAGGGAATTAATTGTAATGCTGCAAACCTACAGAAAATCGGGATGGTTGCTACATGCTCCGCTCTGGGTAGGTTTTTAATTCTCAGGGATGGTTGCACATGCTCCAATGAATTAATATGGTGAGAATATTCACCGTATGAAGGCTTTATCCCTTGCAGGACGTCATCTTAGAATTTTTCTTTTATAATTTTAGCCCTGAATATAATTCCACCATCAACATTAAGTCCTCTGCCTAGCATGCAATGGTTACACTATTGAAGGGTAGGCATGAGATGGTGACAATTTGCATACAAAAATAAATAAAGCCAGAGTAAATACATGTTTACCGCGTGGGAGAAGGTATGTCATGTGTGTTAAATGCCTTACAGTCGGTTGAGTTGATCCTTCCAATGGTAAAGCTCGGCTGGGGAAGTACATCTTGGTGGGTCGATCCACCTTGGCCTTCCTCTTTCTGTGTGCCTTCTCATATGCCTAGCGAGCATTGTGCATTCGATAAACATTGTTGATCACAATCCCGACTTAACAGCCTCAGAAAGCGGCAAAGGTGGACTTCTTTTCTCCTGGGGATCTTGTTGGATCGTGAAGCATATAAAGAAGTTTTCCTGTATTCTTCTCATTAGGCGATCGTCTTCTTCAACATCTCAGGTATTGCTCCACACGTTGATTTCTTAATCGATTGGCGATAGTTGTGATTAGAATACTCTTTATGTGCCGCCGTAACTTATCTTCCTCTTTTTTTTTTTTTTTTTTCAGTACATCATGAAAGGAGTAGGTGATGACCACTCTGCAGCTTCTTCAGAAAAAAGTTTTGAAGTTGATAAACCAGAAGTTAACGCACATGAGGAGGTGATGGCTAAAATTGATTCGCCACTTCGTGAAGTCGGCCATGCCGTACAAGGAATATCTGTCTTGCATTTAACCATTTTCAGGGGGTGGCTCCATGCTCTTTCAGTTGCAATCGATATGGAGGAGAAACAAAGACATGAAGAAGCGTTGCGAGCGAAGTGGAAACGCGAGGCGTCACAAGCACCAGTAAGCTCGAGAGCTGAAAGGTTTGCGGCTCGGTTGAAGAGACGGAGGGTTGAACACGAACGTCCTGCGGGTAATGGGAAGTGTGATTACCCAATACGTGGTGGTGTGATAATACTTGACCCTGATATTGATGAGACTGAAAGTACGAAAGTGATTGGCACGATTTCCAAGGTTGCAATGGATTCTGTAGAAGGTGCAGAAGATACGCATGCTGAAGATGTTGAGGAGGTAGCTGCTGTGCCCGAAGAAGAAGTTGAGGCGTCTCTCTGGAGAAAGCGGCACAAGATGTGGATCCCAACAGTGATGAAGACGCAACCAGCAATTGAGTTTCCCTGTTATTCTTCTTTGTAGTTTTTTTTATACTCAGTGGCGGCTGAGTTTGAAGTTTTCTTCTTTTCTTGCTTGTCTTGAACAAAGTTTTATTCAATGTTGCTTTCGAAACATGCATATTTTTTCTTCTTGTGCCCCCTGACGTGAGTCTGGCTCTGTTGAAGTAGATCATGTAGGATACCTTCCTCCTCCCCTTTTTACATGTTTTATTCCTCCCATATTACCAGGATGGTATGAAAATTTGGTTTGAGGATTTATGGTTTTCTTTCTAGGTAATGGTGGTTTGAAGGTGACTCATAACTTTGTGTGATTTTATGAGAAATTATAAAAGGAATGAAATCTTGATTACTTGAAGAAATATTGAAACCCTAATAAGTATGAAGGCAAGCGGTGCCATCATTTTGAAGGAATTACAAATATTGTGAAAAGGAAAATTGTTGGAGGAATCCCCCCGGGGGGATTATAGAGGTGATGTTGTGTCTTCAAGTGAGGTAGGGCTTGAGCCATCGTGAGTGAACAACTACACCTTCGAGTTTGTCTGCATTGATGATCTTGCAGTAACCTCCCAAGATAACATCTGCCATTAAGAATACTTCTTCTTCCTTTGCAGGCATATCAGGCTGGGCAGTTATTTTTATTGCCATGTTTCCAACTTGGAACGTGGTTACCTTTGCTACCATATCTCCGATTTGAAACGGATTTGGACTTGGTATAACATCTTTATTCTGACACGTGTCGTTCTTGACTGCTTCCAAACTTTTGGTGAAGCGCTTAAAGGGGCCAGCACTCCATTCACATCTCTTTGGTGGTGGCCCGCCTGTCAGGTGAAATAGTCCCATGTGGTCCAACAGGACAATCATCCACTACTTGCAAAGAGGGTTGTTCAATGAGACTTACTTGGGCTCGGAATCTCTTGATGTAGGACAAAGGGATTTCACTAGGGATTTGCGTTATGCTTGTGAGTTGTTGGTATGGAGGCAACAGGCAGTCTTCGAGTCTCCAAGGTTTGTTGGAAATCATCGGAGCTGGCTTGTTGGAGATTCTTCCAGGTACTGAGATTGGTAAGGAATGCGCCTTGTGTACCCACAGGCGCCCAAGAATCATGTCGTAATCCGGATATTCCTTAATTATATGGAATCTGGCTTGTGTTGGAGTGTTACCGATCTTGACATCAAGGTCAATGTATCCGTAGACATCCACAAACTCTCCTGCTGGTCTCTTGATCACAGTCGGACCACGGGTAGCCTCCTGCTTTGAGATTTTCGCAGCTTGCAGGGTCTTGATATTAACGATATTGAATTCAGAAGCTATATCGATTAATGTGCTATCGAACTTGACATCTTTCAAATGGGCGACGGTCAAAAGTCCCCAGTTTCCTTTGTTGGCGCTATCTTCCAAGGAGGCTTGAGATGCTGGAACGACTTCTTTTTCTGGGTACAAGCGCCTGCCTGACACAATACGGTTGAGGGCCATGAATATATCTTGATGTTGTACCTTGGAAAGGTACAAGATTTCACACAGGTGTTCCATCATGGATTGTGCATTCTTGCGCACAGATTCTCCAGAGATCATGCAACTTCGGACAGGAAGAGGGTCTCTGTGAACTCCATCATTTCCCAATTGAAGCTCTCCTGCTGCTATCTTTTCCCTGAAGATTTCTTTCAACTTGTTGCAATCCTTAGTTGGGTGGTGGACAAACTTATGATAACGGCAGTACTTAGGGTCTGCCATGTCTTTCTCAGTTGGTGGACGTCTGATAGGAGGTAGCTTGATAGCATCATCCTGAATCCATGCCTCAAAGAGTTCCATTACTTCATTTATCGGAAATGGGAAGCATGTGTCTTCGGTGCTCTGCGCAGGATCTTTGCTTGTTCCCTTTCGAGGCGAAGCTTCATGCGTTTGAGCCGCACGCTTGGGTAGTTGTTCTGCCGCCGCTGGAGCTTTTCTCTTTCCGCCTTTGCTTACTACACTGACAGAAGGGCCAGTATTATACTGCTTATTTATGAGGCACATGTATCCCCGATTATCTCGTGAATCGTCGCTCCGAACGATCCTGGTTCTTTCCAATAATGCTGGGGCGGTAGTGGCTGAACGTTTGGCCGCTTCATGGAGCTCTGAGAACGTCTGGAATCCCAAGTTTTCCAGCAGGTCGCGATATATGGGTATCATTCCGTTGATGCATAATTCCACCAGCTGTCGTTCTGTGACATTTGGTTCATGGCAGTCCAACGCTTGTGTTCTGAACCTTTTGACAAAATCATTTGGATGTTCATTGTTCCGTTGGGAGATTCTCCCCAGGTCTGAGAAAGTAACTTGCTCAGATACAAAGAAGTACTTCTTGTAAAACGCGCTGACCATCTCACTCCAATTGGATATGTTGTCGGGTGCGATGTTGTTGTACCACGTATAGGCTCTCCCCGTAAGTGATTTGGAGAATTCCTTCAGGCATAGAACATGATTGTATTCGTGTTCTGCTAAGGATTCTAAAAATCGAGAGACGTGTTCACGAGCATTATCGGTACCATCGTAAAGGGTGAATTGAGGTGAGGTGTATCCCCTGGGAAGAGGAATCCGCTGCACGTCTTGTGGATATGGAGGCTGGTGTCGATGCGCGTCCATCGGATTTTCTTTTCCACGATTTTGGAGGAGTCTCTCCAGATCTTTACGTGTAATAAATTTGGATGATCAGCTCCTTTCCCTGAGACGCTCCTGGTCCCTTTTTTTTGCGTGGTCAGCAGCATAAGACTCTTCGTTCAGGTAGGCTTGCGTAACTGAGGAACCTTCTCCAGGTGTGCTGAACGTATTTCTTGTTGGCCCTTGGGGCTGTCTCGACTCTTGCGGTAATCGATCGGTTAATGTTTTAAGGAAGGTGAGTACCTCCTTCTGAGTGGTTGCCATGTCTGCCTGAGCTTTAGCGAGTGTTTCTTGTCTCTCCATCAAGTCCACCATGGTGATAGGAGGTTGTCCTCCTTTGGGTCCTCCAGATCCTCGTCCTGAAGGGGGAGTAACAGTCGTTCTGGTGACGGACGGAGGTGTCATGCTTGAGTAAATGCCTGGATTTGCAGCCGCTCTAGCTATTGTAATGTGAGGTGTCACACCTACTGGAATGTCCGCTCCTGCTCCGCTAGTACTGATGGTAGAAGACGCAACTCCACGGGACACGTTGGTTGTACTGGCGGGTTGTATAGTGACACCAGTAATTGGGATATCAATGCTAGAAGTGCTATCGGCGCTACCTCCCTCGGGATTGGTTGATTATCCAGATCTAAGATCCACCATTCTTGAAAATTGAAATGGTATTGAAGAGCGACTTCACAACCGATAGATTAACCTCCCACTGTGGTCGCCAATTGTTTGTGGGAGAAAACTACTTCTGCAGGTTTAGGTAATTTTGGGTGTGTGTGGATGAGAAGTGAATTTAAACCTTCAACAAATGTGCTGCACGATGAGCACTTTTGATTCGAGAGATAATCTGTATAATTATGGCCTAAACTGAAGACACGGTCGTTCCAGATTTGTTTCGGTCACAGGTGAAGGATGTGAGGTTGATCTTAGGGAAGGAAGCGAAGAAGGTGTTGAGAGTATGAAGGTGAAGGCTATTTGATGACTTGTTAACAGAAGGTTGAGCAGGCTAGAAAATGTTGCAGGAAGGCTCTGGGTGTTGAATACGATGGTATTAACACTCGGTTTTTCTATGTTGTTGGAAATAGGGAGGAGAACCTATTTATACAAGTCGATAAGCCTTCATCACGTCTCTCGTGGGAAAGTGGAGGAAGTGGAGTGATGGAGGAAGTGGAGTTGTGTGTTAGTGTCACACGGTTGCTTGCCCACTTCTCCTATCATCGCTAACCGCCCATGTTTCCCTGACACGATCTTGTGATGGCGTGTTGCACGCTGTAAACCGCCAGACCAATACCCCAGTTTGTATCCCCCAGTTGTGACGTGATTAACGTCTCGAGTGAGTCGTGGGACCCACATAAGGTAGCAAACGGTGCTAGGTAAAATAATCAAGTTGTTTGTAGGCGCATATTGTATGCATGCGGTGCATTAAATATGCTTAACATACTTGAAGCCTACACAACCTTGATGAAAAGATTGCAAGTTGAAGTGACTCAACTAGCTATGTTCAGGCGTTGTTCGGAGGTCGCATGAGCGGGACCCACCTTGGCCGGTTATGCCATGGGGAAGTGTGGAGGATGGTGATCACGGTGATACCTTGTTTGCCACCTAACTCCCTTCCTAGGCTATTCATCCAAGCATGCGAACTTGGACGGACGAGATTGATGGAGGAATAACCGTTGGATTAGGGTTTGGAAGGCTTGAGAGCTTCCTCTTTTACCCTAACGGTTTTATGCCTTAGGAGGCATGCATGGAGTGGCCTATTATCCCTGCATGTAGGTGGGACGCCACTCTACACGTCCTCGCCACCTGGAAGTCAATCGGAGCAATCTGGGTCGCCCGTTCTAGCCTGTGATGACGGATGGCCGAGATTAGAAGGGATCTCGCATGCTGCCTTTGGGCACGAATTTCGAGATGGCTAGTCTGCAACCGACCGTGGCCGATTGGCTGGCCGTGTAGCCGGTCCCATGGTGAGTACACAGGCGTCGTCGGCCAGCAGTTGTGCTTCGAAATCGTTAGTGCGCGCATGCCCAAAGTTGCTTGGTCGCAACCTGTAAGCAAACCCTAATTTTAGGGTTTGTGAGCCGCAGCTTCATGCTAGCGCATCTCGATTCCCATGGCTCCTATGGTGAATCCGTTTGCACCATTAGGAAGGTAGACCGGCGGTGAGCATGTGTGTGCGCGCTACTCGGTCCCGCGCGTGATCTAGGCCGTCCAACCATGCCTGCGAAGTTGGACGGATGAGGTCTATTTTTGAGTTTGTTTTCAGCAGGTGAGACTAACCTGGGTAGTCTTGCATGAGTTCAACGGGGCTAATATAACCCGCCGTCAGGTAGCCTACGGGTGTTTGCATGTCGAACACAAGGCTTTGAGTAGGGAATTAATTGTAATGCTGCAAACCTACAGAAAATCGGGATGGTTGCTACATGCTCCGCTCTGGGTAGGTTTTTAATTCTCAGGGATGGTTGCACATGCTCCAATGAATTAATATGGTGAGAATATTCACCATATGAAGGCTTTATCCCTTGCATGACGTCAGCTTAGAATTTGTCTTTTACAATTTTATCCCTGAATAGAATTCCACCATCAATAGAACCAATATTCCTTAACACGAGAAAATATTGATCATCTAAGCAAGTGTTGCTCTCGTGATGACTTGTTGAATATTTGACTGCCTGAGCATGTGTTGTTCATGAATGATTGGCAATGTGCCAAGAATATTAATTAAAGTGTTGGTCGTTGAACCTAGCATAATTAATAAAATTCATGACCATGAGGTCATCGTAGAATTATTAATATTAATTCATGACCATGAGGTCGTCGTAGAATTATTAATATTAATTCATGACCATGAGGCCGTCGTAGAATTATTAATATTAATTCATGACCATGAGGCCGTAGTGTAATTATTAAGGTTAAAGTATGGAAACATGGTCCTTGAACTCAGAAACCCTAATTTGATCGATTGATGATCAATTCATGGTCAGAAGTTTTAACCATGGGACAAATGAGGAGCGGCTACATGGGACCGTGAATCAACCATGTAGTGTCCATGTTCTCACGTGAGCAAATATTATAAGCTCATGAAGAGTTCATGATTTATTGGTGAAAGAATGATTAAATGCTGGTTCAATCATTATTCAAAAATGCTCGTCTGAGACTTAGGTGTGGAAACCTAATTAATTATGACATAGTGATAGACTAACCATAGAGTCATGGAGCCGGCCTTGAGTTTTCACGTGACCGACTGATGATCACTTCATGAAAATCCAAAGCGTTTGGAAGAGTCTTGGACCTAATACGAGCAATTGTGCAAATTAGGTCAAAACTGTGAAAATCGATGGGATCGGCTTCCGTGATCCAAAGAGATAATCTTTGTCAGTCAAGATAACGTGATCGTGTCCCTAAGGTGTCCGCATCTCAGTCCTGAGAATTTTGATATTTTCTGGCGTGCAATTGAGCATCCATTCAAGAAAATATGCCAAAATTAGGGTTTCGATGAACTGAGGGAAACACCATGAGATGATAGAAAATATTTATAAAATAAGGAATTGTGAGACATGGGACCGCCGTTGGTCAAGGCATGGTCGGCCAGTCATGACCACGGTCCCGTGGTGTCTCTTCCTTAGTTTTACATATTTTTGATGATTCTATGAAGGATTCATGAATTTTGAGAAATTTGATAAATTTAGGGAGTTTTCACGAATTGAAGGAGTTTCCATGAGTTCATGGTCTTTGAAAAAATAATAAAATTCGGCCGTGTGGGACCATGGATGCGTGACCGATTGGTCGTGTCCCAATCCCACGAATTTTAATAATTTTTAAATAATTTTTGGGTATTTTTTGATAGTTTGAAGGAATTTTTGAGAAAAATACCATGAAATCAAGGAAAAAATAAGATAATTAATAATAAAATAAATAAAACAAGGGCGTGTGGGACCGGCTAGGGCATGGCCGTCTGGCCAAGGCACGGTCCCACAAGTTTTCATAATTTATTTTATTTTATTATTATTTTTGATGATTTAAAGGAATTTTGAGGAAAAATACCATGAAATTAAGGAGTTTTTTCATGAAATCATGAAACAAAATACCAAATAATAATAAAACAATGGAAACATGGGACCGACTAGGTTAAAACCCTAATTAGGGCCCTTTAGTAGAGTCGATATAGAATTCTCATACGGACTCGGATTTTATGGTCCGCCCCTCCATTATGTACGGAAAAGAATTTCCAATCTCCCAAAGCGGGAATATTTAGTTTTTAATCTCGTTCGGGCGGTGAAAACAGCCCGAGAGTAAAATTCAGGAAGAATTCAAGGGGCCGGTCCCTTGATATTTTTCCTAACTTTATCGTGTTTGATAAAATTATGTGATAAAAATACATGAAATTAGGTAATTTTTAGAGAAAAATAATAATAAAATAATAAGGGACCGTGAGGTGTGGGCCGGCTGGGACCAAGGCATGGCCGATCGGCTAATGGTCACATCCCACACACTCTCCTACTTTTATATTATTTTTGATGGACTCGTGGAAGTACCACGAATCTGAGGAATTTTCTCAAGAAGGAGATTTGATTAATCGAGAGAATTTTTATGAAAATAATAAAAGTGGATAGATGATTACTGTTACTTCATAGGATCAGCTGAAGATTCGACTATGAACTCAGAACGATGATGTGGTCATTGCCATTCCATGGGATCGTCATTGATTCGAACCATGGAATAGGTGCAATGATATTGCCATTCCATGGGATCGTCGTTGATTCGACCATGGAATCAGAGCAATGATATTGCCATTCCATGGGATCGTCGTTGACTCGACCATGAAATCAGATCAATGATATTGCCATTCCATGGGATCGTCGTTGATTCGACCATGGAATCGGAGCAATGATATTGCCATTCCATGGGATCGTCGTTGACTCGACCATGGAATCGGAGCAATGATATTGCCATTCCATGGGATCATCGTTGATTCGACCATGGAATCGGAGCAATGATATTTCCATTCCATGGGATCGCCGTTGATTCGACCATGGAATCGGAGCAATGATATTGCCATTCCATGGGATCACCGTTGATTCGACCATGGAATCGGAGCAATGATATTGCCATTCCATGGGATCACCGTTGATTCTACCATGGAATCGGAGCAATGATATTGCCATTCCATGGGATCGTCGTTGATTCGACCATGGAATCGGAGCAATGATATTGTCATTCCATGGGATCGTTGTTGATTCGACCATGGAATCGAAGCAATGATATTGTCATTCCATGGGATCGTCATTGATTCGACCATGGAATAAGAGAAATCTTATTTCCATTCCATGGGATCGTCGTTGATTCGACCATGGAATCGGAGAAATGAAGGGATAATTAACCTCATGGGTCTATGCCCAGCAGAATAAACTGACTACGATAGCAACATTAATTATCCTGACATGACTTGACGGTAAGCCATATCCTTTATATAGTCAGGTTAAACTCGTTGTTTGTTCCTGAAGACGATGTTGCTCTGTAGAGCCGTCCATCCCGTGATACTATATAGAAATGTGAAAGTATTCAGTATTCATGAGATTATGCCATTGTCTAGGTGTTGACTGCATATCTACATGTACTCTGAGAGAAAGTACTCTTCGTTGAGAATTCGATGAGAGACCAGTGTCTCAATACTCATGTGCGATTGCTGGACCAAAGGCCCGTATAATCACGAGTTTACGATTTTAGCCTTTGTTGAAAATCCACCATCTACAAGACTTCCTCCTTCCTTGAAAAGATACAACTTTATGGCTCTTGTAATCTGAAGCATCACAAGCAGGGATGCAGTTGAAGCAGCTAATGTGTATTTGTGTAAAGGGATTTCTTCCTCAAGGGTGGGAAAAGTGAAGACTACTATTAATGGAGAATGTTCTTCCTCTAACTTCCTCTTTTATATTTGTCCTTTTGATGCTAATTTTAGGGTCATAGTAAAAGATTTCATCAACAAGAGAAATGGTTTAAAATCTCAAATCATTTCCTCTTTGGAAAGGATAACTCACTATAAAAAAATGTTATCTCTATCCAAGAATACCATGCGTGATTTGAGAAGAGAACTCTGTGAGTTAACTGATATTTCTGAAGATTTTGAGGAATTGAACGATCCCATAATCAATGGGTTTTTTCAATAATGAGAAGGAAAGTAAGTCTTCTGATGAAAAACTTACTTTTCTTGTTTTGTTTAGAAGAATAACTAGTGTTTGTAATATCCATTATTGTGATTACACATTGCTATGTCCAAAGTTTTCATCTTCTTGTTTTTAGATTTATTGGTTTAAATTCTAAACTGGTTCGGAAGATGATTTTTGCTGTATTAATCTTTATGATTTTATATATTGCAATATTGTTATGGGATATGTGTGTTTATGTCCATGAACCTGATTGTCCCATACTTTGTCAAAAGAAAAGTCGTTCGTGAATTGGTATGCATGTATTTATATAAAAGAATGAATAGACTTTTGACAAACACAAAAATTAAACCTATATTGTCAATTATTGATGTAAGATAGGTTAAAATCTTTTGTGATTCAAGGATTATGTCTATTGTGTGTCATTGTCCAAATAGTGATGTAAACATAGAATGAATCCTTGTGTATTCCGCAGTCATTGATCTTCCCTGATCCATTTTTTATGTATTACTATGCGAATCCGTATTGTGTCTTATGTCGAGCACTAGACAACCAAGTTGATCATCTTTGTGAGTAGCTTAGTTGTGTTCCGTAAGGTATTTTACGTCGAGTATATTGAACTATATTAATCATCATGTGTGATTATTTAGTTATGACTCCGTAAGTTTATCTTATGTTTGAGCATTTTCGATTGGTTTGGTTGTTTTTACGATTAACTTAGCCATCGCTCCATATATTTTCTTATGTGAGTATAAACAATTAAATTGATAACTTTTGTGATTAGTTTAATTGTGTATCCCAGTTAGATTAGTTATGGGTTGTCTTGTGATTAATCTAATTAAGTTATTAAGTCTCCATAAGTTTACTTGTGTTGAGCATATTTGGTTAAATTAATCTTAGGTTCGCTTATGGTTAATTTGATTAAATATTTCTTTTTGGATTCCAAATTCATACTTGTATGTGATTTGTTGAGTCCAAAGAAATCCTTCTATTCTTTTGAAATTAAGGTCGCTCTTGTTGTTCCTTTGGGAATGACATTTTATGGGGGAGAGTTCTTTTTGAACTTGTGCTTAATTGCCAAATATTTGTGGGGAGTGCGGCTGTGGAATATTATAGGGGTTATCTTGTATCTTTATAGACTCCTTGATGAATGCATTTAGCTTCGGCTTTATGATTGCATCAAAACAAGATGATATACATTTACCTTTGGTCATGAAATATCTCTTACGGAAATTTCATTAAGATCCCATTCTTGTACCTTTGCCAATTTTATTGACAAAAAGGGAGAGAATTAATATGTAGTTCACATTACAAATACATATGGTTTTCGGATCATTATGTAAGGGGGAGTGGTTTCCATGTGAGATGGAGTATTGACTAAGGGGGAGTGAAGTATCACCATAGTATTATTTTTGAAGTTTTGATGCAATTGGACTTTGACACCGTATAATGATACTATGACACTGTATAACAATGATTGAGAACTCGTGTTTTCTCGTTGTTATAGCTATGGATTTTCAACAACGATGATGCTAAACTTACAACCTTTGGAATCATTGGAATACTTGGAAGTGACGAAGATTTCGAGTAATGTTGAAGATTAGACATGTGGAATAGGGGCTACAAAGTTTATTTATATATTTTTTGTATTCCATATGTATTAATAGTTTTTCCACTAAAATTGACAAAGGGGGAGATTGTTAGAGCACTGCTCGGTCGAATTCGCATGCGTTGCTATCTCAAGCATGTTTGTCAATGTTAGTGATCAAAAATATAAAGTCTTGATTTCTAGTCTACTATAGCTAAGGTCTCAGACTAGGATAGAAAGTATAGTTGAGCTCAAGGACTCCATGGCAATCATCATACAAGACGAAGGACTACTCAAGGAACCAGTGGATCTATCATTGACTAAAAGGTATGTGGAGACTTGAACTTATCTATCACTCAAAAGTCTATCTACTCTATTTACTATATTGAAACAAAAGTCATATTACTATATAGACTAATTAAGATTATACACATGTGATATTTCGAGCTGAGTATATCTCGCTTATCTATTTCTGAAAATATGTGTTGGTAAAGCTTTCGATTTATCCAAGTTCATCTTTACCTAGTGACGAAAGTCATGTTATGTTTCAATCATTTTGGAAATCTCTCTGACGAAAAATAGTTTGTGAATAACAACTATATAACGCCCTCTGAGAATGTTTCAATGATTGAAATGAGAGTTTAGACAATATAACCACTGGAGGATATAAGCATTATTGTGACAACACATATATGTATAAGTCCTTATTGCTTGAACCAAAATTTGCGAACTTTGTTGATCAAGTGAAATCGAAGTAGTGCGTGAGCTCATTCCACTAACTCAGCATACAAACTCAGTCCGCGAACCCAGTCCTCGAACTGGTGTAAGTTATCAAACCCGAGAATTTCTGCTGGAGTTTGTAAACTCCATCCGTTAACTTAAGTCCGCGAACGCAGTCCCTCGAACTTGAGTAGGTTATGTCTAAAAATGATGTTTGTGAACTTATCTTAATAAACTAAGGAATGATATTGCAAACCGTGTCTTTATAGTTCATGAATCGATTCGAATGAATCACATCGTTTTTGCTTCAATTGTTTCTTGTGTAGTACATAAGGATCTATGCAATTGAACAACTCCATGAGAGTTTAGACAATATAACCATTGGGGGATATAAACATTATTGTGGTAACACATATATGTATAAGTCCTTATCACTTGAACAGAAGTTTGCGAACTTTGTTGATCAAGTGAAATCGGAACTTGAGCAGGCAACTCAGTCCGTGAACTCAGTCCGCAAACGTGCGTAGTTTTCGAACCCGAGAATTTCTGCTGGAGTTTGTGAAATCCAACCGGTTAACTTGAGTCCGCGAACTTGAGTGGTTATGTCTAAAAACGATGTTCGTGAACTTATCTTAATTAACTAAGGAATGCTATTGCAAACCGTGGATTTATAGTTCATGAATCGATTCAAGTGAATCACATCGTTTTTGCTTCAATTGTATCTTATGTAGTACATGAGATCGCATAGCAATTGAACAGCTCTCTAACTACTTCATTTGAGTAATTTGGACTAGTTATGGTGAAGAAGAATATGGTTGATATGAAAGTTATCATTTGGATAACCATTTGGTTGACTAATATTGAACCAACTATTGTACACATTTGGGTACGGTTACACAAACCCAAAATCTTCAAGTATATATCAAGCTAAGTTTTCGATATAACGTTTGAGAAATATTAGCTTGAATCTAATCAAGTTTTCATGTAACGGTGAATATTGAATGCTTTGTTACTAAGCTAACATTGATTGCAAACCCTGATTTGAAAGACTATATAAGGGAGAACTCTAATAACTGGGAAACCTAATCCCCACAAATTCTGTGTGATACTAGTTTGCTAAGATAGATTCGATTCTCCTTTAACCTTTGGTTTTATTCTTCTAAAACCAGGTTAACGACTTAAAGACTTCATTGGGATTGTAAATCCAGACCGATACTACTTTTCTTGTAGTTTTGTGATCTGATCTTGCTGTTTTTATCGTACGAGTAAAATTGTAATAATTCTCTTGAGATTTCTATCTCTGATAGGCAAGATATAAAAGTAATCACAAACATCTTCATATCATCATTTGTGATTCCTCAATAATCTTCTTCGCTGCGATTACGACTATTGCGACGTGATTGATAAACTGAGCTATTTTTCGGGAAAATAACTATGGTTTTATTGATTGGTTCATGTTCACCTTGATTTATCAAAAGACGGAACAAAACTCATAGGTTTATTCGTGGGAGACGAATTTATCTATCCTTGTAGACTTTTTTGTGTGAGACAGATTTGTTTATTAAAGTCTTCGACTTTGGGTCGTAGCAACTCTTAGTTGTGGGTGAGATCATCTAAAGGAATCAAGTGTGCAGTATCCTGCAGGGATCAGAGGCGTATGAGCATAAATGTACCTTGGATCAGTGTGAGATTGATTGGGGTTCAACTATAGTCCAGACCGAAGTTAATTTGGAGTAGGCTAGTGTTTGTAGCGGCTTAATACAGTGTATGTTTAATCTGGACTAGGTCCCGGGGTTTTTCTGCATTTTCAGTTTCCTCGTTAACAAAATTCTGGTTTCTGTGTTATTTCTTTTCCGCGTTATATTTTTATATAATTGAAATAATACAGGTTGTGCGTTGTTCAATCAATTTGAAAATCCGACTTTATTGGTTGTTGATTTAAATTGATTGACACTTGGATATTGGTCTTTGGTACCATCCAAGTTATCTCTATTTGATTAAGAATCGCAAATCATATTTTCTTGAGTAAATCAAATTAAGAGATTGAGATAATAACTCCTTGAGTATTTTCTATTGATTGAGTCTAGTTGATTCTTTTGAAAACAACTCGGAGTTTTCCATACATATTGCTAATCGAAATATTGGGAGAGGTTTTTAGACCCCCGCTTTTTCAGTAAATATGATCAATGTGGGTGCATCTGGATACGGTATCATAAGGTTTGAGTTTAAAACTCTCCGACATCTGCACATTACGATAAAATAACTGATTAAAAATGAAAAAACGGGGGTCTAACAACCAAACCCAATATTTTGGTAGGCAATCTGTATGGACTAACTCCAATATAATTCCAAGAGAATCAACTAGACAGTCAGACTCAATCAAGAAAATTATATCCAAGAGTTATATCTTTATTTCTCAATGTAATCATCAAATCAAACAGATAGGAATCCACAAGCCTGATTATCATGAGAAACTTGAATGGTACCAAAGACCAATGTTCAAGTGTCAATTAATTTCACTCAACAACCAAAGGTTGGATTTACCAATTGATTGAACTGCGCATAACCTGTGATATTTCAATTATATAAACAAATATAATGCGAAAAAGAAATAACACTGACACCAGAAGTTTTGTTAATGAGTACGCAAACAAATATAATGCGGAAATATATAAATGTATTTGTTCATTAGTATGAAATCATACTTAACCGATTTTAGAACTTAACCACATAAGTTTGCAAACGGGTACACAAACTTAAGTTTCGGACTTTGGTCACGTCCGACAGTTCGCAAACGGGTACGCATACTATTGTTCCATACCTCAGGTCTATAAGTTTGCAAATGGGTACGCAAACTTAGTTCCCGAACTTTGACAGTTAAAACCGTTCACATATGTTGTATGCATCCTTGGTTCCCGGACCTGAATCATTCTTACAACAGTTTGCATAAGGGTATGCATACTATGTTATATCCAGACAATGATTAATTGTTCTAAACTCCAATTTCAATCATTGAAATATTCTTAGAAGACAACAATAGTTGGCTCACACAAACTATTACCTTATAAGCAATTTTTAAGTGATCGAATGATCAATACAAAATATTCCGAGACTACATCAAATGACTATCTCACATAAATCATTTAAGATGTTACCAAGAGATTTTCACATGATCATCTTTTGACTTTTGTCAAGAATAATGATGAACGTAGTTAAAGAAAAAAGCTTTCCAACACCTATTTCGATAGAAATATAAGCGAGTTAAACTCTTCTCGAAATATCAAATGTGTATAATGTAAAGTCCATATATCTATATGGCTTAGTATCAATAGGAGATAGAATATAATAGACTTCTGAGTGATATATGAGTTCAAGTCTCCACATACCTTTTGTTATTGAAGTTCCTCCAAGCTCCCCTTAGTAGATCTTCGCCTTCAATCGATGAACGTCGTGAAGTCTAAAGCTCAACTACACATTCTATCTTAATCCGAGACATAGCGATAAGTAGACTAGAAATCAAGACTTATAGTTTTGAAAACTAAACTTGACAAACAAGCTTGAAAAATCAGTGCTTACGAGTTCGACCGAGCAGATCTCTAACAATCTCCCCTTTTTTTAATTTTAGTGACAAAACTATCAATACATATAGATTAAAAAATAAATAATCTTTGTAGATTCTTATCCAAATGCTTGATTTCCTTGGTTCTTCAACATTCCTTGAATTCTTTGTCGTTCCAAGTACTCCAGTGATTCTGAACGTGTTCAACTCAGCATCATAGTTGTTGAAGATCCGTAGCCGTAACAATAAGAAAATAAATGTTCTCATTTATTGTTATACATTGTCATAGTATTATTACACATCATCAAAGTTCAATTGTATCACAACTTTGACAATAATACTATGGTGATATGTATCACTCCCCCTTAGTCAATACTTCATCTCACAATGAAAACCACTTCCCCTTACATAATGATCCGTAAACCATATGTATGTAGTGTGAACTACCAAATAACTCTCCCCATTTATGTCAATATAAATTGGCAAAGGTACGAAACTAGCAGGATGATAATGAAATTCTCAAAGAGATTATTCATGACTTAAAAGGAACATATCAACTTTGTTTCGATGATTTCACATAGTCGAAACTGAGTTATTCATCAAGGAGTTTATAAATATACATGATAACTCCTACAATATTCCACAGCCGCACTCCCCAAAAAGATTTGGAAATTAAGCACAAGTTCAATTAAGAACTCTCCCCCATAAAATGTCATTCATGAAAGAACAACAAGAGAGAGCTTACTTTTACGAGAAAAGAAGGATTTTTTGGACATTAAAAAATCGCATGAAATATTGAATTTGTATTCAGTAAACTCAATTAAATTAACCACAAAGGAACCTTATTTATTAATTTAATTGGAAATGCTCAACATAAGAATATTTACGGAGCCATACAGTACTTTCACATAGAAGTGGATCAGGGAAAGATCAATAATGCAGAATATTCAAAAGTCCATTCTATATTTTATCAATATTTGCATAATGACATAATAGACTTAACTTTTGACTTATATGGGACAATCATAGTTCAAGGATGTAAACACACATATCCCATAACATTATTTGCAATATATAAAGCCAATAAAGATTAATACTGCAAAATCATCTTCCAAATAACTTATAATTTAAATGAATAAATCTAAAACATTGCAAGATGAAAATCGTTGGCAATAGCTATGTGTAATCACAATAATTGTTATTCCAAACTCTAGTTATCCTTCTTAAAACACAAGAATAAATTCTCATAAAAACTTTCCTAGACATTGTAGAGCTTTCTCAGAGCATCTACTGAGAATTCCTTCTCGTTATTAAAGAACCCATTGATTATGGGATCGTTTAATTCCTCCAGATCTTCAGAAATATTAGTTAACTCACTAAGTTCTCTTTTCAGTTCATACAGAGTGTTCTTTGTCAGAGATAACATTTTTTTCATAGTGAGTTATCTTTTCCAAAGAGAACATGATTTGAGATTTTAAATCATTTATTTTGCCAATGAAATCCTTCACCATAGCCCTAAAGTTATTATCATCTTGACAAAAAGACAAAAGATAGTTAGAGGAAGAACCTTTTTCATCATTTATAGACTTATCCTTTTTCTTCCTTGAGGGTTGGATTAATTCACAAAGATACACATTAACTGCTTCTAAGGCATCCCTTTTTGTGGTACCTCTAGTTACAGGAGCCATGATATTGTATCTTTCAAAGAGAAAGGAGCACCAGAAAAGTAAACCCTAGAGAAAAACTTTTGAAAAAGTCTTTTTGATTCACGATCTAATATTTATTTTTGTCAAGAAAAATATTCAATTGCAAATCTTAACTTATATAAACCCAAAATAAATTAATAACAATACAAACTTGAGCAAACTTGATGCAATCATCATATGCTCAAGTTAATAATGAGGATGCAAACATCACTATTATTAGATAGTGATGGAGTGAGCAGAATGCTCACATATTATGTCACATGGTGACTTGTCAAGGTTTGTTGTATAAACAAATATTTTACGTCGTCTGACTCTGGTTCTCTTAGACTTTCCTTGTTTGTTATCCAAAGCCAGATTCATCCGTTGCATGTTATTCTGAAGTTTGACCATTCGTTTGTTGTTCTTATCGAATTTCCAACACTTACGTTGAACATGATTTGCATTTCAACAAAACAAAAAAACTTCAAGGATGAACTTTTATTTTGCTGATTTGTCTCCTGTTTATCACAACTTTTAACGTCTATTATTCCTAAACCGGCCTGAACAAAGAAGTTGTTTTTGCTCACAGTCTTATTTTTGAACCCTAAACTATTTGTGTTTCCAAAATATTTTTGACCAAATAACATTGCTGAAATCTTGTCAGATCTTTCAGACAACCTTTGCATGTCACACTTAAGAGTGTTAATCTCCTTTTCTTTTAGAGACAAGGTTCTGGTAAGTTCATCATTAAGACAGTCAATCTCAAGATTTTTCACCTGAAGTGATGATTCAAGTTTCTCGAACCTCAATTTTAGTTGAAGATTTTCTTGGTGAGTTTCTTTACTTTTATCCAAGAATTCAAAAATCTCAGTGTCAGACTCGTATTCCAAATCAGAATTTTAGTTAGTATAAGTTTCTGTTGTGAAAGCTAAAATTTCAGTGCAAACATTGAAAGTATGTGAATTGACCAACTGAAGTGATTATTCTTGTATTGAATCATCTGAAGCATCAAAGATAGAGATATGTTCCTTAGATATTTTGTTTCTTGTCACAATATCATTGATCTTTTGCAAAATCAATTACCTGTCAGGATCAATATGATTTTAACAACATTCATCAGCCCAAGACAAGTTAGAAGAATTACTTGTGTTGATCACATCATTGAACGCGAAAGTTCTAACTGTGTTATGATCATGATCAAGAACTCTTAACTTTCCAATAAGGGAGTTTCTGGAAAGTGTATCAAGGTTATTTCCCTTAATGATGGCATGCTTCTTAGAATCGTATCTAGCTGGCAACAATCTGAGAATTTTTATAACAATGTCCTTTTCAGGAATAGTCTTAACTAATGCAAAAGATACATTAACAATTTCAGAGACTTTTTGATTAAACTCATCAAATGAATCTTCATCATCCATACAAAGGTTTTCTCAATAAGAATTTAGGTTTTTAAGCCTAGCTTCCTTTTCAGATGTATTCCATTGAAAATGGGTTTTTAAGATATCCCAAGCATCTTTGGACCGAGTGCACATAGTCACATGGTGCTGAAGATCTGGGGTAATGGCATACATGATAGCATTTAAGCGGTAAGAATTTTGCTTTGCAGCGAGAATCTCGTCGGGCTCATACCTACCAATATCCTTTGCAACAGTTATATCATCTACTATAACCAGTGAAGGATTATAGCCATTAAAAAGATAAAACCATGATTAAAAATCACGTGCTTGCAAAAAGGCACAAATAGAAATATTCTACCATAAGTAATTCGTGCCATCGAAGACTGGCAGTACGTTTATAGAGATAACGATTTTTTCTATCGAGTCAGATTGCTACAAACACGAACTTATGAGGTCTTAAACGTGGTTGCCTGTTCTAATACCAATATAAAATGAGGGGGTCTAATAACCACACCCAATATTTCGTTAAGAAATATGTATGGACTAACTACAATATAATTCCAAGAGAATCAACTAGACAGTCTGACTCAAACAGGGAAAATATATCCAAGAGTTATATCTCTGCTTCTCATTGTAATCAGCAAATCAAACAGATAGGAATCCACGAGCCTGATTATTATGAGAAACAACTTGAATGGTACCAAATACCAATGTTCAAGTGTCAATCAATTTCAATCAACAACCAAAGGTTGGATTTACCAATTGATTGAACTACGCAAACCTGTGATATTTCAATTATGTAAACAAATATAATACGGAAAAGAAATAACACAAACACCAGAAGTTTTGTTAACGATGAAACATCGAATGCAAAGAAAAAAAGGGACCTAGTCCAGATTTGAACACCATACTGTATTAATCCGCTACAGACTCTAGCATACTACAAGTTAACTTTGGACTGGAATGTAGTTGAGCCCTAACCAATCTCATACTGATTAAGGTACAGTCATGTTCCTTACGTCTCTGAATCCCACAAGAATCTACGCACTTGATTCCCTTATCTGATCTCACCCACAACTAAGAGTTTCTACGACCCAAATTTGAAGACTTGATAAACAAATCTGTCTCCCACAGAAAATCCTATTCTGATAGATAAATCTATCTCCCACAGAAATACCTATGAAGTTTTTGTTCCATCTTTTGATAAATCAAGGTGAACATGAACCAATTGATATTCCGGTCTTATATTCCCGAAGAACAACCTAGAAATATCAATCACCTCACAATAACTTAACTTTATGGTAGTAGAACAAGTTATTGTGGAATCACAAAAAATGAGATGAAGAGCTTTTTGATTACTTTTTATATCTTACCTATCAGAGATAAATCTCAAGCAAATATTAGAGAAGATAATACTCAATACGATAGAACAAGTAAGATTAGAACACGCGATTACAGAGAAAATAGTTGGGTCTGGCTTCAGAATCCCGATGAAGTCTTTAAGTCGTTAACCTATAAAGGTTTTATGAAAAACCTAGGTTAAAGGAGAATCAAATCTATTCGCAACTAGTATCACACATAAGGTGTGGGGATTAGGTTTCCCAGTTGCTAGAGTTCTCCCTCAAATAGTATCCAAATCAGGGGTTGATAACTTTGTGACAAAGCAATCAATATTCACCATTAAATGAAAAACCTGATTTAAGATTCAAATTAAGTGTCCACCGTTAGATAGTCTTAGCTTGTTACAAATGAAATATACCTTCATTTAGATATGGCTAACCGTACCTAAACGTGTATATTGAGTTGGATCAATAACAGTTAACCGAAGTTATCCATATGAACACTATTGTGTTAACCATGTTCATCTTAACACTTCTAGATCAAATGATACTCAAATGAATCTAATTGTGATACTCATAGAGTTTTTCAATTGTTTATATTCTCATAGAAGTATACAAGACGCAATTGAAGCAAAATCGGATTTGATTCAAAGAATCGATTCATGAACATTTAGCCACGGTTTGCAAAGATTGCATTCTTTAATATATAAATGTATTTGTTCATTAGTATGAAATCATACTTAACCGATTTTAGAACTTAACCACATAAGTATGCAAACGTGTACGGAAACTTAAGTTCCGGACTTTGGTCATGTTCGACAGTTTGCAAACGGGTACGTATACTGTTGTTCCAGACCGAACTCAGGTGAATAAGTTTGCAAATGGGTACGCAAACTTAGTTCCCGTACTTTGACAACTAAAACCGTTCGCATACGGGTATGCATACTTGGTTCCCGGATCTGAATCATTCTTACAACAGTTTGCATATGGGTATGCATACTGTGCCATACCCATACAATGATTAATTGTTCTAAACTCCAATTTCAAACATTGAAACATTCTTAGAAGACAATAATAGCTGTCTCACATAAACTATTAGCTTATAAGTAATTTTCAAGTGATTGAATGATCAATACGAAATATTCCGAGTCTATATCAAATGACTGTCTCACACAAATCATGTAAGATGTTACCAGGCAATTTTCACATGATCATCTTTTGACTTTCTTCAAGAATAATGATGAACGTAGTTAAAGCAAAAAAATTTCTAACATATATTCCGAGAAAGATATAAGCGAGTTAAACTCAGCTCGAAATATCAAATGTGTATAATGTAAAGTCTATATAGCTATACGGCTTAGTCTCGATAGGAGATAGAATAGAATAAACTTATGAGTGATAGATGATTTCAAGTCTCCACATAACTTTTGTGGATGAAGTTCCTCCAAGCTCCCCTTTGTAGATCTTCGTCTTCAATCGATGAACGCCGTGAAGTCTAAAGCTCAACTACACAGTCTATCTTAGTCCGAGACATAGCGATAAGTAGACTAGAAATCAAGACTTATAGTTTTGACAGCTAAACTTGACAAACAATCTTGAGAAATAAATGCTTGCGAGTTCAACCGAGCAGTTCTCTAACAATCTCCCCTTTTGTCAATTTTAATGACAAAACTATCAATCAATACATATATATTACAAAATAAATAAACTTTGTAGCTTCTCATTCAAGTGCTTGATTTCCTTGGTTCCTCAACATTCCTTGAATTCTTCGTCATTCCAAGTACTCTAGTGATTCTGAACATGTTCAACTCAGCATCATAGTTGTTGAAGATCCGTAGCCAAAATAATAAGAAAACAAATGTTCTCAATTATTTTTATACAGTGTCATAGTATTATTACACAACATCAAAGTTCAATTGTATCACAACTTTGACAATAATACTACGGTGATATGTATCACTCCCCCTTAGTCAATAATTCATCTCACAATGAAAACCACTCCCCCTTACATAATGATCCGTAAACCATATGTATGCAGTGTGAACTACAAAATAATTCTCCCCCTTTTTGTCAATAAAAATTGGCAAAGGTGTGAAAACTAGGAGGATCATAATGAAATTCTAAAAGAGATTATTCATGACTAAAAGAAAACATATCAACTTTGTTTCGATGATTTCACATAGTCGAAACTTAGTGTATTCATCAAGGAGTTCATAAAGATACAAAATAACTCCTATAAAGATACTAACTATAAGTAGACTATAAATCAATACTTATAGGATATTGATCATACCCAATATATTCTTGTCATATATGTAAACAACCGTAAGGTTTTGTAGGATATTGATCATACCCAATATATTGTTTTTGATTGTATCCATGGTATAGTTGGTAATTATCATAAGACTGAGATCGAAAAGCATATTGATTACCATAATGTGATTGATCTTGTGCATTGTACATGTTATTTCCGAACAGAAATATGACTACTCAAAAAAAAAAAAAAATCTAAAAAAAAATAATCAAAAATCAAAATGAAAAGTGATACACACCCTGTTTTCAGAATTTACCTCCATTCTTGACGAGTGACTGATACCTTCATCTAGTTGTTAACACCACGAAAAACCTAAAAACCTGAAAACACTAAAGAAAAAGGTAAAATTATCATATGCTACTAAAACAATCTAAAACAAATATCAAATCAATTAGTAACTTCTCCCCGATAGCGGCGCCAAAATTTGATGTGTCGTATATGCAAGAAATTAGTTAATATATTTTCTACTAATTAACTAGTAATACATTGGTATTAAGGATGGTTCCCACAGAGAGATGTGTAGTTGAGATGCTATTCAGATTAACAAATCTAGAATAAAAACAAATATTAAGGGAGGGGGGATTGGCTTAATTAAAGTAAATAAATGTCAATAAAAATAAAAAAGATGATTAAGAAATCCTTTATCGTTACCAAATGTTAACTCTTTTAGTTTACTCGTTTACATTTCGTTAGAATCATATATCACCAACCGTAGGATAATATGCACGCTTAGCTATCCTCGAAACTACTTGTATCACCAGATAACATGTACAGTTAGTCACCAGATTTTATCCATCTGATCTACGTCGAACGATTTAGGGTGTGAATCTAAGATGATCCCAGCAGTTAATTTCAGTACACCCGTTTCACATATTGGTGTTGTCTTCACACACGATTGCTCCACAGGATTCCTCTGCAAGGTCTTGTGTTTAGTACTTGTGTAGTATATGATCTACAATTATGGATCCCTTAATTCTTTACAAGCATTGGATTAATTAAAGTGTGCACTTGAATAGTCTAAAAACCAATCATAAACCTTAGATATAATAAAAACAAACGACAAGATGATAAAACCTTCAAATAAACTTGTATAACTAATTAAGCTTCATGCCTAAAACGTAGAATTCATCCTTATCTAAAGACTTAAATACCTAGACAAATAAATCTCCCACGTTAAATGGTGAGGAAACCTTCGCTTCATATTGTTCGAAATATGCCTTTTTTGAGTTTTATGAAACGAGCGTTTTGGTGAGGACACTTGGCAACGTATGATTGGTTTAAAAAGAATAGTTAAAAGAATATAAGAAAGAAACAAAATTCAATTCAGAATTCATGATGTGAAAATATTTAGGTGAGGATACTTGGCAACGTATGATTGGTTTAAAAATTATAAACTTAAAAGGAAAACCTAACTTACCGTGTTTAGAATTTTATGGAAGTCCAAATTCAATTTGAAATCGAGTAACTACTATATTATGACTTTTTTTTTCCAAATTAATATATAAAGGGGAAAAAATACACATATGCGAAAATAAAAGGAAAAACTAAATAAAATCTGCACATATTCTCCACCTATTTAATGTATTTGCCCTGCCATACCCAAATAAAAAATACACTGCCACGGGGCGGGGAGAAACCCCGCGCACACCAAATCAAAAATGCACTGCCACGGGTAGGGGTGTTCATGGTCGGTTTTGGTTCGGTTTCAAGCCAAACCAAAACCGAAACCAATACTATCGGTTTCTAAAAATTGAAACCAAACCAATCCATTAACCATTGTTTCGGTTTCCAAATGGTTCCAGCCGGTTTCGGTTTTTCCCAGTGGTTTTTGGTTAACCAATAATTATGTCAAACCAAAAAAAAATTTTACACAAATTTACAGAAAAAATAAATAAATAAAAAGAATATCAAGAGTAGTTAAAGCTTACTCTAAATCTAGAGATCAAAAGAAGATTTAACTAATGGTAGGCTATACAGTGACATCTCTAATGAAAATTTAATCAATGATTTTTTTTATCAATATTCGGTTAACCATTGGTTATTGGTTAGGTTTCTCTATCATTCCAAAACCAAACCATTAATTTCGGTTTTCATCTTTTCTAAACCAAAACCAACCATTAGTTAATGGCTTGGTTCGGTTTCCCCCTAATCGGTTTGGTTTGGTTTGGTTTCTCGGTTAACCATTAACCATGAACACCCCTAGCCACAGGGAGGGGCGAAGCCCCGCACACACCAAATCAAAAATGCATTGGCTTCACGCACACCAAGTTAAAAGGAAAAAATAAATAATATTTGCCCCGCCACACCAAATCAAAAATGCATCTCCACGGGACAGGGGGAAGCCCCGCGCACACTAAATAAAAAATGCATCGCCATGGGACGGGGCGAAGCACTGCGTACACTAAATAAAAAATGCATTTTCACGGGGGAAGGCCCGCGCATAGCAAGTTAATAGCAAAAATATGTCGGTGCGTAGCAGAGGCACAAATCTAGTTCAATATAAAGTTAATTACTTATGTTACAAAGAAGAAATAAATATCTTAGTTTCTGCCTAAGAGGGTAAAGTAAACCCTAGAATTATGGAATAAAACATCTCTTCTCTCTTTGGTTGTTTAAAAGATATATTTCTTAGTATCTAGGAAGTCATCTTGTATACCTCTAGCAATCCTAGGTCTTCAAATCCTTATGGGATTATTTTTTTTTAATTTAAAAATCAAAAATTCTCTCTTGTCGATCTACCATCGGCATATTCAAACTCTTCCTAATTGCCTATAATTCATGCTCCAAAACCCAACTTTCATGTACACTTTTATTTTAATTATCCATAGATATAATTTCTATTATGTACCGATAGTTGAAGTTTGAGATTTTTCGTACACTTTTTGAGTCATTGTCGGCAAATACATAACATCATAAGTGTTAATAGTTGTTGCTGAGTGTAACTCATTCTCTGTCTCGACTATTTCGCTCATAACTTAATCGTCGTACCTCGGATTAACCTCATTGTGTTTGTGTTGGCTTCGTATTTTTATTATCCTAGGGACTATTGAATTTTAGCGAGTTTTACTTGGTCTTTGGCCTTTCTCTATTTGTAAACTTTACTTCATTTCTCATTATAGACCTTTGTAGCTCCTTTTTTTGATGATTCACCTAATATGAGACATAAGATAGAAAACAAACGTAACAACAAGTAATATGCAAGAATTTTAGCTTAAATAAGTATGGAATTGACATTCAAAATATGTAAATTAAGCACTTATCACGTTGAAAACTCATGTTATCTTGAACAACGGGTTCATATATATCGTGCAATGAAGTTTAAGACATGAGTAACAAATTAACTGCGGCGTGGTGCCTATCACAGTTTGGTATTTAACTATTACTACAAAATTATATTATTTAACCCCTAGAAAAATCATTTATATATGCTCTTAGAAAAATAATTCAATTGTTTGGCTTCTAAGAAAGATGAGGAGAAAAATTAGCGACATTTGGGGATTTTGTATGTTGTCATTTGTTAGATTTTATGGAAATAACACAATAAAATATTTTTCGAATGATGATTGAAGACTATGGAGGAATTCATTCATTCTATAAAGGTCACTATTATTTTTTGGTGTTTGATATTTTATATGGTTTTTCAACTGATAGTATTTTTTTTCTCGGTTGGGAGCATTTTACTAGACACTGAGTTAAGGGTCTTGTGATCACTATGGAGGTTTTTCTTAATATATCAACCTTTTATTTTCAAAAATAAATATAAAAATCATATATGCAAATAAATAATTACGAAACGTAAATTGATTGTGCCAACTCTCTTACCATCCATATGGGTTTCTAAACTTTTGACCAGAGTAAGCAAACATAGGTCTGCTATAAGTTTCCCTGACCAAAGATTTGGGATTAAGATTAAGGCATATCAATGTGGGATGTTCTATCCCTAGCCATATTCCATTGCTGACAACAATAGCTAACCACCAAATGAAAATGCTAAACTCATTGCTCTTGTTAATTTGTGAGGGTTTCTAGGGGTTGTATCATGCAATACAAACCTTAGAGAAAATCCAGTAGGAGCGGGTATAATTTTTAATTCGAGGGTACAGGTAGATAGGCAAATCCAGTTTTGGGTAGTGGTAAATATACATTGTTATAGAATAGCTCGGTTGAACCCACCGAGCGTTGGTATGTCAAGTTTGGTTGTCATATTTTATTGAATCAAAACTCATTTAAAGAGTCGTTTGATTATTTACTAGAGTCAACTTCGTATAGGTTAGCTTGAAAGTATTAGGATATGAGACATTACAAGTATTATGTGAAGACTTGAAGAATGTGAATAAGTAAGGAACTACAACGACGACATCATCCTTCCACTTGAGGTTAGTAATATTTGGCTTGAATTGTTTCATTCCCTAACGTATCTTTCAAGTTGTGCATATTGAAAACATAACTGTGAATCTGTGAATGATTATACTCTAGTTAGACTAGTATTAAGGAATACAATACGAAGTATAACGCTTATCTTTTGAACTTCGTATATAAGACATCGACATAATCGTATGAATTCTATTGTGATTATGTATGGGTATGGGTGAAGATTTTGTCCTAGGAAACAATGTTTTACATTCGTTTAAAGGAAGTAAATTCATGAACTTGTTTTATGAATCGAAAGGGAAATCGCTAGACTTATTGGTATTTTTATTCATTGCAAATCTTTTGAATTACCAATATGTGTGTTTAGTATAACCTCTCATAACTTGTTTATGTATCTTGGTAAAACTATTCACAAGGCCTGACTTTGTATTGATATGAATTTAATTAGTGAAACCGATCTTAAGTAATGACCTGATATGGTATGATCGATTTGTTGTAATTGGTATGACCAACTCTAGACATTGGGGAACCGATCCTAGTAAGAGGTGCAACCGATCACAAAAGTGGAATCGATCCTTGTAAGAGGTGCAACAAGTTTTTAGTTATTGGGAGCCGGTCCTATGAACATGTGAAACATGTTTTTAGTTATTGGGAACTGATCCTATGAACATGTGCAACAAATACAAGTTAGATACCATATATATGTGGGAACCGATCCTAGTACCTAGTCAACTAAGTTTTGGTAACTAGCGTGACTAATTCTAGTACCCACATGGAGGTATAACCGAAACTTGTTTTGTAGAACCGTGAAACCCATGATTGGTGATTGAATAGGATAATCTATCACATAGTTCTTGGAAGTCAGATGAACCAATTCTAAACTTGTTTGGAAGTGTGGAAAATCGGTTCCAAGATGGTAAATATGAAAAAGGATTTACCAAGTAAAGATGTCGACATACTTTGAACATCTTCATTAAATATTATCTTTTACTGTTCAAATATATTCCTTAATAGTTAAAGGAGAATCCCGGATCGAAATAAATTGAGAATCTTTTAATTAAGGTTTTTAGTTTTATATGCTTTTAATTTTCAGCAATTAAAATGCATATCCTTAGAAAATAAAAATTGGTAATGTGCATTTACTAATTGGAGATTTTCTACTGAGATTTTGGTCAATATTTGGAAAAAGCATTTCCAGGAATTCTGGAAACCGAATTTGGTAATATATTGCATATCTTCAAAATATTTTCTGTTTTGGAAATTCCTTGGTGTCCAAACTTCCTTGGTCTATAAATATTGAAGTTTGCATTTCAAGCAAACTAATCCTCAGAGCCAGCTAAACTACCTAGTTGTGTTGTTACTGGTGGAGCCGCCTATTCGGAGAGGAAAGTAACCTAATTAGGCGAAATATCTTACGACCGCTCAGTTTAAAGACTTCTTTGGGATTGAGAAGCTCTATTAGTACCATTGGTGGGAAACTAGATAATTGCAGTTTATTATTAGTTTTCGATTGATTTGATTGACTAACGGTGATTGAAATTTGATTGCACCTAGTTTATTTATGCTTGAGAATCTTCTCTTCTGATATAAGATTCACTCAAACTAGATCGAAGTTTCGACGAGGATCTTTAGACTATTTGTAGATCTAAAGACGTCTTGTGATAATCCATTGTTAATAGACTCCGTTCTGTGTGTGATTGATCACAAGAGATTCAAGTTGATTGTGTGCAGGTGTTTATTAAAGAAGAAGATTTGAAGACAAAGAAGATATTTGGGTTCATAATCTTTGGTGTGCACAATACTTATTTCGGCTGGAAAAGGATCCAACTATAATCGGTTTATCTTTGTGATAGATTTGATTGATTAGTTGAGTAGATCGGCATCAATACAATTCTTTCTGATTAAAAGTATTGATTGCAAAATCTTGATAATTACTTTGGTAGTTGTTATTATATAGGTCTAAGGACCTGACAAAGGAGTTTATTGGGATAAACGGAAGATCCTTTTGTCAAACTCATATCACTTGATTGAAAAGAGTTGTTACCGAACAGATTTGTTATTCCTTTACTGTTTGGAATACGAACCAAAGGAATTGTTTCAAGGGCGTGACTTATTACAAGTTGGAGGCGTAGGGATACAGTCAAAACTAGGTGAACTATAGGTTTAGTTGCTTGGTCTCAATTATACGAAGTTAGTTGAGATTTTTTATAGCTGCTTAATCCTGAAAGTATTCGATTCTGGACAAGGTCCTGGGGTTTTCTGCATTTGTGGTTTCCTCGTTAACAAAATCTTATTGTGTCTTTTACTTTTCTATTTCCGCAATTATAATTGTTTTATTATAATTAGAAGTAAAATACACAAACATTAGTTCCTATTTACTTGATAGCAATCCTATTGTGTTTGGTTAAGTCCGAACCTTTACTTTTCTATTTCCGTAATTATAATTGTTTCTTATAATTAGAAGTAAAATACACAAACGTTAATTCATATTTACTTGATAGAAATAGTATTGTATTTGATTAAGTCCGAACCTTTTATCAAGTAAACATACTTCGTTGTTGTATTGTCTCGATCTTGTATCCGTAATCAATCACACAAGTCATCTTGTTGTCGTATTATCTCGATCTCTTATCCATAGAAGATCACACGAAGTGTGAAATGATTAGTTGTATTATCTCGACTTAGTCCATAGATCACTTTCAGAGAAATGACTTATAGGTGGAAAAGTTTTAGATTGAGGTATATTTGGGTACCTTCGTATTTTCATACATAATGGTTGGAAATGAATCAATTAGACCCAGATGAGCCGGTTGGTCCATGTTGACCCAAGAACCGTCTCATATTGAGATGGTAGTCATATAACATTGAGGAGATCGTCACTGTTTATGAAGATAACTGATACATTTGTATCCAATGATCATTTTCTAATCTTACCTTTATAAACTGATTTTCCACCCACGAAAGAACTCACACGACTTCTATTTATTTTCATAGAAGAATTCTTCGATCAAATTTCTTCCATCAATATATTCTTTGTTTTAAGTCATTTCAATCAATTTTTTTCCTCTTTTATGAATAAAAATATGGAAGATGAGGAAGCACGGGAATTTGCTTTGTTATATCTCCAACAACAATAATAACAACAACAGTAAATGCTTCAGCTTGATCAAATGGATGAGGATCAGATGAAAATAAAAGGACGACGAACACCATGATACAATTATAAATGGGGAAAGTACCGTGAGCTCTAGAACCGAGAGCAGCAATGACAAGAAGATATACGTAGAGATTTAAAAATGAATGACATCAACAAATAATGCGTTATTATTATATCAACGGTATGTTTACTCCAATGAAGATTTTCAACGACTCTTTCATATGCCACAACACTTAGTGATTTGGCTTATCGGAAACCTCTGTCGAGTAAACCCTAAATTCAACTATCAATTTGATATACGAAATGTACTGGACATAGTCCTGAACAAAAAAGTAACAATAATCCTAAGAATTATAGGTTATGGTATGATAGCGGGTGCCTGTGATGAGTACATTTGTATGGAAAAAGCAACAATATACGAAAATCTCAACATGTTTTGCGAAACTCTACCCAACCATTTTGGTCAATGTTTTTTGTGACAACCAATGCAAGATGATGTAGACCGGTTACTAGTTGAAAATGCAAAGAGAGACTTTTCCGGAATGCTAGGTAGCCTTGATTTCATGCATTGGGTGTGGCATGGGTATCCTTATGCTTGGCAAAGGAAGTATAAGGGATACTATTCAAAACCAATTGTTGTTCTGGAAGCGGTGGCTTCTTATGATTGTTGGATATGGCATGCTTTTTTTGGACTCCTGGGTTCATATAAAAACATCAATATTTTGCACAAATCGCCTTTGTTTGAGGTACTGGAGTATGAAAATTCTCCAGCTGCAAATTTCACCGTCAACGACAATAAATATAAGATGGATTATTTTTTGGAGGATGGAATTTATCCAGAGTGATCAACTTTAGTTCAAGCGTACAGTGATTTACCCGAAGCTTAAGAGCATTGTGTCATAAGATATTTCAATGGGAAGCAGATGGCGTGTAGGAAGGATGTTGAACGAGCATTTGGAATGTTGAAGAGGAAGTTCCATATAATTTGTGGACCATATCGTTCCTTTAAACTAATAGAAATGATGATTAAGGTTATATGCTCACCTGCATCATTTTGCATAATATGGTAACAGAGAAGAGCCGACTAGATACCAGTTGGACAAATTATCTAGATAAATATTTGAGGAAACAAGTTCAATCCCTTTATGGTGTCCCCACAAGAGAGTGTATGAAGGTAAAAGAGAGAACATAACATATCATATTTAAGACTAAGTTATGATCTCACTGCGCATCATTGAGCGGAATTCAGATGAGAAATCCTCACGGAATTTAGTTTGTTTTTATTTTATGTTTTGTGTAATTTGAGTGATGTAATGAAATTCATGTAATTTGGATTAAACAAACTTTGGAATTGAATATAAAGATTACCTCCATAATTTAAAACTCAAAATAAAACAAGTGTACTGGCATTATTTTCATCTTCATTTTCATCTAACTGATCTTCATCAGATTCAATGTCAACTTACGTTGGCCGTTGGCATGCCTTCTGTGCTTGAACTTCTTCAGATTCATCCTACCAAAATCGTAATTATGCAACATTCATTCTTGACTTGTCCATCCCCATGATTCCTCTCATGTACGCATTGAACAAATTCTGTTCCACCGCCTTACGAATTTCCTCATTTCTGAGACTATTTTCTTACGCTCTACTATTTTATCAATATTAGTTTTTTCTTTTTCTCAAAAATATTGAAGGTTGTATTCTGAAATTAAGGATTGTTCGGCATCTTGGGCTGCCTTATTGGTTCCTTTTGCCCTTTTGACGTCCACTTCATCGGGTCTTTTTGAATTTCACTTAATATTAAGAGTAGAATTAACATGTGGGAAACCTCAAATTTTGGGATATGGTTTGAGTTTGTTTCTTGTGAAGAATAAGGAGACTCAGGTTGTTAAGAAACATTTATGGTCTCGTAAAGTGATTCCTCTTGTACTTGATATCCTTTCAACATATCGAGATTATATTGGTTCGGATGTTTGAGGATGTTGAAACATGCTTCATTCTTGAAAACCGAAGAACTTTTTCTTTGTCATTCCTCTCTAGTTTTTCTATGCTGCAATTATAATATTTTCTAAATTAGTTATTACAAAAAAAATAAAAAATAACATGTTTTGAAAATCAATTCTACCATTTAAAATGCTTACCAAATCGACTTCAGTTTCGCCGCTCTCTGTTTCACGAGCTATTTGCATTAACAAAGCAACCCATAAATTGACGTCTTTGCAGATTGCATTAAAACGACTCGATAACCCCGAAGCATCACGTTTTTGTATATGCCCAGTTTCCTGACCAAACTGTTTAAAAATAATAATCCCCGAAGAGTATTATGATGTTGTTGAACACCAATGATAGAATCACGAGTAAACGTTACACAACCTCTGCAAATATCTTTAACTATCTTCACCTATACTATACTTCGGACCGCGAGTTTTCTGCTGAGAAACATTTTATGTTGAAATATTTTGGTTTTGCGATGAACTGGACTTTTTCTAGAGATTAAGAGTCAAAGAGTTGAAAATATAAGAATTTTTGGAGTTAGAAGGTGTAATATTGTAGTTCAAATTGTTTAAATTTTATAGAATGAAATGATGACCATTGGATGAACATAGCCGTTACCGGCTGGAAGAGGACCGATGGGTTCAGCCACTGACGTTCGTCAACCTAATTGAACCCGACGCTCAGCCAAGTTAACATCAATCGTCACTAATTGAACCGATCGTCTTATGTTAAGGCCGTCGGTTCAATTTAAGACGGGATGAGAAAACTTTTATATTTGATCCTTTGTCCATCCATTTCCTTGGTTTGACAGTTCCACAGTACGATGAAAACGGGCAAATCAGCTCATTTACCCATCTCATTAGATTTCCCACTATTTTGTAGTAACTTCGAGTTTCGAATGCGTAGAGCAAAAACATCTGTCTCACCTCTTCCTCTTCTCTCTCTTTTCTCTCTCCAAAAGAAGAAAAAAACCCAAGCTTTCATCAACCTCTTGCTCAGATTTGGTCCTTTTGGACCAGATCTGAGCAAGATTTCATTTATTTTTTAAGTTTAGTAATTAGTTAATCAAATAAAACATGTTTTCTATTGTTTTGATGTCTTTCGACATATTTCTTCGCCATTTGGGGCGATTTTTCTTCGTCATTTTGGACGATTGTCTCTTCGCTTTGCGGGCGATTTTTTCAAATCTTCATGGTTGGATCGTGGCTTGCTATTCTCGGTTCAAAAACATCAATCATTCAACATGGTATCGCTTTGAATCTATTTTCAACATAAGAGATTTAGGGCATCCAGGTTCGTTTGGGTATACAAGATTAAGGGAAAAGTACCCCTTTCTTTCAGGAACATCTCTTATCAAAGAAGAAGAAAATCAGATTAAATGGTCGGGATTGATTCCGGATAATACCATCATTTTTCCCTACTACATAAACAAAAATTGGGTATCTTTACGGTTTATCGCTCTTTCTCTTCGCGATATACTTGTAATTGGTATCTTTAATTGTATTAGGGGTTTAATCATCTTGTATTTTGATGTTTTTGTTATTCGTGTAAGCGATCATGTAATCAGTATTTTGATTTGAATGAATTAAAATATGTTGATTGACAAAAAAAAAAAAAAAAAAAAGTTTCGAATGCGTAATCGTAATAATCAAGGACAATAATAACTATTCAATATTTATTTTGTCTTTGTATGCATCATCAATACAATAAACAATGAAATAAACTTTTTTATGAGATAAATAAACAATGAAATAAAATAGGGCTAACGTCATGGAAATCCAAAGATTTCCACTTTACCTTATGGACAACCAAAGTTTGAGTCAACCATTATTGACGGACAGAGTCAATTGGGTGTTCCTAGTAGGCACATAATCGATTGGAGATGAAATTACAGCCCCTTAATATGTTAACTTAACTAAAACGTGTATGGGCGGGTTAATATGAACCCGATGGCTAACTTACTAGCACTTCCTTTTTTTTTTCTTCTTCTTTTTTTTCTAAATTTTCTTCTCTTCTTCTTCGCCGGGTGAAAAACCTAATAGAGAGTTTCAGGCTTGTCTTATTAACCATATCTCTACTGTAAGTTCCGGTACAACTCTATGTTACCGCGAAGTTTTTTTCCTGTGAGATATCCAAAAGCAATTCTTTCCAATTTATATTGAAATTTTCATCTTGTAATCTTCCCTAATGTAGGATTAATTTCATGTTGCACTTGGTTCTTTATTTGATGTCAAAGAACAACTAGAGGAATAACAAGTTATGTATCAATGCATCACCTTATTCTGCTGCTACAAAATCTACCAAAGAACTCCCTCTTGATTCAAAGGTAATACAAGCATCTCAATTACCCAACCCTTCATTATTCTTAGTAGTGCTTGTTTTACAGATATGTATTATATTTCACACACTGCGCTTTAATTGTTTGGTTGTATGCCTCAATGAAATATCACCAGTGCTTGTTTGAGTATCGACCAAAGGTACCGATGCTCAGTTAATGAGCGTACAATCTCTAGAATTCATGTCTCATACAATTGTACTCATTGATTGTGAATCATGTCTCAAGAGTTAAACACCATAATGGCATTGCAGATACAATATTTTCACATTTGAGACCAGACGTAGTCTAGGTATCTATACATATACACAATAAGACCTTTTACAAAGTCTGGCAAAGCAAACAAAGTGAGCAGTAAAATCAAATCTTGAGATGGCTTGCCATTTATCTGCTGATGTATTCACTATCTCTTTTAGGTCTCCACCGTTTGCTCCATAATATTGTTTTCATGATTAATCGAGCTACATTTGGACCCTCATTTTGATGCAATTTATACTTTTAGTTGTTGTTGTTTATGATTGGGTAGGTCAATAGGTTGTTCAATAATTATCGAGGGTCTTGGGCGTAATTGTAGATGTTTCTTCCCACTTTAGCTTCACATAACGTTTAATGTCTTACTGACTGCAGTTATTACCAACAAAAAGAAGTAAGCTGTAAGGATGGTGACTCCGAAAGGCTACTATCAATAGTTATAAACATTTTGTTTTGTGTTATCAGGTGTTAAACGTAAATAAGTACGCATGTTCTGTTTTTTCATACAATATGCTGCTTAAGAAATGAAGTAGTGTTTTATTTTTCTGTTTTCTATTTGGGTTTGGACGTAGTTTTTGTGTTACCGTTGTTGAAGGTTCTACCACTTTTGTACGCTTTTCTCTTGTGCCCAATGGAACCATCGTCTTTTTTGTGTGTCCCTTTTGGTTTCTTGATTGACATGTGTTATTGATGTTTATAACCTGTAGTTGCTTAACAAAAAAAATATTCTCACTTTTACGAACTCTCATAGATTGTATTCTCTTCGTAGGATCGTTCTGTTGCTTGACACATGCTCAGAACTCCCTTTTCAATGATCACCACTAGCTTCTGAAGGTAATGATTATGTTGAGTTCGACAGTGGGAATGGCGATGTATCGAGTAGTTAATCAATTTCATTTTCATTTTTTTTACTTTGTTTCCATTTGTGGCATATAGTCAAGTGTCTAGTCAAAAGTGTATGCTTCATTTTTTATACTCAAGGATTAAACCTCCATTCTCTCCATTTAGTCATCTGAAATTAGTTTACAGTCATCTTCCATGTGATCTGAATTTTGTAGGCTAGAGAATAGGTAGCACCATAGCTCTAGCTATACTAGATTTTGCTTAAATTTCTGATTTGATATTAATAATTGTGTGTTTACGATGAGATCTCAACCTTCACCAAGTTGTTTGGACAACCTTTATACCCGGTAGAAACCAACGTATACTGCAAGTAGAATCGCTGTAAAAAATATCACCAGTGGATTAGAACATGTTTTTTTGTTTAAACTATGTAGGCTATATTGATACCTTTCATTTTCCTTTTGTCTATTTTTATTCTCTTTTCAGTTTCTGTTTTATGAATCTGTATACAATGATGCTTAAATTTCAGAGCACAAAACTCATTGTCTTATGTTTTAATTGTTCCTTCTAGCAAGTTACTTGGTTGTTTCCCAGGGGTGAAAGTGGTTCATACCTCTGATAAGGTTCATGGAAAGATATACATCCCTGAGATTAATTGGATGCTTATGGTCCTTTGCCGTGCGGTGGCTGTTGGATTCCGAAACACGAAACACTTGGTGAATGCTTCAGGTATGCACACCAAACTCTAACTAGAATTTTAGTTTCTTTCTTCAGATTTTTTTTAAAATAAATTAGCTATGCCTTTAGTTGATTTTCACAAGATTCGTCTTAAATTGCATCTTTCCTTCGATTTTCATAACCAATGTGATGTATCATATCCATTTTTGGTCAGCTTAATATGAAAAATTAAAATGATGTTGCAGGTCTAGCAGTGATAACGGTAATGTTAGTGACAGCTGTCTTACTTCCTTAGTTATTGTCTCGTGCTGGCACAAACCTCCTATTTTGGCACTTGCCTTCCTACTCTTTTTTGGATCCATTGAAGCTCTCCCTACTCTTCTACAAATTTCTTGATGTTATGTTTCACAAGGTCCCCTAAACTTCTTCACTTTTATAAGCAAAATGGTGCATATTGTCTTTCAAATGATATACTTCATATGGCCTTCCTACTCCTTAAACTACATAATAAAGACAGCTTCCATGTTTGTGATACTCGGTGTTCTTACTGTTCTATAGCCGACGGAAGAAGAACCTACTTTACAAGTAGCAATTTCCTTGTTGGAAACGATATACCTCATATATGACTGACTATAGAGCCGATTGCGATCTTTCTTGTACGGGTACTTACTAACTCTTGCTTAATTTGAAGAGTAATTATTCACTTTAAATTCTGCATTTTGTTATTGCTTTGGTATGTATGTGGAGAATGATGTTGGTGGTTGTTTTTTTTTTGTTTAGAGTTGGGGCATTTGCTGTTTGATAGCTGTTGGGGACTTCTTAATGGTATTTGTGATTCCTCCCGTCCTCCGTGGCCTAAGGAGTTTGTCTTTGGTTCAGAGTTGGGGCATTTGTTGTTTGATGGCTGTTGGGGACCTTTTTATGTTCTAAAAGCAAGTGCAGAGTTGTTTTCTGAAATGGGAAAGAGGGGAGAAATATTATTAGGGAAAGTAAGCATGGTTATTAGAAGTTTAATTGTAGTGGCAGTTGTTAAATGTATATTAAGAACACCTAAAACAGTTCATTATCTTTTAAGCATTTCATTCTTTGTAAATGTCTTGCAGATAACTTGGTGATTATAAAAATTGCTATTAACAAATCCTATTGAAATAGAGCCTTGATTTACAATTTTAATAGTAACATATCAAAATTATCAAGTTGGAACAGATATTTATGGACACAATAAGTCCTCATTTTCTTTCTAAAAGTTGAAGCTGTGAGTAGATGATCAACCCATGGTTGGAAAACTATGTCGATGTTGGTTATGAGTTTGAACATGGAAGATGCTCTATAATATTATGGCCATGACGAGTTTAATTCACACTTCAGAGACTACGGATTCTAGGAAATGCATTACATATACTTCTTCTTTTTGATAATTAACGCATTACATATATAAGTAGATTCAGACAGTTATAATCGTCTTTATGTACACTACAGACCAGTTATTGCTTATACAATGTACACCATGCAAACTTCAAGGGTAGAAACAGGCGGAACTCTAAGCACCACATGTGGTCCCCTGCAATTCTTACTCAAGAAATTGTAACCTACATCAATAGTTGCTCTCTTAAAGATGGATGATCCTTGTTTCGCTTTCAAGTATGAGTGAACAAGTATGAATGCAGAACCAGCTTGTTGTGCTGCCAAGAAATCTTCCATTTTTTCCCTTAGTTGCACATCAGTTGCACATCAGTTTCAAATCTTTCTTCTCTTTCAGATTTATTGTCAATTGCAAACCTTACTCTTCTATGAAGACTAGTTTGCTCCATCTCAATAACATCTGTCATACTCTCTATTGTTTTGAATCCAACAGAAACACTAGCCGGCTCCACAGTCTCCTCCATTCCGTAATTCGGTGGGCCTGACAAAATAAACTTCACCTGTGGTCGCATAAAATAAATTGGGTACCCCTTTGAGAAAGTTATATAAAATAAACTGGAAACTCCTTTAAAAATGTCGTATAAAATAAATTGGGTAAACTTGTCTGTTGGTCGTATAAAAAAATGGGTAAATAATAATAACTATCATATAAATTAAAATGTGTAATGGGGTTGGTTGATACTCAAAACACCATAAGTTCCAATATAACATTGTTAGAATATATCAATGAACCAAAATTGATGTGAAACTGATAGGAATTTTTCAATAAACACTCTAGTGAAATAAAGTTTTAAAGCGACAGTTTGAACCAAAATAAAACTGCTTGATAAAGTACTGAAACTGATGTTACTTACTCTAAGCACGCCCTTTCATCCGAAACACTAACCTTTCATTGGTCTGTACGCCACCAACTCTACCTCGAAAACAAGAGTTGACCTATATAATACACATATTCCCACTTTTAGCATTAGAACGGTTAGCATAGGCTGCATAGCAAGCAGTAAAGATGTTTGAAGACATTTATTCCAAGCACTTAACATTTTTTTCAGAGTACCCAGATCTGAACTGAGGAATAGATTGTATAAATCTCACCCGTGTTTTGTCAAGAGGGTTTAAATAGCTGCCAAAATTACTTACTCTGGGGGGATTTCTGGGGGAGAACCAGCACTTCCATAGGCGTACTCCGGCTTACAAACGATTTTCGCAACTTCGCCGACCTGTATGAGTGGAAACACCAAAACAGTAAGAGCAATGGATGATTTGTTGCTTAAACAACGCAAGATATAACAAAGATCAAAAGAAGCACCTTCATGGTTTTTAAGGCTAAATCCCAGGCCTTGATCACAGCTCCCTTTCCAACCTCAAACGAAAAAATTGTATTGTCTTCATGGGTAGTGTCGAAAACTTCACCCGTTTCAGCAAGACTGCCTTCATAATGAACTGCAGAGCACCATAAATCTTATATATATCTATTATGATTCCACCCTACTCATCTATAATCTATTAGTAAGAGAGACCAAAAACAAACATCACAACATCGAAACAAAGTTACCATCAACAAGTGGAAAGCTCTCAATTGGACCAGCTGCATCAGGTTTGGCTTAACTTATAATGGTCTTGATAACACCTCCATCTCCAGACAAATCAATTTCATTACCACCCATAACTCCTCGAGTTCGAAATACCCTATTAAATGTCAGAAATTAGCATGCTAATACCAAATTTAATATATTGCATATCAGCTAAGTCTCATGCTAGCTTAGGAAAGAAATTTATCTACTATGATATGGTTTATTTGGATATATCAATGTGAGAAATGCTTCCAGAATTTGGACCAAGACCCTGTCAAAGAAAATGGGTCGATACCGCCTCACATTATCTGCAACAGACTTTCGTATCCTAAGTTGGTGATGTGGTATCAAATACTATGGACAAAGATACATATGGTAACAAAGATAGGATACGGAAGGTGAGAACAAGAGAACTTTCGGAACAACTTAGAATGGAGAAAGCCGCACACTTTATATTTTACTTCTTCAAATTTAGGTTATCCTAGACAAGTATTTATTTCACTAGAGTGTTTATTAAAATTTAAGTTCATAAATTGTATACCGAGTTTATTATTTATGCCATTTGTGGAAGACTACCCAATTTATTTTATTGGACAGTGTTAGAAACAATATATGTTTATTTTTTCGTGCCGTATACTTTAGCTGTGACTCATATACCTTTGTGTGGAAGGGAGTGATGAACAAGCTAGCTTACTACGAAATAAACAACAAATGCCGGAAAACAAAAGAGCATAATTTCTAAAATACAAATTGTCATGTCTGGTCACTCGGACAATTCTGTTGTTAATGATAGCAACTTTAATTATTTTATAACGCAATCGAGCCACCACAAAATGCATCAACCGATCAAACCCATTAAATGAAAACTAATCTTGTACACTAGCATCATGTATTTAGAAATATCAAACCTACCAACAGACCACCTCATACTATTATTGAAATAAGTAAGAATTTGTAAGAATTTTACCCCCTTTCTCTATTTCTCGCATTTTATCAAACGCTTTGAAACTTGTAGTGACGAGACCCTAAATGTTGTATTTAAAGCCCTTTATACCTTCTCCTCCTCTACAAAATTTGAATTGGGTAGGAAATCAAATATTCTAGTCATACACAAGGTATAAACACACAAAATCACACCCACTCGTCACCATTAAGCCGCGTATTTCAACGGAGGTGAGCTGTTTTTTTCAACCGTTGCCTTGCGGCAAAAAAACATGGTAAAAAACTACCAAACCATCATCAACTTTTTACCATAAATTCCTTGTTCAAATGAACTCCTAAACAAAAACCCAATTTAGTCTAACCCCAATGTAAATCCTCACACAACAATCCAATTTAGTCTGACAAAATCCCCAGTAAATCCCCCTTGATTAACATCATACATTGAACCAATTTTAATATGTAATTGGATTTGAAGCATTACTCCAATCGTCTTTTTGGTTTCTAAAAACAACAATATAAAAAGAGAATAAAACTCAACAAAGCAAATAATTGAGGATTGAAAAACATTAGCTTACCACTGCCCGTGTGATTAAGACTTTGAAACGAAGTAAGAACTCATTTCCTCCACACTAGAAATGTTTTCTTCGGTGGATACATCAACTCACAATTAATAAACTTTATTAAAATCTGCTACTTGCACCATGAAAATTCCAATTTAAATTCTGGAAACGGTAGCAATCACGCGGTATCCATTTTTCTGCTATCCTCGTCTATAAAAAGATCACAATAGCTAAAAATTGAATGAAGGTTTCTCCACCAATTGCTAATGATACTCAATTGGATTCACGTTGAGATTGGCGCTGCTCTGAAAAATACCTAGGGTGAACAGGCTTCTGTTAGAGAGAAATGTTAAATTTCCCATCTTAACTAGATTCGGGTCATATAAACTATCCATATTACAACCCGGTTTAAAGTAACTATGGTCCGTTATTGTTAACCAGGGTTGCAGGGTAAGTTGGGAAGAAAAAAAATAAAACTTAAAAAAGTGAGACGGACAACCGATTCTGTCCATGTATAGATAAAAACTTAAACCTTGTCTTTCGGCCTGGCAAACTTGAAATCTTTGGATTTTTTTGAGGATGGCCCAATAAAATATGCACATACTACGCAGTTGTTCTTAGTGTGTGAAGCTAATTATCAAGGATTAATTGGGGCCGGAAGAAATAATCGGGGCCTTGAAATTTTTATACCCACACCCAAAATTTTAGGGGGCTTCCAAAATATAGTTGAAAGTACTATTTTATCATTTCCCTAAAATTAATCCTAAAATCCTATTAACCTTAAACCCACCTCCCCCATTTCATTTCTTCCTCAAAACCATTCCTCTCCTCCTCTCCCCCTCCCTCTGTCCGTTCATCATCCTCCATTAACGATCGTGGAGATTTTTTTTTTCATCTGATTCATTGTCTATACGAAAACTCTAATCGACGATTAACTTCTTTTACAAACATGGCACGAACGAAGAAATATAGGGTTTGAATCGAAGAAATATATTTCTCAGAATGGTAGTCGTTAACCACGAAGTTTGAATGTCTAACGATTTTTCATCCTTGGTTAACGATTTTTCAAGTTTTGTTAACGATTTTTGATTTCCATGAACGACCCTAAGAAAGGTAATGACTCTAAGAAAGCTAATGACGACCCTAAGAAAACTAATGAAGACCCTTACAAAGCTTAATGTAACGACCCTAAGAAATCTAATGACGACCCTTACATGAAAAGAAAGTTAATGTAACGACTCTTGTTTAAATTTTAAATGACTCTAATGACCCTTAGAGTATTAGTGACAGTGAGTAAAAGGTTTTTGAGTCGTTGGGTTATAAATATATTTAGTGAACGACTCTAAATGACCTACAAATGGAGTCGTCAATATTTTCAAAAATGTTTGACGATTTTTCATAACTGTAGATTGGAGTCGTCAGTTTGTTCAAACTTGAATGACGATTTTTCATAACTGCATATTAGAGTCGTTTCTTTCCTTGACTAATAACTAACGACTCTTAAGGGTCGTCCTATTAGTATACTCCCGACCTAACGACTCTCACACTGAGATGTTGCATAGTGACCATGAATCGACAACTTGGAGCACCATTCATGCGATTTGAAGAGTATAGGAAGTTTACCTGATTGTTTAGAGCTTTGGGTTCTTCATTTTGAGTATTGGTTCCATCATTTTGAGCAAAAGGATCTTCATTTGGAACCATTTTAACCTAAATTTTCTCCCAAAACTCACTTTCTTCCTCTCTATCCAACCAATTTTTTTTTTCTTCTATAAACTCAGTTTTTACCCAAAAACTGATTTAATCTAACTTAACAAATTAACAACACATAATCAACCCAATTAATAAAAATTATTGTTGGGAGTAATTTAGGCATTTTGAAAAATTAGGATAAGAGGTAACACCAAAGTGCTATTGGGAGACCAACTGGTCAGGCCCCCAATTATTTGTTCTCGCCCCAATTAATCCTTGCTAATTATGTACCCAAAAAGAAGAAGGTGTAAAGCCAATTAATATGAAAATTATTTTCCATTAGTTAATGATGAAATTTCGTTCTCAACTTATTCTTTGTCCCTGGTGAATAAATGTCGGGTATCGAAATCTAGACAATAGGAAAAACCAAACAGCATGTCTTAGATGTAGATCTGTAGCCGTCGTTACATTGATGATCTTTTTAACAACCTTTTGCTTCTTTGTCATATTCATCAGCTACATAGGGCAATAAATCAACAATACGCAAGGTGAAGGTGAATCAGTCCAAATTTTCTATATAATAACAGAGTTTTTTCGAGCGATTTCATTCATCGGAGCTCCACGTTAATTCTCGCTTCTGGTTGATTCTGGTCTCACCAGTTTTTTTATTTAAAGCCAATAAAATTCAAGAAAAAAATATTTTTTTATTCCAATAATAAAATGGCTAAATCTTAAATATTCTTCTAACCTAAAATAACTAGGTCTCATAACATGCCAAAAAAAGCTAGATTGATGTATAGCTAAAATGCACGTTTAAGATTTTCCTACCATAAATAAATTGAAGTAAAATGCATCACGATTTTATCATCACAAAATCATAACAAATCACATAATCATGACAAATCATAAAATTAAAATAAAATAAAATAAAATTGTTCAATATCCAATTACATTTATTTATAATCAAACAAATCCTCACCTTACGATTACAATTTTGAACACGCAAAAATTCAAAATAACAAATACATTTTAGAGTAATAATTAAAATATTGTATGAAAATACCTGGAATTCAACATTGGTTAGAGTATGCTTCTTCCTTCATTGAAGAATTAGTTGTGAGAAGCTTTAGACATCCATTCTGTGTGAAACAAAAACAAAAAGTCATGGGGAGAATCACAGAAAGAAAACAAGAAAAATGGTAATGAGAACAACGAAATAAGAGAAAGAAAAATTCAATAATGATTTTTACTTAATATTTCATTCCAAAAAAAAAAAAAATCAAAAAAAAATTGGTCGCAAATATTTTCGCATTTAATGTGCCTATCAACAGAATATATTCCAAATCTAAAATTATATAATAAAAACTATGTAAAGAATATATTCGAAATCTAGAAAATTATGAAAATTTTGAGATATTAATTATAGTATTTCCAAAATATCGGCTTTTTTGTGTTGGAATTCAAACCTATGGGCGTGCTCTATATAAAGCGCTTCAGATTCACGGGATCCCTCTCCATGTTGCATTTTCTTTCGCTAGGGTTTAGTTTTTTTTTTCTCATGCGGTTTGCTGTCTAATTCTTTTTCGTTTTTTGATTTGCATGGTTGCGGCGGTGGGAGTTCATGAGTATTGAAACGGTTATTCTGGAGGTTTGTGGTCATAGTAATAAACATGCAAGGTATATAATCGTGAAATCCTGTTTATTTTGGTTTTATTGATTTTTTTTATTCATTCTTTTTCGTTTTTTGTTTTGCATGGTTGCGGCAATAGGAGCTCATGAGTATTGAAAAAGTTATTTTGGAGCTTTATGGTCATGTTAATAAACATGAAAGGTATATGTAGATGCATTTTACTACAAACTACATCCAAAGGATAGAAATGTACGACTCTTCTCAAACGAAAGTAAACACTCAACCATGAACACAAGATATACGTGGTTTGGTATGATTACCTACGTCCACGGGGGTGAAATGATGAATCTTATTACTTCACGGTGTTACAAAGGTGTTGCTCTTAGTGGGATTTCCTTACAAGATGAACTTACTTCTCATTCACTTCTTTCTAATGCTAACTCGGGTTTCTCTCTCCTTTCTCTCCCAAAAATTACAACCCGCCTCTCTAGAATACAAGTCCCGCTATTTATAGGAGAAAGTTTATACAACGAAGTTAGAATGTTGACCCTGTTACATCTAATTAGATGTTCTGTGATCGGGCCGACTCACGTCGTCTTGTGCGGTCGATGCATCTTGGCTCCTCGCCTGTATTTCGTTCGAGCCAATCTCTTATGGTCCTATGTTGACGCGATGTCGGCTGTCTCGATAGTCGCCCTTATGATCAGCCGATGTGTTCCACACTTTCTTGCTTGTTTAACTGTAGCTCCTCGTTTGTCCCGTCCCGCCTTATCTTGTCAGCTTTATCAGAAGTCTGGGTCAAGTCTTGTCCGACATTATTACGCCCGATCCACGTGGATTCCTTAAATCTCGCGCTCTTTAATCTTTTCTCTATACTTCGCGTTTCTTTGTATTTGGGTGCACTGGGTATAGGATGTTGCCACCTGGATCTGTAGATAATTTACACCTACATTTATGCCCCTTCTTCCACCCGTGTGGGAGGCACGAGTGGAAGAACATCGTCTTAACCGCCCATGTCTTCGCTCATGCCGCTAATCCCGCCATGCAGCGCCCCACTAATTTCCACTTTATGATTGGTAACCGTCGGTCGCCGTCGGTTACAAAGTTTCTTCTTTAAATAGCCCGCTCCTTTCTTCCTTCTTCTTATATGCCCTTCTGTTCTGCTGCTGTGGTTTTCTTCCAAGTTTCTTCATATCTTACGCTTCTCAAAAAACCCTAGCTTTCTTGATTTTCTTTCGTCCTTTTCTCCTCATCGATCGTTACAGTATCTGATGTCGCCTCATCTTTCTTTGTTGAAAACCGAGTTCTGAATTATCTTCGTTAATGGCTTCTTCTCCTTCCATGGCTGAAAAAAGAGGTCTGTTGATGATGTTTTTTCCGAGTTTGATGTTCCCCCCCTTGCTTCTCTGTTTTTGCTTGAGAGCCCTTCTAGGTATGATGATCGCGCGATGAGATCTATTTTTGCTGATAGCTCTTCTTCTATTTCGTGCAGGTCCGAGAAAAGGGTGAAAGATCTTTCCGATGAAGAGTTCATTGAGCAGTTGAAGGAGACATACGATCTTCAAAATTACGAAGTGACCCTTCTCTCGGGCCGAAACGGTAGTTTGAAGAAAACCGATATGAAGAAGCACGAGCAATCGGCTAATTGTGTGGTCATCACCTTGGGTCAGCTGGAGCTAGGCCTTCGTCTTCCCTTATACAACCCTGATAGCCCATTTTATTACGAGATTTTGTCCCAGATTCGGCCTTCTCGTGCTTTAGATCAATGGACTGGCAATACTTTTCGAATTATGAACGAGTGGAGGGATCGCCGCGATGGTCATGGTTCTACTGCCGAGTGGTCGACCTACAAGCCCGAGGACGCTCCTGAGTATACCGTTGCCAATTTCCTTGTCAACTATCGAGCTGGTACTTCGACCTTGGGTGATCTTGCTGGGTTTGCTGCAAGTCCTCATCGGGTCAAAACTATGCCCGAGGGTGTCGAAAGAATGATCTTTGGATACCGATCCTATCGGCCATGGTTCCAACAGGCGAGCCCGACATTCTAATGATCCGACCTATCCTCGAGTTCCGCTTCTTGTCCGAGGTCCTATCCTTCATGGTGACTTCCGTCGCCTACTTTTCCCGCCGAGCCCTATTCTTTTCGGGTGGTTAATGATGACAAGGCCGATAAGGTACGCGCTTTTCTTGATTTCTATCTTGTTAGCTTCGGGCGTCGTTAGTCATTTGTTGTTGTTTGAAAATCTCGGGTCAGTTCCACAAAAACTATCGGGTCTAGGAAAAGAGGTGCTGGCACAAGGGTTGAGGAAGACCAGGGAAGGTAACAAACATAATGATTCCCTTATAAGTACATGTACTTGCCCTCGTTTTTTGCCTTCACATGTTCTGACGAGACACTTGTGCAGAAACACCCGAGGTGCGATGATGACGACGTTGACGATGTCGACCCTACTCCGCTTAGGCGTAATCCTGGTAAAGGTAAAGAAATTGCTAAGCCACCGCCGAAAACGAGCCCCCTCATTGATCTTTCCGATGAGGATGAGTTGTTTGGAGAGACTGTGCCGGGTGACAAAGTCGGTGAACAAGGTGTGGGCGACCAGCAGGAGCCCTCGGAGACGCCCGCCGTAGAGAAGGTTGTTACTAGTGTTCGGTAGAGAGCTTCCCTGTGTGCCCCGGTTCTTCGAGGGATTGTCTTCTAGAGCCGAGAATTTCTTCTTGTTTTCGGCCCGATCATGAATTCCTTGGGGTGCGCTTACTTCCTCCGACTTTGGGAAGTATACTGGTGAAGAAATGTTGAATGTTGTACCCTATTATGGCGACATCGCCTTGACACTTGACACTGTGGTGAGCGAATCGGTTCTGTATAGTAATGCCCCACTTCTGATTTCTGTCCTTAGTGTCGCTTATGATGCAAACTCGTTTGTTTGTGTTAGATCATGAACCGTGTACGCTTGGATGCCGCCAATCTCCTTCGAGATAAACAGTTGATAGAGTCTCTCCAACTTCAACTTCATAATGAGAAGGGTCGCGCGAACGAGCTGGAGATCAAACTTGCCGATGCTCAAGGTATATGATTCTTCTTGACTTATGTTGATTGAGTTTATCGTGCCAGTATCCTGAGTCGGGTATCCTTCTTCTTAGCCGAGGTATCTAGTATAGGTATAGACGCTACTTCGGAGTTTAGGATTCTGAAGAGAAAATGGGATATTGAGAAAGACCTTGTGGAAAATCTTCGTCAACGAATGGCAAACAAAGACGACAAAATAGACCGTCAAACTGAGGAGATTGCAAGTCTTGAGGACGAGTTAGAACGACATCGCCGATTTGATTATGATCCTTCCAAGATGGACAATTTACGGGCTCATTTGGGATCTTCTCAGCGTCTTGCTGCCGAAAAAACTGCTTTAGCCACGATTTTGGAGCAAAGGGTAAACGCTCTTCAATTACAGAATCGAGATCTTCACGAGGACCGCCGACGAATATTGAGAGATAAGGATATGGTGGAGCGAGCTAACATCGATTTACTGGGCCGAGTGCGTGAATTTGATAAAGTTATGGGCGATTTAGAGTGGAGTAGATCATAGCTTGTGGTTCTCCAAGCGTCGCGTAATCGGTTAATGAACGATTGGGCCGAGCATAAGAAGTATTTCCCTAGTAACGAGTTCAACGAGCAACATTATAAAGAATTAACCATGAAGTTGTCCAGGACCGAGGATGATTTTTCCAAGTCGGTAGAGTCGCTTCATCGGTGTTACCCGCCTGTCAGGTCTCTTTGCCGATGTGTTGAGGCCATTTTTTAGATCCAGATCGCGCTTTATTCTTGCAAAAATGTTAAGTTGTATCCGATGAATAACATCCTATATTTGTGGTTTTGTAGCCGCGCAAAAACGTTCGCAGGAGCTTGATCTGGAGGTTCGCCGATTGAAACAGCCGAGGTCGATTTGGGCTTCAAGTTAGCCGAGGCCTGAGGAAAACGCTTCCAGATTACCCAACAACTCGAGGATGAACGGGTCGCCCATGCGGAGGAGTTAGATCGAAAGTTCAGTGGCATTATGGACCTGGGTGGAGAAGAAGCGGCTCGAGGTCGCGCAGAGGAAGGCCAGCGCGGCTCCTCCCAAGGTTTAAGCTTTCTTTTTGTGGTGCTGCGTCACTATGTTGCCCCTTCCATCGGGTTGTAAATCGCTCTAAACACTTCTCCCCTTTTTAATTTCCGCTACCTCGCTTGTTCGTTTTAATGGGGGTCTTTGCATCACCGATGTTGTTTGTTTCATTTCCGCTAAACTTTTCATTTCGTATGTCCGCGCGATGCTTTCCGTACTTTGTTATCGACGCTTGGTGTTATCGATTTATCTTTTATTTCTTATGTTATTAAAGCGATTGTTGAATTGATGTACCATGCGATCGATGTGGTTTTCGTTTTGTATGCTGATCCTCTAGGTGTTGGTTGTTGCACGACACGATCGATTTTTTTCTTGTTCCGCATGTTGCCCCGACCGTTTGTTGATTAACGCACGACGTTATTTGTTTCGCTTTTGTTCCTGGTGTTATGCCCTGCAATTGTTGCTTTTATATGTTAGAACTCTAACCATTTCTGTCGAACACACCCAACAAGGAGGGTCATCGGGCCCTATGCCATGTCCTGATCGGGGTATCTCATCACTATCTCTTTGGATTCAGTGGAAGGGTATCAGTCATCCTAGTTCTAGGCCCGATGGTCCCGAGTGGTTATCGATCAACCGATCTCGGGCAAGTGGACACGCCCCCTTGTGATGGTGGTGACCTTTCATATGTAAGTAGGCCACCTAGCTGAGTAGACCTCGCGTCTAAACAACCTTTGGAACTGGTTTCCAACCACTAGAACCCTTAGGATACCTCGTCACTTGCACACTGCCACTGCCCCGAGTTCGAATAGCCAGCGATCAGTAAGGCACCTCAAGCACTTCCACATCGGAATTTCCCGAGTACGAATGCCCATTCGAGTGTAAGTCACCTCGGCACTTCCACACTGGCTTTGCCCCGAGTACGAATGACCATTCGAGTGTAAGTCACCTCGGCACTTCCACACTGGCATTGCCCCGAGTACGAATGACCATTAGTCACTTGTGCCCTATCCCATACCCCTCACGGTTTCACAGAGATAGAAGACACATTTTCTTACCGTTTTTTTTCGCATTTCCCGTCAAGGATGATAGAGTTTCAGGAATCGGATGTTCCATGGTTTGAGCTCTCTTGTTCCTTCGAGTCGCAGTAGTTGATACGATCCCTCGCCTGCCTTAGATTCGATTATATATGGCCCGCCCCATTTTGGTGCTAGTTTTCCTCCTTTTTTGTCGCGCTCCCATTCAGCTAGAAATTTCAATACCTGCTGCCCGGGATTAAACTCTCTTGGTCGAACGCGCTTGTTGTACTCCCGTTGTAACCTCCTTTGATAATTTTCCATTTTTTGTAGCGCCATTTCTCTTGTTTCTTCCAAGTCGTCGAGTTTAGCCAAGATCAGATCGGACGACACATTTCGCCTCCACGCTTCATTTCTTGTGGTAGGTATCATTGCTTCTGTTGGTAGAATCGCCTCGGTTCCGTAGGTAAGCATAAAAGGGGAGAACCCCGTAGCTTCCCTCCGTGTGGTTCTGTATGCCCATAGGACGTTATATAATTCCTCGCACCAGTTGCCATATTCCCCTTCCAGTTTCTTCTTCATGTTATCGGCGATGGTCTTATTAGTGATCTCGGCCTGCCCATTGCACTGGGGGTAAATCGGGGTAGCTTTGCTATTCCTGATGTTGTAAGTGTTAAATAGAAGATCAATGTTCTCGCCCTGTAGTTGTTTTCCATTATCAGAGACGATGGTAGCCGGGACCCCGAAGCGACAAATGATATGTTCCCAAATGAACTTAAAAACATATTTGTCTCGAATATGCCTCAGTGGTGCCGCCTCGACCCACTTGGTAAAATAATCCGTAGCCAAGATCAAATGCTTCCTTTGCCCCGTTCCTACATGTAACAGCCCGACAATGTCCACTCCCCATTTAGCAAAAGGCCACGGACTTATGATCGAGTTTAACGGTACGCCGGGAGCATGGATTTTCTTCCCGAAACGCTGACATTCTTCACAAGATCTTGCCATTTGCTTTGTGTCCTCGTTCATATACATCCAAAAGTAGCCCATTGTTTTTGCCTTAGCCGATTAGCTTCTTCCCGAGCTGTGATTTCCAGCCTCCCCATAGTGTAGCTCATGTAGGATTATATGGCCTTCTTCCCTGCTTAAGCATCGTAGGAGTGGCCCTAGGTAGGAATTCCGATATAAGATCCCCCCCCTTAACTCGTAGGCGCCCGATTTACTTTTGATCTTGTTCATCTCGGGCCGACTCTTAGGTAGCTCACCCGTCTCTAAGTATTGATGTATCGTCTTTCTCCAGTCGCCTTCTTTGTATCTCTCGGCTGTGTTAACGGCCACCTCGATCCGTGCTTCTGGCGTTTCAGGGATAGACGGGTTAAGTAGCCTCATAACGCATATCCCTTCAATGCTCGGGTCTACTAACTGTGAGGCAATGTATGATAGAGCATCCGAGTGTCTGTTATCCTTTCGGCAGATGTGGCGGAATTTAATATCTGGGATTTGCTTGATGTAAAATTGGGCGAGCTCCCAATATTTTTGCAGCACCGGATCATGTGTAGCATATTGGCCCATAATTTGCCGGATCACTAGTTGAGAGTCACTAGTCAGTCGAACCTCATGCATCCCCATTTCCATAATTATCCGTAAGGCATGGATCACCGCCTCATATTCGTTGACGTTGTTCGTTGCCTTGAATTCTAACCTGAACGAATGCACAATCTTCCTCCCCTTTGGCGTGGTGAACACCAACCCGAGACCCGATCCGTCTTTGTTAGATGCCCCATCAACAAATACTTCCCATCGTGTTGGGCTACTAGCGGCTAGCAGGTCCTCCGGCCCCTCTTGTTCTTCTGTCATTCCCGGTATATCTTCTACCTCATCCTCATCACTGAGGGGGAAGTCTGACAAGAAATTGGCCACTACTTGTCCTTTGATCGCGGTTCTTGTCTCGTATATCACATCATATTGTTTGATTATGGCTCCCCACTTGGAGATTCTCCAAGACCGCTTCGATAGTCGATTTGGTGAGCACCCGTATTCGATGAGCTTGAAAATATGTTCGTAGTTTAGAGGCAGCAAAGGCTAGCGCGAGCACCATCTGCTCCATTCTAGTGTAGTTCTTCTCGGTCGGACTTAAAGTTTTTCTGGCGAAGTATACCGGCTTTTCCACGCCCATATATGTTTTAACCAATACCGCACTTATGGCATAGGGTGTCGCGCCTAAGTATAAAGTGAGAATTTCTGACGGCTCAGGCCTTTGAAGAACCGGGAGGATAGCTAGATGTAGCTTGATACTTTGAAAAGATTCTTCGCTTGCGTCCATCCATCGGAATTTTTCTCCTTTCTTCAAGATGTCGTAAAAAGCCTTGCATTTGTCCGATGATCGTGACACAAATCGTCCCAATGCGGCTATGCAACCGTTTAGTTTCTTCACGTCTTTCACCGTCGCGGGAGATGGCATGTCAAGGACGGCTCGTACCTTTTCGGGATCCACTTCTATTCCCCTGGGAGTGATGATGTAGCCTAAGAATTTCCCCTATGTGACCCAGAAGTCACACTTGGCAGGATTAATCTTCATCTTGTGTTTCCTCATTGTTTGAAAGATCTCTTGAAGGTCTCGGACTTGGTTTTTTGATTTCCGACTCTTAACTAACATGTCGTCCACGTAAACTTCTATGGTATCGTGAATCTTGTCTTCGAACATATCGCCTACCAATCTATGGTACGTAGCCCCAGCATTCCTAAGTCTGAATGGCATCTTGGTGTAACAATACAATCCTCTTGGCGTGAAGAAGGAGGTGTGTTCCTGGTCCTCGGGCGCCAGTGGTATTTGGTTGTATCCCATGTATCCGTCCATTAAAGTCATCGCCTCGTATCCCACTATTGATTCTACTAATTGATCTATATTGGGAAGGGGGAAGAAGTTATCTTTCGGGCAGCCTTGTTCAAGTCTGAAATCAATACATATTCGGACTCCCCCCTTTCTTTTTGGTACCACGACCATGTTAAATATCCACTTTGTGGGTAGTGGGACTTCCTTATTATTCGGATTCTTGTAACTTCTTCGCTCGACCTCGACCGCCACTTGCAATTCGGCGCGATACGCCTCATTTTTTTGTCTAACCGGTTTGAACTTCGGATCAATTTTTAAGTGATGACAGCAGACCTTTGGGTCAATACCCTCCAAATCATGCACTTCCCAAGCGAATTCCTCCAGGTTTTCTTTTAATAGCGTCGTGAGTTCTTGGTTTCTTCGTCCGATAGTAATGCCCCGATCCTCACTACTTTAGGTTCCTCTATCGTTCCCAAGTTTACTTCTTTAGTCGGCTCGATTGTCGAGAAGTTTGATTTGGTCTCCTGATGGGGATGCTTCCTTTAATTGCTATAAAGGGTCTTGTTCTCGCGTTTCGTGTGCCAGGACCGCTTGAGAAATTGCCTCCTCCAATTCTTTTGCTGCCTTCACTTCCTTTTCTTTGTTCTTTTCTTGCCTTTTCCGAGCTCGCCGTCGCTCATTTATTTCTATATCAACTTTCATGCATTGTCGTGCCGCCTGGGAGTCGCCCATAACTTCCGCTATTCCCTTGCAAGTCGGGAACCTTAACCTTTGATGGTAGGCCGATGCTACGCCCTTTATCCCCGCAACCCATGGGCGCCCGATAATGGCCTCATAAGGTGAAGCGACGTCGACTACACAGAAAGTGGTTAGTGTGTCGAGGTAGCCACCACCATCTGAAACTCTTAAAGTTACTTCACCCTTCGGGAAGGTTGCTGTGCCGTTGAATCCGTAGATACGGTATATGGATGGGACGAGCATATCATCTGAGAGTTTCATTCTTCTGAACGTGTCGTAGAACAGCACCTCGACTGAACTTCCGCTATCCACAAGAATCCTTCTTACTCTCCACTTTTCAATTAACAGTGTGATGACCAGTGGATCGCTGTGTGCCTGTCCATTTGCTGGGACATCCTTAGCCGAGAACGATATGGGCACCGTCATCCAGGTTTCCATGGGAAGAGACTTGGATACGCTGAATATCTCTTTACCGTCACGATCCCTTTTATGGATCCTAGTGGTGATTCTTGGGCCGAGAGTGTAGTTTTTCATAGCCGAATGTGAAATGGTGTTTACGAATTGGTTCGCCCTATCGATGCGGACTTGATGAATGGCGCATCGGGTGTTGCTTCCGCCGAAGGGGGTGGCGGACATACGCCTCAAATATCCATCGCGGATTAGGTGTTGAATAATATCTTTCACCTCTCGACGAGTTATTGGTGGAATGGCCCTATATACCGATGGTAGTGACGGTGATTCGGGATGATCTCGGGTCTCTTGAACTGTACCCCCTCTCTATCTTTGGGTAGTTGATGTCGCTCCTCTTCTCAACTTCCTTGAACACCTCTTCCAAAGAAGCGTTTAGTGGGGTATACGATCGGGCTTCTGCTTTGGCTTCTTCCCTTTGGCCATCCATTCCCTCTTCTCACTGTTCCTCGGGGAGGGTCCGATCTTTTTCCGATCGCTTCGATATGGTCGTCCGTGACCGTTTTAGTTTCAAGATCGACTTCAAGATCGGCTTCTTGTACCCCTCTATCTCTTGATTCGGCCTGAATTTCTTCCAAGGCTATGTAGTGTTATTGCATTCTTCTCATCTCCTTTAAGGTTTTAGGTTTTTCAGAAAACATGGCAATCCAAATGGGGTCCGATCTCCCCAATGCGTTTTCAAACCCAAAGATAGCTTGGTCCACCGGTACCTTCCCAATTTCGCATACGTTTCCTCCATCTCGTTGGGTCAAGGTTCTCAATGGCTCTCTGAATCTTAGGGCGAGGGTAAACAGCTTGTTCATTCTTGGCCGAGGTCGACTGTTATGCATATAGGTCTCAAGGAAGGCCTTGACTAGCGCATCGTACCCGTTGATCGAACCAGGTGCGAGCGAATAAAACCAATCTCGCGCCTCGCCCTCCAAACTAGCTGGAAAGAATTTACACATAACTACCGGGTTACTTCTCCATTGGATCAGTGACATGGTATACATCTTAAGGTGTTCGGTCGCATCGCCAGTTCCATCAAATCTAGAGGGGAATGAAGGTAAAGTACACTTAGGTGGGAACGTCATTTGTTCCAATTCTTGAGAGAAAGGCGTTTTCTCGGCTTCACTCATAATCTCGGCCAGCTTAACCTCTTCGCTTCCGCCCGAAAGTTCCTTGATTTTTGCTTCCAACTCCTTAAGCTTGGCTTTAGTTGTCTGATCTTGTCGCCCGTTCCTTCCTCGCCTTTCTTCATCGGTGGACGAGTCCTCGGGTGGTCCATATCTCTGCGTTGGGGAACCGGAGGTAATGGCGGTGACCCGACTGATTGGGCTGATTAATGTTACTCTGCCCCATCATGGGTGGCAAGTGATCGGATCAGCCACGATAACCCGATGTTCCTCGGCTTGACGACCCTCTTGATCTGGTCCGTTGGTTCCTCAGTTGGTAGTTCTCATACTCCAAGGATAAATTCCGCCGCCGGAGTTCCCTCAGTGCCGCTTCTTGTCTCCTCTGACTCTCCAAAATGGCCAACAACGTCGGGTCCATACTCTTATGACTGGAATGTCCATTGGGTTGGTGTGGCCGAGGTTGTAATGGTGCTGATGTGGGTGGTGGGGGCGGTATTGGATTGGTTATATGATTGACAGCTTGAACGGTTGTCGGGCTGATGTCACTTTCTATTGCTCGCCCCAACTGAATCTTCCTAAGACGCTCTTGTTCCCTTCCCAAATCTTCATGTTGTTCAATTTGTCGCCTCGTCGATTTCCTTTGAGCTCGCGCTGCAAGTGCTTCCTCATCGTCATCGTGTATCGAAAGTTTGTGAGTCCATCGACTTGATCGACTCTTCTCTGAGTTAGTATAATCTGGTGCAGAGGTAAGGTATTATCATCCCGCCCCAAATCTACTTCCTCGTCTACAATAGGCATCCCTCGCGCAGCTGCATGAGATTCCTCGGGCGGTGGTTATCGACTGTTCCCTTGCCTCGGCCCCGTTATCCATGCCTGCATGCTGCTGCTAGTGACCGTGCGATTCCTCAACATCCTTATCGTCCCTGAAGTGCTAGCCATTAGTTACGTCGTGTGATAAGCCGAGAATTGCCCGTCCCTATGTCAGCAAATACGAAAAAGAACCCCTTACTTCGACCTGATTTTTCTAACAAAATGCACAGACAAAAAAGGCAAAACGTTCGACTCTACGACTACTGTCACTATGCAGGGTAAACTTTGGTTATCAGGTGGGTTCCGTTTATCTACCCTATTTTGGTCTTATGCTGAATCTGTGGCTGTACTCACTTCCCCGTCACTATCACTCCGTACGACGTCGCTCTCCGTACTCGACCTATGCATTTAAGTTAGTTTGTCCTTTGTTCTACATGCTCAAAATCATTGATCTTATGCACGTGATGCTTAGAAAGTACGGCAAGTAACCCCTAGAATTAATTTGAACTTGTACCAACTCCACTTTCTCGAGATTTAATTATGACCTTTCCGACGACTTACGCTACACCGTCGGCTAAAAATTATACAAGGTCGACAGTTCATTACACGATGAAACATCTAAAACGCTAACTTTTGGTAACTCCGAGCACCCAACTTCTTACCGCAGCTAAAAACAACTCGCTTAACGCTAACAAACACACAATTATCAAGAACAAACAGTCGTCCCTTCAACAGATTCTTCACGAAGCTTCTAACCCGAATCGTTAGTCGTTGGTGAGCTCGTGAAGTTTCTCTGTCGATCAAACTGTTGAAGACGCTAAGAAGACACTGCTACTACTATGACTTTAAATGCTCAGTAAATGACTCAAAACAACCATTACTTCGGCCAACGAGTTCATCGTAGCTTCTACTCCAACATATTAACGTGTATTGAGGAGCTGTTGATCGTCTCTGAAGACTTTAATGGCAAGGTATCCGGAGATCTTAGTCGTGTCCCCTTATTCGGCGCCAGAATGTAGATGCATTTTACTACAAACTACATCTAAAGGATAGAAATGTACGACTCTTCTTAAACGAAAGTAAACACTCAACCATGAACACAAGATATACGTGGTTCGGTATGATTACCTACGTCCATGGGGGTGAAATGATGAATCTTATTACTTCACGGTGTTACAAAGGTGTTTCTCTTAGTGGGATTTCCTTACAAGATGAACTTACTTCTCATTCACTTCTTTCTAATGCTAACTCGGGTTTCTCTTTCCTTTCTCTCCCAAAAATTACAACCAGCCTCTCTAGAATACAAGTCCCGCTATTTATAGGAGAAAGTTTATACAACGAAGTTAGAATGTTGACCCTGTTACATCTAATTAGATTTTCTGTGATCGGGCCGACTCACGTCGTCTTGTGCGTTCGATGCATCTTGGATCCTCGCCTGTATTTCGTTCGAGCCAATCTCTTATGGTCCTCTGTTGACGCGATGTCGGCTGTCTCGATAGTCGCCCTTTTGATCAGCCGATGTGTTCCACACTTTCTTGCCTGTTTGACTGTAGCTCCTCATTTGTCCCGTCCCGCCTTATCTTGTCAGCTTTATCAGAAGTCTGGGTCAAGTCTTGTCCGACATTATTACGCCCGATCCACGTGGCTTCCTTAAATCTCGCGCTCTTTAATCTTTGCTCTATACTTCGCGTTTCTTTGTATTTGGGTGCACTGGGTCTAGGATGTTGCCACCTGGATCTGTAGATAATTTACACCTACATTATATAATCGTGAAATCTTGATTATTTTTTTTGGTTTTATTGATTTTTTTTTAAAAAAATTCTTTTTCATTTTTATTTTTTGGTTTTCATGAGCTCATGAGTTTTTTTTCTTTCTTTGTAGTCATTCTAATGAACATGCAAAGTAATATAATCGTGAAATCCTTTTTTTTTTTTTTGGTTTTTTTTCTTCTTGAGATGTTGATGATACCTCACGAGCTTTGGAAAGTTTGGGTTAAATAATTATTTATTTATGGAATTTCTGATGATACCTCACGAGCTCTACAGGATTTTTGTGTCCAGAATTTCTCTTGCCAACTTAACTCAGCACGGAGTTCTGCTGAATTAGGATTTTGGTTATTGATTTAGGTATAAATAAGTTTGATTGTCTTTATGTTGCAGGTTGACACATGCATACCATTCGGAATATGATCTATGTAAGCCCACGATTTTCCTATCAGATCGTAAACTAGCAGATATGTAATGGACATCTGATACATATTTCCAAGTGATGGCACAGGTAACCATTTTCAATGTTCTCTTGGTAGTTGGATGACGTGGCATGCTTTTTTTTTTTTTCCAGTGTAACCATGAATCATTGATACCTATTGCAAAATCATAACCGACACTAGGATGTCCTATTAAGTGTATTGAAGTACGATTTTTAAAAAACCTTTTTGTTATGCGATTGTAATCAAAAAATCTAGAAAGACGTTTTGTTTGTTATTTGTTACATATGTTTGAGGATGTACATATTTTTTGGGGGGTTTTATTGATGCCTAATATAAATTGAAGCTGCTTTATATCCAGACAAAGCTAGAGTTAATTTTTTTTAATAATATTTAGTAAAATGTAAATGCACAATTCTTTGTTGCCATGAGATTGTTTTTTTTTTTTTTTTTTTACTCGGCAAAAATAAGAATTGAATTGAAGCAGCTTACAAAAGCAAGCAATGAACAAAGAAACAAGGAGACCCAATGAAGGGAGGAAGTACAAGCACAAACAACCCAATCCCAACAGAAGAGAAAAGTTACATCAAAACAATTCTCAAAACAAAACCATCCCAGACTTCAAACCAAAAAGATCCTATGTTATGAAGAGCATACCCCAATTAGCCATAATATAGTCTAGCCCTATGCCCTTTATAGAATCCAGGTTTCTGCACCAGTAGAAATCCCGTGTCTTTACCATTTCTATGGTTTTAGTAAAGGTCTCTGTCTCGTTATTAAAAACGACGCCATTTCGAACATTCCAAATGGTCCAAGTAATAGCTGCAGGTAGCACTTGCCATAGCGATCTAGCTACAGAATGTAGATTCTTCACTCGCCAACTTTTGATAATCATGTCAATACAGTTGGGCATAACCCATTCAAGCTTCAGAAAAGACAGAAAATGCAACCAGATGTTCCTCGCAAAAGTGCAGTGAAAAAGAAGATGGGAGGTGGACTCTCCCTCTTGACAGCACATTAGGCAACCATTTATTAGAAGTTTACCTTTTCGATAGAGAACATCCATGCTGGCTAGATTTTTATGATAAACCTGCCAGAGAAAGAAACCTATCTTATGAGGCCAAGCTCTCGACCAGATACTTACATTAGTAGGGTCCACCTGGTGCTATTTTTCGAACCAGGTATAAGCATATTTCACTGTGAACATGCCGCTTTTGTCGACTGACCAAACGAGAGTGCCTTGTTCGGAACCCACTGATAAGTTTTCTAATAAGACAATAAGAGAAGAAACTTCCTGTATTTGGGTTTCCGAGAGCCTTCTGTCAAGACCAAAGTTCCATGATCCACCAATAAGTAATGATTCGGCACATTTTTGCATCATCCATTTCTTAGTATAGGTGATAGAATAGATATGAGGAAAAGCCAAATTCAATGGTTGGTCGCCGAGCCAAGTATCTTCCCAGAATCTGATAGTAGCCCACATCACCTAAACTAAGCCTTGAACATTGTTTGAATGTATTCAAATGAGCAAAGATATTCTTCCAAACTCCACACTTATTTCCTGATTTTGTCTTTATAGTCTCTATCCGAAAGAGTTGAGTTACATTTAGAAACTATACCATTCCGCCACAAGGCATTTTTTTCTTTGTTAAAGCGCCACCACCATTTTGAAATAAGAGCTTTGTTCATACTATTGATTGATTTGATACTAAGAAGGTTGATGACAGAATTAGAAATTTGAAGGAAAGAAATCGGGCAGCAGGATAAAGAAACCGAGGAGTGTGATACCCATTTGGATTTCAAAATCAAATACCTTCTTGTTTTAAGTAAAAGGATACATATACTTTTGTCAACTTCTTCATTTGATATACCCATAAAATATTAGTTAGACTTTCTCTGTGCAATCTTATGCTGAAGAAACTAAGTAATCATAAATGCTTTAAAGGGGTCAGATGATATCCAATTTTTTTTAATTGGAGCATTACATGGGAAAATAATGTGTATATACATAGATTAATAACCTCTTGAGAAGCAGACTAGGCATGATTGACCTGTTTACTGCTGCGGACATATGCCTTGAAAACATCATGTGCATATACATAGATTAGCTCAGTCCTCAGTGCATATCTAAAGCCCTTACACTTTAACGTTTTAGAGGTTGTTGTAAAATTTTGGATCCAAGTAATGGTTGAGTGAACAAATATGGGATCTGAAATAATACTTCAAGTTTTCATTCTATTTATCATGCTTCTGTGATCCTTGGAAGTTGGAACATTTAGATGGACGCTCGGTGTGCTCGATGGACAATTGTATTATCCCGATAAGTATTTGTTTCCAATGTGCCACGGGATGGAGTAATTAAAAACTACTGAACTTTTCTTTTCACTGGGGATATGCATAAGAAAAGGGGGAAAAAGTTGCTCTTACTCGGTATGAATTTGTGATATTGTGATCAACCTATGACCTCGATACTCATCATATTCTTCAATTTAGGAAAATGTAAGTACAACTAACAAATTCATATCATTAACACCTAATGATGCTTAATGCTGCTCACTTTGCATGTTATTTCAAATGTAGAGTGAGTAATCACTAATGCATACCAACCCTCCTAGAGGCATACAAGGAAAGAGAAAGACTGATGACGTGGCAAGGAAAAAGGGAGTTTTTTAGATCCCCTTCTGTATGCGTTTTCAGGAATGGTTATTCAAATTCCATCTCAATCAAAATCAATTTTGAAATCAAATCTGAGTTTAGGAGAGGCAAGAACTTCGATTGATGGAGAAACAAACTTTGGGTCAGTGGAGTTTCCATCTCTAAATGAAACTTATGGGGTTAATGGCGTTACTGGGGTTAATTCTAACCCAAACCTAGATGTTTGGAGAAATGTTTTTCCTCCGGCAAAATCAGTCACACCACAACCCTCAATGAAGTTCACTCCACCTTCAGAGTTAAATGGTCGAAGAGTTGTTGATTACGCGGCAGGGGATTTCACTAAAGGAATCAAAATATGTGAGGAGTATGTTGTGGGTTTTTGTGTTGGAAAGAGACTATCCTTTCCAGCAGTCAAGGACGCTGTTAGCAAACATTGAAAGCTAAAGAATGAGGTAAGTATCAAACTTCACAGCAATTGTTCTTTCATATTTGAGTTTAAAGATGATGAAGATCGTAAAAAGGTTCTAGAATTATGCTATTTTTACATCTCAAATTGTCTTTTCACCTTGAGGCCTTGGTTTAACTTGATTGATTCATCAATAGCCAGCATTAGATCGATACCAATTTGGGTGTTAATATTTGGGGTTCCTTTACATATGTGGGGTAATGAAGGTTTAAGTTTAATCTCTAGCTACTTAGGGAAACCAATTCTTGCCGATGATTGCACCATAATGAGAACAATACTAGCATATGCTAGGATCTGTGTCGAAGTGGATGTTGATTTCAATTACCCTGCGAATATTCCATTGATGATTGATGGGAATATTGCCTTGGAAATTCCGGTTGAATATCAATGGAAACCCACTAAGTGCGATTCATGTAAGGTTTTTGGACATTCACATAAAAATTGTACAAAGATACGGAAGTTTAATGTAAATACTAAAAATATGGGAAAGGGCACTGAGAAATCACGATCCTGGACAAAGGAGGTTGAAGTTTGTGACAAGCAGCAAGAAGAAACACTTAAAGGATCAATTGTGGAAAATGTGATTAAAACGGATGCAGTAAATAAAACTCAATTTGAGAGAACTGTTCGGAATGGTGGTACAGAACATCAAGTCAATGAAAGTGGTGGATCTGAATCTCAAGTTGTTGAGAAGGGTAGCAGTTCAAACTCAATTGGTGCGACTAAGGATGCGGCTGTTGTAAAGGAGACATATACGTCTCTAAGTGGCAGTATTGATGCCGAACATAATTTTGCATCTTCAGTTATTGAAAATTCTGTTAGCTGTAGAGGGAATTTATCTTCCTCAAACTCCAACAAGGGTCATTGGAACGTTGCTAAAACGAAATCTCCACCGAAAAAGGTCAACACGGTGAAAGCCCCGAATAAGAACCCTTTTAAGCTAGGAGATCAGAAGACGGAGAGTACTGTCCTTCATAAGGTGGATAATTCAGATAGAGTCATCATAGTAGAGGTGGTAGATGCTGATGTTGCAACGAATGAGCAAAATAATAATATTAAAAAAATAACAATTGAAGATCTGCAAGGCAATGAAGTTTTAGTTGGGGTATATGAAGATGGTTGTAGTCTACAACAAGGAAATAAGGTTCATGTGACAGTGGAGAATTGCTTAGATTCAGATGTACCTTGCTCTAAATCGACAAGTGCAGTTGCTATGTCTTTGGAAGCAGCCTTACACTCTACAGGAGGGGAACGACCAATTTTAGTTTCTACCTAAACAAATGAGTTTTCAACTCCAGGTGTGACGTCTAATTCTATTGTGAAGGTGAATACGGAGGAGAGTATTCCAGAAGATTTGAGTTGGATTACGGTTAGGAAAAACAAGAATAATAAGAAGAAAAAGTCCCCTTCTCCTAGGCGGTTGACTCAAGATAATAAAGTTAAGTCTACTACTCGCTCTGTTACTAATGCCGAAATATATTCTCAAATTGATTTTAACAAATTGATGGGTATCTCTGACCATCCTTTGATGAGATCAATGTGTAAGAACATAATGGAGAATTCTAAGTCTCAATCAGAGATGGAAGCACCTCCCTTTGAGGATGATGATGGTTTGAGAGATTTCGACCCCGACACCGACAATGATGAGCAAATTGATGCGGTCAAATGCTCGTTTCAAGATGAAAATGAGGATTTTGAAGATTGATTCTCTTGGGTTTCTAGTTTGTCAAGGATCCTAAGTTTTGTCTTTTGGATCGTAAGTTTGAAATTTTTCTTTGGGTTTGTGTTGAGGTTGCTCCTTCGTGGGGTTGTTTTTTTCCTTTTTCTTTTTCCTTTTTGTAACTTTGGTGTCACTCTTGGTGACATCTTTGTTTTTTAATTAAATTTGCCCTTCCCCGTAAAAAAAAAAAAAATCACTAGTGCATTAGAAAAAAATTAAATGTTCCAAGGATCACATGAGCATGATAAATAGAATGAAAATTGAAGTATTACTTATATAAAAGTGAGTACCTAAAATATGGGAAACACCAAATTAAAAAGATTATTTCAACATGATTTTACTCCCCAAAAACATAGGTGGTTACTACTATGTTTGTTTCATTTCTATGTTTCTTTTGAATATAATTTTCAACATGGAATCAATATTATAACTGAGAAATAGACCTGTGCATAACACGGGTGAAAAACTAGTCTATATAAAGAAACAGTCCCCACCGTAAAATGAATTGGATTGACAGCATTTCATGAAAGTTTATGGGTTGGGATCAGGTAACAAAATGTTTTGACAAACCATTTTGACAAAATTTCTAACCCATTAGATATAATTCATCCAATGGTTAACAAATTTAGCTGACATGTCACCCAACCATCACTATTCTCTGTTTGGCGGTATCTACCCAATTCAAGGAAAGAAATTTTAGGAAATGATTCATGGAGATATTCAAGTGATATTTTCCAATACTTATCCGTGATTTTCTTAATATATACTATTTAGTTTTTGATCACCATGATCTTGATTATCCTAAGAACTTAATTTTATTTTCTCGAGCTCATTGTCTTAGGCTTAGTGAAGCAAATTTTTGCATTACATTTGACAAATATAAGATGAAATGAAGAGATAAATCGTTCTCTAAACCTATTAACATTTGTAACCCTATGGCTAGGGATTGGGTAGTTCTTCAAGGAGACTAACAACGACAACGATTAGTGCTAAATATATTAGGTTTATGAACCACTTTGGACTGCTAATTTTGAACTGTAATGTTAATTATTGAACAAGGATGATTAGTGGATGATAACGATGATCAATAACTGAGTTTAGATTTTGGATACAAATTTCAGTTTTTTCAGCCTTGATATATTTTCGTCTTGAACAAATTTAAGATGCAAACCAAACACAAAACATCGTCGGTCAAACTGCCACATCGGCGACGACATGAACCATCATATGTAAAAAATCTAACGCTCCGTGGAGTTTGTTAAAAGCTTTTGTCACTCGATCCCAACCCAATTTTATAACCCGGTGTAGAAGTTTTTCTATGCCGGAGACGAAAAATGTTTTAAATTATACAAATTCGTAGAAGGACTCGTAAACGTAAAAGGTCTAGTTGTAAGGCAATTCATATGAAGATGACCAAATAAAATTATTTGTTAAGCCACGTGGGTGGACAAAATGGATTTTATTGTTGGCAATCTTATGTATAAATTGTGATAAAACAAACAGAGAAAAAGAAGAAAAGGATGCAAACCCAATTAGACAAATCAAAGTCGAGGCAAGGATTATATCCTCTAGCCTTAAGACAGATTCACCCCGTATTGGTGCTTACGGATTATCGATGTCTGTCTCCCAGGATACAACGACTAACTTCTCGATGTAGTAGCACTCCAAACTTCGAGAAACGACGAACCAAACTTATGTTTTTATTTTTAGTGTGCAGGTTTTACTGTTTGCTCTTTAAAATAGATACTAGTATAAATTATTGTCTCACAAAATTGGTTAAAAAGACTAAAATCAACAATTTTTGGGTGAAAAAGACATCAAGATACTGTTTAAATGGACAAAAATATAAAAATAGCCAAGATGTAACCAGTTTCATCTTACCTATTTTCAAATATTTTTTCTTATTTTTAATTTACATCAGGATGCATCCAGTTTCATCCTTGCTATTTTTTAAGTTTAAGCCAGGATGAACCCAGTTTCATTCTTGCTATTTTTTTGTGTCCATTTCACCCATAAAAATTTTTACTCCTCCATTAGAACCATGTTTTAAAAATATTTGGACAAATGACCCATTTTCCGTTACTGTCTTCCAACATTTACCAATATTTTTGATTGTATACATCTAAATTTTAGAAACTTTCTTCTTTCAAAAAGAAAACTTTCTTTCTTCAGAGAATATAAAATTGAAAATGAGAAGGACCCTTTCCTTTCTGGTACGGGGCTTCCCTCTGGTCTAGACCCTAATTAGTAAATTCGCGAACTTTTCCGTATTGATCGTCAATGAATTGTTCGGCAATCTGTAGAGGTGGGGTTCGAACTCGCTTGCTACTGATCCTTTAATCAATACCTGAACCACTGATCCAGTGGGTTGGTTGTGTTATCATTACACTTAGTATTTTATATAACCACTTTATATCAAAAGTCATCTCATTTCCCACTAAAGACATTTTTCTTGTTATTTAATATGTGTTGAGCTTTCAATGCCGAACTCATATTAATAAATCGAATTATACACATACGTACGTCGTTCCGTATTACTGCCGACTCACGAACCGTTAACCGGATTCTTGACTAAATTCGGTTTTTATCCCGAATTGCTAACTAGGGTCTAGACCGCTTCAAAGGAACATCCTTAGTAGATTCTCAGAGACCAAAATAAATACGAGTAAAGTATACAATTTTATTGAATCTTTTATTCACGAGAAAAGTTATTTTTTGTCTTTCTTGGATGTATTATGCAAACATTATACATTTCATTTTAAATTTCAAATCTTCTAATTATGTTTACATTCTCACAAATTGTGACGTGCTATGAAATTTGAATGGTCCCTACCTAGCCGTGAACACGAATAGAATTTATCCAAAAAAGTCTTATATGTATAATCAAATAAAATAAGATGACAGTAGATTTTTTTTGTTTTTTGAAAGAGATGACAATTTTATTAAAACTGGACTTCTCTGGGGTAAGAGCGCCCCAGTGAATCATTCATTACAATTACATTCAGGAATTCAGGACAAGTGTTGTTCCAAATACGCGTGTATGTGTGCTCTCCTGATTGTATTTGTAGTTCGGTTGCATGCTTTGCTAGCCCGTCTGTCGCCTGGTTTTGTTCTCGATAAATGTGTTTGATCGAGTATTGACCAATTTGTTGCAGATGGGAGAGTATATCCTGTAGCATGTTCCGGATGATCCATGGCGCTTGTGTTGTTGGTTTTTGTAGGAGCGTTTCCAGGCTTTTGGAGTCCATTTCGAAGTGGATGCGAGTCCATCGTTGGGTAACTGTCGTTTTTGTAGCAAGTAACAAAGCCCAGGTTTCTGCCATTAGGGGAGACCCTAAACCTATTGGTGCAGACATGGCCATCTCCACCTCTCCTTGGTTGTTTCTGCAAATCCAACTCGCGCTTGCCAGACCCTCTCCTTTACCTGGTTCGATTTTGCACGAGCCATCCGTACTTATCTTTAGCCAGTTCTCAGGGGGCGGTGTCCAACATACCCATAAGATTGAAGGCCTTCGTATTCCGTTATTGGTGATTGGCATATTGATTGGATTCGTGCTTTGAAGGCCCTTTTTTGTTGCCCAATCAAATTCTTGATTTAGAAGTAAAGAAATTTGAAAGGTCTGCTGGGGGATTTGGAATTTGTTGTTGTAGACTTGTGCATTGCGTGCCAACCAGATGTTCCAGATTATGTAGCAGCATAATGTGAAGTCATCTTTCTGATCTGCTAAACTTAAGAATCGGTTGAGATTTTTTGGAGCATGGAAGCGCGTTCTGGCTGAGCGGTTTGTTGTTGTAACCGTACCGTGCCTATGCGGAATGCATATTTGGTTTTGAATAGGGTGCGGTGGGAGTGCTATACTTCCGTAGGGGTTAACCATAGAATTTTCTCTCCTTAGATGATGTTACCAAAGTTTCCATGTCTGATGTGCTTTGTTGCATTCAAAAGGCAGTATTGGTTGGATTCTTGATGCATATTACAGATAGGGCAGATCTCCGTGGTGGCGATGTTGCGGAGATGTAGTGATTTGAAGGTTGGAAGGCCTTCATGGCTGACTTTCCATAAGAAAAGTCTGATTTTTGTTGGGCAATTGGCTTGCCAGATTTTTTTTAAAATGTTGTGCATCGACAACCTGGATATTCAGTTATTGATTGGCTGTATTCTGGTGGATGGTTTGGGTTGAAAGGATCTCAAATCCACTCTTCGCTGTGTAGTGGACATTTTTGTCGTGTGGCCAAATTGGTTTGTCGGGAATTGATGGGTTCGGGATATGCATACATTTTACCATGTTGGCGATTGTTGGTGGAAAAATCTGGTATAAGAGACACGCGTTCCAGTTAAATGCAAAAGGTTGGAAAAGCGTACTAACCAAGTTTTCTCCAACGGAATCCTGTGGGATCATATTTGGATGGTTGTGAATCCATTTGTCTTTGATTTTTGTCGTCATGCCGTCACCAATCTGGATTGTTGTATGAGCCTGCACAAAGGATGACACTTTTTTAATTTGTTTCCAAGCGGAGCTTGCTGCGACCGGCGAATTTGTGTTGTCCCTTAAGATGGATTGTTGGTGCAGGTATTTGTCTTGAAACATGGCATTGCAGATTATATGTGGCTCTGCATGTATCTGCCACACCCTTTATCCCAAAAGATCAAAGTTGTGTATTCTCATATTCCTTATGCCTAGGACGCCTTTGTTGATCGAAAGGTTGAGTTTCTATTTCCCTATGACGGGTAGTTTTCTGGTGTTAACATCATGTCCCCAGAAAAAGTTTCTGGCAATCTTGTCCATTTTGTTGTGAACGTGAGCCGGTAACAATTGAGTTTGCATCACATGGTTGGCTGTTGGGAGCAGAGAGGTATTGATGAGTAATCTTTTGCCTGCCTGATTAACACATTTTGCAATCCATCCTTTCGCTTTTCTTTCCATTCTTTGAAGCAATTGAGCAAAGATTGATGAAGAGTTCCATCCCTGTTTAAAACATACTCCAAGATATTTTGGGGGGTTTATTGTGGTGGGTATGTTGAATGTGCTTTGAATCCACAGTATTGAATTTTGGTTGAAATGCGGGTGATGAATCAAGATAGATTTATGTGTGTTGATCATCTGCCCCGCCGAGGTGGAGTAGAATTGGAGTAAGCTATTAAGGTTTGAGCATGTATCCTGGTCAGCAGAACAAGTAATTAGAAGGTCATCTGCATACATTAGCTGAAGGATCGGTCGATTTGTTGTCGATATGCACAGTCCTTTTAGTGCTCCATGTGCTTCGAATCTTGCCAAGTTTGTTGAAAGTATTTCTGCACACAGAATGAAGATGTAGGGGGATAGAGGATCTCCCTGTCGCAACCCTCTATTTGGTTGGATATGACCTTGGGATGTGCCATTGATATTTACCGAGTAGGTAACTGTTGTGATGCACATCATTACATATTCTATGAATTTTCCCGGAAAACCTAGTGATGTTAGAGAACGTCTGATGAAGTTCCAATCCAAACTATCGAAATATTTCTTGATATCCAGTTTCAAAGCAATTTTTGGTTTTTTTGTAGTCGGAGAGTGTCGGATATGATGGAAAATTTCGGTTGCAATTCCAATGTTATCATGAATTGATCTGTGAGGGACAAAAGCGCTCTGGTATGGGCTAATAATGAATGGAAGCAAAGGTCTTATTCTGTCAACCAACATATTTGAGATGACTTTGTAGACCACATTACAAAGGGCAATGGGTCTATAATCATTTGGTTTTGTAGGGGCGTCTATTTTTGGGATGAGAGTGATGGTTGTATGGTTTAATGGGGACGGCAAGTCAAGACGCTGAAAGAAACTGAGTACCAATTCAGTAATTTGTGGACTAGTTAAATCCCAAAATTCCTTGAAAAACTTACTCGTGTATCCGTCTGGTCCAGGAGCCTTTTCCGAGCCAATGCTGATTAGAGCTTTATGAATTTCCTCAATTGTCGGTGACTGCAATAAATTTGAGCAGTTATTTACTGAAATTCTTGGAGAGAAGTTATTGAACAGCTCTGAATCAATGTTGTTGTTCAAAATTCTTGACCATCATTAATGCTATTTGTTTTTGATTGAAAATCCATTGGTTGATGTCATCTTGTAGCTGACTGGTGTGATTAATTCTTCTATTTATTGTTGCTTTTGTGTGGAAGAATTTTGTGTTAAGGTCTCCATTGTTCAGCCAGTCAATTCTTGATCTTTGCTTCCAGTAGGCATCATGGCAGTGTTGTAGCATGAGGTGGGAATTTCTCGTGTCACTTTCATGTTGCAGCCAGAATAGTAGCTCTGCTCCATTAGTGTTTGCACATTTAGACTGAGCAAGTTGAATTTGGAATTCCGCTTCTTTAATTAGTTACGGTAGGTTCCCAAACGTCTGAGTGTGCCAATGCTGTAGGGATACGTCAGTTTCTTTGAGCCGCAGTTGCAAATTTCTTATAATTCCAGCTGAGTCCGTTTGTTGCCAAGCATTAGTTACCACTTTTTTCATCTCTGGATGGAGGAACCATAAATGCTCGATCCGGAAATTTTTGTTTGCTCTTCGAGAGATTGCTTTTTCATGAAGTAGAAGTGGAGCGTGATCAGAGCCAATTCTAGGCAGATGTTTCAGTAGGGCTTGCGGGTGGTTTTTTAGCCAGTCTTGGTTTGCCAGACCTCAGTCTAGTCTCTCCATGATAAAGCCTGCATTCACTTGTCGATTTGTCCAGGTGAACTCCGACGGCCGAAATCTTCATCACTCCTTCAAGATTTAGGGAAAATCACTCGTTATTAGGAGAACCTCTTTCTGAAAAAGAATATTGTTATAAAAAATGGTGAATTTGTAACAGTGACGGAGGGAGGGGGCGGCTTACCCAGGCTGTAGCCCACCCCAAAATCCCTAAAAGCAGCTTTGGGCCTTTGTAATACGTTCGCAAAAAATAAATAGCCCAGGTAGCAAATTTGGATTAGCCCTTTAGTGAATGGATGAAAATGAGATAGCAACGAAATGTAAGAAGAAGATCCAACAAAATTATAAATACATATTTGTAGTTCTGTGCTCCATATATTGGAGTATATATCATTAAATCTACTAGGTTGGCGTTATTAGAGTCCTTGGGATGTTGTATTTCTCATCTGATAAGTAAATATTTGTAGTAAGGACTTGTATCTTTATTTCTTTTTCTGATGGTGTATTCGTTCCGTGATCAATCAGGGAGACATTTTTTTTTTTTGTGTAATATTTTAAGTACATATTGTATCACAGATCTCATATACGTTATAAAACCTCAATTTTATATTGTGCAATGAGATATATCGTTAGACTAATGGTTGTTGTGATTTGAAATATCGCGCTATGAGGTGAACAAATACGATTCAAAACGGCTGTGCTTGAAACTTCTTTTAAAACATCTAGCCAAGAAGACTAAATCTTTTAAAACTTCTCTTAATTGGATAAACGATCCTCCTTTTTGTATTGTCCAAACTCTAGAAGTAGATAAATCTAATGTTAGGGAAGAAATTTTAATCCCAACATTCAATGGCTCTACTTATTATGTTGTAAGGGTTGCTAACTCCCCTAGTTAGCTCTTTTGAATGAATATGTGACTTCCAAGAACAAAAAAACGGTAGCGCTTGAAGAAAAAATTAATATGTTGCTCAGTTTGCGTAATTTATGTGTTTCATCGTATTTTTTATTTTTATTTATTTTTTTGCTACAAAGATTGTGTGCTCACGAAAAAAAATAGCCCCCAAATAAAAATTCCTGGTTCCGTCGCTGATTTGTAATCCAAAAACCATTTCTCTTTCGATTAAATTTAAATGTGATCTTATTTCATGTATATTTTTAATCGTTTTCCAATATTCCTTTTCTTTTCTCAACGAAATATTCGCCATAAAAAAATTGTTACTATGTGTTACTTGTTCTTTGATGTACGCAACTGTCTCTTTATAACTTCTCATCAGCATTCAATTTCTATTGGGTGTGGTGCCATATTTAACACAAATGGTTCAACCTCATTGTGACCACAATCATACTCAGATTTAAGGAAAACAAACGAAATCATGAAAGGGACGTGATAACTTTAAACTCGTCGACACTTGGAACCTAATCAGCACTTCGTCTTAAATTTCTTGAATAACACTTACAGAGAGAACCTTGATTGATAAGTTTAAACCGTGTGATGATCATTATTCGTGCATATAGGTTTAGTTCCATCAAAATATGCTATTTACATGTTGTCTAATTTATATAAGTGAATTACCACGATCGATAATTTACGTGAGGGTATCTAAGAAAGATGGCAGAGATAATTTTACGAGCTGAAAACGGCAGTCGAGACTTCCTTAATTCCAGAATCAGGTGAAAACTTGGATGAAAATATAAAGCAACCATGCAATTTTTGAATTTTTCCAGTTTGTAATAACATTAAATACTCACATATGAATCATCAACGGTAACAATGAATCAGGACACCAACGGTAACAACTAACCATACTTAATCATTTGTGTTTGGATAAAAAATTTAGAAAGCATTAAGCATGGAACCTATGAATTAGTCTTAGAGCTAGCACTATGGTGCTAGCAATCCCTTTTATATCCCTCAAATGTAGGGAAGGGATGACACATGAAAGATAAGCTTGCTATGGTGCTCTGCTATCCCTTCCCTATACTAGACGCGTATTTAGTAACCATATGAATATTTCCAAACGGGTACTCAGTACGTGTTTTTTTTTATTTTTTCATGGGAAAATATTTATCTAGGCAAAAAAATATTTTAGAGTAAAAAATATTATATCAAATAGGTAAAAAAAAACAAGTTTTAGTAAAAAAAATGAGTGAAAAAGGGAAGTTTTAAGGTAATAGTTTAAAAACCAGAAAAAAAAAAAACGGGTACTCAGTACGCGTATGATTTCCCTTCCCTACAAAGGTGATCAGATCTGATCAGCCATGTAGGGATAGAGGGGTATATCCCTACTCATATAGGGATATGAGAGACCATAGTAGTTGTTTTTTTGGGTTTTTAAGTGAAATTGAGGAATATGGAAGGGATGGAGTGCACCATAATGCTAGCTCTTCGAAGGCAACAATAACATCATGAATAAGGATATTTGATTTCGTGGAGCAAGGGCTATTCAAAATGAGTTAAGGCCTAAAGGGCTATTCAAAAGATTAAAAGAACAGCCTCACCAAGAATTTCAAATACCTGGGCCCTAGCAATATCAATGGATGAGATTAACAATAGTTAATCAAGATATCATTAGGGTGCCAACCAATTGTTTATTTTATTTTTTGTCTTTATAGAGTTAGCATAAGCCACTAAGTCACTAACCAATAATATCACCAATTGTTTATTTTGTCATTAATAGAGTTAATAAGACACTAATCGTGGGGTGGATGCTGGGTTGCACAGACGCGGACACGACACGATGCGAACGCGGACACTACAAAATTTTCAAAAAATTAAGACGCGGACACGTATATACACATTTTAATTGGTGCAGATCTGTTGGAAATATGAAAGCAAAGATGACGGTTTCTGGTCGTCTTCTTCTTCTTTGATGGTGATGGAACTCGTCTCAGTAACTTCTTCTTTCTTCCTCTGCAACCTCCCTTAGGTCCACAAACTCCCGACCTAAACTTGCATCACCCCTGTTCGACCTCCCAGCCATATATTTATACACCTCAGGCCGGTTTAATCTGTCAAATCTCTTCGAAATCTCTTATTTCCTTCCAATCCAAGTCACAGGAAAATCTCTCTGCTGCCTTATATATTCACGTGTCTGATGAGTTGTTTCAAACTTCCAAAACTTGCCTAACTTGATAAAACCAAATCCCGAACAGATATATTTCCTTTCTACACACGTACTTTCCATAAACAATCCCAAGCAAACCCGGTAATAACTTAGTTCCATGTTTCGTTGAGAACCCAAGCTAATCCTCTCCTGTTCGATTTAATCTCTATTAACATCCCTGTTTTATCAAACCAGGCCCATCCAAACCATATCCAGCAAGAAAATACAACAAGAACTCCACCAACTCTCTCCTGAAATACCCGTGAAAGTTCATGCCCCTGTTTTGCTACAACACGATTATACAGCCAAATCTAGCCCAATTAAACATCCATACCAGAATTTTACTGCCAAAACAGACCTATCCCATGAAAATCAGCAATTGAATCTCGTTAAAAGTGGTCCAAATTTCGAACCCTAAATCTGAACCGTGAAGAACAATTTCCCGCCAAAATTTGAATTTCAAATGAAGAAGATGACCCCCTTATCCAGATCAGGGGTGCGAATAGCAAGTGGTGGTGAATAGTAAATAGGATGCCCCTTATAAATTGAGTGCCCCTTATCCAAACTGGGGTCCGAATAGCAGGTGTCCTCCGGAGGTGCCTTTAGCAACTTTTCGAGCCGAATTTTCCAAAAATGTTTATTGCCCAAAAATACCTGCAAACACATAAAATATCATAATAAATATGAAATTGGTGCCAACAATATACTCCCTCGGTCCCTAATTAGATGAGCTACTTGCAGTTTGCACAAATTTTAAGGCAATAAGGAAAGAGAAGTATTTTTAAGTATTTTTTACAATTATATCCTTATAGATAATAATTAGTACAACTTAGAAATGATGATTTATCTCTTAAACTATACCACGGTTTTTCGTAAACTTTATACCGTTGAAAAGTATTTTAAAACACCTACGCAACAAATATGAACATGGGTATCAAATTATACATATTTCTTATAGTAACAATAATCAATTAAAGGGTAGTTTTAGAAATATCCCCTTGATTAGTAAAATAACTCATCTATTTTGGGACAAAACTAAAAACCAACTAGCTCATCTAATTAGGGACGGAGGGAGTATAGTATTGAGACCAAATTAGACACAAAAATGTGTCTAGCAACATCTTATAAAATTATTTTCAAATTGCTTTCTAAAATACTGAAGACACTTATGTCTAAGATTATCTCCACTTATCAAGCTGCATTTGTGCAGTATGGGTATACGACATACAATATTGCCACTTCCCATGAGCTAATGGGAATAATGAAAAACATATGTCCAAGAAAGCTCTTCTTTTTCTTAAGCTGGACATGTACAAACCTTTTGATAGGATACAATGGTCATTTTTACATGATTGTATGAAAACTTTGGGATTCTGTAGTGATCGGTCATTGATGCCATTCGATAAGTCAATATATTTCCACAATTTTTTTTCCAGTGTTACTGAATGATGCTCTAGGAGATCCTATATCTCTCTATCTTTTTATTTTATTTATGGATGTATTTTCTGAAGTCTTGTGGAAGCTGAATCTAAAAATATTATAAAATGTATTAAAATCTCTAAAACTAGTCCTGCAGTTTCACACTTATCTTTTGCAGATAACTACTTGATCTCTACTAAAGCAAATCCTAAAGAGGTAAAAAACTTGAACTCTATATAGAGAACTTCAGTAAAGCTTATGGTCAAGCTATTAATTTTGAGAAATGTGCATTGGGTTTTAGTCCAAAAATTGATAATCAAATTAAACAAAACGTCACCGATATCTTGAGTATTAAGAGAATGACTTTACAAGATAAGTACTTAGGTGTACAGTAGATCCTCTATATAAGAATACTACATATAGGAATAATCTCCATATAAGAATAAAAAATTCTGGTCCCGACTTGGCCCAGTTATATTTAAGAATAAACTCTATTATATATTGGAATAGGTCATATTTTTTCCCGGTCCCGTCTTAAGGAACTTACCTTCATATAGGAATAACTGACATTATAATATAAATAATATAAGTCTTGCCATACGGCACGGGCCTTGATGTTGGTTAAGCTTTATAAAAATTGACTTACCTAGCTAGCTTTGTAAGCTCTGTGAAAACACTTTCAGGTAACTTCAACACCGACCATTAAAATCCACAATATGAATATTTAGCTTACACCAGTTGATTGAGAAAAACTTAATTTTAGAAGATTGGTTTCAAACGGAGCTATATTTGGAATTATAATTGTGACAATTGAAATTCCAACGATATATTTAACAGGACAACAACAAATATTTGATACACATGGTGCACATATAAGCAGTAAAAAATAAGTGATACACGAAGTATGACTTTCCCTTGAGTATACTCCGCAACGGAGGCATCTCAATTTCTCTCGATGTTCCTCATTAGTATCGGCAAGGGAGGAGAGCATCTGCGTAAAATGTAAAAAAACACTGAAAACGGGTCAGACGTGTTCTTAAAGATTACTTTCATTGGATTAACCAAAACTACATTACACCATGTTGTATTGTGCCAGTAATGGCATGGCCATGGTCGAATAAATTGTTGGACCAAAACTACATTACACCATGTTGTATTGTGCCAATAATGGCATGGTCATGGTCGAATAAATTGTTGGACCAAATCGAAGAAAGTATAAGGATTACGGGACCTAATAAGCTTTTTTCAACAACTATCTATGTACTCATTATTTTCCCCAAAATATTTAAATAAATTCATTAGATAACATCTCAAGCCATGCCACCGGTTTAGATAACCTTCCCGCAAAATGTTTAAATAAGCTTTTAGAAAATAACCACGTGATTAGCATTTTTTTGTTTTTTGAGTACTCAGTATTGAAGTCTAATGATATGTAGACAATTTAAAGATGATTATTAAAATTTATGGTATTATATTTAGATTCGAAATTTCAAGAATTGGGGGTTGTAAGCATAAATCATGGCTATTTCTCTTTGGAGGGGGACATATGACGATAAAGTAAACTTGTGTTTTGGGGCCTTGGGCAGTTAATTGAGCTAGGGGATGGAAACCAAATGGGCCTAAACACTAAGAGGCATGGAATATGCTGGGTTTTGGTTTTGACCAAGTACCATATGTTAGCGGGTAGAATTATAAATATTTTTTACTGCAAGTCTGCATCTACAATATAAGAAGTTGAAAGGGTGCTGCATATGTACGCAGCAATATTTGAAGCCCAACAAATAATTTGATTGTATTATTTAAATGTAGTGAGTAATTTCGAGTTTGAAGATTCACACTAAAGGAGAAAATTGACAATGGGACTTACTGATTAGAATTGAGCATGATGAGACATTTATCCAACTGGAAGGAGAGGAGAAGAAAATGGATATTTTGAAAGAGAGAAATTTGGTTTCTGCTGCTTACCCTGCATCAAAAAATCTAGTTGATGGAATTATAAAATAGGCTGAAGATGAACGATCAAGGGTGGGACAATGTCAGAGAAAGATAATGTAATCCATAACTTCCTGAAAATACAAACTTTAGAAGTTCGGTTATATGGGGAATAAAAGAAGAACTTCTTAGCTTTGCATGTCTAGGAATTAACATCATAATAAGGATATAGAAGGGAAAGAGATAAACTTACTCTATCACTTGGCTAGTCTTTTTGTTTTTGTTCTTTCTGCTGATAATGATAATATGAAAACATATAAACTGCTAAGAACGCCATTTAGAACCTGGGTACGAAGTAAATGGGAAAGTCAATATATATATATTTTTAGCGCCTTCCGTAATAAAGTAGCGGTATGTGGCGTCACTTATACTGTATTAGGTGCGACAGTAGGCTACCAACTGATAAGAAAATCATTATGGACTATGACATACTACATGACTATATGTTAACGAACTGTAACCAAATCATTAACAACTCCCAGAAAAATTATCATTATATGAAATAATTCAATTTCAGAATTTGGGTAAAACCTATAACGAAGTACCAACAATACTTTACTATATGAAATTTAATCACATGAAATGTATTTTGAAGTGTACCGTACCTGAATGCCTCTCATATTGTTTTCTTGATATCATCCTTAACAGTAAAAAAGATAGTGCACATGTTAGTTATGTTTTTGTAAGTTTCCTCAAGAAAAAAATAGTTTCATAGTTCTATCAAGAAAAACAATAAGCACCCAGATAACTGAAAACCTAGAAATTAATAGAAAACATAGTTATTTACAACTAAAGTAGGGAAGAATTTGATTCGAGGAATGTCGGTTAACTGTGAAAACATGTGTCTGATTGAAGTTAATTCATAAAAGAACCAAAAAGGACCCATTGAATATTTCTTATGTGAGAACAACATTTAGCAATTACTGCAGAAGGTTCTTAACCTAAATTAATCCAATACTTTATGGGTATATCAATTCCCTTATTGATACCCAGAATGATGCAGAAGACCTCAAATTGTAACTGGCGAAGATATTGAAGTTCATGATTAAGCAATGGTGCATAAAAAAAAAAAAGTCTTTTTGCAGGGAGATAGACAATTGGGTACAGGGTACACAGGGTAAAAGCATTTGTTACTCGCAAATGGGCACATGTGCAGAAGAAGGATATATGCCATAATCTGTTTCACGCCATGGTGGCTCTTCATCCAAGCATTACTCTTGGCCATCTAATCAAGCCATTCTTTGCAATCCTAACACTACTCCACCCTTCAAATATAGGCCAGTCTCTAATCAAAGCTATCCCAACCACCAAATCCATTCCATCTACAGCACCAGCGTTCAAAGCAGAAACACCAACATACCATTCTACCAACTTCTGTTGCACAACTTTCTTCTCAGTTTTTATCGTTCACCTGCACCATATGTAGCCACATACACCACTCATTCCAAAAACACAAATCACATGCAATATATTAGACTACTACCAGTGTGTCATAACCAAATCATTAACACCTTCAGTACCTAGCTCTCAAAACCAACAATTCAGCCGCAGGCCCGCAACATCACCTACCATTTTTATACATATCACATCTGAGCCATCAACCAACCATTCAACATGTACATAGTTACATCTACCTGATTTCAATTTCTCTTATTTCATGTTTTCTCACAAAACAAACTCAAGATGACACTTCATCAACATCGACAACATTTCTTCCATCTTTGGCTACACCACCAGATTCATTCCATCTTTCCCTGTAACCTTCACCATATCACTGCATCAAAACCTTCCAGTTCAATAGATCCCACTACCTATCCCAACATTTCTCTACAATTATCGACCTAATTCAAAGTAATTTCAAGACACACCCATAACTCATATCTTCAACAACAATTAAGAGCAACACATGTCTGTAATGCCTTCTAGGACTCTAGAATCACCATCTCTATCTGATTTCTTCGCAATTTCTGGATCTGATTCAAACCTTAATTTCATTTCTCTCTTAACTTCAAATTCGTAGTCAAACCCTTCAATCCTTCGGCAGCTTCAATCATACCTCTCAATCAACCGAACCCATCTAAGCACCACATACTCTTCAACTTAATCTCTGAATTTTATATTTACCGTTCAAGCACAACCATCTTTCGTTCCGTTTCAGTTGCAACAACATATGAGAAAGAAAAAAATCTACTATAAACCTCCCTTCTTCACCGGCTCATGAATTCACATCTCAATCAGTGGCGCTGCCATTCTTCTTATCTCTGAAATGTAGGTGGGATGTTAAATTAATTCAATAGAGAAAGCTTTAATTCGGTAGGAATCAAATCGAAGACCTAAAATTATCAACACAATAAAAATTAACTTAAATTTAGTTAAATTGTTTTAAAAAACCTTAAGATGAAAGTAGAAAAGAAAGCCCTAAGAAAAAATTCAACTCTCTCCTGCAGATGAAGAAATCGAAGTTCAGAGATTAAGCAGCGGTGGAAAATGAAGAATTTGAGTTTTGAGTTTTTTTGCGGCTAGGGAGGGGAGAGAGAACGATTCGTTGGTTAATCATTCATTAGTCATTACCCAAAAAACTTTTAACGCATACGTGCAAAATAAGGGTTTGGTCTGGACAATAATGCCACACGTGGGAGATGCTAGGGTGGTCCAAGGAACCACAACCCTTGATTTATGTTTGTCTAGAAAAATCCTAACCACCACTAACAAAGGCCAACTTGTCCAAACCCTGTTTTATACTAATGATAAGTCTTTCCATACATCACAATTTAAGATGAACAAATTCTTGTAACCATTTTGCACGATCATTTTACTTCTAAGTGGGTTTAGTGCTTTCATTTGCACAACGCAATAAAATTTTATGTGTCGTTGTTGAGTTTTGTGTGGGTTGTGTTATACATTAAGCTTAATATATCCCTATTTGTAAAACTAAACAAAACTTAACTAGTAATTCTACTACCCAGATAGATACATTATGTACATATATAACAATTCTTTTTTGAAGTTTTCAAGGTAGACCTTTATATAAGAATAACCTCCATATAAGAATATTTTTCTGTAGTCCCAAGGATATTCTTATATAGAGGTTCTATTGTACCTCTTTTACTTAAGAAAAATAAATGTAAATATTTCTCTGTTTTGATTAATAATTTTGATTGCATATTGTCTCCTTGCAGATCCAAACACCTAAACAACCAGGTAGAAATGTTCTCACCCAAACTTTACTAGGATCAATAACCACACATCAATAATTAAAGACCATTTAGCAAAACTTGCATGGAGATTGGTTCAGGTACCGAATGCTCCATGGGCTCATATTTTAAAACATAAAATACTTCCCTAACTCACATCATATTTCTGATAATCTCAATACATATGGATCTTGTATTTTTAGAGATGTGTACCATTGGATTGAAATAGTCTGGAAACGTTATTGTTGGAACATTAGCTAATGGTATGGATATCTCCAATTGGAATGATATTTAGGTATTTTCCCTTGTTAAGCATTTACCCGCCGCTTTTGCCTATAATAATATTAGACATGTTTCTCAGAGAACTCTAACATTGGAATGTAACAATATTATATGATTTATTTACTCCTGACATTGTTGAGCATGTATGCAAGAATATTAGGATTCCATCTGTTAGAAAAGACCACTTAAGATGAACTAGAACGATAAATGATATATTTTTCTTTAAAAATATGCATATAATATCTTATTGCAAGAGTCTCAAATAGGAAATCCATCTAGTAGTTCAGTCATTCCTAGGATAAGGCTATTGAAAGATCAGGTTCCTTCTATGGTGCTTCATTTTATCTGGAGATATTTTCACAGATGTTTGCCAACAACAAACAAGATGAGTAGGTTTGTGAATATTGTAGGTACTCTTTGTAAAATGTTTGGTACCTGCAATGAGAGTATATTAACACTTATTCATAAAGTATTTTGTTACTAAGAGAATCTAGTTTGCATTGGATGCTAGCCTAGCGTCAATCATCGCTACCATTGAGTTTCACCAACGGTTACAAAATATATATGTTTATTTCAGATCAATTTTATGACTGTTATGCATGAAAGAATCAAATGTGTTCTTTGTGTATTATGGTGGATATGTAAGCGAAGATGTGTTATGATTTTCGACAATGTGCAATATATGCCTAATGATTTTATTGTGCCAGTCAACAAATTCATCCCTGGTTGTAAATGTGCAATCATACCTCCAAATAATAAGGAAGTAGAAGTGCAGATTCATGCTTGGAAACTATCAATTTCGCCAGTAGTCCAAATTAACTTTGATATTTCTTTCATCAATGGAAAACTATGAACTATAGAATGAAAAACAAATAATGTTATCCAAGATTACATTTTATTTCCGAATTCTTTCACCAGTGGGACTTGTAGTTATGTTCAAAAGATAAGCTAATGGCGTTGCAAATACACTTGCAAAATACTCAAGAAGTAATGGTTAAAAGAATGGTATATCCTTCCTCCAAATATCTTAGTTGAGAGTCTAGAAAATGACAAGATTATTGTAACAACATAATTCTCTCAATAAATTCCTCTCTTAGAAAAAAAATAAAATATATAGAAATTATGACCGAAATATGCGGATTCGATTCTGCCCAACCGTACTTTTACAGGTGAGTACCCGAACCATTCACTAATGGATTTGACTGGATGCAATTTTTGAGATCCAACGGATATTGGACGGGGGAGTTTGTGGTCTAAAATATCAGTTGGACATCTGCACCCTTTAGATTAAAGATATTTACGAGATTTTTATAAAATATGAGGTTAGTTTAGTATATTTAGAAGCGCACTATTTAGTTAACTAATCTCCTCGCCATTTTTTTAAGTTCAAGTAATCTTTTTTCTTTTTTCTTGATCGGTCATTATTCACAATTTTTTCTACTTGTCTTTTTATATTTAAAGAGTATAGAAAAATCCATTGGATCATCCACATCCAATCTAGCTATTTGTATATCCATTGGATGAAAATCGTTAGATGTTGGGATGCCAAATTTGAAATCCGTCATATACTCAATTGCATGGAGATGAGGCAAAAACCAGCACAATCCATCCCATGCTCACGCCTATCGAAACCGATAAAACCTTTTATTCCACATCCAAGGCAAGCCCAACACGCATTTCTTATTTCCTTTCACGCACATGCCCAACAGAAACCAAATCCTAGTTACTTTCATTATTTTGTTTTTAACTTCTTGGTTCTGTGTCAGAATTGAGTGATTCTTTGCTCATTGGAGTCGTATTTTCATTGTTTAAAAGATATAAGTTTAAAATTTTGAATTTGAATAAATTTCACTTGGTCTTTGATCACTCTTCATTTGTAGACTTCACTTCCTTAAGAATTTCAAAGCATTTCCACTTGATTTTTCCTAATAAAAGCTACAAAATAGAAAATAAAAACTACACAATGCAATTCGTACAAAAAGACTTTGAAATAAACCTATGGATTTGACACTAAAATATGACAGATCATTATGCACTTATTAGATGGATTAGTGTTAATGTGCTTGAGATTAGTTTCTTTGAATGGACTGAATTTGTGAAATGACTAGGTACGAAATTACGAATGTGGTGATTTGGTGGTTGAATTTTTGAAGAACCAAAACAGTTTATGAAATATGAATTATAATTTCTCACACACTGTTAACCACGGATTCTCGTTAAAGACACAAAGCGTAATTTATTCAAAAGTTCAAATAGGACTTGCAACTGAACTCAACACGATAAAATACTCCACATACAGAGCTTTATTTAAGTGGATTTCTCCACTTTCAAACTTTAAACTTTACTAAAAGAAAGAACGAAAAACAAACAATAAAAGCACAAATAAGAATGCTCACACTAAGTCGTCCAAGCCTTGGTTATCAATAACGGTATGAACTAGAACAGGTTTACTCTTGCTTTTACGCGCAACAATCACTGAATTTATAACTTCGTCCATTGGATGAAAAACTGCAAGAACCTCGAATCCTGGTAGATCACTAGGCTCAACAATTGGGTAGAGAAAACCCCGAGCACCATAAGCACTCCTCAACATTAGTAAGGACCCTGGCGCCATGTGCATAGCCAAATGATCAATAACCTTGCTTTTCTCTTCTTTGTTCATACCAACTAAAGCAGCTAAGAAAACAACGTCATAGTCGCTTAAACCATGTGTAACATCCATAATATCAGTATCATGAAATATCATCCGCTTCGATAAGTCATGATCCGCAGCGACCAAGTTACGAGCCAGCGCATTGGCCAATGGGTTGATATCATAGTTGTGAAAAGTAGTGGTCCTCAGGTGATTCGAAGCCAACACGACCGATGTGAGCGGTAGAGGACCAGAACCTATGAACGCGATATGATTAGGATTTGGGTCTGCGATATAATTGCTGAGTATAGTATATTCAAGACGGCCTAGTTTGATGTAATTTGTGTAGTATGGGAAGATGTTGATATGATCAAGTGGGGTTTCGTAAGAACCTAATAAAGTTGAGAAATGAGATTCTAAATGACCTTCAGCTTCTCCACAAAGACGAATGAGTTTGGAACGGATTTCTTGTACTTTGGTTGATAATTTGGTAACATCTATGGGAGATGGTGGTATACAAGAATGGACTAGTTGAGTGAAAAGAGTGTCAACATCTTTTGAAGGTTTGAGGCTTTCTAAGGTTGATAAGCTGTTATAAATCTCACAAACATTTTTGATTAACAATTCTTGACCCTGATCTTGATTGAAGGAACCCAATGAACCCATGTGATTGATAGTATGAATGTTATGTGAATGAAGATAACTCAATCTATTTATCACTCCAAAGTTGAAAATGCTTAGTTGTTTGATTCTCCAACCTCCAAACGCAGTGGCTATTTATGGACATCATTTGTGGAACCACTATATGAGTGGCCCTCACAATCTAATAATTAATATGTCAACGAGTGTTCATATTTGTGGAGAAGGGCCGGAGCAAAAGCTCCTAGCTTGTTCTATTTCGGATGACATAACATAATTGATACTCGTTGACGAAAGTGATACAGTGTCTCCCAATTTAGAATGTCACTGTGTAGACTATAGTTGATACTTTATGTGAACATTATTGATGGGAAGTTATCAGTTTCACTGATCATTATTGATGTAAATATTGTCTTTGTATGCACGAGCAGGACATGCTCCTTTGGTCTGTCGTGCTGAATGGGAGTTTGGACGACACACTCTTTTTGTTTGCCCTTATTAAATAATTCTTAGTTTTTGATATGTTCTATGACAACATTGTGTTGATAATTAGTTCTTTATGTGAACAATGTTGTCCATAAAACTGGATACCATAAGGCATACCTAACACCAGCAGGTCCAGCACCAAAAAACAATACTAGATGTCGACACTATTTAGTAGCGAACGACCCAATGATTTTCTGTTGATATATGAAACCATTTCGAATTCAAAAAATAATAGATTGTTTCTGTATTATTGTTATTTTTAAAATTAATGATGTTTGCAATGTGTTCTAAATCCGCTCCCCTTCTTTTAAATTGTGATGCTGCGTTCAGTCAAACTCTCACCAAATTTCTAGACATGGAAGTGAAACATTAACACTGATAACAAGAGAGCTTAGAAACAGTTTCATACTACCCTCAACAACAACCTTAAACAACAGTTTCAGAAAACACAGGTTCCTTTGTTTCATGGCTCCAACAATTTCAACAACTCCAGAAGAACCCACTACCAAGAATGTCGTTCAGCATCCTGTACAGGTATTTCCTTTATTGTTTTGTTAGTGATAACTCTTAGTAACAGTGCAACTTGCTTTTAGGAATTGGGTTTTTGTTGTTTTGATGTTTGGTGTTGTACTTCATCTTATGACATTCTCTGTTTTTGCCTTCTTGAAAGGTTGCAAAACGCTTGGAGAAGCTTAAGGCAACAATCTTCACCCAAATGAGCATGCTTGCGACCAAACATGGAGCAATAAACCTCGGCCAAGGCTTTCCCAACTTTGATGGCCCTGAGTTTGTGAAAGACGCGGCAATCCAGGCTATTAAAGAGGGGAAAAACCAATATGCGCGGGGATGTGGTGTTCCAGATCTCAACTTTGCAGTGGCTGCCAGGTTCAAGAAAGACTCTGGACTGGAGGTGGACCCTGAAAATGAAGTCACTATCACTACAGGATGCACTGAAGCCATTGCTGCCACCATGTTAGGCTTGATAAACCCCGGCGACGAGGTCATCCTTTTTGCCCCTTTTTACGATTCTTATGAAGCCACCCTTTCCATGGCTGGAGCCGATATGAAAATCATTACCCTCCGGCCGCCAAATTTCTCAGTTCCAATTGATGAGCTCAAGTCTATTATCTCAAAGAATACTCGTGCAATACTTGTGAACACACCACATAACCCCACGGGGAAGATGTTCATCCGAGAGGAATTGGGAACTATTGCATCTCTCTGTATAGAGAATGATGTGTTGGTTTTCTCAGATGAAGTTTATGATAAGTTGGCATTTGAAGCCGATCACATTTCTATTGCTTCACTTCCTGGCATGTACGAGAGGACTGTCACCATGAATTCCCTCGGAAAGACCTTTTCTTTAACAGGTTGGAAGATAGGTTGGACTATAGCTCCACCACATTTGACATGGGGAATAAGGCAGGCACACTCTTACCTCACTTTTGCAACATCAACTCCACTGCAATTTGCCGCTGCGGAAGCTCTTAGAACCTCGGACACTTATTATGAGGAACTAAAGAAAGATTACCTGCATAAGAAGGGAATATTGGTAGAAGGACTTAAAGCTGCAGGTTTCGTAGTGCACCCTTCTAGTGGTACTTACTTTGTGATGGTCGATCATACTTCTTTCGGGTTTGAAAATGATGTTGCCTTCTGTGAATATCTGATTAAGGAAGTGGGTGTTGCTGCAATTCCAACAAGTGCTTTCTATCTTAATCCAGAGGATGGTAAGAATTTGGTGAGGTTTACATTCTGCAAGGATGACGATACTCTTAGGGCAGCAGTCGAAAGGATGAAAACTAAGTTGAAGAAATGAACTTACTTGTAATCTTCAGTCAAAGCAAAGTCAAAATTACTGTTAATTCATGGAAGAGTTACACAATAATAAATAAGATCATTTTAGGGTGGAAATCACGTCGTTTGACTTCTGCTTCTCTATGGTCGTATAAATCTTTTCCTGATTTTTCTTCTTTCTTTTCTTGAAGCATCCTACTAGTGATGATTCTGATGTTTCATGTTGAAAAAGTGCCCAAAAGCTTCTTTGATATTGATTACTGTTTTGCTACTGTGTAAATGATTAATGATCTCTAATAAACTGGGTCAGAGTTGAACAACATGCATTGCAGGATTAAATCTGTGCTGTCAAGTTACTAGATCTTCTTGTAGTCTTTTCTTTCTCAAGCAAATTATTCAGTATACAATTATTCTTTTAGGCTTTCTCAAGAATCTCAACCTTTCCAAGTCTCTTGTTTTTTCATTTTAAGTTCCTCGGCCAAACACTGTTATCAGTCAGGGTGAAAACTTGAATAGGTGAAATTTCCATCAAAGATATTTTCGACTCTCCTAAAATTTAAACATGCATACTATTTTGTCTAAACCCAAAATAACAAAACAAACCTATCTCTTTGAAACGGGTGGAAACGTTTTGATTTGAGTTTCTACACAGACTATTTCTCAAAAAAGAAAAAACATTATACTGACCGGAAAATGCTTCAAAAAAAAAAGGCATCATGTTGGACGTTGAAGGTGTTGGGCTATCCCTCCTTATGGGTCCAACAAGTCTGGCTTCCCCTTAACAAATGGAAGGAGCTATCTAGCAGTTGTCTTGTTATGTTTATAACAAGTGAAAACATCCAGGAGATGTTTTAAGTCGAGCTCTTCTTTGTTTTGTGAAATAAGAAGAAAGACAAAGAGAGGAAGAAGAGAAAGAGAGTGAGAGAGATAGAGAGAATTAATCCACCATTTTTGGTGAGGTTAGAGGCATCTTGAAGAGGAGAAGAAAGGGTTCTTGTTGAAGGATCTTTGGTTGATTGTGGTGGAGAATTGATTGATCAATTTCCACAACTCTTCAAAAGGGGAAAAATCTAGGGTTTGTCAAACCCTAGTAGTAAGTATCTCAAATCACTTCTAATTCTTAAATTCATAGTGAATCTCATATTATATATGAATGAATTGTTGATCCATCCTTAGGGGTGAGTGTAATTAGGCAAATTGATATCCAAGTGCTATAGGCACCTTGAGGTTGTTGTTATCCCCAAATTTGGGAGAATTGTGTGTAACCCATTATTGTTATAGTGGAAGATTTGCCCGTGGTTTTTTACCCTTCACCTTGGAGGGGTTTTTCCACGTAATTGCCGGTGTTGTGTGATTGCTTCTATATCGTCATAGTTTGTGTATTTCCGCATTGTGTTTCATTGCTCGTGTAGGTTTCGTATTGCGCATAGCGGCTCGGATTTCGTAAGCCTCCCCAACAAGTGGTATCGAGCTTTTGGGTTGAGCTAATCTGTGCAATGGCGGAAGCTAGCACTAGTAATAGAATGGTCAATTTGACCGGTGAGAACTTTGTCATATGGAAGGCGAAGATGGAAGACTGGTTATATTGTAAAGATCTCTATGGTCCAATAGAGAGCAAGGGAGTAAGGCCTGAGGCGACAAGTGCGAGAAGATTGGAAGGTTACTAATCGAAAAGCAGTTGGTTATATTAAATCGATGGATTGATGATAGCATTTTTCATCATGTGGCTAGTGAGACACTAGCATATCCTTTGTGGACCAAGTTAGAGGAGATATATGATCAGCAGTCTCCTTGTGAAAAAGCTCTTCTATTCAAAAAGCTTGGAAAGCTGTGTTACAAGGAAGGGAGTTCAATGGCGCAACATTTAAATGAAATGAAGGGTATCATGAATCAGCTTACATCTATGGACCTCAAAATTCTGAAGAGGTTCAAGCTTATTTGTTGCTAAATACTTTACAGACAGTTGGGAGCCATTGAGGAATTGTCTCAGTTATTCTCGCTCCAGACAAGAAGTTGAACATGACTGTTGCAACTAGCAGTTCTTTGAGTGAAGAAGTTAGAAGAAGGTCATTAGACTCATCTCATTCAGAAGCTCTTGTGACAGAAAATCGGGGTAAAAGAAAAGACAGAAGACAAGTTGGCCGTAGCAAGTCAAGGGGTAAATCAAAGTCCAGAAAGGAAGTTGAATGTTGGAACTGTCATACGAGAGGTCATTATTCAAATGAATGCAGGAAGCCGAAGCAAGAACACAAGAAGGGGAAAGGAAATGATAACCAGACAATGGTGTTTGCAGCATCGTGACAAATGATGATATCATTGTATTCTCAGATTATAATGATGTTTGTGTTAGTTTTGCAGGTTCTGATTCAGAATGGATAGTTGATTCAGGTGCATCTTATCATGCTACTCCTCATGAAGATGTATTTACCTCCTACAAGGCTGGTGACTTTGGGTCGATCAGAATGGGCAATGATGGTGTTGCGAAAATTGTAGGAATGGGTGATGTGAAGGTTGAGACCAAAGTGTTGGTTGTACGTTGGTTCTTTAAATGTGCGACATGTACCAGATCTTCGTTTGAATCTAATGTCACCAGGAGTGTTAGATGATGAAGGGTACAACAATCACTTGGGTGATGGAAAATGGAAGCTAAGCAAGGGCTCCATGGTTATTGCAAGAGGCAAGAAGTGTGGCACATTGTACAAGACACAAGTGAAGGTGTTGAAAGGTGAGTTGAATGTTGTTGACAAAGATTCAATCTCCGAGCTGTGGCATAGAAGACTTGGTCATCTTAGTGAGAAGGGAATTCAAATCCTCACCAAAAGACAAGTTTTGCCAAATGCCAAAGGTATGCAATTGGGTAAGTGTACTCATTGTTTAGTTGGTAAACAAACCAGAGTCTCTTTTCATAAAGCTTTACCCAAGCGCAATTCTGGTATTATTGATCTTGTTCATTCTGATGTATGTGGACCTTTAAGGGTCAAAACACTTGGTGGTGCTGTTTATTTTGTTACTTTCATAGATGATGCTTCAAGGAAGGTTTGGTCATATGCAATCAAGACCAAAGATGATGTTGTTCTTGTGTTCAAGATGTTTCATAGCATGGTGGAAAGAGAAACAGGTAGAACCTTGAAGTGCCTTCGTTCTGACAACGGGGAGAGTACATTGGGCCACTTGAAGTGTATTGCAAGAGCATGTGTATACGTCATGAACAATCAGTACCGAAGACTCCACAACATAATGGTGTTGCAGAGAGGATGAACCGCACTATTCTTGAGAGAATAAGGTGCATGTTATCTCATTCCAAGTTGCATAAGCATTTCGGGGTGAAGCAATGAATACTTCTTGTGTATTTGATCAATCGATCTCCTTCAAGACCGCTAGATGGAGAAGTAGCGAGAAAAGGTATGGAGAGACAAAGAGCCTACTTATGATCACTTGAAAGTGTTTGGTTGCAGGTCATTTGTTCATATCCCAAAAGATCAGAGATCAAAGCTTGACGACAAAGCAAAGCAGTGTGTGTTCCTAGGCTATGGAACAGAGAAGTTTGGTTACAGATTTTGGGATCCAGTTGAGAAGAAGGTTATCAGAAGTAGGGATGCAGTATTCCTTGAAGACCAGACAATTGAAGACTTTGAGAAGATTGAGATGCCAAAGCTTCAAGATGATATGACCTTGGATCCAAATCCAGTTGTTCCTACTCTTGAACAACATGATGATGATGTTGATGGTAATGGCAATGAAGATGAAGCTCATGAAGATGTTCCAGTGGGTGATGTTGAGCAAGAAGTGCAGCAACAACAACAACCAGAAGCTGAGTTGAGAAGATCCAGCAGGACCATATTACCTTCAACAAAGTATCCACCACATGAGTATGTGATGCTCACAGATGCAGGTGAACCAGAGTCTTATGAAGAAGCTCTTAGTGTTCCTGAAAGTCAGAAGTGGTTGAAATCCATGAAAGAAGAGGTTGGCTCTTTAGATGAGAATGACACTTTTGATTTGGTTGACAAGCCTGAGAACCAGAAAATTCTGAAGAACAAGTGGGTGTACAGAATCAAGACTGAAGATGGTAACTCACAACCAAGGTACAAAGCACGCTTAGTTGTGAAGGGTTATGAGCAGAGAAAGGGTGTTGACTTTGACGAGATTTTCTCACCGGTGGTGAGATTTTCTTCTATTCGGGTTGTCTTGGCAATAGCCGCTAGTTTGGATCTTGAGATAGAACAACTAGATGTCAAGACAGCATTTCTTCACGGTGAGTTGGAGGAAGATGTGTATATGGCACAACCCGAGGGTTTTGAAGTCAAAGGCAAAGAGCACATGGTGTGCAAGCTAAAGAAGAGTCTTTATGGTTTGAAGCAAGCTCCAAGAACAAGAAGTTTGAATCGTTCATGAAGGAACATGGGTACAAGAGGACGGCTTCAGATCATTGTGTATTCATTCAAAAATTTGCTGATGGTGATTTTCTTACTCTTTTGCTATATGTTGATGACATGCTTATTGTTGGCAAAGATAAGAAAAAGATTGACAGGTTGAAGTCAGATCTGAGCAAGTCTTTTGCTATGAAAGACTTGGGTACAACAAAGCGTATTCTTGGCATGGAGATCACTCGTGATAGGAAAGCGAGGAAGCTGTGGTTATCACAAGAAAGCTACATTGATAAGGTGTTGCAAAGATTCAACATGGACAAGGCTGAGCCGGTAAGTTGTCCACTTGCAAACCATTTTAAGTTAACTCGTGATCAATGTCCTGTGAATGATGTTGAGAAACGGAAGATGGAGAAAATTCCTTATGCGTCCGCAGTTGGTAGTTTGATGTATGCAATGGTGTGTACAAGGCCGGATATAGCTCATGCAGTTGGAGTGGTAAGCAGATTTCTATCAAATCCTGCTATGGAGCATTGGGAAGCAGTGAAATGGATACTACGGTATTTGAGGGGTACTTCTAATATGTGTTTGTGCTATGGAGGTGACAAGCCAGAGTTAGTTGGTTACACAGATTCAGATTTGGCAGGTGCTCAAGACAGTCTCAAGTCTACATCGGGTTACTTATTTACCTATGCAGGGGGAGCCGTGTCTTGGCAATCCAAGTTACAAAAATGTGTGGCATTGTCTACTACAGAGGCAGAGTACATTGCAGCTACAGAGAGTTGCAAGGAGATGATATGGATGAAGAGGTTTGTTAGAGAACTCGGTATGAAGCAACAGAGGTTCATCGTTTACTGTGACAGCCAGAGTGCCATACATCTCAGCAAGAATTCGAGTTTTCACTCGAGGTCCAAGCACATCAATATTAGGTATCAGTGGATACAAGAAGTTCTCGAGGAGAAGGTCTTGTATATTGAGAAGATCCATACAGATGACAACGGTTCTGATATGATGACAAAGTCGCTACCAAAATACAAGCATGTGTATTTCTGCAGCAGGGCAGGTTTGGTGGTGACAGATACCTTGCCATAAGTCGTGAGGGGGAGATTGTTGGGCTATCCCTCCTTATGGGTCCAACAAGTCTGGCTTCCCCTTAACAAATGGAAGGAGCTATCTAGCAGTTGTCTTGTTATGTTTATAACAAGTGAAAACATCCAGGAGATGTTTTAAGTCGAGCTCTTCTTTGTTTTGTGAAATAAGAAGAAAGACAAAGAGAGGAAGAAGAGAAAGAGAGTGAGAGAGATAGAGAGAATTAATCCACCATTTTTGGTGAGGTTAGAGGCATCTTGAAGAGGAGAAGAAAGGGTTCTTGTTGAAGGATCTTTGGTTGATTGTGGTGGAGAATTGATTGATCAATTTCCACAACTCTTCAAAAGGGGAAAAATCTAGGGTTTGTCAAACCCTAGTAGTAAGTATCTCAAATCACTTCTAATTCTTAAATTCATAGTGAATCTCATATTATATATGAATGAATTGTTGATCCATCCTTAGGGGTGAGTGTAATTAGGCAAATTGATATCCAAGTGCTATAGGCACCTTGAGGTTGTTGTTATCCCCAAATTTGGGAGAATTGTGTGTAACCCATTATTGTTATAGTGGAAGATTTGCCCGTGGTTTTTTACCCTTCACCTTGGAGGGGTTTTTCCACGTAATTGCCGGTGTTGTGTGATTGCTTCTATATCGTCATAGTTTGTGTATTTCCGCATTGTGTTTCATTGCTCGTGTAGGTTTCGTATTGCGCATAGCGGCTCGGATTTCGTAAGCCTCCCCAAACAGAAGGAATAGTACGATACGAGTTCTTCTACAGATTTATGGGCTCTTGGTGCGACGCCATAAACTCGGTCGAAACAAAATTAACCTCGGCTTTTGTGTCTTTTTGTTTGAAGAGAATCGCTAAACTAAACCCCTTGTTTAAAGTGGCTCAAGTACGACCGAGTAATATTCAGGTGTGCACTGCGCATGCATTAGCAATTATGTTAAATCTAGGATGTCTAACATGCTGTAGGCAAATAGAATTGTACGTATTGTGCCTCTCAGTTATGTCTAGTTATGCTAGTCATCTCATCTGAAGACCCAATTCATAATTTGGATACAAAAAATTGCGAGTCATTCTGAGCTAGAATAAAGAAAATTCTACCATTTTTAGTGAGCCCGCAGGAACTCACCTGGCTCCTGCTATATCCATCCAGCGGGCTTAATTAAGAATTATGATCTCAACAAGGATGGAGATGTCCACATATAACCATTCTCGCATTAAAGGGACAAAGCTTAATTTTATTTAGAAAAAGTTGAAATGAACTCACACGATAAAATACTCCACATACAGATTTTTATTTAAGTGGACTTCTCCACTTTCAAACTTTAAACTTTACGAAAAGAAATACTAACAAAAAACAAACAAAGTCGCAAATCAAAATGCTCACACTAAGTCGCCCAAGCCTTGGTTACCAATAACAGTATGAACTAGTACCGGTTTACTCTTGCTTTTACGCGCAACAATCACGGAATTTATAACTTCGTCCATGGGATGAAAAACTGCTAGAACCTCGAAACCCGGTAGATCACTAGGCTCAACAATTGGGTACAGAAAGCCACGGGCACCATGAGCACTCCTCAACATTAGTAAGGACCCCGGCTCCATGTACATAGCCAAATGATCAATAACTTTACGTTTCTCTTCTTTGTTCATACCAACTAAAGCAGCTAAGAAAACAACGTCATATTCGCTTAAACCGTATGTAACATCCATAATATCAGTATCATGAAATATCATCCGCTTCGATAAGTCATGATCCGCAGCGACCAAGTTACGAGCCAATGCATTAGCCAATGGGTTGATATCGTAGTTGTGAAAGGTAGTGGTCCTCAGGTGATTCGAAGCCAACACGAAGGATGTGAGCGGTAGGGGACCGGAACCGATGAACGCGATGTCATTAGGATTTGGGCTTGCAATATAATTGCTGAGTATAGTATATTCAAGACGGCCGAGTTTGATGTAGTTTGTGTAGTAGGGGAAGATGTTGATATGATCAAGTGGGGTTTCATAAGAACCTAAGAGGGTTGAGAAATGAGATTCCAAATGACCTTCGGCTTCTCCACATAGACGGATGAGTTTGGAACGCATTTCTTGCACTTTGGTTGATAATTTGGTAACATCTATGGGAGATGGTGGTATACAAGAATGGACTAGTTGAGTGAAAAGATTGTCAACATCTTTTGAAGGTTTTAGGCTTTCCAAGGCTGATAAGTTGTTATAAATCTCACAGACATTTTTGATTAACAATTCTTGGCCCTGATCTTGATTGAGTGAACCCAATGAACCCATGTTGGTTGAAACTGTGAATGCTAAGTGAAGAAGATAACTCAATTTATTGATAACTCCAAAGTTCTGATGAATGAAGATGCTTAATCAGTTTGATTCTCTAACCTCCAAATGTAGTGGCTATTTATGGACATCATTTGTGGAACCACCTATGAGTGACCCTCACTATCTAATTATTAATATGTCAACGAGCTAGTGTCATTTGTGTGGAGAAGGGTCGGAGCAAAAAGCTCCTAATGTTCTATTTCGGATGACAAAAGTGATACTCGTTGACAAAAGTGATACAGTGTCCCAATTTAGAATGATATTGTGTAGACTATAGATGATACTTTATGTGAACAATTGCCGTATATTCATTTGAAAGAATTGGCACCGTAGGAAATATCAGCTTCACTGATCACATATTGATGTGCATATTGTCTTTGTGTAGACACTATGAGGGGATAAAGAGAGAAATATATAAATGAAAACTCAGTACGTATAGGTGTCTGTGTTCACGAGCAGGACATGCTCCTTTGGTCTGTGCTCTGTGGTACTTCATGGGAGTTTGGACGACACACTATTTTGGTTTGCCCTTATTTAAATATAATTCTTTTAACTAACCCAGACCAGATGGAATATCCGATCTTTGATTAATGATTCCACGGTACTCCATCCATCCCACTATTAACTGATCTAGTTTAAGTTTGCATAATTTTCAAGGCAGACAAGGAAAATAGCATTTTTAGTCATTTTTTACAATTATACTCTTATTGATAATAATTAGTGAAATTTAGAAATCATTTATCTCTCAAACAACTCCATTGATGTTCGCAAACTTCATACTATCGAAAAGCATTTTAAAACACCTACGTAACGAATATAAACATGTGTATCAAATTATACATATTTCTTATATTTTTTATAATTAACTAAAAGGATAATTTTAGAAATATCTCATTATTTAGTGATATAGGTCACGTATTAGTGAGATAAAATTTAAAATCAAATAAGTCGCTTAATAGTGGGAAGGAATGAGTATAATTTTATAGAATCCCAATGTACCCTGGTAATGTTGCTAACTTGATTACTGATGTTCCTTGGTATTTACTCTGGGTCTATGACAACATTATGTTAATGATTTTGTGAACAATTTTGTCCATTAAAAAGGAAGTGCTATCACCTCTGTATAACATGAGGCACACCTGGCATCTGGAACAAGAAACAAATATTAGTTTTCTTGGATGGCTTTGATGTCGACATTGTTGATATATGAAACCATTTCAGATTCAAGAAATCGTTTGTTAATGCCACCCGTACCATATAAAAAAACCACATAAAGGGTGGGTCCCATTATCTTGGGATTAGCAGGAACAGATTTAGACCCTCGATGTGGTTTTTTTGATGTTACCCCTGCAAAATGATATTTAGGGTTTACCCCCAATTTACAATACCATTGAGGTCCCCCTGTCACTGTTTTCCGTCTATCACCAGTTATTTCCGCACGTGTTGTTTACACACGTATATTAATTTCAATAATTAGGAACGAACACAGACTACTGTTCATATATGTCTCTTTCTTTTTCTCACTACTGTTCTTCATGGGTGTCAATTGGGATATTTCTGGTTTAATTAGGTTTCAGTATATAAAAGGGGTTATAATCGTATTATCGGTAGAAGATCGGATTGGCATCCATAAGCCATATCTTCTTTAGTGGCATAAAGTTTTTATCTCCCGCAAATCTTCATCTTCTCCATTTCAATCTCAATTAACCATTAACCCCAAATAAACTTAATCTTTATCGTAACCTACCTAAATAATTAAGATATACTATCGTTGCCATAAAATCCGAAAACATATGCTTATATAGTTTACAGTAACAAAAAGGGTTTCAATCAAAATTGAGTTGGATGTAATTTCAAATGTTGATTCTATATCTTGGTGTTGATCAGTAACATATAGGATTTAAAAAGCATACAACGAAATCAATCCCATTTTAATCGATGGCATCATCATCATCATCATGAATTTGCTATTTCCACCATTAACCAAAAGGGCGAGTAAATTAATTTAGGTTGGCTGGTTGGGTTGAGAAGGGTTTTCTTATCGTCTCTAATTTAAAGTTTTCATTCGTGTGTAATCAACACATACACCACTTAACGGTTTATGACGGAAAACAGTGACAAGGGGGCAACCTCAGTGTTTTTGTAAATTGGGGGGGGGGGGGGGGGTAAACCCTAAATATCATTTTGCAAGGGGGGTAACATCAAAAAACCCCAAGACTTAATGAAGTTGAATGCATTATCCGAAAATATTTTTGTACCTTGGGACAAGATAAAAGCGCTTTGCTTCGATTTTTTTACGAAGTTATATGTTTTTTTTTTATACGAAAAAAGAAACACTTAGAAACTTGAAAGAGTTTAAGTGTTGTTGTGATACAAAGGTCATATTAGATCTTCGCGCATATAGATGAGGTTGATCAGTTCCGTAAGATTGTTATCTATCCATTTATCATTAAGGATGGATTTGTTACATAAGCTGGAAATTGCAGCAGGCATAATGTTATCAAATATACTAACTAAATTGAAGGCCATAGCTTTAAAGTTTGTTGGAGTTTTGGTAGAGTTTCCAAAAGAAGCACTCTTCTTGAATCTTTCTTCTTTAGCTTGAGTGTACATTTCCATAAGGTTTAGGAGAGTTGGTTCAGAATCACTTTGAAATTTGATGTTGTGACCCGTTAATTCTGTAGCCTATTGGAAAGCATTTTCAGCAGCATTGAGTTCAAGTTGTTCCCTTGTTCTCCATCCTGAAGACTCTCCTCTGGCTTCTCTACAATAACCTACATCATCGACAAGAGTAATACCAATTGCTGAATTACAAACATCAGGAATCATTGATATGACAATGCTAATTCGATATCTCATAAATTCTGGATAATTCCAGGTGTTCAAAGTAGTTATTTGTAGGTTTTCATCTTTCATTGGATCATAGTAAAGACTCTGAGTCATATTGTAGCTTGCACTGGATACATTAAGGTAGTCAATTATGTGTTTTACTAATTGAATAGTTGTATTCCTACTGTTTTGATATTTTTTCTCGAAAACTTTGTCACATCTAGCTTTCCATACATGCCAGGTTATGGTACTACATAGCTCTGCCCAACCCATTTTAATACCATTCTTATCTGTTAACATAAACCAACTGTTAATCCAATCATGACAAGTATGAGAGTCATTTTCCATACTGAAATTAAGATGATTCCATACTTGACATACAAAGTTACAATCTAAGAACAAATGTGTAAGGGATTCATCATGCTCATTGCAAATTAAACAAGTGGTATTAATGTGTGGAAGGATTACAGCCACTCTCATACTATTGGGAAGTATAGAGTGAGCCATTTTCCAGGTAAACAGTTTAATATAAGGAGAAACTTTCATATTCCAGATCATGTTCCAGCTGGTGTTGATATTTGAGTTACCATTTAGATTATTATATATGGAGTTGACAGTGAACTTACTATTTCTGTTTAGAGTCCAAGTGGATTTGAATTTGTTTTATCTTAATGATTGTTTCACTGTCAAAACAAATATTAAGTTTAGTTTCGTCCCAGGTTTTTGCCTGGGTGATTAGATCACATACCTGATTGAAGTTGTCAGTTCATGTTGATGGTTTCAGAAGAGGAGGTCTCTTGTCTGGTATCCAAAAATTAGTCCAAATGTTTATTTTATCACCTTTGCCTACTACCAAAAGTTGTGATTTTGAATTTCTCCAATACCTGATTTAATACCTTTCCATATCCAATTATCAGTTTTTTTTTGGTTTAGGATCTAAATGCATAACATCAATGTTAGGAAAATACCTGGCCTTTAGAATTGAAGCACAAAGAGAGGCTGGATTTTCATTCAAACGCCAAAGCATTCTCGCAATCATAGCAGAGTTGAAAAGAGTAATATTTTGGAAACCTAATCCTCCATCAGAAAAATACATACTAAAGAAATCCCAATATTTGAGGTAAACACCTTTAGGGGCGTCTATATCTTTTCCCACCAAAAGTCTCTCTGAATTTTGTTAAGATCCTTGCAAAAAAAAAATTTGGGTAACCTAAAACGATTCATTTTGTAAATAGACATAGAGGAGGTCACAAATTTTATCATTATAGTTCTACAAACAGGGTTAAGATGTAAGTTCTTCCAGCCCATTAGTCTTATTTTCATGATCTTCACTAACGGTTCAAAGCTCTTTATTTTAGATATGTTAGTGAAAAGAGGTGATCATATATATTTATCATCTAGGGGTATTGGTTTAACATTAAGGATAACTATAATATCTCTTTCCTTATCTGGGTCTGTTGATGATATTTATCAATGATGTTGTAGTAAAGGTTCGTTGAGACTTGTGAAGGAAGATTTTTTTAGACTTTATAAAGGAAAATATTAAAACTAGCAAAAATATTCAAACGAAGGTAACAAGATTGAGAGTTACTAGGACTTAGGATTCCACCAAACTCATGTTCTTATGGTTCAATTATTAATTCTTTGACAATTATAGCTCCGAAAATAATAACTATTGACTCTAAATCTTTGCCAAGATAGATTTTATAAAACATTAATTGTAAATGGTAAGCATGGGTTATCAAAACACCTAAGCTAAGCATAACCCATCAAACTAAATCACAACTAATTAATTTAAAATCATAAATCAAATTATATTAATGCAAAAGTCGTGAAAAGAATTTAATAGAATTACCATAGTGTTGAGAATTGGCTTCCTCCGTCATCCCAGTGATGGGGTTTAGCTCCTCATGTTGGAAACATGCTCAAAAGAATTTTTCATTGCTCAAAAGTGCTTACAAGAGGTGTAAATATAATGAAACAGAAAATTGCAACGGAAATAAACGTTGCTAATCAACTGTTATAGAGAACGATAATAAGAAAGTGCTGCAAACACTGTTTCTGTCGCTGAGAAAACTGTTACAAAAATGATTAACAACGAAAGTTATTTAACGACTGTCTTGACGCGTCTGTTCTTGGTGTTCTTCAGCAGCAGAACTGTTTTTCTGCAACTTTGATTTTCTACCCTCTGTTCTCACCCCTAACTCTCCATGCCCCATCTCTGAACCTCCAGAACTCTTTTTAAACTCTACAGGCGAAGAAAATCCGTGAGTAATTGCAAAATATTCTTGATTTACTCCCATGAAAAGTTACGGGATTTCATTTCCCCTTTTTTCTTATTCACGCGCCTGTTGCTGTCAACCGATGTTTACTCCCTCCAAACACGTTTCCAACACAACAAAGATTGAGTCAAATCCCTTCCAAACATACGCCAACTTCCAATTATCACGGGATATCCCGTATCTTTCTCCAACTCCCTATTCCACATATTATCCCCTTTCTTTTCGAAATAAAACTCTTTACCAACCCTGTTTAGGTAAGTTAGGGTGGTAGTAATCTAATCCCGTGAAAGAATCTCATAAAATCACGTTGGAAATATTTCCAGAAATCTTGAGTATTTCAGACAACCTTTCCCGCCAAATTTTTATGTTTAAACGAAGAGGAAGAAGGTGAGAGCTGCCCGTATCCAATTGTTGGGTGCTGTTAACACTAGGGTGCCTTTATCCAAAATGGGGTGCCTTTAGTAATTTCTTCCGGGGGTCCAAAAACCACTTTTTGAGCAACTTTTTCCGCATAAGTGTAATTCTCCAATAACACCTGAACAAACATAAAAATACCAAAATTAGTACAAAATTCGAGACTAACAATAGAGACACTGAGGGAAATTCAGACACAAAAATGTGTCTATCATCTGTGTGGGCTAAAGAAAACACCGGACTTGCTTAGGTTTATTATTTGGCCAGAAGCTTCCCCAAAATCCTTGAAAATTTTGATAAGGTTTACACTTGCATCAGTAGTAGAAGCACATAGAAGAAGGCAGTCGTCTGCAAATAAAAAATGACTGACAGAAGCTGCATGATTGACAATTTTGTGACCATGAATGAGATTGATGTTTTTAGCATGTGAAATGGTTCTAGATAATTCTTCCATGCAAAATAGGAATAGGTAAGGAGACAAGGGATCTCCATGCCTAAGATCTCTAGAGGGTTTGAATAATCTGCAAGGGTATCCATTTAACATTTTAGACATGTTGGTGGTAGATATGCACTGTATTATTAGGTTACACCATTTTTGGGAGAATCCCATTTTCCTCATTATTTTGATCAAGAAATTCCATTATACCCTATCAAAGGCTTTAGACATTTCAATTTTGAGGCCTATCAGATTTTTGTTTTTGTTTTCCCTAATTCTCATGTTATGAATTAGTTCGTGAGCCACTGTTATATTGTCCGAGATTTTCCTTCCTGGAATGAAAGCCGACTGGTAAGGAGAAATGATTTGGTTCAAAAGAGGTTTTATTCCATTTGCTATGAGTTTAGTAATAATTTTATAAGATGTGTTGCAAAGAGATATTGGTCTAAATTCAGTAGCAGTTAGAGGTTTTGCAGTTTTATGTATGAGATAAATAAAAGTAGAGTTAATCTCTTTCAACATGCGACCAGTAGAGAAAAAAGTTTGAATCATTTGCACTAAATCACTACTTATGGTTTCCCAGTTTTTTTTGGAAGAAACCAAGTGGGAAACCATATCAGGTCCAGGGCTCTTGTTTGGTTCCATGTTAAAGAGAGTATTCTTAATTTCAGTATAAGAGGGTATTGTTTCAAGTAAAGCATTTTCACTATCATTAATTCAAGTAGGAATTAAAGCTATCAAATTTTCATCTATTATCGGGATAACAATGGTTGCTATGAGTTGGAAGTGTTTTGTAAGACAATCATATATATATATTTTTTAGAATGTAGCCAGTTGACATTGCCATCACTTAGGGTATCAATCATATTTCTTCTATATCTTATTTTGGCCGAGTCATGAAGATAATGGGTATTTTTATCTCCTAGTGCTATATGTTGCTCATTGCTTTTGATTTTCCAGAATTCTTCTTTGATCTTGTACCAGTTTGTTAACTTAAAAGTAATATTGGCAAGCTCCCTAGATTTAATGTTAGAAGGCAAGTTCTTATTTGCATCATCCAGATTCTCCTTACATTTTTTTATATTAGTGTTAGTGTTGTTGTATATTTCTATGTTCCGTTTTCTAAGGTCATGTTTAACATTTACAAGTCTTTTAGTAAAGAAAAAAGCAGGAGAGCCAGAAATGTGCACACTCCAAGATTTTTGAATTAGAGGTCTGCATTGAGGATAATTATCCATGGACCAAAGTATTTAAATTGTTTAGCACCATCATTCCAACTAACATGATTGTTGAGGCTAATAGGTACATGGTCAGAAAGTAAAGGAGGCGGGTGTGTTATGGTAGATGTAGGATAACTATTAAACCAGGCATTGTAAAAAATTCCCCTGTCTAATCTTTGTTCAGTGAAGGTTGGTCCTATTATTCTATTATTCCAAGTAAATGGATTCCTGAAAAACCCAAATCATGCATCCCTAGTGAATTTAACATGTCAAGGAAGTTATCAGCTTCCACTTGGTTAAAGAGAAATCTATTTTTTTTTCTCATTTTCATAAAGAACAACATTACAGTCTCCCAAAATTATCTTGGGTTCAGTTATGAATAATGTAGCCATATCTCTAATCATTTGCCAAGAACTGAATTTGAGGGGTCTATAAGGACTCCCATAAAAACAAGATATGATCCAATTAGAATTGGTAGTTTGGTCTAAGATCATGGCATTAATTTTATTTTCAGAGTAGTCTATAATGGTAAGGTTCACATTGTTTTTCCAAGCAAGGATCAAACCTCCGACATAGCCTACTGGTGGAACAATCCAATAATTTTAGATGTTAATTTTTCTAAGTATGATTTCTACGTTTTTGGTTTGTTGTTTAGCTTCTGATAAGAATTTTTTTAATGGGTTTTCATGGTTAAGAAAATCATTTAGATTGTTATAAGTTTCAGGTTTATTAGGATTCCCTAAGCCTTGGCAATTTCAGGCGATTGTCTTAACAAATTGCCAGAAATAAGAAACTAGAGAATAAGAGAGTTTTTCTAGATATTTTTATTATGTGCAGATAGTTTGAAAAGATCATAAATTTCTAGGCCAATATCTCTGAATACAGTAATTGAGTTGTTCAACATTAATGTTATGACATAAGAGTAAAATACAATAATCATCAAAATAAATGTAAAGGTTGAGAATATAATAAGAGGTTGTCATAGTCTTATTGGTTGTGTTGAGTATTGTGTCTGCATGTAATAATAGAATGGGTGCTCTTATAACTGTTAATTCATTGGTCAATTGTTAACCGATCATATAGTGACAACTTTCCACTATCTGATCGTTGTTGTTAGGTCTTCACTTCCCTTAAATGTGTAAGAACCTCCTTCTTTATTTCCTTAATGAGAATTATATGCAGTTTAGTAATAGAGGCCGTGTTCATTAGGAACTCATATTTACTTTCATCAACTCTTGATCACCAAATTGTACCGAGTACAGTACAGTACATTTGGCATCAGAGCCATTCCATTTTTTTTCCCGATGGGTGTCACCGATCCTAAGACTGTTAAGGAAGTATTAGAACTGGTTCAACAAAATCAACTGAACTTTGATGATCGTTTTACTACTATTGAAGACAAGCTTTCTCTGCAACAACAACAAATTTATTCGAACTAGGTGATGTTTAACAAAATATTCGACGAAGTACTAGCTAGATTACCTTTTACGTCGAGATTCATTCACCAGGATGATTCCGGTGGAAAAAAACCATGGAGATTGTCTAGACAATCCTCCAATTTTTGGTTATGTTCCTCCAGGGGGGATTCCAAATCACTTCAATTGAGTACCCAAGCTTGAATTTCCACGATTTTATGGTGACAATCCTCGTGGCTGGATCCAAAAATGTGAACATTATTTCAATCTTCACAACATCGATGAGACACGCCGAGTAGATATCGCATCTATATATCTTGATGGCAAGGCTGAAAAATGGTTTCTCAATTTTCAGGTTGGTAGAAATCGTATCAACTGGTTTGAATTTTCTCATGGTATTTGCGTTCGATTTGAAAATCTCGTTGAAGAAAATTTTATTGGCAGTTTTAATAAATTGGTACAAATTAACTATGTAGAAGAGTATTTTGAGGAATTTGAAGCCCTTACAGCTCTTATGCTTGCTAACAATCCATATTTAAGTGAGCATTATTTTTTCATGAGTTTCATTAGTGGGTTAAAGGAGGAATTGTGGAATTCTGTTGCTATGTTTACACAAAATCCCTTGCACAAGCTTTTTTATTAGCAAGAATGGAGGAACAAAAGTTTCAAGCTACCTCTACTAAAATAATTAGACCCAACTCCATCTCTTTTACCAACTCTATAGCTTTCTCTACCACCACCTTTCTTCCTAAACCACTTTTAACTTCATACAATACTTCCAAGTCAGATCCTACAACACCAAAGGCTTGTTCCCCAACACCACTTAAACCTGCCTCAGCCAATCCTATTATTAAGAGACTCACACAAAAGCAGATGCGCATTCGCAAAGATAAGGGTCTTTGTTATAATTGTTATGAAGTTTATTCATTAGGCCATAAGTGCAAAGGTAGACATCAATTGTTTATGGTACAAACTGAAAGTTCTGATACACAGGAAACAGAGACTGAGGAAGAGGTTTATGAAGAAGTTGTGGAATCACCACTTGAATATGACATGGAGATTTCTCTTCATGATCTCACTAGTACTGTCACAGGTGATACTATAAGCATTCCTGGTCTTCTTAAGAGACAATCTATCTTCATCCTTATTGATACTGGTAGCACAACTATTTTCTTAGATTGTTCTCTAGCTGCTAAGCTCAAATGCTAAGTTGAGCCAACTGCTCATATGTACGTTACAGTTGCCAATGGGGAGAAAATAGTCAATACTGGTATTTGTTCTAAACTTCCTTGGAGTATGCAAGGTTATCAATTCACTGAAGATTTGATGTTACTTCCACTTAGGGGTTGTGACATGGTGCTAGGTGCTGATTGGCTTAAAAATCTAGGTGATGTTGTGTTTAATTTTTCAAAACTCAGTGTTTCTTTTCTTCATAATGGTCATAATATTACTTTACAAGGCATACCAACTTCTCCTTCACTACTTATGATGAGTGGTTCAGCTGTTAAGAAGTTTATAGAGAAAACAATTTATGGCCTCATTGGTCCTCTCTTTTCTGTTACTACTACCCCTATATCCCCTCCAGTACCTACCCCTTTATTGCCTTTTCTATCTAAGTATGCTGATATTTTTCCTAAACCAACTTTATTACCACCTCACAGAAACTTGGATCACTCAATCCCATTAAAACCTGATTCCTAACCTCCCAACCAAAGGCCATATAGATTCCCTTATATTCAAAAAGGAGCAGTGGAACAATTGGTTAAATAAATGCTCTCTTTTGGCATCATCCAACATAGCCACAACCCCTTTGCTTCTCCAATTATTCTGGTCAAGAAGAAAGATAATACATGGAGATTTTGTGTTGATTACAGAAGACTCAATAACATCACTAGTAAAAACAAGTTTTCTATTCCAATTGTGGATGAGTTGTTGGATGAGTTGCAAGGATTCATGGATCTTTCTAAGCTGGATTTAAGAGAAGGATATCATCAAATTTTATTGAACCCTCTGGATGTCTACAAGACTTCCTTTAGGACACATCATGGGAATTATGAATTCAAAGTTATGCCCTTTGGCCTTACTAATGCACCTGCAACATTTCAGGCACTTATGAATGAAGTATTTGCACCTTACTTAAGGAAGTTTGTTCTGGTGTTTTTTATGATATTTTGGTTTACATCCCATCCATGTCTGAGCACATTGAACATTTGAGATTAGTGTTTCGTTTACTCATATAGCACCAACTGTATGCTAAGCTTTCCAAATGCTGTTTTGGCCAGTCATAGTTGGAGTACTTGGGCCACATTATCACTCCTTGAGGAGTTCGTGTTAATCCCAACAAGATTGCAGCCATGCAAAGCTGGACACTTCCAACTTGTATCAAATAATTAAGAGGATTTCTGGGTTTAACATGGTATTATAGGAAATTTGTGAAGAACTATGGTGAAATATGCAAACCTTTAACTGATCTCTTAAGGAAGAATTATTTTAATTAGACTGCATCTACAACTTCTACATTTGAGAAACTCAAACTGTCTATGTCTACCACTCCAGATCTTGCATTGCCAGATTTTTCCAAGCAATTCACTGTAGAAAATGATGTAAGTGTGTTGATGGTGGATTTTTAACAAAGGTCAAAACCGTAAAATCATGATACTGCATGATTCTGATACGGCTTCAGGCATGTGACGATTCATATTTTACGAAGCCATGATGAACATGTCTTTCGAAAAGCCTCCACTAGATGAGTGTTCGATCCCCGACATTTCATTGTGACCTCTATGTAGAATAACGTAATTGGGCGGTTCTCCGTAAAATTGAGAGCAATAACGCCTTCAGGACGTCGGTGATACTTATTATTCCCTGACTACAGGAGAGAGACCCACCTCTACATAGAAGAACGATTGGGCGGTTCTCCGTAAGATTGAGAGAAATAACGCCTTCAGGATGGTGACACTCACTGTTCCTAACTATGTAGATAGACCGTGTATAGACTCAGGCGTTTCTCCGTATAATTGAGAACCCTTTCAGGATATCAGCCGTCTCCTGACTATGCACATAGATTAGTTCTACCATGACATTCACCACTGAGTTCTTAGAATATAATCTATTTTATCTAATTACTCCGATTTCATGATCGAATCCACGGCTGATCTCATGGAATGGTAATACACAACTTTATTACTCTGATTATGTGGTCGAATCCACGATCCCATGGAATGGTAATACTCGCTTTATTATTATGAATCCATGGTGGAATCCACGACTGGTCCTATGGATTGATAATAAATACTACTCACTTTTATTACTCAGTTTCATGAATCACTCTCCACTGAATTTCATAAATTAGTAATAAATACTCAACAATCGGGCATCTGAACTATCACTGAGTAAGCCCCATAAAAATGGTGCAAGTATACTCGACATTGATGCACGAACGAGCATCCAAATGCACGAACGAGCATCCGAAAATATGGACAAGTGAGGAATCCTGCATAAGATAGGAGAAAGAAAATAATAGCATTAAAATAATGGAGAAGAGCCCATGGGCCGGGCCCACCGGACATGACTTAGCCGTGGCCGGTCCCATGCTTCCTCCATTATTTTTTTCTTATTTTGGTGTTTTCATGAACTCATGAAGACTCCTCCATTCTAACGACTTTCCTTGTTTGAGCAAAACTCACGGTTTCTCCATATTTTCATGGATTCTCCATAACTTCATGGATTCATGAAGAATTAATAATATTAGGGAAAGGTGTGCGTCAGGGGAGGAACTTAATGAGGACTAGGGAGGACAGTTGTCCTCCCTAGAATTTTTGAAGTTACCAAATTAGGCTTGGAAATTTTGGATTTTGCGCAATTGTCCCCCCAGAATTTGACAAATTACCACGAATCAAAGCATTTGGTAACTATTTTTAGCATCTCGAGTGTACGTTTTATAGCCTGAACTTGAAAAAGACACTAAAAAAAATTTGGCGGCCGAATTCGGCACCGTTAGTATTTGTCCTCCCAACAACAAAGTTCTGGCTCCGCCACTGGTGTGCGGGACCGGGCAACCTAGCCATCCGGCCATGCCCAAGCCGTGGCCGGTCCCACACTTTACAATCCCTAGCCTTTTATAATCATTATTTCCCAATTTCACGAAACTCCTCTGTTTCAACAAAAACTCATGGATCCTCCATAACTTCATGGATTTATGAAAAAATAACATATAAAATTAGGAAAAGGAGTGCGGGACCGGGAAACCTAGCCGGCCGGCCATGCCCAAGCCATGGACGGTCCCACACCTTGAAATCCCTATTATTTTATAATTATTATTTTCCTCAATTCATAAACTCCTCGGTTTGAGCAAAATCATGATTTTGTCATAATTTCTCAAATTTTGCTCGAATCATGAAAATTCAAAAGCCAACATGGTCACACGACCGGCTAGCCTCTCACGAAAATTTTAAATGTTAAAATACTCTTATTTTAATATTTACAAAATATTGATCAATTGAGCATACATGCTCATTCCAACAAAATCAAGAATTTCAGTCAAGATGAAACTCTTCTGAAAATTCACAATGTTGCTCAAACGCACATCCGAAAACACTGAAACTCTCAGTACGGAAACACAGACATAGGGTTAACATGTGCATGCCTTCTTGACCGACCAAGGTCATCCCTAGGTCTTGCACAAAGCCGGTCCCACACGTTTTCACACTTTTGACCTAATTTGCGCAATCGCTCATATTGGGTCCAAACTCTTCACAACCAACTCAGAGTTTGTGCAAACGCCCATCATCGGTCCCACCACCACCAAGGGCCAGTCTCATGCCACCTTGGTCAGTCCCTCACTTTTCTATAATTAGGTTTTATCACCTAATGCTCAATCCAGCACTATTTCAATAAACGATGAAACCGGCATTTAATCGTCATTCCTTCACCAACTGGCCAACTCAGGACCCTGGTGCACGCTCACTCGAGCAATTTGGAATCACAAGGAATTCCATGTGGTCGGTCCCTTCTTCGCTCATGACCTATTTTCAGCAATTCGTCGACTAATGAGCAATTGATCAAAAATTAGGGTTTTCGAACAAACGCTCAACAAATCATTATTCTGAGCAAGTTCAAACACTAAATAAATTTATTTTGATCCATCAAGCAACACACGGATTAATTATATAATATTCGGTAATCTACCAATATTTTTAATATTTTATTGGGTCACATCACCAATAAATAAATAATTTTTCGAATTGAGCAACACTTGCTCAGTTGCTCGAATATTGATCCAACTATCAATATTTAGTAATTCCTAGAATTGAGAAATACTTGCTCAGTTGCTCGAATATTGATTCACTATCAATATTCAGTAATTTATTAGTAATTCGTCGAATTGCGCAATACTTGCTCAAATGCTCATCGAACTATCATTAATTCGTCGAATTGAGCAAAACTTGCTCATACGCACGAATTTACAATAATTATACACGAGCAATATCAACACAAGGACTGACACTTCCAAATCCATGAATCACTGAGCATTCCCAATAATGCTCAATTCAGCAAAACCTAGACTCATTGTCTAATCAGTCAACAAATTAAATACACGTCTGCCCTGCAGACTCCACGATCGTGAGACATCAATCACGTCACAAATGGGGGATATCAATTAGGGTTTTGGTATGGTGGCCTACGGCACGTGGATTCATCCACGATGAGAATGTGAGTAAGTCTTGCAACGATTGAAGGAGTTATAAAAGTATTGGGTGGACAGTTAACCAAGTCTCTGCATGACCTGGAACTGGTTTCACCACGTTCTTCCACTTTCCCACTCTTTTACTCAAGAAACCGTCACACTTACAGGGATCAGTGGTTCATCATTCTTGCAATATAAATAATTCCAAATCGATGACAACAGATAATAAGGAATCATCATCCGCCAACAACTCGATAGAAACTTATTCACATAACTCACATTCAGCAGTTCTTCAATTTACATAAACCTTCAACACATCCACAATCCTTGATCATCACTTATTCCACACAATTCTCAGCTTTCCTCCTACAGATCAACCCATCTCCCTCTTTGTGATCGAATTGACTCTAGAACGGCCATTGACTTGGTTTAGGCCAAAGTCCTACAGATTGATCTCCCGAATCTAAGAAATCCCTTTATAGTGCATCTGTTTGAGGTTGAGCAGTTTTCTCGGTTCGAGGAGTCTCGACACTCTCATCTCTTCACTTCCCCAAAAAACCAGTACACCGTTTTCCCCATCTACAAAGTGATACCTGCCTTAGTGTTGTCTTAACTCAAGAAGGTAAACCAATTTATTTTTTCAGCTCACCTTTAAGGCCTAGAGAAAGAGCCTTATCTACATATGAAAAATAATTCTTATCTATAGTTAAGGCTGTTCATAAATGGAGGCATTATTTACAAGGGGAAAAATTCATTATCCAAACTGACCATCACAACCATATATACTTCATAGAACAAAGAATAACCATGGTTTTGCAACAAAATTGGTTAATGAAATTGTTAGGTTTTGACTATGAGATTATTAAATACAAAAAAGGTAAAGAAAATATAGTTGATGATGCCTTATCTAGAAGACCATTTGCATCTGCCAATTGCTCTGCATTGTCTCTATATCAACCAAACTGGATGCATGACATTCTTCAAAGCTATGTTGGTGATGACAAGGTGCAACATCTCATTACTCAATTGCTTATCTCTGCTTACTCTGTTCTAAATTATTCTTATAAAGATGAGATATTGAGATACAAATCAAGGGTATATGTGGGTGCAAGCAATGAGGTCAAATCAACAATCTTAAATACTGTACACACCTCTGTTGTGGAGGCCATTCTGGAATGCATGACACTTATGTGAGGGACAAATCCCACTTATTTTGGCCTAACATGAAGAAGGAGATACTTCTGTTTGTAGTTGAATGTGATATCTGCTAGAGAAATAAAGGTGAATGCTACTTACCACCTGGCCTATTGCAACCACTTCCAGTACCTGAGCATGCATGGCAGCACATCACCATGGACTTTATTGAAGGCTTACCTTAAAGTGACAGGAAGAGTGTTATATTGGTGATTGTTGACAGACTCACCAAGTATAGCCACTTCATTGCTCTGCAACACCCTTATACAACTGCTTCTGTGGCAAAGGCATTCTTAGAACAGGTATTCAAACTCCATGTCCTACCTTCTTCCATTGTGTCTGATAGAGATAAAGTTATTACTAGTCATTTCTGGCAAGATCTATTTAAGGCTCTGGGTACTAGCTTGAATCTCAGCACTGCTTACCATCCTTAGACTGATGATCATTCAGAGAGAAAAGTGATTTCATTTAGATATGAGTAACCAGGTTTTCATCAATATTCATAGTAGGTTACTCATATCTAAATGAAGTCACTTTTTATTTGTGTGTAACAAGCTAAGTTCGATCTAACGGTCGAAACATATTAGCTTGAATCTAATCAGGTTTTCATATAACGGTGAATATTGAATGCTTTGTTGCCAAGGTAACATTTATTGCAAACCCTGATTTGAAGACTATATAAGAGAGACCTCTAGCAACTGGGAAACCTAATCCTCACACCTCCTGTGTAATACTAGTTGCGACTAGAGTATATTCTCCTTTAACCTAGGTTTTTCTAAAACCATTATAGGTTAACGACTTAAAGACTTCATTGGGATTGTAAAGCCAGACACAAATATTTCTATGTAGTTGCATGTTCTGATCTTGTTGTTTTCTATCATGATTGAGTACTATCTTCTCTAAGATTTGCTCGATATTTAATCTCCGATAGGTAAGATAAAAAGTAGTCACAAACAACTTCGTCTCATCGTTTGTGATTCCACAATATGTTGTTTCGCTACCATACAATTAAGATTATAGTGAGGTGATTGATATTACTAGGATGTTCTTCAGGAATATAAGTCCAGTATATCAATTGGTTCATGTTCACCTTGATTTATCACACGGAACAAAAATTTCTAGGTATTTCTATGGGAGACATATTTACCTATTCAATAAACTTTTTTGTGTGATACAAATTGGTTTATCAAGTCTTCGACTTTGGGTCGTAGAAACTCTTAGTTGTGGGTGTGATCAGGTAAGGGAATCGAGTGCGCAGAGTCTTGCTGGGATTCAAAGGCATAATGAACGTAACTGTACCTTGATCAGTGTGAGATTGGTCAGCTACATTCCAGTCCGAAGTTAACTTATAATAGGTTAGTGTCTGTAGCGGCTTAACCTTGGGTGGATAGGATTTCCTCAGGGGATTGAAGGGCGACCGTTAATTGTCGTACGCCTTCATTTTGGTATACACGTAGGGAAGGCCAGCATGGTGGCGCGACGAGGTTGGCATGCCGTTGGCATGGTTTGGTGTGGCCAAACTTAGGTTTTCGGGCCAAAGGTTACCATGCGTTGTCTGGTAACCTTGGGTGGCTAGGATTTTCTCTTGGGATTGAAAGGGGACCGTTGATTGTTGCACGCCTTTGTTTTGGTAGACGCGTAGGGAAGGTCAGCATGGTGGCACATCTAGGTTGGCATGCCATGGTTTGACGTGGACAAACTTAGGTTTTCGGGCCAAAGGTTACCATGTGTTGTCTGATAACCTTGGACGGCTAGGATTTGCTCCAAGGATTGAAGGGAGACGGTAGATTGTCGCACGCCTTCGTTTTGGTAGCCGCGTAGGGAAGGACATCATAGTGGCGTGGCTAGGTTGGAATGCCATTGGCATGGCATGGTTTGGCGTGGCCAAACTTAGGTTTTCGGGCCAAAGGTTACCATTCGTTGTCTGGTAACCTTGGGTGGCTAGAATTTGTTCCTGGGATTGAAGGGGGACCGTTGATTGTCGCACGCCTTCGTTTTGGTAGCCGCGTAGGGAAGGCCATCATGGTGGCGCAGCTAGGTTGGCATGGCATGGTTTGGCTTGGCCAAACTTAGGTTTTCGGGCCAAAGGTTACCATGCGTTGTCTGGTAACCTTGGGTGGCTAGGATTTGCTCCTGGGATTGAAGGGAGACCGTTGATTATCGCAAGTCTTTGTTTTGGTATCCGCGTAGGGAAGGCCAGCATGGTGACGCGTCTAGGTTGGTATGCCGTTGGCATGGCATGGTTTGGCGTGGCCAAACTTAGGTTTTCGGGCCAAAGGTTACCATACGTTGTCTGGTAACCTTGGGTGGCTAGGATTTGTTCCTGGAATTGAAGGGGGGGCGTTGATTATCGCACGCCTTCGTTTTGGTATCCGCGTAATGAAGGCCAGCATGGTGGCGCAGCTAGGTTGGCATGTCGTGGCCAAACTTAGGTTTTCGGGCCAAAGGTTAGCATGCGTTGTCTGGTAACTTTGGATGGCTAGGATTTGCTCCTGGTATTGAAGAGCGACCGTTGATTGTTGCACGCCTTCGTTTTGGTAGCCGCGTAGGGAAGGCCAGCACGGTGGCGTGGCTATGTTCGTTTGGTATGGTGGGGTCAAGGGCTTGGCATGCCATTGACACATGGTGCGTCTAGCATGGCTAGGGCTAAGGCAAGGTGGGGCCAAGGTTTTGGCATGACGTTGGCACACGGTGCGGATAGCATGGATAGGTCCAAGGGAAGGTGCGGTTTGGCTTAAGATGGTGGGGCCAAGGGTTTGGCATGTCGTTGGCATATGGTGCGGCTAGCATGGATAGGGCTTAGGCAAGGTGCGGTTTGGATTGGAATGGTGATGAGGCTAAGGGCTTGGCATGTCGTTGGCATATGGTGCGGCTAGCATGGCTAGGGCCAAGGCAAGGTGCGGTTTGGATTGGCATGGTGGGTCCAAGGGTTTGGCATGATGTTGGAACATGGTGCGGCGAGCATGGATAGGGCCAAGGCAAGGTGAGGGTTGGCTTGGCATGGTGGGGCCAAGGGTTTGGCATGCCATTGGCATATGGTGCAACTAGCATGGCTAGGGCCAAGGCAAGGTGCGGTTGGGCGTGGCTGGCATGGTTTGCCATTGGCATAGGTGTGCGGCTAGCATGGTTGGCATGCCTTGGCGCGGTGGGCGTGGCTGGCATGGTTTTCCATTGGCACAGGGGTGCGGATAGCATGGTTGGCATGCCTTGGCGCGGTGGGCGTGGCTGGCATGCCTTGGTGTGGTGGGTGTGGCTGGCATGGTTTTCCATTGGCACAGGGGTGCGGCTAGCATGGTTGGCATGCCTTGGCGCGGTAGGTGTGGATGGCATGGTTTTCCATCGGCACATGTGGCGTGGGAATTAGGGTTTTGGCCTATTGAAACCCTAATTAGTAATTAATTAAAAAAAGGTACCCTGGTAATTTTCTCGTATGCATATTAAAGGGTATAATAAATGCATTCATTGGAGCTATTATTACTCGAACCCAATGACGTCACTGTCTTGCCTAGGGTTTTACTATTTTAACCCTAAGCTAAAAACCGCCATCAACAAATTGATAAAGGCTTAGGACTTAACCAAACACAATAGGATTGCTATCAAGTAAATACGAATTAACGTTTGTGTGTTTTACTTCTAATTATAATGAAACAATTATATTTGCAGAAATAGAAAAGTAAAAGACACAACAAGATTTTGTTAACGAGGAAACCGCAAATGTAGAAAAACCTCGGGACCTACTCCAAAATTGAATACTCTCAGAATTAAGCCGCTATACAAAATCTAAACCAACTTCGTATAGTTGAGACCAAGCAACTAAACCTATAGTTCACCTAGTTCCCTCAGTATCATTGCGCCTCTAACTTGTAATAAGTCACACACTTGGAACAATTCCTTTGGTTCGTATTCCAAATAGTAAAGGAACAACAAATCTGTTCGGTAACAACTCTTTTCAATCAATGTGATTTGAGTTTGACAAAAGGCTCTTCCGTTTATCCCAATAAACTCCTTTGTCAGGTTCTTAGATCTATCTCTTTAACAACTACCAAAGTAATCGTCTAGACTTATACAATTAATACTCTTAATCACAAATAAATGTATTGATGCCGATCTACTCAAATAATCAATCAAGGTTATCACAAAGATAAACCGATTATAGTTGGATCCCCAGCTGATCAAGTTTTTTGCACACCAAAGATTATGAACTCAAATAAGAAATCTTCTTTGTTTTCAAATTTTCTTAGATCTTAAATAAACACTTGCACACAAACAACTTGAATCTCTTGTGATCAATCACACACAGAACGGAGTCTATTAATAATGGATTATCATAAGACCTTTTTAGATATACAAACAGTTCTAAAGATCCCCGTCGACACTTCGATCTAGTTTGAGTGAATCTTATATCAGAAAAGAAGATTCTCAAGCATAAACAAACTAGGTGCAATCAAAGTTCAACAACATTTAGTCAATCAAATCAATCAAAAACTAATAATAAACCGCAATTATCTAGTTTCCCACCAACGGTACTCGTAGAGCTTCCTAATCCCAGAGAAGTCTTTAAAACGAGCAGTCATAAGAGATTTCACCTAATTAGGGTACTTTCCTCTCCGAATAGATGTCTCCGCCAGTAACAACACAACTAGGTAGTTTTGATGGCTCTGAGGATTAGTTTGCTTGAAATGCAAACTTCAATATTTATAGACCAAGGAAGTTTGGACACCAGGGAATTTCCAAAATCGAATATTCTCAAAGATATAAATTAAAGTCCAAATCGGTTTTCATAATTCCTGGAAATTATTTGTCCAAATATTGACCCGAAATCCCATTAGAAAATCTCCAACTAGTAAATGCACATTACTATTTTTTTATTTTCTAAAGATATGCATTTTAATTGCTGGAAATTAAAAGCATATAAAACTAAAAACATTAATTAAAACATTCTCAATTTATTTCGATTCGGGATTCTCCTTTAGCTATTAAGGAATATCTTAGAACAAAAAAAGATAAGATTTACTGCACATGTTCAAAGTATGTCGACATCTTTACTTTGTAAATCCTTTTTCATATTTACAATATTGGAACCGATTTTCCACACTTCCAAACAAGTTTAGAATTGGTTCATATGACTTCCAAGAACTATGTGATTGATTATCCTATCAAATAACCAATCATGGGTTTCACGGTTCTACCAAAACAAGTTTCGGTTCTACCTCCATGTGGATACTAGGATCGGTCACACTAGCTTTCCAAAAATTAGTTTACTAGGTACTATGATCGGTTACCACTAAGAAATTGTTGCACCTATTACAAGGATAGATTCCCCTACTTGTGATTGGTTCCACCTCTTACTAGGATCGGTTCCCCAATGACTAGAGTTGGTCATACCGATTACAGTAAATCGATCATACCATCTCAGGTGATTACTTAAGTTCGGTTTCACTAATAAAAGTCATACCAATACAAAAGTCAGGCCTTGTGAATAGTTTTACCAAGATACATAAACAAGTTATGAGCGGTTATACTAAACACACATATTGGTAATCCAAAGATTTGCAATGAATAACAATACCAATAAGCCTAGCGATTTCCCTTTCGATTCACAAAACAAGTTCATGAATTTACTTCCTTTAAACAAATGTAAAACATTGTTTCCTAGGACGAAATATTCACCCATACCCATACATAATCACAATAGCATTCATACGATTATGTTGATGTCTTATATACGAAGTTCAAAAGATAGACGTTATACTTTGTATTGTAATTCCTTAATACTATGTCTAACTAGAGTATAATCATTCACAGCTTCGCAGTTATATTTTCAATATGCACGGCTTGAAATATACGTTAGGAATGAAACAGTTCAAGTCAAATATTACTAACCTCAAGTGGTAGGATGATGTCGTCGTTGTAGTTCTTTACTTCTTCACATTCTTCAAGTCTTCACGTAATACTTGTAAGTATCATATCCTAGTAACTTTTTAGCTAACCTATACAAAGTTGACTCTAGTAAATAATCAAGCGACTCTTTAAATAATTTTTGATTCACTAAAATATTGATAAGTGCGTTAAATACATCTTTTGAAATGTCAATTTCTTATGCTTTTCTTAACTATTTCTCTAGTATTTTTGTATATTACGCTTCTTTTGCATTTTATAGGTATTTTGGAGTCATGTGGTGCGAAAGAAGATAAACCGGAGCTTAATTCATTGCTTGGTGATTTTGGAAATGACGGATTCAAAACCGGGGAAAACACAAGGCTATATTACATCATAAGCTGGAATTTCTGAACACCAGACACTTGCACTCAGGGCAGCCAACTGAAATCAGCTCATTAGTTCATGGAACGCATAGAACATGTTTGCTAGAATGCCTGAACCACCTAGATTGATTCCACCAGTGTCTGCAATTGACTGTGGGCTTAGTTTCAAAGGGTTATGATATAATTATGAAGCCAAGAGAGATACATAACTTAAATACAATCTGGGAGGTGCTTGGGAAGATCTTTGTATGTCGAGAAACAGGGAAGAACAAGCACCGTGGCCTTAAATGTGAAGTTGTGGTGATATGGGTTAGCCTGCCAGAGTTTCTTGACCTTTGTAATAAGGTTATACATCTGCTATCCATGAGTCTGTGGAATCTTAGAAGAACACGGATGTGTTTGTTTCGACTTGGATTCAGTTTGGCCGATAAGTCATGAAACATGGAAAAAATCACCAGTTCTGCTCTAGTATGTGCAGTATTAGCCTTGGTTCGTTGGTGTGTTCAAAGGGGATGTCTGGCAATGGCTAGGATCAGATTTACAAGTCAACGGGGAAACAAGACTTGGGTATCAATTCTATCTCAGTTGTGGAACGAGTTCTTTGCCAGGAAGATAGCCAAGAGTGCAATCTGTGCCGTCAGTTTTGTGTAATGTGTGGTGAGGGTTAGTTCTGTTTATGGACTTTTTGATTGAAGAGAATTGTTGGGGGTCCCTATCCAGTTCGATTTTGTAGGAGAAAGTAGAGATATAAAAAGGGCTAAACCTAAAGCTACAGGGAGATCATCATATACCCCTACCAGCTGCTCACAACCCTAACTTCAACCAGCTTTTCCTCGCTGAAAACCACCAGCTCCTTTCATCCTCTATCATCTATACCATCTGCATAGCATACGCGCACCAGATCCATTCATACCACCACTAGCACTCCATCATCACCAGTTCTGAGCTACAATAGAGACTGTCTGGATTCACGACCAACAACAGCAGACAGTTCCACCATCCATCTCCGCAGTCAACGATAGTCGCAAGACAATAGCCACAAGTCCATACACTCCACATCCTGCAGCTATTTGGTTTGAATGTTAGTATTGTTTTGCTTTGTTTTCCATGAACTCCAGTAGCTAATTGCATCTTTGTTAGGGACAAATTCGACGTCCGGGCATGAACTCAATTTGATATTTAAACTGCCTGTTTCTTGCAATTATATTGTTATTGCTTATTCACTACCGTGCCAATATTGTTATATGAATTATTTCTCATTCGTTTAAGTTGCAAATTAAATAGTTGTTTAATAATTCTATTGCTAATTGAGACCTCTTCGACCCGTAATTGTCAAGAGATTATTAATACAAGTAGCGATATATGAATATTGATGATGAGACTTTGTTAAATATTCGTATGAATTGAATGACACTAGTAGATGAATCGAGCTTTTGTATTTATTTAATTGAGTCACACCTAGAGAGCGTATTTCTAGGAAACTTGGCAAGTAGAATCCGGTAGTCGAGTGCTTCCGTGTCCGGTGAATTCATGAGATTGCGGGATATTTGAGCGTACTAAATATTCTAGGGTTGTTAGTAATGAGTACTTTGCTGAAAATAGCTATATTCATAAGATTCTTATTTTGTGACCGAAAAAGAGTCCTTGATCATTTTTATCCTCATACTCATATTTGCATTAATATTTGTCTTGCATTATTAATATTTAGAAATTGAATCAACAACTTTAGCTCAAGTCTCCCTTATTAATGAACCTGCTTGTCATTGTGCTACTAGTTAGTATAAAAGAAGTAAGGAATTTATTTTTTGCGAGTTCGACACCTCGTCAAAGTTGGTGCCGCTGCCGGGGAGGCAGTGGAAAGTTTAGTTGTTATTTTTATTCTTTGCTTTTATTTTCAATTTCAGTTTACTTATTCAATCTTATATAATCTTATTTCAGGTACCATTTCTTTGGTGAATGCATGGAGAGGGCAAACAAAGTCCAATTGGTATACGTTTTCGTTCGGGCACTCTACTAAAAGACTTGATTCTAGCAGTGAATACTCCACTTCCTTGTAGTTCTTCACCAAGTGAATTCTCGGACTCGGAAAAATAGGAAGACAACACAATGGGAGATCGACCACCTTCTCTAAGAACACTCAAGGAGCTCACTTCTCCAAACCTTGACCATCAGCCTTTATGTATTCAGCTGAATAAAACTATTGAGTTAAAACAACAATTGATTCACTTGCTGCCCAAATTCAAAGTTTTAGCGGGAGAAGATCCTAATCGTCACTTGCAACAATTCCATCATGTTGTGACTAGTATGAAGCAAGCAATTGCAGATGCCGATATGGCTATGATGACATCTTTTCCTTTCTCCCTTATAGATGCTGCAGGAGAATGGTTCTTTTGCTTACCCGTTGGAAGCATAACCACATGGAATGGGATGAAGAAATTGTTTCTTGAGAAGTATTTTCCATCATCAAAAGCAGTTGTGATTCGCAAGGAGATTTGTGGTATTAGGAAAGTATCGGGAGAGACTCTCTATGAGTATTGGGAGCGCTACAAGAAGCTTTTAGCTAGTTGTCCACACCACCAAATCAGCGATCAACTTGTGATTCAATATAGAAATTTGATTGATGCCGCAAGTGGTGGTGCACTTACCAACAAGACCATTGCGGAAGCTACAAATTTGTTGGGGAATATGGTTGCGAACACTCAAACAATTCTACACTCGAGGTGAACCAATGGTAAGGAAAGTGAATGAAGTTGGTGATTCTTCACATTTTGAATATAGAATGGGTAACATGGAGAGGATGATGCAACAAATAGCAGCGGATGTAATACCATCATACACCGAAGAAGTGGAGCAAGAAAGTGCTATATACCAAAATCAGCAACGACCAAGATATGACCCTTATTCCAACACATATAATCCGGGTTGGCGTGATCACCATAATTTCAGCTACGTCAACAAGCAAGCTGCAGTTTCCACACCTTTCAATCAATAAGGTGGATACCAATTCTTGCAAAGGCCGCAACAAGAAGCTCAAGGCATGAGTATAGATGACAAGTTGAATCTCATTCTCAACACAATGACGCAAGATAAGCAAAAGACGGAGATGGCTATAAAGGACATGCAAACACAAATAGGTCAACTAGCTACTACCGTGAGCAAATTGGAAGCACAAGCAGCTGGAAAACTTCCCTCGCAACCATTGAATCCTAGGGAGACTATCAATGCTATTGAGTTGCGAAATGGAAAATAAGTAGAGAAACCGGCAGCATCACCGGAGTCTCATGAATGTGATTTAGAGAAAAAAGAGGAAAAAACAATCCCTAAAAAGAATGATTCGGTAAATTCTAATTCTAGACCTCTTGTTTCTACATATGTTACTCCTCCACCTTTTCCTAACAGGTTTGCAAAGTCAAATAAGGAGATATTGGACAAAGAGATATGGGAAATCTTCAAGAAGATCGAAGTGAACATTCCATTAATTGAGGAGATAAGGCAGGTTCATCGTTATGCAAAATTCTTAAATAAATTGTGCACTAACAAGCACAAATTGACCGGTAATGAGGTAATGAGTGTGGGGGGAGTGCTTCGGCATATCTTCAAAAGAAACTCCCACCTAAATTGAAAGTCCCCGGCAGTTTTACTATACCTTGCACAATTGGTAAAACAAGGTTTACAAAAACTTTGCTAGATTTAGGCGTATCTATTATTGTCATGCCTGCTTCAATTTATGAATATTTAAATATTGGTCCTCTCAAAAGTACCAGCATAGTTATTCAACTTGCGGATAGATCTAATGTCTACCCGAAAGGGGTTGTTGAAAATGTTTTGGTGCAGGTTAATGAGCTTATATTTCCTGTAGATTTATATGTTCTTGATATGAGTGATGAAAACTCATCCTCGTCTACACCTTTGCTATTGGGTAAACCGTTTATGAGAACCGCTAGAAAAAAGATGGATGTATTTGAAGGTACCTTGATAATGGAATTTGATGGAGAGGTCGTTCGCTTCAACATCTTTGAGGTGATGAGATATCCGAGTGATGTGCACTCATGTTTTGCTGTGGAGGAAACTGACGCTGGATAAGAATGCAAGCGAGATGAAAGTCGGGCTGACGACTCTAAACCAAGCACTAAATGGGAGGCAACCCATCGGTTTTGTATCTTTATCTTTTTATTTTTAAGCATTTTATTTTTATTTTCTTGTTTTGCATATCATTTGCGAAATTTCCCACCTTGAACTTTACTTTGAATGACTAAATTTTACATTGAGGAAAATGTAAGGTCTAAATGTGGGGGAGCATTTATATTTTTTTAGAGTTTGATGCCTTTAGTTAAAAAAAATATAAAAATAGAAAAAAGAAAAGAAAAAAGAAAAGAAAAATTGCTTTATAAACTCCGAAATCTAGAAAATTGTGCCTTTAGGATGACACTATCAATATAAGTGGATGGAACCATCTTGGTTATAGGAGTTGAGGACCCATTAACTAAAAGGACGGACATAGCTCATGTGTTAGAAATAACATGATAGTTGTTACCATATCTCGGAATGTCACCATATCACTTTCTGTTTTTATTTTTGCAAACTTTTTGTTTCTCTAAGTGATTTGTGGGTCACTAACATCGAATTTTTATTACTGCTAGGATGAAATAGGGTGATTGAGTTACTAAATAATAATAATAAAAGACCAGACCAATTAGACCAACCGATGTATAAAAAAAATAGACACTTGGATAGCAATATGTGTGTGTTCTCCCTGTCTCCGTCGCCTAAACAAGCGTGGAATGCAGGATCCAAGGGAATTACCATGTAATCTCTGACAAGAAGCATGCGCTTGGATCCAAAATATCTAATCATGTTGTCAAATCAAAAAAAGAAGAAAAAAAAGTGAAAAAAGAAAAAGAAAAAGAAATTAATTTATTATTGTTCAATAAAATCGACTCCTGGTTCCCTTGTATATGCTAGTTGAGTTGATCTAGAATTAACATTGTTGACCGCTGGTTCCTTTGTATATGCCAGTTGTGTTGACACTAGATTTCAGACCAATATCTCAATCCATTAGGCTTCATAGGTTCATCTTGCTGGTGACCTTCAGGAAGAAAAGGGAAACACCGTTCACTTGAGTCAACATCGTAACCATCTATTTCTATATCCATCTTCTTAATCTATTCATGTGTGATTGTTGTTTGTTAGATTTTGAGTATTGTGGTTTGTTCGAATTTCTTAGTAGAGCTTTATTTACATTTATTTGGATTCACATCAAGGTACCTCCTCCTATAATCATTTTGGATTCATTCATAGACTCTTCACAGGTAGTTGGAATTTGGAGTAAAAGGTTTTGTAGGTACACCTCTTGTAAACCTTCACGAGACTAAAACTCGTCCACTAGGGACACCTAAGGGTTCAAAGGCTTGTTATACGTGCTAAGTGTGACCGTAGCCTCGACGAGATGGAGTTGTTGTATTTTGATTTTATTTTGTTTGCTCGAGGACTAGCAAAGATTAAGTGTTGGAAATTTGATAAGTGCCTTAAATACATCTTTTGAAATGTCAATTTCTTATGCTTTTCTGGACTATTTCTCTAGTATTTTTGTATATTACACTTTTTTTTTGCATTTTATAGGTATTTTGGAGTCATGTGATGCGAAGAAGATAAACCGGAGCTTAATTCATTGCTTGGCGATTTTGGAATTGACGGATTCAAAACCGGGGAAAACACAAGGCTATATTACATCAGAAGCTGGAATTTTTGAACACCAAAGTCACTTGCACTCAGGGCAGCCAACTGAAATCAGCCGAAAACGGTGCTAAATACAGACATGTCTCAGATAAGGGCCTCCTCCCTCCTTATAAAGCTAGCTGCTGAAATGTGGGTTTAGTAATTCATTCCTACAGTTCACATCTTCTGCACGATCGACCAAAGCCACTGCCAAAGAGTCCCAACACTGGAAAGACTAGGATCGATGGGTGAGTACCAAGGGATTTCGAACTCAGGACAAGAGAAGGAAGGTTGGTACGAGTCTGTGATATGGTTTTCAACTGAGAATACATAGAAGAAACCCGATATGCTTCCATTGATCTCTGGAGTGATTGAAGAAGATTAAAGGCATTCTTTGAGTTCTTTAAGAATTCGAAAATGGGTTCGAACAGGAAATCGATTACAAGGCTGCTACATAAGAGATTTTGGCCAGAAAACAGCATGAAGAAACTCAAGCTGTTGCCATTGATGGTGGGCAGTAAATGGTGAAAATTAATGTTGTTTTTGAGTTTGAATGGACGGGTTTACTTTGCATTTGAAATGAACAGCTGGGAAGGAGTTGATGTGTGACTTCCGATATGCAGCCATTACACATCCTTCATCAGTTCATGGAACGCACATAACATGTTTGTTAGAATGCCTGAACCACCTAGCTTGATTCCACCAGTGTCTGCAATTGACTGTGGGCTTAGTTTCAAAGGGTTATGATATGATTATGAAGGCAAGGGGGATACACAACTTAAATACAATCTGGGAGGTGCTTGGGAAGGTCTTTGTATGTTGAGAAACAGGGAAGAACAAGCACCGTGTCCTTCAATGTGAAGTTGTGGTGATATGGGTTAGCCTGCCAGAGTTTCTTGACCTTTGTAACAAGGTTGTACAGCTGCTAGCCATGAGTCTGTGGAAGCTTAGAAGAACACGGCTGAGTTTGTTTCGACTTGGATTCAGTTTGGCCGATAAGTCATGAAACATGGAAGAGATCACCAGTTCTGCTCTAGTATGTGCAGTATTAGCCATGATTCGTTGGTGTGTTCAAAGGGGATGTCTGGCAATGGCTAGGATCAGATTTAGAAGTCAACAGGGAAACAAGACTTGGGTATCAATTCTATCTCAGTTGTGGAACGAGTTCTTTGCCAGGAAGATAGCCAAGAGTGCAGGTTGTGCCGTCAGTTTTGTGTAATGTGTGGTGAAGGTTAGTTCTGTTTCTGGACTTTTTGATTAAAGAGAATTGTTGGGTCCCTATCCAGTTCGATTTTGCAGGAGAAAGTAGAGATATAAAAAGGGCTAAACCTAAAGCTACAGGGAGATCATCATATACCCCTACCAGCTGCTCACAAACCTAACTTCAGCGAGCTTTTGCTCGCTGAAAACCACCAGCTCCTTTCATCCTCCATCATCTATACCATCTGCATAGCATACGCCCACCAGATCCATTCATACCACCACCAGCACGCCATCATCACCAGTTCTGAGCTACAACAGAGACTGCCTGGATTCACGACCAACAGCAGCAGACAGTTCCACCATCCATCTCCGCAGTCAACGATAGTCGCAAGACAATAGCCACCAGTCCATACACTCCACATCCTGCAGCTGTTTGGTTTGAATTTTAGTATTGTTTTGCTTTGTTTTCCATGAACTCCAGTAGTCGCAAGACAATAGCCACCAGTCCATACACTCCACATCCTGCAGCTGTTTGGTTTGAATTTTAGTATTGTTTTGCTTTGTTTTCCATGAACTCCAGTAGCTAATTGCATCTTGGTTAAGGACAAATTCGACGTCCGGGCATGAACTCAATTTGATATTTAAACTGCCTGTTTCTTGCAATTATATTGTTATTGCTTATTCACTACCGTGCCAATATTGTTATATGAATTATTTCTCATTTGTTTAAGTTGCAAATTGAATGGTTGTTTGATAATTCTATTGCTAATTGAGACCTCTTCGACCCGTAATTGTCTAGAGATTCTTAATACAAGTAGCGATATATGAATATTGATGACGGGACTTTGTTAAATATTCATATGTATGGAATGACACTAGTAGATGAATCGAGCTTTTGTATTCGTCACTAGGAATAGCCTATCTCACGGAACTTAATAGATTTGATCGAGTCACACCTAGAGAGCGTACTTCTATGAAACTTGGCAAGTAGAATCCGGTAGTTGAGCGCTTCCGTGTCCGGTGAATTCATGAGATTGCGGGATATTTGAGCGTACTAAATATTCTAGGGTTGTTAGTAATGGGTACTTTGCAGAAAATAGCTATATTCATAAGATTCTTGTTTTGTGACCGTGAAAGAGTCCTTGGCCATTTTCATCCTCATACTCATATTTGCATTAATAGTTTTCTTGCATTATTAATATTCAGAAATTGAATCAACAACTTTAGCTCAACTCTCCCTTAGGGACGAACCTGCTTGTCATTGTGCTACTAGTTAGTGTAAGAAAAGTAAGGAATTTATTTTTGCGAGTTCGACACCTCGTCAAATATAACAACCAAACTTGACATACCAACGCTTGGTGGGTTCAACCGAGCTATGCTCTAACACAACTGACCAGGTACAACCAGAAATCATCAAGTCTTTCACCACTGACATACTTCTCTAAGTAGATTTCATGTGAGATTGTTTCTTCTTAACAATCCAAAAAAATATCTTGTTTAGATACTTGGAATTAAGAACCTTGACCCAAATAGCATATCTGAATCTAAAACTCTTCAGATTAGTTTACCAATCATAATTTTGTTCATATTTTCAAGAGTTATGACCTAGACCACTAATATCCTTCCCTTTGACAAACTTGTCCCAACTAATAAGTGATGATTTACTTGATCATTATCGTCCCCCCTGCCAGAAGGTCCTCATGGTATTTGCATAAGCTCGGTAGTTTTCTCATGAATTAAAGTTGTAGCTATAGAGTAGACAGAAAAATAAGCCAAAACTTCTTCAATAAGAACAATTTTCCTATTGTGATTAAGAAATTATCTCTTTATACCTGCTAATTATGAATCAAACTTGTCCATCACATCGTCGTAAGAAGGGTAGCGATTTTTTTCTTCTTGGAGAAGCAAGCATCCCAGATACTTGTCATTAATGCTCATACTCTTTACCCCCGTGGAGTTAGCTAGAAGATCTCTCATATTGTTAGACACAGAGTTGTTGAAGTTAATTGCATATTTGTGAAATGAGTTGACCAGACTAAGATTTAGAGCATCAAGAGTAAAAGATTTGTAAACCCAAAATTAAGAAACCGTCAGCAAAGAGCAAGTGACACACAGAAGGCACCATTTTGTTGATCTTGTAAGTAAAGTAAAGATGTTGTCTTTTAAAATATGCATAAGCCAACTGAAAATCAAAGAGCATAATAAGATTATTTAGGGGATAACAGGAACCCTTACCTTAAACCTGTATGAGAAACTATGAAAATATGGGGATTATTATTAACGATGACATAAAAAGAGACAGAAGTGGCACACGACATTATGATTCTTAAAGTAGTACCATGAAAACTAAAACACTTGAAAATATACTTTAAACAATTCCGGTCTATTCTATTATAGGAGTTGACCATACCTAATTTAAGGGCATGAGAACCAACAATTTATTTGGAATTCCTAATGGAATGAATTGAATTCTGAATTGGGCTTTGAGCATACAAGGTATGCGTATCATCCCTAAGGGTTTACGAACAATGATTTTTTATGGTATGGATACGGTATGCATATCATAAACCCTCTGCCCAAATTGATTGAAGGAATTAATATTGTTAGATGAGTTAGACATGAATTTTCTCATTTGGATGAACTTAAGATGAAATATATCAAATTTCAACATCTCGGGTTCAAAGATTACTCGATTTGGACTGGCCTTATATTATGCTGAAGTGAAGATGAAATATTTAAGATTTCAACATCTCGGTTCAAAGATAAAGACGAAATATATCAGATTTGAACATCCCAAGTTCAAAGATTATGGGATTTGGACTCGAGTTTCTTCATTCTGGTGAATGGAAGACGAAATATATAACATTTCAACATCTCGGGTTCAAAGATTTGGATGCTTCGATGATGCTCTTTTAGTCCATTAAGGGTAATATGGTCATTTTCACAAAGATGTAATATTTACTTTATTTATTTTCAATAAGGGTAGTTGGACATTTTCACAAATAGCCTCTCCTAATATTTATTCCATTTATTTCCAATAAGGGTAATATGGTCATTTTCAAAAGATGTAGTATTTACTTTATTTATTTTCGATTGCATAATAAGGAAAAGGAAACTCAAAATGAAAATAAATGCACTAGGAAGAAAAATACTTAGGAATACCTTTGTTCCCAAATATAAAAAAGTCTACTTCCTTCTCTAGTATTGTTAGAACATGCCATGATCAAGTCGGTTCTTAATTCAATTCCTTATCATCAAATGAAAACTTTTGAAACACCAGAAGGTGTAATAAAATAAAAGGATATTATCTAAAAAGATATTGGTGGGATAGACCTGGTGGAAAAGGTTATACTTCACAACATGGTCCAAATTATGCAAAAAAAAAGTTGTTAGAGGTATGAGTTTGAGAGATATTGGATGCTTCGATGATGCTCTTTTAGTAAAAACTTCATGGAAACTTTGTCATATCCCCAATCAATTATGGGTTATTGCTCTTAAGTAAAAATACTTTCCTACAACATGTTTGTCACATTCTCAACAAAAGAACAATGACACATGGGCATGGAAGAGTTTATATGGCAGTACATGATTCATCAAGACATATAAATTATGGAAAGTGGGAAGCAGAGTTAAAAATTCCAACTTGGGATGGTAATTAGGTCAGGGGAAAGTAATCCTCCTACTCATATTGTTTCGAAGAGGTTGCAATACACTATAGAAAGATTTCTGCTGATATGATAGGTATTGCCAGTGTCACTTGGGAAACTGAAGTTGTGAATGTGATTTTTGATGGGAGTCCAATTTAAACAGGCTAGAACTTCTCACCACATCCTTCAACCTCTAATTTACAGATTGGCACGAAAGACAAAATGATGGATGGAAAAATACGTGACACAAACTGGGAAGATAGCTCTCATATACTCTTGTCTCACTACTGCTAATCACCTTATACAAACATAACTTCTCCTACCCATGTGCATAGGAAAAAAAATAGTATTACTAGGATTTTTTTTTTTTTTTTTGCGGACATGACTCTTTCCTCAGAAAGCTTCACTCATTGGGATGTGATAAACAAATCAAACCTAAAACCGACGGTAGGCTGGGTATCCAAAGTAGCATTAAACATAGTAAAGCTCTGCTACTGAAAAGAGTTTGGAGCATTCACGAATATCATGATTCCATCTGTGCCAATTTATGCAACGAGAAATATCATAAACATCAATCTATTTTTGAATATAATCCACATATCCTATCTTCAACTAGACAACAGTGGAGGCAATTAACATCCCTCATACCTACAATCAAACATCATATATTTCATTTTATTTGTAATGGTTTAACATCCCTTATCCAAGAAAATTGGATCCCTCAATTCACTAACCTTGGTTATTCATATTTCTACCCCATCCAAAAAGTTATAGACATCATAGATCATTTAAACCTTTCCTAGAGACATGATTAACCAAATCACCTCCTTCCTCACGTAGTCCAAAGAATCATGAATATCCCCATGACAACCCCACAAATAGCATTATCTGGCCTTACACCAAATCTGCATCATACACTATAAGATCTGGCTATAAATACCTAACCAGAATAACAGATCAATTGCATCATGACCCCTACCATCAACTAGCTTCTTATGGACACTACCGTGTCCCCCCAAAGTATAACTATTCTTGTAAAAAACAATAAAATAAGGTCTCACCAACTTCAACCTTTGCCAAAATTGTAGTTCTGATCCGAAAATCACTGTTCACATACCTCTTCAATGTCAAGTTGTTGTAGCCTCATGGAACATTATCATTTCATTTTTATTTAATCAAATCCTACAAATCAAGACTCACTCGTCTATCATCACTTCATTTTTTTTCCTTATTCAGTCCTTATGTATAGCTAAGGATGAATTAATATATCGCAATAATCAATCAAACTAAAACATTGCACATATGGAACTCAAACTTCAACAAGAATTCTCCCGGGAGAGGGAATTCTTACCTCATGCACAACCTGGTATGCCACCAACTACAACCTTAACAAGGAGAACAAGATCAACAACAACCATCCATGTAAGTTGGATCAAACCTAACTTTAGACGTGATCAAAATCAATACGAATAGGGAAGCTAGAGGACAACCCTGAACTTAAAGGTGCATGTTTCATTTGCAAAGACATGAGGAAAAAAACTTTGTTATCGGTGGGCCAACCTTTGGGCATCACTATTGCTATAATTGCTGAGACCCATGACATGCTGATAGCGTCAAAAACGGTCACACAACGGAGCTGACCAAAAGTGTAATTCGGAACGGACTCGTAAATCTATTATGATTTTGAACTACTGATTTTGAAATTCCATGATACATAACAGGAATGATCATTGAAATGAAACAAAGTATGCGCCAAGTTCCTCAATGCACTAATGAACATAATTACAGGTAAGGGAACCAGGAAACGGATGGGATAGTGAATCAGCAGATGCCAATATGTTTTCAAAGCACTCAACAACGGTTTGTGATCGCATAATCACATCCTTCTTATATCAAATTGTATTAAATAACTCTATAAACATGACATACCGGCCTGTAGTCACAAGCTAATAGTTTAATTAAAATTTCATCCTTTAAGAGAAGTTCCTATGGACTCAATAAAACAAGGATTTGTTCATTTTGATCCCACTATGGACTCAACAAACATGAATAACGGATGAAAAAAATCAACAAATTTGTTGGTTTGTTGAGTGAGTTGGAAGAACGGGCGAGCGCTCGATGGAAGGGCGGGCGATCATGGCACACTCCCTGGAGTTTGAGGCATAAACGTTGGCTTGTGTATCACAACCCCTCGTTATTCCATCACACGCCAGCGTCTCTGGTTAAAGCGTCGCGTTTTTCCCAAAATCGCCAACGGCTACTTTCATCCAACGGAGGTTACTCCTTTTTGTTTCCCTATAAATTCAGTTCAACTCCAAACTTAAAACTCACACCTTCTTCATATCTACCTCAAAATTTCACAATTTCATACCATCTCTAATTTTTCTTTTCTTTTAAACAAAACTATTCATATCAACTCAATTTACCAGAAAAAATCTCATCTCTATAAATTTCATTCCTAACAAATATGGCATCCTCATCGTACCGATCACAACAACGATCACAACAACAAACACCACAAAACACACAAAAACAAATACAACAAGAAACACAACAACAAACACCACAATCACAACCAATAAACACAATAATTAGTGTTGTCAAGTATATGATGGTAGAAGACGAGTCAATTTGTAGAAATTATGTATTTTATACATTAGATGAAATTAATGGTATTTATCAAGAAAAAAAAAACTTTTTATGAAAAGATTTCACAAAAAAATTGTGAAGAAACCGGTAACATCAATAGACGTGAAGCCGAAGGGTTGTCTCATCGTTTTCACACAATTTCAGCATCCGTTAGTGAATATGTAGCTTTGATCATTCAGATGTGGCGCAACAAAAAAAATGGTGACAGCGAACCGAATGTGGAACGAAGATGTCGGGAAGAGTTGCAAAGATCCCACAAATCGGGCTTCCAACATGAAACTTGTTTCACCATTTTGGGGGTTCTTAACAAGTTTAATCCATACTTACTGGAAGGTAATCATGTGCATGCAAGATCATCACATGGTCCAATCTCGCAGGATTGTCAGAATGGTGGGCCTGCTTCCTCACCTAAAGGAACTAGATCTCCATATACCGGGTCTCCAAGTAGTCAGAAACAACACAACTTTAATCTAAATGTTAACACCAATGTCAAGAAAAGAATGGAACGGGGTCAGAAAGCTGCAAAAGCAGCGAGAGACGCAACCCAATGAGTATTAGAAGGAGGTTCAAACGAGTTCAATGCTGAGCACAAGGAATTCGAGTTGAAGATAGAAGAAGATAGAGCCAAGGACCGTGGCATTGCTATAAATCAACAACGAAAAAGTCGTATTTCGCAAGAACAATACTACGGGGATTGTAATCTAAAGAAGTTACTCATCTTGAACACTTTAACAATGAATGAACGATAACTTGTTGTATGGACTAAGGAAATGGATGCGGACGAACAACAACAAGTCACGGCCGAACAACAATAAGTCCCTCAACAAACTGTCCAGTATGAGAATGTGGAAAAAGACGAAGATGATGCCCCAGAAGAAAACGAAGATTAATACAGTCTTGATAACTGATTTTAATTCTTGTTTAGTAGTTAATTTTAACATAATTGTACTTGTTTATATAAAATTACCTTTAATATAATTGATTTAATTTTTATTTTAAGTGTAGTCGTTTAAACAAACAACTTTAAATTAAATAACATACTAGGTATCATCCCGGCCTACGGCCGGGGCTCAACCTTTTCCTAAATTCGACTAAATGTTGTCGTTCTCAAATTTCAGATAAACACCAATCAAGGGAGGAGATATATATTGTCAAGATCACTACCAAATGGTCCTCGCATTAAACTATCAAAAAACATATTTGGTTTCCCAAATGGTTTTCACATTATACACATATGATTTGTATGCAATGACAATTTTCGTATATAATTTATTTTACATATTTCTTACTTTAGGGTAAAGTTATTAATTTTTCTGTTATATGCATGTTCATGGATAAGTTACTAAATAAGAAAATTAATTTTATAGGATGGACTCCAAAGATTTATCCGACTCTGTTATTTTTCAAGTCAGAACTGCCAAATCCATTATTTCCCAAGCCTTGAATTACAAAGACCGCAATGCCAAACCGAAAAGTCTAAATTACTCAAAGCCAACAATATTTAATAGTTTTGCAACGGAAATATTATTCATGGGTTTCCAAAATTTCCTCCTAGGAAACAATGCACCAACAAAATTATCCCGATACAAAAATACAGAACAAAAACTAAGTTCTGAAATATGTAAGTCGAAAGATAAAAAGTACTTACAAAAACTACTTTTACCCATAATACTTATTATACAGAGCCTTAACAGGGGTGAACCATGATTAACTTAGTCTAACAAATAAAAGCAATGAGAAAACATATATGAATTTCTTTTTCTTTGCTGTCGATAGAAAAGTTGGGTAGGTTAAGGTTGACTCTACTTCACTCCGATTGAAACACGGTTAGTATTGTGAATATAGTCATAGCGGGCCAAGAGATAATTATAGCCATCAATCCGGGAAATCTCATCCGTCCTTCATCTAAGAGTTAAAAAACTAATACCCATCAATTCTTGGTCACTTCTACTTTTAAGATTAGTAGAGGCCTATTCGGGCTACACCCCATCACAGTCAGATTAAAATTTGGCCTGAACATGGCATAATATTCGCAAGAGTCGGCTAGTATCCATGCTTGGTCTCTTTTACTTTTAAGATTAGTAGGGGCCTATCCGGCTACACCCAACACGATTAGATTAAGATTTGGCCTGAACATGGCATAATCTTGGCTAGAGGCAGCTAGTATCCATGTATCCATGCTTTATGATTCGTTGGTATTCCATCCGAATACACCAACTCCGAATGAATGATGGATACTATTTTACCAGTGTATTTTTATATTTCCGTCCTCATACTTGTGTTTTTTTTTTTAGATGGAAAGGCTTATACTTGTGTTAATTTCATTGTTTTTGTGCTTGGCAGTCAACAACAAAACCTGAAGAAAAATGCAAAACATGGCTAATTGTGACCAATTATTGGTATCAGCAGCCCAAGCCAACCCAAGTTACAGATCCGAAGCTCACATAAAATCACTAGTGTCTTAATAATGTATGTGTAAATATTAGATGGGGCTCTCTAATATTTTTATCTTCATGATAGTATAAGTTTTCATGTGCAAGTGGTGACAACAGGAAAGGAATTGCAATGTTACGATGTGTTCAACAAATCTAATGTAAAGTGGGATCATTAACTAATACGATTTCTTTTTGTTTTTGTAGTGGGAATGTGAGTTCTTAGACTTGTGGCACTTGGAGGTTTAATTAAACCGAGAGGAAGAAATTTTCCAATGCATGGAGTGCATTGAACGTGTGGCGTGTAGGGTCCAAAAAGAAGTCAAGCATGATGAGAAAATTGTCTGGGTATTACAAAGTTACTGGACGATAGAATCGATCATTTGTTTTCCTTTTTTGAAGCAATAAAAAAATGATAGGGGCATAGTTTCTAGCTAATGGGTGTATTACAGTTGGTATTACCTAAAGATGACGACATATTAAAAGAAAGATGATAGGATATGGCGAGGAAGGGAAGTAGCCCTGGAAAGTTAGGGTTAGAGAAATAAAGTTGTACAAATACATTTATGGCGTTAACTTAATCAGGTTTAGCTAGGGTGCGACATAATTTTTGAGCCGTCGTTTGTTTTCGATTTTAAGGATGGTTTATGGTTAGCTTAGAATTAAATGGACCAAGGCCTAATCTAAACCGTTTATTAAAGACATCAAGCTAATCTCATCCATTCTTTTGCTTGTCATAAGCAAACGCCAATCTCATCCTTCCCTTGGCACAACCGACAAATTTCATCCGTTCTTTGGCTTATGATAAGACAATGGCAACGTTTTTTTTTATACTATTGATTAATTAAAATAAATAATACTAAATTGAAAATAACATCTATATGCCTCTCCCTCTGCCTCGCCCCCGCGCATCGTCTGTTTCTCCTTTTAAATCCCAAAGGTGCTTAATTAGATCTTGTCTTAGTTGTCCATAGATTCCCCGGTTTTGGAGTATGTTAGTGGCAAGTCTATATTTTCTTGTTGGATGCCCATGCTCCACCACAATATTCGGCCTCAAATCTTCATCTGGAAAACTAGTCCAGGTTGGGTCACGTCTAGTTTCTTCAATGACCATGTTATGCAGAATGATACAAGTCAGCATAATTTTGTTCATTTCTTGAAGATCAAAAAAGCGTGTCGGTCCAGCTATGATGGCAAACTTCCTTTTCAGTATGTAAAAAGGCGTTCAACATCCTTTCAGTATTTCATTTGTTGGGTATTAAAGTACTTCATATCCTTCGAAGTTATCGGTCCAAAACCCACCTGACTATAAGCTTGAACCATAATTGACCATTATGGATAGATTTTGTATGCTAGATAATAACCCTGAGTGTAGTGATGACCACTGATGGTGAAATTATAGTGCGACGCGATCCCATTCTTAAGATCTTCAAACAATGGTGACTTATGTAAAACATTGAGATCGTTATTTGAACCTAGGAGTCGAAAAAAAGCATGCCAAAACCAACAATCATAAGTAGCTAAAGCTTCAAAAATTACAGTTGGTTTTGGATAATGACCCTTTGTTTGTGGGTGAAAATGGTTTCTGCTGATTTCGGTAATTTCGGGTGTGCGGGTGAGAAACGAATTTAAACCCTAAACAATGTACTGCAAGGGAGTACTTTAGATTCGAGAGATCAATCGGTACAAGTCCGGCCTAAACCAAGAAATGGTAGTTCCAGACTTGCTTCGGTCACAAAGTGGAGGAGAATGGGTTGGTTTTGGGGAGGGAAGCAAGGAAAGTGATGAGACCAAAATAGTTGATTCTGGAAGAGTAGTTGTGTTGCTAGGACTTGTATTAGAAAAGTTGGAAGGCTAACAAATGGTAAGCTAGTAAGTATTTTTTGAGTGTTGTATGCTCCCGACTGAACTTGTTGTTCGGTGGAAATAGGTAAGACCTATTTATACAATTTGAAGTGAAACGTACTCTGGTCTCATTAAGGAATGGAAAAATGGGTAAGTAAATGGGAGTGGGTGGTAACGTATGGAATTTATGTTCCATAAAACCGTTAATGCGTGGAATTGATGTCCCATAAAAGAGCGTTTTACCATTAACTCCTATATTTACTAACCGCCTCACCCTTATGACACTTCCTTATGACGGGCGTAGTGTACGCCGCACGCTGTAAACCACCAAACAAATACCCAAAGAGGATCCCCCAGTTTGTGATATGTGTTGATGTCTCGAATATTTTTTTGGAAAACATGTAGCATGTTGTTGTTTCCTGGAAAGTCGAGCTTGAGAGACTTGTTAGCTTGGTGACCTTCGACGGTCGAGATTTTGCATCTTAAGAGGAAAGGTAACCGTTGATCGTCGCGCGCTTTCTTTTGTTGGTGGCCACATATGGAAGACTATCATGGTGGCACGACTAAGTTGGAATGCCATTGGCGTGGCATGCCTTGGCATGGTCTGGCGTGACCAAACAAGGATTTTGGATCAAAGGTTACCATATGTTTTCTGGTAACCTTGGACGGCTAGGATTTGAACCTGGGATTGAAGGGGGACCGTTAATTGTCGCACGCCTTCGTTTTGGTAGCCGCGTAGGGACGGTCAGCATGGTGGCGTGGCTAGATTGGCATGCCGTTGGACTGACATGGTTTGGCATGGACAAACTTAGGTTTTCGGGCCAAAGGTTATCACGCGTCGTCTGGTAACCTTGGATGGCTAGGATTTTCTCCTGGGATTGAAGGGCGACCGTTGATTGTCGTACGCCTTCGTTTTAGTAGCCACGTGGGGGAGGCTAGCATGGTGGCGCGACTTGGTTGGCTTGGTTTAGCGTGGCCAAACTTAGGTTTTCGGGCTAAAGGTTATCACGCGTCGTCTGGTAACCTTGGATGGCTAGGATTTTCTCCTGGGATTGAAGGGCGACCGTTGATTATCGCACGCCTTCTTTTTGGTAGCCGCGTGGGGGAGGCCAACATGGTGGAACGACTAGGTTGGCATGCCGTTGGCATGGCATGGTTTGGCGTGACCAAACTTAGGTTTTCGGGCCAAATGTTACAACGCGTCGTCTGGTAACCTTGGATGGCTAGGATTTTCTCCTGGGATTGAAGGGCGACCGTTGATTATCGAACGCCTTCATTTTGGTAGCTGTAGGGGAGGCCAGCATGGTGGCGCAGCAAGGTGCGTTTATCATGTGGGGCCAATGGTTTGGCAAGCCGTTGGCACATGGTGTATCTAGCATGGCTAGGGCCAAGGCGAGGTGCGGTTTGGATTGGCATGTGGGGCCAAGGGTTTGGCAAGCCATTGGCACATGGTGCGGTTAGCATGGATAGGGCCAAGGAGAGGTGCGGTTTGGCTTGGCATCTGGGTCCAAGGGTTTGGAAAGCCGTTGGCACATGGTATGGCTAGCATGGCTAGGGAGAATGCGAGGTGCGGTTTGTCTTGGCATGTGGGGCCAAGGGTTTGGAAATCCGTTTTCACATGGTACGGCTAGCATGGCTAGGGCCAAGGCGAGGTGCGGTTTGGTTTGGCATGTGGGGCCAAGGGTTTGGCAATCCGTTGGCTAGGATCGTGGACAAGATAGGTTTTTGGGTCAAAGGTTACCATGTGTTGTCTGGTAACCTTGGATGGCTAAGATTTGTGTCTTAGATGGAAAGGTGGCCATTGATTATTGCATGCCTTTGTTTTGGCAGACAGCGTTGTGCATGGCGTGTTGGGACATCAAGCATGGTTGGCATGCTTCAACGTGGAGATGTGGCTGGCATGGTTTTCCATTGGCACAGTGGTGCAGATAGCATGGTTGGCATGCCTTGGCGAGGTAGGTGTGGTTGGCATGGTCTGCCATTAGCACATGTGGCGTTGGAATTAGGGTTTTAGCCTGTCAAAACACTAATTAGTAATTAATTAAAAAAGGTAAATGTGCTGGTAATTTTCTCGCAGACAAATTAAAGGGTTAAATAAATGTGCTTGGTTTGGACATTATTACTCAAGTTATGCGACGTCACTGTATGACTAGGGTTTTACGATTTTACCCCTAAGCTGAAAACCACCATCAACATTAAGTCCCCTACTTATCTTGGAACAGGTTCCTTGTTGCGAGGTAAGCATATGATGGTGACAGACGAGGACAGAATTAAAATGTAAATCATGCAAGATGGTCAGAAAAATCCGTCTAACCTTTTTTTTTCCCGGGAAGCAGGGTGAATCCGGGATCCTTGTGTTTGGGGAGTTTGCGTAGATTCTTTTGTGGTGTTGACCATGAAGTGGTGAGATGGGAAATCATGAGTTCAGTCTGACTACTCATCATCTTGACTGGGTCAAGGAACCTCATGATGTTGGCTTGAGAATTATTGGTGCTGGCGCGACAAGTTATGGCATGGACGGCTTGGTATGATGGGGGACGCGACAATGGAGTGGGAGACTTGGCATGGTGTGGCCATGGCAAGGCGCGGTTTGCTGATGCGAGGCGTGCACGGATGGTTTGGCGTGGTAGGGACGCCGCAATGGAGCGGACAGTTTGGCATGTGGGGCCAAGGCATGGCGCGGACGATCTTAGCATGATGAGGCCACGACAATGGAACACACAACTTAGTGTGGTGCGGTCATGGTAAGGTGTAGCTTGGTGGGGCAATGCATGCGTGGGCGGTTCCGCACGGTAGCGATTTGTCTTTGCGGGCCCGATTTCCTCTTACTCGATTCCAATGGGAAATCCTTTCCCTCTTTCAAACGTCAAAGTATCACACCCTTTTATACCGCCTAGCTTTCATTGGGGTTTTGATGAGGCGTTTCGTTTGAGGCTGATTTAACGGTCGTGATTCCATCATGTTCCGCCTATTCAGCCTGCATTTCTCTTTTTTCCTTTAGGGTTTCCACAGTATTTATGCCGGTGAAGTTGTGTCGTCTTCCCAGTTTTTCAACAAAGATTTCTTCTTTTCAAGTCCAACTTTCTTCATCATGTCGATCAGAAGTGAATCATCCTCGATCCCGCCAGGTTCTCCATCCAAACGCGCTAGGCTTGACTCTTGCAACAATTTCCCCATTCGAGTCGTTCGGGTCAAGAAAATCATACTGGTATGTTATTATTGATCAACTAGTGTTTCTTTATTTGCCGATGAATAACGAAAGTTTTTTCTTCTGTATAGAGATATCCCGTCGGAGCGTTCGTTACCATCATTGATTAAGACGATTTGGTTGCCCCTTTTTCTTCAAGCTCGATCCTACCAGCCTCCTCAGATCTGGAGAACGCCGACTTAGAAATTTCTTGTCATGAGTATCCCAATGTAGGTTTGTCGTTCGGAACCCGCATGATGTGTCTTTCCTCTAACTACCGGAATGACGATTGGTTTCTGGTATGGAAAGAATTCGTAACTCTTTACACAAAGATATGGAGGATATATGGCCATCTTGCCACCAGGAATGTGGTGCAATATTATTCATCCTCTTTAGTTTCCATAGTGAATTGTCTCTTTCCGATGATTGTTGAAATGGAGAGTATGTCTATCCACGCCATCGCGGAAGCAACTATTCAAAAATGGGAGAACATGGTGTCTACATGTGAATCTCTGAAGTTCAATGTTAGTTGGTTGCGACATCGTCTTGAGACTGTGAAAGTCTATATAGCCGGTATTCTTGCTGGCGTGGTCCCTGCTAAGAAAGTTATTCTAAAAGAGAAGAAAGCTCTGGCCATGGAGTTACAGAATGTGGAAGAGTCAATCTTGAACTTGAAGAGTAGGATTGAAAGGTATTAAAGCCGGTTAAATATGATGCTTTCTAGGGATTATAATCTTTTGGATGGGCTTTTTTGAGTTGTGTGGTTGTGAGATTGTTTATGGGTGAAAGCTATTCCTGCTAATTTTGGTAATTTGGGGTGTGGATGAGGAATGAATCTAAACCTAAAACAAATGCATTGCGCGGTGAGTGCTTGTAGATTCGAGAGATCAATCTGTGCAAGTCCGGCCTAAACCAAGAAATGGCTGTTCCAGACTTGTTTCGGTTACAAAGTGAAGGAGATGGGGTTGATCTTAGGGAGGGAAGCGAATAAGGTGTTGAGAATGTGAAGGTGTTGGATATACAGGACTTGTATCAGAAGGCTGAACTGGCTTGCAGGATGTAAGATATCAGTTCCGGTGTTTGAATACGATTGTATCAACACTTGATTCTGTTGTCTGGACTTGTGTTGTTGTTGAAAATAGGGCGGAGAATCTATTTATACAAGTCTTTTAGCCTAAACTTCATATCTCATGCGAAGTGGATAAAGTGGAGTGATGGAGTAGTGGAGTAGTGTGTTGGTGTCACACGACCAGGCTTGCCCACTTCTCCCATCATCACTAACCGTCCATGACTTCCTGACACGTTATTGTGATGACGCGTTGTGCGCTGGACGCTGTAAACCGCCAGACCAATACCCCAGTATGTATCCCCCAGTTTGTGACATGATTGATGTCTCGAATGTTTTGGAAAACATGTAGCATGTTGTTGTAGCTTGGAAAGTCAGGCTCGGGAATCTTTCTAGCTTGGTGACCTTCGACGGTCGAGATTTTGCATCTTGAGAGGAGGGGCAACCGTTGATCGTTGCACAAGAAACCCTAATTAGCGCTCCTTACTAGAATCGTTGTAGAATTCTAGTACGGACTCCGATTTTGATGATCCGCCCCTCCATTCCATACGGAAAAGAATTTCCTATCTCCCAACGAGGGAATATTTAGGTTTTAAGATCGTTCGGGAGGATAAAACTGCCCGAAAGAAAAACCCAGGAAGGAAATTGATACTTGTGAAGTATCATGTGTATACTATGCAGGTACTGCATTGAGTATATCCAACATGGTTTGGAAGTTGCGCATGCAAACCATTCCTTTACCGACAACATGGTGTGGTAGAGTGGTGAATGGTGATCACCATGACTCCGCACTAACTAATTAACTCCTGAACAGGGCTATATAACCGAGATGGTGTAGTTGGACGGATGAGATGATCTTTAAGACACTCATCTGCGACACTTGGTGGAATTAGGGTTTCGAAGGAGGTGCGCAAGCACTGCTCTTCACCCTGACCGAAACCAAACTTAGGGAACTATCCTGGACTGGACAATCACACCTGCGTGTAGATGGCATGATGGTTTAGGCGTTTATACCTACCATCCCATAAAAACGTGATCTGGGCCACTTAATTCATCCGACGAAGTTGAGTGGTCGAGATCGAATTGAAACAGAAGATTAGTGCCGCAAAAGCCGTATCCCATACCAACTTCGGGCGGGCGTTCCAAAATGACCAAGCTTGGTTGGTCTTGGTTGACTGCTCCAATGTGTAGGTAGTAGGCTGGTGTTCACGCCTATGTCTTACCGTCCTATGAAAACGCGATCTAAGCCACCCAATTCGTCCGGAGAAATCGAGTGGTTGAGATTAATTTGCAGCTTGGGAGGTGCGACCACGCATGTTGGAGCGGACGATTTGGGGATATCCAGGCTTGGTATGCCTTGGACGATTAGGTAAGGGGATAGACGGGTCCACGGTGGTCATGTTGACATGACCGGACCTGATTTGATCTAATCTCGGACTCTTCATTCGTGCCGGATAAGATGGACGCTCGTGATTCAAAACCCTAATTTTGGGTTTCAGAGTCGTGCGTCATTCTCCATTCAGGCGGATGATTTGGAATGACCAACCATGGTTGGTCCTAACCGATTAGTCAGGTATTTAGGCGGGCCTACGGTGATTGTATTGACATACTCCGTGCCCTTTGAATCTACATATGCACCCTCCATCTATACCTGCGAAGATGGATGGTTGAGGCTGTTTTGCGACACATGTAATGTGCCGCAAGCCCTAATTTATGGTTTTCCATCCATACTGCTATGGTTTGGACGATTTGGCAAGCTAGGCCAAGGGAGGCAGACCATGCGGGTTCCTCGTTGGTTCGGCAGGTATTCCATACCTGCTTGGGAGTGATGGAATCGATCTGGGCCATCCAATCAGGATGGTGGAGTTGGATGGTCGTAATCATATCCAGACTGATACGGTCAGTCTGGATGCTCAATCGGGCTAGTATAACACACCGAGAGGGGCTAAATCGGGCTAGTATAATACACCGAGAGTTCAACTTGTACGGGTATTTCGTACATGGTTTCATTATAATGCTTGGAGGTTCGTGTTGCTCCGTTAAGAGCAACACTCATTCGTCATGCCGCACTGATAATGAGTACAGGAAATACAAGGCTGTTGCGCATTAATTAATAATGTTGTAAATTCATAGGGTATATGGGATTGTTGCTACATGCTCCAACCAGGATGAATTTCGTGTATTTTATTCACAGAATGGGATTGTTGCCACATGCTCCATTCTTGATGAATTGATAAAGTGAAGGAGTATCCATCACTTGTTAATGGCTTTATCTTTTACAAGATGTTAGCGCATAATTTTTTGGCTTTTACAATCTTAGCCTTAAATGAAAATCCACCATCAACATTAAGTCCCCTGCCTAGCACACAATGGTTACACTATTGTGGGGTAGGCATGATATGGTGACAGTTAAAGATAAAACTTACGAGACAAAGTTAGATGTTACCAGGAGAGACGGGTCGTCATGCCCTTCGAGCATGTCACGTTCAAGAGATGTTCATGCGAGCGTTCCCCTAGCATGATGTCGGTCTTTGCCTGCTTTGATGGACTGTTACGTATGTTTTGTTCATGGGGATGCTGCGCCTGCTTGATCGAACGTGGGCTTGATGTTCCTGATTCGACCAATATGGGGCTGGTATTTAAGTGGTACCCTCCGCATGCATGACTGAACGTCGACCCTGTGTTTTGAATGAAAACCTGCCCTGCTGCGTGCGCCTACTTTATTCGAATACCAGCCTTGTGACTTTGATCAATACCAGACTTGAACCTTGAAAAATACCGGGCTTGTGACTTGATCAACTCCGGACTTGAAACTTGGGCAGACTTGAAACTTGATCAACTCCGGACTTGAAACTTTAGCAATACCGGGCTTGTGACTTGATCAACTCTGGAATTGAAACTTGGGCAGATTTGAAACTTGATCAACTCCGGACTTGAAACATGATCCGGACTTGAAAATTGATCCAGACTTGTGGCTTGATCAACACCGGACTTGAAACTTGAGCCATACCGGACTTGTGTACTCCAACCTGAATGTGTGTTATGTCATGTGTGACTACACATCTCACACGCTTTTATACAACTACTGACTCATGTCTTTTATTGTAGAATAAAGAAAAGAACTCCTGTTGAGATGTCTTCCGGGGATAATGCTGATGCCAAGTCAGGAGGTGTTGACAACTTCAAAGATATGCTGAACATTGATGACGAGTTGTTCACCGCGTACTTTCAACTATGTGAAAATATTTGTTCCACAAGATAACCCTTATCCTATCGACTTCAAGGTTATCATGCTCCGCTGGAGTCTCATGAAGGATGGATGAGACGTATGTTGATAAATGAGTACATCAAAGATAACTTGACCAGAGCGCAAGTTATTGATGTAGCTTGAGTGTTGAAACGACTCGAGAGGATGTTAAAGTGGCTTCTGGTGCGAACATTGAGATGGATCCTGGAGAGAGTGTTGAAGCAGGATTCTGAAGCGAACGTGGGTCCCGGAGAGACCATTGAGGCGGCTCTTGAATAGACCATTGAAGCAGCTTCTGCTGGAGGGAGCGTTGAAGTGGATTCCTCTTCAGTTCGATTTACCCTTGCGAATTCCATGCTTCTTGACTGACCATCTCTCTTGTGTTGAAGAAGTCCTTGACTGACGGTGAAGGAACTTCATGCTGAGCCTCAGTCCCCAAGCGTGGTTTACATGGTTTGTTCGTAGTGGTTGTTGTCGAGCCAGGAATATCTTGGACATTGTTTCATTATTATGGGATTCGTGCATGTGGTACTGGAGTTGGAGTTGGCGGTCGCGCAAGATTTTGTATCTCGGTGGTTTTCCTCTTGCTGCTTCAGGGAACTGCTTACAGAAGGCTGAAGGTTATATCGCATGTTGGTGAGATATATGCCCCTACGAACATTATGATGCTCTTTATTACCGACAGGCCTAGTTATTTCTATCAGGGCATATGTCGTTGTAGATGATCTTTCAACATCTCCAGAGGATGACCAAAATCGCAGATTCTCCAACATAACATGATAGACATGTACCACTGTCTGATAAAGTGACTCACCAAGATCTTGTTCAACCACTGTCTGATAGAGTGACTCGCCCGGATCTTGCCTGATATGACGCGTGTACATCGTTATCTTCTTGAGGATGCTCCCTTGAGGTATCGGCTCCAGTGGAAGATTGTCGTCATAGAGCGTTGATACGTTGCACCGGAATTCTTTAAACCAAATGGCAGTATGGTATAATAAAAATTTCAGAGAAGAGTTCGAAAAGCTATCTTAATTGCGTCATGCTCGTACATCCTTATCTAGTTGTAGCCGCTACATCCATCCATGGAGGAGAACATGCCATGTCCGTTGGTTGCATCTACTAACATGTCGATGTTAGGTAGAGGAGGATCATTTTTGTAGCAACACCTGTTCAAGTCTCTGAAGTCTATGCAGCACCTGATCTATCCATTTTCCTCGTGTCTGAACTGTAACTGTTTAACCGACTTGGATCCAGGTATGACATGTAGATGATGGGTGACCAATCCAGCATTTCTTCATATCTCCAAGCGAATATGTCCTGGTACTCTTTGAGAAGTTCCAAGAGCTTCATTCATCTATCCGTATATAAGGTTGAGCTGATGGAGATAGGCCTAGGAGATTCCTCAACGATTTCAATCTCATCAGTTGTGGAGTTGGTGCCACCTTGCATCTGTTGTGGAGCATCTAGCATTTGTTCTTGTGTTTCGTTACTGTTGTAGCATTCCATTGGGTGAGAGACTGGGTAACAGTCTCCCCTGCTAATTTATAATGGCAACATCGGTATACCGTTTTCCCTTTTTGGTTACGACTCGCCACAAAAGTTCGTTCCCTCTTCGTGTGAACGTGGGTCGTGGCTTCACAGGATGGAGAAGAATGTTTCGTCAGCAAAGATGCATCGTGGGTACTAGACCTCAATGATGCAAGCCGGTCTTCTTCCTGAATTGATGCCCACATGGGGAGTGGGATGCAACGAACTTGTATGATTCTTTCCGCGAAGCTTCTCCCGTATGTGCTGGTTTGGTTTCCCTTGAAGTATGTTATTGTGGTAGGCTTCCGTACGACCTTGCTTGGGAGAACCTTGGATGTCCTGAGAGTCTTGAGAGTAATCACATTCGAAGACGCTCCTGTGTCGATAAGGGACGTTTTGAATTCTGAATCCTTGATGCGTGCAGTGACATGTAGGGAACGATTATGACCTTCCCCTGGTTGATTGCAGCAAAATGTCTCCGCGCGCTGATTCTTCAAGAGGTGTGAAAGTTCGCAAAAACTTTCCACTAGAGAAACCGCTTACTGATCCACCGGCCTCTGGTTCATAGTGAAACTATTGAATTGAGGAGGATCGTTGCGAGGATCAGTCCCCAGTGTAGGAGTCTCCATGACAGGACTTCTCATATCTGATATCGCTTCTTTGATCAGGTCCATGTAGGTCCGCACCACTGAAGTACCTTCTCTGGTGCGTTGAATGCGTTACTTGTTGGCTCTAGGGGCTGTCGCGGCTCTTATGGAAATCGATTAGTTAATTGTCTTAAGAAAAGTGAGTACCTCTTTCTGAGTTGCAGCCATATCCGTTTGAGTCTTAGCAAGAACTTCCCGCTTCTCCATCAAGTCTGCAATGGTAATGGGAGATGGTCCTCCTCTCGTGCCTCCGGCTCCTTGTCTTGATGAAGGAGTGTAAGTTGATGCTCTGGTGACTACCGGAGGCATTACACTTGAGGAGATGCCAGGATTCGCGGCTGCTCTGGCTCCGGTGATGGGAGGCGTTACACCTACTGGAATATCTCCTGCTCCGCTAGTGTTGGTGATATAATTGACGGCTCCACGAGATGTATTGACCACGGTAGCTCCACTGAAAAGTACATCGACACCGGGAGTATTATCCACACTAGCTCCATCAGAATTGATTAATGATCCAGACCTGAGTCCCACCATCTTGAAATGAATTGTTGATTGAATTGGTTCTAAGATCTATCCTTTTTGAAGTTGAGAAAATCGAATCGGATTTCGAAGAAATTGACTTTACGACCGAGAGATCAACCTCCCACTGTGGTCACCAATTTTTTATGGGTGAAAACTATTCCTGCTAATTTTGCTAATTTGGGGTGTGGATGAGGAATGAATCTAAACATAAAAAAATACACTGCGCGGTGAGTGCTTGTATATTCGAGAGATCAATCTGTGCAAGTCTAGCCTAAACCAAGAAATGGCCATTCCAGACTTGTTTCGGTTACAAAGTGAAGGATATGGGGTTGATCTTAGGGAGGGAAGCGAAGAAGGTGTTGAGAATGTGAAGGTGTTGGCTATACAGGACTTGTATCAGAATGCTGAACTGGCTTGCAGGATGTAAGCTATCAGTTCCGGTGTTTGAATATGATTGTATCAACACTTGCTTCTGTTGTCTGGAATTTTGTTGTTGTTGAAAATAGGGCGAAGAAACTATTTATACAAGTCTTTTAGCCTAACCTTCGTATCTCGTAGGAAGTGGAGAAAGTGGAGTGATAGAGTAGTGGAGTAGTGTGTTGGTGTCACACGACCAGGCTTGTCCACTTCTCCCATCATCACTAACCGTCCATGACTTCCTGACACGTTCTTGTGATGGCGCGTTGTGCGTTGCACGCTGTAAACCGCCAGACCAATACCCCAGTATGTATCCCCCAGTTTGTGACATGATTGATGTCTCGAGTGTTTTGGAAAACATGTATCCCATACCAACTTCGGGCGGGCGTTCCAAAACGACCAAGCTTGGTCGGTCTTGGTTGACTACTCCAACGTGTAGGTGGTAGGCTGGTGTTCATGCCTATGTCTTACCGTCCCATGAAAACGCGATCTAAGCCACCCAATTCATCCGGAGAAATCGAGTGGTTGAGATTAATTTGCAGCTTGGGAGGTGCGACCACGCATGTTGGAGCGGACGATTTGGGGATATCCAGGCATGGTATGCCTTGGCCGATTAGGTGAGGGGATAGACGGGTCCACGGTGGTCATGTTGACATGACCGGACCTGATTTGATCTAATCTCGGACTCTTCATTCGTGCCGGATAAGATGGACGCTCGTGATTCAAAACCCTAATTTTGGGTTTCAGAGTCGTGCGTCATTCTCCATTCAGGCGCACGATTTGGAATGACCAACCATGGTTGGTCCTGACCGATTAGTTAGGTATGTAGGCGGGCCTACGGTGATTGTATTGACATACTCCGTGCCCTTTGAATCTACATCTGCACCCTCCATCTATACCTGCGAAGATGGATGGTTGAGGCTGTTTTGCGACACATGTAATGTGCCGCAAAACCTAATTTAGGGTTTTCCATCCATACTGCTATGGTTTGGACGATTTGGCAAGCTAGGCCAAGGGAGGTTCGGCAGGTATTCCATACCTTCTTGGGGGTGATGGAATCGATCTGGGCCATCTAATCAGGCTGGTGGAGTTGGATGGTCATGATCATATCCAGACTGATACGGTCAGTCTGGATGCTCAATCGGGGTAGTATAACACACCGAGAGGGGCTCAATCGGGCTAGTATAACACACCGAGAGTTCATCCTGTACGGGTATTTCGTACATGGTTTCATTATAATGCTTGGAGGTTCGTGTTGCTCCGCTAAGAGCAACACTCAGTCGTCATGCCGCACTGATAATGAATACAGGAAATACAAGGCTGTTGCGCATTAATTAATAATGCTGGAAATTCACAGGGTATATGGGATTGTTGCTACATGCTCCAACCTGGATGAATTTCGTGTATTTTATTCACAGAATGGGATTGTTGCCACATGCTCCATTCTTGGTGAATTGATAAAGTGAAGGAGTATCCATCACTTGTTAATGGCTTTATCTTTTACAAGATGTTAGCGTATAATTTTTTGGCTTTTACAATCTTATCCTTAAATGAAAATCCACCATCAACAGAGATGTTCGGCTTCTTTCTGGGTTTTAAGCACGCTTTTTCTATTTCTCTTCTTTTCTCTTTTTTTTTTATATATTTTTTGAAAGAACACGAGAATTTTATTGATTTACTTTAATCAAATAAATGAAAGAAAATACTTGATATTTGGGTTATGGAAGAAAGTGGAAGTATGCCTATCTATCCATGCTTGTGATACGGCGGAGTGAGGCGGTGGTCAGGCGTAGTATTCCTTAAGCCATTTTCCGTTGATGATCGCTTCCAGTTTTCCTTCGTCTTTTTTATTGACCTTGTAGTACCCCATTATTGTATGATTTCGTGACTATATAAGTCCCTTCCCACTTTGCGGAGAATTTTGGTGAAGACGCGTCTTGCTGGATGTGTTTAGCAGTCTTCAGTACCAAATCTCCCACTTGAAAAACTCGAGGTTTCACGGTTTTTTATACGCTCTGGAAACCCTATTTTTGTATGCTTGTGCGTGTTCTTCTGCCTTGGCCCTTATGGAATCTACAGTGTCCAATTCTGTGACTCTGGCACTCAATGCTTCAGCTTCATTCCATCAAACTCCTCTTGTTTCGGCAATCCTGGACGATGGGATTTTAACTTCCACTAGGAGGATATCGTCTGCACCGTAAACAAGATAGTAGGGAAAGACCCGGTGGAACTTCTTGGTGACGTTTGTTATGCCTAGAGTGCCATTGGCAGTTGCTCATTCCATGCCCGAGGGTTATAATGCACTGTACGACTGAGGATTCAGATCAGGGTTTTGTTGGTGCTTTTAGCCTACCCGTCCCCTTGGGGGTAGTATACGGTGAAAAAGACTTGCTTAATTCCGTATTCCTCGAGTAACTCTCGTACTTGTTTGTTCGCGAAAGGGGTGCCATTGTCGGTGATGATATGTTTAGGCACGCCAAAATGGCAGATAATGTACTCCTTAATGAATGCCGCGATTGTGGTTCCATTCGTCCCTCGTAAAGGTATGGCTTTGACCTATTTGGTGAACTATTCGGTTAATGTTATTATGTACTCCTGATGTTTTGAGGATGGTGGATTGATCTTTCCAATGATGTCGAGTCCCCATCTATGAAAGGGCCACGGACTGCTTATTGAATGTAGGGGATTCGATGGTATATGGATAAGGTTTCCGTGGATCTGACATTTCTTGCACCTCTGGATGAAAGCAGCTGCGTCATCCTCTATGGTTTTCCAGTAGTACTTATCATGTATCTGGAGAAATAATTTCCGCTTTCCTTGATGTTCGCCTTCGTGCATCTCTTTCAGCATGATTGGGATTTCTGCTTCGTTCAAACATCGCAGAAGACTTCCTCCAAAGCTTTTACGATATAAGATCCCTTAGTGGAATAATTATCGGTGGGGAGTATGCCGTCGCGAAGGTAATTGATGTATGGATCTTGCCAGTCCCTAGCGTGACCAATGTTGAAAATTTCCAGTTGATGCGGCAGAGCTTGACAGTTGGAACAGGCTCTTTGAAGTAACCAAGCTTGGGCCTCCATTTCTGTCCAGTAGTATCCAAGGCATTGGAAACGGAGATAGAGTGTTATCACCAACGTCTGCCCGTAGATCTCTTCACGGATGCGATTGAGTTGTTGTTGTGCTTCTACCTCTCCGAGACATCTTGACAAGGAGTCGTATGGATTTCGATGATATAGCACCCCTCAGAGCATGAAGAAATCACGCAAGGTTTTGAGACTGACCTTTCCTTGAAAAAGTGAGATGTTAAGTCTTGGATAATTGGTGTTCTCCAGTCATCAGTTTCATCTTCTTCAGGTTGTGAAAGCCATGTTGAATCCACAGTTCGTCTCTTTACTGTCAGGGTTTCCGCAAGACCTTCAAATCACAGTTTTGATGCTAGCGTGGCTAGGCAATCAACGTGTTGGTTTCCGCTGCACCCAATATGGTTTATGGTTGCGTCGGAAAAAGTAGTTCAACAGTTTTTGTTCCTCGACTCTATATGAGGCTAAGGTTACTTGTTTCAGTACATATACCCCGTTTAACTTGTTGATAAGTAGTTTATAGTCCCCTCTTATTTCCAGACGTGTGGCTCCGACTCGTTTAGCTAAGGATGGCCCGATGAGAAATGCTTCATACTCTGCTGAATTGTTGGTGCAAGGGAAGTCTAACTTGAAGGAGTGCGAGAATACTTCACCAGCTGGGGATACTAGAACTACACCGGCTCCTCCCATACCATTGTTAGTAGTAGAAGAGTCGTCGAACAATAGTAGCCATGCTTCTTCTTGGGTGAAAGATATTTCCGGAAAATCCCCAGGGAGGTCCTCGCGTAACGTCATGGCATTTTCTCTCGTAAATGCCGCCAGTAGATCTGCAACTACTTTCCCTTTGATGGATCTCGGGGAAACACATGTTATGTCGAACTCTGACATTTGGAGGAGTTATTTTGCTGGCCTTCCTATCAGGGACGGTTTTGGGAGGAGGAACTTCAAAGAATCAGATTTAGATATCAGCACCACTTTATTGGACAATAGGTAATGCCTGAATTTCTGGATGGAGTGGATCAAATCTAGGCACGCCTTTTCTGCTTTGGGATACCTGAGTTCGGCATATCTTAAAGTTCGGCTGAAGTAGTATATGGGGTATTCAACCCCTTCGTCATCTTCTTGGGCGAGGAGAGCTCCGACAGTAGTGTCGCTAAAAGCGGTGTAGAGGTGTAGCGGTCTTCCTTGCATGGGTGATTTCATAACGGCTGGGAAAGATAACATTTCCTGAATCTTCCGAAATGCTTCTTGTTGTAGTGTGGTCCAGACAAAGCTCGCTCCTTTATTCAGTAATGGGGTAAATAAAGCAACAAGTTGAACCAATATGGGTATGAAGCGGAGAATGTAGTTTATCTTACCCATGAAACTCTGGAGTTCTTTCACGCTTTGTGGTGGTGGTATCATGAGGATGGCTTGTGTTTTGACTGGGTCAACTTTAATCCCTTCGGCGGTTACCTGGAATCCTAGGAACTTGCCCGAGGAGACACCAAAATCACACTTCAATGGATTCATCTTTAGTTTGTATTCGCGACATCTTCGAACACCTGTCGCAGGATTCCTATGTGTGATGGCCGGGTTTTTGACTTGACCACTATGTCATCTACATAATCTTCAACTTGCTTATGCATCATATAGTGAAAAATGGTAGTCATTGCGTGTTGGTATGTGGCGCCAGCATTTTTCAAACCGAAGGGCATCACAGTGTAGTAAAAGTTTCCAAGAGGAGTTCGAAAATCCATCTTACTTGCGTCGTGTTCGTACATATTTATTTGGTTGTAGCCGTTGTATCCATCCATAAAATATAACATGCCATGGACACTGGTGGCGTCTACTAGCATGTCAATATTGGGTAGCGGAAAATCGTCTTTAGGGCAACATTTGTTCAAATACCTAAAATCGACACATCATCTGATCTGGCCATTCTTCTTTTTTACCGGGACTACGTTTACCAACCAGGTGGGGTGATGAATCGGTTTGATGAAGCCAGCCGCTATTAGCTTTTGAATTTCTACCTTAATCTGTTCTTCTACATCGTGCCAGAATTGTCTTGGGGTCTGCTTGACTGGTTTGGATCCGGGTATCACGTGTAAATGATGAGTGTCCAGCTTCTCGTCTAAGCCGGGCATTTTTTTCGTACATCCATGTAAATACATCTTGATATTCCTTGAGGAGGTCTACCAACTTTACACATTCGTATGTGCACAAAGTCAAGCTTATGGAGATGGGTCGTGGAGATTCTTCACTCCCAATATTAACAATCTCAAGTTCGTCCATGGTCGAGTTGGTCCCATCTTGTAGCTGTCGTGGTGCATCAGGTACCTCCTCATGCGGCTCGTTACTATGTTTGCGTTCAATTAGGAGGAGAGACTGTATGATAGTCTTCCCTGTTAATTGCTAACAACGGCGTTGGTATACGTCCTCGCTTGGTGTGAGTGTGAGGTGAATTCTGGATCGGCGGGTGGAGGTTGGCGTATCTCTCCTTCGAGGGGATGATATGGTACTGGGTTTCTCCGCGAAGCTGTGCAGAACCATCACATTCTTCAATGGACATCCACTTTGGTAGTGGAATGTGGTGAGCCTTGCTGGCTGTGGCCTGCGGGTCATTCCTTGGCTCAAAAATTTCCATGCCAGAGATTAGCACGTAAGGAGATAATGATGCAGCGATACGAACGATTTCTCCGTTTAGCATGGTTTTCAAGCACTGGTGGTACGTTGAAGGGATGATTCTGTTGTCGAGGAGCCATGTCCTTCCCAGTATCATGTGGTAATCTGGATTTTTCTCAATTACTTCTAACCTCACTTTCGACTGGACGGGTCCTACTGATAAGTTCAAATTGATGTACCTATATGTGCTGGTTTGGTTGCCTTCGAAATCAGTCATTGTGGTGGACTGTCGTACGACTTCGTTCGGCTGTACCAATGCCGTTCTGAGCATTCTAAGGGTAACAACGTTGTAGGATGCTTCAGTATCGATGAGGCCCTTTTGAATTCCACATCCTTGATGCGGGCCGTGACGTGTAGGGCACATTTATGGCCTTTCTCTACCATCATGTCGCGTCGGTAAACGTGATATTGTTGATGGACAAATCTGGCATTTTGCTACTTCTAAGCGTGGAGGAACCAAGAGAACACTTAATGCTATTCGGTTGATGGCGGTGGATGTTTCCATCCGTTGATCCCTTGAAAGATGTAATAGTTCACATAAGATTTCTACCAGTGAGGCCGCTTCCTTGCCTACAAGTTTGTGGTTAGTAGTGAAGTTGTTGACTTGAGAGTGATTGTTCGGGACGTTAGTCCCTAGTTCTGGAGTCCCCGGGGTAGGTGAACTGTTCAATTCTGCTGTCAGGTTGATGAGGAAGCCCAGTATGGCGTTAATTGCATCTTTCATTAGACCCATGTTCTTGGTGTGAATTTCATGAACCCGTACCAAGTCAGCCAGCCTTGGAATTCCTTCGTCAGTCGCGTTGTTGGGTATTGTGTTGGGGAGAAAAATATTGTTGTTCGCCTGAGTGGAACTTGAGGAAACAGATTCATTCCTAAAACCAACCATCTTCCTAAGTTAGAGAAACGGATTCTTAAACAGATATTGGGACCGATAGATCAACCTCCCACTGTGGTTGCCAATTATTTGTGGGTGAAATTGGTTTCTGCTGATTTCGGTAATTTCCGGTGTTCGGGTGAGAAACGAATTTAAACCCTAAACAATGTACTGCAAGGGAGTACTTTAGATTCTAGAGATCAATCTGTATAAGTCCGGCCTAAACTAATAAATGGTCGTTGCAGACTTACTTCGGTCATAAAGTGGAGGAGAATGGGTTGGTTTTGGGGAGGGAAGCAAGGAAAGTGATGAGGCCATAATAGTTGATTCTGGAAGAGTAGTTATGTTTCTACGACTTGTATCAGAAAAGTGGGAAGGCTAACAAATGGTAAGCTAGCAAGTATTTTTTGAGTGTTGTATACTCCTGACTGAACTTGTTGTTCGGTGGAAATAGGTAAGACCTATTATACAAGTCGAAGTGAAACGTACCCTGGTCTCATTAAGGAATGGAAAAATGGGTAAGTAAATGGGAGTGGGTGGTAACGTATGGACTTGATGTTCCATAAAACCGTTAATGCGTGGAATTGATGTCCCATAAAAGAGCGTTTTACCATTAACTCCTATATTTACTAACCGCCTCACCCTTATGACACTTCCTTATGACGGGCGTAGTGTACGTCGCACGCTGTAAACCACCAAACCAATACCCAAAGAGGATCCCCCAGTTTGTGATATGTGTTGATGTCTCGAATTTTTTTGTAGAAAACATGGAGCATGTTGTTGTTTCCTGGAAAGTCGAGCTTGAGAGACTTGTTAGCTTGGTGACCTTCGATGGTCGATATTTTGCATCTTAAGAGGAAAGGTAAGCGTTGATCGTCGCGCGCTTTCGTTTGTTGTGGCCGCATATGGAAGGCCATCATGGTGGTACGGCTAGGTTGGAATTCCATTGGCATGGCATGGAGGCGTGGATAGGTTGGCATGCCATGCCTTGGCGTGACCAAACTAGGGTTTTGGGTCAAAGGTTACCATGTGTTTTCTGGTAACCTTGGACGGCTAGGATTTGCCCCTGGGATTGAAGGGGGGCCGTTGATTATCGCATGCCTTCGTTTTGGTATCCGCGTAGGGAAGGCCAGCATGGTGGCGCAGCTAGCTTGGCATGTCGTTGGCCTGGCATGGTTTGGCGTGGCCAAACTTAGGTTTTCGGGCCAAAGGTTATCACACGTTGTCTGGTAACCTTGGATGGCTAGGATTTGCTCCTGGGATTGAAGGGCGACCGTTGATGGTCGCACACGTTTTTTTTTGGTATCCGCGTACGGAAGGCCAGCATGGTGGCGCGTCTAGGTTGGAATGCCGTTGGCATGTCATGGTTTGGTGTGGCCAAACTTAGGTTTTCGGGCCAAATGTTATCACGCGTCATCTGGTAACCTTGGATGGATAAGATTTTCTCCTGGGATTAAAGGGAGACCGTTGATTATCGCACGCCTTTATTTTGGTATCTGTGTAGGGAAGGCCAGCATGGTGGCGCGGCTAGGTTGGCATGCCATTGGCGTGGCATGGTAGGTTGGCATGCCATTGGCATGGTCTGGCGTGACCAAACTAGGGTTTTGGGTCAATGGTTACCATGTGTTTTCTGGTAACCTTGGACGGCTAGGATTTTCTCATGGGATTGAAGGGGGACCGTTGATTGTCGCACGCCTTCGTTTTGGTAGCCGCGTGGGGGAGGCCAGCATGGTAGTACGGCTAGGTTGGCATGGCATGGTTTGGCGTGTCCAAACTTAGGTTTTCGGGCCAAAGGTTATCACGCGTCGTCTGGTAACCTTGGATGGCTAGGATTTTCTCCTTGGATTGAAGGGCGACCGTTGATTGTCGCACGCCTTCGTTTTGGTAGCCGCGTAGGGGAGGCCAGCATGGTGGGGATACTAGGTGCATTTGGCATGTGGGGTCAAGGATTTGGCAAGACGTTGACACATGGTATGGATAGCATGGCTAGGGCCAAGGCGAGGTGCGGTTTGGATTGGCATGTGGGGCCAAGGGTTTGTCAAGCCGTTGGCATAAGGTGCGGCTAGCATGGATAGGGCCAAGGAGAGGTGCGGTTTGGCTTGGCATGTGGGGCCAAGGGTGTGGCAAGCCATTGGCACATGGTGCGGCTAGCATGGCTGGGGCCAAGGAGAGGTGCTGTTTGGCTTGGCATGTGGGGCCAAGGGTTTGGCAAGCCGTTGGCACATGGTGAGGCTAGCATGGCTAGGGCCAAGGAGAGGTGCGGTTTGGCTTGGCATGTGGGGTTTGGCAAGCCATTGGCTAGGATCGTGGCCAAGCTAGGTTTTTGGGTCAAAGGTTACCATGTGTTGTCTGGTAACTTGGATGGCTAAGATTTGTGTCTTAGATGGAAAGGTGGTCGTTGATTATTGCAGGCCTTTGTTTTGGCAGCCAGCGTTGTGCATGGCATGTTGGGACAGCAAGCATGGTTGGCATGCTTTAGCGTGGAGATGTGGCTGGCATGATTTGCCATTGGCACAATGGTGCGGCTAGCATAGTTGGCATGCCTTGGCGCGGTAGGTGTGGCTGGCGTGGTTTGCCATTGGCACATGGGTGCGGCTAGCATGGTTGGAATGCCTTGGTGCGGTAGGTGTGGCTGGCATGGTCTTCCATTGGCACATGTGGCGTGGGAATTAGGGTTTTAGCATGTCAAAACCCTAATTAGTAATTAATTAAAAAAGGTACCCTGGTAATTTTCTCGCAGACAAATTAAAGGGTTCAATAAATGTGCTTGGTTTGGACATTATTACTCAAGTTATGTGATGTCACTCTCTGACTAGGGTTTTACGATTTTACCCCTAAGCTGAAAACCACCATCAACACCCTTATATTGGCCTACCCATTCAACCGGACACGCATGCCAAGTCCAGTGCATGCAGTTAAAACTACCTAGTATTCCTGGAAAACCCTTCACGATGTTTTCTGCAGTTATTCTTTGAACATCTTCCTGAGTAGGCTTTCTTAAAAAGGTTGGACCAAAATGCTCGACTATTGTTTCGCAAAACAATTTGAGATATGTAAAGGCGGTTGTTTTCCCAATACGGATGTAATCATCCGTGGAATCCGTTGGTACCTTGTAACATAGTATACGGAGGGCCGCAATCACCTTTTGTTTGGGACTAAAGTCTCGTAGATGTCATGCATCATACTGATAATTAAATAAATGTTGTACCTGACAAGGCTCGGCGATAATTCTTTTCTTGGTAAAAATGTCGATCTCGCCACGTCCATCTTTTAGTCGTAACTTCATATGGATTTAAAGGCTTTGGTATGATCCCGGTTTGTAATTGCAACATAAAATTTCGCATTCTTCTATCTTGAATTGCATCTTCATCCATTTGACGTAAAACTCCATAAACATTTCTTCCTCTTCTTCATACAACATTTCATCCATCTGCATATCTTCCTCTGAAGAATCAAAATCAAGATTCATGGTTGAAAATCAAAAGCAATTGAAATTAAGAAAAGATTGATCGGATGAAAGATTATTGTGAATTTGTGAGATCAAACTCGAGCTGTATTTATGGAGGTAGAAACTAGCCGTTCCGGTGACCATTTGGCGGTCTTGGTTCAAACTCCAACGGTTGTTCTTCAAACGCCAGCGACAACACTTCGTCCCGGCGCTTGACGGTCAACCGTCCACATCTTTCCCATAATGAAAAAACCTATTCGACCATCCACATGGCTCAACAGAAATTTGATTTTGTACATTGCCATAAAAATTTCCCTAAAAAGCTAAAATACAATGGATATAAGTTTTTTCACAATGGAGAAAAAGGTTAAGTTCATGTGTTTACAAAGTACAAACCCGATTCATATTAAATAGTCAGTTTATTAAGAACCTGGACAATAATTTCATACAGATCCATAATTAATTTCTCATAACGCTTTATCCATAAATATCCTATGGTAATCCATGTATTTGTGGAAAATCTACATACATACTCCGCCCCGGCTACGATGTGGTCGGGCCACATAATCCAAGTATGTGGCCCTTCCTTTCTTTTTGACACGTCTAGTTTCCAACCGGTAAACTTTTCTAAAGCAGTTTCACTGAAAGTAATAAGCAACAACGGTAACTACCTATATGAGAAATACAATATTGCCCATAACTACCTAAAAGAACAAAATAACAAAGAAGTTACAGAAACATTTCCAACCGTAAAGCCGAATAGACCCTCATTGAATTTTTCCATAAGCTGTTGAAGAATCCTAACATCCATTTTCACTGTTCTCAAAGACTAGGATTTTTTTCAAGACAAATTCCTCACCGAAATATGACGCAAATAAATGTTCCAAAGCCAATCATATTGTTTCGAAGTGGAGAAATTATAAAAAAAAAAGAAGAAGAGAAATTAAACATTGCTTATGGTGTTTTAGTAATTCAAAGAGTCTGGTGTAATTAGATATTTTATTAGGATCGTTAGAATACTATTTAACTAGTTGTGAAATGCTGATATGTTTTTACTAGACTTAAATCACATTTCGACATTTCTTTCGGATAGTAGTACTGACAAGTACTAACTCATTGTGGATGTACTTACATCAAAACCAAATTTGATTTCAAATTCGTTTGGAAGTGAGATGACTGCTTATTGTCTGAAATCTTCAAGTGCAGGTTCAATTTGACATGGTATATTTAAAGAGAAATGACTCTTTAAATTTCTAATGAAGAGTTGGATCTCTTCTCTTTGATAATTGTTCTCAAAGAATGTGTCTCGCACCTCAAGCTAGATTTTCTTGTTGTATTTTTCCCTAAGCCTAGGTTGTTTACATGTATCGTTCTAGGAGAGGAATCTCCCCTTCTGAGTTAAAAGCCAAACTCTTCCCTGAAAATTAGTTCAAGCTTCTTACTTGCGCTATCCTAGACGGCTAGACCTACTGACCATTTGGTCTTTCAATTTGCTGCAAGTGTTATGTGGCAGGTTAAAACACCTGTAACATGTAATAAAACAAAGCAACAGTAAACTTACACTTAATTTTCTCTAGATAAATATCTAACAATAATGAGGGTTCGAGATATTGTACATCTTACGTACCAGTAAGATTAGTGTTGTTGAGGGCTGATAGCAGGTTTTCAAATCAGTAAAAGAAAAACTTGTGGAGAGTGAATTCCATTGAAGTTGCGGACAAAGGCTTCCTATGGAGATTTTGATATTCCCTTAACTTTGTTTCTGTAACTTTGTTTCTGTAACTTTGTTTAAGAGGGTTGAATAGTTTCTTTCTTAAGAGAGTTTTGGCAATACTGTATTTTTCATTTAGGTAGTTACTGTTGTTAGTTTTTTACTTTTATGGAAATTGTTGTAGAAAAGTTTTCCGGCTGAAACTGGACTTGTCAAAAAGTTAAGAAGGGCCACATACATGGAGTATGTGGCCGACCGCATCTTAGCCTGAGCGTACATACTCCGTATATTTTAGATCCATGCCATAGGGCTCGGTGTGCCACAGTCAGTCGGACTGAACGGCTCCAAATCAAGAACTCGTACAGGTCTGTGGATATTCAGGATCTACGACGCTATGTTAGCATATATCTTAACCAAATACAGATACATTGTACAGGATACATACCCACAGATACTTATTCTCCGAACGATTCGGGATAGCAGCTTGGGAAGGCAACTAATCTTCTCTCTTTCTAAACTTTCTTTCTTAACCCTTTCTTTAAATTGTGATGCTGGGTTTAGTCAAACCCTCACCCAATTTCAGTCATGGGAATGAAATGTTAACACTGAGAACAAGAGCTTTAAACATTTCCACAATACCCACACCAACAATTTTAAACCATAGTTTTAGAAAAAGCAAAATCCCTTCTATCATGGCTTCCGCAATTTCAACAACTTCAGAAGAACCCACCACTAAGAATGTCGTTCAGCATCCTGTACAGGTAATTCCTTCTTCTTCATTTTTGTATTGCTAACTCTCAGTAATAGTGCAAGTTTGTGTTTTCTGGAATTGGGTTTTTCGTTGTTTTGATGTTTCATTTTTTAGAAATTTTGATCTGGGTGTTTTGGAGATGTTTTTGATTGTATATGTTGCTCATATAGTGGTGGAGCTGATCTTGGATTAGGGATTTTGTTTTTAATTTTTATGGTTTTGAGTAGTTATTGAAGCTTGTTTATAATCAATAACCTTGAATCCCTTGATAATAAAAACAAAGATGTTGCCTTTGGAAATAGGTTTACTTCTTGTTAAGTAGGAAATTTTTGATTTTCAAGGACATGTAAATCTGATGCTAAATTTGGATTTTATGTTGCTCTACTTTAAAGGCCCTGACCTCTCATTTAGGAACAGTTTTGGTATCTCTACTCTCAACCTTGATTTTTAGGGTTTGAAGTGAACTTTGGATGCGTGGTCACAGTGTAACCGCTTCAAACTCTTGGTCACAGTGTGATTGCTAAGCATCCTTAGAGATGGTCGATTTTCATAGTTTTTTCAAAATCATTTGTTATTTGACACTTACAACAAGCATTATTAGATTAGAACAAGATGAGCTCTCTAGGTTAGTAAGTTAAATTAGAGGCATGCATATGTTGTTTGAAATTTTATAGGAAGACCGAAATGAAACGGATGTTCTAAGCATTCTTTAGTTATCAGACTATAGCAAACAACAGTCATACAATCTATAAAACCTGGGCCATTATGTGGAACATGTTAATATCCAATATCAGATAGGGTGCTAACTGCTAAGGGTGAGATAAGGCAATTAGTCATTCTAAAAAACTTAAGAACAATGGGGCCGCCAGAGAATGGGAGAAAGGTCTCTGTTACTTTTTCTCCTGTCACTGGAATTTTTGGAACCGCAGAGATGCTTAGAATGGGAATCCAACTAAGCACCTCTACAGATTGTGGGAAGAGTTGTTCCTTGGAGGGGGGTAGTATGGTGAAATTGTAATCATGTTCCATGGTGATTGTGGCTCTTGTGCGGCTGATGAACCTGGATTAAGAATTAGTAGACCATTGGTATCAAAAAAAGAATTAATAGACCACTGACATATCTCATATCTGCTCCACGTAATCCTTATTCTCTTGCTATCCTGTTAAAAGTTATCTCCTTGCTGCGATGTGTTTCTTAATACTACTCCAGAAGGTTACTATCTAGGTGCCTCATACATTTAGCTCCATAAACTATTAAACTGTAATTTTATTTTGTTGAACTTTTTGATTATTAGATGTTGGCAAAGTATCTAAATCATTAGATGTTGATTTTTATGTTATCTGCCAATCAGACAAACTTCTCATATTTTTAAAGTTTGCCTAGAAATATACCAACGTCATGCTTGTAGATTTGTCCAGGATAGATGCATCATTTTAAACTATTCTCTGTTTTTGCCTTCTTGAAAGGTTGCAAAGCGCTTGGAGAAGTTTAAGACTACAATCTTCACACAAATGAGTATGCTTGCGATCAAGCATGGAGCGATAAACCTCGGCCAAGGCTTTCCCAACTTTGATGGCCCTGAATTTGTGAAAGACGCCGCAATCCAGGCTATTAAAGAGGGGAAAAACCAATATGCCCGGGGATATGGTGTTCCAGATCTCAACTCTGCAGTGGCTGTCAGGTTCAAGAAAGACTCGGGACTGGTGGTGGACCCTGAAAAGGAAGTCACTATCACTTCAGGATGCACTGAAGCCATTGCTGCCACCATGTTAGGTTTGATAAACCCTGGCGACGAGGTCATCCTTTTTGCCCCTTTTTATGATTCTTATGAAGCCACCCTTTCCATGGCTGGAGCCAATATAAAATCCATTACCCTCCGGCCGCCCAATTTCTCAGTTCCAATTGATGATTTCAAGTCTATCATCTCAAAGAATACTCGTGCAATACTTCTAAACACACCACACAACCCCACTGGGAAAATGTTCAGCCGAGAGGAATTGAAAACTATTGCGTCTCTATGCATAGAAAATGATGTGTTGGTTTTCTCAGATGAAGTTTATGATAAGTTGGCATTTGAGGAAGATCACATTTCTATAGCTTCACTTCCTGGTATGTACGAGAGGACTGTCACCATGAATTCCCTCGGAAAGACTTTTTCTGTAACAGGTTGGAAGATTGGTTGGGCTATAGCTCCACCGCATTTGACATGGGGAGTTAGACAAGCACACTCTTACCTCACTTTTGCTACATCAACTCCAATGCAGTTTGCCGCTGCGGAAGCTCTTCGAACCTCAGAAACTTATTATGAAGAAATGAAGAAGGATTACATGCATAAGAAGGAGATATTGGTAGAAGGACTTAAAGATGTAGGTTTTGTGGTGCACCCTTCAAGTGGTACGTACTTTGTCATTGTGGATCATACCCCTTTCGGGTTTGAAAATGATGTCGCCTTCTGTGAATATCTGATTAAGGAAGTAGGAGTTGTTGCTATTCCAACGAGTGTATTCTATCTTAATCCAGAGGATGGTAAGAATTTGGTGAGGTTCACATTCTGCAAGGACGAGGATACTCTTAAGGCAGCAGTCGAAAGAATGAAAGCGAAGTTGAGAAAATGACTCCACTCTTTATCTTCCGTCTCAGCATAATTGAGAAATGATATTACTCTTAAATTTCCATCTATCCAAAACTGTTTATTTTCTGTCCGGGGAAGTTCTTCCTGAGTAGAATGAAAACATTTACATTGTAAGCCATATGAATGAGCATTTTCTTGATTGAAATCACATTAAAGCAGCCGTCCAACCTTTTCAAAGCTGGATGTAGATACACAATTTTAATGCTATGAAATTTTATAACAAACACAAAATGCTTGAAGACTGTGAAACTATTCTTCCCCAGATGGTTTAGCAGTTCAGCTTAACTCGATGAGGAAGCAACAGAAGCCGTGAAAGATTTGGCTCCTGGACATTCAAAATCAGTTGGCAGTTCAAAATTTGTGTACAGAAGTTGTGATAAAGCTGCAGATGCTTTAGTTAAAGCAGCTCGTAAACTTAATCTATGTGGGGATTGGTGGTTTCAACCACATGAATTTTTAAATCCTTATATAAATTATGATGTATCAAACTTGGTTATATAACCTGGCGAGATTGTGTATACCCAGATTAATTGGGTATACCAAATGAGACAAAATAGGGTCATTTTGAAGTAAAAGTGGTCACCCCTTAACCAAATATTTTCAAAATGACAAAAATGCCCTTGTTTAATTAACACAAAAAAAACTGATTAGGCTATTGTAAATAGAAAATAGAGAAGGAAAAATACAAAGTAGAGACGAAGAAGAAGAAGGGAGAAATTATATTCGTTAGTGTATGTTTACAAAGGTTTGAGACTCTATTTATAGAGTTTACATACTTGGTGCCCAAGTAATGGGGTCCCACAAAAGTGGCATCTACCTAATAAACTTCCGTTTATAACACTCCCCCTAGATGACCACTGTATCTAAGCTAATTGCCTCATTAAAACCTTATCAGGAAAATCCGAAGGGACAAAACCTGACTGAAGGGAAAAGAGTACAATTATGAGAAAACTTAGAACAGAGTTGGACATGCATATGTTGCCTCGTTAAAACCTTGACAAGGAAAAAAACCAGTGGGACAAAACCTTGACGAAGGAAAAAGAGTACAACGTGATAGTCCAGTAAAATACCTTTCACTATGATGCTCCCCCTGATAAATACTTCAGTTAAATCTTGGCTTGCAAATCTTCGAGTCCAGACTTCCAAATTTCAATGAATGATTTCTTGAATGCAGATGATTGTTGTGCTTTCATGAATATATCAGATAGTTGATGAAGTCTTCTTTTGTGTTGCACAAGCAATATTGTCTTCGATTAATACTTTTGCAGAGTTAACATTCTTCTTCAATATATTGAGAACTTGTGTCGTGGATTGCTAGCTCCCCGATATGATTTGCAGAAGTTGTTGATGTAGTTTCTTCAACATATAGCCAAGATGTAGATAAATTACTGTAAGAAAACAAAACTGTGGATCCGAATGACGTCCAAATTTCCAAGGGATTGTTATGTTGATTTGGTCTAACAAAATGTTAATGGTGGGAATCCACTAAACAAACAAAATTGATACAACTCCCCCTTGGATGACCACCATGTTGAATTAAATTGCCTCACTAAAAACCTTGTCAGTAAAACCCAATGGGGGGAAAAACAAATTGGACGAAGGAAAAATAGCGCAAATATCAACATTTTAAATAAAATAAAATAATTAAATGTCAACAAGATGTTGCCTCGTCAAAACCTTGTCAGGAAAACCACGTGGGACAAAACCTGAAACGAAGGAAAAAGAGTACAACTTTTGGCGTGTTTATAGATGCTAACCCAACTATATGAGTTTTTCAAAAAATAAGCATCAAAATAATAACTCTAGTCTATCTTAAAGACGAGTTTATGCTAGCATAATTCTAACTGCAGATTTAAGAAAAATAATATTTATGCTGCTAAAGCATGTATTTTTGTGTTTTTAAGGACTCCTCAAGAGACCTATAATATTGAAGTCATCAACTAATTAATCCGGATTTTTGGTTTTGTACCAAATTTCTAAAAACACATAAAGGATTGTTAACCTTATGTAAGAAAATAATTAAGGTGGCTGCCTAAATATAATTTGAATCCTCCAAGGATTACAAATTTAATATGTTCTCCGACCACATTTCTTGTGTGAATGCAATATGAGTTCTTCAACCACGCCATGTGCATTCAATAAAGATAACAATTAATAAATCAATCCTAGGGTATGAAAATAAATAAGACCCTGAAACGAATACATTTCTCGTATAATGACGCAATATGACTACACCAACCTGTAATTAATAGGCTTGGCATTTTTAAGGTGATAAGTTTTGGATCCAAAATTGCGTCCATCGAAAAATTAATCCAACATAATTTGGATTGTATGCCAACCAATCACATATGTCGATATTCCTCTGCATAGGGGATCAAAACCACCATCATTTATTTCAGTAGCTACTTTAAATGAATATTCGACAATATATTATTTAATTACGATCCCACATAATTCTCAAATGTATGCATATCTTGAAAAATTCACAGAAATACTGGTACCAGTAGCCATGGCATTATAATCTCCCCATCTTCCAGTGAAGAGATATGAACTATGAGAATGTGGATCTTATTTTGATAGACTCTATTGAAGTACTATATGTAGCTTATTCTAAAATGATACTTTCTTCTATATGTGATTGGATTTTCCTCTTAAGGAGGTAAACGCTTATGCAAAAGCGAATATGATATTTCACGCCTAGTCAATGGCAGCCTTTTTCCAATTTGATCATGATGGGAGAGAAACTGATATAACATTCAAGTTAATTAACACAAATTTTTGCTCGTAGTGTATAGTCTCCCCCTGATTATGGCGGAAATATTTTCATCTTATAAAAACGAAAACAAATTTCGTAAAGTATTATCCGATTAATTCGAGACATATACTCATATTTACCATCAACCGTGGATTACTTTTGGAAAAAAATAAAAAATAAAAATAAAAATGATATATCAAAAACCAAAAGTATTGAAAATATGCAAACAATCTCCAATAACTTTCGTGACCTCAACGGCCAACGTGATTTAGAATGAAGTTATGGACACTTTCTTTATCAAAAGAAAATTAAATCAAGATCAATATAGTCACTACGAGGACTAATAATATTGGCTAACAAGACGGGTGCGCACCCATTAATCTTTTATGTCCAACCGTATGTCAACATCAAGTAGAACGGTCTTTATTTAGGAGATTAGTAGTAGGAAGAAGAAAATTTGCACAACATCCCTCGGGAATTCAACAATTGGTGTTTGCAATTGGCTTTTACCGTAATAATAGTATCAAATCCTTGGCTTATGGATAAAATCAAATCCAATCAGTGTAAATGATTCTTTTGAGAAAAATAAAGAAATCATTTACTTTTTGGTTGATAAAGATTTCTTTGAAGGAATAGAAATCAATAATCAAAGATTGGCTAAAAGTTCTTAGAACGCCAATTTTTACGTCTCATTAAGGAGAATTCATGGGAAAAACCAACATCAATTGGATTTTACAATTAATAAAATTGTATAGACAAATTAAAAACAAATATTGTCTTTTCCAACATCGCATAGTCAGCTGCTGACAGATGGCTTCTTACAAAAAAATAAATAAATATAGAAACCATTAATCACATGATCTTCGTCTAATGGACAAAGATACCAAATAGAATTGGCCGGAGGTTTTTCAACCATGCACGTGATTGGTTACCGTAAAGGTAACCAAATATGCGATAACACCAATTTTTGATGATTATAGTTTTATTAGAGGAATAAAAACTATAAACCATCTTAAGATGGATTTTCTTTTTTCTCTATAAAAAGAATAAAAAAAAAAAAAAAAAATTCCACAAAGTTGATTACCACACCCGATAAAAATAGGCCATGCTATTTTAGGATTAGACAATTGAATCTAGTTGCACCCAAAAATAACTCCGAGAACTATTATAAATAGATTCTCGTGTTAGGGTTACGAAGATATATAGAATCAATTGCATCAGGAAATATATCCTGATGTGCGTGAAAAAAAAACAAGGAAGAGAAGTGATAACAAACATAATTGACCATTGATGTTAGTTATTAAGCAGAAAAAAAATTGATCAAGTAATCAAATAAAATAGAAGAAAGAGAGTAAATACAATAAATTAACTTTATGTATAAGGATCAGTAAGTAAGTATGTTTCTTATGTTTGTCCTCGTATGCCGTTCACATCAATTTTAATAACTCCTGGCCATATATCGTTTGAGATGTGAATAGTGATTTCCATTAACTACATACATACAAAATAAACATTAGTAGGGAGTTATGAATCGTATAAAACTTCCAATCATATAAAAATATAATATAAAAAGTGATTAAATGTATGTAAAGGTTAAAGTACATACCTCTATGGATCGGAAACTTGATCACTAATATTTTTCTTAGCTTTTATCGCCCAGTGTAGAGCGTGCTGATCACGTATTGTAAATAGAAAATAGAGAAGGAAAAATACAAAGTAGAGACGAAGAAGAAGAAGGGAGAAATTCTATTCGTTAGTGTATGTTTACAAAGGTTTGAGACTCTATTTATAGAGTTTACATACTTGGTGCCCAAGTAATGGGGTCCCACTAAAGTGGCATCTACCTAATAAACTTTCGTTTATAACATAGGCTAATTAATTGAGTTTAGAATCTTTAGATTAAAATTTTGAAAATGAAAATTCAGTAGGTTAAACCTTTAATCCGTCTTATGAGTTCGATTAAGATCAAAAAAATTGGTTTTCAAAAATGTGATAGGTCGGCAAGGTTGACGTTTGAATAAGGTGTCGGCTATAATTCGCCGACATGGTATACGTTTGAATAATATGCCGACCGGGTTTAGTCGGCATGATCCTTGGATGAACAAAACGCCGACCATTTTTTTGGCCGGCAAGGTATTTAAATGAAGAACATGCCGACTTTATTTTTTTGACACACAGGAAATGGCTATTGAAAAATATTAGTCGGCAAGGTCAACAAAAAAAACCTCGTAAAATTCTCTGAAAAAAATATTGGCCGGCAAGGTATTTAGAAAATACCCTTCCGGCTGTTTTTTGGCCGGCAAGGTATTTAAAAAGTACCCTTCCGGCTGTTTTTTGGCCGGCAAGGTATTCAAAAAATACCTTGCCGGCTGTTGAAGTTTTTTACAGTCGACGCCATGGATGTTATAAAAAGTCGGCAAGATATGCATGTTACGACCTTGCCGGATAAAAACACAAAAATCACAATTTTCGATTTCTAACCTAATATAACCTAATACATCACATAATTAGTGGCCAAAGAGTGATCCATCCGTACAATACTAAATAGCTAGGGGAATAAAAGTTAAAACGAACACAAATAACAGAAAAACAAAGTGATTACCAAAATAGAAGAAAGTAGGAGTAGAAAGGTAATGAGTGGAAGAAGATTATTTACTTTAAACATGATTTAAATTTTGATCACCTCATAGTATGGGCTAAAAATCACATACAATTAGCTAAATACAACTAATATGTGGGCTAAACATAAAATTAGACCTAAGTTTCTATACAAAATTTTTTTTACCCAAAAATTAGGGACGGGCTATAGCCACCTTCAGCCCCTTGCTAGGCCCGTCCCTGCTACATACTGTGCAACATAATTAGCAGACTTAGATCAAAACACCTCACGAGATTCAAATCTGTATGCACACAGTGGATATCTATGATTGAAACTGATTCTCACCTCATCGATTTACAATACCGATTTCATAAGGGTGGTAACAAACCACTCTTGTTTATCAGCACACCCCCACCATCAGAATCTGATGAACCCGAAAGAGTAGGAGGAACTATTGAATTCGCAGGTGCTTGACCAATTGAGGTTCAGAGATTGGAATTGGATCGCTCCAGTTTTGGTATACCTAAGCAAACTGTGGCTGGCTTGGTTTGTATTACTGGTGGTCGTGAAGCTTTTCTCGTTTACAATCCTAGCACTGGAGAGAGAACACCTTGGATTGAAACGCCAAATGTTGATGAGAATATTGGTGGGGAGAGAAGGCGAGATGTTCATTGCATTGCATTTGGATATAGTCCAAGAACCAAGGAACATAAAGTCTTGTGCATATCAACTACAAAGAAAAAAGGATTAAGAAGACCCCTAAATGTCTACTGCCCAACCAGGCCTGGATGCACTGAGGAAGATAGAGTCTTCTGCCTTCAAAAACATGAGGATGGTAAAGAAAATTCATTGTTTGATCATCCTGATGGTTTTGAAGAAGTTGGGGCTGATGAAGAACAAGTATGTGAAGTCTTTACTGTAGGTGAAAATACATGGAGAAGGATCGATGCAGTTCCACCTTACAGTTTACTAAGTAAGGTTTGTTACTTGGGTGAGCTTGGCCAATACAACTTTGAATGCAAATACGTTTATGTGAAGGGTAAGATATACTATTTGTTAGGACACCAACCCTATTTAGCATCTTTGTTCCTTATTTAGGTTCTCTTAATTTAGTTCTAGAAGTTCTATTATTAGCAAAAGGTGAAGTTTGTTGATGGTGTTTGACGTTCAATATTTTTGAACTGAGAAGTTTTAGTTATTCCCATCCCTGGATATGTCACTGAGACTACCCCTTGATGATTTTATGGAATATCCACAAACTGTTGAGTTGTTGGAGGTTGATGGTCGCTTCACTTCTCTTATAAGCTGTACCAGTATTGAACTTTACACCAGGTTGTCCCATCTCGCTGTGGATACTTGATCAACATGATGGTAGCAATAAGTGGTCGTATGAAAAGGTCAGAACGCCTTGTAACTGGAATGGACTTCGAAATCTTTCTATTGAAGCTTTAACTGTGATAAGATGTTCCAGGACCTTCATGTGGTAATTTTTTATCATCCTGTTCAAAACTACAGCTATTTCTTATCATCAGTTCTCCTATTCCTAAAAAACTGCTTATCTTTACGATCAGGTTGAAAGTGTGTTTAGTTCCAAGACAGTCAATGATATGTTTGGACTCAATTATCAGCCCAACACGATTCCATGACCATCGTATTCCTTTACTACCAAACACTCCACCGAGTTAATGTGAGACCTTATAGATATCCACATTTTCAAAAAGAAGAGATTGGTGAGTTGGAGAGAGATTCCCACTCTCCAACGTTCCAAAGTCTAATGAATGATATATTTCGTCCATATCTTCGGAAGTTTGTTTTGGTATTCTTCGACGATATCTTAATCTATAGTAAATCATTATCGAACATGTTGAGCATTTAGTCGACAGCCGGATATCTTCGGTAGAACAACAAAAATCATTGATGCTTTGTCACGTATAGCTGATTCTCAGTTATTCGCTATTTCAACTCCTGTATTTTATGGCATTGACGAAATTGTCGAAGAATGTCATGCAGATGCTAATTTAAGCATTCTTATCAATCATTTAAAGACCAATGCAGCTTATAAAGCTCATTATTCTTACAATGATGGTATTCTGCGTTACAAAAATCGCATTGTGGTAGTATCTACTTCAAATTGGTGTTCTAAATTACTAAGTGAGTTTCATTCTTCTCCAATGGGTGGTCATTCAGGATTTTACGAACATACAAAAGACTACAGCTCAATTTCTACTGGAAAGGTATGAAATCGTCAATCAAAGAGTATATCAGAACTGTGAGATTTGTCAACGCAATAAGTCTGAAGCAATTTCACCTCCTGGACTTTTACAACCTTTATCAATTCCTACTGATGTGTGGATGGATATTTCTATGGATTTTGTGGATGGATTCCCAGTTTCGAATCGAAAGAGTTCTATTCTAGTGGTGGTTGATCGATTGACTAAATATGCACACTTTATTTGTCTCATCCTTACACCTGCAGCTAAGATTGCTTGAAATATTTGTACGTGAGATTGTTCGCCTACATGGTATGCCGAAATCCATAGTTAGTGATAGAGATCCTATCTTTATAAGCAACTTTTGGGAAGCTTTTTTCTTTACAAGATACTCAACTCTGCAGAAGTTCTTCATATCATCCTGAATCAGATGGACAAACCGAAATCACAAACAAAACTTTGGAATGTTACTACACCTGTGTAGGACACCAACCCTATTTAGCATCTTTGTACCTTATTTAGTATTCAGTTCTCTTAATTAAGTCTAGTTCTAGAAGTTCTATTATTAGCAATCATCGGTTGCCTTAATTATCTATAGTTTGTTTAAGAAGTCACTTGAGCTATAAATACTCAAGCTTTGTAATCGTTTAACACGTTCTTTCATCACTTAGGTTTAGAACCCTAATAGTATTTGACGTTCGAACTGAGAAGTTTCTAGTTATTCCCATCCCTGGATATGTCACTGAGACCCCCTGGAAATATCCACAAACTGTTGAGTTGTTGGAGGTTGATGGTCGTATAGCTGTATTGAACTTTACACCAGGTTGTCCCATCTCGCTGTGGATACTTGATCAACATGATGGTAGCAATAAGTGGTCGTATGAAAAACCCCAATGATATGTTTGGACTCAATTATCAGCCCGGTGAGTTGAGAGAGATTCCCACTCTAGTCGACAGCCTCACACCTGTGTGTACAAAACCCCGCAGGATGTTTTGAAGGATATACTGGTTGGAGTGTAGGTAATTCTTTATCTTTGCAGTGGGTAGTAGAAGGTATTAGGTCACAGGTATGATGGAGTTTTTTAGAGTCCTAGTATCATTAGGGGATCAGAAGTATTATTTTGGGTTACTAATGATATCACATTCCTTTAAGGTATCATTACTAGTACTTTCAGTTATGGGGTTTTACTTGGATGTTATTTCTATTAATCATGCTCTGGAGTTTAGAGATTATGTTCTGTGATGTTTTCAGTTTGCTATTTTGATCAGTGAAGCATTTTCTCACCTCTCACTAGTTTGGCTGTTCCTTTCAAGCCGAACTACGGATTTAGTTGTTAGTGTCTTGGTCATGTTTCTGCTTGTTGCTAGCTTAAAGTTCCTCGAATCATGTACTCTCTATCTTTATTTTTTCATGAAAAAGTTGTGAGAACTTGATATATCATTTCCTTTTGACTAGATTGTGTGAAATCTTTAGAGGAATCCATGTCTTTGTTTCATTCAAGACCCAAGTTATAATCTTTTTAATTGTGATTAGTTTTTGCGTTCACTGGTTATAATTCTACATGGTACCAAGATACACACACACAAGGATAGATGAGGCATTATCTAGTTTTACCATTTGTTGCTGGCCTTATTTTCCACTTGTCCTGAAAATGCTCTCAGCCCTGATGGCCGATGTCACCAGTTCATCTCCTGTCACCCAATAATTAACAGAAAGAGGGTTGTGAATTGAAACAGAGAGGAAATAAGTCTCCACCTCTAACAACTATGTGCCAGATGAGAAATTTGTGAATACTATTGGATATCTAATTGGGTTTCCAAAATCAGGCATTACATTTCTATCAGATTGAAAATGCTGTTAGAACATAACAATTGAAGAAAAAAATTCCAAGAGAACTCTCACTATTCTATTCTCCTAAATAACTAACCACAGCAGCACACAATCTAATCCCATTCCGCAACAAGGAATCTCAAAATGCACTCCATTTATTTCAATGTATAATGAAAACATTTTACATTGTAAGCCATTTCTTTTTTTTGATACTAAAAGTGAATTTACTCATCACGAGAAATCATTATAATAGTCCTCCACAGTATTGGAGATGTCATGGGTACATTCTCTTCAAAATGAAAGGTAATGCCATTCTCTCTGTCACCTCAACCTCCATCATTTATCGAATGAACTGTTTCAAGATTCCAAAAGGCATCTATAAAGAGATAAATGCTATACAAAGGGACTTCTTCTGGAATAAAGAACAAGATAAATCTAATGATCTATTCTACATAGCTTGGGATGTTGTCAACAAACCAAAGGAACTTGGAGGTCTGGGCTTCGAGAATATGGAATACTTCAACTTAGCTATGATCTCAAAAATTGCCTGAAGACTTATTGAAGAACCAAATTCTCTGCACCATGAAGGCATCTCATTTCCCAAATCAAGAAGTTATCAGAACGGATACCAGGCCTAAGAACACTGATTCTTGGATATGGAAAGGAATATTGGAAGGAATATCCTGCATTCAAAAACACTACATTTGGAAGATATGGAATGGAAAAAAGATTCACATTTGGGAGGATAGATGGATTAATCACTTTCTTGACATAATTCTAAAACCCCATCATTGCCCTTCAAGCCTCAAAACTGTCAATCAACTCTTCAATATCCATGGAGAGTGGGACATCAATCTCCTAGCTCTCTGGTTTACCCAAGATGTTCAAAACCTCATTATCCAAAGAACTTATAATCCAAATTCCGAGGATACTATAAGGTGGAGCTTAACCCACTCAATAAAATTCACTGTCAAATCTCTATATGATATAAACGAATCAATGATAAATATGCCAATGACACTCTCATTGCACCTTGGAAACAAATCTGGAAGCCTGACACTACTCCAGCCATACAACTTTTCACATGGAAGTGTTCTCATGGAATTCTCCAAATCAATGCCAAGTCTGCCAGTATACTGAATTACATTGATCTAATACGCAACTTCTGCAAGAATGCTCATGAAGACATGACCCATGTTCTCTTGACCTGTCCTGCTGCCTCCGATGTTTGGGCCAAACTATTTAGGGAAGACCATCATCTTTTCACTGCTTATGGATCCTTCCATGCTTGGTTCAATAGTTGGTTTCACACTCCTAGTGCTAGCTAGAATGTTACATTTGCTACAATATGTTGGTTCATCTGGAAGGCCAGATGTGATTTGATCTTCAGGAACATTAGCCCTAGTGCTGAAGCTACTGCATTGAAAATTACTCAACACCTATGCACCTTTAATAGAGTGAACGATAACCCAGGGAATATTCTTAACAATCTCTATTACCAGGAGAATGTTAATGATCAACAACTCAGACTTAGTAGTCTAGTCAGAAACAATAAACAAAACTTTGGAATCACTATTAGCATGCACATCTTGGAAGTTAATAATAACATGGCTAATAGTGATTTACCATCCTATACTAACTTTACTTTTGTTGCTCTCATTTTATCAGGTCAGTGTGTGGGAGCATGGAACATCAAAGACTCTACAACTGGACTCAGCAAAACAGACAGAGCAAGCATAGGAGCTCAATTAGCACTAACCTGGGGAAAGGAAATGCACAAGAACAACATTGATTTTGCAGCAGAGGATGAAGAAAAACTACAAGCCATTCAGAAAGGATACCAACAAGAAGTTCAGGAAAGATTTCAAGGAGGTACTACTCAAAGTAACAAAATGACTTTTGAAGCTATTGATTTTGTCTTAGGAAAACTTGTCAGGCTAGCTCCACAACAAAACACTAATGCTGCTAAACTAGCTCATCTATCTAGTTATTTTACTTTTCTTCATAACTTAAATTGGAATGGTCCAAATCTCCAATTACTTTTGACAGCTTTACAGTCTATTCCAACCCCTGACATTAATGATAACTTTAATAATTATTATCATACTTTGGGGATGCATCAGGGTGCTAAATCTAGCCAGGATGATCCCCCTGCTGTAACAATGGGACAGTAGCTCTGTCGAGCTAACTTTCTCTTTTATTATAAAAAAAAAACCATTCTCTTTATTCTTTTTTGCTAGGTAATGGTGTAGATAGTGGATTTTTGACAAAGGATAAAATCGTAAACCCATAATTATACGAACCTCTGATCTAGCAGTCAGACGTGAGTATTAAGACACATATCTCTCATCGAATCCTCTGACTGAGAATACTTTCTCTCAAAGTACATGTAGATATGTAGTCTCACGGCCAGACAACCGCATATCTCATGAATACTAAACACTTCAGTAATTATTTCTATATAGTATCACGGAATGGACGGCTCATAGACAGCTTGCTCTGCTAGTATAGGGCGATAACGTCTTCAGGATACAAACAACAAGTTTACCCTGACTATATAAATGATATGAAGCTCCATCAAGATCATATTGGAATAATTAATGCTCCTAGATAGCTTGATCTGCTAGTATAGAGCCATAAGTTAATTATTCCCAAATTCTTGGATTCATCCACATAATTTCCGAAAATATTCAAATATTTTCGCAGATATTTCATTACTGCAAACCATGGTTCTTCCCAGCAGAAATCCATGGGCTAGTAATAAATATTCAACGCACAGGCATCATAGCTACCTCTGAGTAAGCCTTGTCTAAAACCTAAATTCTTGATTCATCCACAGAATTTCCGAAAATATTCAAATATTTTCGCAGATATTTCATTGCTGCAAACCATGGTTCTTCCCAGCAAAAATCCATGGGTTAGTAATAAATAATCAACGCACGGGAATCAGAGCTACCTCTGAGTAAGCCCTGTCTCAAAAGGTGCAAGTGTATTCAACGATGATGCATTAACAATCACCGCACGAACGAGTATTTCAAAATACGACGAAACGATAAACCTATGCAAAATAGGATAAAAAATAACAAATAATTAAACATTGACCAAGACGCTGGGAGCATGGGCCCACTGACCGGATGACCATGTCGTGGTCAATCCCACGTCAGTTTCATATTTTTATCATATTTTTTGTTATTTTCATTGAGTTCATGAACATCCTTTCGTTTGAACGAACATCCTTCGTTTTGAGGAAACCCCTCAATTTCACGGTGCTTCCTTCGCACGGAGGAAATAATATAACATTAGGGAAAACATGATAGGGGCGTGACCATTGGCCGACCGTGCCTTGGTCCCAGCCGGCCCCACACCTCATGGTTCCTCATTATTTCCCCAATTTCATGAAAATTCCTTAATCTCATGATATTTCCTTGGTCCCATGAAAAATAATATAAAATTAGGAAAACCCGTGTACATGGGCCATAGCCGGTCGGTCAAACCCTAGATGTCTTCACACGTCCCTTTTTTATTATTATTATATTTTTCATGTTTTCATAATCCCATGAAATTCCTTGATTTCATGATATTTCCTTCAAATTATGAAATTTCCTTTAAATTGTGAAATAATACATAAAATTAGGGAAAACGCATGGGACAGAGCCCTGGCCGGCCAACCATGCTCCAAGATGGTCCCACACGCCCACATGTCCCTTATTTTATTATTATTATTTTTTATGTTTCCTTCATCTCATGGAAACTCCTTGATTTGAACAAAACTCTTTAATTTTAGCAAAACTCCTTGATTTTATCATATTTCCCTAAAATCATGAAAATATTATAAAATTTTGGAAAACCGTGTGGATTGACTCCCTTGGACGGCCGGCCATGCCTTGGCCATGTCCGGTCCCACACTTCATGATTCCTTCACTTTTTCATCATTTTCCTTCATCTCATGAAGTTTTGACGGTTTTATCAAAAAAACCTGGTTTCTTCATATCTTTTAAAATGATGGCTCAAACGTACATCCGAAAATATAAAAATTCCCAGAACTGAGATACGAACACTTTGGGGACATGAGCATGTTACCTTTATTGACCAAGGTTGGCTATTTGTCTCTCAATGAGCCGGTCTTACATATTTTCACAATTTGACCTAATTTGCGCAATTGCACGTATTAGGTCCAAAACTCTTCCAAACGACTTGGAACTTCATGGAACGATCAACACTTGATCCCGTTACCACCCAGGGCTGGTATCATGACCCCTTGGTCGGTCTTCCACTTCTTCATAATTAATTAGGTCTTATCACCTAATGCTGAACCCAGCAGTAATTCGAATAAATGATTAAATGCTAATAAATGATTAAACCAGCATTTAATCATTCTTTCATCAACAAGTCACCAACTCTTCAAGAGGTCTTGGTGTTTGCTCACGTGAGCATATGGGTGTTACATGATTGACCCACGGTATCATGAAACCAATCCTTCCTTCGTTCCATGGTTCAATTCCTAACAAACCATGAAGTGGTCATCAATTAATAAAATTAGGGTTTCTAAGTCCAAGGATCATAATTCCATATTCAAATACTTATAAATTTATGATGATCTCACAATCAATACTCTTATTAATTATACTCGGTTCAACTACCAATATTTTAATTAATATTTTATTTTGGTCGCGCTGCCAATAATTCATCAGATGAGCAACACTTGCTCAGATAAGCAATACTTGCTCAAATCAGAGAATATTGGTTCAACTATCAATATTCAGCAAATCATCGAATGAGCAATACTTTCTCGCCTCAACTATAAACGTGAGGATCATTCCCACATTCAATACATGAGTTTCAGGACATTTTACAAAATCATGTTCAACTCAGTAAATACATGGACTCATCGTCCCATGATATCACGAAGTCAGCAACTGACTAAACTAACCACGAGACGTCAATCGTGTCACTTGGGGGGATATCAACTAGGGTTTTGGTCTGGCGGTCTACGACACGTGTGTTCAAACACACGTTGGAATGTGAGCAAGTCGTGCAATGAGTTTAGGGAGTTAACAAAGTAGTGGGTGGAAAATCAACCAAGTCTCCGCTCGATGAGCAACTGGTTTCAAACACTATTTCCATCTCTCCACTCTTTGATTCCATCAACTGTCACACTTCATGGGATCATGGTGTCTATAATTCCAGCAGTATAAATAAGTCTCTGAATCATGATTGAAACAACAAGAACAACAATGTCAACAACGACGAAAATCTCAGTCTCATTGACATCACGAGATCATCAACTCATCAATTGAGCAATTACTCTCAACTGAGCAATTTCAATCATTCATAACTTATCATATTCAGAATTCACAATACACCTACAATCTTTGACTACCATTGATTCCACACATTTCTCAGCTTCCCTCCTACAGATCGACCCATCCTCTTTTGTGACCGAATTTACTCTGGAACGGCCATTATCTTGGTTTAGGCCAGAGTACTACAGATTGATCTATAGAATTCAAAGCACTCCCTTCTTACAGTGCATCTGTGTGAGGTTGAACATTTCGCTCGGTTCAAGGAGTCTCCTCCGCACGGTCGTCTCCTCAATTCCATAAAAACAAGCAAATCTTTTTGCCCCATCTACAAATGGGCTACCTTATTTCTTAGTACGTGAACATACTTACAAAACAATATTGTTTTTAACTCATAAAATAATCCCTTGATTAAACCAGTGAACTTGCATCTCATTCTGGTTAAGAGATCTAATAACCTTTACAGTCTACTTCAAAAATTACTTTACTTCACTAAAGCTTTACATTCAAAATATTCAGCTTCATATTCCTCCTCTACTTTCTCCTCCAGCTTAACTCTTTTTACTCCTAAGCATTTTCCTGCAAAATTTCTCAAAATTAGCTCAATGCTAGCTTTCTTTGTGTTTGATATGTAAGATCCATCAATATTGACTTTAACGTAATCCTTATGTTGTGGAACTTATTCTTTCACGTGTGTACTATCATAAGAATTCATATTAACTTTTTCATTCAAACTTTCACACTATTTCGGAATATAATGAATTCTCATAATAGTTCATGCCTGATGAGATTTAGTATTCAGAAATACCAAAGAGCATTTATACTTGCATATGTACCAGATAGTACACATGAGTCTGTAAAGATTTTTCTCATACATAGTACATAAAGCAGGTAAATTTTGATCATTAGAATTAAAACAAACAAGTCGCCCATCTACTGAAAGTAGTGAATTGATCAGAAACTACACTATTATTGACATTCATACACATCCAGATAGTCCCAGTGTAACTACATTCCATAAAAAAATGTTTTATAGTTTGAATACTATTATTACAGAGACTACAATGGGTCTCTATATCTTGCTTATATCTAGCTACTTTATGTGTAACTAGATCTTAACTCGTGCCGTAACGGCACAGGATGTTTTGTCTCTAATACGATATTTTTCACATTCCTCTTGCTTCATTTTATTCGTGAGTAATTATTTTGATATTCAAATAGGTTTTGGGAAACAAAATGGGTTATCTGAACTTTTTATTTTTTACTTAAGCATGTTATTCCAATTTATTATATGGACGGAGTAATAATGTTGTGCCAACATGAAAATAAAATAAAAAATACAGTAAATAAAAAAATTCCCCATTTATTGTTCCATCATACCATAATTTCAAACTTCAAAAAGAATATTTCATCTAACAGTACATATACCTAAACTGCCAATCCAACTCCATGATGTTTATGAATACATTTGTTCCGAAATTATTGATAACTAAGGCTCTAAGGAGTGAAGCAAAAACCCATAATATTTTCCCTACTATAGATAAACACTATTTATTTATTTATTGCAAATGTGAGAGTTATAAAAATGAAGAACCCTTGGCTATTGGAAGGCTGAGATATACACATGTGAGTTGAAAAAATAAACTTATAATAGTAAATCAAAACATGTGTAAGATTCTTTCTCAATCATATTGATAACATAAAATTGATGAAATTCGTGGATAAAAAGATTTCACACCAACTATGCTAAGTAGTGTATGAATGACGTTCTCACATCTAGTGTTACTCAAGTAATTTGGAGTTTTAAAGAGCATAGTCATATTGATATTTGTATCTACATAAATTCAGCTAACCTTCCAAAGAAAAATTATTAGTTTCAAGGTAGTGCCGACACAAAATTCTGTCGCCTTCAATGTATACAACACACATTGGGTTTAATCGGCCTTGAGATTAAACAAATACCCCAACATTAGTCAAATAATGTCTACAAATACGAGATCGAAACAAAGTGCTAACGGGAAAAATGAGAGACTAACATCAGTTCTACAAAGAAAATACCCTATATGTATCAAAGTTTGTTAACCAAACATGTATTCAAATTAAAAAGTCATCAACTTAACACAAAAATATAAAAAAACCCAAGTTAAATCAATACTTGCATAAACAAAACTTATAAGAGAATTTTGTAATTATTAAATACCTTTAAAATCACTATTAGAGATTTAATTGCATGCCTCGTTAAAAACTACGGTAAGACGAAATCACCAGATTAATCTGTAGAAATTTCACTGGATATGTAGCAATTCAGAGAAGTTTACACTGGTGGTGATGCGTTCCATCTAAGTGTTGTTCGATTGATTATTTTTTTAGAAGGTTTCGGTTTTCATTGGAGAACCGAGAGGGAGCGTTTCATTATATTCATTATCATTCAGAAATCCAAGACCAACTCGCCCTCTGCTTATGAGATCTCAATACAACCTTAGATTTATCTATTGGACGGAGAAACCTTGATACTAAATATGTAGTTTTTAGTGTTATTCATTATATAACGTGACATCCAAATGTTTTTTTCTTCTTCTTAATTTTCATGTATTTTAACCAAGTTTATATTAGCATTAAGACGATCTACCACATTTCTAATTTATAGTGTTATCCTTTTGTAGCAGCACATAATTAACATAGTCAATTACTACTCATCAAAACCGGCCAGTACCACAAACCACCATATATCACTTCTTTCTCCACCACCACCACCACTATTTTCCATCCCTCGTAGAATATTGGGCACACTTATAACTTTTAATCCCACACGTCATGTATAAAGTTTAGATTTAACAAACTTAGGTCGTCAATTAATTTATTCACCTATATGTTTTTTGTTAATACTGAAAATCATGCGTACGAACGGTTACCAAAGATAGCAGTGGTACCAAAAACAACCATTTTGTCTTATATGATGTGGTAGCATCCCAAAAGTATTTGTTATCCGCCTTTTTTGATCGTGTCAAAAACAACCAACTATACTTTTCACAATACAATGTTACCCGTCATGCAAAAAAAATATTATTTTCAAAAAGAAAAAACCAATACAACCGCAATTAAAACCATCAAGCGCCACTATTTCTTCCACCAAAACTAATGTTACCGCCTCCACCACTTAGTAACACCTTCCACCGCTTCCACCACTTACTTCTTCCTCTACTACCACCACCACCACTAAAATCTATTGAAATAATTTTTGTCAAAATTATTATTTATTGATGGAGATATGTATTAATATTAATTAAGGGATATTTATGATGTAAAATTAATAAATAATTTATCATGAGAAATTAATGAGACATCAATTAATAAAACACTTATACTAATTAATATTTAAGTTACAAACCATAACCATAGATTTATCTTCTCTCTAGAAAAATCACTATACTAATTAATAAAACACTTAAAGTAATATTTAAGTTGAACAAACAACCACTGTTGATTTATCTTTTCTATCAATTCCAACCAAGGTGGAACAATGATTAGAGGCCACTCTTATGACACAATAGGTCATGAGTTCGAACCTCCCCGTTATAATTTTTGAAATTCCATATCTTGACTTGAGTATTCATTTTTAATTCATAATATTGGAATGAACACCACGTGTGCGACTTGTAGGGTGTGGCACGGAGAATCACGGCCTTTGATTTATCTTTGCCAAGGATAAATCCTGACCACCACTCAGATAGGCAAAGTTAGCTAAACTGTGCTTTATACTATTGATTGGGACAATTTTCCTTAATGCATTTCCTAATAAATAGTTGTATTCTATGTGGTACCCTAGCTTTAAATAATTGTTTCCAAATATCTCTAGGAGTATGATCATTAGTTATATAAATACTAACTGCATTACTACTATATAACTACTAACTGCATTACTACAAATAACATTATAAGAACTTTTGAATAGGAAAGTTTCATGTTCTGTCAAGCTTCCAGATAAGACAATCTTCTCCAGTAGATGTTATTCTCATATTAAGAATCAAAGTAGCACATTCCTGAGAAAAAAAAGAGAGTTAATGATGTCAATATTCTATCCTATTCCATTCTCTAGTTTCATGTAAAATTAAATCTCAGACAAACTCAGGATTTTCGTAACTAGATGATATAATAACTGGAACATGAGGGTTATCTAATCCTATAACCCGAAAATTTAACCATATATTTTAGTGCCATATCTAACAACCCATATAGAAAAAAGTTGAATAATCTCAAGGCCAGATAGAAACTTCTCCATAACCAAGAACAATCATCTTTAAATTTATCCAAGTGAAGAGAATTTCCATTTCTAGAGTATTTAGCTTTAAGAATTTGAAAAAAAAAGAATATCGTCACCACTGCATGCTTCCCATGCAAGCTTAGCTAGCCAAGAAGTGTTAAAATTTTCAAGATTCCTGACCCCTAAACCTCCTAATGCTTTAGGGATACTAAGCCTATTTCATCCTATAAAGTTAATACCTATATTATTCTTATGCCCCCACCAAAAATGTCTCCGAGTCGATTCCATCTGAATTATGATATCTTTAGGAATTCTAAAACTTCCCATTTGATGTGAAGAGCATTAACAACATGTGAAAAAATGAGGGTACCCAAATATACCACAATCTTAAACTTTTCCACCTATAAGTCCTATTTCCGAAAGTGATTATCTATGTAATGAGTCGAGATAATACAACGAATCGGTATTCACACTCTGTGTGATCGTCTATGGATACGAGATCAATACAATACAATAATCAAAGTGTGATTACTTGATTATAGGTTCAGACTTAACCAAACTCTTTAGGATCACTATCAAGTAATACGGAGTTATCGTTTGTGTAATTTACTTTAAATTATAATTGCGGAAAACAAAAGTAAATGACACAGCAAGATTTTGTTAACGAGGAAAACGCAAATGCATAAAAACCCGGGACCTAGTACAGAATTGAATACTCTCAGAATTAAATCCCTATACAAAATCACACCAATTTCGTATAGTTAATACCAAGCAAATAAACCTATAGGTCACCTAGTTTCTTCAGTATCCCTGCGCTTCTGACATTCAATAAGTGCATGCACTGGAACAATTCCTTTGGTTCGTATTCAAAACAGTAAAGAAACAAAAAATTTGTTCGGTAATAACTCTATTCAATCTTAGTGATATGAGTTAGACAAAGGCTTTTCTGTTTAATCCAATAAACTCATTTGTCGGGTTTGTTAGAGCATAGCTTGGTTGAACCCACCAAGCGTTGGTATGTCAAGTTTGGTTGTCATATTTTAGTGAATCAAAACTTATTTAAAGAGTCGCTTGATTATTTACTAGAGTCAACTTCGTATAAGTTAGCTTGAAAATATTAGGATGTGAGACATTACAAGTATTACATGAAGACTTGAAGAATGTGAAGAAGTAAGGAGCTACAATGACGACATCATCATTCCACTTGAGGTTAGTAATATTTGACTTGAACTGTTTCATTCCCTAACGTATGTTTCAAGTCGTGCATATTGAAAACATAACTTAGAAGCTATGAATGATTACACTCTAGTTAGACATAGTATTAAGGAATACAAAACGAAGTATAACGTCTATATTTTGAACTTCGTATATAAGACATCGACATAATCGTATGAATTCTATTGTGATTATGTATGGGTATGGGTGAAGATTTCATCCTATGAAACAATGTTTTACATTCGTTTAAAAGAAGTACAATTCATAAACTTGTTTTATGAATCGAAAGGTAAAGTGTTAGGATTATTGGTATTGTTATTCATTGCAAATCTTTTGAACTACCAATATATGTGTTTAGTATAACCGTTCATAAATTGTTTATATATCTTGGTATAAACTATTCACAAGGCCCGACTTTTGTATTGGTATGACTTTTATTAGTGAAACCGATCTTAAGTAATCACCTGAGATGGTATGATCGATATGTTGTAATTGGTATGACCAACTCTAGACATTGGGGAACCGATCCTAGTAAGATATGTAACTGATCACACATATGTGGAATCGATCCTTGTAAGAGGTGAAACAAGTCTTAGTAATTGGTAACCGATCATATGACTTGTGCAACCGATTACAAGTTAAATACCATAAATATGTGGTAACAGATCCTAGTACCTAATCAACCAACTTTTGGTAACTAGTGTGACTGATCCTAGTACCCATATGGAGGTAGAACTGAAATTTGTTTTGGTAGAACCGTTAAACACCCATGATTGGTGATTTGATAGGATAATCAATCACATAGTTCTTGGAAGTCAGCTGAACCAATTCTAAACTTTTTTGGAGGTGTGGAAAATCGGTTCCAAGATTGTAAATATGAAAAAGGATTTACAAAGTAAAGATGTCAACATACTTTGAACATGTGCAATAATTCTTATCTTTTATTGTTCAAAGATATTCCTTAATAACTAAAGGAGAATCCGGGATCGAAATAAATTGAGAATCTTTTAATTAAGGTTTTTAGTTTTATATGCTTTTAATTTCCAGCAATTAAATGCATATCTTTAGAAAATAAAAATTGGTAATGTGCATTTACTAATTGGATATTTTCTAATGAGATTTCGGTCAATATTTTGACAGAGCATTTCCAGAAATTATGAAAACCGATTTGGACTTTATTGCATATCTTTGAGAATATTCGGTTTTGGAAATTCCTTGGTGTCCAAACTTCCTTGGTCTATAAATACCGAAGTTTGCATTTCGAGAAAACTAATCCTCAGAGCTAGCAAAACTACCTAGTTGTGTTGTTACTGGTGGAGCCGTCTATTCGGAGAGGAAAGTACCATAATTAGGCGAAATCTCTTATGACCGCTCGTTTTAAATACTTCTTTGGGATTGAGAAGCTCTACGAGTACCGTTGGTGGGAAACTAGATAATTATAGTTTATTATTAGTTTGCGATTGATTTGATTGGATAACGGTTGTTGAACTTTGATTGCACCTAGTTTGTTTATGCTTGAGAATCTTCTCTTCTGATATAAGATTCACTCAAACTAGATCGAAGTGTCGATGGGGATCTTTAGACCTATTTGTAGATCTAAAGACGTCTTATGAAAATCCAACGTTAACATACTCCGTGTTGTGTGTGATTGATCACAAGAGATTCAAGTTGTTTGTGTGCAGGTGTTTATTGAAGATCTAAGAAGATTTGAAGACAAATAAGATTTTTTATTTGAGTTCATAATCTTTGGTGTGCACAAAACTTGATCGGCTGGGGATCCAACTATAATCGGTTTATCTTTGTGATAACCTTGATTGATTAGTTGAGTAGATCAGAATCAATACAATTCTTTGTGATTCATTGTATTAATTGCATAGTCTAAACAATTACTTTGGTAGTAGTTGAAAAGATAGATCTAAGAACCTGACAAAAGAGTTTATTTGGATAAACGAAAGTTCCTTTTGTCAAAATCATACACGTTGTTAGAAAAGAGTTATTACCGAACAGATTCGTTGTTCCTTTACTATTCGGAATACGAACCAAAGGAATTATTCCAAGTGTGTGACTTATTAAAATTTGGAGGCACAGGGATACTGAGGGAACTAGATGAACTATATGTTTAGTTGCTTGGTCTCAACTATAAAAGTTGGTTTAGATTTTCGGTTTCCTCGTTAACAAAATCTTGTTGTGTCTTTTAATTTTCTATTTCCGAAATTATAATTATTTTATTATAATTAGAATTAAAATACACAAACGTTAATTCATGATTTCGTTGGTGTATTGTCTCGATCTTGCATCCATAGTCAATCACACAAGTTATCTTGTTGTCGTATTGTCTCGACTCAGTCCATAGACAATCACTTTCGAATAAAGGACTTATAGGTGAAAAAGTTTTATATTGAGGTATATTTGGGTACCCTCGTATTTTCAATTGGAATCAGAGCAGTCAAACACGAAATCATCTAACAGTATGTGTTTAGTGCGATCCATCCTATAAGAAATGGTTTGATATTGATTTAAATCCTTTCAATTTGTCCTTTATTTGCTCGTACCTTTGTCATTTTGTGACAAAAAGGGGGGGAAATATATGGAGTAAACAAGTGATTTGATATTGATTTGGTATCACTAAGGGAAAGGACAAGGGTGCTTAAACGTTATATCTAACGAAAGAGTAAAGCATAGACTAAGGGGGAGTATCAAACCATATTGATACTTGTGGTTATATTAACTATAAAGGGAATAACAAAGACATGCGGATTGAAAATCTACCAATCTTACCTTTAGGGGGAGTATTAGCTTTGTTATTATAATGTCAACAACGGCATTTTATGGATTGAATGTATACAGGTTATTGTGATGTTGAAACTTGGAATCAAGCGTATGTGTAATGAATTCGTGTAATTTGTTTATCCATATGATGTAAGAGTTTTGTCACTAAAATATGACAAAGTGGGAGATTGTTAGAGCATAGCTTGGTTGAACCCACCAAGCGTTGGTATGTCAACTTTGGTTGTCATATTTTAGTGAATCAAAAACTCATTTAAAGAGTCGCTTGATTATTTACTAGAGTCAACTTCATATAGGTTAGCTAGAAAGTTACTAGGATATGAGACTTACAAGTATTACGTGAAGACTTGAAGAATGTACAAAGAAGAAATCATCCTTCCTCTTGAGGTTAGTAATATTTGACTTGAACTGTATCATTCCTAATGTATCTTTCAAGTCGTGCATATTGAAAACATAACTTCGAAGCTGTGAATGATTATACTCTAGTTAGACATAGTAATAAGGAATTACAATACGAAGTATAATGTCTATCTTTTAAACTTCGTATATAAGACATCGACATAATCGTATGAATGTTATTGTGATTACGTATGGGTATGGGTGAATATTTCGTCCTAGGAAACAATGTTTTACATTCGTTTAAAGGAAGTTAATTCATAAACTTGTTTTGTGAATCGAAAGGGATATCGCTAGGCTTATTGGTATTGTTATTCATTGCAAATATTTTTGACTTATCAATATGTGTGTTTAGTATAACCGTTCATAACTTGCTTATGTATCTTGGTAAAACTATTCACAAGGCCTGACTTTTGTATTGGAATGACTTTTATTAGTGAAACCGATCTTAAGTAATCACCTGAGATGGTAAGATCTATATCTTGAAATTTGTGTGATTTAATACTTGATATTAGGTAACCGAGCCTAGTAAGAGGTGTGACCGATCACAAGAGAGAGTGCAATCGATCCTTGTAAGAGGTTTAACAAGTTTTAGTAAGTTGGTGTAACCGATCGCAAGTTTTACCATAAGAAGTGGTAACCGATCATAGTACTTAGTTAGCTATTTTATGGTAACTAATGTAACATATCCTATTACCCACTTAGAGGTAGAACCGAAACTTTATGTTGAGGTAGAACCATGAAACCCATTAATGGTGATTTGATAGGATAATCAATCACATAGTTCTTGGAAGTCAGATGAACCAATTTGGAAGTGTGGAAAATCGGTTCCAAGATTGTAAATATGAAAAAGGATTTACAAAGTAAAGATGTCGACATACTTTGAACATGTGCAGTAACTCTTATCTTTTATTGTTCAAATATATTCCTTAATAGGTAAAGGAGAATCCCGGATTGAAATAAATTGAGAATCTTTTAATTAAGGTTTTTAGTTTTATATGCTTTTAATTTCCAACAATTAAAATGCATATCTTTAGAAAATAAAAATTAGTAATGTGCATTAACTAGTTGGAGATTTTATACTGATATTTTGGTCAATATTTGGACAAAGCATTTCCAGGAATTATGGAAACCGAATTTGGAAATATATTGCATAACTTGAGAATATTTTCGGTTTTGGAAATTCCTTGGTGTCCAAACTTCATTGTCTATAAATACTGAAGTTTGCATTTCTAGCAAACTAATCCTCAGAGCCAGCAAAACTACCTAGTTGTGTTGTTACTAGTGGAGCCGTCTATTCAGAGAGGAAAGTAACCTAATTATGCAAAATCTCTTATGGCCGCTCGGTTTGAAGACTTATTTGATATTGAGAAGCCCTATTAGTACCGTTGGTGGGAAACTAGATAATTGCAGTTTATTATTACAGGGGGTTAGTCAATTGGGATTTTTAGAGATATCGAGAAAAAAAATTTGTAAGAGATTTGGGGAGACTCTCTATAAGTCTATTGATTTTGGGTGACTCTCTCAGTGATTTTTAGGAAATCTCAGTGAGTCATTGGGACAAATATATAGGAATTTTATCTTACATACTTCAAATTAGAAGGAAAAATAATTCAAAAATCATTGTATAAAACTAATGTATAATAAATAATTCATAGATTTATTTATTAATTTATTAATTTAAAAAAATGGAAGAATATAATCAATGAAAAATTATAAATTTAGAAATCGTGACTATTTTGTCAACCGAAAATTAAACCAAATTGAACATGAACATTATAATGCATGGGTTGAGATTTCCCATAATATGGAGTTTTCGAAAAATAATAGTTTTTTTTATATGCATGAAATTTATTATAGCTTATTTGTTTTTTGTTTTTTTGAATATCCTAAAGTCTCTACAAATATCACCTATTTTTGAGAGACTTTGTTTAAGTTTTTTATGGTATATTTTCACTTAAAAGTCTCCAAAAGTCTCCCATAACCTTAAATCATTGATTTGGAAATCCAAATCCAATAACAGAGGATTCTAGTGACTTTCAAAAAGTCACTATCCAATAACATAGAATTATAAAGACTTTCAGAAAGTCACTATCCAATAACAGAAACTCTCATATATTTACAAAGACTCCCTATCGACTAACAAGAGATTTGGAATGTCTCCGGAATTCCCTATAAATCTCAATTGACTAACCCCCTGTTAGTTTTCAATTGATTTGATTGACTAACGGTTGTTGAAATTTGATTGTACCTAGTTTTTTTATGCTTGAGAATCTTCTCTTCTGATATAAGTGTTGATGGTGGATTTTCATGTAAGGCTAAAATTATAAAAGCAAAAATTATGCGCTAACATCTTGCAAAAGATAAAGCCATTAATAAGTGATGAATACACGAAATTCATCCAAGTTGGAGCATGTAGCAACAATCCCATATACCCTGTGAATTTACATCATTATTAATTAATGCATGACTAGCCTTGTATTTCCTGTACTCATTATCGGTGCGGCATGATGACTGAGTGTTGTTCTCTGCAGAGCAATACGAACCTCCAAGCATTAATAATGAAGCATGTACGAAATACCCGTACAGGCTGCAACTCTCGGTGTGTTATACTAGCCCAATTGAGCATACATATCTCGGTGTGTTATACTATCCCGATTGAGTATATTTGAATCTGGATTATCCATATCAGTATCAGAAACGATCACGACCATCCAACTTCACCAGCATGATTGGATGGCTTAGATTGAATCCATGACCCTAAAAAGGTATTGGAATATTCACTACTGACCCAACACGTGCCCCTCATGGTCGGCCTTCCTAAAAGGGTGGCATAGCTTGCCAAACCGTCCAAGCCAAATTAGTATGGACGAAAAACCCTAAATTAGGGTTTGCGGCACATTACATGTGTCACAAAATAGTCTCAACCATCCATCTTCGCAGGCATAGATAGAGGTTGTAGATGTAGATTCAAAGGGCCCAGAGCATGTCAACACTCTCACTGTAAGCCCTCCTACACACATGAGTGATCGGTCAGGACCAACCATGGATGGTCGTTCCAGATCATGTGCCCAAATAGGGCATGCCACACGGCCAGTAAAACCCTAATTAGGGTTTGATTTGATCACAAACGTCCGTTTTCTCCTGATCGAATGGAAGGTTTAGGAGTCGATTGAGAAGTTCCAGTGAGCATCAAAATAATTACCGTGGACCCATCTATATCCACACCCGATCGTCCAAGGCATACCATGCCTGGTCGTTCCAATTCGCATGCCCAAACTAGCGTGGTCACACTTCCCAATCGCAAACTGATCTCGACTACTCAACTTCGACGGACGAATTGAGTGGATTAGATCACGTTCCTATGGGAAAGTAAGGTATAGGCATGTACACCAGCCTTCCACCTACACGCCGAACCAATCGGTCGGGACCGACCAAGCTTGGTTGTCCCGAATCGCGTGCATGTAGAAGGCATGATGCACGGCATTTGCGGCACCAAACTTCTGTCATAAATCAATCATGACCGCTCCTCTTTGCCGGACAAATTTAGCGGTCCAAATCACACTTTCACGGGATAATGAGGTATGGGCATGTATACCGGTATGCTGTCCACACGCATGCCCGATCATCCATGCCAAAATCGTGTCCCAAGCTTGGATTTGAACAAGCTGAAAAGTGATGCTTGCGTACCTCTTCTAAAACCCTAATTTCATTAACGGTCGCAGATGAGTGTCTCAAAGATCATCTCGTCCGTCCAACTTCACTGGCTTGGTTATACAGCCCTGGTCAGGAGTTAATTGGTCAGTGAGGCGTCATGGTGATTACCACCCGTCACTCTACCACACCATGTGGTCGGCCAAGGGAGGACTTGCTTGCGCAACCTCCAAACCATCACATGAAGTAGGATGGACATGAGGCTATTTTGAGATGCTCAAACAACGATGCTTCATACATGCTGAATACACTCGATGTAGTACCTGCATAGAATACACACGATACTTCACAAGTATCGACTTCCTAAATAACTTAGTTATTTAATCTACATTACATGCTACTTCCTGTGGGTCCCACGATACACGCAATCGAGACATCAATCATGTCACAAACTGGGGGATACATACTGGGGTATTGGTCTGGCGGTTTACAGCGTGCAACGCGCCATCACAAGAACGTTCCAGGAAGTCATGGACGGTTAGTGATGATGTGAGAAGTGGCCAAGACTGTTCGTGTGACACTAACACACGACTCCATCACTTTAATTTCTCCACTTCCCAAGAGATACGAGGGTTAGGCTTAAAGACTTTTATAAATAGGTTATCCTCCCTATTTTCCAAGAGGAACAAGGCAAGACAAGACAACAGAGGCAAGTTTTGATACAATCGTATTCAAACACCAGAATTGATAGCTTGCATTCTGCAAGCTAGTTCAGCTTTCTGATATAAGTCATACATAGCCAACACCTTCACAATCTCAACACCTTCTTCGCTTCCCTCCATAAGATCAACCCCATCTCCTTCACATTGTGACTGAAACAAGTCTGGAACGACCATTTCTTGGTTTAGGCCGGATTTGCACAGATTGATTTCTCGAATCTACAAGCACTCCCGTGCATTGCATTTGTTTAAGGTTTAGACTCATTTCTCATCCACACACCCTAAATTACCAAAACCGACAGAAATAGTTTTCACTCATAAACAATAAGATTCACTCAAACTAGATCGAAGTTTCGACGGGTGATATTTAGATTGTTTGTAGATCTAAAGATATCTTTTGATACTCCATTGTTAACAGACTCCGTTTTATGTGTGATTGATTACAAGAGATTCAAGTTGTTTGTGTGCAGGTGTTTATTGAAGATATAAGAAGATTTGAATACAAACAAGATAATTGGGTTCATAATCTTTGGTGTGCACAAAACTTGTTTCGGACGGAAAGGTATCCAATTATAATCGGTTTATCTTTGTGATAGATTGGATTGAGTAGTTGAGTAGATCGTCATCAATACAATTATTTGTGATTCAAATTATTGATTGAAAAATCTAAACAATTACTTTGGTAGTTATTATTTGATAGATCTAAGAACCCTACAAAGGAGTTTATTGGGATAAACGGAAGATCTTTTTGTCAAACTCATATCACATTGTTTGAAAAGTGTTGTTACCGAACATATTTGTTGTTCCTTTACTGTTTGGAATACGAACCAAAGGAATTGTTCCAAGTGCGTGACTTATTGCAAGTTGGAGGCGCATGGATACTGAGGGAACTATGTGAACTATAGGTTTAGTTGCTTGGTCTCAACTAAACCTATAACGGCTTAATTATGAGAGTATTCAATTCTGAACTAGGTCCCAGGGTTATTCTGCATTTACGGTTTCCTCGTTAACAAAATCTTGTTGTGTCTTTTACTTTTCTATTTTCGCAATTATAATTATTTTATTATAATAAGAAGTAAAATACACAAACGCTAATTCCTATTTATTTGATAGCAATCCTATAGTGTTTGGTTAAATCCGGACCTATTATCAAGTAAACATACTTCGTTATTGTATTGTCTTGATCTTGTATCCATAGTCAATCACACAATTTATCTTTTTTTCGTATTGTCTCGATCTCGTATCGATATACGATCACACAAAGTGTGAACCTATTAATTATATTGTCTCGACTCAGTCCATAGACAATCACTTTCAGAGAAAGGACTTATAGGTGGAAAAGTTTTAGATTGAGGTATATTTGGGTGCCCTCGGTTTTTTCAATTGGTATCAGAGCAGGCAAACACGAAAATATCTAACAATCTATGTTTGGTGCGATGCAACCTATAAGTTATGGGCCAAAGTAAAGTTAAGCGAGAGAGAAAATTGGAGAAAGGCTCAGTTAACATATTACAAGATATGTTCTCAAAAGGAGATTTCTCTTCAATTTCAGACTGCTAAATTGATGTGATCTACATATTTGAGTTATATACTTGGGATCTCAAATGAAAGATCAAGTGTGAAAACTTCTGAACTACAGGAATTAAGTAAAAAATTCTTTTTGTGCTCTAATGAACTTATTTCAACACTTGAAAGAGAACGAGATTTAACTTTAAAGTTTGAAAATCTCTATGAAAAGCATAAATTGCTAAAAGAAGAAATCACACAACAAGTTTGTGACTACGAAGAAAAGATGAATACTAAACGTCATCATGTAGAAACTTGTGAAAATGATCTGGATAAAACTCGAGAAAAGATTTGTCTTTCAGAAAAAGAGCTTGATGATTCTAAAATAAAATTGAACTCTCAACGAAAGAACTTCAAAGAAAAATAAAAAGGTCTTCTTTCCAAAATAAAATGTTTAGAGGAAACTCTTAACTCTACTCTTGATGAAAATAATTCATTAAAAGAGTAAATCTATATGTTGAGAAAACTTAATGAAAGCTCAAACAACTTATCTTCCTTGTTGGATACAGGGAGAATTCATGGTGACACACGTGGTTTAAGATATGAAGGTAGTAATACTGTAGATCCTAATAATGAAATAAAGTTTATCAAATCCGTGTGTACTCAAATAGAGGATTCTCTAAAAGAAAATGTTCAACATAGCGGTGGAAAAACTAGTAGGGACAAACAAACGATTGATGATCATTCAAACCAGAAGAAGAAATCTCATGAAGAAAGGAAGAAATTGAAGCCACAAAGAGTAAAGAAAAACAAAGGAGTCTTCAAAAATCTTGTACAAATAGGCAATAGCCAACATTATAACTCTCATAATACTAAATGTTGTTATTCTTGTGGTAGTAAAAAACATGTTTAGAGAATGTGCAAGATTCGTAAAAAGAAAAATGCTCTCCCTTTTGTTTCAAAGGAATTCGAAAAGATGAACTTTGTTCCTCGACTTTAACAAACAAAGTAAAGGAATATTATGATGATTCCTAGTCTACGCAGTTTACACCAAAATCATTTAAAAAGGGACATAAGAAAAATGATTTTAAACGATCAAGTTTTGTCTCTCATCCTTTAGAAGGAACAATCTCTAAATCATTCCTTGATTATGATGACATATCATTTATCAAGAAATGGAAGAGGAAAAACAGTCAAAAATAATGCACTGTTTCATAAGAATAGATTTCTCCGTACCCAAACACTTTGTGTGTTACATAAATATATTTAAAGTGGGTAATTTCAGTTATTTCCTCTTAAAGTAAGATTTTCTAAAAATCTTCAAATGTTTTAAATAAAAAGTTCCTTTTTATAAAAGGTTCAAAAATTCTTATAAGAACTTAACTTGTATTCGAATCTTTCATGGTTTTCAATAATGAAAGACCAAAAGAATGTTATATCTGATTTGATATACTCCTGTAGATTTCATGATCTATTAACTAGAAAAATTCACATAATTGTTTTCACTGAGAATAATAGATCATATAGTGAATTTGTGGGAGAATACTGCATCCAGGAAGTGGAAAGTGTTTTGGATTCCTCTAATAAACGAAGATTCGAAATCTGTTCTGATTTGTGCTCATATCAGATTATTCCCTCTCTTACAGAAGTAAGGGATACAAGTCTTTGTGAAGGGTTTCTTGAACAGATAGGAAGAAAGGAACTTCTGAAGGAATTATCCTCAGTTTCTCGGAAGGAAATTATTTTTCATGCTGTTTGCTGGGCATCTTATAGAGATTTTCCTGATCTTCATATGATTAGCTTTCACTCTGCCAATCTGGAACTGTTTGAAGAAAACCTTGATGAAATCATGGAAACTGAGGATAATAAAGATGAATAAGGTTAATCCCTTTTTCAAAAGAAAGAAAATAGACATCAGTTTTTGATTTCTTTCAATAAATTGTATAAGGTCTATCATGAATAAAACTATTATTTATGAATAAAATTATTAGTTTATAATTTTCTTGTGATAGTTTTCGATTACATAGACTGTGCTTGAATGCTTTATATTATTGCTATGTATGTTTATATGATGTTTGATTTCGGTTTTCATGGACTTAATATTCGATCTCATATGTGTTAACCCTTATGGTTTGGGTAACTTTTTGATTTAGCGGGATTGAATTCTAGTCCATGCTGGTAGGCTTTATCAAAGGATCATGAGGGGTTCTGATTGAAACAATATGTGAAAAAGTCACAATATGTTGAATCAGTTTGGTTTAGCATAAAAGCATATGTGTTTCCGGTTTTCAACTTTTGCATTGCAATAGTTAAAACCGGTTTTCAACCTTTCTCTGGTAAAGGTTGCTCTTTGTTGTTTTTCTTTTGTCTTGCGAGAGGATGACAACACAACGGGGGAGAGTTCTATCTTGAAATGGCGCTTAATGATATATCTTTCTGGGGTAAAGAGGATGCGGAACTTGAGGTAACGACTTTGTTAGTTAATCGTTTTCCTGTTTAAGAAAAGCCTGATTTTTATTGCATATATTTATTTCTTTTGCTTAACAAAACTTCAGAACAATTGATGTTTTATTCCATTATTTGTGCATGGATGTGTATGTGATTCAATTGTCTCCGATTAAGAAAAACTATTGTTATCTTGCTTTATTGTTTGGTATCAATTGTTTAGTCTTACAAAATTTTGGTGCAATTGCAGTGCTATAATGTCTATGTTTGTTTCAATTGCTTTCGGTTGAGGTAAATTATTATGCAAGTTGATTTATTTGGTTTGTATGAATTGTTTATGGCTTAACAAAAATACAAAATCATTTTTTTAGTCCAATTCGATTCCGGATAGGAAAAACTAAGTTAATTCTGATCTTAGTTAGACTTATCAAAAGTCAAGGATTCAGTTATTCAAGTCTAATAGAATGCCTTGACATGAAATATTAGTTAACTAACCTAGTATTTTTCTTGTTTAAAGTGAAAGTACTAAGTTATTATCTGAATAATTAGAGCCTGATGAGAAAAATAAAGTTAATTCTGATATTTATTTTGGTCTTATGGAAATAAGCGATTGTATTTTTGCAATTGGTTTAGCAAGGGAACTAAGTTTCTTAGTCAATTTGTTAACGTTGCGTGATCTGATCTTGCTATTTCTATCATGATTGAGTGCAATCGTAATATTGGCTTGAGATTTATATCTCCGATAGGCTAGATAGAAAAGTAGTCACAAACACCTTCGTATCATCGTTTGTGATTCCTCAATAACTTGCTTCACTAGTCGATTAAGTTTATTGTGAGGTGATTGATAATACTAGGATGTTCTTCGGGAATATAAGTCTGGTTTATCAATTGGTTCATGTTTACCTTGATTTATCAAAAGACGTAACAAAAACTCTTGGGTATTTCTGTGGGAGACAGATTTATTCAATCCTATAGACTTTTCTGTGTGAGACAAATTTGTTTATCAAGTCTTCGACTTTGGGTCATAGCAAATATTAGTTGTGGGTGATATCATCTAAGGGAATCAAGTGCGTAGTATCCTGCTGGAATAAGAGACGTAAGAAGCGTAACTGTACCTTGAATCAGTGTGAGATTTATTAGGGTTCAACTACAGTCCAGTCAGAAGTTAATTTGTAGTAGACTAGTGTCTATAGTGGCTTAATACAATGTGGTGTTCAAACTGGACTAGGTCCAGGGGTTTTTATGCATTTGCGATTTCCTCGTTAACAAAAATCTGGTATCTGTGTTATTTTTTTTCCACATTATATTTTGTTATATAATTGAAATATCATAGGTTGTGCGCTAAGATCAATCAATTAGAATATCCAACCTTTGGTTGTTGATTTACATTGATTGACACATGAACATTGGTTTTTGGTACCGTTCAAGTTGTTTCATATAATAATCAAGCTCGCGGATTTCTATCTGTTTGATTTGCTGATTACATTATGAAACATAGATATTCGAACTCTTTGATATAATTTATTCTAGATTGACTCTGAATGTCTAGTTCATTATATAGAAAGTGTATTGGAGTAAGTCCTCTCATATTGCCAAACGAATTATTGGGTGTGGTTGTTAGACCCCCGTATTTTCAATTGGTATCAGAGCTGGCAAACACATTAAAGACCTCATAAGTATGTGTTTGTAGTGATATGATGATGGATAATATTATCTCTAAAGACGCATCACCAGTTCAGGAAATTATGGCTAAAAATACTGATACGCCTTATAAATCTGTCACATCTCCTTCATCATCTAAACCCACTCTTAACTGGGAAGATCGTCTTGACGAACAATTAGTTGAACTCTCTGATGAGAGCGATTTACAAGAAGTACAAGATGTTGAAGAAGAAGTCTCATAGTACATCATACTCTTTGATCGTTTTCTAAAGAAAAAGAAGTCAACATCCTTCTAGGCTGAATTTCTAACTCCTCTCTGTGTTGAAAATTGAGAAAACAAAAAATTGAGAAAACTCTTTAAGGGTTATGATATCTTATTACAAGCTACTCTTAAAGATTGTAACAAAGATATATGTTCAAAAATTTCTGAATGTGATGATTTTCGTCAAAATCTCCTTGTGTTAAAAGAAAAACTTGCAGAAACCGATGCAAGGTATGTCTCTCAACAAGAATGTTTTAAAAACAGAGAAAAGGAATTTTTCAAGCGAGAAAAACAATTAGAGAATGATTTGAGTACGAGTCTTAAAAAGGTCGAGACTTTAGAAGAGAATTTGAAAAAGTTTAATTCTAGCTCTACAAAACTATCTTCTTTGCTTGGAGCTTGTAAAGAACATCGTGATACACGTGGTCTGGGCTATAAAGGTATGGAAGCTCCAAATACTGGTAAGATATGTTTTGTCAAGGAAACCTTTCTACTTCCGTAGATGTATCTGAAAATAAAATACGTGAGCCTACAAGGACGACTTAGTTGAAAACAAATAAGAACTCTCTTGTCAACTGCTATTATTGCGGAAAGAAAGGTCACATTGAAAGAAGATGTCACTTTCGTATATGGAATGAAAAACTTCACAACATTCTTATTTGGATGTTAAAAGAAGCCATTAAACTTGTTCCTCATTGTTCAGTTAAAAACTCATTCCACAATCATGAGAAAAGCTGCAATTGGTATTTTTATGATTATGAGCATAACATCTCTTCTACTTACAACTGTAAAAAGAACAATTTTATGTGGGTGACTAAAATTCAGAAAGACCCGTAAGAAGAAAAAGGTGTCGAAGAAAGAAAAATTCTTCAAACTTCTCTATTTCCATCAATAATGATCTTGCTGATGTTCCTGACTACATTCACATCAACAATCGTTTTTCGGAACTCAAGACCGATATCAATGGTCTCAAGAACAAGATTAAAAAGGCGAGAAAAGTAACTGATTCAGGTAACTCATGTTCTTCCTTTAAAAATTCTTTTGAAAATTTTCATAAGAATTCTAATTTAAGTCTAGGGAATAAAAAGAAATGGGTCAGTTCCTCTGATGAACTTCATGTTCATCACCATACAACTTGACTATAATCTATCTGTGTATCCTCTTTAAGGCCTAAAAGAAGATACACATAACCGTCAAGAAGACTCATTCTACTTGACATATTATGACGGACCGGAAAATTACGTCTTTGGCGCGTTGCCCCGCAGGCCATAAATTCCCCGATGCGTCATGATGAAGCTACGATCCGAGCCTGAAAGCTAGGCAAATGCACGTTTATTTGCCCTTGCAAGCATGCTCGTGGAGCATGATGCATCTATTTAAGCATCCACACCGTTCCAACTTATCCTTGTTCCGAAAAGGATTTGTTATGAAAATAATAACTTTCTTAATACGGAAGAATCGGCCTTTTGAAGCCCTAAACGATGGAATTTGGCTAAATTTTGGTGACTATGTGGATCTATAAATCAACATGTCTTGATCTTTGGGCCGTTTCCCATCAAAATGGACTCCTCTTAAGCTAAATTACGACACTCGGGTTTTTAGCCTATGTCGAATGCCTTGATAGGAAATATGAGCATCCCAGGAAAGGAATGCAACTAGCTTCATCAAGTATGGCCACAATCATCTCTTATGTCGAGCTACCGAGCCATATGATATGAGAGGCCAAAGTGCCGCAATCATCTCTAAATTAGATGATATGAGCGATAACGTGCTGGACCGGCAATGTTGTAACTCATTGCGGCTGCCTACGTTCCCTTCCCTACTCCAAAGGGATCTAGCACATACCGTAGTTCATCCACGAAGGGATAGAAACTTAAGCCAACACGTTTGCATGTCCGTGGCCAAGCAATAATGGAAATGGCCTAGTCCGTATAGGCCGTTCCGTCGAAATGCATCCAAGTGATGCATGTTTGGTCCGCAATATGGCATAATGATGCCTAAGAATCAAATGCCCTCTTCGTGAGGCTACGCAACTATAAATGAGCCTTAGGCATCATTTATACTCTTCTGGCTAAGCTATGAAGCTTACTTGGTGCATAGTCCTCATAAGCACCATCAACCAACTACCCCTCCCTATATATGTAAAAATGACATTTTTACAACTTAAATTGGGGGACCAAAAATCATTCGTCAACTATCCAGGTCGTGATGTCCGTACCTTACCACCCTGTCCAGCAGCGATGTCCGGCCATGTTGGCCGTCCGCTTCCAACCCGATGTCCTGCCATGTTGGCCAAACATTGTCAACACATTGGCCAAGGGCCAATGTTACTTTTCATACGCAACAAAAGTTATGGATAAAGCTTCATCTCGGACCATGGCGCACCTTTTAGCATGCGCCATGCTAAAAACACGGGGTGTTACACATATGGTCTTTGTTGTACTTTGTTTTCTCTTAGGTTTTGATTATTCTCCAATGAGCCCTGCTCCGAACAACCTTTTTGTTCGTATGATGCTCTCCTATTTGACAATTGATGTTCAACCTTGAACCAGAATACATGTCATATATTCAGAACTTGTTGATTGTTTTGCTCCTTGGTTTCTTGGTCGTTGATCCCTGGGTCATAACCGTGAACGCTATGCACCCAGACTGTTATCAAACGTTTACAAGTAACCCTAAGGTTATTCTGTGAAATTATATATATATATATATATATATATGTATATGTATATCAAAGTCGTTTTTGGGTATATATATTTTATATTGGTTCGGTAATACCAAGTCTCTCTTGGATTGGTGTACACAATGGAAGGGTGTAATACGGAAGACAACTATGATAATTCCAAAGCTTTTGAGCTTCACAAAGAACCCATCTCCATTGTCTATTGTATAGCAATTGATCATGAAAAAGATTTTCCAATCCAGATGTCTGTTCAATTGGTTGGAAATCTTCTTCAGGATTTTTGAGGTCGTTTATGAACAACTTGAGATTACATCAAAGAATCTGGCTTTTCTGAAAATGGAGATAAAGAAAGCATCTGATGAATTAGCCTTTGTTCGTTCCTTGGCTATTGATCATGTCTAAGTATTTTGTCTAGTAAATCTTGTTTAGAGAATTTATTTCTTGTGTTTTTAGAAGACTAACTAGGTTTTGGAATAGCCATTATTGTGAGTACACATAGCTATGTCCAACGATTTTCATCTTCATTGTTTTTAGATTTATTTATTTAAATTCTAAGTCTTTTAGAAGATGATTTTTGCAATTTTAATCTTTATGATTTGATATATTGCAAATTGTTATGGGATATGTTGTTTACGTCCGTGAACCTGTGACTTTCCCATACTTGTTCAAAAGTTATCTCTATTTATGTTGATATGACCGTGTTGATAAAAGATTGTTTATGGGTGAAAATTGTTTCTGCTGTTTTTTGTAAATTTAGGTGTGTGTGGATGAAAAACGAATCTAAACCCTAAAAAAATGCACTGCACGAGAGTGCTTTTGATTCGAGAGATCAATCTATACAATTCTGGCCTAAACCAATAAATTTCCGTTTCAGACTTGCTTCGGTCACAAAATGAATGAGATGGGGTTGATCTTAGGGAAGGAAGCTAAGAAGGTGTTGATATTGTGAAGGTGTTGGATGTTTATGACTTGTATCAGAATACCAAGATGTATTGAAATAACGTAAGCAATTAGCTCTAGGTGTTTGAATACGTTGTATCAACACTTGGTTTATGTGCTTGTCTTGTCTATCTCCGTTTGGAAAATAGGGATCAGAACCTATTTATACAAGTCATAGAGCCTAACCCTCGTCTCTCGTGGAAAGTGGAGTGATGGTGGAGTGGGGTCGTGTTGGTGATTGCACGATCACATCTCAACCCACTTCTCCCATCATTGCTAACCGTCCATTCTTTCCTGACACGTTCTTGTGATGGCACGTTGCACGTTGTAAATCACCAGACCAATACCCCAGTAAGCATCCCCCAGTTTGTGACATGCTTGATGTCTCGATTGTGTGGATCGTGGGACCCACAGAAGGTAGCATATGATGCTAGGTTAAATAACTAAGTTATTTGGGAAATTGATATTCATGAAATATAGTGTATATTCTATGCATGTAATGCATCGAATATACTCAGCATGGATGAAGCATCGCTGTTTTAAAGCTTAATCGGAGTAGGTCGCGGATTAAGCATCTTAAAACAGGTGCATGCCTAGTCATCTTCGAATGACCTTTTGGAGGCTGTGAAAGCAAGACCTCCCTTGACCGATCACTCTATGTGGTAGATTGACGGATGGTAGTCACCACGACATCTTATTAGATGCTTAACTCTTATCCTAAGCTTCCCAACCAAGATGGTAGAGTTGAACGGACGAGATGATCTACGATACTCATCTGCGACTATTGGTTAGGGTTTTGAAGAGGTGCGCAAGCATCTCTCTTCAGCTTGGACGAAACCAAGCATGGGAAGTGTTTTAGGCAGGACCGACTAGGCATCCGTGTAGACGGCATGCTGGTGTACACGTTCGTACCTTACTATCCCATGAAGGTGTGATCTAGGCCACCCAAGTTTACCGGTAAAGAGGAGTGACCGAGATTGATTTGCGACAGGAATCCTATGTCGCAAAGGATTTCCAAAGGGGAGCGGCATGCCACCTTTAGGGTGCACGAATCGAGGCATCTGTTCCTTTCTTGCTCTGGTCGGCCGGTCATAGAGTTAGACGGGCACACGGTGATCATGTAGATACTCCTTGGACCTCCTTATTCTATTCCTGCACCCTTCATCCAGGCTGGAGAAGATGGACGCTCGTGATCGATTTACGACACATGTAATATGCCGCAAACCCTAATTAGGGTTTTATGTTGGTCGCTCGAATTCTACTTTGGCCGGACGAATTTGCATGCTATGCTCTTCGTATGGACATGCCGACCAAACGGGACCCACACTGGGCCGGTGGTGAACATGGTGATACCTGACCGACGGTCATAGGACTGATCCAAGTCATCTAATCATTCCGGTGAAGTTGGATGGTCGTGATCAATTTAAGACCCTTAGTGGAATTTCCTGCGACCCTTAAAGCATCACGCCGTCCGAACTTTGGGCGATCGTTTTCTCCTTCCTGGATAGGTCGTTAGATGGTCGGCTATGCATGTAGTTGCAGAATAATCTACAACTACACCCTCAATAGAATTAGTAAAAACTCAAGAAGTTCTTGATGGTGAATGATAACTTTCTTATTAATTCTCTTAGTTGATTACATAGAATTATCAAAATGGAACTAGAATAGTTACAACTCTTTCTATTCTCTTTCCTAAGATAATTCCTTACACTCACTAAAAGAACCTCTCGAATTTTACATTTGAACTCCTATTTATAGTAAAACTTATGCAGCTGTATATGAATTGCGAAGTATCGCAATTCATCCTCGCAAAACTTACTATTTCCCCGCGCTACTTCTATCATCGTATCATTTTATAACTCTTTCCTCCTTTATTTATTACGATACTCGTGAACTATTATCTTGCGATATTTAGTACCTACATCTTTCCTCTTCTCATGTCAATTCTACGAAGAAGAAATGTCATGAGAATCCCTATTCTCGTAAATTTAGTGTAGTTATTACCTCCCATCAAGTTCGCAACACGTCTTTTTACTTTTCCTTTACCTTTTTGACACGTTTCTTCGTAACCGTTCTTTTCAACCGTTCACGCTTACTCGTATTAATGAGTTTCTATCTTCATCAAACTCTCTCTATTTATAAATATTATCCTTTGTTTTTGCTTTTTATTCTCTTATCTTATTCATCTTCTTCACCACTTCTGCCTCTGCAATCTCTTTTATCTTTTTTCCTTTCTATTTTCCATCTTATATTCAATGGCAGCAAAGAAGAAAACTATTGAACAGATTAATGCGGAACTTGCTGATAGGGACCTCATTCTCTCTGAGATTGAAGGTTATGATAATAAATCTTCTCTCTGTGTGAAGCTCTTTACCAGCTATGTTTGGGATGATCAGAAAATTTTAATCTCACGAGGTCAAATCCTCGCAGGTCTTCCTCTTCCTCTTTATGATGTTAACTTTCCTCTATTCTATGAAATTATTTCCCACCCCAATTTTTCTTGTGCCATTTACCAATTGACTGGTGATTGTATTCGCCTCTTAGTTGAATTCGCAAATCGTGCCGCTTTTGGGAAATCTTTATATTCAGTTGATCTTAGGAAACCTAGATTTGAAAATATGGAAATTGTTGCTGCGAATTATACAGTTGAGGGTTTCTTCAAAAATTACACACTAATTCCTGCGAGGAAAGAAAATAATCGTTGGGGTGTTCGTCTTCATCGTAAAGCTAATATCGCAGCAGATGATCTTCTCATGCACGATATTGATTATGCCTCAGGAAATAATAAGACACCTCGTTATTCTAATGATGAAGATTGGTATAAGTACCCTTTAATATTATCGGGTTCTTATATTTCTGGGATAGTAGAACTTCCTGCGAACCTTCAGAATCCGCCATTATCAACCTTGGGTTTATAGAAATGTATGTACTTCCATCTCCTTATCTTTTTGTTACCCTTTAATTTCAAATGAGGTAAGAAACACTCTTGTATTTTTCTAAACAATATATTGTTGCCTCTGTTTCTTATCCTTATTTGAATTTGTAGGTTCCACTTCTTCCTGAGATTGCTGCGAGTGAAAATAAGAGTTCTACTTCTTCTAAAAGGTTTACTGCAAGACAACAAACTCTTCGTTCTGCGAAGGTTACCCAAGCTTCTGGTAGTAAAGATGATGCTCTTCGCAAAGGGAAAAGGAAACTTCAAGATGTTGTTTACGAGAGGAGGGAAAAGAAGAAACTCTCAACCAAGTCTCATTCCAATGTAATCTCTTCTAATGGGAATATTGAGGAAGATATTGGTGATGAAGATGATAAATTTCCTGAGAAGGACTTTAGTTCTAATTCCAATACCCTTTCTGACGAAGGAGATGATGATAATGATGTTGATGAAGGTGAAAATGAAGATTGCAGTATCCCAGAAACTTTTGCCTCAGCAATGGTTAGCATATCTGAGGCTTTCCTCCATTCTTCTCGTGGATTAGGACATTCTCCTACAGCGAATGCTCGCAAACTTATTGCGAAGGCTTGTAAAGTTCCTACTGTAATTGATAATAACTCCCTCAAAGGCATTTCAAGATTCGTCTCTCCTGCTTCATTATATGCTTTAGGTAGCATGGTAAGTTTCTTCTCTATTCCTTGTTTATTTCTCTTATTTTGTTGATTTCTAACCCCTTTTTTCTTGTTTAGGTTGGAAGAGTTAGTTGTGCTGTTTTGCTTCGATTGGGAAAGACGTCATTCTATTGCTGAGAAGAAAACTTTGAATCGTTGTAAGAAGTTATAGGTTGAAAATTCAAATCTCCGTCAGAAAGTAGAGGATTTAAGTATTGATAACGCAGAATTAACATCCCGTCATGAAGATAATTCACAATCTGCGAGCATCGCAATTGATAATTCTTCTCTTCTTGAGGAGAATAATCAATTAAAGCTTGAAAATTATTCTCTTCGTAATGATAAGAAGCAATTAGAAGGTAAATTCTTTGAGATGGTAATTATTTTGATTACTTTTACTTCGTAATTTGCTAACCAATTCCTTAATTTCTCTCCTTGCTGCAGAAAATTATGCGAAGATGAACGACAATCTGGAAACTATCCTTGCTAACCGTAATAAGAAAATTTCTGATTTGAGATCTCAGCTTCTAATTTCCCAGCATAACCATAGTTTATATTTCAAGCGTTTTCGAGCTAAGATGACTCGCAAGATTTGCGAAGATAATGAAATTCCTCTCAAGAAGTACCATACGCTCCTTTCCGAAGAAATTCCTGAAGATACTTCATATCTGGAAATCTCTGATAGTGAAGTTGAATATGATAATGAAGTTGAAGAAGAAGATCATTTTGATGGGAATAGATCGCCTGAAAAATAACTTCACTCTTTTTGTATATATCGTTTCTGTAACTTCACTTTTTTTGTATGTCTGTTCTGTTTCTTTTCAATACAACACTTTCTTCTTGATTGAACTTTTAATCAATCCAACAATTTCTTTTTCAAAGCTTAATTTGAATTAATCTTTATTTGATTGATTGTTTCCCTTATTCGCATAACTTGATCATGTGGAGAGAAATAATATATCTTAAAGACTTATCTTAGTATTAATCTTTGTTTGATTGATTGTTTCCCTTATTCGCATAACTTGATCATGTGGAGAGAAATAATATATCTTAAAGACTTAGCTTAGTATTCCCCTTCCCCTTATTATTGCTCTTCAAATGATCAACTATCGCTGGAAGTATTAGAATATCCTTCTCAATTTATCTTACAAAATTTTGTCTTATTGTGATTATGAATAAAAAGTCCTCCCTTTGAAGTATAAGAAATATAAGCCTTTTGCCTTTTGCGGAATGTTGCGAAGTAAATAATAAATCTCCCCTTGAAGTATAGGAAGTATGAAGTATAGGAAGTATGAAGTATAGGAAGTATGAAGTATAGGAAGTATAATAAATCTCCCCTTGAAGTATAAGAAGTATAAAATATCTTTGAAGAAGTATTAGCAGTATTCAATTCATGAAGAATTGCCCAATATATGAAGAAGTATAAGAATTATTACTCACTGTATGAAGAAGTATAATAAGTACTTAACCTTCGCAAAATTAAATATCCGTTGAAGAAGTATAATAAATATGATATATTCTTGAAGAAGTATAAATAGTATTGAATTTGTGGAGAAATGTTCAATATATGGAGAAGTATAAGAAGTATGTAATTCTCGTAAAATTTTACGAGTATGAACTTATCTGTATTTGATTGCTATCAAAATCGTATCTTCTGTTAAGTCTTCGTGAAAACTCTTCAATGATGTTATCTTCTTTGATAGGATTTCTTGTAAAAATTCTTCAATGATATCGACGAAGCTGTCTTCTCTTCAAAACTTCATGATGTATATTCTTGTAAAATTTCTTCAATGATATCGACGAAGTTGTCTTCTTTTCAAATCTTCATAATGTATATTCTTGTATAATTTCTTCAATGATTTTGATGAATTTCATTAATTTCTGTGGTCTTATCATGCCTTCCTAAGTAAAGGTCTTATTTTTCCACCTCTTTTGTAGTAAATTTTTGTATTTGCGATAATATGACAAGCCTGAACATTCTTGCGAACATACAACCTCGTGACATTATCGTCTTGCGATGAAATCGCAGGATGTTTTTACACTTTCATGTAATAACCCATTGATCTCATCTTAACTTCTTTGTTTCATTCTGCGAGTTCTTTTTGTATGTTTTCTTTCTTTTTTTTTTTTTTTTTTTAGAATGCTCGCAGAACTTCATTTGTTGCACAAATATGACAAGCCTTTATGTTTTCGCAAACAAGAAGTCTCGTGACATTTGCGTCTTATAGCACGTATCAGCTCCCTAATGGAGGGTGATGCCCTTTATCTTCCCCTTGGTTTCCCCTTCAAGGAAGCGTACATCGACCATACAAGGTTATCTCTTCCCATCCGGTTCTGCCAACAACCAGCTTTTGATCGCAACCTCTTATCCTTTTTGCCTATAGGGCTTATAGTTACGAGGTTGCACCCTATGGGGTATCTTTGGGCCAAGTGCATCATTTTCCAAGACTTGTCAAAAATGGCAGATGTGGTTCAACCTCACCCGTCACTCTTGACTCAATCGTGTACCTCGGCGCCTTGATCGTTTTCTGCACTTCTTGGGAAAGACAGTATGCCTTAGTCGCCCAACCTAAATCCTCTTACACCGCATTTTATATTGCGTAATGTCGCTAGATTAGGTGAGAATCCAAGGTGTCTAACCCGGATAGGTACCCCATTATTGGGTTGTACCCCTAAATTTTTACCATGTACTAAGGGCCCTTGGTGGTGTTCCGGTTACCCTTAGCCATGTTTATAGGTACCCCCTTAAATGACGTACTTTAGGACTTTGCCTCTTACTAAATATAACTTTGCGAACTAGGGTGTACGCCACAAAGGTTTTCCTGTATAAAATTTTCTGCGGCTCTCTTTCTTTTTTAAAGGATGATCACATATTGCGGTCTTTTATTCGCAAATTAATGAAATTTTAATCGCAATATAAATTTTGAAATTCGTAACTTTTCCCAATTTCCTGCGAGCAAACAATATTCGTAAAATTTATCACTAAATAAAAAAAATTGTTTTGCAACATACCTCATTTCCACGAGCAAACATACTGATTACCTTCTTGTTTTATTATTTTCCTTCTTCTTTCTTCGCAAATCACAACCCCTTATTATCATCATAAATTCCTTGTATGATTATCATCGTAATTTTATTCTCTTTTGCCTTAATCCTCCGCCATTAGATTTTCACTTCTTTTCACAGCCTTTGATCTTTTTCTCTAATTTTCCTTCTCAGTAGTTTTTCATTCGCAAACTTCTACTTCTGTATCGTAACATTTCTTTCCCTCAGCCCAATCACCCTTGATAATTCCAATACCCTTCATATGAGGAAACTTTATGCACTGATGTAGAGTGGAAGCTACGCCTAGAATTCCATGAAGCCATGGTCTTCCTATCAAAGCATTATATGGTGATTCAACATCAACAACGTGAACAATTTCGATTCGCATTCCACTTAATGGAATTCGCATGCTCACTTCTCCTTTGGGCTTGTTAGCAGTTCCATTAAAACCATAAATTCTGTAAGTATAAGGTATTAAATCTACATCTTTTCCCCCCATAGTTTTGTAAGCAGAATAGAAGAGGATATTGACAGAACTTCCCGTATCAATCAAAATCCTATTAATACCAATTGATTCTTCCTCCATATCATCTTCGTTTTCTTCCATATTCATGTAGATTGCTAATCTTACTACCAATGGATTATCATGTGCTTCACAACCTTCTGGAATTTCAATGGCTTCAAAAGAAATTTCATGTTTCTTCCAATCTTCAAGTCGTGAAATTTTTGCGATGTTCATTACTTCCTTTCCTTCACCATCCCTCACATATACCCTGCTTAACACATTATCATGAAAATCCTCTATGGTTTTATATGAATGAACAATGGAATTACATAAAACATTCCTTGCTTTTGATCCCACTTCTATATGTAGGGTTTCTTCTCCCTTTTCTTATGATGTGTTCTCCCTGCGAGTTATGGCTGGAGCTTGTAGTAATTGTTGCGACTATGTCTGCTTAAGTAAAAATTGATTTAGTTTTCCTTGATCAATCATTCGCAAAATTATCCTCTTGATATTATGGCAATTATTTGTAGAATGTCCATGAAAATGATGATATGAACAAAATTCATGACTTCTTGGACCCATTGGTGGTTCCTTTCCCATGTTCCATGGAGTTGGTATATGCTCTACCAGGATAATTGCTTGCCATATCTTTTCTACACTTGTATTCAAAGGTGGCAACTTTATCTCTTCCCTTACCATTCTTTGACCTCCTTGACCGTTGTTATAATTTTGTCTCTGGTTCCCTTGTCCAAAATAATTTTGCCTTTGTCCCCCATAATTTTCTTGTTGTTGATCTAATCTTGGAATTTGGTTATTTCCTATTCGATTATAGAAATTCCTATCTCTATCATATTCTTCTTGATCTCTACTACCCATTGCTACCATTTTTGGCTGGCTATCATTGATTTTCTTCTCTTCTGAAATTTGCGAAGAAGTTTGTGAGGATGTTTGCGAAGTACCTGCTACTACATTGATTATTTTGGGAAGTAAATTTGCTCCTCCATCTTGATTGCTAGTGTTTGCTACTGGATATGATTCTATACTGTTTTGTTTTTCCTCTAGTGTAATGTATTCTTCTTGCAATTCTCGTAACTCTGTCATCATTATGGAATTATTTCTTGAAGATTTGAACATATAATTGTTCGATTCACGAACATCGCATTTATGAAGGACAGAATCAAGTATCTCTCATCCATGCGCCCTGCCATATCACTGCACATAGTCTTCCATCGTCTTACCAAATGCTTCAAACTTTCACCCACTCTTTGTTTTAAACCAAATACATCTTCAATACCAAGCCGTGAAGAGTGATTTGTGATATATGCTCCAAGGAAAGTTGCTTGAAAATGACTGAATGATGTAATAGTGTTCTTAGGGAGTCCTTCGAACCACTTTAAAGCTTCCCCTGTTAAACTCGATGCGAAGTACTTGCATAACACAGCATCATGATTCTCCCATTGTAACATGCATCTTATGTATGATTTAATGTGATGAATAGCACATGAAGTCCCATCAAAGATACTGGTAAGTGTGGGCAAATTTCATTTTGGTGGAATTCCTCCCAATTGTACTTCTCTAGCAAATGGAGTCCTCGCAGCTTCTTCTATTGCTTCATCTAATTGAATTCTATCTCCTCCTCTTTTATTGTTTATCATCCCTCTCATTTCTGCTAATTCTCTAAAAATCCGTGCATTTGCCTCAGAATTCTCATCCATTGGTCCTTTTAATGCAGCTTCTCTTCTTCTACGTTCTTGCGCTTCCTCCCTTGCGATCCTTCGCATTCTATAATATTCTTCATTAATGTTTTCATTTGCATAATTTTGCAAATATCTTCTTTCTAAATTATCATAATTGTTGATCCAGAGCATCTTGGAATTCTTGTTCTTCCCTTTCTATTCTTCTCATTCTTCTCATGCGAATATCAGGAATTTCTTCTTCTTCATTTCTCCTCCTTCTGTGATTTATTTCTTCTTGAATTACTTGTACTCTGATTCGAGAGTTTGGTTCATTCCTCTCCACTTCTGTTTGTTGATTTACAATTCTTCTCTTAATTCTTTCATACTCAACATTTTGTTTGTTACGAGCCTCTTCATATCTTCTTACTCCATTCTCGTGATTTTTTTGATGTACTGTTTGTTGTCTCTCAGTTTCTTCCATAAGTTGTTGTTCTTCCTCTCGATTCTGATTGTTTTCTCTAGGATTTGTCCTTGTTCGTAAATTCTCCATGTTTTGTTCGTGGTTTGGTATTAAAATGAAACGATTTTCTTGATTTCTTTCACCTTGATTCTGCACTTGTTCTTGCATATTATTTTCACTATTAATTATCGGTGAATTTTGTCCTTCTCTTTCTGTTCTAACATTTGATCTTGCAACACTTTGAGATTTCCTTCTTTGTAGCATCTCATTTTCCATCCTCAATTCTTGATTTTGTCTTGTTAAATTGGCACGTTCTTCAGCTTCAATCATTCGTTCTTTTTGGATTCCTTGTCTCAATGTTTCTAACATCTCCCTTTCTCTTTCAAGAATTGTTCCTCCCATCAACCTCCCATTTTCTATGATTTGTGGTTCTCTATCTTCTTCTTCTAGTGTATTAGTTCTCCAAGTGTGTATACTCACTCGATCATGATCTATTATTTGTTGATCTTGATTTCTTCGATTACTTCTTCTCCTACTAGGTTCTCCTGTTATATTTGCTTCTCCTCCTGCGAGTCTTACACTTCTTCTTACTTCAGTTAATGGTTCTGATGTGTTTCTTCTTCTTGTCATTTTTCGGCACAGGAATTCTTCAAGTCCCTGTTTCTAGCGCCAATTATGTAGTTGCAGAATAATCTACAACTACACCCTCAATAGAATTAGTAAAAACTCAAGAAGTTCTTGATGGTGAATGATAACTTTCTTATTAATTCTCTTAGTTGATTACATAGAATTATCAAAATGGAACTAGAATAGTTACAACTCTTTCTATTCTCTTTCCTAAGATAATTCCTTACACTCACTAAAAGAACCTCTCGAATTTTACATTTGAACTCCTATTTATAGTAAAACTTATGCAGCTGTATATGAATTGAGAAGTATCGCAATTCATCCTCGCAAAATTATTTCATCCTCGCAAAACTTACTATTTCCCCGCGCTAATTCTATCATCGTATCATTTTATAACTATTTCCTCCTTTATTTATTACGATACTCGTGAACTATTATCTTGTGATATTCAGTACCTACAATGCTGGTAAAAAGGGGGGCCGCCGGTGTACACAATGGTGCTTGTGCGACCGGGAATGGGGAGATATGCACCGTCTAATTACGCCGGCGAAGATAAACGGTTGTGTTGGATTTGAGACTGCCGTAGGAAGCCTTTGCTCGTACGAGCTTCTCCAAGCCGCTCCATACCAGCCTGGACATCCAACTTCAGGCTGGTGTTTGATGGTCGTTCAGAGGGTGTGACTTGTACCTGACTGTCCATGTCGTTAATGGGCTCGCTGGTGGTCATTGCGGTGGTAGCCTGCTCCTGCTAAGGTTCGTCTAGGATGGTTAAATCATGCGGCCAACTTGCGTGGTCGTGATTGCTTCTGAGACTGATATGGACAGTTCAAATTCAAATATGCTCGATCGGGCTAGTATAACACACCGAGAGATGATTCTCTTTGTTATAGAATGGTGTAGCTTGTATGGGTATTTCGTGCATGCCTCACTATTGATACTTGGATATTCATGTTACTCTGCTGAGAGTAACAATCAGTCATCATGCCACACCAATAATGAGGGTTCTGCTGAGAATAGCACAGGAAATACAAGGCGATTTTATGCATTAATTAATAATGCTAAAATTCACAGAATACTTGGGGATTGTTGCTACATACTCCATTCTAGGCGAATTAATAAAGCGGAGAAGCATTCATCACTTATCAAATAGCCTTATGCTTTGCAGAATTTCGACACAAAAATTGGTTTTACAACTTTAGCCCTGAACTAAAATCCACCATCAACAAAGATAGAACGAACTTTTGACAAACAAAAGTTAAAGCCTTTTATGTCATTCCTTTTTATGGAAGAAAGGATGAAATTTTGTTTACAAGGATTAAGTTTATTATATGTCATTATGCAAATAGTGGTGAAAAATAGAATGAATCCTTGTCTATTCCGCAGTATTGGTCGATCTCCGATCCACATTTTTTTGTATATACTGTGTTGCTCCATAAGTTTTCTTATGTTTGAGCATGACCAATTGAATTGATCATTCTCGTGTGGTAAATTTATTTTTAGCTCCGTAAGTTCACTTATGACGAGCATGATATGGCGGTTCCATGAGACTTCGTTGGTTGAAGAGGCGTCCGAGACCTGGCTCAAAGCTTATTGATTTCCTTGACAACGCATATGCAATAAACTTCCATCCCTGGGATCTGGTTCACGTGTCCATAGTCCAGCCAAACGTTTTTGCTTCCGCCCCAGACGTGGCATTGCATTCTGATGGAGAGAACATGAGCATTGGACAAATTGTATTCATGCAAAGCTGCATACCTGGATATGTACCGTATTTTTTCAAGGGATCTTTTGAAATGGTTCCTTACAACATTGACATGGTCGTTCGTCATATGGGTTTTGATCAGGGGATTCCATTTCGTCGTCCATTCACGGCTCCAAAAGAACTGTTGCCAGCCGTTTTCAACAGCCGTGTCTTTGCACCTCATAAAATCCTCCCCTTTCTGCTCCCAGAACGAAAACCGGTGACAAAATATTTTGAACTTATCGAGCATTTTTAAAGATTGAAAGCTTCTTGGAACTACTAATTCCAAAATATACATGCACTTGTATATTGGAACTAGAAAAATGTATATACATCATCTAAATACAATTACAAATACATTGCACATACATTGATCTTAATTTTTTACATTTTCTATGGGTACCTCTCTATATTAATAACCTCGCTATATTAATAATTTTGTGGATGCCCAAGAGTATTAATATAGAGAGGTTCTATTGTATGATAATACCGCTCAACATTCTTCTTCTTCTAATAATAATAGTTTCTACTCATTGGATGAAGATTCAGTAGAAATTAGCCAAAATAACCTAGCAGTAAGTTTGGGAGCCGCTTTTACAAATATACACTGCCTCAAACTCATATTAAAATACCAAGAATTCGTGAGTCGGGATATGAACTCCTCTTGAGAGATCACTTTGCTCCAGACCCATGTTTTCCACCTAATGTATTTCATAGAAGATTCAAAATGCTACAGGAATTGTTTAATTGAATAATGACAGGTTTTGTGTCTGTAAATCCTTATTTTGTTCAAAATCCCGATGCTTGTGGGGTTCTTAGATTAAACCCTCATCAGAAAGTAACCGCAACAGTCTGAATGTTAGCTTATGGATGTTTTGTAGATGCAATAGATGAGTATTTACACATTCGAGAAACCACTATTTTGGAAGCTACTTGTAGGTTATGTAAGATGATTGTACATTCATATATGGACGAATATTTGTGTGAACCAACTGAAGTTAATGTTGAACTGTTTCTTAAGCAAAACAGAGACATGGATTTCTAAGGATGCAGGGTAGTCTAGATTGCATTCATTGGAAATGTGATAAATGTTCGTCGGTTGAATCAGGTGTTTACACCGCATATAAAGGGAGCGAAAGTATTGTGTTGGAGGCAGTAGTCTTGTATGATCTCTGGTTTTGGCATGCACTTTTTTGGTATGCTAGGATCAAACAATTATATTGATGTGATGAACTGTTCATATGTTTTTGGAAGTCTTATCAACGGGAAAGCACCACCAGTGAACTTTGTGGTAAACAAACATTCATATGATATGGGATATTATATCGGTGATGGCATATACCTAGATATTAATACTATTGTGATGGCCATAAAATATCAAGATTAGAAGAAGAAGGGAATATTTTTAGCGATGCAAGAGGGTGCACGAAAAGATGTAGTGCGGTGATTTTGTGTACTACAACAACAATTTTCAAACATCAAGCAACCTGCATGAATGTACAATCCAGATATGCTTGCATATATCATGAAAACTTGTATTATTTTACATAATATGATAGTCGGGGATGAGCGTCTACCCGGTGACTGGACATATGTATATGAATAACGTAGCAACCCAACACCAGTTAATATATCGAGAGACCATATTAAGGAACCTTCCCAAATAAGAGAGAAGAACAACGCGGTTATGCAATACGCAACAAACAAATGCATATTTGCTTGCGTGATGACTTGATCGAACACATATGGTTGGAATGTAAAATTAAGAAGTTGGACATTAGGCTAATATGTTTTGTGGGTATACCTCTTGTAAACCCTCCCGAGACACCATTAGGCCTTTAGGGACACCTATCAGTTCATAGGTGTGTTTCACATGCTAAGTGCATCCGCGATGCCTGCGAATGTGTGTTAAGATTAATTTAATATCTTTTTATGCTCATACAATTTAATTAATGAACTTTTGTTATATACCGTTATTAGTTTTAAAATTAATGCTTTTGGATGTGTTGTAACATATTTATTAAAATTGATCATTCTCATTTTCTTCTTGTCCTACTTCTGATAATAATAGTTTCCTATCATTTTCTTTTTGTCTTACAACGGATACTATATTCTTATCCCAGCAAATAATATTTTCTTATCCCAACAGATTATAATCAATCCTTTCTCTTTTAAAAAAAGAATCTTAGTATCCTATAAAACTACATAAACATTCCAATTTTTGTCTAACCACAATAACTCCAGACGACTGATTCACCAAATAAAGATGAAGTGTTTCACTAAAGAATAAGATGTTGGTCTTGTGCAACCATGGGTCTCATTTGACCAGAATAATTACCAAATATATCAATAACTTCCAAAATACATGTTACACTATGCATGTTAGCCTAGGAAAAGATGAAGATATCATTTGCAAACAAAAGATAAGTAATAGCATATGTGGATCTAACAACTTTGATACAAATAATACAAATCTTAGGGGTTGAAATGCATTGCTCACTGTACTTACAGAATTTCTCATTAAAGCCTATTTTTCTCAGAATACCCAAAATAAAAGGCCGCTCCAATCTACCAAAGGCTTAGAAAGATCTAATTTCAATGTCATAGTGCCATTGTAACCATGTTTATGTTACATAGATTGTATCATCTCATGAGCTATAATTATATTATCATGGATAGCTCTACCTGGAACAAAATAAGCTTGAAAAGGAGAAACAATATTCTTTAAATAGGGTTTCATCCTATTATCTAAAATCTTAAAAATGATTTTATAAATTGTGTTGCATATTCCTATTGGTCTGAAATCAATAGGATGTTTGACAACATCTGTTTTGGGTATTAAACATAGATAACTTCTATTGAATTCACTAGGCATATACCCTGTACCAAAGAAATTTCGAACAACATTAATCACATCACTACCCACAATGCTCCAATTAGCTTGACATAATCCAGCTTGAAACCCATCTGGCCTTGGTGAACTCCAAGAGGCCATATCCTTAACAGTTTTATGAACTTCCCCACTTATCGGAATTCTAGTTAAACTATTAGTATCATAAGCATTTAAAACAGTAAGGATAATTTCAAAAAATATTATCAGGTAAAGATACAATAGAAGAATTACTTATAGAGATAAAATGTGTAACAAGAAAATCAGAAATATCATCTCTTCTATCTAACCAAAAACCACTGTTATTACATAAATTGTCTATATTTTTCCTGCCCATTCTTCTATTAGCTAAAGTATAAAAATACCTAGTGTTGTTATCCATATCTTTGATAAAATTATCTCCATATTTTTTCTTATAGGATTATGCTTGTTTGGTAAACCAATTTTCAAGATTAGTAGTAATGTCCATGAGATGATTACGTTGGCTACTAGAAGGTTGTTCATTTTGAATTATAAGAAGTTGTTCTTGCAGAAAGTTTATATTCCTATTAATGTCCCTGAATTCTACTTTATTCCAATGAAAAAGTCTTTTCCTAGTTCTCTGATGCTTTTCAGTTAGACTATAAGCAGGAGATATTACAATATTATACTTCTAAGCAATGTCTAATTGAGTTTTAAAAGAAGAGCATTTCATCCACATTAAAAAAAGAGTTAATTAGTGTTTGGGTCTTAATTTTTGAACCTATTTAGTGTTTGGGTCATAAGTTTGTCCGTTATAGTGTTTGGGTCGTAGACCCCGTTAGTTTTAACGGTCAAATAGTAAGGACCTGGTCTTAACTCACGGTTGTACAAACCAAGGTAGACTGGTTTAGGATTTATGTCGAACAACTGATGAGCAGGACCTAGTAATGGTTTTTTCCGTCAACAAATACTCTTCTGCTATTCTTACATTCTGTGCAAACTCATATCCAAAACAAAAAAGGAAAACATTTCTGATCATAAGCCTTAAAAGAGACATCAATTGACATCATAGATTCCCCCAAACCATCGATAGCTAATCTAATTTAAAAACTTGTTTAAAGGCAGCAAAAACTCCCCTCTTCTTTACGGATTTATTCCTGTAACTGTGTCCAAATTCCAATCCAACCCAAAACCAACTCATCCCCTATTTCTTATGAAACTTTGAAATACATGTTTAAACTCTTCGGTTCATTTACAGTTTTAATAACATAAACACTTTACTCATCCAAACTCTGTATGCAAATCAACCAGACTCGACTGTTCTCTCTTGTCTTTAGAATAATTACTCCATTTTCGTATGGGAATAATGTACCAGCGTACTGTTACAACATCCACTGGTTTTCTATAATTTATAATGATGTACGTACGTTTTCTTCTTGGTGACACTGGTAATGGAAGGATTGGAACTTCAAACTTGAAACCTTTACCATGTTTGAGTAGATTTTTATGTCTCTTTTTCATGTGAATTAGAGTTTCAATTAAGTAAGACCCCTGTTTTCTCTGTATCTTTCTTCTTATACTTTTTATTTTATTTTTCACCAACGAAAATTGACGGATGTTAATAGTTTGACCATTTGACCGCCAAGACTAACAGGTCAATGACCCAAACATTAAAACGGACAAACTTACGACATAAACACTAAATAGGGTGTAAATATACGACCCAAACACTAATTATCTCTTAAAAAAAAGGCTTCCATAAACTCCTTATAGCTTTATTTGTAAGAAGTAAAATGGGGCAATAATCAAAACCAACTTGAGCCAAATGAAATAATCTAGCATGTGAAATAAGTAATATAAAAATCTTGATTGCCTAAGGCCATATCTATTCTAGATTTTATTTGACCAGTAACAATGTTGTTACTTGACCAAGTGTAGTCTCTCCCAGAGTATCCTAGTGTAGATGGGGAAAAATGATTCGCTGGTTTTTTAGGAAAGTGAAGAGTCGAGCGTGTCGTCGAGACTCTTCGACCGAGAAATTTGCTCAACCTCACACAGATGCACTGCAAAGGGAGTGCTTAGATTCTAGAGATAAATCTGTATGACTCCGGCCTAAACCAAGTCAATGGACGTTCCTGGGTCAATTCGGACGTAAAGAGGGAGATGGGTTGATTTGTAGGAGGGAAGCTGAGAATTTTGTGGGATCAATGATGATCAAGGATTGTGGATATGTTAAAGGTTTCTGCAATAATTGGTGAACTGTGTGGACGATTGATGATGAATAGTGATCATTGGTTTTCCTCAATCATGGATTCAGAGACTTATTTATACAGTCAGAGTTGTGAATACCTTAATCCTGTAAGTGTGACGATTTCATGAGTGGAAGAGTGGGCAAGTGGAAGATCGTGGTAAAGTCAGTTCCATGTCGTGTGGAGACTTGACGAATCGTGCACCCACTACTTTTCTAACTCCTTCAAACGTTTACACAACTTACGCACATTTATCGTCGTGGATGAATCCACGTGTTGTAGGCCGCCAGACCAAAACCCTTGTTGTTATCCCCCAATTTGACGTGATTGATATCTCATAAATCGTTGAGTCTGCATGATAGACGTGTACTTATTTCGTCAGCTGTCGACTTGATTAAACAATGAGCCTAGGTTTTGTTGAATCGAGCATGTTTGACAAATGCTCAGCGATTCATGAATGTTAATGTTGATCGTTTGAGAAAATATTGTAAATTCTACAAGTTGTTGAATATTGATGGGTTACTGAATATGTGCAGATTATTCGAGCAACTGAGCAAGTATTGCTCAATTCGACGAAATACTGATAAATTACTGAATATTGATATTTCGGATCAATATTCGAGCAACTAAGCAAGTATTGATCAATTCCGCGAATTACTAAATATTAAGAATTTGATGTGCAATTGAGCAAGTATTGCTAATATTTCGACAAATTACTGATAAATTGATAATTTGACATGCAATTGAGCAAGTATTGCTCAATTCGATAAATTACTGATAAGTTAATAAATATTGATAGCTGGATCAATATTTGAGCAAATGTTGCTCAATTCGACGAAATATTTATTGGTAACGTGACCCAATAAAATATTAAAATATTGGTAGATTACCAAATATTATATGATTAATTCAGATGCTGGTTGCTAAATCAATATAAATTTATTAGTGTTTGAACTTGCTCAGAATAATGATTTGTTGAGCGTTTGTTCGAAAACCCTAATTTTTGATGAATTACTCATTAGTTGACGAATTGCTGAAAATAGGTCATGAGCAAAGGAGGGACCGACCACATTAGACAATGGACACCCATGTGATGCCTAATTGCTCGAATGAGCATGCACCAGGGTTCTCAGTTGGAGAGTTGGTGAAGGAATGATGATTGAGTGCCGATTTTATCATTTACTGAAATACTGATGGGTTCAGCATTAAGTGATAAAACCTAGGTATGAAAGATGGGGCCGACCAAGAGAGCATGGGACTGGATATTGGTGGTCACGGGACTAGATGTTGTCCGTTTGAGCAATCCCCAGGTTGGTGGGAGAGAGTTTGGGCCCAATATGAGCAATTGAGCAAATTAGGTCAAAATTATGAAAAAATGTGGAACCGGCCTTGTGAAATCCTTGGGAATGACTCTGGTCGGTCATCAAGGAATGCACGTGTTACCATGGTGTCCGTGTCTCCGTACTGAGAGTTTCAGTATTTTCTGATGTGCGTTCGAGCAACATTGTGAATTTTCAGAAGAGTTTTATCTTGACTGAAATTCTTGATTTTTGTTGGAATGAGCATGTATGCTCAATTAATCAATATTTTGTAAATATTAAAATAAGAGTATTTTAACATCCAAAATTGTCGTGATAGGCTAGCCGGTCATGTGGCCACGTTGGCATTTGAATTTTCATGATTTGAGCAATATTTGAGAAGTTATGAAGAAATCATGATTTTTGCTCAAACCAAGGAGTTTCATGAATTTGAGGAAAATAATAATAATAAAAGACTAGGGATTGCAGGTTGTGGGACCGGCCACGGCTAGGGAATGGCCGGCCGGCTATGTTGCCCGGTCCCGCACTCCTTTCCCTATTTTATAATATTATTTTTCATGAATCCATGATGTTATGGAGAATCCATGGGTTTTTGTTGAAACAGAGGAGTTTCATTAGTTTAGGGAATAATAATTATAAAAAAGCTAGGGATTGTGAGGTGTGGGGCCAGCTACGGTTAGGGCATGACCGACCGTCTATGTTGCCCGATCCCACACACCTTTCCCTGTTTTATAATATTATTTCACTAATCCATGAAGTTATGGAGAATCCATGAATTTTGTTGAAACCCAGGAGTTTCATGAAATTGGGGAATAATAATTATAAAAAGACTAAGGATTGTAAGGTGTGGAACCGGCCATGGACGGTCGACTAGGTTTCCCGATCCCGCACATCTTTCCTTATTTTATAATATTATTATTTTTCATGAATCCATGAAGTTATGGAGAATTCATGAATTTTGCAAAAACAAGGAAAGTTGCTAAAATCAAGGAGTTTTTCATAAGTTCATGAAAATAAGAAAATAGGGCAAAATAATGAAGGAAGCATGGGGACCGTCCATGGCTAGGGCATGGCCGGTCGGCCGGTGGGCCCGGCCCTGGGCGCTCCTTATTATTTTATTAATATCACAAAATTGGTTAAAAAGACCAAAATCAACAATTCCTGGGTGAAAAAGACATCTAGATTTTGATACTGTTTAAATGGACATAAATATAAAAATAGCCAGAATGTAACCAGTTTCATCCTACCCATTTTCAAATACTTTTTCTTATTTTAAATTTACATCAGGATGCATCCAGTTTCATCCTCGCTATTTTTTAAGTTTAAGCCAGGATGAATCCAGTTTCATACTTGCTATTTTTTTATGTCCATTTCACCCATAAAAAATTTTACTCGTCCAATAGAAGCATGTTTTAAAAATATTTGGACAAATGACCCATTTTCCGTATTAATATTTGTTGTTTTCTCCTGTTTTGTGTAGTATTCCTCATCTATTCATGTTTTTGGATGCTCGTTCGTGCATCTGGGTGCTCAGTCATGCATCATTGTTGAGTACACTTACACCATTTTTGTGGGGCTTACTCAGTGATGATCCAGATGCCCGGTTGTTGAGTATTTACTGCTAATCCATGAAATTCAGTGTAGAATAACTCATGAAATTGAACAATAAAGTGAATAGTTATTTATTATCAATTCATAGGATCAGCTGTGGATTCGACCATGAATTCAGAATAATAAAACAGGCATTACCATTCCATGGGATCGTGGATTCGACCATAAAATCGGAGTAATAAAATTATCTATTACCATTCCATTAGATTCGTGAAATCATAGTAATGAGTTAATACAGTTGTTCATTTCCATTCTATGAGATCAAGCTGTGGATTCGACCATGGAAAATGAGCAATTGTTATCGCCATTCCATGGGACCAGGCCGTGGATTCGACCATGAAATAGGAGAAATTGTTATTGCCATTCCATGGGATCAGGCCGTGGATTCGACCATGGAATATGAGCAATTTTTATTGTCATTCCATGGTATCAGGCCGTGGATTCGACCATGGAATAGGAGCAATAATAAATTATTCTGGGAATTCAGTGGTGAATTGATAAGCACGTTTGTGCTACATTTTATACCCATATTTATATTAGTTAGGACTCAATAATTTTACTAATAACATTATTTTAGTGCTTTTGTAGAAAGTACAAGCAAATAAGATGATCGAAAGAATAAACGGTTAAATGAGCAATTAAATGGCGTTTGCACCAAAAATAACAAAACATGGCTGGCCTGGTATTTCATATATCACCAGTATGGAAATCATTATACAGCCGGAGGCCATGAGATGTGGATTCAAGGGAGCAAAGGGTTAATCTTGTTTCCAGGAACGAGAGTCCTATTGATGAGACGTGGCAGCACATTTTAAGGCGGCGTCAAGTAATCTTTGTCAAAAGGGAGAAGCAGGTGGTGTTTTCATGAGAAGAAAATGGTTTCAGACAGCTGCTTCTATCTTCTATTCAACCTTCTTTCTAGATTTGGCTATGTGAGATCGAGCTCTGGTTCGAAATATCAAGGATACAAAGGGTTTTAAGTTGGCTGAGCTGGTGTTGATTAATGGTGGCTACCTATTGTAGGCTCGTGAAACAAGCAGGAAGAACGATGGTAAAAGGAAACGAGGTTGAGCCGTTGGTACTGGTGGAGGATAGTCTAACTGGGCTGCGTTTGATCTGTGGTAATTAGTGTGGTGCTGTTTGGAGTTGAGGGTTTCAAAGTGGTTGAATTTACACCACCGAGTTAATCTGCATGCTGTCGGGAATGATCGGAAACGAGTGCTGGCTGATATGGATGGTTCGTATAGCAATATGTGGTCTCGATTATAAAGTCTCGGGGTTACTGGTAGCAGTCAATGGATATGATATTGATGGTTAATACAAAGCGGGTGAGATCGAGAACAATGGACTGCAGAGAGAGCTCGGACATGAAAGCAGGGAATCAAACTGGCGCTGGTTATGACGGTGATTGTAAATAATGATCAATCAAGATGCCTGCTGTTGGTTCTATAAGCTGAAACCGAGATGGAGAGATGGGTTTTGTGTGGAGGCTGAGAGAAGATGAAGGAGAATCAGTTGGTGGCAGTTGGATGGTCAGGGGAATATACTTGGTTGGGGCTATGATCAGTGGTGTCGATAATGAAGCAATGGATGAAGGCTTGAGACTACATAAGAGTAGATTGGTGTTATACGTTCTCGAAAGGGTTTGATCTATAACCTGACCTTGGATGGAGTGTAGCTGACTATAATCGAAGAAAGGTGTTGCTGCCATGGTCATGGCTAAGAACAAGGAAATGGAAGTCGAGTTGATTGGTAGAGTCGTTGTTGAGTTACTCGACAGTACAACTACACATTTGGGATTCGTTTTGGACTGAAATTAAGATGACCGGAGCTTGCAAGAGTGATCGGTGTTGGTCATGGCTGTTAATTTGGCTGAGATCAGATGGGTTGAGTCAAAATCAGAAGGAATGGAATGGAGTTTGGGTTCTCAACTGTTCTTTCGAATTCAAGATGTTCTTAAAACAGACGGTGTTGGTTTGTGCAATTGTTGAAACCAGGGGTGCTGCGATGTGTTTGTTAGGTGGGGTGGTCTTGTGCCGAGTGCAAGAAGAACTGATGTACGTAGAAAGGAAATGTTAGCAGGCAGTGGTAGAAGTGGTGATGTGAAAGCTCATGATACTGGGTAATTGGCTGGGAATAGAAGATGAAGAAATCTTGGTGCTGTAGCCAATGGACGGAGGTTAAGAAGTGTTAGTGGCAACAGCAACAACAATGGAGTCCAGATTGTGTGCTTATTGTGAAGAACGAGGACCTGAGAAGATGGATTTATATCTCAAGTTGGCAACTGCAATGGGTTTCCGAAGATGGTAACTGAAGTTTGTTGTGGATTGAGTTTGGCAAGGAACTGGTGATGCGAGGATAACTACTGGTGCATTGATTGTCGGTCAGAGAACAAGAGTGGAGCTGGGTATTTCTTGAGGTACACCTTGATGGGTGACTGCGAATTTAAGCTACAGAGATGTTGAGATGAGTGCAGTCGGTACTGGTCAGAAGTTCAGGGAGTATCGATTGGCGTTCTTAGTTTTGCGCCGGAAGTAGAAGTCAGTGAACAAAAACATTGTTTGGCTGGAGAAGGTTTAGGGGTCTCATTTGGGTTTGATTGCTCGATCCACGGTAATCTGTGAACGATGATTTTGGCAAAGATTGAACCAACATGGAGAATTTCGAGTTAAGTGGGAATGGAGGAAAGTGGGCTCGGTACTGCACTCAACTTGGAAGCTAAAAGCTGGTATCAGATTGGGCCTTGGTCACTGTTGCTCGGTCCAGATTAATTTGAACCCATAATTGGCGGATACATTTATTAATTGGGGGATATTGATTACTTCTCCCACCCCATGATTTCGGCTAAGGTGTGACCAATTGGTATGAAAGTACTAAAATACCCTTTGGTTAATTAAAAAGCTTTATGAAAATACTGTTATACCCTTTCCCCTAAAACATTAAAATCAAAAACCAAAACATATATCCCAATTTCTAACATTAGTTCCGGTAGTCCTTTAGGTTTAGGTTTAGGTTTTCGATTTTTTTTTCTTCATCGTTCTTCAACCAAAACATATATCCCCCATTTCTAACTTTGATTATGTTTTTTCTTTTACATTCGGTAGGGATGAAGACCACGCCGGAAGTGATGTATATCATGCCGGTACTGAGTTCCGGCATGGTTATTTATGATGAAGACCATGCCGATACTGGGTTCCTCAGTACCGGAATGGTTATTTAGGATGAAGACCACGCCGGTACTATGTTCCGGCAAGGTTATTTAGGATGAAGACCACGCCAGAAGTGAGTCCCGGCATGGTTATTTAGGATGAAGATCACGCCGGAAGTGATGATGAACATGTCGGAAATGATGAAGACCATGTCGGAAATGTTGAAGACCATGTCGGAAGTGAGTTCCGGCATGGTTATTTAGGATGAAGACCACGCCGGTACTGAGTTCCGGCATGCTCGAAAATTAGACTATCCATGTCGGTAGTCAAGTGAAAAAAAAATCAATCTTCTGGATACTTTTCTTCATGTTCCGGCATAGAAATTTAAGCCAAAACCATGCCAGAAGTAGTTCCGGCATGCTCGAAAATTAGATAACTGTGCCGGAAGTGGACTGATTATAACCAGAAAAAATAGGTTTTGAAGATCAATTTATGAACCCCCCCAGATAGTGGCAAACAATTTATGAAAATTTCCAACAAATGCCGGCCCCAAGCTTTTTCAGCTACAAAAATAGTGGACTCAAAGAAAAAAAAATCAAATTTTCAACCTCTAAGCAGCAATTCTTTCATCACAATCATCTTCCATTTTCAAATTAAACTGGAATTATGGGTTCTTTTTTTTCAACTCCTTCTACTCCTCACTCACACAAATTAAAATAAAAACACACACTAATTTATCCCCCAAATACTTAAGAATTTACTAATTATTATTAACCACTAAACATGATTAGTGAGGGCTAGATTAGGAATTAAAAAAATAATTACATAGGGGGTCACCCAGAATTGCTATTGGGACACCTTTTTGTCCAGTAGCTATATCCCCCAATTAATAAATGTATCCCCCAATTGTGGGTTCATTAATTTCTTCAATACCTATATTTCATGAACGAAAGCAAAAGGAAAGGAGAAGCGAGAGGCGGCACTAAGCCGTGAACGGAGAGAATAGGGTTTAGTTTTACTTTTTCCACTTTTTCATTTTCTATTAGCTAGCAATTTATTTTGATTGATTTATGGTTTTTGGAAAAAGCCATGTCTAACTAATCCATGTTAGGGTTTAGGTAGAAACCAATTAACTGTGAAAACTCTACATCGATATATGCTTAATAATGATTTGATTGATTAATAGTTTTTCTTCACATAGATTGGTGTTTAATCGTTTATGTGATTTTCTTGATTATTTATGCATTTGAATTGATATTTCATGCTTCGGTTAAATCCCTAGACGTGATATGCAAGGATTGATAGGTAATGCTTTAGAATCACTACCCATGAAGCGAATGAAACTATAACGGAGAAACAGTATTTGAAAATGCATGGAATATATTCTTAAAGATTAGTAGAGTTTGAGTAATTAATTGGTGGAAACCGAAGACCCTAATAACCCGTTATTGTTAGAATTTTATATCATATTGTTTTGTTCTAAATTTCTTAAAATCGTTAAAACATCATCTTGTCGATTGGTTACTTTTGATATTAATTAGTAGTAGTGTTTCACACTCCTCGTGGGAACGACCTGTACTTGCCATTGTTCTACTAGTTAGACACTGTGCACTTGCAGTATTATTATAAATAGGCAATCCCGAAAGCCTATCAAGTTTTTGGCGCCATTTCCGGGGAGTGGTTGCATAATACTCTCTAATTGATATCTTGTACATAGTTTTATTTATTTATTTTAATTTTCTGTACATAATTTATTTTTCTTTTTCTTTTAGATTTCTTTTAGTTCTTTTTACCCAGTTCGTTTGAATATTTTCCAGGTACCTTAGTCTGAAGTGCTATAGGCAAAAAGATGCACTCGCAAAGCTTTTGTAAAGACCATTTGGAAGATCCATTAGAGGTTTTCTTAGATCATTTTGGGTATGATTTTGATGATGACAGTGTTATTTGTGAAGTCAATGCATTATTAGACTCCACACCACTACTAGACACTAATAAATGGAAGCCCAAACTAGAACCTCTTATTATGCCCGAGTCTCGACTAGTACCATCAGTCGAGAGAGTTTCGACCATGACATTTAAGCCATCAAGTTCTGAATTTTTTCGTCTTGGTGATATTAATAATGAAACCGTTATAGATGATATTGGGTATACGAGTTGTGATATTATTGCTCAATTGATCCCATGTTCAACGAGTAAATTTTAACTATTATCTGCCGAGCAAGTCATTTCTTCGGACTTAGAACCTGATTTAGGGAGTACAACAACTGTTCAATTCTTTAAGCAATCATTACTAATTATCTGCGAATCTGATTTACTTCACATTACCACATATGGTTGGGCAGGTTCGAATATGTTTTGAATAAGATTGAATTAAGTTTTTTTCTCTCTGGATATTAATCATTCTTGCTGCAGGTTCATGTTTTCCGTTGACCGGATTAGTTGGGTTGATCCCCAACTTTTTAGGCTATATATATATGATTGGCAGCTTACTTTGGGGTATCAACCTCATTTTTTTTGAGGTTACGTGCTACTGAAAACATGGAAAAAAATACATTTCGCTTCATGGGAGTCAACCCATCATATTTGTTCCCTTTAATCTATCTTTTATTTATTTTTAACTCTCCCATCTTAATTTTTACGTTGGATGACTCAATTACATTGAGGACAATGTAATGTTTAAGTGTGGGGGTGTGTCATTTTCGTTAGAAATTATTTAAAAAAAATAAAAATTATTATCTTTATGATTTTTAAGGTTTTGACCAGCTGTGTAGCGGGTCTTAAAAAAAATTATCATTATGATTTTTAGGATTATGACCAGCTGTGTAGCGGGCCTTTTTCATTCTTTTTCAAATTTTATATGATCAGTTGTGTAGCGGGTCTAATAAAAAATAAAATTAAGATGACCAGCTGTTTAGCAGGTCTTAAAAAAAAAAAAAAAAAATACATAATATGATCAGATGTTTAGCGGGTCTTTCTGTCTAGCTGTTTAGCAGAAATCTCTATCCATTGTTTAGTGGATTCGTCTCGCTGTTTAGCAGACATTTCTCGATCTCGTTGTTTAACAGATCGGTCTTGCTGTTTAGCAGACTTCTCTACACCATTGTTTAGTGGTTCCGTCTAGCTGTTTAGCAGACGTCTCTCCATATCCAGCTGTGTAGCGGATATAATTTTTTCTTTTTTTGCTCGAGGACTAGCAAAATATAAGTGTGGGGGTGTTGATAAGCACGTTTGTGCTACATTTTATACCCATATTTATATTAGTTAGGACTCAATAATTTTACTAGTAACATTATTTTAGTGCTTTTGGAGAAAGTATAAGCAAATAAGATGATCGAAAGAATAAACGGTTAAATGAGAAATTAAATGGCGTTTGCGGCGAAAATAACAAAACATGGATGGCATGGTATTTCATATATCAGCAACATGGAAATCATTATACAGCCGGAGGCCATGATATGTTGATTCAAGGTAGCAAAGGGTTAATCTTGTTTGCCAGGCACGAGAGTCCTATTGCTGAGAAGTGGCAGCACATTTTAAGGAGTCAAGTAATCTTTGTCAAAAGGGAGAAGCAGGTGGTGTTTTCATGAGAAGAAAATGGTTTCAGACAGCTGTTTCTATCTTCTATTCAATCTTCTTTCTAGATTTGGCTATGTGAGATAGAGCTCTGGTTCGAACTATCAAAGATACAAAGGGTTTTAAGTTGGCTGAGCTGGTGTTTATTAATGGTGGCTACCTACTGTAGGCTCGTGAAACAAGCAACAAGAACGATGGTAAAAGGAAACGAGGTTGAGACGTTGGTACTGGTGGAGGATAGTCTAACTGGACTGCGTTTGATCTGTGGTAATTAGTGTGGTGTTGTTTGGAGTTGAGGGTTTCAAAGTATGTAGATGTAGAAAATCCTATTACTATATCCAAAGAATCATAACACATGAACTATGAAGCGAATAAGTTAAAGATGCATGATACCACAAGATATACGTGGTTCGGTATGATTACCTACGTCCACGGGGGTAAAGAGTTGATCTTATTACTTGATTCAATGTTACAAGATGAATATCTCACTCAATAGTCTTTTTCTCTCACTCACAAGCTCTGGGTGCTTTGAGATTATATGTGCTCTCCTCTCTCTCCTTTACTTCTTACCCCCCTTTAACTCTCTACATAGGTCCATATTTATAGCCCCAAGTGATGATACATCCAGTTCTACGGTGCTAGTCAGGGTGTAACTTCTTCGATGCTCTTCTCGGGAGGTCAGTTGTGGCTTCGGCTAATACCCCCTTTGTTTCGGATGAGAAGTGTGGCCGAGGCGAGTAGCATTCTCTTCGGATGCCTCACTACCCGATGCCGCTTGTTTAGTGATGATGATCGACATCGTCCTCCAGATCCTTGGCCGAGTCATACTTTGACCGAGTTCTCCTTATCTCTTCACCAACCTTGTCAGTGCATTGATTTCTGATGTATCCGATGAGCATCATGTCAGGCTTCCCTTTCACTTTATGTCGACTTCATGGGCTACTTCTGTCTCTCTTTTCTAGCGCCTAAATCCGATGGTATGATTTGGTTCTTTTGGTGCCCTCTTCTTCGGTACGCCCATGCCTAGGATTGTTCTACCTGTCCCTGTGGATTATTTACACCTACATTTATGGCCCTTCTTTCTCTCGTGTGGTCGACACGAGGGGAAGAAACCGCCTCGACTTCCCACGTCCTTGACCATGCCGGGTTTTACGCATGTTGTTCCCCACTCTTTCTTAATTACCGCGGCCTACTTTAATTACTGCGGCCTGTTGACCTTCTCCGCCGGTTAAGATTGATGGGGTTTATAAGCCTGATTCCCTAAACCTTCAGTTTTTTCTTTTATTCTTTCCTTAGTGATTTCTCATTCTTCCTTCTCTGTTCTCCTGATCCTCTTCCGTCTCTATCACTTATTCTCTCCAACGAGTTTCCTCTATCTTCTTCTCAATACCTCCGATTCTCCCCAGCTTCGCCGTCATTCTGTTGCCGCTACCGCTGTAAGTTCCGATTTCCACCATTTCTTTGTTTTCCTGTTCGTTTCTCTGATTAACTTCCATGGTGTCTTCAACTCCCTCAATGAAATAGAAGAGGTACGTGAGTTATACATTTTCCGATGAAGATGGTGTGCCGCTTGGTTCCCTGTTTGTCGTTGAAAGCCCTTATAAACACGACCACCGTGCTTTAGATTCCATATTTTCTGATGACCCTTCTTTTCTTTTATGTAGGACTGACAAGAGAACCGCCAGAGACTTGTCGGAAGAACAGTTCATTCAACAGTTGAAAGATGATTTCAACCTTCATGATTATGACGTCACGCTACTGTCGGGCCAGAAAAGTGTTTTGAAGAAGGAAGACGTCTTGAAGTTTCCGCACTCTGCCGAGAAGACCATCATCACCAAAGGTCAGTTAGATCTTGGGTTACGTTTTCATTTGTATGATCCAAGCCGCCCGTTCTGGTACGAATCTTTCTCCAAGATCCGTCCGTCTAGCGCCTTGGCTCAGTGGAATGGCAATACCTTTAGAATCCTAGCCGAGTGGGAAAGGCATGCCGAGAGACTGATGATAAGGAGGGTATTCATCTCTTATTAGAGCAGGAACTTGGGTGATCTCGGGCATTGGAGAGGCAATTGGCCGAGACCCAAGGTATTTATTTTGATCCCCCTTTTTTCTATGATTGATTCTGTGGTACCAATGTCATGAGTTTAGCATTACCTTCCTAGCCGAAACTGCTAGTATGGAGGCCGATCTTTGCTATCGATGATATCGTTCCATCGAAGAGAAATCTTTCCATAGAACGAGATCATGTTTCGAATCTGCAACAGAGAATTTTCAATAAGGATGATAAAATTGATCGTCAGGAGGCCGATATTGAGAATCTTCGAGCCCGATTGCATCGTTATTAGACCTTTGAGTATGTTCCTGAGGAAGTAGATAATATTAGGGCGAGTCTGTCTCGATTTCAAAGCATTGCTACCGACAAAACGTTGTTGGACGATAATTTAGAAAGCCAGTGTGGGCGTTTGAGGCTTCAGGTTCGTGATTTGCACGCCGATCGCCTTCGGATTCTGGGGGAGAAGAGTGATGCCGATAATTCTAGCCAGGAATCCCTCTAAAAGCTGAGAGAGTCCAAGAAGGTTTCTGATAGTTTGGATTGGGTGCAAGCTCAGTTGTCGGGTTTGAAAATAGCCCACTCTCGACAAAGATCTCGGTGGGATGATCATAAAAAGTACTGCCCTTCCAACGAATTAAATGAACAATGTTATCTAGAATTGTCCTCTAAGATCTCTTCCCTTGAGTGTAGCTTGTCTGAGTATGAAGAAGTTGTTAGAGTAATCACCCCCTTGCTTGAAGGTGGATGATAGGTGTAGAATACACCTAATTTACTATCTAGTAGTTTATGATTTCTTTGCTATTTTTCTTGTAAATTATGTATTTTACGTGTGTTTTTGAGTTATTAGGTACTCTGGAGTCGCACGGAGGAAAAGAAGAAGAAATCACCAAAATTGAGCAAAAGGGCAGAAAAGTCATTTCGAAGGAAAACACTATCTAGAGCCTAGTCAAGGTTAAGGGGCAAACTCTATTTGGAGGAGTGCTAAACATAAATCAGCCTAGGTTAAGGGGCTGCTAGAAAGGGTATCCCTTATCATTTATCATAGGGTGCATTTATCATTGGGTGTAAGTATCTACCCAGCCCTAAATCGAGATGGCTTCTCAATCATTTCTACACTGAAGTTAAAAAGCAGCGCCTGCTGCTTAAATCAAGACCAGATCGAGAAATAAGAAAGCAGTGGTACTGTTGTCGGAGAATCTGGTAGAGAAATCAGAGGAAGAAAAGATGATGGGTGCTGCCATCGAATTGAGTAACGGTTTTGGTGATACTGTGAAATCACCTAAAATGAAAATTAGGGTTTGATGATGAACTCCTAGACTGAATAGAAGCTGTTAATGGGGTTCGAATTTATCGTCGAGAAGGAGGAAGATGTTGTTGTTTAAATCGGAGCTGATAAGAAGAAATTGGTTTTGTGGTGGTGTTCTTGGAGATGCTGTTGTTGATTTGAGTCAAATTGAGCAGAAATTGAAGATGGTTCTGAGGTAGATCGAGAGAAGATGTTGAAACTGATATGGGTACACTGGGAATAGCCGATATTGAGGGTTTACTGTTGATCAATTGAATTGAGAAACTAGAGTTGATAAATGGGATTTTGGGTTGAATCTGGAAGAGATAGCAGCGAGATTGAAGTGGGTTTTTGTGGACTGAAACAGGGAGGAAATGGTGGTGATGTTGTTGGTTCAGGGAAGAACATCTGAGTTGCTGGTTGTTGTTACAGAAGCTGTTGATTGAACTTAGATGTATGTTAGGTTTGTCGCAGGTATGGAGCTGAAATGAATGGCCTGAAACAACGGCCGGAAAGTCCTGTAATCAGCCGAAACTCGGCCAATTTTCCTTCCAAGTGAGTCGACTTCGATGGCCGACGGCGACCGATCCGACGATCCCGGTGACCGATCCAGAACGAGTTCGATGAGCCGATCTGACCCAACTCAGACTACTCAGCCTGACTAAGAAGCTGACTAGAAACTAACTCGTCCTCCCTTTGACCCGCTGACTAACAGTTTGACTGACGGTTGACCTGTTTGACCGTTAGTCCTAACGGTGGACTGACAGAATATTCATCTACCGGAGGAGAATCTCAGGTTGTCGGCGGTGAAGAATTCCGGCCAACTTCCGGCCAAAAACCCAGTTTTCCGGTGAGGAAAATACAGAATTTTGTGTGGACTTCTCTCATGTGTGTGAAGACTTAGAATTGGGAATTGGATGAAAACTTGGAAGTTTTGGAGAATTGGACTAGAAATTGAAATATGTCTCAAATTGGGAAAGTGGTGTTCTTATGGAATGTGGATTCTTTTCCTACAAAGATATGGAGAGTATTGAATCCTATAAATAAAGGAGCTCTCTACAACTTTTACACACACATCTACTTTGGAGAAGGAGTTAAAGTGCACAAGGATTAGAGGAAGGAGCAACCATCATCTTTTCAATAAGTTTTTCTTTTTTCCTTTATTATTATTATTATTGTGTGAACTCTAAACTATGAGTATCTAATTTTCTTATTGATTGAGGATGAATTCCTAGTTCTTAATATATGATTTGAGTTTGTTTTTACTAATATTAATGTTTATGATTGATTGATAGGTTGTTTGGAGTGCACGCTAAATTGATTTGTTAATTTAATCTAAAGCTAGTGAAAGTTAGGGAATACGTAATAGTTTCTTGACTTTTTACACAGGTAGAAAACACAAGACCTTGCGGAGGGATTTCGTGGAGCAATTGTGTGTGAAAACAACACTAGAAAGTGGACCAAGCGAACCGAGTCTAACTACTAGTACTAAACCTAAGTTCATAAATCTTAAAGCGTTCGGGGATCTACATCTTGTAAGCGAACCTCAAGGTGGTTCTTTTGAATAGAATCTGATAACTAAGCGGACCTGTTACTCAGTGAAATAAGGAATTTTGGGGTTAGCTAAGCGAACCTGCTACCCTACTGTTGGTGATAATCTATGACTAATAAAAAGTGGAAAAGAACATAACTTTAATCATTGTTTTGCAGCGAAGAAGGATTCCTTGATTTATTCTCTCTTATTGAATTCAACTTACACTTTTAATTACTTTGTTTATTCCTTTTGCTTTTAAAATCTTGAACCAATACCCCCCCCCCCTTTTTGTGACATTATAAGACAACTATAATCTCTTGCTCCTCGTGGGATCGATCTTGACTACCCTATATTACTTGTTAATTAGGTAGTAAATTATTTATTAATTTGTTGTGGTTACGACACGCATACAAATTTTGGCGCCGTTGCCGGGGAGCAACGGGCGATTTTAGTTGTTTTTATTTTTCTTTTTGCTTTATTCTTGCTTTGTTAGATTCTATACCGTATCTAACTTAGTTTCGTGAACCTTGTTGTAGGTGCTATATCTTTGGTGAATGCTTAAAAAGGGAAGGACGAGTCCAATACGTCTTCGATCCGGCACTCAACTAAAGGATTTCATTCGAGCGGTTAACACTCCGCTTCCTCGTTCTACATCAAGTGAGTACGCAAATTCGGACATTGAAGAAGAAGAAATGGGTGATCGTACAGTCAAGGACCTAGCTTCTCACAAGCTCGATACACAACAATGGTGTATCCAAACTAACTCAAATTTCGATATCAAGCCGGGGTTGATTAGAGAATTACCAAAGTTTCATGGCATGGTGAATGAAGACCCGAACAAACATCTTATGGACTTCAATACCATAGTCATGGCAATGCTTCCATCGGATATTAATGCGGATGGAGAAAAGTTGAAAGCTTTTCCGTTCTCTTTGGCGGGCAATGCTAAGGAATGTTTGTACTATTTTCCTTCCGGAAGTATCACAACATGGAATGGGATGAAGAAAATTTTCCTTGAGAGATATTTTCCCGCATCAAAAGCTACTCAAATTCGCAAGGAGATTTGTGGGATGAAGCAACATGTGGGAGAGTCATTATATGAATGTTGGGATCGATACAAGAGATTGGTGGCAAGTTGTCCACACCATCAATTTAGTGACGCCATGATAATCCAATACTTCTATGAAGGTCTCCAAACAAGTGATCGATATCTTCTTGACGTCGCCGGTGGTGGTGCACTAGTGAACAAGACGGTGTCCGAAGCTACCGAGTTGATTGAAAGTATGGCGGAAAACTCGCAACAATTCTATGCGAGAGGTGATTCAATGGTTAAGTTGGTGCATGAAGTTAGTGACTCGTCTTCACAATCCGATCACCGGTTAAACAACATCGAGCGGGTAGTGCAACGATTGGCCGCGGTAATTATTCCGGATGATGAAACCGAACAAGTAAATGCTTTATATCCAAATCAAAGGCCAAGGTACGATCCATACCCAAATACTTACAATCCCGGTTGGAAGGATCATCCCAACTTTAGTTATGCAAACAAGTAAGCGGTGGCTCCTAATCCATATGCGCAACAAGGTGGATTCCAACAATCACGTTTCCAAACTCAACAACAAAAATTCCAACCACAACAAGTCAAGGAGCAAGATTCTTCGAATGATGATAAGTTGAATGTGATAATGCAAAGCATGCAAGGTCTCACTTCTATGTTACAACAAAACCAACAAAATACCGATTCGGCAATCAAAGCTTTGGAACAAAGGACCGGTTCTGCAATCAAGGATTTACAAACTCAAATGGGACAATTGGCGACCGATATGAACTTAATGAAAGCTCAAACATCCACAAAGCTTCCCTCACAACCATTTGTGAACCCAAGAGAGAATGTTAATGCGGTTACTTTACGAAGGGGAAGAAAAGTAGAGAGTCCAAGTCATCATTAAGAATCTAGTGAAGAGGTAGTCAAAGACAAGGAAGAAGCCGAATCAAGGGAGAATTCTACACCAACCGCCCAATCCAAGGAACCGGTTCCTACTTTTACTACTCCACCTCCTTTTCCTAGTCGTTTTTCTAAGTCCAAGAAAGAAGCTCAAGATAAGGTACTCATGGATATCTTCAAGAAGATAGAAATCAACATCCCCTTCATCGAGGCCATCAAGACAATGCCAAGGTATGCTAAGTTCATGAAGGAATTATGCACAAAGAAGGATAGGTTGCTTGATAATGAAATTACTAAAGTTGGCGAGAGTGCGTCGGCTATGCTTTTGAAGAAGATGCCTACAAAGTGCACGGATCCCGGTGGTTTCACGGTGCCAATTACTATTGGTAAGAAAAGGTTTGAACATGCTTTAATTGACTTGGGAGCTTCCATTAGTGTGATGTCGGCCGATATATATGACTTCTTGAATCTTGGACCATTGAAAGAGACAAGAGTTATTATCCAACTAGCAAACAAGTCTAACATTTATCCAAAGGGACTTGTAGAAGACGTTCTAGTGCAACTGAATGAGTTAATTTTTCCGGTGGATTTCTTCGTGGTGGATATGGACAATAATGAGAATCGTTCGACTACTTCTCTACTTCTTGGGAGGCCATTTATGAAGACCGCAAAGACGAAGATTGATGTGGACAAGGGTACACTCACTATGGAGTTCGACAAGGAAGTAATACACTTTAACATATTTGAAGCCATGCGTTACCCAAGTGATGTGCATTCCGCTTACTCCATTGATGTGGTTAGTTCATTAGCGCAACAAATGGTGGAATTGAATCAAGAGGATGCACTTGATGTGGTGTTGCAAAAGAGCATTGAATTGGACGTCCACGGCGTGTCTAACTTGGATGTTGAAATTTCCACGGAATTGGTGGAGACGTGTGGTGCTTTGACGGCATTGCAAGAAGCTAAGGGTAATGTTTCACATATTTCTTTACCCGTGAATGATGAATTACTTGTACCATCTATTGTGAAGGCGCCTAAGCTAGAGTTAAAGCCACTTCCGGACCATTTGAAGTATGCATTTTTGGGAGATGGATATGAGCTTCCGGTGATTATTTCAAAGAACCTCACACCGGTACAAGAAGACTGTTTGCTTAGAGTCTTGAAAGAGCACAAAACGGCTATTGGTTGGACAATTGCGGACATCAAAGGCATTAGTCCATCCATGTGCATGCATAGGATTATAATGGAATAGAATGTGAAGCCGGTACGTGATGCTCAACGTAGGCTTAATCCTCCCATGATGGAGGTTGTGAAGAAAGAGATACTCAAATTGCTAAGTGCGGGGGTAATTTACCCAATCTCCGATAGCAAGTGGGTTAGTCCGGTACAAGTGGTGCCAAAGAATTCCGATGTTACGGTTGTTTGAAATCAAGACGATGAACTTGTTCCTACAAGAGTTCAAACCGGTTGGAGAGTGTGCATTGACTATAGAAAGCTTAATTCCGCAACCTGGAAGGATCACTTTCCTTTACCTTTCATTGATCAAATGTTGGAGCGGTTAGCGGGGCACTTGTATTATTGTTTCTTGGATGGTTATTCGAGATACAACCAAATTGTGATTGCATCGGAGGACCAAGAGAAGACCACTTTCACTTGTCCGTTTGGAAAGTTTGCGTATAGACGGATGTTGTTTGGTCTTTGCAATGCACCGGCTACTTTCCAAAGATGCATGGTAAGTATATTCTCGGATTACGTGGACCGCATTATCGAGGTATTTATGGATGACTTTAGTGTTTACGGCAATTCTTTTGATATTTGTTTAAATAACCTTGAACTAGTTCTTAAACGATGCATAGACACTAACCTTGTTCTTAATTGGGAGAAATGTCATTTTATGGTAAACCATGGCATAGTACTTGGTCACATTGTGTCCTCGCGAGGGCTCTAGGTGGACAAGTCAAAGATAGATTTAATAAGAAACTTACAATATCCCACTTCGGTGAGGGAGGTTCGTTCTTTTCTTGGCCATGCAGGTTTTTATAGGAGGTTTATCAAGGATTTCTCAAAAATCTCCATGCCGATGTGCAAGTTACTACAAAAGGAGGTACCTTTTGACTTCAACAAGGAATGAAAGGATGCTTTTGACAAATTGAAGGAAATGTTGACAAGTGCGCCAATTATCAAGTCACCGGATTGGAATCTTCCATTTGAACTAATGTGTGATGCTAGTGATTATGCGGTTGGAGCCGTTTTGGGTCAAAGAGTGGACAAGTTGTCCCATGTTATATATTATGCATCTAGGACCCTCAATGATGCACAAATCAACTATTCTACCACGGAAAAGGAGTTATTGGCTATAGTGTTTGCATTGGAAAAAATTTGATCATATTTGGTGGATACAAAGGTTATTGTGTATTCCGATCATGCCGCACTTAAATACTTACTAAAGAAGAAACAAGCTAAGCCAAGACTAATCCGGTGGATCCTATTACTACAAGAGTTCGACATAGAAATTCGAGATAAGAAAGGTGTGGAGAATACCGTTGCGGATCATGTTAGTAGACTTGTTATGTCTCACGAAGAACTTCCATTACAAGACCGCTTTCCGGACAAACAACTTTTCTCCTTGGAAGAATCAACACCTTGGTATGCGGATATAGTGAATTACTTGGTGACAAGGAAGGTACCTAGTACAATGTCCAACTTCCAAAAGATGAAACTTAAGAAGATAGAGAAGCAATATGTGTGGGATGAACCATACTTATGGAAATATGGTGTTGATCAAATAATACGAAGGTGCGTACCTAACTCCGAATTTCAATCTATTCTCTCCTTTTGTCATACTTTTGCTTGTGGTGGCCATTTTGGTTCTAAACGTACCGCTCTCAAAGTTCTTGAAAGTGGATTTTATTGGCCCACCTTGTTTGAAGATTCATATGTCTTTTGTAAATCGTGTGATAGATGTCAAAGAACTGGCAATCTAGGTGCTCGAAATCAAATGCCACTCACACCAATTCTCGCCGTTGATATTTTTGATGTGTGGGGAATTGATTTTATGGGCCCTTTTGTCAATTCGAATGGAAAATTTTATATACTTCTTGCCGTAGATTATGTTTCGAAATGGGTGGAGGCTAGAGCCACCAAAACTAATGATTCTCAAGTTGTTTGTGATTTTGTAAGATAAAACATATTCACTAGGCACGGCACACCAAGAGTGGTGATAAGCGATGGAGGCTCGCATTTCAAGAAGTATTTTCACGCTCTCCTCAAGAAGTAAAACATAACACACAAGATTGGTACGCCTTACCATCCACAAACTAGTAGACAAGCGGAAATCTCAAACCGTGAAATCAAGTCCATTCTTGATAAATCGGTGAATACCACAAGGAAAGATTGGAGATTTAAGCTAAATGATGTACTTTGGGCGTATAGAACGGCGTACAAGACACCGATTGGTATGTCTCCATATAGGTTGGTTTATGGCAAAGCTTGTCATCTTCCGGTTGACCTTGAACATAAGGCTTATTTGGCGATAAAGAAATTCAACATGGAGTATGATGAAGCGGGGAAACAAAGAAAGTTGCAACTAAATGAGCTAGAGGAGATACGTAATGATGCTTACGAGAGTGCCCGGATTTACAAAGAAAAGACCAAGCTTTTTCATGACAAGATGATTTCTCGGAAAAGTTTTGTTGTGGGGCAAAAAGTTCTTTTATTTAATACTCGTTTACGTTTATTTCCGGGTAAGCTTAAGTCCCATTGGGTGGGACCATTTATTGTTACTAATGTTTATGATCATGGTGTAGTTGAAATTGTTAGTGAAAAAACAGGATAACCCTTGAAAGTCAACGGCCATAGGTTGAAGCCATATTATTAAAACTTTCCAATGGAGCATGTGGACGTGATTGGACTTCGAGATGTGATCCCTCTAGAGGAGTAATGTGAAGCAAGAGCTATGTCGGGACGTCGACTTTAAAACAAGCGCTAAGTGGGAGGCAACCCACCGGTTTTGTATCTCTTATCCTTTTGTTTTTATTTGCTTTTTGTTTTGTTTGTTTATTTTTCTTGTTTCATATCATATTAGGATTTCCCACCTTGACTTTGCTAGGAGGATTCAATTACATTGAGGACAATGTAAGGTTTAAGTGTGGGGGAGTGGTTAAGCATATATTTAAAAAAAAAAAAAAAAATTGCATAAAACTTCAACTTTTAGAGTCACTAGCATACTTCTAGGTATGTTTACATAGAGAATTCTGATCGACATAAATGAACTTGGAAATGTTAGGGAACTACGTTCGATTTCTTGCTTGTTAGAGTGTTAAATAATGGATTTAATCATGACGGTGATGCAAATTTGGTGCAGGGAGAAGCGCATTATTAGAGTTGCTGATCAATCATTAGTGAAGACTACCCATTTTCATATCAACCAAGGCACCGACCAGAAATTCTTCCTTTACTAAAGAGCTTCTTTTGAGTGTGTGTCACCGTACGTTAATTCCAGGTAGAATGGTGAGCTACCCAATTTCACACCAATTTCAGCACTATTTTGATCTCTTGAGTGCTAATTTTTTTCAATCATGAGGGTGACGTCTAAAGATGAAAGCCTCCTTCTTGTAGTTCGATTTGCAGTTAGCACCATTCTCTCAACAACGGGTCCATAGAAATACCACAATCATCAACAACAAGGGAGCGACATCAAAATCTACAAGAAAAGGTTCAAGGTTTGCAAGCAACAATGGAACAAGAAAAAGAGCAAATTTTTATCCAAGTAAAGCAACATACAATGAGCAGATTTTTACATATGTGTTGAAGACTTACAATACAATGAGGTAATTCGATATCCAAGTATGAAGACTTATTTACAAGAGCAAAGAAAAGCAAAAAGTGAGAATTATTGAAGTTTATGATTTCAAGACGATACAAGTTGTGAAGAATCAAGCGGTAAAGTACTTTTCCACGGCCATGGTTGTTTTATTTTTCACTTTGATTTGTATTTTGTTTCTCTTGTCTAAAAAAAAGAAGAAAAAAAAAAAAAAAAAAAAAAAAAAAAAAAAAAGAGAAAAGAAAGAAAAAAAATTGATTGAAAAATATGAGACAAGAGAAATATCTATTATTGTTTTTTGTTTATTGAATAAGCCGTGGGGAAGGAAAATCTATAAGGAAGTTTCAAGCGACATGGATTTTAAGGAAAAATGTTACAAATTGTCAAGGATTTATGAAGTTCAAGTGTTTATCATCAATAGTTGAAGCCGAAGACCAAGAAGATGAAGACAAGGAGCGGAAGATGTTTCTTTTGGATTCCGTGAGAGTGGTGTTATCATAATTGGCAATCGGATGTGAAGGTAAGTAAGTAATCTCATCCTCGATATAAGTGGTTGATTTCCTTTCTTAGAGATCGTTAGAAAAATGGTTTTTCAAAATGTTAAAAGATGTGGGTTTTTCAAAATTTCGGAAGTTATTCTTCCCACCATTCAAAGTGTTGCAGGAATTATCTCTTCATTCCTACCTGCACACATGTGAGACCCATAAAAAAAGCCGTCTTTTTGAGTGCAATTATCATAAAACCCTTTTTGGTGAGGCAGATGTAGGATCAGAATATTGTCACAACAATATTCCTGCGAAATAAACAACAGTTCTGCGAGACATGTTTACGATACATCAATGATATTCTACGAAACATCTCATAGTGATGTAAGGAATGACATATCGGATGAAAACAGCGGAAACATGAGAAAAGTGTGACATTTCTGCGATGAATCGATAAAACCTGCGAAAGATTAAGGCGGTTCTAACTGCGATTTATCGCAAGAACCCAGATCCGAAATTAAAGGGAATCTTAGCTGTAAATGAGTTGTCATGAGCTATAATCCACTATGTAAATACCTATATAAAGGAGATGAATAGTTCCAGAGGGAGAGATGAATTTTTGAGTGCTAAGAAAGTTTTTAGGAGACAGAAAATCTTATTAAGTGAATTGTATTCTTGATTACTGTAATTCTTTTAAGATCATATTAATAAAAAAGGTCCTTAATCTTCAAATTGTGTCATAAATATTGATAAATTCTTGAGTAGGGTGTAGTGTAGGAATTCCTGCAACTACATTTTGGCGCCCAGAAACAGGGAGAATCAATTTGAGAAATTCCAAATTTCAACTTGAAGATTTGAAGAAATTGTTAGAATTGAAGAAATGGCTAGAATGAGAAGAAATACATCAGAACCACCAACAACAGTGAGAAGAAGTAAAAGAATTGCAGGTGAAGGAACAGGTGAATTGGAAGGATCTTTAAGGATCAGATCAGGAAGAACTAGAATGAGAAATGGAGCAGAAAATTCAATTCAACCACCGAATCAACAAACACAAGCACAAGATAGAAATGTGGATTATGATAGAGTAAGTGTGCATACTTGGAGGTAGGATTCGATAGAAGAGGCAGAAAATCAAGAAGAGGAAAGAAATCAAGAAGTGGATGGAGGAGTAATTCATGAAGGACATGTGGTAGTAGATGATTTGAGACAAAGGATACAGGAAGAAAGAAGATTAGAGGCAGAAGAACGTGCAAATCTTACACTGGAAAATCATGAACTAAGAATGGAAAATTTGAGGTTGCAAAACAGAAGATCAAGAAGCATCATGAGATCAAGTTCAAGATCATATAGACAAGAAACAAGACAAAATCACCCTATACAAAATATTGGCGAGAATTTGATAAATGATCGTTATATTCCACGCGGTGAAACTTTGGACATCAGACATAATCAGGATGAGGGATAAAATCAAGAAGAGAGAAGGAGAATGTTACGTGATGAAGAGATTCGAAGAAATCGCAGGATAATTGAAGATGATATTGAGAGGCATTATGAGCAAGTACATTTAGCGGGAGAAAGAGAGAGATTGTGAGCCGAAGTAGAAGAACAAGAAATTCAAGCAGCATTGCGTCAGAATAATCATGATAATCGAGAAAGACGACGTGTACAAAATCGTAATAATGATACTCTAAATGAGGAATATGAGAGAATTCGTAGATACATTGAAAGGCAATGAAGAGAAACGATAAGGGATGAGGAAATTCGCAGAGAAGAAAATGAAAGACAAATTAATTTGCAAATTCAAGAAGAAGAAAATCGCAGAGGAAGGCAAAATCAAGATGTTGAAGAAGAAGCACGAAATATCGCAAGACAAGAAAGGCATGAACGCAGACGAAGAGAAGCTGCATTGAAAAGGCCAATAGAGAAAAATTCTAATAGGAATGAGCAAATCTTGCAGAATTAGCAGAAATGAGAGGAATGATAAATAACATAAGAGAAGGAGGAAGAAGACAACTTGATGAGGCAATCGAAGAAGCTGCGAAAACTCCATTTACTCAAGAGGTACAATTAGGAGGGATACCTCCAAAATGCAATTTTACGGTGTTGACCAGTATTTTTGATGGGACTACATGTGCCGTCCAACATATCAAAGCCTATATTCGATACATGCTACAATGGGAGAACCATGATGTCGTCTTGTGCAAATATTTTGCGTCAAGTTTAACTGGCGAAGCACTGAAGTGGTTTGAAAGTCTCCCCAAGAATACAATAATTTCGTTCATGCACTTGCAAACTACTTTCTTAGGAGCATACATAAGCAATAACTCTACACGACCTGGAATTGAAGATGTGTTTGGATTGAAGTAGAGAGTTGGCGAGAGTTTAAATAACTTAACGATAAGATGGAGGACAATGTGCAGTGAAATGGCAGGAAGAGTAGATGAAAGATATCTCATTTTGTCCTTCATAAATGCTATGTTTGCGACAAATCTATTATACATCCAGGTATTCATAGTTAAAAACACAATCACTATGACAGAACTGCTAGAATTGCAAGAAGAATATATCGCTTTGGAGGAAAAACAAAATGAGATGGAGTCATATCCAATTCTCGCAGGCACAAGTTCAGCCGCAGCAAATGGAAGTTTATTACCAAAGATGATTAATACAGTGGAAAGTACCTCCCAAAATCAGCGAGAGAAAATGGAGATTGATAATCAACGTAAGGTAATAGCAATGGGGAGTAGAGATCAGGAGGAATTGGAAAAGGAGAGAAATTTTTATAATCGCAATAACAATAATAAGGTCCCAAGGTTCGATCAACAGCAAAAGACTTATGGTGGACAGAGGCAGAATTATTCAAGATAGCAAAGAGGTCAGAGGATTATATAGGAAGACATCAAATTGCCACCTCTAAATACCAGTATAGACAAGATTTGGGAAGCAATTATTTTGATGGAGAATATACCTTCACCATGGAACATGGGGAGAGAACCACATCCTAACAACCAAAATCAAGAATTCTGCCCTTATCATCATTTTCATGGACATTCTGTGAGTAATTGTAGAAATGTAAAAAGAATTATTCTGCGAATGATTGAACATGGGAAGTTAAATCATTTTCTAGCGAGATATCCACAACCTCAGCAATTGTCGCCAGCACCAGAAATTCGCAGAGTCAATGTTGCGAAAGAAGCAGAAACATTTGTCATTGAAGTATGAGCTACAGCAAAAAATCTATTTTGCAATTCAATTGTACATTCGCAGAAAACAATAGAAGATTTCCATGACAATATGCTAAGTAGAGTATTTGCAAGGGATATAGAGGGAAGAGAGGTGATGAATATTGCGAAGATTTCTCCATTAGAAGAATGGAAAAAACAAGTTATTTATTTTACTGCACAAGAGATACCAGAGCCAAGGAAGATGCATGACAACCCATTGGTGGTGAAGTTAGAGATAAATCCAAAGTACAGAGAAGAAGAAGAAGATGATGGTGACGCAGCAAGTGATTCTTGGGCAATAGATAGGGTTTTAATTGACACTGGCAGCTTGGTAGACATCTTATTCTATCATACTTATCGAACAATGGGTGGAAGAGATGATGAGTTAATCCCCTCAACTTACAAGATCTATGGTTTTAATGGCACTGCAAATAAGCCAAAAGGAGAAATTACTATGGAAATTCCATTGAACAAGATATCTTCAAAAATTAAGTTTTGTGTAGTGGATATAGAATCTCCTTATAATGCCTTAATTGGAAGACCATGGCTCCATGGGATCTTGGGCATAGCATCCACATATCATCAATGCATAAAGTTTCCACATCCTCATGGTATTGGGATAATTAAAGGTGATTGGTTTGAAGGAAAAAAGTGTTATGAAGTTGACATTAATACTTGCGAAGAAAGAAACGCCAGAAGTCGTAATTGGCAACATAACAGGAAGCAAACTCAGAGAGCAGAGAAATTGATGGTGGACAGTATAGAGTTGCGGGGAAAGGATATATTACAAGAATAGTTTGTTCCAAAAGAATCAATGGTGATTAATCGCGAAAAGATAAGAAAAAGTTGAAATCTTCATTCTTCGCAGGAAAATAAACAAGTGCAAGGTGCTGGGAAAAAGTTGAAATCTTCATTTCTCGAAAGAAAATAAAAAGCAACAAGATATTGCGAATAATCATTCGTTACAGAAGAAAAGAAGTGCAACAATATCATGTTGCGAACAATCGAAAAACAAGAACAGCAAGAAGTGTGCGACAGAATATTAAAAGAAAAATTTGCTCAAAAATAAGAAATTTTTTTTTTAAAAAAGAAAAAGATGATGATTTCGAATCATATAAGAATTTTTAATGCAAATGCATAAGACGGGCGCAAATCGCCTAAAAACATATAAGAATGGGACGAACTTTTATGGCGTACACCTTAGTTCGCGGATTCTATTCCGTAAGAGGTAATATCCTTAAAGTGCGTCATATGGGGGGTATCTCTTTGCATAGATATGGGAAAGGCTATACTGCTGCTGGAACCTAGTCATGGAGATTTGGGATTATAAAAAATCCATCCGGGAGAGATAACTTGGATTCCCAACTATATAAGGTTATACCCTGGTTGGGTGCCCGAGAGTTTATCCTAAGGAATGCAAAGTATGATCAAGGCGCCGAGGTACACGGTTGAGTTGTGGGTGCCCGGGACGGATGAACCTACCCTGGACATCCATGGCAAGTCTTGGCTTACGATGTGTTCGGCCCGAAGAAAACCCCACTAGGGTGTAGTCTTGTAACTATAAGCCATATAGGCATAAAGGATAAGAGGCTACGAAAACAACTGGTTGTTTCTAGAACCGGATGGGAGGATCTAGTCTTGTATGGCAGAAGTACGTCTCCTTGAAGGGGCAACCAGGGGGGAGATAAGGGCGATACCCTCCATTAGGGAGCTGTGTATCAAAAAAGGCAATGTCATGGGACTTTATATTCAAGAATATTTAACGTCATACGGCAATGTCATGGGACTTTATATTCGCAAGAATATTTAGGCCCGTGATATTGCCGCATGACAGGACAAAAAGCCTAAAAAGAAATGTTAAGATGAGATCAATGGGTTTTTGCGATAAGATCAAAAGATGAGATAAATGAAATCAATGATAAGAGGATATAAATCGCAAAGACGGCAATGTCATAAGTCTTAAAAAGCAAAAAGAGATTAATCTCACAAGATGGCTTAGACTTATCATATTGTCGCAGAGATCAAAATAAATGATAATGCAAGATCAATGGATTATTACATGTGAAAGTAAGAATGTCCTGCGATCTTGTCGCATAAAAGTGGCATAATAAGACATTTAACTAGGAAGGCGAAATAAGACCACAAGAGAGGTTATATCTGCGAAGCATATAACAGATTTTTTGCAGCATTATTTGCGATAATTCATTTATCATATTGCAGATTAATAACAAGAGGCAAGTATGGGAATGATGCATAGAATGGTAAATATTGTTATTCATCATTATATGATAAATTCATACAGATAATTAAATTCATACAGATAATTGGAGATTAATGATTATATTAACCATCTTGCAAAAATAATTGTTTCTTGAATTTTTAATGACAAACAGATAGAAGAAAAAAAAAATTTATATATTGAAAGACATCAGGAGCTGCAGATAATTCGCAGAATATTACAATTTGTCGCAGATAATTATCGCAAGAAAGAAAGAGAGAAATACAGGAGAAGATCAAAAAGAAAAAACAAAACTATTGAGATTTATCTCCATCACTATTTTTCATCTTTGTCTTCACCATATTCATCATTAGTTCCTTCCTCATCTTCACTTTCACTTTCATCTGCATCACCTCACCATCGTAAATAACGGTACTTGAGAACTGGGGGGATATTATCCATAAGACAAGGATATAGACTAAGAGGAAGATCGTTATCTTTGAAAACTTTCTCAATAGCATTATTGCGAACGGTGAGAAGAGTACTACGCAAGTTTGAGTTGGATATCTTTATTTTCTCTTGCAGTCTAGAGATTTTTTCATTACGGGAAACAAGATTTTTCGCAAGACCACTCTTTTCTTCTTCAAGTTCTGCTATCCTTTTGGAATATATTTTTTCAGATTCTACGATGATACAACAACAAATTAGAAATTTGTTGGAAATCTACAAAAAATACAAAGATATTAAAGGAACGATAAATAATAACCTTCTATTTCATGGATCATTTCTTGTATCAAGGTTGCTTGCTCGGTATGAAGACTGACATCTATCGTTAAATTTTTCCTAGCATTATCGAGAATTGTCACAGCCCATGCGAATTCATCATCACTTTGAATGAGAAGACGGGAACGGATTTGTTCTTCTCTTTTAAGAAGTTTAATGTTTTCATTCTTAAGCCTATCTCTCTCAAGTTTAGTATCAATAAGGGTATTGCGGAATTTTGATGGAGCTTCAGCGCCTTGAAGAGTAATGCGTTCTTTATCCTTCTCGAGTTCAATTTTCTTGGCTTTTAAGACTTTGATTTTTTCTCTAAACTCATCTCTGCAAGTCTTTAAACTATTAGATGTACTTAAGACAGATCTATAATCCATTCTAATAATGAAAATGTGATATTTAAGATCATCAATGGACAGAGTATTAATTTTTTCGTCCGAATAGTTATTTAAAGCGTCATTAAGACGTTGAAGAAGAGTGGTTTCATCTATGGGTTCATCAAAAGAATTAAGAATGAGGGTTTCATCAGTAAGATTATAGGCATCTGCAAAATGGTTGATCAAATAAGCTAAAATAGCAAAAAAAAAAAAAAAAAAAAAATACCAATAAGGGAAAGATTCATACCAATAACTTGTTTGCAGAATTTCTCCTTATCAACTAATTTCTGTTGAAGAACTTTAACTTCTACTTCAAGCGATTTGTTTTTATTAAGGAGCTCGTATTTCCAGTTACTTCCAACTGTTTACATTTTTCGCGAAGAATGGAGATTTCAGCTTCATATTGCTTATTCTTCTCACAAAGTTTTGCAGACTCAAATTGTGAATCAGTAAGCCTTTTCTGCGATGATGATAATCTACTTTCTAATTCTGAACCAACAGAAAAAGAAGCTCTAGCAATCATGAGAAAAGAGAAAATGAGTAAGATAAGTAAAAGATCTTTGATACTCATGACAAATGTAAAGTTTACTACAAGAAAAATAAAGGAAAGGGGCATACCAACGAAGCTAGCGCATGAAGAAAACCTGGGTTGATAAATCTTAAGACTCCTTTAAGATCTTTATTATTAGTCAAGATTAAAGCGTCGCAGATCTTCGAGAGATAGTTGCAAGTACGAGTAATATCATCCTCTCCAATACCTTGTATAGGGTTTCTAAAAATGTTTGACAATTGATCCATTGGAGTCTCAGGTTGAGAAAGACCCATCGCAGACCTAATTCTTGCGGAAGAAATATGTATTGAAGTGCCCACGGAGGCATTATTATTAACTCCTCTATTATTTTCAATTTCATTATCTTTTTCAGCGATAATAGAAGTTTCTCTGAGTGGAGAATTTAAAGAAGGAAGTGGCTGAGTTTTTCTTATCTTATTTGGAGGACCGTCAGCGGTTTGACTTTTATTGTGGCGAGGAGAAGCACCGGAACCTTCATTTTGAGTTATTAATCTTTTGACTTTATTTTTGGCTTCAACCGCCGCGACAAATGGTATTTCCTTGAAAACAATCACACATGAAGATAAGAAACAGGGGCAACAATATATTGTTAAAGGTTATAGAAGATTGTTTCTTACTTCATTTGTGAAAGTCTTCAAAGTTTGTAGGAGATTGGGATTCCCAGTATTAGCATAGCTAAGCTTCATTTTTTCAATCTATTAAAGATATTTCAATAATCATTAAGAATAATACATTTATCCAAATTTGCGAATAATGATAAATTTTGCGAGATATACCTCAGAGTTCCTTTTAGGCCAGTTAAAAATCCAAGGATGATACGCTGCAAGATTCGCAGGAAGATCAAGAGTGGCAGAAATATATGGACCTTCAAGGAGGAGAGGAAATCCGCACCACTTATCATCTTTTGAGTAATGTGGACCTTGTTTTTTACTCGAATAATAGTCTATATCTTGCATAAGAATTTTATCCTTCGCAACCTTTTTATTCTTATTTAAATGGACAGCCCAACACGTGCTCTCTTTCTTCATGGGAATCACTTGATAATTCGTGAAGAAATTCTCCACGGTATATTTCGCCGAAATAATTGGGATATCTTTTAAATCAAGATGTTTCGTATCATCAGGATAGCGAGATCCTTTACCAGCTCCACGAGAGGCATATTCGAGAATGAGACGAATACAGTCTCCACTTAATTGGTAGATTGCACGTGAAAATTCAGCGTGAGAAATAATTTCATAAAAAAGAGGGAGTTCTGGGTTATAAATAGGGATAGGAAGGCCAGCTTCTAGTTGACCTAGTGAAATAAGGATTTTCTCATTGGAAGAAGGAAATCCTGAGATTAGATCAATGGAGAGATCAGAGTCTGAAGATTGACCAGGGATCTCAGAAAGTGTGAAACCTAAAGTTTGGAGCTTCTGTTGGTGTTTTTGGAAAGTGGGTTGACCTAATTTTTTAGCAGGAGCTATTTTTTAATATGGGAATGATGATTAAGATGAAGAAGAATAAAGAATTAAAATTGAAACAGTGATAGATCCGGAATTTTCGGAAGAATATGAAGAACAGTAGAGTTGCAGAGAAGAAGTAAGAAGAAAGAGTAAAAAGAAGAGGAGAGATTGGCGAAGAAGATATTTATAAGAGAAGAATATTCTCGAGAACATCAATGCATTCAATGAAGAAAAGACGTGAATGGTCAGAATTCAACGGTTGAAGAAAGATGTGTCAAGGGATAAATGAGAGAGAAAAAAAACACGCGTAGAATATCTAGCGATGGATGCAGAGATGTGTCAGAATGAAGGGAGTGTGAAAAGACAAGAAGTTGCAGCAAATCAAGAAACTTAAATTCTCATGATCTTTATCTTCTTCGCAGAAAAGATATGAGAAGAGGCAAGATGTAGGATCAGAATATTGTCACAACAATATTCCTGCGAAATAAACAACAGTTCTGCGAGACATGTTTACGATACATCAATGATATTCTACGAAACATCTCATAGTGATGTAAGGAATGACTATCGGATGAAAACGACAGAAACATGAGAAAAGTGTGACATTTCTGCGATGAATCGATAAAACCTGCGAAAGATTAAGGCGGTGCTAACTGCGATTTATCGCAAGAACCCAGATCCGAAATTAAATGGAATCTTAGTTGTAAATGAGATGTCATGAGCTGTAATCCACTATGTAAATACCTATATAAAGGAGATGAATAGTTCCAGAGGGAGAGATGAATTTTTTAGTGCTAAGAAAGTTTTTAGGAGAGAGAAAATCTTATTAAGTGAATTGTATTCTTGATTACTGTAATTCTTTTAAGAACATATTAATAAAAAAGGTCCTTAATCTTCAAATTGTGTCATAAATATTGATAAATTCTTGAGTAGGGTGTAGTGTAGGAATTCCTGCAACTACAAAAGAAGTCGAGGCGAAATTCTTATTGATCGTTTCTCAAACACGTGTTCTCTCATTATGGTGTGGTTATTTCTCACTCAACATTTAAGAATGAGAATATGTTCTTTAGTATTTCTAACTTCTTATTACTAGCATGCAGAAACTCTATGTCCTCATAACTCTTTGGATGCTTGGGACGCTGGAACGCTTTGAAGTTGTAAGTTTTAGTTTGATTTGCTCGAGGATTAGCAAAGTCTAAGTGTGGGGGAATTTGATAGGTGTAGAATACACCTAATTTACTATCTAGTAGTTTATGCTTTATTGCTATTTTTCTTGTAAATTATGTATTTTACGTGTGTTTTTGAGTTATTAGGTTCTCTGGAGTCGCACGGAGGAAAATAAGAAGAAATCACCAAAATTGAGCAAAAGGGCAGAAAAGTCATTTCCCAGGCAAACACTATCTGGAGCCTAGTCAAGGTTAAGGGGCAAACTCCATTTGGAAGAGTGCTAAACACAAATCATCCTAGGTTAAGGGGCTGCCAGATAGGGTATCCCTTATCATTTATCATAGGGTGCATTTATCATTAGGTGTAAGTATCTACCCAGCCCTAAATCGAGATGGCTTCTCAATCATTTATACACTGAAGTTAAAAAGCAGCGGATGCTGCTTAAATCAAGACCAGATCGAGAAATAAGAAAGCAGTGGTACTGTTGTCGGAGAAGCTGGTAGAGAAATCAGAGGAAGAAAAGATGATGGGTGATGTCATCGAATTGAGTAACGGTTTTAGTGATACTGTGAAATCACCTAAAATGAAAATTAGGGTTTGATGATGAACTCCTAGACTGAATAGAAGCTGTTAATGGGGTTCGAATTTATCGTCGAGAAGGAGGAATATGTTGCTGTTTAAATCGGAGCTACTAAGAAGAAATTGGGTTTGTGGTGGTGTTCTTGGAGATGATGTTGTTGATTTGAGTCAAATTGAGCGGAAATTGAAGACGGTTCTGAGGTAGATCGAGAGAAGATGTTGAAACTGATATGGGTACACTGGGAATAGCCGATATTGAGGGTTTACTGTTGATCAATTGAATTGAGAAACTAGAGTTGATAAATGGGATTTTGGGTTGAATCTGGAAGAGATAGCAGCGAGATTGAAGTGTGTTTTTGTGGACTGAAACAGGGAGGAAATGGTGGTGATGTTGTTGGTTCAGGGAAGAACATCTGAGTTGCTGGTTGCTGTTATAGAAGCTGTTGATTGAACTTAGATGTATGTTAGGTTTGTCGCAGGTATGGAGCTGAAATGAATGGTTGAAACAACTAGTAGGAAAGTCTGTGAATCAGCCGAAACTCGGCCAATTTTCCCTTCCGGCGAGTCGACTCAGAAGCTGACGGCGACCGATCCAGACGATCCCGGTGACCGATCCATAACAAGTTCGATGAGCCGATCTGACCCAACTCAAACTACTCAGCCTGACTAAGAAGCTGACTAGAAGCTAACTCGTCCTCCCTTTGACCCGCTGACTAACAGTTTGACTGACGGTTGACCTGTTTGACCGTTAGTCCTAATGGTGGACTGACGAAATATTCATCTACCGGAGGAGAATCTCAGGTGACCGGCGGTGACGAATTCCGGCCAACTTTCGGCCAAAAACCCAGTTTTCCGGTGAGCAAAAATACAGAATTTTGTGTGGACTTCTCTCATGTGTGTGAAGACTTAGAATTGGGAATTGGATGAAAACTTGATAGTTTTGGAAAATTGGACTAGAAATTGAAATATGACTCAAATTGGGAAAGTGGTGTTCTTATGGAATGTGGATTCTTTTCCTACAAAGATATGGAGAGTATTGAAGCCTATAAATAAATGAGCTCTCTACAACTTTTACACACACATCTACTTTGGAGAAGGAGTTAAAGTGCACAAGGATTGGAGGAAGGAGCAACCATCATCTTTTCAATAAGTTTTTCTTTCTTTCTTCCTTTATTATTATTATTATTGTGTGAACTCTAAACTATGAGTAGCTAATTTTCTTATTGATTGAGGATGAATTCCTAGTTCTAAATATATGATTTGAGTTTTGTTTCAATTCTACTTTGAAGTTTTTCATATGATTATCGTTTGTTATTACTAATATTAATGTTTATGATTGATTGATAGGTTGTTTGGAGTGCACGCTAAATTGATTTGTTAATTTAATCTAAATCTAGTGAAAGTTAGGGAATACGTAATAGTTTCTTGACTTTTTACACAGGTAGAAAACACAAGACCTTGCGGAGGGATTCCGTTGAGCAATTGTGTGTGAAAACAACGCTAGAAAGTGGACCAAGTGAACCGAGTATAACTACTAGTACTAAACCTAAGTTCATAAATATTAAAGCATTCGGGGAATTACATCTTGTAAGCGAACCTCAAGGTGGTTCTTTTGAATAGAATCTGATAACTAAGCGGACCTGTTACTCAGTGAAATAAGGAATTTTGGGGTTAGCTAAGCGAACCTGCTATCCTACGGTTGGTGATAATCTATGACTAATAAAAAGTGGAAAAGAACATAACTTTAATCATTGTTTTGCAGCGAAGAAGGATTCCTTGATCTATTCTCTCTTATTGAATTTAACTTACACTTTTAATTACTTTGTTTATTCCTTTTGCTTTTAAAATCTTGAACTAATACCCCCCCCCCTTTTGTGACATTATAAGACAACTATAATCTCTTGCTCCTCGTGGGATTGATCTTGACTACCCTATATTACTTGTTAATTAGGTAGTAAATTATTAATTAATTTGTTGTGGTTACGACACGCATACAGTGGCTCATCGTATATTATGTATTTATTGTGACTGCTTTAACGTTGTCGTTGTTTTGCTAATTATTTTTTCGTGTTGACAGCCGAGCTGGGGAAGGTGAGATCGTTGGAAGGGGAGAATGTCCGGCTGAAGGATAAGGTGACTCAATTGCTTGAGTAGGTGGCTACGGCATAGGCGGCATCGGCACAGCTGACGCTTGATCTCGCTGCTGAGAGGAGGAGATTTAACGATGAGCTTGTTACCAAAGTTAAGGCTGGCGTGAAGAAGGTTCTTGACCAGAAATGGGTTGATGCTATTGCGAAGAAGTCGGGTTCCGGGTCGATTCCGCCACAAGACTAATTACCCCTTTTGTGATGCTGTGTCACTATTATGCCCTTTTCCTCGGGTTGTAATTCTCTTTGAACACCTCTATTTTCTCGTAAACAATTTTCTTTGAATGGGGTGCTGCGTCGCCGATTCGGTTGTTTTAATTGTTTTTCTGACATTGTTGCTTATGTTGACGCTTTTTCTTGTGATGTGGAAATGACATGCGGGTTTTTATTGTTATACGTATGTGTTTGCGCCTGTATGAGGATGATTAGATCAGTTAGATAAATAAAATGTCGTTTATGTCGAACACGCTCAACAGGGAGGGTCATCGGGCCCAATGCCATGTCCTGATTGAGGTATCTCATTACCGTCTTTTAGATCTAGTGGAAGGGTAATTGGTCCGTCCTAGGTTCTATGGGATCGTAATCCCAAGAGGTTATCAGTTAACCATCTTGGGCAAGTGATTCCATCCACTTGCGAGGGGAGCAATGTTGCCTGCTCGACTGTCGAGTACTCATGCCTCGAAAATCGGCCACTGGCTTCCGACCACCAGGGCCCTAGGGATACCTCGGAACTTGCACACTGCCGTCGCCCCGAGTTCGAATAGCCCGTCTTAATGTAAGTGGCCCCGACACTTGCACAATTCCATCGCCCCGGGTTCGAAACCACCATTCGAGTGTAAGCCGCCCCGGCACTTGCACAATGCCGTCGCCCCAGGTTCAAAACGGCCATTAAGTCGCAATTGCCATATTTCCAACCCCACACGGCCTTTTAAGGAAATCGATGACAATATATCATACCTGATCTCATGGTTGGTATCGCTTTAGTCGCCTATCATTCCACGGTCGTGGCTCGGGTGTTCCGTCCGGTTTTAATATTTTGTACGCTCCTTCACCAACCTTCTCGACAATAGTATAGGGTCCTCCCCATCGTGCTGCTAGTTTACCGCCATTTTTGTCACGCTCGTAGCTAGGTAGGTCTTTCAGTACTAGTTCTCCCGGTTGGAACTCTCTTGGTCGGACGCGCTTGTTATACTCCCGTTGTACTCTTCTCTGATAATTCTCCATCTTTTGTAGGGCCATTTCTCTTGTTTCTTCTAAGTCGTCGAGCTTGGCCAGGATAAGGTCCGCCGAGATGTTTCGCCTCTACGCTTCGGTCCTTGTTTTTGGTATTATCGCCTCGGTCGGGAGAATGGCTTCGATCCCATATGTTAACATGAAAGGTGATAACCTAGTTGCATCTTTACGAGTTGTTTGGTAAGCCCATAAGATGTTTTAGAGATCCTCACACCATTTTTCGTATTCCCCATCAAGCTTCTTCTTAAGGTTATCGACGATGGTCTTGTTTGTAATCTATGCTTTCCCATTACTCTGAGGATAAAGGGGTGTAGACTTGCTCTTATGAATGTTATAGGTATTGAATAATAGGTCGATATTCTTTCCCTGTAGTTTCTTCCCATTATCCGAGACGATTGCCGCTGGTACTCCGAAACAACAGATGATATGTTCTCAGATGAATCGAAAGACATCTCTATCCCGAATGTATTTTAACGGAGCAGCCTCTACCCATTTAGTAAATTAGTCCATCGTCACTATCAAATACTTTCTCTACCCCGATCCAACATTTAATGGTCCTACGATGTCGATTCCCCAATTGGCGAACGGACACGGGCTGATTATCGAGTTTAATGTTACCGCTGGCGCGTCTATCTTTTTTTCGAACTTCTGGCACTTGTCACAAAAAAGTGAATATATTCTTTGCATCCTCATTCATATAAGGCCAAAAGTACCCCATGGTCTTGGCTCGAGCCTCCAAACTACGACCCGAACTGTGGTTGCCCGCCGCCCCATAATGTAGCTCATTCAGGATCGTGTGCCCATCTTATTTTCTTAGACATCAAAGCAATGGTCCTAGATATGATTTCCTATATAGGATGTTGTCTCGGAGCTCATACGCAGCTGCTTTGCTCTTGATTTTGTTGATCGCTGGTCGCCCCTTATGCGGTTCACCTGTTTCTAGGTACGTGTGTATATGTCTTCGCCAGTCGTCGGCTTTATACTGGTCGGCCGTGGTTACTGTCACATACGTGTCTATGCCCACTATCTCAGGTACTAACGGCATTAATATTCTCATAACTCTGATGCCCTCAATGCTTGCGTCCGTTAAATTTGAGGCGATATAGGCCAGGGCGTCCGAGTGGCGATTATCTTTTCGACATATATGTAGAAACTTGATGCTTGGTATCTGGTCGATGTAGAACTGATAGAGTTCCCTATACCTTTGTAGCAAGGGATCGTGTGTAGCGTATTTCCCGCCTATCTTTCGGATAACCAGCTGGGAGTCGCTTGTTAACCTTACGTCTTGAATCCCCATTTCTACTACCAGGCGTAAAGCGTGTATCACTGCTTCGTACTCCGTGACGTTTTTAGTCCCCTTAAATTCTAGCCTGAAGGAGTGGACCATATTATTTCCCTTCGGCATGGTGAAGACAAATCCCAAGCCTGACCCATCTTTATTGGATGATCCATCCACGAAAACTTCTCATCGTATCGGGTTACGTTCTAGAGTAAATCGGACGGGTCCTCCGGGTCTTCCTCCATCCCTGGGATGTCTTCTACCTCATCTTCTTCGCTCAAGGGAAAATCTTCCAGAAATTCATCCAGTGCCTATGATTTTATTTTTGTCCTCATCTCATAGAAAATGTCGAACTGCTTGATATGTGCGCTCCATTTGGATATCCGCCCCAACCTGGCTGCATTGTCGAGCACTGCTTCTATGGAGGACTTCGTGAGTACCCGGATTTTATGAGTTTGAAAGTATGTTCGCAGTTTTTGTGTGGGAAACACCAATGCTAATATCAGTTGCTCGATCCTGGTGTAGTTCTTTTCCACCGGGTTCATGGTTTTTCTTATAAAGTATACAGGCTTTTCCTCTCCCCCTACGTTCTTCACCAAGACTGCGTTGATGGCGTAACTAGTCGCCCCTAGATATAGTGTCAATACTTCCTCGGGCTCAGGTCTTTGTAATATTGGCAGGCTCGTAAGGTGTTTCTTAACATTCTGGAAGGCTTCTTCGCACTCCTCGGTCCATTTGAACTTTTCTCCCTTCCTTAAGGTCCCGAAGAAGTCCTTGCACTTATCGGACGATCGGGAAATGAATCGTCCCAAGGCTTCCAAGTTTCCGTTTAACCGTTGTACATATTTAACCGTTACTAGTGACGGCATATCGACAACTTCTCTGATCTTATCTGGGTCATCCTCTATGCCCTTGTCGGTGATTATATACCCCAGGAATTTGCTCGAAGTAACCCAGAGGTGCATTTAGCGCGATTCACCCTCATTTTGTATATCCTCATGGTTTGAAATATATCCCGGAGATCATCGATGTGGTTGGAGGCCACCCTTCTCTTGACCAACATATCATCTACGTATACCTCGATGGTGTTGTGTATCTTGTCTTCGAACATGTCCTCTACTAGTCTTTGATAGGTGGCACCGGCGTTTCTTAGCCCAAATGGCATTTTGGTGTAACAATATAACCCCCTCAGTATGAAAAAAGATGTGTGCTCTTGGTCCTCGGGGGCCAGGGGAATCTGGTTGTATCCCGAGTACTCGTCCATCATGGTTATCGCCTTGTACCCGACTATGGATTCTACTAGCATATCGATGATGGGGAGGGGGAAGCTATCCTTTGGGCAAGCTTTGTTTAAGTCACTAAAGTCGATGCAGACCCGTACCCCTCCATTCCTTTTGGAGACTATTACCATGTTAGATATCCATTGCGGGTATTGAGCTTTTCGAATAATCCCCACTGCTTGTAGTTTTTCAGCTCGGCCTCCACCGCTATTTGTAGCTCGGGCGCAATCCTCCTCATCTTCTGTCGGATTGGCTTGAATTTGGGATCTATTCTTAAATGGTGCGAGCAGACTTCTGGGTCTATTCCCTCCATGTCATGCATTTGACAGGCTAATACATCCATATGCTCCTTCAAGAGAGATATAAACTTATGTGTTTGCTTTTCTGTTAACAGAGTTCCAATTCTCACTACCTTAGGTTCTTCGTCAGTACCTAAGTTAATTTGTCAGGTGGGTTCTAAGGCCGAGAATTTGGGCTTTGGCTCGCCGATTACTGTCGGCTCATTTGATTGCTATAAGATCTCGTTCTCGACCGCTTTGTAGGCTGTGATGGCTTGTGATATCACCTTTTCTAGCTCTTCTCTCGCCTTGATTTCTTTAGCTTTGTTCTTTTCTTGGCGCTTCCTCGATCGTCTTTCTTCGTTTTGCTAAGTGTCTATATGCATGCATTGTCTTGTTGCATGGGGATCTCCCAACACTTCTACTACTCCTCGGTAGGATGGGAACCGCAATTTCTGGTGGTACGCTGATGCTACCCCTTTGATTCCTGCAATCCAGGGTCTTCCGAGTATGGCCTTTTAGGGTGACATGACATCGACCACACAGAAGGTAGTGAGTGTGTCCAGATATCCTTCTCCGTCCGAGACCCTGAGGGTTACTTCTCCCTTTGGTACTGTCACGGTACCATTGAATCCGTAGTTTCGATAGGTCGACGGGATTAAAATATCATCGGATAGTTCCATTCTTTTAAAGGTATCATAAAAAAGGACCTCGACCGAACTCCCACTGTCCATTAATATCCTCTTGACACCCCATTCCTCAATAAGTAAGGTTACCACTAGGGGGTCCAATGGGGTTGACAGTTTAACGAGACGTTTTTAGCGGAGAAAGTAATCGGCTGCATCATCCAAGGCTCCATAGGCAACGTCTTGGCTACGCTAAAGATTTCATTTCCTGCTCGGTCTCTTTTATGAATCCTTGAAGTGATACATGCGCCCAAGTCGAACCCTTGTGTTGCCGAGTGCGAGATGGTGTTGCAGGCGAACTGGGTACCGCGGTTGATTCTTATTTGATGAATGCTTCGGGCTGAGCGGGTGTCAGCGATGTTTTGAAAAAATGTCTTAGGTACCCATCTCGGATCAGATGTTGAACGATATCTTTTATTTCTCGGCATTCATTAGTCGAATGGCCGCGGTATTGATGGTAATGACAAAACTCGGGATGGTTCTTTGTTCCATCGTACTGGACTCCCCTGGTCTTCGGGTACCTGATGTCGCTTCTATTTTCTACTTCCTTGAAAATTTCCTCCAATGGCGCATTAAGTGGAGTGTACGCTCTTGGCCCGTGGAGAGGCTTCTTCCCTTTCTCGACCCATCTCTTCTTACTCGACCCTTGATGCGGTGTGCTCGGCCTTTTCTCGGATCGCTTTGGGTCCTCTCGCGGGATCTCCTCCGTTGTGGTATTTGCTTCTTGTACTCCCCTATCTTGTGATCCCCCCTGTATCTCTTCTAGGGCTATGTGATGTTCTTGCATCTTCCTAATTTCCCTTAACGTTTGTGGTTTCTCGGTGTACATTGATATCCAAATGGGGTCCGATTTCCCCAATGAATTTTCGAACACGAATATTTGTTGGTCGACCGACACCTTCCCGATGTCAGTACACATCTTTCTCCATCTACCAGTTAGAGACCGTAACGGTTCCCTAAATCTTCGTGCTAACGAAAAGAGCGCGTTGATTCTTGGGCGAGCAATACTATTGTGCATGTAAGTTTCCAAGAAGGTTTCCCACCAAGGAAGCATAGTTGCCAATGGATCCGTCGGGTAAGGTGTAAAACCAGCTCTTCGCCTCGCCTTCTAGACTCGCCGGGAAGAATTTGCACATCACCACATCGTAATTCTTCCACTGTAGCAGTGACATGTCATACATTTTGATATGTTCTCTTGCGTCACCTGTGCCGTCGAATCTGGAAGGGAAGGTCGGTAGTGTACATTTGGGCGGGAATGGGGTCCGCTCCAGTTCCTTGGTGAACGGTGTTTTCTGTGCGTCGCTAATCACTTCGCCTAGCTTGTCATCCTCGCCGTTCCCAGCAAGTTTCTTGACCATATGCTCAAGCTAGTCGAGTTTTTGCTTCGTTAATACGTCTGATCCCTCATTTGTCGCCTCTTCCTCGGTCGAGGAATCTTCGGGCGGGCCGTACCCTCCCCTTTGACGATTGGGGTCGGGCATACGTTCTCGGCTCAGGGGTGAGGTGGGAGCGTATCTCGACTGCGTGCGGTTGCTAGATGCTCCTCGGCTGGATCATCCTCTCGACCCGGATCTCTGATTGCGAAGCTGGTATTTATCGTGTTCCAAAGCTAAGTTCCTTCTCTGTAGTTCCCTCATGAAATCTTCATGTCTCCTTTGGCTTGCCAAGATCGCCAGTAACATTGGGTCGGTGCTCTCGTGGTTGGAATGGTCATTTATTAAGTTTCCTCCCGTATTAGGGGGTGCGGCTGGCGGTCCTGGGGGAGGGATCGACGGGGGAATTATCGTGGTTGTAGGGAGTTCGCCTACTGTTGGGGGATATCTTGGTCGAGGTTTCCCACTCCCAAGCGCACTTGTCTAAGTCTTTCTCCTTCTTGTTCCAGTGCATGTTGATATTCCATCTGCTGTCTTTCTCGCCTCCGTTCCTCCTGCATCGTTTGCACTTCCTCTTATTCCTCGGTATCCGACGCTGTCCTTCCATCTTCCATCTCCCTCTGCCTCATCTGGCTGGGGTTGATTCTTAGTACCCGGATCGGGGGTTCATCATCTCGGCCAAGATCGACCTCTTCGTCGACAGTTGTTATTCCTCTGCCTGGTGCCTGAGATTCTCCTTGATGGTTTTTTTGGATGCTCTCTTGTCGGGGATCCGTTAGTCCTTCTTGCGCACTCGATCACGTTATGGCCCGGTTCCGGAGAATCCTGCTTGTCCTGGTCGTGCTTGCCATCGCCTCAGGATCACTTCCAGTATGTCGGCTCGCCCGTCCCTACCTACGTTCACAAAGTACACTGCACTTACTTCGAACTTTTTTCGAAAAGGTTAAGGAGGAAATACAGCAGTCCTGCTGTTTCAGGGCAGGAAAAGTTTTTTTTTTTTTAGCGCAACTTTATCTATACCAGCGTGCTGACCTCAGCAAATAAGTAGTTTTGACCAGGAGAGACAAATTTAGGTAGGGTTTTTGACAAGTCGCTTTCAGTACTTTCCCTATGTATTAATCATTGTTTGTCCTAACATTCCTAGTGCCGGAATTTATTCGTACGTTAAGTCGAAAAATCTAATCCTCATCCAAAGTTAACAACAGCCATATCCCTCTCTAACTATTCCACCGGTGATTCGCCTGCGCGGATTATCGGAGTTATCGAAAGGCTACTTTACCGTAGGATTATCATGGTCTTCCCCTAACGTTGTGAGGCTTTACAGTGAGAGTAGGGTGAGACCTATTAGCGAAGTACACACCATGCTCTTTCTAGCCATAGCTTTGGGAGTTTCAACTCGATGGCTTCGAGCTGATCATACCTTCCCTACTTGATGGGTTCTATTCTTATTCTTAAACGAGATTCAAGTGGTGAAATAGCGCTTCAGCCTAGATTCCACCAATGGCCAAAGATGGTCCCTTTTGGGAGCTTAGAGGCGTTACGTTAATCAGCTTTTGCCGCTCAGGTCAATCCACAAGACCATTTCCGACCAAAATACGTATTTCAACGGAAAACATTTTTTACCTGGAAGAAGACAACCAGGTTAAATCTCTGAAAATATTCAACTCATAAAGCAAGACGACGGGGTAAGAGTCTCTCCTTGCGGAAATCAGACGATGAAAACCGTTTAACCAATCTTTCCTTTTCAAACTAAAGTTTTACAAGTTTTTCGACGATTAGGCGGATAAAATAGAAAAGGATTAGACTCTTATTCGAGAAGGTAAATCTTAAACGACCGATCTAACAACCTATGCATACCAGCTATCTGAGTCTTTCACTTAGCATCAACTATCATCAATAGATATTTTTAGGAGCTGTTGAATTTCTCTTTGATAACGTTGTGGCAAGGTATCTAAAGAGATGTTACACGAGTCCCCTTAGTCGGCGCCAGAATGTAGATGTAGAAAATCCTACTACTACATCCAAAGAATCACAACACATGAACTATGAAGCGAATAAGTAAAAGATGCATGAGAACACAAGATATACGTGTTTCGGTATGATTACCTACGTCCACGGGGGTAAAGAGATGATCTTATTACTTGATTCAAGGTTACAAGATGAATATCTCACTCAATAGTCTTTTTCTCTCACTCACAAGCTCTTGGTGCTTTGAGATTATATGTGCTCTCCTCTCTCTCCTTTACTTCTTACCCCCATTTAACTCTCTACATATGTCCATATTTATAGACACAAGTGATGATACATCCAGTTTTACGGTGCTAGTTAGGGTGTATCTTCTTCAATGCTCTTCTCGGGCGGTCAGTTGTGGCTTCGGCCAATACCCCCTTTGTTTCGGATGAGAAGCGTGGCCGAGGCGAGTAGCGTTCTCTTCGGATGCCTCACTACCAGATGTCGCTTGTTTAGTGATGATGATCGACATCGTCCTCCAGATCCTTGGCCGAGTCATACTTTGACCGAGTTCTCCTTATCTCTTCACCAACCTTGTCAGTGCATTGATTGCCGCTGTATCCGATGAGCATCATGTCAGGCTTCCCTTTCACTTTATGTCGACTTCATGGGCTACTTCGGTCTCTCTTTTCTCGCGCCTAAATCCGATGGGATGATTCAGTACTTTTGGTGCCCTCTTCTTCGGTACGCCCATGCCTAGGATTGTTCCACCTGTCCATGTGGATTATTTACACCTACAAAGTGGTTGAATTTACACCACCGAGTTAATCTGCATGCTGTCGGGAATGATCGAAAACGAGTGCTGGCTGATATGGCTGATATGGATGGTTCGTATAGCGATCTGTGGTCTCGATTATAAATTCTCGGGGTTATTGATAGCAGTCTATGGATATGCTGTTGATGGTTAATACAAAGCGGGTGAGATCGGGAACAGTGGACTGCAGAGAGAGCTCGGACATGAAAGCTGTGAATCAAACTGGCGCTGGTTATGACGGTGATTGTAAAGAATGATTAATCAAGATGCCTGTTGTTGGTGCTATAAGCTGAGACCGAGATGGAGAGATGGGTTTTGTGTGGAGGCTGAGGGCAGATGAAGGAGAATCAGTTGGTGGCAGTTGGATGGTCAGGGGAATATACTTGGCTGGGGCTATGATCAGTGGTGTCGATCATGAAGCAATGGATGAAGGCTTGAGACTACATAAGAGTAGATTGGTATTGTACGTTCTCTAAAGGGTTTGATCTATAACCTGACCTTGGCTGGAGTGTTGCTGACTGTAATCGAAGAAAGGTGTTGCTGCCATGGTCATGGCTAACAACAAGGAAATGGAATTCCAGTTGATTGGTGGAGTCGTTGTTGAGTTACTCGACAGTACAACTACACATTTGGGATTCATTTTGGACTGAAATTAAGATGACCGGAGCTTGCAAGAGTGATCGGTGTTGGTCATGGTTGTTAATTTGGCTGAGATTAGATGGGTTGAGTCAAACTCAGAAGGAATGGAATGGAGTTTGGGTTCTCAACTGTGCTTTCGAATTCAAGATGTTCTTAAAACAGACGATGTTGGTTTGTGCAATTGTTGAAACCAGGGGTGCTGCGATGTATTTGTTAGGTGGGGTGGTCTTGTGCCGAGTGCAAGAAGAACGGATGTACGTAGAAAGGAAATGTTAGAAGGCAGTGGTAGCAGTGGTGATGAGAAAGCTCATGATACTGGGTAATTGGCTGGGAATAGAAGATGGAGAAATCTTGGTGATGTAGCCAATGGACGTAGGTTAAGAAGTGTTAGTGGCAACAACAACAACAATGGAGTCCGGGTTGTGAGCTTATTGTGAAGAACGAGGACCTGAGGAGATGGATTTATATCTCAAGTTGGCAACTGCAATGGGTTTCCGAAGATGGTAACTGAAGTTTTTTGTGGATTGAGTTTGGCAAGGAACTGGGGATGCGAGGATAACTACTGGTGCATTGATTGTCGGTCAGAGAACAAGAGTGGAGCTGGGTATTTCTTGAGGTACACCTTGATGGGTGACTGTGAATTTAAGCTACAGAGACGTTGAGATGAGTGCAGCCGGTACTGGTCAGAAGTTCAGGGAGTATCGATTGGCGTTGGTGGTTTTGCGCCGGAAGTAGAAGTCAGTGAACAAAAACGTTGTTTGGCTGGAGAAGGTTTAGGGGTCTCATTTGGGCTTGATTTCTCGAGCCACGGTAATCTGTGAACGATGATTTTGGCAAAGATTGAACCAACAGGGAGAATTTCGAGTTAAGTGGGAATGGAGGAAAGTGGGCTCGGTACTGCACTTAATTTGTAAGCTAAAAGCTGGTATCGGATTGGGCCTTGGTCACTGTTGCTCCGTCTAGATTAATTTCTTCAATACCTATATTTCATGAACGAAAGCAAAAGGAAAGGAGAAGCGAGAGGCGGCACTAAGCCGTGAATGGAGAGAATAGGGTTTAGTTTTACTTTTCCCATTTTTTCATTTTCTATTAGCTAGCGATTTATTTTGATTGATTTATGGTTTTTGGAGAAAGCCATGTCTAGCTAATCCATGTTAGGGTTTAGGGATAAACAAATTAATTGTGAAAACTCTACATTGATATATGCTTAATAATGATTTGATTGATTAATAGTTTTTCTTCACATAGCTTGGTGTTTAATCATTTATGTGATTTTCTTGATTATTTATGCATTTGAATTGATATTTCGTGCTTCGGTTAAATCCCTAGACGTGGTATGCAAGGATTGATAGGTAATGCTTTAGAATCACTACCCATGAAGCGAATGAAACTATAGCGGAGAAACAGTATTTGAAAATGCATGGAATATATTCTTAAAGATTAGTAGAGTTTGAGTAATTAATTGGTGGAAACCGAAGACCCTAATAACCCGTTATTGTTAGAATTTTATATCATATCATTTTGTTCTAAATTTCTTAAAAATCGTTAAAACATCATCTTGTCGATTGGTTACTTTTGATATTAGTTAGTAGTAGTGTTTCACACTCCTCGTGGGAACGACCTGTACTTGCCATTGTTCTACTAGTTAGACACTGTGCACTTGCAGTAATATTATTGTGGGTTTTCCAAACCTATCAAATTTGGCATTTTCGTTATTAAAAAAAAAACATGTTATGACCAGCTGTGTAGCGGGTTTCTTAAAAAAAGATGACTAGCTGTGTAGCGGGTCTAAAAAAAAAAAAAAAATGATCAACTGTGTAGCGGGTCTTTCTGTCTAGCTGTCTAGCAGACATTTTTATACCACTGTTTAGTGGTTTCGTCTTGTTATTTAGCAGATATTTCTCGATCTTGTTGTTTAGAGGATCCGTCTCGCTGTTTAGCAGACAACACTTTTCATATCCAGCTGTGTGGCAGATATATTCTTTGTTTTGCTCGAGGACTAGCAAAATATAAGTATGGGGGTGTTGATAAGCACGTATGTGCTACATTTTATACACATATTTATATTAGCTAGGACTCGATATTTCGTCTAACAATATTATTTTAATACTTTTACAGAAAGTACAAACGGATGCGATCATCCACGAATAAACAGCTAAAAATGGGCGTTTGCGCATCGAATTATTAACTTTGGAGTCAGTGGAGCAGACTAGTATACTGGGCATGTTAGCGGTGATAATTTATGAGCTTATGTAATTACCAATTGGAAGTAAACATGAGGATATGGATGGAAAGTTAACATTTTAAACAGTTCTTTAGTGGGAGTTTATTGGTTTGGTTTCTAGCCCATACATATATTTTCTCATCAAAAGGAGGATTGATGACAAATTTTAATAATGGCTCCCACTAAAGAATGTTTCACAAATGAAGAAAAAAAATCTCTCTTTGAACGTGTATGAGGTGCATGCAACGTCTCAAACTAATTACCATTGCATGGAATGATGTAGAAAGTGGAAATTGGTAGTTATTAAGGAATGAAATCTGACAAAAGAGGAAAAGGCATCTTATCACTTTCCTTTGTTGGTGGGCCTTCATGGTAGTGTCGACATCATGTGTTCTTGAAATTAAATAACGCCTGCATGGAAATAAGTTGGGTCGGCTACGGAGGAAAGAGAGGAGTTGCTGGTGGCTGCGGTGGAGGTCCGGTCTGGGGAAGTTTTGGAGACGGTGTTTTTCTTTTGGCTGCCACTGGAGAAGCAAATAACAAGAGGGGAAGAAAACGACTATTACCGGGTGACGACGGTGATATTGGTTTATTATCTCTTACTCTTTTAATTTATTTTGATGGGTTTTGAGAAATCAATTTCTATGGTGTGCTAAATTTTGTTACTAGGGTTCATGGAGAAAGCTACTTTGAGCATAGACCATTACGAAATAAATTGGAATTATCTTGGTATTAGGCTATAAAAATGAATTTGATGTCCATAATTACGTTAATTGATTTTATTAGAATATGAGTTGTTGCACCACCGGCGTTGTATTATACATAGCCTAAATTCATAAATTCATGTAGTTTGCAATTTTATTGCTAGTGTTTGATAATTCATGCTTAGGTTAAATCATTTGATGGGTTATGCTTAGACGATGCAAATAATAATTGTGAATCTATAAATTATGTTTTCGATAATTCTCTCGTCATTATAATTTGATAGGTCATGCTTAGAAATTTGATGGGCTATACTTAGGAGATGCGAGTTTATGATCGGAAATTATATCAATAATAGGTGTTGCAATAGAACAAAGCTATAAACACATATTTGAAATTAGAGTTCTTTTCGGTGCATAATTATAAATAGTAGTGGAATACATAGACCCTGGTTACCGACTCCTTCTCATTGCATTTAATTTATTCTTTTTATTTTTATTCTTTCTATTTTCATTCTTTTATTTCTTTAATTCTAAAAATCTCAAAAACATCTTTATTTGTTAGTCTATTAGAGATATTGATTACTTATTTTCACCGCTCCTCGTGGGTTCGACCCGTACTTGCCTATGTCTACTAGTTAGACGTTGTGCGATTGCGGTTATTTATATAGGGTTTTCCCAAATCCTATCATGAATATCACGGCATAATTAATCTATGGGCATAGTCAGGAGACGGCTAATATCCTGAAGGCGCTCTCAGATCTTTTGGAGAATTCCTTAGTCTATACATGTCGCTCTACATAGTCAGGATTAGCGAGTGTCACTGTCCTGAAGGCATTGTTGCTCTCAATCTTACGGAGAACCGCCCAATCGTCCTTCTATGTAGAGGGGGGTCGCTCTATTGTAGTCAGGGAACAATGAGTATCAACGACGTCCTGAAGATATTAAGCCCTCTCAACAAACAATTATTTAGGAGGACCGCCCAATTCTATTATTCTACATAGAGGGCATAATGAAATGCCAGGGATCGAACGCTCAGCTAGTGGAGGCTTTTCGAAAGATACGTTCATCATGGCTTCGTAAAATATGAATCATCACATGCCTGGAGCCGTATCAGAAACATGCAGTATCATGATTTTACGGTTTTGACCTTTGTTGAAAATCCACCATCAACACCTAGATCCATCAAACAACATTGTAAGCCATTTGAATGAGCATTCCTTAATTGGAGTCACACATTAAAGTATTCTTCCAACCTTTTCAAAGTTGGATACAAATACAAAACTCCAATGCTATATTACAAACATAAAATGCTTGAAGAATGAAGACTATAAAGCTTCTCTTTCGCATATGGTTTAGCGGTTCACCTTAACTCCATGATAAAGGCTTTCTAAAAAGGGATAAAGGTAAAACCATTTTTGCTTTCCCAAGCAAAAACTGATATATTTTTTTGCAATTTTTTCTTCTTCCTCTGGTTTTACCTTCACCATGAATGGCTAATCGTCCGCTCATAGGCTCTGATGGTCGCACAAATCACATGGAACGCTAAAATTTCTGCAATATTGATTCTTGATTCGATATGGTCGAAGTGAAAATTGTTTTTTTGAAGCAACAATATTGGAGGTCTAGGTTTAGGTTATGATGGTATCTGCAGAAAAATTCACGATTAAGTCTGATATTCTTGATAAGTGCATAATTTATATGATTTTAGTGTCCATTCCATACTTGTTTTAGCTATTACTCTTGCATATTTTCGTATTTTTACTCTTGTTCTCTCTTATTTGACTCTAATAGGTGGATCATCCAAAAAGGAGCTACAAAGTGATTAAAATAGCTAAGAAAATAAGTATTCCAAGTATCCAAGTGCCCAAGTCCAAGAGAAGTTGAAGAAGTGTGATGAAAAGGAGCAAAACGCTCAAAATCAAGAGAAGGGCCAAAGACCAATCTTAACTCATTAAAATTAAGGATTTCTCATCACCATATTGAAGAGGATTGGAATTTAAAAAGAATGCAAAAAGAATGAGGTCATTCCGAGTTCAGATGAAGAAGTTGTGGCCAAAACAAGCTTTTATTGAATGTCGAAGACAGTAAAGTTCGCGGATGGGTTTCATACTTTAATTCCGAAAATATCTGATGGAATTTGAAGTTTACGGACAGGGTTTGAGAACTTAGCAAGTGGAAAACGTGTATGAACACCTTGGAAAGCCTAAGGTCACATTTGGGATCGTTAGTTCGTGTTTTCGGGTCGGGTTCTTGAACCCAACTAAATACTTGGAAGCCAAGTAATGTAAACCTATAAAAAGGTATTAGGTTATGTTAAAGAGGGGGAATCATTCGTCTCATATGAAAAGTTCTACATCAAAACCTAGGGTTTACCCCTTTAGGGGGAAACCACCACCATTATTCTTCTTTGTAATATGAGTAGCTAAATCCTTTATTGATTAAGGATGAATTCAATGTTCTAAGCGTGAAGCTTTATCAATAATACAAGTCTATTTGAGGTTTTAATCATCATCGTTTGTTTTCATTATATCTAGGGTTTATGATTGATTTATAGATTGGTTTGGGTGTGCAACCAGATTAGTCTATTAATCATTCTATTGCTAGTAGAGAGTTGAACGATCCGTAATTGTCATGCATCTCCTACACAAGTAGAAAACATGAGACCTTGCAGAGGGATTCTATAAAGCAATTTTGTGTGGAAACAACACCAGTAAGTGAACCGAGCGTACTGAGTTTAACAGCTGGGATCAAACCTAAATTCACAAACCCTAAAGCGTTCGATCGAGTTACACCTTGTAACTGTACCTCAAGGCGGCTCAGTTGGATAGAATCCGGTGACTAAGCGTACTTGTTATCCGGTGATACAAGGAGTTTTGTGAATAGCTAAGCGTACCTGCTATTCTACGGTTGGTGATGAATGATTCTAACGGAAGATAGATAAGTATTCTAATCCAGTAATCGCTTGGTAACGGCGAAGGATTCCTTAATCATCTCTTTTTTTTGTTATTGTCTTTCTATTTATCTTATAAACCAAAACCCCCATTTTACTTTATCTTGATATTTCAAATAACCTATCAATTACACAGCTCTCTATGGGAACGATCTCTTACTACTGCTATATTACCAGTTAATTAGTGGGAAATATATTTATTAATTTGTTGAGCCTACGACATCCCATACACTTCTGCTTGCATTATAAGATAGTGATTATAATTCTTTTCTTGATCTTGTTTCATTTATTCAATCAAAATCTCATTGAATATGTTTTCTTGTAGAGCACTCTCAGTTTTTCCAATTTCTTCATCATCTGCAATAATTTCATTCAATTTCTTACACCCGGTTCAATTTATATCGAACCTAATTCTTTCAATCTATTATATTTTCTAATGTTGCTAAGAGATTAGGATTTTATTCTTCGATTTCATAAAAATGTTTGTTTAATGGTAGTCAATTGATTTCTTTAAAAGATAAAAATTACATACTAGGCAAGCGAGCGACAAACCATAAGCCCTATACTACTATAAATATGATGAAAGATAAAGAAGTTTCACTTTGTGTTATACTTTTCAATCCTTGTTAAAAAAAAATGGAAACCCTTTCCTTATCAAACTTCAATTACAACGTTAATTTCCCCTTTAGTAGCTTTCTTGTTGAATTTGTGTATCGCCATGTATGTTCTTTGGCATGGTGATGTCTCTCAATTAACCAATCAACTTCAGTTATCCTTGTATCTCACAAACGGTATATAATTTTATCGTAATGAATTAATCTCATCAAGATTCCAAAACAATGAAAAACTGAGAACAAGTTGTCTGTTAGGTAGATTTGTTGAACCGGTTGATAGAAACAGATGGAATATTAAAAATGCTCTGCTTTCTCAATGGGGGATTCAAGGTGGCATATTTGTTCGCAAGGTTAGTGAGTGGGTGTTTATAGTGAGCTTTGAAAGGGATCATGAAATATGTAGAGTTTTAGCAGTGGCCACAAGAAAAGTATTTGGTGGTTTACTCTGTTTATCAAGAAATGATAGAGGATTGACAATTTAGCTATTTGGAATCCATATATAGAAATGTTTTATTACATTTCACAACTTAACTCCAGCATAAGTGGATAGTGAAAACTTAAGAAGATACTTAGCTTGTATTGGATAGATTACTTTGTTTTCTTATCTTATATGCAAATCTAATAGAAGATTTTCAATAGATGTAAAAGCTTATATCGGAAACAGACAAAGGTTGAGATTTAGTATATATGGTTGCTGAAAATAAATTTGGGTTGACTAATGATATCAACTTTGAGTTACATAACCTCCCCAACAATTTATGTGGTTTCTGCAACATCATCGGTCAAAACCTTCAAAAATGTGGAGACTTCATCATTGCTCGACAACAAGTGGTGGATCCACAAGGAGAAACAGATGTTATCATGGCATAAATGAACTATTTCCAGCAGGATGAGCCACAATTAGAGCAAGATGAGCCACAGAAAGGAACAGAAATGATGCAGCATGACATGCTATTTCAGGAAGATAGCTTATCCAGTGTATCTTCAGCGCAAACATCGTCTGAGCCAGCATGTATTGACTACATGAAGAGAACAATGTAGGATAGTATGTTAGATCATTGCTCGGTCTAACTCGCATGCGTTTCTATCTCAAGCATGTTTGTCAATGTTAGTGATCAAAACTATAAGTCTTGATTTCTAGCCTATTAATAGATGTCTCGGACTAGGACATAGATAGTGTAGTTGAGCTTAGATTTCTCAGCGTTCATCTCTTGAAGATGAAGAACTACTAAGGAGAGCTTGTGGAACTTCTTCAAAAAAAGGTATGTGGAGACTTGAACTCATCTATCACTTGGAAAGTCTATTTCTACTCTATCTCCTATATTGAGACATAAGTTGTGTTACGATATAGATTTCTCTATACACATTTTAGATTTAGATTTCGAGCTGAGTATATCTTGCTTACATATTTCTAGAAATATGTGTTGGTAAGCTTTCACTTCGACCAAATTCATCTTATATCATGAGAAAACTGCCGAGTAACATATTACATGGTTTGTGTGATACAATCATTTGACGTAGGCTTGGAATGTTTCGATAATGATTATTTCAATATCTTGAAAATTGCTTTGATGATAATAGTGTGTGAAAACAGCTATTGTAATTATAGAAGAATGTTTCAATGATTAAAATAAAGAGTTGATGATTTAACCATCTTTGGATATAAGCATATATAGTGTTTTCGCACATGAGTGTATAAATCCATAAACCGGGAACCAAGAGTATGCATATGTGTGTATAAAAACTTGGTGAAGGATATCGGTTAAGTATGCGTACCCGTACGCATACTAGTGGAAGTTTTCGAACCGAAAATTTCTGTTGAGTTTGGTTTTGACAAACTCTTAACTAGTCACCTAAAGTATGCGTACCCGTACGCATACTGGCGGAATTTTTGAACCCGAAAATTTATGCCGAGTTTGGAAACTTTACAAACTCAAAACCGTTTTCTTAAGTACGCATGCCCATACGCATACTTAAGCTGGTTATTATATCAAATATGTCTGTTCATGAACTTAAACATTTAAATCTTAAGGAATGGAATCTTTGAAAACCGTGGCTATAATGTTCATGATTGATCGAGTGAATCAAACTGATTTTTCTTCAATTGTGTTCTTGTATAATCTATGAGAATATATCAATTGAACAACACTTTAACTAGTTTCATTTGAATCATTTGAACTAGTTATGGTTGATATGAGAGTAATCATATGGCTAACCTTGGTTAACGTTTTGTGAACCAATATAGTGTACACGTTTAGGTACGGCTACATAAACCTAAATGAGGGTACATTTCATTTGTGTGTAACATGCTAAGTTCGATCTAACGGTTGAAAGTATTAGCTTGGTTTAATCAGGTTTTTTATCTAACGGTGAATATTGAATGCTTTGTTACCAAGATAACTTGGATCGTAAACCCTGATTTGAAAAATATATAAAGGACAACTCTAGCAATTGGGAAGACTAATAACCACACCTTATGTGTGTTACTAGTTGCATAACTATAGTCGATTCTCCTTTAACCTTAGGTTTCTTCTCGAGACCCTATAGGTTAACGACTTTAAGACTTCATTGAGATTGTGAAGTCAGACCTAACTATTCTCTTTGTAGTTGCATGATCTGATCTTGTTGTTTCCATCATGTTGAGTGCAATTAAAATAATTGGCTCAAGATTTTATATCTCCGATAGGCAAGATAGAAAAGTAATCACAAAAAAACTTTGTCTCATCGTTTGTGATTCCACAATAACTTGTTTCGCTAGTCGATTAAGTTTATTGTGAGGTGATTGATAATTCTAGGATGTTTTTCGGGAATATAAGTTCGGGTCATCAATTGGTTCATGTTCACCTCGATTTATCAAAAGACGGAACAAAAACTCTTGGGTATTTCTGTGGGAGACAGATTTATTCAATCCTATAGACTTTTATTTGTTAGACATGTTTCTCTATTAATTTTTCCACTTTGGGTCGTAACAACTCTTAGTTGTGGGTGAGATCAGCTAAGGGAATCAAATGCGTAGTATCTATGCTTGGATCATAGATATAAGGAGCACAACTGTATCTTGAATCAGTGTGAGATGGTATAGGGTTCAACTACAGTCTAGTCCGAAGTTAATTGGTAGTAGGCTAGTGTTTGTAGCGGCTTAATACAGTATTGTGTTCAATCTAGACTAGGTGCCGGGGTTTTCTGTATTTGTGGTTTCCTCGTTAACAAAATTCTGGTGTCTGTGTTATTTCTTTACCGCATTATATTTTGTTGTATAATTGAAATATCACAAGTTGTGCGTTAAGATCAATTAATTAGAATATCTAACCTTTGGTTGTTGATTTACATTGATTGACAATTGAACATTTGTCTTTAGTACCGTTCAAGTTGTTTCACATAATAATCAGGTTTACGGATTTCTATCTGTTTGATTTGTTGATTACATTGTGAAACAGAGATCTTAAACTCTTTGATATACTTATTTTAGATTGAGTTCGACTGTCTAGTTGATTCTATAGGAAGTGTATTGGAGTAAGTCCTCCCAGATTTCCAAACGAATTATTGGGTGTGGTTATTAGACCCCCGCATTTTCAATTGGTATCAGAGAAGGAAAACACATTAAAGACCTTAGAAGTTTGTGTTTGTAGCGACCTGAGGATGAATGATATTGTATCTGATAAACACATCGCCGGAAATAAAAGTTTTGTTTCCTTAAAGTCTATTAAAAACAAATATTTGTCAATTTCGAATATAGAAGAACCTTGTGTTCAAAGGAAACATACATATATTGACAAGTGTTTTCCTGACTACCTTACCGACAAGCCTGTCTCTGAAGTTGAAAGAAATGCAGCCAAAGAGAGTGAAGTGATTCTAAAGCTTGTTAGAATCCAGGATGATAATGTCAACCGGTTGAAACACAAATTCAATGTCCTAGTCGGTATGATAAGTGAGCGTGACTCTCTGTTTGTGGGTGAAAACTATTCCTGCCGATTTTGGTAATTTGGGGTGTGTGGATGAGGAATGAATCTAAACCTTAAACAATACACTGCGCGGTGAATGCTTGTAGATTCGAGAGGTAAATATGTGCAAGTCCGGCCTAAACCAAAAAGAATGGCCGTTCCAGACTTGTTTCGGTCACAAAGTGAAGGAGATGGGGTTGATCTTAGGGAGGGAAGCGAAGAAGGTGTTGAGATTGTGAAGGTGTTGGCTATGTATGACTTGCAACAGAAAGGTGAGCAGGCTTGTAATTAATGCAAGCAGGCTCTGGATTTTAACACTTGATTTCTGTGTTATGCTCTCTCTGTTCTGTCTTGTCTTGTTTGAAAAATAGAGCGGAAAGCCTATTTATACAAGTCTTTTAGCCTAACCTTCGTATCTCGTGGGAAGTGGAGAAAGTGGAGTGATGGAGTAGTGGAGTAGTGTGTTGGTGTTACACGACCAGGCTTGCCCACTTCTCCCATCATCACTAACCGTCCATGACTTCCTGACACGTTCTTGTGATGGCGCGTTGGGCGCTGCATGTTGTAAACCGCCAGACCAATACCCCAGTATGTATCCCGCAATTTGTGACATGATTGATGTCTCGAGTGTGTGTGGATCGTGGGACCCACAGAAAGTAACATGTAATGCTACGTTATTTAGGAAATTGATACTTGTGAAGTATCGTATGTATACTATGCAGGTACTGCATCGAGTATATTCAGTATATATGAAGCATCGCTGTTTGAGAGTCTCAAAGAAACTTCATGTTCATCCTACTTCATGTGATGGTTTGGAAGTTGCGCATGCAAACCCTCCTTTGACCGATCACATGGTGTGGTAGAGTGATGGGTGGTGATCACCATGACGCCACATTGACTAATTAACTCCTAACCTGGGATGTATAGCCAAGCCGGTGAAGTTGGACGTAAGAGATGATATTTGAGACACTCATCTGTGACCGTTGATGAATTTAGGGTTTATGAAAAGGTGCGCAAGCATCACTTTTCAACTTGGTCGAATCCAAGCTTGGGACGCAACTTTGGCTAGGCCGGTCGTGCATGTTTGTAGACAACATGACGGTGTAGGCTCCCATACCTCATTATCTCACCAAAGTGTGATCTGGGCCACTCAATTCGTCCAGCGAAGTTGTGAGGTTGAGATCAATTTGCGACATAAAATTGGTGTCGCAAAAGCCGCACGTCGTATCAACTTCGGGCGGGCATTCCAAGACGACCAGGCTTGGTCGGTCTTGGCCGATTATTCCAACGTGTAGGTGGTAGGCTGGTGTTCACGCCTATGCCTTACCATCCCATGAAAACATGATCTTATCCACTCAATTCGTCCGGCGAAATCGAGCGGCTGAGATTAGTTTGCAATTTGGAAGGAGCGACCATGCATGTTGGAGGTGCGCGAACCGATGAGAAAAAGAGAGTTCGGTCTTGGCCGATCAGGTGAGGGGATAGACGGGTCCACGATGGTCATGTTGGTATGACCGGACCTGATTTGATCTAATCTCGGACCCTCTATTCGTGTCGGAGAAAATGGACGCTCGTGATTCAAAACCCTAATTTTGGATTTCAAGGTCGTGCGTCATGCTCAATTGAGGCGCACGATTTGGAATGACCAACCATGGTTGGTCATGACCGATTGGTCAGGTATGTAGGTGGTCCCACGGTGATTGTGTTGACACATTTCGTGCCCTTTGAATCTACATCTGCACCCTCCATATATACATGCGAAGATGGATGGTTGAGACTGTTTTGTGACACATGTAATGTGCCGCAAACCCTAAATTTGGGTTTTCGTCCATACTGCTCTGGTTTGGACGTTTTGGAAAGTTAGGCCAAGGGGAGGCCGACCATGCGGGGCCCATATTGGTTCGGCAGCGAATATTCCATACCTGCTTGGGGGTTATGGAATCGATTTGGGCCATCCAATCATGTTGGTGGAGTTGGATGGTCGTGATCATATCCAGACTGATACGGTCAGTCCGGATGCTCAATCGGGATAGTATAACACACCGAGAGTGGATCAATCGGGCTAGTATAACACACCGAGAGTTACAGCATTTACGGGTTTTTCGTACATGTTTCATTATAATGCTTGGAGATTCGTGTTGCTCTGCTGAGAGCAACACTCAGTCGTCATGCCGCACTGATAATGAGTACAGGAAATACAAGTCTGGTTGCGCATTAATTAATAATGCTGAAAATTCACAGGGTATATGGGATTATTGCTACATGCTCCAACCTGGATGAATTTCGTGTATTTTATTCACAGAATGGGATTGTTGCCACATGCTCCATTCTAGGTGAACTAGTAAAGTGAAGGAGTATCCATCACTCATTAATGGCCTTGTCTTTCACAAGATGTTGGCGCATAATTTTTTAGGTTTCACAATTTTACCCTTAAATGAAAATCCACCATCAACATTAAGTCCCCTGCCTAGCACATAATGGTTATACTATTGTGGGGTAGGCATGAGATGGTGACAAATTTGTACACTGAAATGACCAAGCTAAAGTGAATGTATATTTACCAGATAGGTCGACCTCGTCAGGCGTTGCCCTGAGAGTTTTGGTTAGGGTTGTGAAAGAAGCAAGATTTGATCCGGTGAGTCGCTTTAATTCCTTTTGTATAGGGCAGAGCTCGGTCCCTTCCTTGGGTCAGGTGTACTTCCTTTCATCATACGGAAGCTTTCCTCAGATGTATTCTATAAGCATCGTTGATTGTTATCCCAAAATAGTAGCCTTCATAAGTGGTAAGTAAAGACTTCTTTTCTCCTGGGATTCTGTCGACTTGGAAGATTATAAAGAATTATCTCACATGGTTGTCCCTTCCATACCTCAGGTACTACTCCGCACTTATCTGATCTTCTGATTGACTGATTGATTGATTTATATATATATATAACTTATTTCTCTTTGTCGTTTAACATGGAGGCAGTGGACGACCATCATATCACCTCTCTAGAAAGAAGCTTTGAAGTTGATAAGCCCGAAACTCATGCGCACGAAGAAGTAATGGCTAAGACCGACCTTCCACTTCGCGAAGTTGGCCGTTCTATACAGGGGATGTCTATTTTGCACCTGCGTATTTCCAGGGGACGTATTTGTTCCCTTTCAGTTGCGATTGACATGGGGGAGCGAGGAAGCGTTGCATGCACCAGTAAGCGCAAGGGCAGAGAGATTTGCAGCGCGGTTGAAGAGGCGGTGGGTTGAGCATAAAATACCTCCAAATGAAGATAAGTGCGATTACCCAATTCAGGACGACGTGATAATCCTCGATTCCGACACAGATGAACCTGAATGTTTAAAAGCAACCGGCACGACTCCTGATGTTGATGTGGCCTTTGACGCTCCTGATAATGATGTTGGGATGAAGTGCGTTTCTACGGAAATATCTTATGCGGAAGCTGAGGCAGATCCGAAGGGAGGAGCATCACCTGCGGAAATGTCTGAAGCTGAGGTAGATCCGAAATGAGAAGCATCAACAGGTGATGGTATTGAAGCAGAACTTGACGGTGGTGCAGGCGCGGTAGACCCCCTCGACGACTAAAACCTTTTTTTTCAAGTATATTCAGTAATTTGTGAACATCTTCATTGTATTCAGTGACCGCTGAGTTCAAGGTTCTCTTCAATCATTCGATTAATTGAATAAAGGTTTTACTTTATAATCCTCTGTCAAGATCATGACTGAACTTTCTCAGGTGCAAGGATGCTCCTTTACTTGTAATTATTTGTGATAAAAGAAATAATGCCATAATGGAATACCACGGACATGTGTTCCTGACGCAAGATCTTCCTGGCTTTGCTGGGGTGAGTGGTTCAAAGCCCCTTCCCTTTCCGCGCACATCTTTTCCCTCGACTCTTTTTCAGGATGTTTTTGCTTGGGGTTTCTTTCCTGCTCTAGTAGATTGGTTTAGGCTGGATTTTGTATCTTTAGGGATAAAGAGGCTCTCGGATGGAAATAATACTTCAATTAATTTTGAAAATTAAAAATTAAAACCCTAACTATGAATGCAAGTATTGAAATCATTTTCTAGAGGAATTACAAATATAATGTGAAATTGTAAGGGAAAACACGTTGGAGGAAGTAGCACAACATCTTAAAGCGTGTAGGATGCTGGAAAGTGGTAGCACATCGTTTTAAGTACGGTAGGGTTTGAGCCATCGCGAGTGAATTGATACGCCTTCTAGCTTGTCAGCATTGATGAGTTTGCAGTAGCCGCCTTAGATGACATCTGCTACCAGGTACGGTTCATCCTCCTTTTCGGTGGGTGAATTAGGTGAGGTAGCCATTTTCACTGTAATGCTTCCAACCTTGAATGCGTTTGCCTTCGTTACCAGGTCTCCAATTCCAAATGGGTTTGGGCGTGTAGACATCAGGGTCTTGGTTTTGTCATCTTTGATCGATACAGCTTCTAGACTCCTGATAAATTGTTTAAAGGGGTCGGCCTCCCATTCGCATCTCTTAGCCAAGGTTGGTTTCTTGGCTAGAGCCAGTCCCCATGACTTACCAGAATGAAGGGCGGTTGGTTGTAAAAAGGGTTACGTGATGAGACTTACTTGAGATCGAATCCTTTCAACATACGTTGACAGGCTCTCCCCGGGAGTTTGCGTCACATTGGAAAGTTGTTGGTATGTCACCAAACAGTCGTCACGTCCAGAAGGCGTGTTGGAGATTCTTTCAGGTATCGAAGCCGGTAGAGGACAGACTCCTAGCGTTGCCCTGTTGTCATGTATCCAAGGGCGTCCTAGGATCATGTCATAGTTGGGATGATCTTTGACTATGTAGAATTTTTTTTGTGTCGAGGCATCACCCAATTTGACTTCAAGATCAATGTATCCATATGCATCTCTGAATTCTCCTTCTGGATCCTTAATCACAATTGGGTGACGAGTAGCTTCCTTCTTCGGGATCTTTTCCCCTCTCAAGGTCTTGACAGTAATGATGTTAAATTCGGAGGCCGTATCAATCAATGCGCTATCGAACTCAATGTTTCTCAAATGAGTGACGGTTAGGATTCCCCGGTTTCATTTGCTCGCATTTTTCAAGAAAGACTGGGGTCCCTGGACTTCTTCTGGATACAAACGCCTGCCTGATACAACGCGGTTGAGAGATGTAAATATGTCTTGACGTTGTCCCTTGGAGAAATACAAGATTTCACACAAGCACTCCATCATAGATTGTACAGTCTTGCGAACAGAATCCCCAGAAATCATACAGTTCCTGATAGGAAGAAGATCTCTATGAACACCTTCATTTCCAAGTTGAAGTTCTCATGTCTCTATCTTTTCCCTGAAGATTTGTTTCAGCCTGTCTTTGGTTGGATGATGAACGAATATATGATAGCAGCAGTATTTAGGGTCCGCCATGTCTTTCTCAGTGGGAGGACGTATGATAGGAGGCATCTTGATGGCGTCGTCTTGGATCCACGCTTCTAAGAGTTCTATCACTTCATTCATGGGGAAAGGAAAACTTGTATCTTCGGTGTCTTGTGCAGGAGTTTTGTCCGCTCCTTTCCGAGATGAAGTCTTATGTGCCGGGGATGCCCGCTTGGTTTGTTGTTCCGTAGATGAAGCTTTTCTTTTTTTCTCCTCCGCCTACTACACTCACAGAAGGACAAGTTTTGTATTGCTTGTTCGTGAGATGCATGCTTCCTCGACTTTCACGTGAATCTTCACTTGGAACAACTCTGGTTCTTTCTAGCAATGCGGGTGTGGTTGTTGCTGAACGTTTGGCAGCTTCATAGAGTTCAGAGAACGTTTGAAATCCCAGATTCTCTAATAGAGCGCGGTATATGGGTATCATCCCATTGATGCACAATTCCACCAATTTTAGTTCGGTGATGTTCGTGTCATGACAATCCAGTGCTTGGGTTCTGAACCTCTTAACGAAGTCGTTGGGATGCTCGTTGTTCCGCTGAAGAATTCTTCCCAGATCTGAAAAGATGATCTATTCGGACACGAAGAAATACTTTCTGTAGAAATCACTGACCATCTCGTTCCAATTGGATATGATATTAGGTGCGATGTTGTTGTACCAGGTGTACGCCCTTCCCGTAAGTGACTTTGAAAATTCTTTTAGGAGGAGAACATGATTATATTCATGCTCCCCTAAAGATTCTAAGAATCGAGAGACATGTTCACGAGCATTACCAGTACCATCGTAGAGGGAGAATTTGGGAGAGGTGTAACCTCTGGGAAGAGGAATTCGTTGCACATATTGAGGGTACGGTGGCTGATGCTGGTGTACATCCATTCGGTCCCCTTTGCCTCGATTTTGGATAAGTCGTTCCAGGTCCTCACGTGTGATGAAGTTGGATGGTTGGTTCCTTCCTCTTGGGTATTCAGGGGAAATACGAGTTTCCTCCTCCGTGTGGGCCAGGATGGAAACGTCTCCCCCGGGTTGTCGTGAAACTTGCGGCAATCGTTCAGTCAAAGTTTTGAGGAAAGTGAGTACCTCTTTCAGAGTTGCGGCCATATCCGTTTGGATCTTAGCCAGAACTTCCTGTTTCTCCATTAAGTATACAATGGTAATGGGTGGTGGTCCTCCTCTTGTCCCTCTGGATCCTCATCCGGAATATTTCCTTCTACGCTGGTGCTGACAGTAGAGGTGACGGCTCCACGAGATGTATTGATCACGGTAGCTCCACTGACAGGTACATCAACGCCGGGAGTGTTATCCACGCTAGTTCCATCGAAATTGATTGCTGATCCAGACCTGAGTTCCACCATCTTGAAATGAGTTGTTGATTGAATTGGTTCTAAGATCTACCCTTTTGAAATTGATAAAATCAAATCGGATTTCGAAGAAATTGGCTTTACAACCGAGAGATCAACCTCCCACTGTGGTCGCCAATTTTTTGTGGGTGAAAACTATTCTTGCCAATTTTGGTAATTTGGGGTGTGTGTATGAGGAATGAATCTAAACCTTAAACAATGCACTGCGCGGTGAGTGCTTGTAGATTCGAGAGGTCAATATGTGCAAGTCCGGCCTAAACCAAAAAAATGGCCGTTCCAGACTTGTTTCGGTCACAAAGTGAAGGAGATGGGGTTGATCTTAGAGAGGGAAGCGAAGAATGTGTTGAGATTGTGAAGGTGTTGGCTATGTATGACTTGCAACAGAAAGGTGAGCAGGCTTGTAATTAACGCAAGCAGGCTCTGGATGTTAACACTTGATTTCTATGTTATGCTCTCTCTGTTCTGTCTTGTCTTGTTTGAAAAATAGGGCGGAGAGCCTATTTATACAAGTCTTTTAGCCTAACCTCCGTATCTCGTGGGAAGTGGATAAAGTGGAGTGATGGAGTAGTGTGTTGGTGTTACACGACCAGGATTGCCCACTTCTTCCATCATCACTAACCGTCCATGACTTCCTGACACGTTCTTGTGATGGCGAGTTGGGCGCTGCACGCTGTAAACCGCCAGACCAATACCCCAGTATGTATCCCCAGTTTGTGACATGATTGATGTATCGAGTGTGTGTGGATCGTGGGACCCACATAAAGTAACATGTAATGCTACGTTATTTAAGAAATTGATACTTGTGAAGTATCGTGTGTATACTATGTAGGTACTGCATCGAGTATATTCAGCATGTATGAAGCATCGCTGTTTGAGAGTCTCAAAAAAACTTCATGTTCATCCTACTTCATGTGATGGTTTGGAAGTTGCGCATGCAAACCCTCCTTTGACCGATCACATGGTGTGGTAAAGTGACGGGTGGTGATCACCATGATGCCACACTGACCAATTAACTCCTGACCAGGGTTGTATAGCCAATCCGGTGAAGTTGGACGGACGAGATGATCTTTGAGACACTCATCTGCGATCGTTGATGAAATTAGGGTTTATGAAAAGGTGCGCAAGCATCACTTTTCAGCTTGGTCGAATCCAAGCTTGGGACGCAACTTTGGATAGGCCGGTCGTGCATGTGTGTAGACAACATGACGGTATAGGCGCACATACCTCATTGTCTCATGAAAGTGTGATCTGGGCCACTCAATTCGTCCTGCGAATTTGTGTGGTTGAGATCAATTTGCGACATAAAATTGGTGCCGCAAAAGCCGCACGCCGTACCACCTTCGGGCGGGCGTTCCAAGACGACCAGGCTTGGTCGGTCTTGGCCGATTGTTCCAACGTGTAGGTGGTAGGCTGGTGTTCACGCCTTTGTCTTACCATCCCATGAAAACATGATTTAAGACACTCAATTCGTCCGGCGAAATCGAGCGGCTGAGATTAGTTTGCAATTTGGAAGGAGCGACCATGCATAATCTAGGAGCGCGAACCGAGGAGAAAAAAAGAGTTCGTTCTTGGCCGATCAGGTGAGGGGATAGACGGGTCCACGGTGGTCATATTGGTATGACCGGACATGCTTTGATATAATCTCGGACCCTCCATTCGTGCCGGAGAAAATGGACGCTCGTTATTCAAAACCCTAATTTTGGGTTTCAAGGCCATGCGTCATTCTCCATTCAGGCGCACGATTTGGAATGACCAACCATGGTTGGTCCTGACCGATTGGTCAGGTATGTAGGTTGGCCCACGGTGATTGTGTTGACATTCTCTGTGCCCTTTGAATCTACATCTGCACCCTCCATCGATACCTGCGAAGATGGATGGTTGAGACTGTTTTGCGACACATGTAATATGCCGCAAACCCTAATTTAGGGTTTTCATCCATACTGCTCTGGTTTGGACGTTATTCCAAGCTAGGCCAAGAGGAGGCCGACCATGCGGGGCCCGCATTGGTTCGGCAGCGGATATTCCATACCTACTTGGGGGTTATGGAATCGATCTGGGCCATCCAATCATGCTGGTGGAGTTGGATGGTCGTGATCATATCCAGACTGATACGGTCAGTCCGGATGCTCAATCGGGCTAGTATAACACACCGAGAGTTGCAGCCTGTACGGGTATTTCGTACATGTTTTATTATAATGCTTGTAGATTCGTTTTGCTCTGCTGAGAGTAACACTCAGTCGTCAAGCCGCACTGATAATGAGTACAGGAAATACAAGGCTGGTTGCGCATTAATTAATAATGCTGGAAATTCACAGGGTATATGGGATTGTTGCTACATGCTCCAACTTGGATGAATTTCGTGTATTTTATTCACAAAATGGGATTGTTGCCACATGCTCCATTCTAGGTGAACTAGTAAAGTGAAGGAGTATCCATCACTCATTAATGGCCTTGTCTTTCACAAGATGTTGGCGCATAATTTTTTAGGTTTCACAATTTTACCCTTAAATGAAAATCCACCATCAACACTCTCGTTTAAAGATTCTTTAAGAGGAAAATCTCAAAAAGGATTATTTGAAAATTAAACATCTCTTAAGTAAACTCTCATTTCAAGAGTGTTCAAAAGAGTCCGCCATAGCAACTGTTTCTGATTTAACTGGAAAAATCCTTGGTTCAGAAGTAAAAACGAAAACCCTTTCTGTTAAAAAAGATGTGCTTGTATCTTGCTCTAATCAAGGAAAGTCCACATCACACGGAAGGAAGAATTATCCCAACAATGGTGTTAAGACTATTTTGTCTAATCACTTAGATGATCAGAAAGTGTGTCTCTTTTGTGATTCAAAAGAACCGTGTAAACAAAAGAGGAATTCTAGGTTGAATGACAATTCCATTGTTCATTTTCAACACACTTTAGATTTAATTCTCAAAGGTGTAACTGACATTTGTATGTCTAAACCAATTAGTTTTAGTACTCACCATGTGTACCCCACCAGGAAAGTCAGTTCAATGTGTTCCTCAAATGTTCAAACACATAACAGTCTTCCTAAGCCATTTCGATGAAGAAAGACTCATGGATTTTCTTCTATCAAGAAGGGAGATTATGTTGTTTATGATGTGAAAAAGGTACCAGAATAAGGAAGCAAAAATGGAGGTATGGAAGACAACTTAAAAAGGATAATTGAAGGATATAAAGAAATTATCAACAGGCTGTCCATTCCCTCTGGCCAAAATTATTCAGGTAAGAATCAACACTATGTGTCATATTTTGATGATAGGAAGTTTTATGATAACTTTTCACATCATAATGGTTTTCCTCCAAAGATCAGGAAAAAGACGCTTAACCATAAGCAATGTTCATTTAATGAGCTCAAGGCTCATACTTGTGCTAACTAATCATAAGGTTGAAACCTCACTCTAATAAAAAATCCTGACAGAGTGAGAAATTTTTCAGGTATAATTAAGGACTAAAATTCAAGTTATTGATTCTTCAACTATCTTATTATCGTTCCTAGCTGATTTATCATTGACAGTGTTTTGTTACTTGAGTATTTTTTGTTGTTTCGTTTCTTTTAAAATCTTATAAAAAGGGAGGGGAGCTGAGGTTAATTCTCTCACCTTACAATTCTTGCTTCTTCGCAACCATTTGGTATAAGGTTAAGTCTAGGCTCGTGCGTGTACCTGTTTTCACGTATGAACAAACCATACTTGGACACCCTAAATTCAGGTTCGTGAGAAACCTATAAATACCAAACCTTTTTTAGAGTACAGAGTACGCATACTCTTATTGTACTCTCTGAAGGATGGAATCTACTCCAAGTTCGTGGGATTTTCCGGACAAATCAATTGATGATTTGGTTTATTTGGAGTTTGTTTTGAAGAAGAAGTGAACCCTTATTAAATCTGACGAACTCGAATCATGTGCCTCATGCTATTATGTGTTTTCTCATCAAGATCGAGAAAATACTGAGATGGTATCTGCTGAAGTAGTTCATGGTTTTTTCAATGATCTTGGGAAGACTCAATTGAAGCTCGAGAACTCTGTAAAGGATCTTAACTTGTTACGAACTGAGTTGAAAAAGATTGATTCTTATCTTGTTCTTATGAAGCCACAAGTTAAGGACCTTCTCAATGGGCATATTTTCTCTGAAGACACAGTTGATAAAGCTAGTCACAAGTTTGAAGGTCTTGGAACCAGTGAAGCTTCCGTACTGGAACTCTAGTTGTCACTTGTGACGGCTTCTTGTTCTTAGAGTTGTTTTTTATTATGTCTAGTAAATCTTCTTTTTATGCTTTAGAAGAATAACTAGGGTTCGGAATATCCATTATTGTGAGTACACATAGCTATGTCCAACGATTTTCATCTTCATTGTTTTTAGATTTATTTATTTAAATTCTAAAGTTTTGTTTGGAAGATGATTTTTTATTTTTTCAATTTAATCTTTATGATTTGATATATTGCAATTTGTTATGGGATATGTTGTTTACGTCCGTGAACATGTGACTGTCCCATACTTGTTCAAAAGTTATCTCTATTATGTTGGTATGAATGTATTGATGGAAGATAGAATGGACTTTTGACATTACAAAAGTTAAAGCCTTTATGTCATATTTTTGATAAAAAGAAAAGATAAAACTTTGTGTGCAAGGATTAAGTCTATTATATGTCATTATGCAAATAGTGATGAAAAATAGGATGAATCCTTGTTTATTCCGCAGTATTGGTCGATCTCCGAGCCACATCTTTGTGCAAATACTGTGTTGCTCCGTAAGTTTTCTTTTGTTTAAGCATAAACGATTGAATTGATCATTCTCTTATGATTAGCTTAGTTGTTGCTCCGTAAGGTTCCTTATGATTGAGCATGACCAACTAAATGAATCAATCTCTTTTGGTTATTTTAGTTGTTGCTCTGTAAGTTCGCTTATGTCGAGCATGATCATTTAAATTGATCACATTGTGGTTAGTTTAGTTGTGTATACCAATTAAATTAATTATGAGTTTTTCTTATGATTAATTTGGTTGTATTTTTTGATTGAACTAACCATGGGTTCTCTTGTGGTTATTTCAATTGAATGTTTTGGATACAAATTCATGTTTACATGTGATTTGGGTTGTCCAAAGAAATCCTTATTTTCTTGTAAAAGTAAGGTCGCCTTTGTTGTTCTTTCGGGGATGGCATTTAATGGGGGAGAGTTCTTTTGAACTTGTGCTTAATTGCCAAATCTTTGTGGGAAGTGCGACTGTGGAATATTAGGGGTTATCTCGTATCTTTACTAACTCCTTGATGAATGCATTTATCTTCGGCTTTATGATTGCATATAAATTTGTTGATTTGTTAATACACCTTTTGGTCATGAAGTATCTCTGTGAAAATTTCATTAGGATCCCACTAATTTTCGTAACTTTGCCAAAATATTTGACAAAAAGGGGGAAAATTAATGTGTAGCTCACACTACAAATACATATGGTTTATGGGTCATTATGTAAGGGGGAGTGGTTTTCATGTATTGACTGGGGGGGGGGGATGATACATATCACTATAGTGTTATTGTCACTGTTGTGATACAATTGAACTTTGATACTGTCTAATAATACTATGACACTGTATAACAATGATTGAGAGCATTTTTTTTCTCATTGTTATAGCTATGGATCTTCAACTAACGATGGTGCTAAACATATAACCTTTGTAATCATTAGAGTACTTGGAAGTAAGAAGATTTCGAGTCATGTTGAAGATTCCAAGGAGATCAAGCATATGGATGGGAAGCTACATTTTTTTATCTATTTTGTAATCCATATGTATTGATAGTTTTGTAACTAAAATTAACAAAGGGGGAGATTGTTAGAGCATTGCTCGGTCGAACTCGCATGCATTTCTATCTCAAGCATGTTTGTCAATGTTAGTGATCAAAACTATAAGTCTTGATTTCTAGCCTATTAATAGATGTCTCGGACTAGGACATAGATAGTGTAGTTGAGCTTATATTTCTCAGCGTTCATCTCTTGAAGATGAAGAACTACTAAGGGGAGCTTGTGGAACTTCTTCGACAAAAGGTATGTGGAGACTTGAACTCATCTATCACTTGGAAAGTCTATTTCTACTCTATATCCTATATTGAGACATAAGTCGTATTACGATATAGTTTTCTCTATACACATTTTAGATTTCGAGCTGAGTATATCTCGCTTACATATTTCTAGAAATATGTGTTGGTAAGCTTTCGCTTCGACCAAATTCATCTTATATCATGAGAAAATTTCCGAGTAACATATTACATGGTTTTTGTGATACAATCATTTGATGTAGGCTTGGAATATTTCGATAATGATTATTTCAATATCTTGAAAATTGTTTTGATGTTAATGGTGTGTGAAAACGGCTATTGTCATTATAGAAGAATGTTTCAATGATTGAAATAAAGAGTTGATGATTTAACCATCTTTGGATATAAGCATATATAGTGTGTTCGCACATTAGTGTATGAATCCATAAACCGGGAACCAATAGTATACATATGTGTGTATACAAACTTGGTGAAGGAGACGGGATACTGGCGGAAGTTTTTTAACCGAAAATTTATGTTGAGTTTGGTTTTGACAAACTCTTAACTAGTCACCTAAAGTATGTGTACCTGTACGCATACAGGCGGAAGTTATTGAACCGAAAATTTTATGCTGAGTTTGGAAACTTTACAAACTCAAAATCGGTTGCTTAAGTACGCATACTTAAGCTGGTTATTTTATCAAATTGGTATGTTCATGAACTTAAACATTTAAATCTTAAGGAGTGCAATCTTTTCAAACCGTGGCTATAATTTTCATGACTGATTCGAGTGAATCAAACCGATTTTGCTTCAATTGTGTTCTTGTATAATCTATGAGAATATAGCAATTGAACAACTCTTTAACTAGTTTCATTTGAGTCATCTGAACTAGTTATGGTTGAGATGAATAAGGTTGATATGAGAGTAATCATATGCCTAACCTTGGTTAACCATTTGTGAACCAACATGGTGTACACATTTAGGTACGTCTACATAAACCTAAATGAGGGTACATTTCATTTGTGTGTAACAAGCTAAGTTCGATCTAACGATTGAAAGATATTAGCTTGGTTTATTCAGGTTTTTCATCTAACGGTGAATATTGAATGCTTTGTTACCAAGGTAACTTAGATTGTGAACCATGATTTGAAAACTATATAAAGGAGAACTCTAGCAACTGGGAAGACTAATCCCCACACCTTTTGTGTGTTACTAGTTGCATAACTAGAGTCGATTCTCATGTAACCTTAGTTTCTACTCGAGATCCTATAGGTTAACGACTTGAAGACTTCATTGGGATTGTGAAGCCAGGCATAACTATTCTCTTTGCAGTTGCATGATCTTATCTTTCTATTTCTATCATGTTGAGTGTAATTCAAATAATTGTCTCGAGATTTTATATCTCCGATAGGCAATATATAAAAGTAATCACAAACAAACTTCGTCTCATCGTTTGTGATTCCACAATAACTTGTTTCGCTAGTCGATTAAGTTTAATATGAGGTGGTTGATAATTCTAGGTTGTTCTTCGGGAATATAAGTCTGGGTTATCTATTAGTTCATGTTCACCTTGATTTATCAAAAGACGGAACAAAAAATCTTGGGTATTTCTGTGGGAGACAAATTTATTCAATCCTATATAATTTCCAGTATGAGACAGATTTGTCTATCAAGTCTTCGGCTTTGGATCGTAGCAACTCTTAGTTGTGGGTGAGGTCAGCTAAGGGAATCAAGTGCATAGTATCATGCTGGGATCAGAGACGTAAGGAGCGCAACTGTATCTTGAATCAGTGTAAGATTGATTAGGGTTCAACTTGTAGGATCAGAATATCGCAACAAAGATACACTTGCGAGATCTTCACCAACAACACATTGCGAAAGTCGCAGGGTGATTTGAGAAATAACGTAGTAGAAAACGACAACATAAACACGAGAAAGGTGTGAAGATTTAGCGAGATTTAGGACGTTTGCAAAATTGTACATTTGTAAGCTTGCGAAATACCGCAGGCCGGATCCTAAAATAAAGGACAGATTAACTGGCATCCACTATGTAATTCCCTATATAAAGAGCCAAATAGGCTTCGAGGAGGGGAGAGATCTTTTTAGAGTATTGAGCAAGTAATTAAGAGAGACAAAGTCTAGAGAAGTTGTTAATTTCTTAATTTCATATCTTTCCTTTCTTGTAGAATTTGTGAGATTAATCAATAAAGATTGTGATTGTTCATCCTAAAATGACTTGATTATATGAATTCTTGTGAGGGGTGTAGTGTGGGATTTCCTACAACTACATATTGGCGCTAGAAACAGGGACTATTCCTTGTTTTTAGTGTGAAAATTAGTATTGTAATTTGAAAGAATTTGGAGTAGTTGGTGAAAATTTTCATATAAAATGCTTCAAGACAACCAACAATTGTCAGAAGGAGTAAGAGACTTGCTGGAGAAAGAATAAATGAAACCGGAGAACCATCAAGAATGAATACAAGAAATGATGGAGAAAATCAAATTCAACAACCAATTCAGCGTACACCAGCACAAAATAGAGCTATAGATTATGACATAATTAGCATACATACTTGGAGGACAAATTCGGCAGGCGAAGCAGAAGAAGAAGAAGAACAACAATTACGAAATGATAGACGAGTAGAGGGAGATCAGGAAGCAATTAGAGGAATAATTCATGGAAATGAAGAGATTGAATCATTATAGGCATTGAGACAAAGATTGAAGCAGAAGAGCGTGCGAATTTGACAAGGCAGAATCATGATTTGAGGATGGAAAATATGAGATTACAGAATAGGAGGTCAAGAAGCACTACAAGATCAAGTTCAAGATCAATTAGAAGGGAAGTAAGATGAAATTCGCCTGAATAAAATGTTGATGGAAATATTCGGCAGGAGGTACAAAATCCAGATGAAGAACGTCGCGAAAATAGAGAAATGGCAGAAGATCGTTACATTCCACATGGAGAAATTCACCAAAATAGGCAACATCAAGAACAAAATGACCAAAATAATGAAGAATATCGGAAGGAAGGAAGGAGAATATTACATGGGAGAGAAAATCGCAGGAATCAACAAGAAATCGAAGATAAAATTGAGAGGCATTGCGTTGAACAAGCACGTCTAGCTTGCGAAAGAGAAAGATTGAGAGCAAAAATGGAGGAAAGAGAGCTCCAAGAAGCAATATGCCAGAATAATCATGACAATCGAGAAATAAGACACGAACAAAATCGCAATAATGATAACATCAATGAAGAGTATGATAGGGAACAAAGGAGAGCTGAAAGACAACAAAGATAACTAGCGAGAAATGAACAAAATCGCAAAGGAGAAATTGAGAGGCATAATCATGTGCTAATTCATGAAAGATAAGATCGTAGGGAAAGACAAAACGAGGGTGATGAAGTAGAAAATCAAGATTTCGCAAGACAAAACAGACAAGAACGCAGGAGAAGAGAAGCAGAACTAAAAAGACTAATGGGATCAGCGCCTGGGGTAAATGAATAAATCTTAAGAGAATTGGCGGAGATGAGAGGAATGCTAAATAACAGAAGAGAGGGAGGCAGAAGGAAGTTGGATGAAACCATAGAAGAAGCTGCGAAAAATCCATTCACACAAGAAGTACAATTAGGAGGAATACCCCCAAAGTACAATCTACCTGCGTTAACTAGCATTTATGACGGAACAACATGTACAATTCAACACATCAAGGCGTATGCATGTGAGATGTATGATACAATGGGAGAATCATGATGTCGTGTTGTGCAAGTATTTTGCATCTAGTTTAACAGGAGAGGCGCTGAAATGGTTTGAAGGTTTACCTAAGAATACTATAACATCTTTCAACCATTTGTAGACCACATTCTTAGGGGCATACATAAGTAACAACTCTTCGCGACCTGGTATTGAAGATGTATTTGGGTTAAAACAGAGAATCAGTGAAAGTTTGAAGCATATAACCATAAGATGGAAGACAATGTGTAGTGAAATGGAGGGACGTGTGGATGAGAGATATCTCATTTTATCATACATTAACGCAATGTTCGCAACCAATCTACTGTACATTCAAATTTTCAGAATCAAGAATGCAATCACAATGACTGAGCTGCGAGAATTGCAGGAGGAGTATATTGCTCTTGAAGAAAAACAGAATGAAATGGAGTTATACCCAATTTCAAATACGAGTTCAGCAGCAGCGAATTCAAGCTTACTACCTAAATTGATAAACACAGTGGCGAGCACTTCGCAGACACATCAAGAGAAGATAATGGAGAATAATCAGCAGAAAATAGTATCTATGGGAAGTCGTGACCAAGAAGAATTCGAGAGAGAAAGAAACTTCTATAACCGATGTGGAAACAACAAAATTCAAAGACTTGATCAGCCACAAGAAACCTATGGAGGACAAAGACAAAATTATCATAGAGGATCAGGAAGTCAAAAGATAATATGGGAAGAGATCAAGATGCCACCTTTGAATGCTAGTGTGGAAAACATTTGGGAAGCTATACTCTTAATGGAGAACATACCAGCACCCTGGAACATGGGAAAAGAACCACTTCTAAATTACCGAAGTCAAGAATTTTGCTCTTACCATCATTTTCATGGACATTCAATAAATGACTACAGGAATATAAAAAGGATCATTCTCAAGATGATAGATCAAGGAAAATTAAACCACTTTCTAATAGGGCACCCTCAATCTCAACTCTTACCACCACCACCAGAAACACTTGTTATAGAAGTTGGAGAGAAGGCGAAGAATTTGTTTTGTAATTCTATTGTACATTCGTACAAAACAATTGAATACTTTCACGACAATGTTCTAAGTAGAGTCTTCGCAAGAGATGATGATGGAAGATAAATTATGAACATTACGAAGATTTCGCCACTAAAAGAATGACAAAAGAAAATTATTTCTTTCACTGCAGAAGAAGTACCTGAGGGAGGATAAATGCGCGATAATCCATTAGTGGTGAGATTGGAGATTAACCCAAACCCTAAAGATGATGAAGATGATGAAGCAGAAGATTCATGGGCAATCAACCGAGTTTTAATTGATACTGGAAGTTCTGTGGATATCTTATTCTATCATGCTTATAAAACTATGGGAGGGAAACATGAAGATCTAATACCTTCAACCTACAAAATTTATGGTTTTAATGGTACTGCCAATAAGCCTAAAGGAGAGATCACTATGCGAATTCCATTGAAAGGATTATCTTCTGAGATTCTATTTTGTGTTGTTCATGTGGAGTCACCTTATAATGCTTTGATTGGGTGACCTTGGTTTCATGGGATTCTAGGTGTAGCATCGACATTTCATCAATGCATCAAGTTCCCTCATCCCAGTGGAGTTGGCGTCATAAAAGGAGATTGGGTTAAAGAAAATAAATGTTATGAAATTGATCTAGAGTCATATGAAGAACGAGCTGCGAAGAAGGAGAATTGGAAAGGTAACATCAAAGAGCAACAAAGAAGCGAAAGACTCATGGTGGGTGCAATAGAAAAAAGAGAATAAGAAATCTTGCTGAAAAGGAGAAGCAGCGAAGCTCTCACAGAAGGTAAAAAAATAACAAAACCTATCAAAGATGCTGAGGCAGAGAATAACAAAGGTAAGAAGCTTAAAATGTGAGTGTATTCGTTGATGTTATGACTGCAAAAATATAACTGTGAAGAAAATGAAAGATGTATGACTGATTTGTCGCAAAAATTTCAAAAAAAAATATATTTTACTTAATGACAAAAAATGGGATTGAGAAATTACAATAGAGATGAAATGCAAAAGAAAAAATAGAGTAATCCTTAGAATGGGACGAACCTTTATGGCGTACACCCTAGTTCGCGAATAAAATTTCGCAAAAGGCAAATGTAAGACCTAAAGTGCGTCATAGAAGGGGGTATATGTTGCATGGCTCACGGATAAGGTTATACCGCTGCTGGAACCCGAGTCATGGAGACTTGGGGTCAATGAAAGCCCATCCAGGAGAAGCACCTTGGATTCTCAACTTGATCATATGACTTAAGTTGGGCGACTAAGGTAATAAGGACTCTCCTAAGGAGTGCAGAGTATGATCAAGGCACCGAGGTACACGATTGAGCCAAGAGGGCCCGGGGCGTATGAAACTACTCTGGCCATTCTTGGCAAGTCTTGACTATGATGCACTCGGCCCGAAGAAAACCCCACTTAGGGTGCAGTCTTGTAAACATAAGCCATATAGGAAAAAGGGATAAGAGGCTGCGAAAACAACTGGTTGTTGTCAAGACTGGATAGGAGGAGCTATTCTTGTATGGCAGAAGTACGTCTCCTTGAAGGGGCAACCATGGGGAAGATAAGGGCGGCACCCTCCATTAGGGAGCTGATAAGTGTCTTAAGATGCAAATATCATGAGGCTTTTTACTCACGGGAGTATTAAGGCTTGTCATATTTGTGCAACAATCCTGAAGAGGCAATAATACAAAAAAGAAGATAAGACGAGATCAATGGGTCATTGCATGCAAGTGTAAAGACGTCATGCGATTTCGTCGCAAGACGACAATGTCATGGGGCTTTAGTTTCGCAAGAAAATTTAGGTCTGTCATATTATCGCAGCAAAAATGACAAAAGAACAAAAAGTTAAGGCAATATCAATGGGTTTATACATGAAAGTGCAGAGACATCCTGTGATTTTGTCTTAATGACAAAAGGTGGCAAAATAAGACCTTTACTTAGAAAGGCAAAATAAGACCACATCAGAATACAAGAAAGAATACAATATGTGATTGCGAGATTGTCGCAATAATCTTCCTGAACAAAGGTAACTTACTCAATTTCTCATTTGAATACAAATAACAGAGGCAAGTATGGGAATGCATAGAATGAGGAAATGTTATTTGTCTCCACATGATAAACTTACATAAAAAATTAATTGTATATTGATTAATAATATTGCAAGAGATAATAGTTTTTCTAACACATTCAGGAAGAAGCAAAAGAAATAGAACTTGTATTGAAGATTGGAGAAATTCACAGTGATAGATTACAAATGCACAAGAATAGAAGATTAAAAAGAAAATGTACAAGTTTTACAAAAAGACGATCAAGGAAGCAAAAGATACTTCTTGCTTGATTCTTCATTATCTTCATCAGATTCTTCACCAGAGCTTTCCCCTTCATCGTCATCAGATTCTTCATCAGAATTTTCTTCTTCATCCTCTTTAGACTCTTTTTCTTCATCAGTGTCACTGTCAAAGATAACCAAGTTAGGGATATTCTCTGGAACTTCGTCTGAGAGGCCGGGATATGTAGAATGAGGAATGCCATTTTCATCACAAATTGTTTTAATAGTTTCATTACGGAAAAGAACGCATCATTCTTGAAATTCGCAACAGTAATCTTTAGTTGGTTCTTCAACCTAGAATACTTCTCATTTCGGGAAGAAAGATCTTTTGCGAGCTTTGCTTTTTCATTCTCAAGCTCTTCAATTCTCTGGCGATATCTCTTTTCATCTTCTGCGAAAATAACAATAAATCAACAACCTGATGGTAGTTTATGAAAAACAAATAATTAAATAAGGAAGAACAGCTAACAACCTTCTTTGTTAGAAATCATATCTTTAATCTAGGCCGTATACTCAATTTGGAGACTGACATTTACACCTAAATTATTCCTGGCGTTATCTAGAACTCTCGCAGCCCAAGAAAATTCATCATCATCATTTATGAGAAGGCGGGAGCGAATTTGGTTCTCTCTTTCGTAGAGCAAAGCATTTCTATGTTTGAGTTCATCTCTTTCAATTCGGACCTCAAGAAGAGTTTCTTGGAACCTCGCTAAAGCTTGAGCACCTTGGATAGCAATGCAATCTTTATCATCTATAAGGTCACTATTCTTTGTTCTTAAAGTATTGATTTCCTCCTTGGAGTTAAGATAGAAACGCTTAAATTTGTTGGCTAAATTCAAACTAGATCTATGGTCAATTTCTAAGAGGCGAAGTTTGGATCTGAGTTCATTTAAGAGAAGAGGTTCAATTTTATCATCAGAAAAACTATTTAGAGAAGTGTTTAGATGTTCAAGAAGGATATCATCATCCATATGATTGGGGAATGAATGAAGAAGAATGACTTCTTCAGAAATGCCATAAACGTCTGTGAAAATGATGAATCAAATAAGGAAAAGTAATGAGAAAACAAAATAAGATGAGAAGAGGAAAAATTCCATACCATAGAGTTGCTTGTTTGTGTTTTGAAGGCTAGAAATCTTATTTTTCTGGGTGGCGACCTCAGATTCCAGTTGTTTATTCTTTTTGTGGAGGTTAACAGCTTTATCCTCCAGTTTTTCATTATTCTTGTGAAGTTCAAGATTTCTCTTTTCAAAGGCCACACGTCTTTTTTCCAAATCTGCGGTAACAGCATAAGAAGCTTTCCCAGCCTGCGAAATAATGCAACAAATTTTTAGAATAAACTATGAACTCAAGGCAAAAATAAAAAGAAGGAAAATATGAGTATGAAAATTTACCAAGCTATTAAGTGAATGTAAGAAACTTGGAGATATTGATCTTGAAACCCCGCGAAGAGACTCATTATTCTCTAAGAGGGGGGCGTCACAGATAACAACTATAGATTTGCAGGCATTAGTAAGAGGAGTATCACCAATTCCGTGCAAAGAGTTAGAAAAGATACTATAAAACTGTGCTATAGAAGATTCAGGTGGAGAATTTCCCTTTGCGACAAAATTATCAGTATCATCATCAGCGAAACTTTCGTCAGAATGAGAGTTTGAAGGAGAGGGAGATGGGACTCTATGTTTCTTTGAGGGAGGCGAAACAGATTTTCTCTTGCGAGAAACACTTTTACCTTTATCTTTAGTAACTCTCGCAGTTTCTTCTTCTTCAACAATATTCACGCCAACCTTCGCACACGAATAAAGATAAGAAATAGAGGCAACAATATTGTTGATAATACTAAAGGAAAGTGTTTCTTACTTCATCCGTGATCGAGCGGAGTGCTTCCAGGATGCTTATCTTGCCAGTTCTTTTGTAGCTTCTTCTTAATTTGCCAATCTGAAAATTTTCGCGGTATTAATATATATAGATAATAAGGAAAACATAAACTGAACGACGGAAACATACCTCTTTCTCTTTCTCAGGCCAATTAAATACCCAAGTTTGGTAAGTAGCGAGATTCGCATGGAGCATGTTTGAACCATAAATATAAGGGCCCCTCATAATCAATGGAAAAACACACCATTTTTCATCTTTAGATTGGAGAGGAGTGAAATTCTTGCCAGAATGCCAATCAATGTCATGCATGAATTTTTTGTCATCATCGATGTTGTCCTTCCTCTTCAAGCGAATACCCCAGCGGGTTTTGACATTCTTCATAGGTATTAGTTCATAATTATCAAAGAAGATTTCTGCGGTGTATCTTTCGGGAAGAATTTCTAATTCCTTAAATTCAGGATACCTAACATCTTTTGAATAAAGATACCCTTTTCCAGCACCACGGTTGGCGAATTAAAGCATCAAGCAAATGCAATCTCCACTAAGTTGGTGTATTGCTCGCGAGAATTTCGCATGGGCAAGTATTTCATAAAATAAGGGAAGGTTAGGGTTATAAAGAGGAATAGGAAGGCCAACAAAAATTTGACCTAGAGAAACTATGGTTTCTTTATCATCACAATGATAATCAGAAAACAATTTAGCAGAAAGAATGGAGTTAGCACTTTGATTAGGGATGGTGGATAGTGTAAAACCTCTCTCTTGGAATTCCTTCTGAACTCCTTTAAAGACTTTTGAATATTTGTGACCACCGGGAGGCATATCTAAGTATGGGAATGAAGGAATGAAAAGTGAAAGACAAAGAAGAACGAGAATTTGCAGTAACATAAGAGGAATTTGCGGAGGAACAGTAAAATTGAAGAAAAGTTGAGAAGAAGATAAAAAGAAGAGGAGAAAAGAATGAGAAGAATATATATAAGAGATTAGAAATTCTCGAGAAGATAAGTGCATTCAATGCGAAGAGTAGACATGAGCGGTTAAGAAGCAGCGGTTGAAAAATACGTGTTAAGAGATGAATGGAAGAAGAGATAAGTGTAACAAAGCTTGCGTAAAGTACGGAACTGTGACAGTACAGAAATTCAGGGAAATGTAAGTAGCTGCGGAATTTTGAAGTACAAATTCTCATGACATTCCCTCCTTCGCAGATTAGACATGAGAAGAGGCAAGATGTAGGATCAGAATATCGCATCAAAGATACACTTGTGAGATCTTCACCAACAACACATTGCGAATGCCGCATGGTGATTTGATAAATGACGTAGCAGAAAATGATAGCATAAACATGAGAAAGGTGTAAAGATTTAGCGAGATTTAGGACGTTTGAGAAATTGTACATTTGTAAACTTGCGAAATACCGCAGGCCAGATCATAAAATAAAGGACAGATGAGCTGTCATCCACTATGTAATTCCCTATATAAAGAGCCGAACATGCTTCAGATGAGGGGGGAGATCTTTTTCGAGTATTGAGCAAGTCATTAAGAGAGATAAAGTCTAGAGCAGTTGTTAATTTATTAATTTCATCTCTTTCCTTTCTTGTAGAATTTGTGAGATTAATCAATAAAGATTGTGAGTGTTCATCCTAAAATGACTTGATTGTATGAATTCTTGTGAGGGGTGTAGTGGGATTTCCTGCAACTACAAAACTACAGTCCAGTCCGAAGTTAATTGGTAGTAGGATAGTGTATGTATCGGATTAATACAATGTGGTGTTCAATCTGGACTAGGTCCCGGGGTTTTTCTGCATTTGCAGTTTCCTCGTTTACAAAATTCTGGTGTCTGTGTTATTTCTTTTCCGCATTATATTTTGTTATATAATTGAAATATCACAGGTTGTGCGTTATGATCAATCAATTAGAATATCCATCCTTTGGTCGTTGATTTACATTGATTGGCACTTGAATATTGGTCTTTGGTACTGTTCAAGTTGTTTCACATAATAATCAGGCTCATGGATTTTTATCTGTTTGATTTGCTGATTATATTGTGAAACATAGATATAAAACTCTTTGATATACTTTATTCTAGATTTAGTCTGACTGTCTGGTTGATTCTATAGAAAGTGTATTGGAGAAATTCCTCTCAGATTTCCAAATGAATTGTTGGGTGTGGGTGTTAGACCCCCTCATTTTCATAGTACTAAAATAACCTCATAGAACAAATCCATGTCAGCATATGCTAGTTCCCTTAATGAATCAACTACACCTTTTTATAGTACTATTGGTATACATAATGACTCATATATGAGGAAGGTGAAAAGACGAGGGTATCCAAATATACCTCAAACTAAAACTTTTCCACCTATAAGTCCTTTCTCCGAAAGTAATTGTCTATGGAATGAGTCGATACAATACAACAAATCGGTTCACACTTCGTGTGATCGTTTATGGATACGAGATTGATACAATACAACAACAAAGTATGTTTACTTGATAAAAGGTTCGGACTTAACCAAACACAATAGGATTGATATCAAGTGAATAGGAATTAACGTTTGTGTAATTTACTTTAAATTATAATAACAACAATTATAATTGCGGAAAATAAAATTAAATGACACAGCAAGATTTTGTTAACGAGGAAACCGCAAATGCAGAAAAACCCTAGGAACTTGTCCAGAATTGAATACTCTCAGGATTAATCCGCTATACAAAATCAAACCAACTTCGTATAGTTGAGACCAAGCAACTAAACTTATAGTTCACCTAGTTTCTTCTGTATTCCCACGTCTCCGACCTGTAATAAGTCACGTACTTGGAAAAAATCCTTTGGTTCGTATTCCAAACAGTAAATGAACAACAAATATGTTTGGTATCAGCTCTTTTCAACCAAGTGATATGAGTTCGACAATAGGATTTTATGTTTATCTCAAATAAACTCCTTTGTTAGGTTCTTAGATCTATCTTATCTTCAACTACCAAAGTAATTGTTAAGATTTTGCAATCAATACTTTTAATCACAAAGAATTATATTGATGCCGATCTACACAACTAATCAATCTAATCTAGGATAAACCGATTATAGTTGGATCCTCTTATACCGAAACAAGTATTGTGCACACCAAAGATTATGAACCCAAATCGAAAATCTTCAAAGTCTTATTTGTCTTCAAATATTCTTAGATCTTCAATAAACACATGAACACAATCAACTTGAATCTCTTGTGATCAATCACGAACAGAATGGAGTCTATTAACAATAGATTATCACAAAACTTCTTTAGATCTACAAACAGCCTAAAGATCCCCATCGAAACTTCGATCTAGTTTGAGTGAATCTTATATCAGAATATAAGATTCTCAAGCATAAACAAACTAAGTGCAATCAAAGTTCAACCACCGTTAGTCAATCAAATCAATTGAAAACAAAAAATAAACCACAATTATCTAGTTTCCCACCAACGGTAGTAATAGAGCTTCTCAATCCCAAAGAAGTCTTTAAACTAAGCGGACCTAAGAGATTTCGGCTAATTATGTTACTTTCCTCTCCGAATAGGCGGCTCCACCAGTAGAAACACAACTGAGGTAGTTTTGTTGGCTCTGAGGATTAGTTTGCTCGAAATGCAAACTTTGATATTTATAGACAAGGAATTTTGGACACCAAGGAATTTCCAAAACCGAAAATATTCTCAAGATATGCAATATAATTCCAAATTCGGTTTCCATAATTCCTGGAAATGCTTTTTCCAAATAATGACCGAAAATCTCTTAGAAAATCTATAACTAGTAAATGCACATTACTAATTTTCATTTTCCAAAAATAAAAATAAAAACCTTAATTAAAATAATCTCAACATATTTTTCGATCCGGGATTTTCTTCCTTTAGATATTAAGGAATATCTTTGAACAATTAAAGATAAGTGTTACTACACATGTTCAAAGTATGTCGACATCTTTACTTTGTAAGTCATATTTCATACTTACAATCTTGAAACCGATTTTCCACACTTCCAAACAAGTTTAGAATTGGTTCATCTGACTTTCAAGAACTACATGATTGATCAAGAACACTCAATCACCAAATATGGGTTTCATGGTTCTACCAAAACAAGTTTCGGTTCTACCTCCATGTGAGTATTGTGCACAGTCACGCTAGTTACCAAAATTCGATTGACTAGGTACTAGGATCGGTTCCCTACATATATATATATGGTATCTAACTTGTACTTGTTGCACATGCCATAGGATCGGTTCCCTTTTTCCTAAAAACGTGTTGCACATATCCACAGGATCGTTTCCCCTTTCCACTAAAAACTTGTTGCACCTCATACAAGGATCGATTCCCTTTTGTGATTGGTTTCACCTCTTACTAGGATCGATTCCCCTTTACCCAGATTCGGTCATACCAATGACACAAAATCGATCATACCATCTCAGGTGATTACTTAAGATCGGTTGCACTAATAAAAGTCATACCAATATAAAAGTCAGGCCTTTGTGAATAGTTTTACCAAGAACATAAACAAGTCATGAGTGGTTATACTAATGACACATATTGGTAGTTCAAAATATGTGCAATGAATAACAATACCAATAATGCCTGGCGATTTCCCTTTCGATTCACAAAACAAGTTCATGAATTTACTTCCTTAAAACAAATGTAAAACAATGTTTCCTAGGATAAAATCTTCACCTTATACCCATACATAATCACAATAACATTCAAACGATTATGTCGATGTCTTATATACAAAGTTTAATGGTTGATCAATAAACCTCGTATTGTATTCCTTAATACTATGTCTAACTAGAGGATAATCATTTATGCTTCACAGTTATGTTTTCAATATGCACGACTTGAAAGATACGTTAGGGAATGAAACAGTTCAAGTCAAATATCACTAACCTCAAGTGGAAGGATGATGTTGTCATTATAGCTCCTTACTTCTTCACTTATTCAAGTCTTCGCAATACTTGTAATGTTTCATATCCTAATACTTTCAAGCTAACCTATACGAAGTTGACTCTAGTATATAATCAAGCGACTCTTTAAATGAGTTTTGGCTCACTAAAATATGACAACCAAACTTAACATACCAATGCTTGGTGGGTTCGACCGAGCTATGCTCTATGCTCTAACAATCTCCCCCTTTGTCAATTTTAGTGACAAAACTCTTACATCATATGGATAAACAAATTAAAAGAATTCATTACACATACGCTTGATTCCCGAATTCAACAGCACACAAGAACCTGTAAACATTCAATCCATAAATGTCGATGTTGACATTAGATAAACATTTAGGTACCAATGTCCTTTCCCTTAGTGATACTAATCAATATAAATCAATACCAGTATCACTTGTTTACTCCATATATTTCTTCCCCTTTTTGTCACAAAATGACAAAGAAACGAAAAATAAATAAAGGACAAACCGAAAGGATCTTACAAATCTCAAGTAGACTTGCAACCAATAGAGTTAAGCACGAGGGTTCCACAAACCATTTTTGATAACCAATATCAAAACCGAAACTACACAGTAATTTTATTTTGATATGTTACCAAGGAAATAATTGCCCCGAAGAAATTTTTCCTAATATTTTAGCAAACCAAAAATCGACTAAGCACCTTAGTTCCTTTGCTAAACCGATTGTACAAATACAATCGCTTGTTCGATAAGACCAAAATAAAGATAACTCTATTTTTCTCATCAAGTTATAATTATCCATATAACTTATACCTTTAACTTTTAAACAAGACAAGTACTAGGTTAGTTAACTAGCATTTCTTGTTAAGACATTCAATTAGACTTGAATAACCGAAATCTCCACTTTGATAAGTCTAACTAAGATCAGAATTAACTTAGTTTCTCTTATCCGGAATTGAATTGGACTTAACAATTCATCCCATAAACCTTTTCTTTCGTTAAGCCATAAAAAATTCATACAAACCAAATAAATCAACTTGCATAATTATTCACCTCAACCGGAAGCAATTGAAACAACATAGACATTAAAGTACCGCAATTGTACCAAAATTTTGTAAGCCTAAATAATTGATACCAAATAATAAAACAAAATGACAATAGTTTTTCTTCACCGAAACCAATTGATTCACACACACATCCATACTCAAATAATGGAATAAAACATCAATTGTACCGAAATTTTGTTAAGAAAAAGCAATAAATATACGCAATAAAATCAGGCTTTTCTTAAACAGGAAAACAATTAACTAACAAGATTGTTACTTCAAATTTTGCATCCTATTCTCCAATATGTTTGCATCTTCTTCCGGGGATAATTGATATCGAAATATCATTATGTTGTCATCCTTATGAAAAAAAAAGAATAACAACAATTAACCTTTACCAGAGAAAGGTTAAAAATCGGATTTTAACTATTGCAAGAAAAAGTTGAAAACCCCGAAACACATATGCTTTTATGCTAAACCAAACGATTCAACATATTGTGACTTTTTCACATATTGTTTTAATCAGAACCCCTCATGATCCTTTGATAAATCCTACCAACATGGGATAGAACTTAATCCTGCTAAATCAAAAAGTCACCCAAACTATAAGGGTTCACAACATTATGAGATCGAATATCAAGGTAGTAAAACCGAAATCCAACATCCCATAAACATACATAGTAATAAGATAAAGCATTCAAGCACATGCTATGTAAAACAAAAACTATCACAAGAAAAATTATAACTCAAATAAATTTATTCATAATAAGATAGTTTTATTCATAATAGACTTTATTGAAAGAAATCAAAAACTAATGTCTATTTTTCCCTGCAACTCAATCATTGGGAAGAACATTCCTTGTGACCAAGTTTTTTTTTTTACGCTCTTCTTCAATTTCCGATTCTTGGTTCCAAAATTCTGATTCAATTTTTTGAATTCCTTCAAGAGTTTCTGGATCTGTTCGAGAAGCAAAGCCCAGCAGTTTCTGAAAACAATCAAGTTGTTTACCAAGATTTTCAAGATGTCCTAGAAGAGACTTGTTGATAGAATTTGGTGAAATCATTTTAACAACATCATTATGGGTTTGTCCCCTAATCATTTGACTTATAGTCTTATTAGAGACAGTTGTAATGCTTCTCATTTCATCAAAGTCATCTCCCGCGATGAATTCACAAATTTCTGTGATTATACATGGAAAACCGAGATGCCTCTTTATTCCTTGTGAGGAAACAGAATCTGAGATTTTGATCATTTGGCTAACAATAATTCTTCAAAGATCAATTTGAGAGTCTCCTTTCAACAGGAAATAGACGAATTCTGCAAAATCCTTATCCCAAACTGACTTATCTCTTGTACTCGCAAATATGGTAGCTAAATACCCTTAGGTGGAAGGGTACATCTTTTGTTGTTAGTCTACCATTTTCCCATTCTGTTGATCTTCCAATGAGATGTTTTGAAATGGTACCATGTTCAATTTCAACTCCAGTAATCAAGTGATTACATTCCTCATTGTAATTAATAGCATTAGATATTGTCTTATGATCAACATAGTAGATTCCTCGACCAACAAGAGTAACAAATGAAAGTTTTTTATGATCAATATTATGGATATTTGCATAAAAAACTCTTACCATATCAGGTGAATATTTTTCAAAACCAAAAAGTTTTCCCCAGTTTCGATCTTGAACAAACTTCACATAATCCTTATCTTGAACATCTGCATCAAATTTCTTTTTAGTGGTAAATTCCATTCCCTTGAGAGTTTCGTATTTCCTGAAACAAGAGTTGTCAACAAAACGAGTGAAATCATGCTTGTTATCAATACTTTTAGGAAACATGATCTTATCAATATCATCAATCCTGACCCGACCATCAGCTGGTTTGGTTCTTGATTTCCTTTTTCCCATATTTGCAAAAATATGAAAAACCCTAGTTACAGTTTTGACTAATCTTCCCCAATATGTTTGAACACATAGAAAGATATTATCTTTTATAGGAAGAATCGATACTGAAAACCGGAAATAACTAGTGAAAAGGCGAGGGTACCCCAAATATACCTCAAGCTATAACTTTTTCTTCATATAAGTCCTTTCCCCAAAAGTGATTATCTATAGACTGAGTCGAGACAATACAACAAATCGGATCACACTTTGTGTGATCGTCTATGGATACGAGATTGAGACAATACAACTACAAAGTGTGTTTACTTGATACAAAGGTTCAGACTTAACCAAACTCAATAGGATTCATGTATCAAGTAAACATGAATTAACGTTTGTGCAATTTACTTTAATTATAATAAAACAATTATAATGTGGAAATATAAAGTAAATGACACAGCAAGATTTTGTTAACAAGGAAACTACAAATGCAGAAAAACCCCGGTACCTAGCCCAGAATTGAATACTCTCAGGATTAAGCCTCTATACAAAATAAGACAACTTCGTATATTTGAGACCAAGCAACTAAACCTATAGTTCACCTAGTTCCATCTGTATTCCCACGCCTCCAACCTGTAAACAAGTCACGTACTTGGACCAGTTCCTTTGGTTCGTATTCCAAATAGTAAAGGAACAACAAATCTGTTTGGTATCAACTCTCTTCAACCAAATGATAAGAGTTGCGCAAAGGCTCCCTTGTTTATCATAACATAAACTCCTTTTCCAGGTTCCAAGATCTATCTTATGTTCAAATGCCCAAAAGCAATTGTTAAGATTAAGCCAACAATACTCTTCAACCAAGTGATATGTGTTGATTCCGATCTTCCTCAATTAATCAATCCAATCTACCACAAGGATAAACCGATTATTAATTGGATCCTCTTTTTCCCAAACAAGTATTGTGCACACCAAAGATTATAAAAACACCAAGTAAGAAATCTTCAGTATATTCTTTGTCTTCAAATCTTCATAGATCTTCAATAAATACCTGCACACAATCACTTGAATCTCTTGTGATCAATCACACACAAAACGGAGTCTGTTAACAATGGATTATCACAAGATCTTCTTTAGATCTAACAACAGTCTAAAGATCCCTGTCGAAACCTTGAACTAGTTTGAGTGAATCTTATATTAGAAGAGAAGATTCTCAAGCATAAAAAAACTAGGTGCAATCAAAGTTCAACCACCGTTAGTCAATCAAATCAATACGAAAACTAAAGATAAACCGCAATATCTAATTTCCCACCAACGGGTCGCGTTAGAGCTTCTCAATCCCAAAGAAGACTTTAAATTGAGCGGCCGTAAGAGATTTCACCAAATTAGATTACTCTCCTCTCCGATAGGTGGCTTCACCAGTAACAAAGACAAAAGACTAAGTCTAGGTTAGGCATGATTAGTTTGCTAGAAATGCAAATTCAAAGTATTTATAGACAAGGAGGTTTGGACACCAAGGAATTTCCAAAACCTAAAATATTCTCAAGATATTTTTCATTACTCCAGCAAATTCGGTTTTCATAATTCCTTTGAATGCACTGTCCAAAAATAAGGATCGAAATCTCCTTGGAAAATCTTTAATTATCAAATGCACATTACTAATTCTTATTTTCCATATATAATTAAAAACTCTTAATTAAAAAGATTCTTAACTTAAATTCGATCTTGGGATTTACTTCCTTCTTAGCCATTAAGGAATATCTTTGAACAAAATAGAATAAGCATTAATGCACCGTGTTCAAAGAGTGATGACATCTTACTCTTGAAAGTCTTTACCATGCTTGCTCACTTGAAACCTATTTACCACACTTCCATACAAGTTTAGAATTGGTTCATCTGACTTTCAAGAACTATGTTATTGATCAAGTTCTACTCAATCACAACTCATGGGTTTATGGTTCTACCAAAACAAGTTTTGGTTCTACCTCCATGTGAGTATTGTGCATAGTTACACTAGCTTACCAAAAATATGGCTGACTAGGTACTAGGATCGGTTCCCCACATATATTTGGTATCTAACTTGTATGCACTGCACATGTCCATGGAATCGGTTCTCTCTTCCCAAAAACTTGTTGCACATGTTCATAGGATCGGTTACCCTTTCTTCCATAAACCTTGTTGCACCTCATACAAGGATCGGTTCCCCTTGTGATGCACTGCACCTCTTACTAGGATCTGTTCCCCTCTTCCCAGTAATAAGTTCAGACATACACAACCCGATCATACCCCAGGTGATTACTTAAGATCGGTTTCACTAATAAAAGTCATACCAATACATAAGTCAGGCCTCATGTGAATAGTTTTACGAAGAACACAAACAAGTCATGAGTGGTTATACTAATCACACATATTGGTCGTTCATAAGATATGCAATGAAGAACATACCCAATAACGCCTGGCGATTTCCTTTTCGGTTCACAACACATATCATGAACTTACTTCCTTGGAATACATGTAAACATTATTCCCTAGGATAAAATCCTCACCTCATACCCATACATAATCACAATAGCATTCATACGATTATGTCGATGTCTTATATACAAAGTTTAATGTTTAAGCAAGAAACTTCATATTGTATTCCTTAATACTATGTCTATTTAGAGTGTTTATGCTTCGAAGTTTTATGTTTTCAATATGCACGACTTGAAAGCTACGTTAGGGAATGAAACAGTTCAAGTCAAATATCACTAACCTCAAGTGGAAGGATGATGTTGTCGTTGTAGCTTCGCACTTCTTCAAGTCTTCGCAATACTTGTAATGTCTGACCCTAATACTTTCAATCTAACCTATATGAAGTTGACTCTAGTACATTTAAATCAAGCGACTCTTAAATGAGTTTTTCTTCACTAAAATATGACAACCAAACTTGACATACCAACGATTGGTGGGTTCAACCGAGCAATGCTCTAACAACTAGTTTTAGGAAATACTATTAAAATTGGAAACCAAGACTTGTGGGGAAACAATTCTGATTTTATATCTAGGTCTTGCTTTTGGAAAATCGGTTTTTCATGGACTGAATCTTTATTTCGGATTGATTCCATGTTTTTGTCCAAAAGTATGTTTACTTTTTTATTACCAGAATTTAATAATATTACTTGAAGTTTACTCAAGAATTTTCTACTAGAGTATACAGAGATAAATTTGAACATAATATGATATTTGTTAAAAATCCCATCAGAATCGTAATTCATGTAATATTTCAAAATATCACTAGCTTCATTAGAATAGATGTGAGGTGTATGAGCAAACCATTGTTAATAGAATTATTAACTGAAAACTCATTCCTTGTAGGATTACATATTTTCCAAAATCGCATCCTAGACGGTGATACATTGACAGTTTTTTCTCTGAATATGTACATATATATACTTTGGTATTTTATCCAAAATATATTTAAGATTCCATATTTTTCTAGAACACAATAGCCATGGTTCATACATTGAAAAATTCTGAGAGGAATCTTATGCATTTTCGAGATACAACCTGTCTCATAGAGTATTGTACCATTTTACTAAGAATGTTAGTATTAAGGACAATGATATACAATTCTATGATATCCCATTGATTATGTAAGCCTCTCAAGACATACATGGACATAATTCCAATCCCTAAAACATTTAGGAACAAGAGTATTACATATTTCATCCGTGTTTTCCACCACGAATTTTTGAAGTATTCAAATCCCGCCGTTACGTTATCTGAATCGACCATTAGGTTCAATTTCTTATATAATGGATCGCACCAAACACAAATTGTTAGATATTTTTGTGTTTGTCTGCTCTGATACCAATTGAAAAGACGAGGGTATCCAAATATACCTCAAACTAAAACTTTTCCACCTATAAGTCCTTTCTCCGAAAGTAATTGTCTATGGACTGGGTCGAGACAATACAACAAATCGGTTCACACTTCGTGTGATCGTTTATGGATACGAGATCGAGACAATACAACAACAAAGTATGTTTACTTGATAAAAGGTTCGGACTTAACCAAACACAATAGGATTGCTATCAAGTAAATAGGAATTAACGTTTGTGTAATTTACTTTAAATTATAATAACAACAATTATAATTGCGGAAAATAAAAGTAAATGACACATCAAGATTTTGTTAACAAGGAAATCGCAAATGCATAAAAACCCCGGGACCTTGGCCAAAATTGAATACTCTCAGGATTAAGCCGCTATACAAAATCAAACCAACTTCGTATAGTTGAGACCAATCAACTAAACCTATAGTTCACCTAGTTCCGTCTGTATTCCCACGCCACCGACCTGTAATAAGTCACGTACTAGGAACAATTCCTTTGGTTCGTATTCCAAACAGTAAATGAACAACAAATCTGTTTGGTATCAACTCTTTTCAACCAAGTGATATGATTTCGACAAAAGGCTCTTCTGTTTATCTCAAATAAACTCCTTTGCCAGGTTCTTAGATCTATCTTATCTTCAACTACCAAAGTAATTGTTATGATTTTGCAGTCAATACTTTTAATCACAAAGAATTGTATTGATGTTGATCTACACAACTAATCAATCCAATCTACCAAAAGGATAAACCGATTATCTTTGGATCCTCTTATACCGAAAAAAGTATTGTGCACACCAAAGATTATGATCCTAAATCATAAATCTTCAAAGTCTTATTTGTCTTCAAATCTTCTTATATCTTCAATAAACACCTACACACAATCAATTTGAATCTCTTGTGATCAATCACGCACAGAACGAAGTCTATTAACAATGTATTATCAAAAAACGTCTTTAGATCTACAAATAGTCTAAAGATCCCCGTCGAAACTTCGATCTAGTTTGAGTGAATCTTATATCAGAAGAGAATATTCTCAAGCATAAACAAACTAGGTGCAATCAAAGTTCAACCACTGTTAGTCAATCAAATCAATTGAAAATAGAAGATAAACAACAATTATCTAGTTTCCCATCAACGGTAGTAATATAGATTCTCAATCCCAAAAAAGTCTTTAAACTGAGCGGCCGTAAGAGATTTCGGCTAATTAGGTTATTTTCTCTGAATAGGCGGCTCCACCAGTAGCAACACAACTGAAGTAGTTTTGTTGGCTCTGAGGATTAGTTTGCTCGAAATGCAAACTTTGATATTTATAGACAAGGAAGTTTGGACACCAAGGAATTTCCAAAACCGAAAATATTCTCAAGATATGAAATATAATTCCAAATTCGGTTTCCATAATTCCTGGAAATGCTTTGTCCAAATAATGACCGAAAATCTCTTAAATAATCTCCAACTAGTAAATGCACATTACTAATTTATATTTTCCAAAAATAAAAATAAAAACCTTAATTAAAAGAATCTCAACATATTTTTCGATCCGGGATTTTCTTCCTTTAGCTATTAAAGATAAGCGTTACTTCACATGTTCAAAGTATGTCAACATCATTACTTTGTAAGTCCTCTTTCATACTTACAAATCTTGAAACCGATTTTCCATGTAGTTGCAGGAAATCCCACACTACACCCCTCATAAGAACTCATACAATCAAGTCATTTTAGGATGAACAATCACAATTTTTATTGATTAATCTCACAAATTTTACAAGAAAGGAAAGAAATAAAGCTAAGAAATTAACAACTGCTCTGGACTTTCTCTCTCCTAATGACTTGCTCAATACTCGAAAAATATCTCTCTTCTCTTAAGCTTGTTCGGCTCTTTATATAGGGAATTACATAATAGATGATAGCTAATCTGTCCTTTATTTTAGGATCTGGCTTGCGGTATTTCGCAAGCTTACAAATGTAAAATTTCGAAAACGTCCTAAATCTCACTAGATCTTCACACTTTTCTGGTGCTTACGCTGTCATTGTCTGCTACATCATTTCTCAAATCACCCTGCGACATTCGCAATGTGTTATTGGTGGAGACTTCGCAAATGTACCCTCGTTGCGATATTCTGATCCTACATATTGCCTCTTCTCATGTCTTCTCTGCGAAGGAGAGAATGTCATGAGAAATTGTACTTCAAAGTGCCGTAGCTGCCCATCTTTCCACTTTTTTTCTCTATCGTCCAAATTCCTTAAATTTAGCGTAACCGTCTACACGTGTCATCATTCCTTTATTTACCGGTTAAATTGGTCATCTTCTTTTGTATAGTTAAAGAGGGGTCTAATGAAGAAATAATTTTCCTCTTTTACTTCATCTTCATCTTCCATATTTTCTGTAACTCTTCACCATCTGCAACTTTCTTCATCTTCTCTATCCTCCTGCTATTGTTTCTTTTTTCTCCCATGGAATCAGCAAGGTTAGTTTTCTTCTTTTTCTTCTTTTGATTTTGCTGAAACTGATCTTATTTTATTGGAATAATTTTGTTTGTTTTTTGTGTAATTCCCATATTGTTTCTGTTTCAGCAAAAGCACTTCTAATATTGAATTCACAATCCAAAACCCTAATGCACCCAAAAAATCGCATCCCAAAGTTATTTCGAGAAAAAGAAAGTCTGCGAATAATAAGGTAGTAAGAAAAATTATTCATTTAATAACAATATTGTTTCCTCTGTTTCTTATCTATATTGTTATTCGCAGGGTGACAAAGATGCCAACAACCCCCCTACCCCCACCCCCAAGAAACCTCTCCTTCTTAAGACTGTCGAAACTTATGTTCCATTTTCTTCACTTATCCCTTTAAAATCTCCTGCGGTACCTTCCCAATCTGAACCTTTACTTCTCATTCGCGAAAATGTTACCTCAGACGTTTCCCCTTCAACTGGTCTTATTATGAACGAAACCCATCTTATTAACCCTTCTGTGAATGAAACCATTTCTCATGTTGTTAATGCTTCTCAAATCGACTCTTCTTTGATCCCAACTACTAATTTTCCCCAAACTTCACCTTCAAATGACACAGTTATTACGAAAAATGATTCAATTCCTCAATCTTCTAATATCACCACTCCTTCATATGAATTATTTTCATTTTCCAAAGATAGTTTAGATGGGATAGATATTGTGTTCCAAACTTTATCTGATGCTTTGGATGGTATCAAAAAATCTTCCACTAACCCCATCAAATTGAGTGCTTGCGAGATTTTAAGTAAGTATGTTGGCTCTGAGAGAATGGTTTCACAAGCAACATTGGAGAGGGAAGTGGAAACTTTGAACAAGAATCTCCAAACAATGACCTTGGAACGTGATTCTCTTCGTCTGGAAAACCAAAAACTCCAAAATATCTTGCTGGATTGTGAACTTCTGCACAAGAAGAATAATGAACTGAAAGGTATGAATTTATGATCTTCGCCTTTGATTTATCTTATAAGTAATTCTGTCATTTTCTCATGAAATTCTATAAAAGTCTTTTATTCGTACGCTAAGTTTTAAACCAGAAACGAATAATGGAGAGATAACAGTTTGAATCTGTCGCTGAAGAAGCTCGTGTTGATAGAGATATTTGGATTGATCAGTATAACCGATTAGATAACCTTTATACATATTTTGTTGATCAAATAGATAACCTGACCAAAGAGAATACTCAATTAGTTCAGAAGCAAAACTCATTAAGTAATGAAATATCTCGCCTCTCTTATTCTTTGACTAAAGCTAACTTAGAGATGGAAACTTTATCAGATGAAAACAAAACTCTATCTCAGGAAAAGCGAGCTCTCGTAAATAAGGTGGCGATCTCTTAGCGGCAACTAAACATTCTTCAAAATGTGTGTGATAACCAAGAACAATCTCTTCACTCACTAAAAAATGAACTTAAGGAAGTAACCGAATCATCTATTGCTGAGAGAAATACACTCATCCAGGGTAGGATAGCTTTAAGTATAAAGGAAAGTCATCTCAAATAACAATATTCAGAATTAGAAGAATCTTACTCTTCACTTGCGAAGGAAAATACTTTTTATATCTTTAAAGAAACGAATCTAAAATATCGTCTGAAGGGTTTAGTTGGAGATAAATTTGATAATGCGATGAATCATTGGGAGAATACTTGCTTGGCACTAATTCAAAACATAATTTTGCAAAAGGAAGGTAGTCATTTTGACTGCCTCAGCTATTCTTTCTCTGTTAAATCTATTTATAATATGCTGCTTGCTAATTCTTTATCTTAATAAAAAAAATTGCATTCTTTCATTTCGCAGATTCTGAGAGAGATCTTCGCTCTTCTTTTTCTGATTTGGATTTGAAGTATTCTAACATTCGCAAGGAAAATGCATTTCTTGCTGCTCACCTTGCTCGTTCTCACGATCGAGCATAAAGGAGACTTGATTATCTTGCCTATTTCAAGGATATCCAAGATAGAAATCACCAAAAATCATTCATTCGCCAAGTTCACCTTAAAGCTGAAGTTCTTGTGAATGAAATTTTGTTGTCCAATTCTCTTCCTCCTGTATCAATTGCACCTTTAGAAGTATATGAAGATGAAATTCCTCATGCTGTTGATAGTGACTTTGATTATGAAAGTGACATGGAAACTATTTCTCAAGAAGAATATGAAGTAGAAGAACATCCTACTAAAGAAGCATCTACTAGTGATGACCAAAATGGAAATGAAAAAGAAACTCCTCTTAAAGAAACTATCACTGGCGAACATCAAGGTGGAGATGAAGCTAGAATTAATCAAGGTGAAGAAAATATTGGCGAGATTGAGAAAAATAATGAAGAACACCCATTAACTCCTTCTGGCGAAGTCAACATTGAGGATTGAGTTTCTTATTTAATTATGTCTTCTTGAGTTGTTTCATGTTCATTACTTTTTGCGAATAGTGTACCTCAACCAACTTTGAAATTTACTCTTTTAATACTTTGTAGCGGGAAAGATAATGCCTCTTGTTTATTAATTCCCATACTTGCCTCTCATTATCGTTCTTGCGATGAATGATCTGCATGAAGAATAGTTAGTATTTATAAATGTTTTGTTCTGTTATGTGGTATTATTTTGCCTTCCTAGTTAAAGGTCTTATTTTTCCTTCCTAGTTAAAGGTCTTATTTTGCCACCTTTTGTCATTGCGACAAAATCTCAGGACGTCTCTGCACTTTCATGCAGGAACCCATTAATCTTGCCTTAACTTTTTGTTCTTTTGTCATTTTTGCTGCGATAATATGACAGGCCTTAGTTTTCTTGAGAAATTAAAGCCCCGTGACATTGTTGTCTTGCGACAAAATCACAGAATGTCTTTACACTTGCATGCAATGAACCATTGATCTCGTCTTATCTTCTCTTTTGTATTATTGCCTCTTCAGGATTGTCGCACAGATATGACAAGCCTTGATACTCCCGTGATTAAAAAGCCTCATGACATTTGCGTCTTAAGACACTTATCAGCTCCCTAATGGAGGGTGCCGCCCTTATCTTCCCCCTGGTTGTCCCTTCAAGGAGACGTACTTCTGACATATAAGGCTAGCTCCTCCCATACAGTCCTAATAACAACCAGTTATTTTCGCATCCTCTTATCCCTTTTGCCTATATGGATTATGGTTACGAGACTACACCCTAAGTAGGGTTTTATTCGGACCGAGTGCATCATAGTCAAGACTTGCCAAGAATGGCCAGGGTAGTTTCATACACCCCAGGAAATCTTGGCTCAACCGTGTACCTCGGAGCCTTGATCATACTCTGCACTCCTTAGGAGAGTCCTTATTACCTTAGTCTCCCAACTCAAGTCATATGCTTAAGTTGAGAATCCAAGGTGCCTCTCCTGGATAGGCTTTCATTGACCCCAAATCTCCATGACTCGGGTTCCAGCAGCGGTATAACCTTATCCCTAAGCCATGCAACAGATACCCCCTTCTATGACGCACTTTAGGTCTTACATTTTCCTCTTGCGAAATTTTATTTGCGAACTAGGGTGTACGTCATAAATGTTCGTCACATTCTAATATGTCATTATTTTCTGATTTTCTCTTGAGAAATTTTCGCATATTCTCATTTTATCTTGATCTTGAATAATCTCGCAGTAGCTCTTTCATAAAAAAAAATTTATCCATATTCATTTTGTTGCATCATACATTATTTCATCATCTAAGGTTTCTCAAAGTCCTTCACGGGTAATATCTCTTTAAATATAATCTATTACATGGTATGTCTAGTCTTTGACCAACATCTCTACCATCTGGATCCATCAATTTGTATGCCCCCGTTCCAATTATCTATTTTATAATGTAGGGTCCATCCCATTTTTTCGCTAGTTTCCCACCACATTCTCGCTGGTAAATTGGCGTCTCGCGAAGAACTAAATCACCTGGTTGAAATTCACGTGCCTTGACACGCTTATTGTATTCTTTGGCTAATCTTCGATGATAATTCTCCATATGTTGTAAAGCTTTTTCTCTCTTTTCTTCTAGCTCATCAAGTTTGTTTAGGATTATGCCAGCACTAAGATTCTTCTCCCAAGCCTCTCTCTTTGTTGTGGGAATAGCAACTTCTGTTGGTAACACTACCTCAACTCCATATGTCAAACAGAAAGGTGACATTCCAGTAGCTTCTCGCCTAGTTGTGTTGTAAGCCTATACTACATTATGTATTTGTTCGCACCATGCTCTATTATGTCCCTCTAACTTCTTCTTTAATATATCTGCGATTGTTTAATTCGTTGCCTCTGCTTGCCCATTATCTTGTGGATATAAAGGAGTAGATTTCCCACATTTTATCTTAAATGCATTGAGCAACATTTCTATGTTCCGCCCTTCAAATTGTTTCCCATTATCATATACCAACTGTGCTGGAATTCCAAATATTCAAATGATATAAATATGAATGTAAATATGTATTTGTCGCGAATATGTTGTACCGCCTTTACTTCTGCCCATTTTGTGAAATAATCTGTTGCGAAAATTAAGTATCTTTTTTGCCCAGATCCTGGTAAAAATGGCCCCACAATGTCTAAGCCCCATTTTCCAAAAGGCCATACACTAGTTTAGGATGATAATGGTGCTCCTGGTGCATGTATTTTCTTTCCATGCCGCTGAAAATATTCGCAATGTCTTGATATTTGCTTCACATCTTCATGCATGTATGGCCAGTAATAACCTTGCATTTTTGTTTTGTATGCTAAAGATATTCCTCCACTGTGACTGCCAGCGTCTCCACTGTGTAACATTTTCAACACCTTTTCTCCTTCTTCTCGTGTCAAACACCTAAGTGATGGTCCATTAAATGATTTTCAATACAGTATCCCATCTCTTAGTTCATAATTTGTTACACGGTTCTTTAATTTGTGTGCCTCCAATCAGTTTCTTGGTGTTTCCCCTCTTGATAAATATGAATGAAGTTTTTTTCTCCAATCTGCGATATTTTCTCTTGGTTCTTCTTCACCACCTTCTATTATCATTACATCTACTTATTCTCCCTCTTCTTTATTGATTGATGGTGATATAACTGTTTGGATTTTTATGCATCTCGCAGTTGGATCTGTCATCATACTTGAAATGAAAGCATAAGCATCTGCGAGTCTATTATCCTTCCTTGATATATGCCTCCATTTTATTTTTGGGATTTTCGCTGACAATTCTTCGACAAGTTTCTTGTATTTCTTCAAAGATGGTTCATTTGTTGTGTATTCTCCTTTTATTTGGCGAATAACTGGTAATTCTAGCATTTTCTAATTTCATTTCTATTGCAAATTTTAGGGCATGTATCACAACTTCATATTCAGTTTCATTATTAGTGGATGTGAACTCTAATCTAAATGAAAAATCCATCTTCGTTCCCTCCGGCGAAATTAAGACAATTCCAATTCCATTACCTTCACCATTCGAGGATCTATCCACCAATATTTCCCATGTATTTGGTTCTGTTAACAAGTCTTTTGGATCTCCACGCTCTTATTTTATATCCATCATCTCCTTCACAGCTTCATCATCTTCTAAAGGAAATTCTGCTAAAAAGTCTGCGACAACTTGTGACTTTGGTGAAGATAATACTTCATAATTTCTAAATGTCCTACTTGCGCATTCCACCTCTCAACTCTGCCTGATATCTTTGAGTTCTTCATTACTGATTCAATTGGTACCTTTGTCAATACTTTGACTTTATGTGCCTGAAAATATATGCAAAGTTTAAATGTTGCATACACCAATGCTAGAATTAGCTTTTCAATCTTTGAGTAATTTCTTTCTGCGGCATTGAATGATTTGTTGATGTAATAGATCGGTTTTTCAAATCCTACGTCTATTCGCAATAACACGGCACTTAATGCATGCGAAGTTGTCGCAAGGTAGATTAACAACTCTTCTCCCGGTTCTGCCTTTTGCAAAATAGATGTATTCACCAGATATTCTTTTACTCCTTGAAAAGCTTTTTCACATTCATATGTCCATCTGAATTTCATCCCCTTTTTGAGGATGTTGAAAAAATGTTTACATTTATCTGATGATCACGAAATGAATCTTCTCAGCGAAGCCAAGAGTCCATTTAACTTCTGTACATCCTTCATCGTCGCTGGTGTTGGCATGTCGCGAACTGCTTGCACTTTCTCTAGATCAACTTGTATTCCTTCCTTGGATACAATGTAACCTAAAAAAATTCCTGAGGCAACTCCAAAACGCATTTTTCAGGATTCACCTTGATGTTATATTGTCGCATCTGTTCAAAAATTTCCTTCAGATCTTGTACATGATATTTAGCTTATTTACTTTTTACTAACACGTCATCTACATACACCTCTAACGTTTTGTGTATCCACTTCGCGAACACCTTCTCCGCCATTCTATGATATGTTGCTCCTTCATTTCGCAAACCAAATGGCATTTTTGTATAATAATATAACCCTCTTGGAGTGAAAAAAGCAGTATGCTCTTGATCTTCTTCGGCGAGAGGAATCTGGTTGTATCCTTTGTACCCATCTAAAGAAGACATTCTATCATTTTTCGTTGCTGATTCAACCATTTGAGGTATATCTGGCAATGGAAAACTGTCTTTAGGACAAGCTTTGTTTAGATCAGTAAAATATATGCAAATTCTTATCCCTTTATTTTTCTTTAAAACCACAACCATGTTTGCTATCCACTCCGGGTATTTTGCTTGTCTTATAATTCCTGCGTCAAGCATTTTCTACAGCTCTTCTTCTATTTTGGGATGGTAGGTTATTGCGATTTTTCTTATCCTCTTCTTAAATGGTTTAGCATATTTGTTAATCTCCAACTTATGACATGCAACTGATGGATCTATTCCAGGAATCTCATCCATGTTCCATGCGAAAATATCTTTATATTCTCGTAAGAGATTGACGGTTATTTCTTCCTCGTCTGTATTCATCTTAGTTCCAATCTTCAACATTTTAGGTTCTTCTTCAATTCCAATATTTACCTCATTTGTTGGTTCTGCTGCGGTGTAACTTGCTTCGTGTTCTCCCATTGGTGTTGGTTTTTTTATAGTTTTCACTAGTTTGTCTTCTTCTTGCGAAATTTCGCTGGGTATTCCTTTTCCTTCCTCTGCTCTTATCATGTAAATTTCAAACTCCTCTTCTTTGTTGGCCTCTTTCGCTATTTTTCTGCGAGTTTTTTGCTTCTTTACACGTCCTTCATAACTTCTCACTTCAATTTGATAACATAATTTCGCACTATCAATATCTCCTTTAATTTCACCAATTCCGATTGGCATGGGAAATTTGATACATTGATGTAATGTTGATGCTACGGCTTTAATTGCGTGTATCCATGACCTTCCCAATAGCATGTTATATGGCGATTCCATATCCACCACACATAGCGTTATTTGTGTTTCAATTTCTCCCAGCGAAATTCTCACTATTATTTCCCCTTTTGGTTTAGTGGTAGATTTGCCGAAACCATGAATATGATATGTTGAATGAGACATTTCTTCATCTTTGTATCCCATTCCTTTGTATGCATGATAAAACATTACGTCCACTGAACTTCATGTATCCACTAAAGTTCTATTCACCTCCCATTCTTCCTTAGATTTTGTTGATTTCTCCTTTTCTTTTCGTGCAGTCGTTACTGTGATTACCAAAGGAGATGTGTGGCTCAAATTTTCTTTTGGTATCTCTGCTATTGTGAATGTAATTTTCTGCTTTTCCCAATCCTTCAACGGATATATTTTCTCTACCGTCATAATTTTTTTTCCTTCAAATTCTCGTTTATATATCCTCCCTCTAATGTTCTCATGGAACTCATTAACCATCGTTTTTGTGATTACGCTACACTTCAACTTTATTTTATTCTTATTGATCTTGATTATCTTTTCTTCAATTGGTTTGTTGTTTTCTTTTATCATTTTCTTAATTTGGACAATCTTCACAACAATCTCCACAATCTTCTGTCCCTGTTTCTAGCGCCAATATGTAGTTGCAGGAAATCCCACACTACACCCCTCATAAGAACTCATACAATCAAGTCATTTTAGGATGAACAATCACAATTTTTATTGATGAATCTCACAAATTTTACAAGAAAGGAAATAAATAAAGATAAGAAATTAACAACTGCTCTGGACTTTCTCTCTCCTAATGACTTGCTCAATACTCGAAAAAGATCTCTCTTCTCTTAAGCCTGTTCGGCTCTTTATATAGGGAATTACATAATGGATGACATCTAATATGTCATTTATTTTAGGATATGGCTTGCGGTATTTCGCAAGCTTACAAATGTAAAATTTCGCAAACATCTTAAATCTCGCTAGATCTTCACACTTTTCTCGTGCTTACGCTGTCATTGTCTACTACGTCATTTCTCATATCACCCTGCGACATTCGAAATTTGTTGTTGGTGGATACTTCGAAAATGTACCCTCGTTGCGATATTCTGATCCTACATTCCACACTTCCAAACAAGTTTAGAACTGGTTTATCTGAATTTCAAGAACTACGTGATTGATCAAAAACACTCAATCAACAAACATGGGTTTCACGGTTCAACCAAAACAAGTTTCGATTCTACCTCCATCTGAATACTGTACATAGTCACGCTAGTTACCGAAATTCATTTGACTAGATACTAGGATCGTTTCCCCATATATATATGGTATCTAACTTGTACTTGTTGCACATGTCCATAGGATCGGTTCCCCTTTCTACTGAAAACTTGTTGCACCTCATACAAGGATCGATTCCCATTTGTGATTGGTTGCACCTCTTAATAGGATCGATTCCCCTTTACCCAGAGTCAGTCATACCAATGACACAAAATCGATCATACCATCTCAGGTGATTACTTAAGATCGGTTGCACTAATAAAAGTCATACCAATACAAAAGTCATGCCTTTGTAAATAGTTTTACCAAGAACATAAACAAGTCATGAGTGGTTATACTAATGAAACATATTGGTAGTTCAAAAGATATGCAATGAATAACAATACCAATAATGCCTGGAGATTTCCATTTCGATTCAAAAAACAAGTTCATGAATTTACTTCCTTCAAACAAATGTAAAACATTATTTTCTAGGATGAAATCTTCACCTTATACCCATACATAATCACAATAGCATTCAAACGATTATGTTGATGTCTTATATACAAAGTTTAATGGTTAAGCAATAAACCTCGTATTTTATTCCTTAATACTATGTCTAACTAGAGTATAATCATTCATGCTTCGCAGTTATGTTTTCAATATGCACGAGTTGAAAGATACGTTAGGGAATGAAACAGTTCAAGTCAAATATCACTAACCTCAAGTAGAATGATGATGTTGTCGTTGTAGCTCCTTACTTCTTCTCTTCTTCAAGTCTTCGCAATACTTGTAATATCTCATATCCTAATACTTTCAAGCTAACCTATACGAAGTTAACTCTAGTACATAATCAAACGACTCTTTAAATGAGTTTTGACTCACTAAAATATAACAACCAAACTTAACATACCAACGCTTGGTGGGTTCAACCGAGCTATGTTCTAATAGAAGGTGATTCCAAGAATAGACCTTGTCTAGTGTTCAGTATTATTTCTGTACAATGGGAAGGAGATACCTCTTCTCGGAAGAATCCTAACAATCATGCAGCATATATAAATAACTGAAATATAATGCAGAACTATTTCCAGTAGGACCTACCACTTCCAGTTTCAAAAAGACTAAGAATCACTAAAACTGAATCAAACTACCCCCTTACTAAACAAACAGAAGAAATAAGAACCATTCATGTCATGGAACCACAACTCACCATCAAGGCATATCCACATGAGTGGTTCAAGGGGGAAGATTTGAATATAGTTCCTACTAACAATGAAGACAAATCAAAAAGAAAAAAAATTGTAAATGATTACAGTTAATCATCAAGACCCACTCAACATCAGAAATTTCTATATATTTCAATTGTGCAACCATCTATCAGAGCATGTGTGCATTTTATTGTTTGTATTAACTAGGTTCATTTGTTTTTTCTTTATATACTTGTTATAGTTCTTTCCAGTTTCTATGTTTTAGATGCCTAGTCCCTTCTATTGTACCTAGTTACTCTAGTTCATCTTCATTGTCAGTAGTTTATTGTAATATGTTATAGTTACATTTCTTGTTACTATACTTTCTTACTCGAGTATAGTCTTAATAGTTTATTTGCTTTAGTAGTATTGCATCTCTTGTGTAGTAAAATTCTAGTTTTTCAATATCATTTTAGTAACAGTCATATTTTATTCTCTGCGATCTTAGTTATTATTTGCAATCTTATGTTCCTTGGCTATTAGATGTTAAGTTATCTCTCTCTCGCTATTTTTTTTAAACTAAGGTGCTTTTAAACTTTTATTTTTGTAGTAGTTTCATTATGAACAGGGGCATGTAGTTCACTAATTGGAATTTATTTTGCTTGTGGTTTGGTTGATTGTTTTTAAGCTTGTAGTTATAACATAGTCTGTAGTGTTTCTCAATATGTGAGGCACAACTTATTTGCGCATATGTAGTCCTCTATCTTTATTTTTCTAAGTTGCATCTTATTTCATTTTTATTTCCTTTATCTTCGGTCCTAGTAGGTTCATTTTTTTATTTAAATCTCTTCTCCTCTAAGTCATTATGAAACTGCTCTATTGGAATGTCTAAGGTATTGGACCCCCAATCACCAAGGACTATTTTAAATACCTCAATCAGTATTACGACCCCGACATTGTTTTTCTAGCTGATTTCCATTATCTCGAATGGAAATTTTCTTTAAAAACTCTCTCTATTTTTCTCTCGATTGTTTTATTGTACCTTCCATGGGAATTGCAAAAGGGTTATCTCGATAATATAGAAATGATGTAATATCATCAAATCTCAATGTGTGTCCCTTTGAAACAAAACTAGGAGATGTGGAAGTTCTAATTATATGTGTATATTCGAACCAGAAGACAAATTTGCACAATGGTCATATATTTCTAATTTAGCGCAACAGGTCAATAAGCCCTAACTTTTAATAGGTGAGTTAAATTTTATTCTTGATCCATAGGAGAAACAAGGAGGGGGAAATCTAACTCAAGTAGCAGTTCATTCATAATATGTACAATAGACTCGTTGGGTCTTCAATATGACAGATACGATGGAGCGCCATTCACATGGTCAAACAACAGGAAAGGAAATACCAATATTTGTGAACAAATCGACATAGCATTCATATATTTCCAATGGATGCAGAATTTCCCGGACACAGGGGTAAGTCATCTTAATAGGGTTGGTTCAGATCATACTCCTCTCCTTCTTGACTCAAATTCGGAAAAACATAAAGTCCAAAAACCATTCAAATGTATTAGATCTTGGTTGTCACATCCCACGTCGTCAATGGTGGTAGACAACTCATGGAATATGCACTCTGATAACTGCCTGGATAGAAAACTTTTCTTGGAATCTACAACTATTATCTTCGTACTTTTCTCAATGGAATTTTGATATTTTTGGAAATATTCACAAAATATAAAATCCTTGAATAATAGGATTGGGAGCCTTCATAGAAACGGAAATATATCTTCCAATATAAATAAAATAAGAAATCATCAAGAAGAACTAGGAAAATGGTACGAGATTATAAATGACTATTATCATAAAATTGCAAAGAGTATGACCGAAATGCAGAGTATTTCCACGCAGTAGTATCCAATAAGAAAATAATCAACAATATTCATTCTCTGATCAGATATCCCTCGGGTCTATGGATTTCTAAAAGAAAACAAATCAATACCCTTCTAGTAAGCCATTTTTAGATTGGCTCTTCGCAAAACAACAACTTTGATGGAGACTTATCAAATATAATTGAACCTTGTATACGTGAGGCTGAAAACTTCTCTCTATATGATATAACATGGAAAGAAGATATTTGGAACACAATTTCCAATATGAATCAGTGGGGAGCTCCCATCCCATATGGATTTCAATTAGGATTTTTTTAAAGGCTAAGTGGGATATTTTGGGACAGGACATAATACATGCAGTTCAGGATTTCTTTTAATCGGGAACCCTAATTCCGCAAATATCCACTCCACAAATCCCAACAGATTTCTGACCCATCAGCTTAAGTAACGTAATTTACAGGATCATATCCAATATATTAGCAAATAGACTAAAGACAATACGGAATAAGATAATCTCCCCTAATCAATCAACCTTTCTTCCGGGAAGACAAATCACAAATAATATTATCATAGCCCATGAGATAATTCACTCGATGAAAACCTCAAAAGCTAAAAAATGTCATTTTGCTTTAAAATTAGATTTATCAAAAGCCTTTGATAGAGTCGAGTGGAACTTCATTAAAGCATCTCTGTTAGCGTTAAGTTTTGGTAATTCTTGGTTAAATCTTATCATTCAATGCATATCGACAACATCTTTCTCAATCCTTCTAAATGGTTATCCGGGTCCAAAATTATCCACTTCAAGAGGCTTAAGACAGGGTGATCCTCTTTCTCCACACCTTTTTCTAATATACATGGAGAGATCCTATCTAGGCTCCTAGAAAAATAAATAAAGGATAACAAAATTTCAGGGCTTAAAATAAATAAATGCTCTGAATATATCCCATCTCTTATTCGCGGACGACTATTTTTTATTCACAAAAGTTGACTTAGGGTAAGCAAAGAACCTACTTGATATTCTATCTAGATTTGGAGAGATTAAGGGACAAATGGTCAATCTTCAGAAATCGAGAATCTACTTCGGCCCTAGAATTCACCCGAAACATGGGAAAATCATTGCAAGAATCTTAAAAGTCCCTTTGATGATAAAAAGAAATGATAAATACCTTGTAACCCCATTGTTCTTTGAAAAGAATAGGAAAGCAAATTTTGAACCGCTTTTCCAAAAATATTATGCTACCCTTCAAAGCTGGAAATCAAAATTGCTTTTTCAAGCAAGTAAAGAAGTTCTGATAAAAACTATTATCCAAGGCTTTCGAACGTACCATATATAGGTATATTAACTCTTCATAAAGAAACTTTAGTTCAATTAGACAGAATCCAAAGAGACTTCTGGTGGAATAAAAATAAGCCCGAGAGTAAAGGAGGATACATAAAAGTCTGGGCCAGCATTTGCAAGCTTGTATCTGAAGGAGCTCTAGGAATAAAAAATTCCCACCCATTCAATATAGCTCTACTTACAAAATTGTCCAGTTGGCTAGTTACATATCAGGACCAACTTTGGGTACAACTTTAGCTAAATACTTCCCAAATTCTCATCCATTAGAACTTTCTAGGTCCTCTAAATTATCCTGGATTTGTACAAGCATAGAAAATGGGTTAAACCTTATTAAAGTTAATTTTATTTGGCAAGTCAGAAATGGAGCTTCCAAAAAAATTGGGAAGATAAATGGGTTCATAATTCGGATATAATTCCAAAGCCACGAATATTCAAGAGTCGGCTCTACAAATGGTTAATGAGTTGATATCTCCTGAAGATAGTTGGGACCATGAAAAACTAGATGATTACTTCACTCCAGAGATGAAAGAAAAAATCCTAGTCATATCCCCAAAGAGTCAAGAGCAAGACAAAATAAGATGGCAACATCATTCTTCAGGACACTTCTCGACGAAAAATATATATAATTTTCTCATAACTCGGGATGAAGAAAACGATAACTCAAGTGAATTCTCTTGGCAAAAGATACGGAAGATTCAAGCAATACTAAGAATTAAATTATTCATCTGGAAATTAGCTCAGAAATCTCTTCCAACTTATTCAAGACTCGGGGCACATGATTCGGACATAAATACAAAATGCCTAATGTGTAACTCACATGAGTAAGAAACGGCACAACATCCAATTCGATTTTGCTCATTCGCAAGAGCTATCTGGTTTGGTTTCTCTCTAAAATCCGCTAATACAAGAAATTGCATGGATTCCATAAATAAAATGGGTTAAAGAGTGGATCACGGAACCGGAATTCATGCAAGAATTGCAAGCATCTCTTGGAACATAGATGTTCGATAGTGTTTGACAAAATCAATCCAAATCCGAACAACCTTGTAGAACAAATTAAGAAATTAATGCAATATGCTCCTCGAGAAAAGGTCCCAAAGACAATTCTGGACCAGAGAAGAAATAATCTCAAGCCGAAATGGTAAAACTTAAATTCGGATTGGATAATATTTATTGATAGTGCCTTTAAGAAATAAGACTCTTCCATGGGCCATGCTTATATTCTTTACTCAGTGGACAATGAGACTTTCATGTACATTTCAACGGGAACAAAGTAGGCATCGTCAACATTTCATGCAGAATAAAAAGCTTTATTAAAGGCTTCCACATGGTTAAGCAAAAACATATTGCCGAGCATATCCATTTTAATGGACTGCAAAACACTGACAGATACCATTAACAGGACAAGCAAAAAATTATCTTTGGAGTGCAGAAAATACCATACATGGAACTCTCTTAATTCAAGAAAAACTTCCAAAAGGCCAGGTCAAGTATATAAATAGAAAGCAGAACTCAACTGCGAATTACATAGCTAAAGAAGATCGAATAAAGAATCTACCGCATATGTCACCCTAGCTTCATAAGAGTTTTCAAATCAAGTGTTATTTCCAATGTCTTCCTTAAAAGTGAGCTTGTAAATGTATTGTACAATATTTTCTAATTAATATTTTATAACTTTTCCAGGAAATATAAATAAAAATAAAATAATAATTTATTAATAGATAAAGAGTATTACTTCAACTAGTTCGAAGCTTAACAAGCTAAGCTCCGACAACATACTACTACATTAATTGAACATGTTGATGTGCTAGCTTACCAATGAGCCTCATAGGTAACCTAGTCAAGGGAGCCGAAATGGATGGGGACTGAGATTCTGTAATATTACGCCACTGGGGGTTCGAACTTGGGACCTACTAGAACTCATGAAACTTTTGCGGAAACGTAAGTCGTAAACAGCACCGACCGACAAGTAAAGATTTGGCTCCGGTTTCGAACTGGACATTTAAAATGAGTTGGCGGTGGCAAGATATATAGAGATACTACTACTATCCAAAATGAAAATTGTTGTCAATGTGCCATTTTACATTGTCCCTGGCTTGGACACAAGTGTCAAATAGTTTAGCACACATTTTTCAAGGAGTCCACCAATATAAGAGCATGTTGATGTCCTTGAGATGAAACTGGATAAAAGGTTTGTCCTCAAAACCAAATTTTCTAGGGTTAGTTGCCCTAATTTTCCCTTTATAAAGAACATCATCCTCATACTTGAGACTCATATTTCCAACTCCAGAAACACCCACCGCAGTTTTGGTTTTGAAAATCAAAAAGGGTTATTTGGTTTTTGGTACTTACTTTTTGACCTAAACCTGGGTTTGGTCTAACATTTGTCCAGGCTTTGTGTTTGGTCTAAAGACCAATGTTGACCCGTGTTGACTCGGTTATATAGTGACGTGTATAATTATTTGACTTGGTTTATTTTTTAAGCACCCCATGAATTATAATGTATTTAAACAAATACCCCTAGAAAACACCCATAACTAAACTTAGGACATTCTTCTTGTTCCGCCCTCTATCCCGTCGACATAACAGACTCATTCACCATCAATTCCTCGACCAACAAACCATTTCAATTTATTCTTCTCATCTGAACCTTAACCACAAGACCCATCTGCTGAGATCTCAATTCATTTCTTTCACCACCAACAACCACCATTCTCTGATTAAATCTCCATCAATTTATGACCTAACCCTATATTCCATGAAAAACCCATTTAATCTTCTCTCTAACAACAACATGATCATCTCTTCTATGTCGAAGTCGAATGAACTCAGAAACCCCTCAAATCGAGAAGAAATCGAGAAGCTAACCACTCACGATTTAGGGTTTGCTGTAATATTGACTGAAAAGGATTGGGAGAAAAAAAATTCAATCTTCTTCTGTTCAATCGAAGACGAAAACAAGAAGATTAAGTTTCAAGCATTTTTCTGGGAATCATAAAACAAATACTCTGTCTAATCAATTGACTCGGTATATTCATCTTCATCTTTACGGGAATCAAAACCCCTAATTTAAGAATCTAACAAAACCCTAACTTACTGAACCAAGTCAAAACCCAATTTCACAAAATCATAATTCCAATATCTGAATCGAAACCCAAATTTCTTAATGAAACCCCCGATTTCACTAAATGGAAAACCCAATTTTTGTTGTAAAATTCTTTTTGAACTGGTGGTGTTGGCTACGGTGGAGTGGTGTTATAGTGATGGTGGACATGGCGATGGTAAGGAAAGAAAAGTTGATGGAGAATTTTTGTTTAATTGATGTATTTTTCTTCTTCCATTAATTGATTGATTTGTTCTGAATGTCTATCTACCTCTCTGTGTGTAGTAAGAAGTTACTCAAATGATATAGCAGAGTATATAGATTGAGAGGTATATATCACTGAACTATACTAAATTCCTTGCTCATGTTCTTGGAAACTCTGCTCATGTTGAATTTCGATTACTTGTGGCCAAAACAAAATTGATTATTTTTTTGATTTTGATTTTTTTGATGATTGTTTTGATTGAATGGATTAAGTTAAAATGGGATTCAATTAGCTTTCAGCAGGCTTAATTTGGTCTTTTTGTTGGAAATGAGGAAAGATCGGTTGTGTTGGTGGTGTTGGTAAAGAGGCAGATGCAGTCGCTGTTGGTGTGGGTGGAACTATTGAAGGTGGTTGTGCTACTGCAGTGGCGGAATTGAAGCTGTAATGGTGTCAATGGATATGAGTTGCAGAGGTGATTTGTAATAAAGAAGCTGATTTTGTTAGAGTTGTGGATTTTATTAAAATATATCATTGTTTTGGAGGGTGCAAATAAAATATATCAAGTCAAAAGTTAAACACGTCACCACTTGACAGAGTCAACACGAGTCAACATTGGTATTTAGACCAAACGCAATGCCTGGACAAATGTTAGACCAAACCCAGGTTTAGGTCAAAAAGTAAGTACCAAAAACTAAATAACCCAATCAAAAATGGACAAGGAAAACGAGAAGATCAACAACCATCAAGAAGTAAAAGGTACTGAAAATCTTAATAACCATCTTTCTCTTACTGATAATTCTATGGAAATGAAACCTCAAGTATCATCTGATAGTAGTGCTATTAGTAAAGTTGATGAAGTCTCTGATACTAGTAAAGTTATAGTTTGTGCTAATAGATATGGCAAAACCCCAGCTAGTGATAACTACATAATGCGCAATATACTAAGCAGACTTAGATCAAAGCACCTCACAAGGTTCAAGGCCGTATGTACACAGTGGAAATCCATGATTGAAACTGATTCCTACCTCATCGATTTACAATATCGACGTCATAAGGTTGGTAACAAACCAATCTTGTATGTCATGTCACCCCTACCACCAAAACCTGATGAACCCGTAAGAGTAGGAGGAACTATTGAGTTCGCAGGTAATCGTCCAATTGAGGTTCAGAGATTGGAATTGGATCGGTCCAACTTTGGTATACCTAAGCAGACTGTGGCTGGATTGGTATGCATTACTGCGGGTAAAGAAGCTTTTCTCATTTATAATCCTAGCACTGGAGAAAGGACACCTTGGATCGAAACTCCGAATGTTAATGAGAATATTGGTGGGGAAAGAAGGCGAGATGTTCATTGCATTGCATTTGGATATAGTCCAAGAACCAAGGAACACAAAGTCCTGTGCATATCAACAATAAAGAAAAAAGGAGTAGTAAGAGCCCTAAATGTCTACTTCCCAAGCAGCCCTGGATGCACTGAGGAAGATAGAGTCTTCTGCCTTCAAAAACATGAGGATGGTGAAGAAAATCCATTGTTTGATCATCCTGATGGTTTTGAAGAAGTTGGAGCTGATGAAGAACAAGTATGTGAAGTCTTCACTGTAGGTGAAAATACATGGAGAAGGATAGACGCAGTTCCACCTTACAGTTTACTAAGTAAGGTTTGTTATCTGGGCGATCTTGACCATTACAACGAAGAAAGCAAATCTGTTTATGTGAAGGGTAAGATATACTGGCGGTTCAGGTTCACTCGCAAAGGTGAAGTGTTAATGGTGTTTGACGTTCGAACTGAGAAGTTTCTAGTTATTCCCATCCCTGGATATGTCACTGAGACCCCCTGGAAATATCCACAAACTGTTGAGTTATTGGAGGTTCATGGTCATATAGCTGTATTGAACTTTACGCCAGGTTGCCCCTTTTCGCTGTGGATACTTGATCAACATGGTAGCAATAAGTGGTCATATGAGAAGCTAAGAATTCCTTGTAACTGGAATGGACTTCGAAATCTTTCTATTGAAGCTGTTCCAGGACCTTCAGGTACAAAATTTATCATCCTGAAACTACAGACATCAGAAGATATTTATTTTTACGATTGTGACAAAAGTGGGATATTTAATATCCAAACATTCGATGAGTTGCATGGACATGAGGGACTCAATTATCAGCCCGGTGAGTTGAGAGAGATTCTCGCTCTAGTCGACAGCCTCACACCTGTGTGTACAAAACCCTGCCGCATGTTTTGAAGGAGACACTTCAACATTGAAGTATAGGTAATTCATATGTTTGCAGTGGGTAGTAGAAGGGATTAAGTCACAGATGTGCTGGGGTTCATTTAGAGTCCAAGTATCAATTTTCATTAGGGAATCAGAAGTATTATTTTGGGTTACTGATCATTCCTTCGAGGTATCAAGACTGTTACTTTCAGTTATGGGGTTTTATTTTGATGCTATCTCTGTTAATTATGCTCTGGAGTTTAGAGATTATGTTCTGTGATGGTTTTCAGTTTGCTATTTTGATCAGTGTAGCTTTTGCTCACCTCTCACTGGTTCGGTTGTTCCTTTCAAACTGAACTACGGATTTAGTTGTTAGTGTCTTGGTCATGTTTCTGCTTATTGCTAGCTTAAAGTTCCTGGAGTCCTGTACTCTCTATCTTTATTTTAGTATGAAAAGCTGTCAGAATCATTTCATTTGACTAGATTGTGTGAAATCTCTAATGGAATGCATGTCTCTGATATTAACTATAATCTTTTTAATTATGATGGGTTTTGCATGCACTGGTTATAATTCTACATTGTACCAAGATGCACTCATAAGGATTGATGAGGCACTAGCTAGTTGTACCATTTGTTGCTGGCCTTATTTTCCACTTGTCCTGAAAATGCGCAGGGCCTGATGGCCAATTAACCAGTTCATTTCCTGTCAGCCAATATTGAACTCCTCCGTATAATCCTTGTGTTCTACTCCCTCTGGTATGATACAAGAGGGGACTAAACCCTCTAGTTACGCTTGTGATAACTACTAAACTGGCAGTATAATTCTTTTCAGATGTCACTGGAATTATATTATATGCACTATTTAATCTTGTTTCTAGATCACCGCATGGATTTTTTTTATCAAATGATAGGATGGGACATCTAAAATTACTGTAATGGAAGCATTGGTCTTTAGGATCACATTCGTAAAGCGAAATTAAAAACATGAATCACTATTTATATTCAGTCTATATAAAGCTTATATTCTTCTGAGTGCAGCAACAGATGGCCTTTTCCTTCTGATAGCATTTTTTCCAACTAGCTACTCCTGAATCCTGATGGCCAGGTTGAGAATGTCAGTGCTCGAGGGAAGATTTTATTTTCTCCTCTTTTTGGTCTCAGATAGGAATTATCCTTACTGTTAAATAACAGAGAGGAAATAAGCTTACACCTCAAACAACAACGTACCAGAATTTGTAAATACTATTGGATATCTAATTGGGTTTCCCAAACAGGCATTACATTTCTATCAGACTGAAAATGCTGTTATAACATAAACAATTGAAGAAAAAAATCCAAGAGAACTCTCACTATACTACTCTCCTAAATAACTAACCAGCAGCACACAATCTAATCCCATGCTGCAACAGAGAACAAGCAATCTCAAAACAAACTCCATTTATTTCTACTTCAGGGCTTTGCAGCAATCTTTTGATTTCCGCTTGGATCGTCCTCTGGTTACAAAATTGTTCAATGACACCGTAAAAAAGCTAGTGGGAGTAATGCATTCAAGCTGTAACTTTTTTCCTCACAATCCTCTTTCTCCTTGTGTTGGGAGGTGGAGGAGCTTCCCCATCGGTGTTGCGTTGCTTATTACCAAAAAGATCAAGACCAGAAACAATGGGATTCTTTGATATGAACCAGTTTGAAGAAGACGCGGGAGCTGCTTCAGTTGGCCTGTTGTATGCCTTCAACAAATTGTCTGATTCAACCAGTGGGTCAGCCTGCATTCCAAGCCAAGCAAGCCTTGATGTCTCTCCAACTTGAACATTTAGAACCCTGCAGCCAGATGGACCAAAACACATCAACTCTTTAACCACACCGTTTTTAGTAGGCATGGACAGTGAGAACATTGCTTTATTCCCTTGCAGTATGTAACGAAACCAAGAGAATGATTTAAGATTATAAAAAATCAGCAACAGCCATGCAGGATAGAAACCCTAGGTAAGCGAGTCTTCAACTCATTTTCTAATAAAAGCCATATCTCCAACTATTGTAGCTAAATTCAACATCAAGCGACGCAAAATAAAATTTCCATAAAACGACAATTAGCGCATGGTTGGCAGAAGATATGATTCCCAATGGATCCATCAAACCCATAATCCGAGAAAGAAAAGCACACAAAAAAAAAGGTCGAAAGAGCATGCACAATCACAAAAAGATTCTGTCCAGTCTGAAGCATCTCACATGTAAAATATGTAGAATTTGAACTGAAAAAAAATAGAATCGTCGCAAGGTTATAGCTTCCAAAGCTTCAAAGTAACTCATAGCAAAGGAATGTCAACATGGATTTAAAAGCTACCAACTATTGTCTAGCAGTAATGAAATCAAAAGGCTAAGAGAGAAAAGAAGCAGACTGTACCTCATTGCCGTGCTAAGACATAGAGCCACTCCAAGAACGTCAAAATGATTCATAACAGTTTTATCTAGACCACATAATAGCTGATATCTCAGGTTTGCATAGATTCCCAAGAATGCCCCATAACCAAGTGCATTACTACTCACACTCGGCATTGTCACAGATAACCTGACACACAATGCAACGATTATAAAGAGAGCAACTCCCACTATTTGAAGAAATATGAAAATAAAGAAGCTTGGGAAAAGCAAGTAGTTCACGGTCGAATAAATATAGAGTTGTTTACCTCCCCTCCTTCTTACTGGCAGAGAGTTTTGATAGAGCACCTTGTGCTGCGCCAGCAGTAATTCCAACCATACACAACTCCGCAGCCTTGTAGAAAAAAGACTGAAATCTTTGCTGCAAATCAAATTCTCTCTGTGGATAGCTCCTTTCGAAAACATTGTTAGGAAGCTTCTGTATGGTGTTTTGCAAGTCGTAACGGAATGTACTCCCATATGAACGACAAGGAGCAAGTGACCACACAACAATGGCATTGCAAGCTGTCGTTGTTAACACATTAATAAGTGCAAGATCCCATTCTTGTTTTAACCTAGGAACACATAAAAAAGGGAACACTATTAGAAGGAGTAACAAGGAAATTCTGATATACAGCAAATTATTCATGGTTCTCCTTGTCAAATTAGTATAGGTACTTTCTTAGACCCTATAAAAAAGGAAGTTGGAGATAGATAAATATACCTTTCCTTGCGAGTCTTTACTTCCCACCAAACGGAGCAACCAATAGTAGCAGCCTGCTCTAGTAGAAACCTGTATAAGAATGCTGGATCGGCAATCATCCTGCACTAGGAAGATCATGATTCAGTACGAGATGATTAAACAAATATTTTAGAACTTAAACAAACCACACTTAAGACATGCGGAGAAAATAGAGAATTTCAGAACCCTTTCATTCGCTACTAAGTCACTGGAAACGAGATTAAAAGCTTGGTTTAAGGTGAGACTTCACGACCCACCCTGTCCTTTATTATAATCCATAAAAACCTTTCCCCAGATAAATCAATAATCAAGTTGTTTTACGGGTAAAATAGTGAAGGATGCTTACAAGCCTCTCCAAAGCTCCACATCACCTCCTACCAAATATTTATAGAGGACATATGAGGTCAAGGAATAAACTTCACTCTTAACAGATAGTTAGCGAAATTGGTTTTAGGGGGGTGTATGGATATCCGTGAATAAGCTGTCAGCCTCTAAGTGGAGGTTCAGGCATTGAGAATATGGGGAAATAACATAAACTAGCTCCACAACTTCTAGGAATTAATAGGATTGGGCTTTCGAGATGAATAATCAATGATGATCTAATAAGCATTACCACCCCTTGTAAGAGAAAGGATAGCCCATAACAATTTAGGGGATGCTTTGTGAACCATTGCACTAAGCTATTATCTAGGTTAGCATTTGTAGTGGTGACAAATGGCCAAATCAGCTGAAATAGATGACCACATTGATGTCTAAAAAATCAGTAACTACATTTTCAGGAATAGTTTTCATGTTCTTCAAGTTAACCACTAACAGTTACCAATTACAAATTAAAAATGTTTTGGTTATGGAAGAAAGCAACCATACGTTACAGTTGCCAACTGGGATTTTAACAATCAACTAACCAAAGACAGACATCATTAGAGGGTACAAGATGCTAAGTGGCCACTCCCTGTACAAGTTGGACCCAGTGGGTAGCTCTAGCATGGATCAACTGAGGACTATCTCGAAACCAAACTTGACCAGATAGTGACAACAAGAAGATAAGAATGGTTAACTACTAAACAACAGTTTCACCAACAAGAAAATCTGAGAAGAGAAGACGATGACAGATCTCCTCAATTACGAGAAACAATTAAATTATAGAGATCAACTATTACAGGATAAACCAACAAAAAATTAAATCTGTCTCTTTGTAATTTACGGACGATCTTAACCTAGTTCTGAAAGTAAAAGTAAGAAAATGGTAATAGTAAGATTCTGACTTGTGCAACTTAAGACAGTTTAGTTCGCAGGTTAGGACTCCTATTTCCTCACTTTGCAACTTCCTGTCCTTTAAAATAACTAAAGCATGTAAAATCCTGAGGTTTTTAATTTCAAATTTCCAACCCAAATATACATGGCTAGTCATGGTGTGCCTAGGGCTTTGCAATGACAGGTCTAGGCCAGCCAATGACAGATCACGGCCTTGAAATAACCAGTTATCGAATGCGAAAGAATTGCTAATGTCCGGTCATGACCTGCCATGTGTTTTTACCTTAAAATTAGAACCACTAATCAATAAGTTCATGCGAGCGAACAGGTTGATATAACCTACCAAAACCCACGAATTGTTGGATGAGACTTGTAAGTTGAGTAGATAATCCATATGAGCTAAATCCATTAAACTTGTAATGCACCTAGTTAATTACCTGCCAATGAAAGCCCTAGACATTCCTTCAGGAAGTGTTCGAGAAACAACTCTGATCGTGGTTGGCCTAGCATGTGTAGCGAGATACTTTACGATTTGCGCTGAACTCAACCAACCCTAAAGAATAAAAAATATCAATATCTTAATTAGATTTCCTCATCAACCAAAAATGGTAGTACAGAGTAAGAGAGGAAAGAAAAAACACCATTTCATAACCCTGTCGAATCCCCGCAGGCAAATCCATCACTGTCTTGTGCCACTCATTTAAGACAGAATCTAAGAACTTGCGCCCGAAAAGCTAGGAAGATAAGTAAAAAAGAACGGCAGCTGATTAGCATTCAATGATGTATTGGTTTAGATATTAACTGCGGGTTCTAATAGATAATATCAACCAGGGATCAAAAGTATGCATGATTAAAAGGGTTTGGCAAACCTCTGATAAAACAATTCGCCTCCTAAATAGTCCACCGTCATCTCCATCATCTCCTTCATCGAAATCATCAAAGTAGTCGTCATCATCACCACCATCATCACCACCATCACCACCACCATTATTAATTCTCTTCCCAATATCTCCACCACCTCCTCCAGTAGCAACCTATTGTTTAAAGAAACATTATTAATTGATAAAAACAGTTGTAACGAATTAAAAGATGTATATGTCCACTTAAGATGGCAGGTACTAATGTACATACAAGGACAAGGAAAGATCCCCATTCCCAGGAGTTTCTCCTTCAAACAATGAGCTAAACTCACTTCACACGCATGACAACAGAACTTGTTTAGAATAATTAATTATATCAAGAACACTCTTAGATAGGTTTCCCAAACAGATTTTTCTTGGACAAATCATTAATAATGAAACAAAGGACTGGAGAAACATATCTTTTTAATACTTAGCCAGGGAAAACTAGTTTACTCATCTAGAGATTGCGCTACTTTATTAAGTTCATAATACGTATAACACGGAGATGGTGTCACGCAATTCTAAACATGTAATCAATATTTCACCTGCAGCTGAAGAATAGAATGAACTTAATTATCGCCGACTAATGAGTCAACTACATAATCCCCAAGGTATAGGCTTAGGGAAAGCAGAAACAATGGCTTCAGTTATAAATATCCAACATAGTTTAAAGTTTCTCATTTACTAATATATCATTTCTAACATCCATGAATGTGATCATATGGACTCGTCAATCTTTACCAAGATATGGGGCCAAGTAGCCTTGATTTTACTTATGAATCCCAGCATTGGGAAACACAACACATTACTCCTACTGCACCTAGCACTGAATCATTAAGGCGTGTCCATAACAACCATAACCCAATTCGCCCCCTACTTACTGGTTACAAACATTTATCATATGCTCCAGAAAGTTAACAAGATCCAAAACTAAGAATGCTTAAAAATGAATTGAACCAGACCTACAAGATATTTCTGGGAAAATGTGCATCAAAAAAGCTGGGTAGTAAACTTGAAGTACATTGTAGAATACACATGAGAATGATACCGGCAATAATATATCTTTCAAAGAATACTAACTGCACAAAACTAGGCAGAATCTCTATAAGATACCTTAATTTGCTTCGAGGTTCACACAATAAAAGGGAGGTGACGCAATAACAGAGACGTAATATTTAAACAGACATAGACTGGTTCGTTTATAACAGCCATATTGATGCCTACACTTCTGTTAGAATAAGTTTGTCAAAAAAGGAATTTCCAATCACTGCCAAGAGAATCAACAATTAAGAACACTAAAATAGGACCCAACAGTGTTAAACAATCCGATACTTTGTCATGGCTCCGACATCAATTATCCATTTGCCCAAGGTATATCTACATGGATTGTATACTTAGCATACATTCCTTGAACTAATTTCACCAAAAACCCATTAGTAATCCTTCAAATTCATCATATTTCGAGATGAACTTCCTAACTTTAACACTACACAAATATGCAAACCAGAAAAACCCTAAGTTATCGGATTTATTCAATCAAAAAAACAAGAAAGAAAACCCAAAGCTAAAAATTGAAGTGAAACCCTAACTCACCTCAGGACTAGTCTTTGTTTCAGGTTTGGTCATATCAAGTTTACTTTTCTCCAACGTAACAGCACCGAAAGCACCATAATTTGATCCTTTCATAGTAGTACAACTCATAGACGGCGTAGAAGAAGATGTAGATGTAGAAGCAGCAGCAGCACCAAAACAACGTTCTAAATTAGCAATTGCTTCTGAACCTTCATCAACCACAGCATTAGCATAAACCCCTTTCCTCAATTTTCTACTAACACGAAGAGGAGTAAATATTAATCTACTTGGGTTTAAAATTGGGGATGATGATGATAAAAGAGGGTTTTGATGATGATTTGATGCTGATAGATTGACTCTCTTTGGAATTCGACGTGAATTTAACGCTGTGGTAATTTGTGAGGATGGAATTAAAGATTGAGCCATCATCACTTGTCTTGAGGGTTTTTTTGTTGATAAAAGAGAAGATAATCAAGAATTTTCAATGATGAAGAGGAGGAACAGATAGATTGGGTTTAGTTGATGGCTGCTGATGATGCTACTGAGAGGGTGTTAGCAGCAGCTCTTTTGGGACTCTACCCTATATGAGAGAGAGAGAGAAGAGAAATGGGAAGGATTGATTTTCACACCATTTATGAGACGTCGGCTAAGTTTTTCTTATTTTTTCGTGAGAAGTAGCCAAGATTACAGAAGCGAACAACCAATAGCCACATCCACAGCCAGTCCTGCTATAGGGAGTAACAAGATATCATAGAGGAAGAAAAAATTACAAGGATTACATGGTGGGTCAATTGATTTTTTTTTTTATAAGCAAAAAGACCTTGAAAAAGGCTACAAGTTTGTATCGCCTCAAATAGGAAAACAAGACCGAGAACAAACATTCATGTCGAATTAGCAATTACAACTATTGAAATATAAATTCAAAAATAACGATAAAAAGCAACTTAAGAAAATAACTAGATAGCGTTGTTTCTTCAGACTACAACAGAATAAAAAGCAACTTAAGAAAATAACTAGATAGCGGTTGTTTCTTGAGACTACAACAGAGCAAGAGAGAAAACTATCAAGGATTAAAGAAGCTTCATCCACGACTAACTTACCAAAAAATAATCATCCACGACTAGAATGTTTTCTAACACTACAGATAAACTGCAAAAGAACAAACCAACACCATATGATAAATTTATAAAGATAGGTAAATGCCCGGATGACTTGGAGGTAGCAAAAAATTGCGACCAACAGGAACATCGACTCACAGCACAAACGTCTTTAGCCCTCCAAGGAGTAAACTAGCTTAAGGGAAAACTATCGCGCTTCTCAAAAGAAGAAAAATAAAACTGAAAATTCAAAGAATTCCAGCTAAGAACATAAGAAGTAGTAGTAGAATCGGCTCCAAGAGAAATTGATGAAAAAACCACAAAGTTGCAATAATCAGAGAGCAAACATCCTAAAGAATGTCCCATAAGATCTTCAAACACGTACTCTTTTCACATCCGAACAATCCTATTGTGACCATTAACAAAAAAATAACCCACATCTGTACCACATATATGTACTTACAGCCTTAGCCCTCGCCGAAGGAATAAATTAGCTTAAAGGTCTTATGTCGAGGTATATCCAACAAAAGTGCAAATTCAAATCCAATAAACCATCCCAAGTGTTAGTAAAACAGACTGATTCAAAAGAAAGATTATAGTTAAAAGATCATCAAGAACTTTCCAAGAAGAAAGGAATACCTTGTAAACATCCAATCATACCAATTGTATCCAGCAACAGAATGCGCCTTGTACCCATACCAAATATACCCATAGGTGTAAATTGTCTTACAGGTCTGCCACTTAGGTATGTCCAATAAGAGTACAATCCATAAACCGTCTTAGGATCGCAAATGTTGAACGGAATAAACTGAGTAGATTGATATACTTTAGATAAACCCAGCACAAAAAAAGGCATGTGTGGCACTGAATATCCAAAGAGTTCCCTAGACAAACCTCAAACCTAAATACAACAATCTTAATATCATGCCGAGGAGAAGAAACATCATTCACAATTAACTAGAAAAAACTATCAACCTTGTCGAAGTCAAAACAATAACTAAATAAACCCCTGAAGTAATAATCCCATGAATCAACCTCATCCTCCAAAGTCATACTACTCACATCATACTTCATAAGATCCAACAAAATTAAATCATTCTCAAAACGAGGAAACAAATAAAAATCCAACTTTATCTAACTATGAGCATTGATTTTTACTATTTATAGCTCATGGCATGCTATACAAGTGTAATTAATATCGGGACCATCTTTCTTGGTCTGACCAAAGCCGCAACAATACTTACAAAGCTGTTTATTTTAGTTCTTAGCACCAAGAGAATGCACATCATAGCTAGATCTCAGATAAGTTATTCCATAAGTTTTACAGTTTACATCCTTGACAGCAAGCTCAAAGAGACAAAATACAGATGAATTTTTCTAAAACCAGTACTGAGAACGCAATGTCAATCAAACTATTAAGAAGATAAATAACTGCCCAAAGGAAGCCACGTATCATTTGGGAGTAATGATTAAGCAAACAACCTATTTAAGAAACCCACAAACCACAAAACCTGCCCTCGGATCAAAGGTACATCCCTTTTTAAAAGTTTAAAAATCATATTTCTTTCTTGTTTTAGTAATGGTATCACATTTCTTCTTGGAAAACAGTTAGGGATCACATTTTATCGGATGAGCAGGAAAAAAAAACGAACAAGAGTCTACTAGCCACCAAGCAGCCACAAATGTTTTCCACAAGCCCATGATCCACAAAAGTCATGCCCAAAATAAGGCTTGGGTTTTACAAGTTGACTTAACCGATATAAGAGTTACCTGAATCTCTAATAGCCGCTGGAAAATTGTTATGACTCAAAATCAGAAAAACTGGATCTTCGCTGGAGACAATTTATTTGTCAGAAGTAATTTCGATGTTACCATCATGAAGCAAACCGTTACAACTCTTCGTATTTTCATCAATAGTCATGCTGGATCTATTTATTGGAAGGTTCACATCAGTTTATTGATATGGTACCGATCGGTTTAGCTTCCTAGAGAAGGTCCATCCTATTGATACGGTGCCCCTAGGCTCAGCTCCCCTGAGCATATCTATCTAGTTTGACATATCCCATTTCTAATCCGATTGTCATCCCCAGCTACAAAGTCTAGTATAGACTGTATTAAGAGAGGAGATCGCATAAAGTAGATAATTCAACCATCTCTAGTGGAATGTGATTCTCTTAACGCTAGATCGCATAATAGATAAAAAATAAATTGGTGTAAAAATATGTACTACACATCGAAACACTGTCCATATCAGTTTGGTCCTGAGAAAATCAAGATACATCGGTTTGGTCTATAATTATATTTAAAAATGTTTAAAAGTCAAAATAACTTAATAAGGATTGTTTCCTTTACACTTGGATCCAACTAGCTTTCTTCAACTCTCTAGTTTTCCCTCAATCTTTACTATCATCTCAAATTCTCTCTTACTTTCCATTCTTTAGAAACCTAAATATTAGTCAGCGGGTGAAAATCCAAAACCATAACTAAAATAAAAAATCATCAATCAAAACATAAGATATACCGATCAGAACGTAAACATTTAAAAAAAAAAAACTAACAAAGTCGATGACGAGAGAAAAAAAATAGATTTAAGGAAAGAAAAACACAATTACTTTTAAGAGAACTGCCAAAAGATCGAAAGAAATTGATTATGCAGAAATTAAACTTAATAATGCATCAAAGCATCAACAAACAATGTTTATATTGCTCATCATTTGTTGTATGTTATTTCTAAATGATGTTGTTGTGTTGATTGCATGTTATTTCTGAATATTATTAGTAGCATTAACGAAAGATCCTACTTTTTTTGCTGGTAGTGTTTATTTTTTCTAACTTATAAAACATCCAAAGAATGAAGCGAAACCAAGACTTTAAGTTAATTGAGTCTGACTGTCTAGTTGATTCTCTTGGAATTATATTGGAGTTTATCCATACAGATTGCTAAGCGAAATATTGGGTGTGGCTGTTAGACCCCAGCTTTTTCAAGTACGTTAAATCCTATCACTTGATATTGATCATATAGTAAATCGGTTTTGGACCGTAACCATTACCAAGTGAGTACCTAGTTGTATTGTCTCGACTTTTTCCATAGACGATCACATTTGGTATCAGACTTATAGGTTAGAGAGAAAAAGCGTGGTGTATTTGGGTACCCTTATAATTTCAGCGGCGACAACGTCAGTGGTGGTGGCGCTATTGGTAGTGGTGGTGGTGGCGGCGGCGATGCTGGTGTGGTGGTGGAGTGTTGGTGGAGTGTTGTTATTGTTTTTGGTGGCGGTGGTGGAATTGTTTTTTTTTTTTTAAATAAAGAAGCATGTCATATAAAAATTATAAAAAAGAGTGTTTATGTAATCTTATTTTAAGTGGATAAGGTTTCTAAAACGTAGAGGTATTTAGAAAACAAACAGGATATTTGTAAAGACCTTGAATTCTAGGGGTATTGAGAATAATTATTCACTTGGGAAGCTTCCACATCATGCTACAACTTATTGGGATGACAAAGGTGATTTGCACAATTCTCAATTCCATTATTATCCTTTAGTTTGAGGTCAGTTTTTTACAAGAGTAATATACGATATATCCAAGAGTTGTATCTTTGTTTTACAATATAATCAGCAAATCAAACAAGTAGAAATCCGCGATCCTGATTATCATGTGAAACAACTTGAATGATACCAAAGACCAACGTTCAAGTGTCAATCAATATAATCAACAACCAAAGGTTGGATTCTCAATTGATTGAACTTACGCACAACCTGTGATATTTCAATCATATAAACAAATATAATGCTGAAAAGAAATAACACAGACACCAGAAGTTTTGTTAACGAGGAAACCTCAAATGCAGAAAAATCACGGAACCTAGTCCAGATTTGAACACCATACTGTATTAAGAAGCTACAGACACTAGCCTACTCCAAGTTAACTTAGGACTGGAATGTAGTTGAGCCCTAACCAATCTCACACTGATCAAGGTACAGTTGCGCTCCTTACGTCTCAGAATCCTAGCAGGACTCTACGCAGTTGATTCCCTTAGCTGATCTCACCCATAACTAAGAGTTGCTACGACCCAAAGTCGAAGACTTGATAAACAAATCTGTCTCACACAGAAAAGTCTATTGTATAGATAAATCTGTCTCCCACGGATAAACCTATGAGTTTTTTTTCATCTTTTGATAAATCAAGGTGAACATGAACCAATTGATATACCAGAATTATATTCCCGAAGAACAGCCTATAAATATCAATCACCTCACAATAATCTTAATCGTATGGTAGCGAAACAAGATATTATGGAATCACAAACGATGAGACGAAGATGTTTGTGACTACTTTTTATCTTACTGTTTGTGGGTGAAAATGGTTTCTGCTGATTTCGGTAATTTCGGTGTGTGTGGGTGAGAAACGAATTTAAACCCTAAACAATGTACTGCAAGGGAGTACTTTAGATTCGAGATATCAATCTGTACAAGTCCGGCCTAAACCAAGAAATTGCCATTCCAGACTTGCTTCGGTCACAAAGTGGAGGAGAATGGGTTGGTTTTGGGGAGAGAAGAAAGGAAAGTGATGAGACCAGAATAATTAATTCTAGAAGAGTAGTTGTGTTATGACTTGTATCAGAAAGTGGGAAGCTAACAGATGGAAAGCTAGAAACGTTTCCTGAGTGGTGTATGTTTCTGACTGAACTTGTTGTTCAGTGGAAATAGGTAAGACCTATTTATACAAGTCGAAGTGGAACATACTCTGGTCTCATTAAGGAATGGAAAAATAGGTAAGTAAATGGGAGGAGGTGGTAACGCATGGAATTGATGTTCCATAAAACCGTTAACGCATGGAATTGATGTTCCATGAAACCGTTAACGCATGGAATTAATGTCCCATAAAAGAGCGTTTCACCATTAACTCCCTGTATTTACTAACCGCCTCACCCTTATGACACTTCCTTATGTCGGACGTAGTGTACGTCGCACGCTGTAAACCGCCAAACCAATACCCAAAGAGGATCCCCAGTTTTTGATATATGTTGATGTCTCGAATATTTTTGTGGAAAACATATAGCATGTAATACCCGGCATTTTTATATAATGTTTCGGGCCGGGTTATACCTACCTTAGTTTGTTATTTAGGTTGGTTCATTTTCCTTAATCTAGCTGGGTTATTTGGACTAGAAAAGCTACAAACCAGGGTGGAAATAGAGTCACCTAATTTATTTTAATAAGTAAATAAAATGAATAGAAAATGAAAAGACAATTAAAAGGAAATATAAATATTAGATAATATTAGTATTATTAAGGTTTTTATAACAAAAGGTTTAGAAAAGGAATTATACAAGTTAGAGAACAAAAGGCTAGGGAGAAGAACAAAGATATGGAGCTAGAGAATTTTTGGAGAAGAAGGATAAAGAAAATTAGAAGGAGTTTATAGCAATTGAGAGGTAGAATGTGAAACCCTTTCTCTTTAGGTGTTTTTCTTTGGTGTTTACTTTATATAATTTTGTATTATAATGATTCAGTAATTTATTCAAATAAGTATGTACCTCTTGTTGATGATCAGGATTTTGAATTTGTTAGATAACATGATTAGGTACCTGTGGTTAAATGTTTAGAACATTACATCACAAATTCACCGTTGAATGTTTGTTTAGATTTAGGTAATAGTTTCTGAAATTCTGGACAGTTTCGTTTTGCTGTGATTTTGATATTCTTAGGTAGTCTTAGTGATGCTAAAACGATTTGAGTCCTTAACAAAAGTTGTAGATTTGTGATTTATCTATCAGTGTGCTTTGGATTGGGTTAATTTAAGATTATTATGAATTTACCATGAATTGTTTTCTAATAACATGTAATCTGACCAGATTTTAAATAAACAGTATAAAATCATTATCTTTTGATTGAGCCATTAGTTTACTTTGAAATTTGGATATGTTGTTTCTTATGGATATATGTATGTCCTGTAAAAGTTTCAGGAAGATCAGATGAATAAATCACCCAATATTATGATGAAACATGGATGCAATTAGCTTGTTTGTAGAAATGCTTGAAAGAAAATTATGTTCTTATGCCATGGTTGCTTGTGTTGTGTGTAAAAACGATTTATAAAATAAAATGTTTTCATGTTTTTTCGTTAGATGGAATATCGTTTCATACTAACGGCGGGTAATGATCCCCGAGAGTTAAATGGGTAATGATCCCCGTGGGAACTTGTGTTTCCCGATCATCGATGGCGGCTGTCCGTGCCGGTAAATGATAGGTGGTGTACGAACCAAGGTTTTCGTACTGTGAATTAAATGGGTAATGATCCCTAGAGCATATGGGTATGATCCCCATAGGAACTTTTGTTCATGACCATCGATGGAGGTTGTCCGTGCCGATAAACGATAGGTGGTGTACGAACCAAGGTTTTCGTACCGTGAACTCATGGTTTGAGGTGACTTATAAATATGTGAATAATGTGTTCTAAATCTAAATTAAATGAGTTATTGAAAACATAATCGGTGTTATGAACTCATTTGTGAAATTCAAATGGATGAATTGTTGGAAACAATATTGTTGTTGTGAATTGAGGAGTTGAATCCTAAATGGATGATTTGATAAATAGTTTGTTGATAATAATATAAATGTTGTGAACTCATGGTTTCTTTATGACGATATTAATACATGAATAGATGTGTTGAATCATTGATGAATGATTTGTTGACAATTATTTTGGTATTGTAAACTCATTGTTTGAGATGACAATATAAATATGTGAATATGTTGGAATCGAGATTAAATGATTTGTTGGAAAATATAATTGGTGTGATGAACTCATGGTTTCTCTATGACGATATTAATACGTGAATAGATGTGTTGAATCATTGATGAATGATTTGTTGACAATTATTTTGGTATTGTAAACTGATGGGTTGTTGGAAACATTATTGATGATGTTAATTGGTGTGTTGAGTCCTAAATGGATGATTTGTTGGCAATAATATTGGTATTGGGAACTCATGATTGAACAAATAAATTGGATATTTTGTTGATGGATTATTGTGAAGTTTTATTTGAAATGTTAATTAAATGATTTTTTAGAAACAATAGTGGTATTTTGAATTCACGGTTGAACAAATGAATTACATGATTTAGTGGAAATAATATTTGTGAGTTAATGTTATTGGTTGAATATATTCGTTGAAGTTGCACTGTATTTCTTATTGTATGTTATTCCTTGATAAAATGATTTTGTTTCCGCATCTTTAGAGAATGGGGGTGCATTCTATTGAGTTGTCATCTCACCCCAATTGACATCCTTGCAGATTTATCAGAGTGGCGCAGCGAAAGCTAGGAATGGGTAGCTTAGTGATTGAATTGTTTTATTGTATTGTTTCAAATGTAGTTGAAATAATATGTTTAGTTAAAAATGTTGTTAAAGATAATTAGTGGATTTATATGCTTCAATTCATGTTATATAAAGTCCTAACTATGTTTTTTGTAAAAGTAAATTAGCAAAAAAAAAAAAATTAGTCTCCTTCCGACCCGTAACGCTTCGAGTTCGGATCTCTATACGGGTTTGACCCTGGTCCGGAACTCGGGGTGTTACATAGCATGTTGTTGTTTCCTGGCAAGTCGAGCTTAGGAGACTTGTTAGCTTGGTGACCTTCGACGGTTGAGATTCTGCATCTTAAGATGAAATGTAATCGTTGATCGTCGCACGCTTTCGTTTATTAGTGGCCACATAGGGAAGGTCAGCATTGTGGCGCAGCTAGGTTGGAATGCCATTGGTGTGGCATGGAGGCGCGGCTAGGTTGGCATTCTATTAGCGTGGCATGGTAGGTTGGAATGCCATTGGCATAGCATGTCTTGGCGCGGTTTGGCGTGATCAAACTAGGGTTTTGGGTCAAAGGTTACCATGTGTCGTTTGGTAACCTTGGACGGCTAGGATTTGCTCCTGGGATTGAAGGGTGACAGTTGATCATCGCACGCCTTTGTTTTGGTAGCCGCGTAGGGAAGGCCAGCATGGTGGCGCGGCTAGGTTGGCATGCCGTTGGCATGACATGGTTTGGTGTGGCCAAACTTAGGTTTTCGGGCCAAAGGTTACCATGCGTCGTCTTGTAACCTTGGATGGCTAGGATTTGCTCCTGGGATTGAAGGGGGGGCGTTGATTGTCGAACGCCTTCATTTTTGGTAGCCGCGTAGGGAAGTCCAGCATGGTGGAGCGGCTAAGTTGGCATGCCGTGGCCAAACTTAGGTTTTCGGGCCAAAGGTTACCATGCGTCGTCTGGTAACCTTGGATGGCTAGGATTTTCTCCTGGGATTGAAGGGGACCGTTGATTATCGCATGCCTTCGTTTTTGGTAGCCGCGTAAGGAAGGCCAGCATGGTGGCATGGCTAGGTTGGCATGTCGTTGGCATGGCATCGTTTGGCTAGCATGGTTACGGCTAAGGAAAGGTGCGGTTTAGCTTGGCATGGTGGGGCCAAGGGTTTGGCATGGGCGCATGGTGTGCCTAGCTTGGCTAGGTCCAAGGCAAGGTGCGGTTTAGCTTGGCATGGTGGGGCCAAGGGTTTTCTGTGGGCGCATGGTGCGGCTAGCTTGGCTAGGGCCAAGGCAAGGTGCGGTTTGGCTTGGCATGGTGGGGCCAAGGGTTTGGCATGGGCGCATGGTGCGGCTAGCTTGGCTAGGGCCAAGGAAAGGTGCGGTTTGGATTGGCATGGTGGGGCCAAGGGTTTGTCGTGGGCTCATGGTGCGGCTAGCTTGGCTAGGACCAAGACAGGATGCGGTTTGGCTTGGCATGGTGGGGCCAAGGGTTTGCCGTGGGCGCATGGTGCGACTAGCTTGGCTAGGACCAAGGCAAGGTGCGGTTTGGCTTGGCATGGATTTGGCGTGACCAAGCTAGGGTTTTGGGTCAAAGGTTCCCATATGTTGTCTGGTAACCTTGGACGGTTAGGATTTTCTCCTAGGATTGAAGGGCGACCGTTGATTGTCGCACGCCTTCGTTTTGGTAGCCGCATAAGGAAGGCCAATATGGTGGCGCGGCTAGGTTGGTATGCCATTGGCATGGCATGGTTAGGGCCAAGGTAAGGTGTGGTTTGGATTGGCATGGTGGATGTGGCTGGCACGGTTTTCCATTGGCACATTGGTGCGGCTAGCATGGTTGGCATGCCTTGGCGCGGTAGGTGTGGCTGGCATGGCTTGATATTGGCACAGTGGTGCGGCTAGCATGGTTGGCATGCCTTGGCGCGATAGGTGTGGCTGGCATGGTTTGCCATTGGCACATGCGGTGTGATAATTAGGGTTTTGGCTTGTCGAAACCCTAATTAGCATTTAAAAAAGCTACCCCGATAATTTTCTCGCAGACAAATTAAAAGGTCAAATAAATGCATTTAAGTCCCGTGACATCACTGTCTGACTAGGGTTTTACAATTTTACCCCTAAGTTAAAAATCACTATTAACATTAAGTCCACTACTTAGCTTGGAACATGGGCCTTGTTGCGAGGTAAGCATAAGATGGTGACAGATGGGGATAAAACTGAGACAGTAATTCATGAAAGAGGGCCGATGAGATTTGTCTGACCTTTTTCGAGATATAAGTAGAATATGCAATCCTTGCATCCGGTAGCTTTGCACAAATCCCAATATGAATAGGTGTCTTTGGGGACAGGCTTTGGAACGCGAGGTGTAGCTGCTAGCATATACTTGGCATGAAAGGGATTTTTCAGCACCAATGCGCTTGGAATGGGCGTGGGCCGCTTGGCAAAGCATAGCGTCGGCGATGGAAGCACGTCTGACATGGCCCACTGGCAAGGCGTTGGCATGGAAAGCGCGAATTGTCCTGGCTAGCGCAGAGCGTTGGCGTTGGCTGGCATTAGCATGAAAGGCGCGGATTATTGGAAAAACTGAACGTGGAGCGATGGCAAGGCTGGCACTGTCAAGGAAAGCGCGGATGTCTTGGGAGTGGCAAGGCTTGTTCTTATGGGACCGATTGCCTTTCTTCATGCATGGCTTTAACATAGAATTCTTTCCTTATTAAAAAATCTTTTTCGAGAGGTGGGTAGCATCCGCAATCCTTTCATATGGTAGCTTTGCGCAAATCCCGGTATGATTGGGTGTCTTCAGGGCTAGGCTTTGGAACGCGAGGCGGAGCTGCTAGCATGAACGTGGCATGAAGGGGACCCATTAGCACTGTCGGGCATGGAACGGCCGTTCTGTAAGGGCATGTGGGCCGTTCTGTAAAGCGCTTGGCAATTCATGACTCTAGTAAGGGAAGCGGTTTGGAAGGGAAGTGCTTGCAAGGGAAGCGCTTGCGGTTTAGGGTTTGACACGCCGAAACCCTAATTAACGCCATTTACTAGAATCGCTGTAAAATCCGTGTACGGACTCGGATTTTGACGGTCCGACCCTTTATCAGACACGGAACGGAATTCTCTATCTCCCACGCGGGAATATTTAGGTTTCGAGCTCATTTAGGAGGTGAAAACGGCCCGACAGTGAAAATCAGGAAGACGTCAAGAGGGATGTTGCGGGCCCGGGGTGGCATAGTCGCGCGCCAGTCACCTATTCCCGTTCATGGAGTAAGAAGGAATATTCATTCTGCTCAAGCTCTAAAAACTTTGTCCATATGAAAATAGGTATCGACCCTCTTATGTTTTTATGTTGTTCATCTGGATCCGTGTTTTCGTCTGCAGTGTCTCTCCAATGGATTCCAAAAATTTACCAAAACTCCGCTGTATTCTTGGGACGGATGGATGAAATATATGCTCAGAAACGATCACGTCAGGGATAATCTTGGAGATTGTGGTTGCGTCGTCAGTCCATCCTCGATTTTAGGTTGTTCAGTGGACCTTCTGATCGTGATGATGATGTGTTGTGAATGCTTGCATGGTCGAAAACTTCTGCCGCCCCTGGATGAAATAGGGAGACGTTCCATTGCCGATGCACTGCTATCAAGTCTCCTGGGACTTTGTTCCAAGTTACATCCTTCGAACCATCTTCTAAATCTTGGACTATCATACGGAATGGGATGCGGTGAGAAGTCCCCAGTTATACTTTGGTTTGATATTATGGCATGGATGAATATGTGAATGTAACCTTCTGGCGTGCTTTTGGAGTCTTTGGTGCACATGTATGGCTTCATGTTGAGAAATTCCCACGGCTCGTAAAACTTTCATTACATCGCCTTGAATCCACATCCACGAGATTTAATATTATCCTATCATACTCTTCTGGATGTGACACTAGGATGCTCAGAAATTACATGATGAAATATTCTGGATAGTGCAGGCTTGGGATCCTCCGCGGCCTCGTAAAGTGTTGAAGGCGTCTTATAGACAAAGAGGTGATGATATTCTTGCATTGTACCCTTGAAGAGTAGGTGACCTTGTTGTGTGTACGGATTTTTGGTTGACTGCGTCTTCTGAGATTTGAAAGTGAATGGATCCCGTGTATATCCTCAGTCATCAAGTATGGTTTACATGTTGCCATCTTTGTAGTAATTGATGCTGCGGTGAAGCTCTGGCTGGTAACAACGAATGAGCGACAACAATTCTTGGTAGGAGATGTAATCAGGAGAGACTATATTGTCGTGGTAACAAAGCAGGTTGGCTGTAATTGTATGGGCTTCCGTGGAAGTAAAAGGATTGGTTGGATGCGTAAGCGAGAAAACTGTCCATGATCACGAGTTTTGGCGAGATGGATTAAAAGGTGGCCATGACTACGATGATTAGCTGGCTGTGACTATGTTTCTTAACATGTGGAGCATGGTGGTACGACCCTTTGCAGGAAGAAGCGGCGTTGAAGCAGCTTCGGCTCTTGGAGAGGATGTTGAAACTTATGGATTAAAAATGCTGGAGTTTTGTCTTCGGATCCTAGAGCAGCTTATGGAGAGAACGCTGAAGCGGAGCGGCTGTTGGAGCGAATGTTAAAGCGGAGCGTCTGCTGAAGCGAACATTAAAGCGGAGCCGCTGGAGAGGCTGCGTCAACCAGTGTGTTGTAAGGCTGGACGCCCTTCAAGCGGACAGTGGTTAGGAGTCCCCAGTTCCATCTATCAATCGTGATCTCTAAGAGAGGTTGGGATTTGGGAACAATTTATCTGGTTGGAAAAGGCTGCTTCCCTAATGCGGTGCGGTTGAGGGCTGCAAATATGTCTTGACATTATGCCTTGGGGAAACATAGGATCTCACATAAACGTTTCATCATGGACTGCACAGTTTTTTGGGCGAAGTCCCCAGGAATCATGGAGATACTAGGATTGTAAAATCCACCACTAACTCACACTATATAAATTCAGCTAGTTAAATTACTCTTGTCCTTGTGACGGATAAGGGAAAAGTGTCAAGTCTACCACTTACCTAAGGTGTTTCACCAATAGATAATTCAATCACTGCTAAAGTATCAATCTGGAGCACTAACTGTCAAATTAAGCACAACTAGTCAAGGGATTAACAATAGTCTCTAAAGCTTGAGCTGCAGCATAATCAACACAGTTTTATCCTAACTACAATGTATGCTTGACATACACTGTGAGATCAAAGCATTGATGTACTAAGATTGAAACTATCCCAACAATTTAAGCATTCAAGAGCAACACAAAAAGCATGAATAACACAGCAAAAAGCTAGGGCTTCATCTAAACCCTAGCAGATGAAATTAGAACATACTAAATATGAGTAAAACAAATTTAGATAACTAATTGGTCCAACTGAAAATTGGATGATTTGTTACACAACAGTTACCCTGTTTATACATAAATTTCTTCTCAAACACTAGAATTGATAAATTAGAGAACAACCACTCACTAAAATTGGGTTTTCTGACAAACCCCCTCTGTAATTCTGCTCTGCAACTCCTTGATTTGATGTTATCTTTTTCCATTGAAGATAATCCCAGCCTTATCTCTCTCAATCCTAGCTTCTAGGGTTACTGCTATGGAGGAGAAGCTATGATGGAGAAAGATAGAGGCTATGAGATTGATTGATAGCAAAGGGTGACTGATAGGTTGGCTGAGCTTCAGAGGTGGTCGGGAAATTGATTGATGGATGTGAGAAATGAACTGATAGCACTGCAACTATCGGGAAGAAGAAAGTGAAGTGAAGGTGTGTTCTTTCTTGTTCGTATAAGGGGAGGAGATAGTAAGCTAGGGTGTGAGGCGGGAGTAGCGAGACTTGATACACGGTGAGGAGATGACGTAAGATGTTCAACAGCTGGATTGAATCTAGCGGTTCTTATTAGAAACGGGTTTAGGTTTAGGATCTTGGGTTCTCTCTCTTGGAAGATCTTCTTCTAGGCCCAATCCTTCTTCAAATCTAATATCACAAGCCCACTTCTAGTCTTTGAGACGTGAAAGCCACATTCTTCACTTGCGGGTGAGGTGCAAAAGATATTCTTCACTTCCTTCTAGCGTGCAGAAAAAGTTCTTCACTGCTTTCTAGCGGTGGCCCTTGTTGTCTCTCTTCCACTGCCGCCAATTCTCCGCTCCTTTTGGCTTCTCAATTCATCCAAGCTTTATTTAGTACATAAAAACACAAAATTAATTAGTGCAAATATTTATTCTTGAAAACAGAGAAAATACAGAATTTAGGATAATATATGATTTTAAAGCGCATGAATTAAATGCCAATAAAAAGGTATAGAAATATGCACTATTTCGGCACTCATCAAATACCCCCAAACCTGAATTTTACTTGTCCTCAAGTGAAATAGAAATTAAGAAATCCTAACTATACCACTGTCGCTGGTCTATCGAATGCATTTAGCGCATGCACTAAGACTTTAAACCCCTAGGTGTCCCTAGTTGGACGAGTTGTAGTCTCGTGAGGGCCTATCAGAGATGTACCCACAAAACCTTCTCCAACTTCAGAGCGTAATAGAGTCCCAAGCATCCAAGGAGCTATGAGGACATAGAGTTTCTGCATGCTAGTAACACGAAGTTAGGACTACCAAAGAACGCATTCTCATCCTTAAGAGTTGAGCGAGAAATAACCATACCATATGAAAGAATTCGGGTTCGAGAGTAATCACAAGCCTCGACTTCTGCCTCACCAATAGGGTTTTATGATAATTGCACTCAAAAAGACCGCTTTTCTAGTCTCTCATGTGTGCAGGCAGGAATAAAGAGATAAATCCCGCACACGTTGAATGGTGGGAAGGAGAACCTTCCGAAATAATTTCTGGAGACTCCACAAAATTGTGGACAAAAAAAATCTTTTTCTGATGATCTCTAAGAAAGGAAATCAATCATTAGAAAGGATGGGAGTTCTCACATACCTTCACATCTGATCGGAAATCAACACCACTCTCACAACATCCATAGAAACGTCTTTGTCTTCGGTCTTCAATTGCTGATGATGAACTTCGTAGAACTTTGACAATTTCTAATTCTTTTCTTCAATTTCCTTGTTGCTTGAATTTTCCTCTTAAATTTCTTCTTTACCATGGTGTTTATTAAACTACAAACAAACTGTAATAAAAAAAAACAATTTTTTTTTTATTTTTTTTAACACATTAACACAAACTGAAAATAACAAAAATAATAATGAAACTACTAAAGCCATGGATGAAAGACTTTATCACTTAATTCTTCACAACCTGTATTGTCTTGATTTTATGAACTTCACTATTTCTCATCTTTTTCTGTTTTCTTTGCTCTTGTAAAATACCTCTTTAAATATGTATTGAATTCTGATTTTTGTACTGTATTTTCATTTTGAGTAAGACTTTTTCTTTTCCTTGAAATATTGCATGTAAACCTTGGACTATTTCAACTTTTCTTCAAAGAATCTGGCGTTACTCTGCTCGTTGATGATGATGTGTTTATATGGATCTGTTTGATGATATCGAGAGGGAGAGAGAGAGAATGGTGCTAACTGCAAATCAAACTACAAGAAGGAATTTTCATCTTTAGGCGTCATCCTCATGATTGACAAAATTAGCACTCAAGAGATCAAAAATAGTGATGAAAGTGGTGCGAAGTTGGGTAGCTCACCATTCCTACCCGGAATTGACGTACGGTGACACACACTCTAAAAGGACTTTTTAGATAGTCACAAAAATTGAAGGTCGGTGCCTCTCTTGATGTAAAGATAGGTATTCTCCACTAAGGGTAATCACAATTATACTACCAAATATCTTTGTAACACCTAATTTGCCCACCGGCATGGTTAGATCCAACTTTAACGCTCTAACAACTAAGAAACCCGATTGTGTTCTCCAGTATTTCCAAGTTCAGTTATTTCGGTCAGACTCTCTATGTAAACATAGCTAGAATCATGCTAGAGACTTTAAGATCTCTAAAAGTTGGAGGTTTTATGCAATTATTTACAAAGATTTTGATTCTTTTGATTATTATTTTTTTATAAATGCAAAATACTAAAAACTCTATATGCAAAATACACCCCCAAACCTAAATCTAACATTTTCCTCAATGTTTCAATATATAAGCAGAATTATAACAACATACCAGGAGAACATTGCACAGTAGATTTAAAGGAAACAGATTACCATATGCAAAAAGGATGGTGCTAAACCAGAAGTGGATGAATGCTTTAAAAGCAAACATCAAGAGTGAAAAGACAAAAAGTTTGGTTAGCACACATAAAATTATGCAAAAAGAAAAAGAAAGGGAAATAGAATGGACTTTTAATCCATATGTATGTACATGGGTGAACCAGTTTAGTCCACATAGACGGGGTCTTTTAAGTCCATGGTCTCATCTTCTAGTGGAATATACTCCAGAAATGGTTTCAATCTCTGACCATTGACCTTGAAGATGTTCTTGTTTACCGGATTTTAAACTTCAACATCTCCATGAAGGAAAATAGTACGTACCAATAATGGACCTGACCATCGAGAACGTAATTTTCCTGGAAACAGATGCAAACGAGTGTTGTACAATAAAACTTTTTGACCATGTGTGAAATACTTGCGCAGAATGCGCTTATCATGAAACACTTTCATTCTATTCTTGTACATTTTGGCACTTTCATATGCGTCATTTCATAATTCTTCTAACTCATTGAGTTGAAGTTTTCTTTGGGTACCATCCTTATCAAGATCAAAGTTGAATTTCTTAACATCCCAGTATGTACGATGCTCTTACTCTACAGGTAGATGACATGCTTTACCATACACAAGTCTATAAGGAGACATGCCAATAGGAGTTTTGTATGCAGTTCTATAGGCCCACAAAGCATCATTTAAACGTAAAGACCAATCTTTCCTAGAAGGATTAACAGTCTTCTCAAGAATATGCTTAATTTCCCTATTAGAAACTTCTACTTGTCCACTAGTTTTTGGATGGTATGGTGTTACCACCTTATGAGTGATTCTATACTTGCGCATAAGTGATTCAAAACGTCGATTGCAAAAATGAGTACCACCATCATTGATTATTGCTCTAGGTGTTCCAAAACGAGAGAAAACATTTTATTTTAGAAAAGAAAGAACTATTTTATGGTCATTTGTTTGGGAGGCAATGGCTTATACCCACTTAGAGACATAATCAACAACAACAAGAATGTACAAATTACCTTCAGAATTAGGAAAGGGACCCATGAAATCAATACCCCATACATCAAACAATTCAACAATCAAAATAGGTTGTAAGGGCATCATGTTTCTTCGTGAGATACTTCCTAATTTCTGACATCGTTCACAAGCAACACAAAAGGCATGACTATCTTTGAACAACGATGGCCAATGGAAACCACTGTACAAGATCTTTGCAGTAGTTTTCTTGGCATTAAAATGGCCTCCACATGCATGGTCATGACAGAAAGAGATGACATCTCTTTGTTCTGAATTGGGGACACACCTCCTAATGATTTGCTCAGGGCAGTATTTAAACAAGTAGGGGTCATCCTAAAAGAAGTGTTTCACTTCATCCAAGAATTTAGATCGGTCTTGTTTAGACCAATACAAAGGCATTCTATTAGTAACAAGGTAGTTAACAATATCAGCAAACCAAAGCATCTCAGACACAAGCATCAATTGTTCGTCAAGGAATGATTCTCTAATAAGCAAAGATTCATCAACAGATTCAACAGTCAACCAAGACAAGTGATCAGCAACAACATTTTCAGACCTTTTCTTATCTCGAATTTCGATATTGAACTCTTGTATCAAGAGTATCCATCGAATTAGACGAGATTTAGCATCTTTTTTAGACAAAAGATATTTCAATGCAGCATGGTCAGAATATATGATGACTTTAGATCCTATCAGGTAAGATCTAAACTTATCTAATACAAATACAACAGCTAGCAATTCTTTCTCAGTTATTGAATAATTTAGTTGAGCATCATTAAGTGTTTTTCTAGCATAGTAGATCACATAAGGGAGTTTGTCTACTCGCTGTCCTAAGACGGCTCCTACATCATAGTCATACGCATCACACATAATTTTAAAAGGAAAGGTCCAGTCGGGTGGTTGGACTATAGGAGCAGTTGTGAGAAGAGCCTTCAATTGTTCCCATGCTTCCTTACAAGCATCATCAAAGACGAATGTAGTATCTTTTGCAAGAAGACTACACAAGGGTCTTGAAATTTTACTAAAGTCTTTGATGAATCGCCGATAAAAACCGGCATGGACCAAGAATGACCTCATCTCCCTCACGGAGCGAGGTTCAGGCAAGTGTTGAATGAGATCAACTTTAGCCTTATCTACTTCGATTCCTTTTTAAGAAATGATATGTCCTAAGACAATGCCTGAGTTGACCATGAAGTGACATTATTCCCAGTTTAAAACTAAATTATTTTCTTTACATCGTATCATCACAATAGTAAGATGATGCAAACATTCATCAAAAGAGGACCCAAAGACGGAGAAATCATCCATGAAAATTTCAATAAATTCGTCTACCATGTCAGAGAAAATGCTCATCATGCAACGTTGAAAAGTAGCGGGTGCATTACACAACCCAAAATGCATTCGACGTCGATAAGCAAATGTTCCATAAGGACAAGTAAATGTGGTCTTTGATTGATCTTCGGGCGCTATATGGATCTGGTTATAACCCGAATAGCCATCCAAGAAATAATAGTGACTATGTTTTGACAATCTTTCTAGCATTTGGTCAATGAAAGGAAGAGGTCTTTCTTTGTTACTGTGTTCAACTTCCTATAGTCAATACACACGCGCCACCCTGTGGTCACACGAGTGGGGACAAGCTCATTCATTTCATTTTGAACTACAATAATGCCAGACTTATTGGGTACAACTTGAATGGGATTGACCCACTGGCTATCTGGAATTAGGTATATGATACCCGTATCAAGCAATTTCAGAATCTCACATGTAACAACATCTCTCATGTTGGGGTTAAGTCTCCTTTGCATTTCCCTAGATGGTTTAGTATTTTCTTCAAGATTTATGTGATGCATGCAAATTGTGGGACTTATACCTTTAAGGTCTGAGATGGTCCAACCTAAGGCCTCTTTATGCTCTTTGAGCACTTCTAAAAGTTTACTCTCATGTTCAGTGTCTAAACATGATGCAATAATAACAGGCAAGGTATCAGAAGGACCTAATAAAGCATATTTCAAAGTATCAGGCAATGGTTTCAGATCAAGCTTAGGTGGTTCGACAAGAGATGGGGCAGACTCAGAATCAGAATATGGAAGTGGTTCCACAGCATCCTTCCATTTAGCATTATCCATGGGTGGTACAGATTCAAGCAAAGAGTGGACTTCGCTAATGTACTCAGAATCAAAAAGATCTAAGTCAAAGTTATCTAAACATGCTTGTAAAGGGTCCACAGATAAGATGTCAGGAAATGAGTCTTGGATCAGACTCTCAATCATGTTAACCTCATGCAATTCATTATCATCAAAATCCATAGGTTGTTGGCTAACACGAAAAACATTTAATTCCACAGTCATGTTTCCAAATGACAAATTCAACACTACATTTCGACAATTTATGATAGCATTGGACGTTGCCAGAAAAGGACGTCCTAAAATGATAGGAATGTGACAGTTTGGGTTTTACACAGGCTGAGTGTCTAGAACAATAAAATCGACAGGGAATTAAAATTTATCAACTTTGATTAACACATCTTCAACGATACCACGAGGGATCTTTACAGATCTGTCTGCTAATTGTAGCATCACAGGAGTGGGTTTCAGTTCTCCAATACCTAATTGCTCATACACAGAATATGGCAGAAGGTTCACACTTGCGCCTAAGTCTAACAAAGCTCTATCAATTGTATGTTCACCTATTGTACATGTGATAGTTGGACTACCAGGGTCCTTAAACTTGGGTGGGGTCTTGCTTTGAATAATTGAACTCACCTTCTCAGAAGAAAAAAAGCACGCTTATGCATATGATGTTTCCGTTTTTGTGTGCATAAATCTTTTAAGAACTAAGCATAAGCAGGTATTTGTTTAATTGCTTCGAGAAAAGGAATATTTATATTGACTCGTTTAAACATTTCCAACATCTCATTGTACTGGTGACTCCCTTTTTGTTGCATCAATCTTTGAGGAAATGGTGCGACAGTCACATTAGATTTTGCAGGGACATTATCACCAGTGGAATTCTTAGAGTCACTATCATGCTCAGATTCCTTTTCCACAACCGGTGTTTTCTGTGGAATTGTATGTAGTGGTGAGTCTGATTTAGACTCACTCGACTATGGCTCACCTACATTATTATCAACAACTTTACCACTACGAAGAGTGGTGACTGCATTTACTTGATATTGTGAGGACTCATTGCAAGTTGAAGTACTTGCCTGAAATGCACTTTTTGGATTTTGTTGGGGCTGACTAGGGAGTTTACCTTTTTCTCTCTCATTCAATGCATCACAAATTTGGCCCATTTTAAGTTCTATACTTGAGAAACGTTGGTCTGTGGTTTTATTTAGTTGCAACAGATTTTGGGTCAACAGGCCGACACTATCTTCAAGACTAAGCTTTTTCTCTACAAGGTATTGTGTGTGTGATTGCACTTGGGGGTTTCTAGGATATGAATATCCTTGGTTATTGCTCGTTGTACCCCCTTGTACATGTCCCTTATACCATGAAAAGTTAGGGTGATTTCTCCACCCTGGGTTGTAGGTCTGAGAATAAGGGTTGTTCTCTTGCTTATGATATAAATCATTAGCTTGTTCAAGTCTAGATTCTTGAAATGCATCTTGATCTGGACAAGTATCCACTAGGTGGTTTGAGCCGTGACATGCCGCACAATTGGCTGTCTCAATTTGGTCACGGAGAGTAGGGGCAGTAGTTTTCACTTTCTTTTGCAGCTCTAGCGCTTCTACTCTCCTGGCCAAGGATGCAACATTTGCTTTTTCTTCAAAATCGGACTATATTCTATGGACATTAGCTACTGGGGCAGTCTTTTTAGGTTCACGGATGGACTCCCATTGCTGAGTCTTTTCAGCGACTTCGAATAAGAAATTCCAAGCCTTTTTAGAACTTTTATCAATAAATGCACCATTGCACATTGACTCAACTGTGGATCGAATACAAAATTTGCACGAGTCTCCATTGTTCAAAACCATGGTGAGGACATTGGAGAAGTAATTCACTAAATCTCTCCAGGTATTTGGCCAAAGTCTTACCTTCTATTTGCACAAAACCATTCATACTTTGACGAATTGCCACAGTCTTATGGTTTGGAAAAAAAAATTTGAAAAAATCTTTTGTTAGCTCTTCCCATGTTCTAATGGATTGTGGTTGTATTGCATTTATCCAGGACTTGCCTTTTTTATTTCAAAGAGAATGGAAACAGTCTCAGTTTGAGGGACTCTTCCGGTATTTGGTTAAAACGCAGAGTCCCACAAATATCTTCAAAATCTCTTACATGGTGGTAAGGATTCTCAGTATCTGCCCCTCTAAACACAGGCAACATATGAATTATGCTTGCTTTCAGTTCAAACTGGCCAGCATCAGCTGGTAGAATGATGCAAGAGGGTTGGCTTTCCCTAGTTGGGTACATGTATTCCTTCATACTACGGTCCTGGTTTAATTCGTCACCCATAGTTTCAACTTGGTCAGGGATGTCTACCTCAGAACTAGGAATATCAAAAATCTCTTCTTGGCTAATTCTTACTAGACGATTAGTTTGGTCTCTAAAGGTCACAATCATAGCCTAGATGGCATATTAATCATGTTATAACACCCAGATAAACAAGCAAATTGAAATTCCAAGAAACAATGGTAACTACTCAACGGATGAATGCACACAGATTCACTATGCTGCACTATTCAGTCAAGTAGCAAAGCACAGATCATGGAGGCAGTGCTCAGGGGAGAAACAATAGCTAATTCTAGGAAGTATGCACACAAGACTGTCATGTTGAACTGACCAGATAAGCATCAATTTCCTAACTCAAAAAGAGTAATGCTTGCATGAAGAACAAACGGATTCAGTGATGCATACACACGGGCACAATGTATTTCAGAAATTATGCAAATCAGTGTGTTTCTGAATCTAGATGACATACAGCATTCAAAAGATCAGCAGGTCAACAAGCTACTCAGATAGCACATATCAATGCTTCTGCAAAATGATAGTCAATTTCAGTGATAAACACACAAGTTCTATCAAACTATGCAACTAGTTTGTCAGGTGAACATGGCTCCTCATTCAATACATATTATCAATGATTCAAAGATTCATAATTTTAGCACGGCTAACAACAAGCTCATCTAACCAAAGAAATCTCAACTCTGACAAGCTCAAAATCTAGTTCTCAGAGTTTGCATACAGATTCAAATGGTTTCAGGGATGATACCTTGCACAGGTTCTGTTGAGGTCAAGAAGTCCACCGTGAAATAGCAAACTGATTACAACAGTTAGTTTCAGTGACTGAACACACAAAAGCACAAGTTTCACTAGCACGTGGTTTACTCAAAATCTCAGGGGCATATACAACTTTGTTGTATGTTGCAGGGGCTAGAAAATACACAGCAAGCTGGTTTATCTAACAGTTATGTATCATTCACACAAATATCAGGTAAAAAGAGTTTCGAGAATGATACCTCCGGTATAAACCGAGTTTAGGCAATTCCAAAAATTATCCCGCTCCCTTTTTCGTTTCCTTGGCCTCTACACCAGCTTTACAGGTACCTGGTTTTCTCGAAAGAAATTATCAGTTCCCAGATTGTGCAAATTAAAGCAAAGACAAAGAGTATCGATATTGGGTAACTATTGCTGAGAGGAGTTTAAATCATAGCAATAACTTGAAACAACCCACTGATTTTGTAAGTAGTACAAACTAAGTTATCAATGATAGGATAGCATCAACATAATACAATGGGTCACAACAAAATCATAGGGTTGTTCACAACAATATAATCGTTTGACAAAGCTTTATAATGACCATAAATCAACTGGTTCCAGGTTGGTATGTCAATCACTCAAACACCAAGAGTATGTATTTCAGATTATGCTGATCCTTTTTCTCCTTTTCCTTAGGTTTGCAGAGATAGTTCGCAGGCACCTGCTAGCTCAATAAATAAAAAATTCAGTACTCAGAATTGCGCAGGTAAAGCAAAGTCAGGGAAATATCAATGATGTTTAAAATTGTTTGCACAAAGTTTACAACAAATTTGAGATTTTGATGTTATTCAGCTGAACTCTTGTGGAAAGGTCTTGATGGATTAGCAGGTAGTAACAGGATGACAAGGATCAAATAATGAAAATATAAAGATGGAATAACTAAGCTACATATTATATTATCAATGAACTGAAAACAAAAGAACGATCGTGCAACAATGATAAAAAATTATACACAGATGCAGACTTGCAGGCACTTGATTGAAACAAAAACTACCACTTAAAAAGATGTAGGATACATAAACAAATGGATTACACTTCTAAGATGGAACTTTCAAATGTAAAAGAAAAACAACTGAGATTTATTCTTTTTATTTCCTTTTTTTTTTATGAAGACTACATCATACACTAAAAAGATTCGATAATTGGGAGGATTATAGTAATGAAAGCTACACAGCTATAGATGCGGAAACACAAACTAAACAGCTTAGTAATGCTAACAGTGCCTGGAAAACAAGTTTTGAACAAATATTTACTAGACTAAACTGAGAATCAGTGAAGAGAACTTTAGATCACAACACCGCCACCGAGTCCCCGGCAACGGCACCAAAAACTTGGTAGGACTTGAAAGATACCTACGACTATGTCTAACTGCAAGTGCACATCGTCTATTGCAGACATGGAAAATACAGGTCGATCCCACAGAGACAAGGAGGGTGTAGAGTAGATTCAAACGTTTCACTAAACTGATTCAATGGAAATTAAGACAAAGGGGGTTTTGTTGTGTCCATACGACAAGATATTGGTGAAGATTATAACAACGAATTAAAGACATAATAACAAAAATGCTAACACTAAGAATGGAGATACTAGGATTGTCAAATCCACCACTAACTCACACTATATAAATTCATCTAGTTAAATTACTCTTGTCCTTGTGACAGATAAGGGAGAAGTATCAAGTCTACCACTTACCTAAGGTGTTTCGCCAATAGATAATTCAATCACAGCTAAAGTATCAATCTGAAGCACTAACTGTCTAATTAAGCACAACTAGTCAAGGGATTAACTATAGTCTCTAAAGCTTGAGCTGCAGCATAATCAACACAGTTTTATCCTAAATACAATGGATGCTTGACATACACTGTGAGAGAAAAGCATTGATGTACTAAGATTGAAACTATCCCAACAATTTAAGCATTCAATAGCAACATAAAAAGCATCAATAACACAACAAAAATCTAGGGCTTCATCTAAACCCTAGCAGATGAAATTATAACATACTGAATATGAGTAAAACAAATTTAGATAACTAATTGGTCCAACTAAAATTTGGATGATTTGTTACACAACAGTTGCCCTATTTATACATCAATTTCTTCTCAAACACTAGAATTGATAAATTAGAGAACAACCACTCACTAAAATCGTGTTTTCTGACAAACTCCCTCTGCAATTCTTCTCTGCAACTCCTTGATTTGATGTTAGATTTTTCCATTGAAGATAACCCCAGCCTTATCTCTCTTAACCCTATCTTCTAGGGTTAATGTTATGGAGGAGAAGCTATGATGGAGAAAGATAGAGTCTAAGAGATTGATTGATAGCAAAGGGTGACTGATAGGTTGGCTGAGCTTCAAAGGTGGTCGGGAAATTGATTGATGGAGGTGAGAACTGAACTGATAGCACTACAACTGTCGGGATGAAGAAAGTGAAGTAAAGGTGTGTTATTTTTTATTCGTACAAGGGGAGGAGATAGTAAGCTAGGGTGTGAGGCGGGAGTAGCGAGACTTGATGCACGGTGAGGAGATGACGTTAGATGTTCAACAGCTGGATTGAATCTAGCAGTTCTCATTAGAAACGGGTTTGGATTTAGGATCTTGGGTTCTCTCTCTTGGAAGATCTTCTTCTAGGCCCAATCCTTCTTCAAAGCTAATATCTCAAGCCCGCTTCTAGTCTTTGAGACGTGAAAGCCACATTATTCACTAACTTCTAGCGTGCAGAAAATATTCTTCACTGCTTTCTAGCGGTGGCCATTGTTGTCTCTCTTCCACTTCCGCCAATTCTCCGCTCCTTTTGGCTTCTCAATTCATCCAAGCTTTATTTAGTACATAAAAACACAAAATTAATTAGTGCAAATATTTATTCTTGAAAACAGAGAAAATACCGAATTTGGGATAATATATGATTTTAAAGTGCAAAAGATGAATTAAATGCCAATAAAAAGGTATAGAAATATGCACTATTTCGACACTCATCATTTGGAGAAGTGGTTCATGATCTTTATGTGTGATGAAATCGGATTGCTAATTCCCTACTGGGCGTTCAAGTGCAACGCCAGAAGGATACAATCTACTAGCGCTTGGAAGATGCAAGCTGCTGCAAAAATGCAAGTTGTTGTAAAGTTCCAAGCTGCTGTAAAGATGCAAGATGGAAGTGCAAGTGTAGCGCTGGAAGGACGCAAGCTGTCAGCGCTGGAAAAGATGCAAATTGCCGGTATCGTAAGGACGCTGGCTGTCAGCACTGGAGCGATATAAGCTGCCGGTATTGTTAGGACGCAAGATGTCAACGCTGGAAAAGATGCAAGTTGTTAGTGCTGGATCTTGTTGGAACAAGCGCTGGCTTGGAATGGATGTTATCTTGGCACAGCGCTGGTTTTACGTGGGCGATGGTTCCGACGTGGGCGCTGTCTTGGCATCGCGCGGTAGCAATAAAGTGGGCCAGCATATTTCAGGTACGTGATCTAGTGTTTCTTGTGTTGGTGTAAACCCTAGAAATAGGTATGCCTCCCATAAATCTATAGAAATATTGTTCTTATCTTCGAATATTACCATGGTAGCGTCAGCCACCTCATGAATAGTAACTGGTAATTGTTATGATGCAAAGTAGGTACACATGGGCATGCAACTGATTCCACGAAGACTGGGCGCCAGGGTTTCTCTAAGATACAAGGTTGCAGGCCAAGGTGACCGAAGGTCCTTCTGCAAACGTGGTCAAACAACAAGAGGTGGAGGTTGGAAGGTTGTCCAAAAAGTTGGATCTGAAACAGACGGTCCTCCAAATGACGAAGGACGTCTTCTTCGAGAAGAGCAGACCATTGTTGAATGGCTTTGTTAGAGCATTGCTCGGTCGAACTCGCATGCATTGCTATCTCAAGCATGTTTGTCAATGTTAGTGATCAAAACTATAAAGTCTTGATTTCTAGTCTACTATAGCTAAGGTCTCGGACTAGGATAGAAAGTGTAGTTGAGCTCAAGAACTCCATGGAAATCATCTTACAATACGAAGGACTACTCAAGGAACCAGTGGATCTTCATCGACTAAAAGGTATGTGGAGACTTGAACTTATCTATCACTCAAAAATATATCTACTCTACCTCTTATCTTGAGACAAAAGTCGTTTTACTATATAGACTAAGAAAATACACATGTGACATTTCGAGCTGAGTATATCTCGCTTATCTATTTCTCGAAATGTGTGTTGGTAAAGCTTTTTCTTTAGTTAAGTTCATCTTTGCCTAGTGACGAAAGTCATGTTATGTTTCAATCACTTTGGAAATTTCTCTGACGAAAACTAATTTGTGAATAACAACTATATGACATCCTCTGAGAATGTTTCAATGATTGAAACGAGAGTTTAGACAATATAACCACTGGGGGATATAAATATTGTTTTGGTAACACATATATGTATAAGTCCTTAGCACTTGAACCGAAGTTTGCGAACTTTGTTGATCAAGTAAAAACCGGAACTTGAGCAGTTAACCCAGTCCGCGAACTCAGTCCACGAACGTGCGTAGTTCTCAAACCCGAGAATTTCTGCTGGGGCTGTAGATCGGTTTCAGTCCGCGAAATCAGTCCGCGAACTAATGGAAGTTCTCGAACCCGAGAATTTCTGATGGAGTTTGTGAACTCCAACCGATTACTTGATTCCGCGAACTTGAGTGGCTATGTCTATAAACGATGTTCATGAACTTATCTAAATTATCTAAGGAATGCTATTGCAAACCGTGGCTTTATAGTTCATGAATTGATTCGAGTGAATCACATCGTTTTTTCTTCAATTGTGTCTTGTGTAGTACATAAGATCTCATAGCAATTGAACAACTCTCTAACTAGTTCATTTGAGTCATTTGGACTAGTTATGGTGAAGAAGAATATGGTTGATATGAAAGTTATCATTTGGCTAACCATTTGGTTGACTAATATTGAACCAACTATTGTACACGTTTGGGTATGGTTATACAAACCCAAAGTCTTCAAGTAATTTGTGTATGGCAAGCTAAGTTTTCGATCTAACGGTTGAGAGATATTAGCTTGTATCTAATCAGGTTTTCATCTAACGATGAATATTGAATGCTTTGTTACTAAGCTAACATTGATTGCATACCCTGATTTGAAAAACTATATAAGGGAAAACTCTAGCAGTTGGGAAACCTAATCCCCACACATTCTGTGTGATACTAGTTTTCTAAGCTAGAGTTGATTCTCCTTTAACCTTTGGGTTTCTTCTTCTAAAACCAAGTTAACGACTTAAAGACTTCATTGGGATTGTGAATCCAGACCGATACTACTTTTCTTATAGTTGTGCGATCTGATCTTGTTATTTCTATCGTATGAGTATAATTGTAATAATTGTCTTGAGATTTCAATCTCCGATAGGCAAGATATAAAAGTAATCACAAACATCTTCGTCTCATCGTTTGTTATTCCACAATATCTTTTTCCGCTGCATCGATTAAGACTATTGTGAGGTGATTGATAAAACTGAGCTGTCCTTTGGGAATATAAGTCTGGTTTTATTGATTGGTTCCTGTTCACCTTGATTTATCAAAAGACGGAACAAAACTCATAGGTTTATTCGTGGGAGATGAATTTATCTATCTTGTAGACTTTTCTGTGTGAGACATATTTGTTTGTTAAAGTCTTCGACTTTGGGTCATAGCAACTCTTGGTTGTGGGTGAGATCAGCTAAGGGTATCATGTGCGCAGTTTCCTGCTATGATCAGAGGCGTAGGAGCATAATTATACCTTGGATCAGTGTGAGATTGATTGGGGTTCAACTACAGTCCAGACCGAAGTTAAATTAAAGTGGGCTAGTGTCTGAAGCGGCTTAATATAGTGTATGTTTAATCTGGACTAGGTTCCGGGGTTTTTTTGCATTTGCGGTTTCCTCGTTAATCAAATTCGGGTATCTGTGTTATTTCTTTTCCGCATTATATTTTGTTATATAATTGAAATAATACAGGTTTTGCGTTGTTCAATCAATTAGAATATCCGACCTTATTGGTTGTTGATTTAAATTGACTGACACTTGTATATTGGTATTTGGTACCATCCAAGTTATCTCTCTTTGAATATAACTCGCGAATCATATTTGCTTGAGTAAATCAAATCAAGAGATTGAGATAATATCTCCTTGAGTATTTTCTATTGATTGAGTCTAGTTGATTCTCTAGAAAAATAACTCGGAGTTGTCCATACATATTGCTAATCGAAATATTGGGTGAGGTTGTTAGACCCCCGATTTTTCAGGCTTCCTTTGTATGCATTTAGGTCTTCTGAATTTATTTATTTTCGAAAGGCAAATAAAACATTTGTCTTACGGTCTTGATTTTCTGGATTTCTGGGTTTATAGACAAGTGTTACCTTGAGGGTTTTTTTTGGGTTATTTTTCTGGATGAACTTTTTTAGGATGATGTTATTTTGGTTATGAACGTTGCGTGTTGGTAGATGACATGGGATGAAACATAACATGGCTATCAGTTTTATCATTCCCGTGAAAACTTGAAGTAGTAAACCAATGTATTTTGTCTAGGCAAGACATACTCGGCATTTTGGATCTGCTAATGAAAAACGAGTCAGGTGCAAGCACGACTTTTGTGGGAAACACCGCCGATTATGGAAAGTCCCCAGTCGTCCCTGAGTCACTTGATAAGAGTCGTCGACCCTTGAGCGGATCATTTGCTTTTGACCTCTGGGAAGTCCCCAGTTGTCCCTTGTTATGTCAAGACTGATAGTCGGGTCGTCTGGTAACCGAGTTGTCGATCCCCGAGCGGATTGCTCGCTTATACCATCTTGACATATGTGTCGAAGCATAAGATCGATGGTTGAAAATTGACATTGTAACCGAAAGATCAATCTCCCACCGTGGTCGCCAATTGTTTGTGGGTGAAAATGGTTTCTGCTGATTTCGGTAATTTTGGGTGTGTGGATGAGAAACGAATTTAAACCCTAAACAATGTACTGCAAGGGAGTTCTTTAGATTCGAAATATCAATTTGTACAAGTCTGGCCTAAACCAAGAAATGGTCGTTCCAGACTTGCTTCAGTCACAAAGTGGAGGAGAATGAGTTGGTTTTGGGGAGGGAAGCAAGGAAAGTGATGAGACCAGAATAGTTGATTCTGGAAGAGTGGATGTGTTACGACTCGTATCAGAAAGTGGGAAGCTAACAGATTGAAAGCCAGCAAACGTTTTCTGAGTGGTGTATGTTCCTGACTGAACTAGTTGTTCGGTGGAAATAGGTAAGACCTATTCATACAAGTCGAATTGAAACGTACTCTGGTCTCATTAAGGAATGGAAAAATGGGTAAGTAAATGGGAGGAGGTGGTAACGCATGGAATTGGTGTTCCATAAAATCGTTATCGCATGGAATTGATGTCCCATAAAAGAGCGTTTCACCATTAACTCCCTGTATTTACTAACCGCCTCACCCTTATGACACTTCCTTATAACGGGCATAGTGTACGCCGCACGCTGTAAACCGCCAAACCAATACCCAAAGAAAATCCCCCAGTTTGTGATATGTGTTGATGTCTCGGATATTTTTGTGGAAAACATGTAGCATGTTGTTGTTGCCTGGCAAGTCGAGCTTGGGAGACTTGTTAGCTTGGTGACCTTCGATGGTCGAGATTTTGCATCTTAAGAGGAAAGGTAATTGTTGATCGTCGCACTCTTTCATTTGTTAGTGGCCGCATAGGGAAGGCCAGCATGGTAGCGCAACTAGGTTGGCATGGCATGGAGGCGCGGCTAGGTTGGAAATCCATTGGCGTAGCATGGTAGGTTGGCATGCCATTGACATGGCATGCCTTGGCGCGGTTTGGCATGATCAAACTAGGAATTTGGGTCAAAGGTTACCATGTGTCGTCTGGAAACCTTTGACGGCTAGGATTTACTCCTGGGATTGAAGGGTGATTGTTGATCGTCGCATGCCTTTGTTTTGGTAGACGGGTAGGGAATGCCATCATGGTGGCGCGGCTAGGTTGGCATGGCGTGGTTTGGCGTGGCCAAAATTAGGGCCAAAGGTTACCATGAGTCATATGGTAACTGATGCGAGTCCTATGCGTCAAAAATAATTTCACTTTCTCACTCTACTAAATATGAATGAAGTACGTGATAAGAAAGAGTTCGTATCCACAGAGAGGCGATTGTTGTTATACAATTTTCAGATTCTTAAGTAACCAAGTAACCAAATAACCCAAGGTGTGTTTTTGTTTTTATTAAAGTAAATAAACTAAATAAAGCAAAGCAAATAGTTTGAATAATCAAATAGGAGAAGATATTGGTCACGGGATAGTATCATTCACAAACATGTATTTTTCATCTATGATTAGAATTGGTATTTAATCTCGCAATTGTCAAAAATCCTAAGATATCTTGATCGCAAGAGTATCTCGTTTATTTCCTTATTTTATCACAAACAACATTAAAAGATGCTATTGTGAAATCTACTTAAAAAGCAACCTAAAGTGTAAAAGCACAATTAGATTTAACTCCCTAAGAGCAATAAGTTCTATGAAATAAGACTAATCAATGCAAACAAACGTGTAAAAGCACTAATTCGTTTTAACAAAGGTTATGATTCATATGCGATTAAAAAGATGTATCACTACAAGTATTAACCACAAGATGCTACTAGAAATCAGGGATAAACAACTTTTATGTATTGAAAACCCTAATATAGCTATAGAGATGAAAACAAATCCAATTGATTCCGGACTCAACCAAACTAGCATTCAAATCATATGATAATAAAAATAATGAATCACAAACGATAAAATTGAGACAAAACTAATTCATAGAATCAAATAACATGCTTGAAGAAATCAATTTTTATCCCATAACCAATAATAGTATTTAGCTACTCATATTCATGGAGTTCATCATCATAATATTCAAATAAAATAGATGAAACATAAAAAAAAGCAAACCCTAGAAGTAGTTCTCTGCAAAAGCTCCAAGAATAGAATAAAACGTTGTATCCAAAAGTTAGTAGAAATTTTCTTTTTGTAGCTTTTCTTCCTTCCAAAATTATGTCCAAGTCTTCAAAGTCCATTAGTTGGAAATTCACCTGGCCCATGAGTGAGAAAAACCCATGTAGAAAATCTGTCCCAAAAGTGCTCGCCGGAAAACTGGGTTTTTGGCCGGAAATTGGCCAGAATCCGGCACCGAAAAGTCGCCGACGTCCACCTGAGATGCTCATTTCCGTCGACGGAATATTCTGCCAGTCCACCGTCAAAGTTAACCGTTGACCTAACGGTCAATGTTAGTCAACTAGGTCAAAGCAGGAGTGTGAGTCACTGAGTCATCTCGGAGTCAACTAAGCCAGTTGACCCGAGTTATTCCAGGATTGTTGTTGCAGTCATTGTGCTCAGCCATGATGGCTCAGTCTTCTGTGTTTCATTTCCAGCCATGAGGGTTGTCCATTTTCTTGACAACACCAACTCATCTTGAGCTCAAACAGCAGCAGCCCAACCCTGAACTCTATAATATTGTAGCTTCAAAACCATGTATCTGAACCATCTTAACAACATCTTCCTCCCTGAAATGCACATCATACTAACACCAGTCTCTCTATCTGTTTGCTTCATTGTAGCACTAGGATATCTGTAGTCCAGCTCACATTGCCAGAACCACCAACCTATACCTATTCAAACTCAGAACACCTCCATCTTCTTCCCTGATTCAACCATTATAAGCAACATCAGTTCCACCTACATCCATACACAATGGCAGTAACATACCTCCTTGTGCATTGAATTTCTTACAAATGCAGCTATAATTCACATTCATTTATCACTTCAAATAAGTTCAATACCCATTAGCTTCAGAATTCCCTCACAAAAAATTCACCATCTCAAGTCCACTGCATCAGTTGTTCAGCTACACTCTCCCAGTACCACTGCCATTAATCTCAGTGCATCAGTTCATCCAGCTACCAGCAACAGCTCCCTTACAGATTCAAGTAAACTAAGAACCATTGTAGTCAACACCTGCAGTTTCAACCACCATTAAGCAACATCAACTTCAGACCCTTCTCTATAACATACAACCACTTCCATTTCAGTATACCAGACCCATTTGCATCTATTACTCCAACATCATCACCACCCTGTCATCTACAACCTGAATCCATCAGTTTAGTCACCTGCAGCTGCAACTGCCACAGATTCACCAACACCTTGCCATGCATCTCCATACCCTGCCATGCCAAAGAAACTTCTAAGAACCAACACCTATTAATTACCATAAACCAATGGCCACAACTCCTCCATAATACCTGATTTCTCTCCTTGGAATATCACCCATCGAGCCATGGTTACAATATAAGCACCAGACTCTGCAATGCCATCTATTCCATGTCTCAACCTTCAGAACCTAAAGCTTGAAATGGTGAAGATGCTCTGTCAGGCAATTATTCGAATGCCTTCTGTGTGTGTTGCAGTGAGTTGAGGGAAAACCTCACTTCTGATTCCATTTTCACACATACTTCCTTCCCTGCACAATACAAATGTAATCACACAACCCATCACTCCAACCACCATCTTCATAGCTTAAACCCATTCTTTTAGTTTCTCTTCTTGTTACAGATTTCATCATCTTCTTCCTGTATTTCTTCCTAACATCATCAACACTTTATCGATCCCCAATCTCATCAACTTCAGAAGCTTCATCACTTGACCCTAATTCGATCCCAGCAACACCCATTTCAGAATCACCACCTCTTCCAGCAGAATCATCTCTCAATTTCTCAATCTTGGCAATAACAGCAGCCATAACGTTTTTTTTTTATTTCTTCTCAATTTCAGATGCAATGATTGAGAGAAAACATCTCTCAAATCTAGGGTTATTGGTTTGGGAATGATTGGATGGATTGTTACACCCCACTATAGAACCACCCAGATGGGTGCCCTAAGTTTTTTCCTTGGTGCTTTTAGCAATTCATTTTAAGCACAAAACGGATTACCCCTTAACCTTGGCTAGGCTCCGGATAGTGTTCTCTATGAAATGACAGCTTTACCCTTTATGCTCCAAATGAACGCTTCTCCAAGTTCCTCCACTAACAGCAACCGTCCCTTATTTCTCATATTCACTTATACTCTTCAATGAGAGTCATCACTAAAGTTGTCATGCTGTTCAGACAGAAATTTGCATCACTAAAGCCGACATACTTTTTAGACAGAGATGAAGAAATAAAAGCAAATAATGAGACACAATCCGCCTCCAACGCTTTTGCCATGTTTCCTCCTCTTTTGATCCAAATGACTCCAAAGTACCTAAATAATCAAAAACAAAACATAAGATACATAATTTACAAGAAAACTAGAAGAGAAAGCATAAATAATAGATAAATATAAAGGTGTTTTAGACACCTATCAGTAACCTTGGATGGCTAGGATTTTCTTCTAGGATTGAAGGGGGACTATTGATTATCGGATGCCTTCGTTTTTGGTAGCCGCGTAGGGAAGGCCAGCATGGTGGCGCGACTAGGTTGGCATGGCGTGGTTTGGCGAGGCCAAACTTAGGTTTTCAGGCCAAAGGTTATCATGCGTCTTCTGGTAACCTTGGATGGCTAGGATTTGCTCCTGGGATTGAAGGGGGACCGTTGATTATCGCACGCCTTCGTTTTTGGTAGCCGCGTAGGGAAGGCCAGCATGGTGGCGCGGCTAGGTTGGCATGCCGTTGGCATGTCATGTTTTGGCTAGCATGGCTAGGTCCAAGGCAGGGTGCGGTTTGGCTTGGCATGGTGGGGCCAAGGGTTTGCGTGGGCGCATGGTGCGACTAGCTTAGCTAGGACCACGGCAGGGTACGGTTTGGCTTGGCATGGTGGGACAAGGGTTTGCCGTGGGCGCATGGTGAGGCTAGCTTGGCTAGGACCAAGGAAGGGTGCGGTTTGGCTTGCCATGGGTTTGGCATGACCAATCTAGGGTTTTGGGTCAAAGGTTTCCATGTGTTGTCTGGTAACCTTGGACGGTTAGGATTTGCTCCTAGGATTGAAGGGCGACCGTTGATTGTCGCACGCCTTTGTTTTGGTAGCCGCATAGGGAAGGCCAGTATGGTGGCATGGCTAGGTTGGTATGCCATTGGCATGGCATGGTTAGGGTCAAGGTAAGGTGTGGCTTGGCTTGGCATGGTGGATGTGTCTGGCACGGTTTTCCATTGGCACATTGGTGCATCTAGCATGGTTGGCTTGCCTTGGCGCGGTAGGTGTGGCTGGCATGGCTTTACATTGGCACAGTGGTGCGGCTAGCATGGTTGGCATGCCTTGGCGCGGTAGGTGTGGCTGGCATGGTTTGCCATTGGCACATGCAGTGTGAGAATTAGGGTTCTGGCTTGTCGAAACCCTAATTGGCATTTTTAAAAATTACCCCGGTAATTTTCTCGCAGACAAATCAAAAGGTTCAATAAATGCATTTAAGTCTTGTGACGTCACTGTCTGACTAGGGTTTTACGATTTTACCCATAAGTTAAAAACCACCATCAACACTTGCCTATCGGAGAATAAATCTCGAGCAAATCTCAGAGAAGATAGTACTCAATCACGATAGAAAACAGGAAGATCATAACACATAACTACCGATAAAATAGTTGGTTCTAGATTCACAATCCCAATGAAGTCTTCAAGTCGTTAACCTGCAGGGTTTCGTGAAAAACCTAAGGTTAAAGGAGAATCGACTCTAGTCGCAACTAGTATCACATAGGAGGTGTGGGGATTAGGTTTCCCAGTTGCTAGATTTCTCCTTTATATAGTCTTCAAATCAGGGTTTGCAATCAATGTTACCTTGGTAACAAAGCATTCAATATTCATCGTTAGATGAAAACCTAATTAGACTCAAGCTAATATATTCCAACCATTAGATCGAACTTAGCTTGTTACACACAATTGAAAAGTGACTTCATTTAGATATGAGTAACCGTACCTGAACGTGTGCTCCTTTGTTGGCTCAACAATAGTTAACCGATTTTAGCCATATGAATACTTTCATATAAACCTTATTCATCTTAACCATAACTAGTTCAAATGACTCAAATGAAACTAATTTTAGAGTTGTTCAATTGTTTATATTCTCATAGAAGTATACCAGACACAAATGAAGCAAAATCGATTTTGATTCACTCGAATCAAGCCATGAACATTATATCCACGGTTTGCAAAAGATTACATTCCTTATTATATAAATGTATTAGTTCATGAACAAACCGAATTTAGAACATTATCCACTCAGGTATGCAAATGGGTACGCATACCTAAATGGACGGACTAAGTTTGGGTTCGTCAGTACGCGAACTGGTACTCCTACCTTCCAAAATCAGTAGAAATTCTTGGAACTGAACCTCACGCCAGTAGGTGTACCGGTACGCGTACAAGGTTCCTAGACCTGACTAAACCAAGCAGTACGCATACGGGTATGCATACCATGGTTCCCAAACTTGGATTACATATATGCAAGTACGCATAATATGCTTATATCCAATTATTCTAAACTCTCATTTAAATCATTGAAACATTCTTGGAAGACGTCAATAACTGTCTCACACAAACTATTAGCTTCAAATCAATTTTCAAGTGATCGAATGATCAATACGAAACATTCCAAGTCTACATCAAATGTCTGTCTCACACAAATCATGTAAGATGTTACCACGTGATTTTCACATGATTATCTTTTGACTTTCGTCAATAATATAAGATGAACTTGGTTAAAGCGAAAGGTTACCAACATATTTCTAGAAATATGTAAGCGAGTTAAACTCAGCTCGAAATATCAAATGTGTATAATTGAAGTCTATATAGTTATACGACTTTCGTCTCAAATAGTAGATAGAGTAGATAGACTTTTGAGTGATAGATGAGTTCAAGTCACCATATACCTTTTGTTGATGAAGTTCCACAAGATCTCCTTAGTAGTTCTTCGTCTTCATTTGATGAACGCCGTAAAGTCTGATGCTCAACTACACTTTCAATCCTAATCAGAGACCTAGCTATAAGTGGACTAGATCTCAAAACTTATAGTTTTGGCAACTAAACTTGACAACAAGATTGAGATAGCAGCGCTTGCGAGTTTGACCGAGCAGTTCTCTAACAATACTAGTGTATTTACTTTTAATTATAATAAAACAATTATAATTGCGGAAAGTAAAAGTAAATCACACACCAAGATTTTATTAAAGAGGAAACCACAAATGCAGAAAAACCCTGGTATCTAGTCCAGTTTTGAATACTCTCATAATCAATCTGATATACAAAGAACAAACCCAACTTCATATAGTTGAGACTAAGTAATCTCCCCTAGTTACTTAGTTACCTCAATATCCTTGCATTTATGACCGTCTTGTCTTGCACATGAATACCAAGAAAGTAAATCACTATCTTGAGTTGTTTTACCAATTTAAAGTCTTAAGCACTCAACTACTTTTGATCATGTTCGAAACAGTAAAGGAACAAAATTGTTTGGTAACTACTACAATAATCTTTTAAAAAATTATTCATTGAATTTTGACAAAGGATCTTCTGGTTAAATAGTAAACTCTTTTGTTGGGTAAGATCAATCCAAATAGGTAACTTAGATTCGGATCCACAACAATCAGATTCAGATATTGAATAATACCACCAAATGATAGTTTCCAATCTAAACGACTATATGATCCAATCTATCAAAGATAAATCGGATCTAAGTCGGATCTCAGACGATCAAGATGCGTGCACAAATCTTAATTCAAATATTCTCAATATTTCGGATCGGGATCACCTTGAGTATCAAGGAATATCTCTGGACAATAAAATATAAGAATTATATCAATGTCCAAATTATGTCGACATCTAGAACTTTCCTATTTATCAAACCCTAATTCCAAACTCACACAAAACTTAAAAGTAATATGTAAATATAGAGGAACAATTTTGTTATTGGGACCGGTTTTACCATGATTCCTAACATAGATAGGTTAAGTTCGGTTCTACCACGTCTCCAAATATAGGTTGAGTTCGGTTCTACCATGACTCCCCAACAAAATCTAGGATCAGTTCTATTATGATTCCCAATATAGGTAAGGATAGGTTCTACCAAGACTCTCAACAATAGTTAAGATCGGTTCTACCATGTATCCCAATATAGGTAAGGATCGGTTCTACCAAGACTCTCAACATAGTTAGGATCGGTTATACCGCATATCCCAAACTAGGTAAAGATCTGTTCTACCATAACTCTCATCATAAGTCAAGGTCGGTTCTACCAAAGTTGTTACCTAGGTTCTAATTGGTCATCCAATATATCTTCAATGATAACCGGACCAAATCGTATATTGATTTCCTTTCGATTACGAAACAAGTTTCGTATATGTACTTCCTTTAAATATGTAATTAACCATAGTTTCCTAGTATGAAATCATACCTATATCCAATACACAATCAAGTAACGACTTACATAGATTATGTCGATGTCACATTTACGAAGTTCAAAAGATAAACATTATACTTCGTACTTAAATATTCATCCTTGAAACTATGATCATAATAAAATGATCAAGTCTAATAATATAGTATTATATGTAACCTCGCATGTTATGTTCTAATCATTTTTAAATTTTGTCCCTCTAATTGATGACCTATATCACTAAATAAGGGGATATTTCGAAAATTACCATTTTAATTGATTATTGTTAATATAAGAAATATGTATAATTTGATAGCCATATTTATATTCGTTATGTAGGTGTTTTAAAATGCTTTCCGATGGTATAAAGTTTACGAATATCCAAGGTACAGTTTGGGAGATAAATTATTTCTAAACCATACTAGTTATTATCCATAAGGGTATAATTGTAAAAAATACTTGAAAATACTCCCCTTTCCTTCTTGCCTTAAGAATTGTGAAAGAACGCGCGATTAGGGGATATTGAAACTAATTGGGGGATATAAATTACTTCCCCCAAACCATAGTGTCTGCTAAGGGGTGACTTTTGGGTATGAAAATACTAAAATACCCTTTGGTTAATTAAAAAACATTGTGAAAAGACTATACTACCCTTTTCCCTAAAACTTAAAATCAAAAACCAAATAATTTATCCTTTATTTACACCATCAGTTTCGGCACATTCAGTGTGGTTAGGTTTCGATTTTTTTTCCTTTATCTTCTCCATCCGTTCTTCATCGTCGATTCAAAAATTTCTTTGTCGATTAACCTACCCGAATCATAACCATGCCTCCAAGAAAGAAATCAGATGCCCAACCGAAGTCAAAGTCAATTGTTCAACAAAAATTAGAACAAAGGCTTGCTTTGATTGCTCAAGAGCAAGAAGAAGAAGAATAAGAGAACTCGGACAATCAACCTCTCGTAAACATGGCTTATGTGAGAAGGTAGGTGATTTTGAATTGTTTTATAAGTGTTTGAATTGATTTATAGCAGTGGGTTTGGGTTAGAATCGTTAGAATCGCGAACCCTAACCCAAACAGTTGGGTTTCAGTGAGTACTGGCATTGATTTTAGTATGAATACAATGACGGTACTAGATTACGACATTCAATCTATAATGAACACCGTGTTGGTATTGCGTTACGGCATTGATTTGAGTATGAATAGAATGCCATTTTCAAACCCAGAGTCACCTGAAACTGAATGTTCTGTACCGGCATTGAATTTAGGTTGAACACTATGCTGGTAGTGTGTTACAGCGTTGGTTTACATTTATTCGTGTATCTCGATAGTTATTTTTGGTATCGAGGAACAGTTTTGGAAAAACCGGTATTGTCGATAGTTATTTTTCAATGCCAGAACGATGTACCGGCATGCTGTTTTTTCGAAATTGCTATGCCATTTTTGGTCCCGGCATCATGGGTATTTCTTGAATCTGTGCCGGTATTAAGAGGGAAAGTGAGTTGTCTTATATTCATTTAGTGTGTTTTTTGATATAGGGCTAGAGCCAAGGAAGCTAACAAAGGAAAAACTAAAGATGATGTCATTAAGAGAAGAATGAAGAACGGTCTTGATACTCCTCAGTCTCTGTCTCCTCGAGGAAAAGATGAAGGTCGCAAAAAACGTTTGGGGGCTGATACAAGAGGGAAAATTTAGGAGAGTGGTGGTGACCATAGTCGACTTGTAATCCGTGAACCTACCGGAACAGTTGAGCACGATGAGCAAGATGAAAAGGAAAGTGATGAGGAATATAATGAGGTCCATCCAATTCAATTAGCAAGCCAAAGCGAATTTGTAGAGGAAGTTGGTGGTCCAAGTCAACAATTGACACAATGCAAAGGAAAAGGCAACGACAAAGTAAAAGTTAAAGGTTCCCACCTTCCTCATGTTGATGACATGATACCCGACCTTGCTCGTGGTAGAATTTTGGGTGAAGCTGACGATCCGAGAATTCTATTGGGCTACAAGGACACATGTGCTCGTACTATCTATCAAAGCTATGTAAGAATTTTTTATCTTGTGCATATGTATTCTTGTGTATTTATGTAAAATCTTTTAATCATACTATCTCCTAATTGTAGGATCAAAAGAAGGATGTGCGTGTTTGCAGAAACCAAGTCGCGTCTCGTTGGGATTTGTCTAAGGAATATGAAGAGGTCCAAACATTAGTAAGAGATTCCGATCTATATGCTTTGGTTAAAAATTATGTGAATAATGATTCTGTGATAGTCAATTGCTTCGTCGAAACATATCATGGTGAAACTGATACCATGCTTCCTGTTTGGGGAGATGACCTTGATCCCTGATGATGCTCATAACATTCTAGGCTTGAATGTTATCGGCAAATAAATTGCAGAAGGAGATAAGTGTTCAGACCTAGAATGGTCGAATTTGCATGCCCTGACTAACAATCTGTTGGGTTGGGACTACAAAACTTCTGTGGAAAGCTTCTATGTATCTAAGGCTAGTATGACAAAGACAATCAAGCTGGCGCTGCTTAAGGAGAAGTTTGAAAAAATGCAGGAAAGAAGTTTGAAGGATGGATGGGACCCTGCACAAATCCGTTATACAGCCAATGTGTACCTGTTATTCATCTTGGGCACTAAGGTATTCCCCGACACTAGTGGCAACAGGGTTAGTGAAAGCCTCCTTCAATACTTGGATCTGTTGTAAGATGTCTATCACTATTCTTGGGGCACCGAGGTAATGGCACATTTGATGGCGGAGATGAGAAGGGCCTCTAAATCTGTTACCAACCAATTTATTGGGAATTTCACTATGCTCCAGGTAATTTTGTTTTTAAACTTATGTTCTTATGTATATTGTTCACATGTACCCTTATTATGAACTTATAAACAAAATTTACTGCTTCTTATATGTATTATTCCACATTGGTATAGGTGTGGGCTTATGAACACTTCCCAACATTATTCAAGGACTACCCTTTCTTAAAGATCAAAAACATTAACAGCCTCGAGGAGCCTAGATCCAATAGATACGAGTTCAACAATATTCGGAAGCCCGGTAACAATCGTCGACTGACAGATATGAGATTGGCTCTAGACTCGATGACTACCAAAGAGGTTGTGTTCGACCCTTATAAGGAGGCTAGAGAAAACCTCCAAATTTTGAGGTATCCGAACGTTGCATTTTACGATGGACCGTTGTTCCACCCAAAGGGATACGTTATGGATGATCCTCGACGTGTGATGCGGCAACTTGGATATAAGCAATCACCTTGTTTCATGACAGCCTCTACTTTAAGGTACGCTCTTGACTTGGCTGAGTGCATTATAACTTCCTCAAAGTTGAGGGTAGTGTATGATCCAGTTCCAGAACCAACACATTTTAGGGAAAGAGAACCAAGTCATTTGGTAGATATTAGTAATTGTGAGCTTGTGAACAACGGTGATGAAGCCGATCCCTCCTACATTGATAATTACCTAGAATGTTCGCATCCTTTTGTGTGTGCCCGAATGACGTCCAAGTTCCACCCCAGAAAAATCCTCTGGTTCCAACTCCTATAGAGGCACCACCTACAATGGCCCAACTTAATAAGACTCTTGGATTGATAGTATGTATTGTTAATTCCTTAGTCATTTAATGTACACATAATCTTATATTAGCATATATATACTAATTATATATTGGATGTATGAAACTAGCGGCGTAGGATTAGCAAGATGAAGGAGATGTTTGGTTCCAAGTACGACCAAGGAGAGGTGCTATACCTTGAAGAAATGAAGGAAGTCGAGGATAAGCTTGATAAAATTGAAGAACCAAGTACAAAAGCTTTGTTTGGGGAAACAAGGAAGGTTGCGGTTCACAAGAAGCAAAAGACCAAGTGATTAACTCTTTAGTTGTGTTTTTCTTCATTTGGATGGTAGTTGTTACGTTTTGAACATTTTCGAACTTGTTTTTGTTTGTACCTCATGATTAACTCTTTAGTTGTTTGGTTTACTTTTGGTTTATGGTACCTGTATTAAAAAAATTCAAGCATAATCCAGTTGTTTGGTTTATGTTGAACATGTTTAGATTTCTAGTGAAATGTTTTTCTTTGTAAGTTTTCTTTACACCATAGCTGCCGGCATTGACACTAGTCCAGAAGGGGTTATAAATAACGTTTCTAAATAAAGGATTAGTTATGTGAATAGGATTTTACAAACAAATTTTTTCATATAACATAAAAATAGTTGGGTCCATCAATTAACATAAAAAAATTGTCATTCTCAAGTATGGTAAATTATTAGGTGTGTGATTTAACGATGAACCATTAAATTATGAAATAAATCTGACACATATTTATAGGTTTTATACGCCCATCACTAGTTTTATATTGTGTGCCCAAAAGTGGCTAGCCATGTATCAAGAAGAATAAAAATGGTTTTGCTATAGCCTATAGGTCTTCCACATAGTACGATATTGGTTCCACTAGTTAGGCATAGGCTTGAATTGCGCCCCACAATCCAATCAGAAATTCGGAGGTAGTAAGGCTAAGGTTAGACGAGTATGTTTCCATCTCGATCTAAACTGACAAACCTACCTGCACTCTCTTTCCCTGTTTCCCATCTCAATATAAACTGACAAACCTGCCTGCACTCTCTTTCCCTGTTTCCCATCTCAATCTAAACTGACAAACCTGCCTGCACATTCCTATGACTATTTCATATTGAGGAAATTCAGGAAAAAGGTAGTTTCAAAGGCAGTATTGATAGCGCAAAGCCTCCAAATGGTGACGATTTTGACTGTCAGGTTGATGAAATTGTGGATGCAAGTGCAATGTTACGCAACAGAGATGGCGTACTTGGGTATGTTTTAGTAAGTTAGTGCCCAAAAACTTGTGTAAATCTTATAGAAGAGCTTCCAAATTAGAGTGATGAAGCTAGGTAACAGTTTAATAAATCAAATTCTGTGAAAAAAGATCAGTTTTTAATATTTGGATGTAATTTCAAGTTTCTTATGCTGTATGATGAATATACATTTTATTAGTATTCGATATTTGATGTAATTTTCAGTAATTAATATAAAATTAATCTTGAAAATGCATTTGTATTTTCAGTGTCAAAATGTAGCAAGTTTTCAGATTTAGCTGAATCAAAATATACTTCTGATCACCAAATCTGAATACCAAAATCTAAGTCGGTTTCTAGGTGTTTGAGGGTAACAACTGGTTCTGTTGTTTTTGGTAAATTGGGTATGTTGATGAGAAACAAATTCAAACCCTAAACAAATACACTGCACGGGAGTACTTTTAGATTCAAGAGATCAATCTGTAAGACTATGGCCTAAACCAAGAAATGTTTGTTCCAAATTCAATTCGGTCACAAAGTGAAGGAGAAGGGTTGATCTTAGGGAGGGAAGCGAAGAAGGTGTTTGAGATCAGAATTATGAAGGTGTGGCTGTTTTATGACTTGTATCAGAATATGGTTTCTGGATACTTGTTTTGGTAACACTGGTGTTCTCTGTTTAAATAGGTTGAAAAACGTATTTATACAAGTCATTGAGAGCACTCTGATCTCTTAGGAAGTGGAGGAAGTTAAATAGTGGAGAAGTGGGTTTGTGTGGAAGGTAGTGATCCTCATGTTCCCGTTTTGAGGGAAGACTGATCACATGTTCACCCACTACTCTCTGTTAACCGTCCGTCTTTCCCGACACTTTCTCGTAATGGGCGCGTTGCACGCCGCACGCTGTAAACCGCCAGACCAATTAATATCCAAGTGAGCATCCCCCAGTTTGTGGCATGTTTGATGTCTCGAATAAGTGGGTCAAGTCGTGGGACTTTCTGCGGAGAATAGCATATGGTGCTATTAGGTGAAATAACTAAGTTGTTTATGAGGCCGACATAAAATATCATATGTATTCGATGCATGTAAAGCATTGCATTTAAGCAGCTCAAATTAATCGATGTGTATGAAGCATCGTTGTTTTAGAGGTTGATTGAGTAAGTCGCGGATTAAGCATCTTAAATGAAGTAGCATGATCGACCACCTTTGGGTGATCGTTTGGTGGATTTAGGGACACGACATCACTTGGACGATCACTGCTCGTGGAAGAGGGGTGGTCGGTGATCATGGCATCACCCTCCTGGCTATCTAGAATCTGATCTAAACCGTCCGACCAAGATAGAAAAGTTGGCCAGACAAGATAAATTGCGGCAGTTGAACGCTGTTGCTGATTATATTTTAGGGTTTGAAGCTTCACGGCCAACCTCTCTTTGGGAGAGTATTCCGTGACATCGAGCCCTAGTTCGAACAGGTCGGTCATCCATGTGTAGAGGTGGGTTTCCGGTGAGCATGATGACATCTCCTGGGCCACCTAAAATTAGATCTGAGCCACTCAATTAAGCCGGCGAAGATGGATGGTTGTGATCGATTTGCGACAGTAGTGGGTTGCCGCAAACGCTAATGAGGGTTTAGAGACGACCATATTCACCCTAGTTCGACCAAGCGGTTTGGCGTGCCATTGACTTCCTTTGGGCAATTCGATCGAGTGGGGATAAAATTGGGTCGGTGGTGAACTCATGTGCACCACATTGATCGTTGGGAAAGCGATCTAAGCCATCCAATTAGGCTAGCTAAGTTGGACGGACATGATTGATTTGCGACAGTTGTATACTGCCGCGACCCAAATTAGGGTTTTGAACAGAGCGTGTTTGCTCGAGTTTTGGAAAAACGGTTAAGTGTCATATTGACTTGCTGCATACAATTCGATTGACCAAGGGGAAAGCTGGGCCGCCAATGAACATGCCGGATCTTCCTTAATCATTTGTAGGATGATCCAAGCCGTTCAACTAGGTAGCGAAGTTGGACGGTCGTGACGTTTCTGAGACCGTTTTGGCCGGTCTAGATCGTTTGAGCGCTTTCCTTCACCAGCGCGATCACCCATATTTAGGTCAATCATTCAAAGCGCCGCAGATATATTAGGTATAATTCGATCAGCTAGGGCACTAGTGGGCCCGCCGATGGTTACTACGGTGATTGCCTAGTTCTGCTAGGAGTAGGCTATGATTGTTGGATCTTGCGGCCAAATTGTGTGGCCGTGATCGTTTCTGAGACTGATATTAACAGTCTAGATTTTCCTTAAGGAATTTAAGCGTGTTCGATCGAGCTAACTTAAAAGTGCGTCGACACAATATTCTCCTTGTCAGAGAGTGATGCAGCCCATGTGGGTACTTCCATGCAGATCTCAATACTAACACTTCGGGAAGCTCATGCTACTCTGTTGAGAGTGAACATTTAATCGTCATGTCATGTCAGTATTGAGAGTTTGGCTGGGAACATAGCATGGGAAAATACCAGGAAAGTCATGCATTAATAATGCTGGTAGTAAATAGAATTCACATAATTTTTGGGATAGCTATTACGCGTACTATTCTGAGTAAATTTCATATATATTGAATTGCTCAATGAACGAGGAGGTTTTCTGCACTCGTTACTTTTCCAATGGATTTACCCCTTGTAGGATGACAGCACATTCAATACAGATTTTACAATTTTATCCCTGAACTAAAAATCACCATCAACACTAGGAAAACACAGATCCCAACCGTTATTATAATTAACAAACGGAAAGTGTGATTCTATATCACAGACTTTATTCGTCACCAAAGATGACGAATTTTGGTCGTCACACTTAATGACGTTTTCTGTTTGTCATTTAGAAAGAGTCACACCAAATAAATAACGGTTCGAATGACGGATGAAATCCGTGATAAATCATGTTTTATAACGGATTCCTTACGTCATTTATAAGCCTTTCTGGACTAGTGTGAAACGTGTAGGTTCTACAGCGTCGGGACTGTTTTCGGCGTGTAAAAGTAATTATAATTCCATGCCGCCACTTGTATCGGCATTGAATGGTTTTTATATAATGTTGACGGAATTGGAGGATGAAAGGGTCCAAGTTCCTGTATAGAATTTGGATAGTACCGGCATTGAATTATTAAATGAATCTATGCTAGAATTCTAATTTTCTTAGAGGTGAATACCAATGCCAAAAAACCAGCATTGGTTTGGATAAAACTACAATGTCCTTATCGATTATAAATCCGTTTCGAATGCTCTTTTATTTCATTCCTAAGTAATTTATTATATTTTTAAATTAAAACATACTAAAAAACATGGAATGGAGTCATTTTGGTTAAAGATGATCTCATAATCTATTTCCATCCCCTTTTAACAATTGGGGAACCTTTGAGCCTTTCGCAAATATCTTCGAAGAAATCATCTGGAATCTCGGTGTCAAGGACTAGCTTCATTGGTTCATCTTCTCTTTCAACATATTTCCCTCCCTTCATATAACACATATCACACCCATCAATAGGCTTGCATTGGCCCTTGTGGTTTTCTCTTGATTCTGCCAATGCAACAACTTTTTCAAACCATTGAAACTCATCGCACTTTGGGTGATACAAACACCTTAGAAACATTCTTCCATTTTCAGCATCATCAGTTTTTGCAATCCAAAATGGCGTGTCCCATCATAGCCTTTACACTTTGAATAAATAAAAGGACAGTCCATGGCTAGATGAGAAGGTGACTTGCAAATTTGACAGCTTCAATGATGACTCTGTAAGACAAGATTATATTAGTGACACGTCCTAGTAGAGAAGATTTTAACGGTCCAATCCATCGTTAGTAATGTTGAATCTACTTACTTTGCAGGTAGAGCTTGATGGTGGTTTGCAAATAGAGCTTGTCGATGAATCTCCCATCCCTTGTGAAGCTTGATCCGTGCTTGCTTGATCTATTTTTTGAGGCTAGCTTTCTTGAGAGAAGGATTTTTGTTATTTGGTGGGTGCTTTGTGCACATTTTTCCAAAGGAATGAAGGGGTTTTATAAAGAATGAAGCTCCAACGGTCTTATTTTTCAAAAAAGTAGTCGTTTTTTTTTTAATTCACAGATATCGGCATAGAGGAAGAAACACAATTACGGCCGATAGTGTGTGCCGACGTTGTACGCTATTGTTAAAATGATGCCGGTACTATCTGCAGATTTGGCCCAATCCTTGTATAAGAAAATCAATTACCGGCATGGACGTTTAATGGTAATACATACCGGAAACTGGTGTCGTCTTCTACGTTTATATTAACTTCAATGCCGGCATAATGGATTTCAAAAAAACTATCCGTTGAGGTTTTTCTCTATATAAAGAGAGCTAATACTTGTACCCAATTGCCCAAAACTCGTGTGTACTTTTCTATGCCCTTGAGACTCTAAACTTATGAAACCCTAAACCCTAGAAGAATCATTAATAGATAGATTAGTATAGAACCTACTCCCATATACAACAAATGGCATTGTTTGACTCTGAGGAAGATTTATCAATCAGCAAAGCATGGTACTCGCAAACTCGTCCTTCAACTATAGATAACAGTTCGTGGGATTCCATGTGGTTGAAGATTTTTAAAAAATTTATTCACGTTTATGGGAACCCGAAAGGAAGAACTTTCTCAACAAATCGAGCAACGTCACAACATCATCCTAGATGCGGTGGTTGAGTATTTAAAAATGAAGCACCGGATCGAGCACGCTAGCTGTAACACCCCGAGTTCCGGACCAGGGTCAAACCCATATGGAGATCCGAACTCTAAGCGTTACGGGTCGGAAAAAAACTTATGCATACATATTTTTGTTAATTTACTTTTGCACAAAACATAGTTGAAACTTTATATAACATAAACTAAAGCATATAAATCCGCTTATTATCTTAACATCGATTTCAACCAAACATATTATTTCAAATTACATTTCAAGCAATACAATTAAGCAATTCAATCACTAAGATACTCATACCTAGCTTTCGCTGCACCACTCTGATAAATCTGCAAGGATGTCAATTGGGGTGAGATTACAGCTCAATAGAATGCATTCCCAATCTCAAAACATGCATAACAATGTCAATGAGTCAAATAACATACAACATGAGCATACGACATAAATTCGAGAAAATCACTAATATAGATACTCACCCAACATGATCACCACATAAGTACATCTTTTTAATCATGAATTCACAATACAAATATATTGTTTCTAACAAATCATCCTAAGATTTCAAAACAAGACTTCACAATATTAATATTATTTCAACAAATCATCCTAAAATCATGAGTTCATAATACCATAATACTTTTGATCATCCAATTAGATTTCACAATTGAGTTCATAACACCAATTATAATTTCGAAAAATCTACCGATTTAGGTTTTAACAGTTGAGTTCACGGTACGAATGTCCTTGGTTAGTACACCCACCTATTATTTTTCGGCACGGACAACCTTCATCGATGGTTAGGAACAAAAGTTCCTATGGGGATCACACCCATATTCTCTCGGGGATCATTACCCATTTCATTCACGGTACAAAAACCTTAGTTCGTACATCCACCTATCATTTAATGGCACGGATAGCCGCCATCGATGATCGAGAAACACAAGTTCCCATGAGGATCATTACCCATTTAACTCTCGGGGATCATTACCCGCCGTTAGCATGAAACCATATTTCATCTAACGGTAAAACATGAACTCATTTAAATTTTTGAAATAATTTTTACAAACAATACGAGCAACCATGGCTTAATAGCATACTACAAACATTATGCATTTATCTCAAGCATTTTATCAAACACACTAACTGCATACATCTTACATTATGTGTTTCAGGTAATAACTTTTTCTGATAATCTTCATATTTTACAGGAACATCCTTAACACATTAAGATATTACATATCAAAAATTCACACAAAACCAACGGTTCAAACAAAAGATATGTGGTTTATATGATCATTCTAAAAACTGGGCAGATAACATCATATTAGAAAAATATTCACAGTAAATTCATTTTGTTCTCAAATCAAGCAATTCCAAAGCAAAATGAAAGATAAGATGTTTATCTACAGCTTTTGTTAAAACCTAAAATCATTTTAACATCAATAAGACTGCCCAATAACATCAAAACCACATCCACACGAAACTGTCCATAAATTCAGAAACTATCACCCAAATTCAAACAAACTTTCAATGGTGAATATATGGTGGAATACTCTCAAATTATAATTAGTGATACCCAATCATGTTATATACCAATAATAGAAGTCTGATCATCAATAATATGCATCAAATTAAATAGACAAATTTCAGAACCCTAATGATATAAGAATAAACAAAATTGAAATCAAAGTATAACAAAGAAACACAAAGAGAAAAGGGATTAAACATTCTACCTCTCAATTGCTACAAACTCCTTCTGATTTTTACTATTCCTTCATCTCTAAAATTCTCTAGCTCCATCTCTTTATTCTTCTCCCTAGCCTTTTATTCTCTAACTTGTATAATTTCTCTTTTAAACTATTTTATTTATCTTTTCATTTTCTCTTAAATTTATTTTTTTATTTATTATTCTATTTCCACCCTAACTTGTAGCTTTTCTAATTCAATCCACCCACCTAGGCTAAGGCTAAGGAACAACAACCTAAGACACAAGGTTAACTAATCCGGGTATATAACCCGACCCGAAACAGTAGCTAAAATACAGGGTATTACATTCTACCACCCTTAACAGAAATTTCATCCCGAAATTCAGAAAATACATATAACCTAAAAATTCACATAATATAAATAATATAATAACCAACATGACTATGCAATCCAGCGCATGAATTCTACAAAAGAAAGAATACAATTCAAAACATGAACAAACAATAGACCAATCAAATCAAACAAGCATGCATAGTAACATACACAAATATTTATTTACGATCTCATTCAAGATCTAAAGCCCAGATCTCTGATACCAACTTGTAACACCCCGAGTTCCGGACCAGGGTCAAACCCATATGAAGATCCGAACTCGAAGCATTACGGGTCGGAAAGAAACCTATGCATACATATTTTTGTTAATTTACTTTTGCACAAAACATAGTTGAAACTTTATATAACATAAACCGAAGCATATAAATCTTAACAACGATTTCAAACAAAAATATTATTTCAAATTACATTTCAAGAAATACAATTAAGCAATTTAATCACTAAGCTACTCATTCCTAGATTTCGATGCGCCACTCTGATAAATATGCAAGGATGTCAATTGGGGTGAGATGACAGCTCAATAGAATGCATTCCCAATCTCGAAACATGCATAACAATGTCAATGAGTCAAATAACATACAACATGAGCATACAACATAATTTCGAGAAAACCACTAATATAGATACTCACCCAACATGATCACCACACAAGTACATATGTTTAATCATGAATTCACAATACAAATATTGTTTCTAACAAATCATCTTAAGATTTCAAAACAAGACTTCACTATATTAATATTATTTCAACAAATCATCCTAAAATCATGAGTTCATAATACCAATAATGCTTTTAATCATCCAACTAGATTTCACAATGGAGTTCATAACACCAATTATATAACCCGAACCGAAACAGTAGATAAAAACACAGGGTATTACACTACCCACAATAGATTGTCCCCTCAACAACTCGTAAGTATATTTATGATTAATTCGACACAATCCACTCTTTTCAATTTTTATGTAACAAAGTAAGTTTATGTGTTGTTTATGTATCATGAAGCCGTGAAAGTGCGTTATTAATGTGTGTCGTTAATGCAACAAATTAATAAATATATTTCCCACTAATTAACTGGTAATATAGCGGTAGTAAGAGATCGTTCCCACAAAGAGCTGTGTAATTGATAGGTTATTTGAAATAGCAAGGTAAAGTAAATAACCAGGGGGGGGTTATAAGATGAATAGAAAGATAATAATAAAGAAAAGAGATTATTAAGGAATCCCCGTTACCAAGCGATTACTGTATTAGGAATCTTATCTATCTTTCGTTAGAACCATTCATCATCAACCGTAGAATAGCTGGTACGCTTAGCTATTCCCCAAACTCCTTGAATCACTCGGATAACAGATATGATTAGTCACCGTAGAATAACAGGTATGATTATTATGCACGACAATTAATAAATATATTTCTCACTAATTAACTGGTAATATAGCGGTAGTAAGAGATCGTTCCCACCGAGAGTTGTGTAATTGATAGGTTATTTGAAATATAGCAAGATAAAGTAAATAACAAAGGGGGGTTTTGGTTTATAAGATGAATAGAAAGACAATAATAAAGAAAAGAGATGATTAAGGAATCCTTCTCCGTTACCAAGCGATTACTGGATCAGAATACTTATCTATCTTCCGTTAGAACCATTCATCACCAACCGTAGAATAGCAGGTACGCTTATCTATTCCCCAAACTCCTTGAATCACCGGATAATAGGTACACTTAGTCATTGGATTCTATCCAACTAAGACGCCTTGAGGTACGCTTACAAGGTGTAACTCGATCGAACGCTTCAGGGTTTGTGAATTTAGGTTTGATTCCAGCAGTTAAACTCAGTATACTCAGTTCACTTACTGGTGTTGTTTCCACACACGATTGCTTTACATAATCCCTCTTCAAGGTCTCATGTTTTCTACTTGTGTAGGAGATGCACGACAATTACGGATCATTCAGCTCTCTACTAGCAATAGAATGATTAATAGACTAATCTGGTTGCGCACCTAAACCAATCTAAGAATCAATCATAAACCCTAGATATAATGAAAACAAACGATGATGATTAAAACCTCAAATAGACTTGTATTATTAATAAAGCTTTACGCTTAGAACATTGAATTCATCCTTAATCAACAAAGGATTTAGCTACTCATATTACAAAGAAGATGAATAATGGTGGTTTCCCCCTAAAGGGGTAAACCCTAGGTTTTGATATAGAACTTGTGATATGAGATTAATTGATATATGTGAAAGGCCTAAAACCTATTTATATAGGTTTACATTGCTTGTCCATCAAGTATCTAGTTCGGTTCAATAATCCGACCCGAAAATACGACATAAAGACCCTAATCGTGACCTTAGGCCTTCACAAGTATGCATACACGTTTTTATACTCCTTAAGTATGCGTACTTCAATTCTAGCAGAAATTTTCGGAACTTGGGTATGCGTACCCGTTTGCATACTTTACCGTCTTCGGTATTTAATAAAAGCTTGTTTTGGCCACAACTTCTTCGTCCGAACTCGGAATGACCTCATTATTTTTGTATTCTTTTTATATTTCAATTATATTCAAGATGGTGATGAGAAATCCTTAATTTGAATGAGTTAATCTTGGTCTTTGGCTCGTTCTCTTGATTTTGAGCGTTTCGCTCCTTTTCGTCGCACTTCTATCACTTCTCTTGGACTTGGGCACTTGGATACTTGGAATACTTCTCTTCATAGATCTTTTCAGAACTTTTTAGTTCCTTTTTGGATGATTCACCTAATAGAGACAAATAAGAGAAAACAAGAGTAATAACACGAATACATGCAAGAATAATAGCTTAAACAAGTATGAAATGGATACTAAAATCATATGAATTATGCACTTATCAAATTCCCCCACACTTAGATTTTGCTAGTCCTCGAGCAAACTAAAATAAAATAATCCTAAATACAACAACTCCATGTCGTTGAGAAAAACGGTTACACTTAGCATATATAACAAGCCTTTAAACCCCTAGGTGTCCCTAGTGGACGAGTTATAGTCTCGTGAGGGCTTACAAGAGGTATACCCACAAAACCTACTCTAATTTCTCGCCTTGGAAGAACCACTAAGGATAGACACAAAATAGTAGCTAAATAATTAGCCTGCATAAGTTCTTTAGCTGCAAACATCCCACATACATTCGAATCATCACATATAAGCAATTACTTACGTGTGACATTTAACCTGATTGCAAAACTCTACTAAGATAGTCATCGTACTTGTTGCAATGCTTGTCACAAAACTCGCGTACTGAAATCACATGGATAGATAAGAAAATGAAAATAGAAAAGTCAAGTGTGCAAATGTTGATTAAAGTAAAAGATGTTACCCAAAATATTTGTATGAATGTCGTCAAAGGATGCTATTTATAGTGCAATAGTTGAGAGAAGCATCCATTTAACTTGACCACATGATTAGATACTCTAAGCGCATGTTCCTTTTCTGAAAGTACATGATAGTTGCCTTGGATCATGCGTTCCATGCTTGTTTAGGTGACTGAGACAGGGACAACGTTTCACACATACTGCTATCCAAGTGTCAAGAACCTCATCAATAGTCTTTTTGACTTGCTATATAATGATGATATGGTTTTTATTTTCATCGACTACATGATTAGTCCGCAATTCTGTACCTATCATTTATTAGTATTGATAAATTAAGATGAGCCTTATTTTATTTTTTTTCCTTGACTATGAGTGTAAGACAATTATCTTATGGGGCCTTTATATACTCAACCAATGATTACCTTGCTACAACATCCATGGAAGTATCAGGATCCCACCAAATCACTTTAGAAAAACATAAAACTTCAAAGATAAAAAAAAAGTGATTCAGTAATGATTAATTACGAGGATGAATCTTTCAAACGACTACCATAGCTGAGTTTCACATTCAATTATGAACGTATAAATATTTAAGGATTTAAGAACGATAAAGTGGAACTCAATCTACAACTGTAAGAACTGTTTCAACCTTAAAAGGTTTAGAGTGTCATCCTAAATAGCTCATAATTAACTCCAAAAGATAAAGTCTCAAGAATCCAAGAAATCAAAGAGTATTATTTTTATTTATTTTTATGCAAGCCAAATATGCTTAACTACTCCCCCACACTTAAACTCAACATTGTCCTCAATGTTCAAAACCGAAAATTATGATTTCTGAAATAACAACCCTGAAAAACTCAAAAACTGTACAAATGGGTAGGGAAATAGGAAACACATCCTAAACAAAAGTTGTTCGCCTATGTATTTTATATAAAGTGTCAAAAGTGCACAGTATTTTTATAAATGGTCTGACTTTTATGGCCTCCGGACTTACAGTCATGCAATCTGAAAAAGTTCTAAAACTCAAATTTCCAGGCCAATCGCTCTAACTTAACAGACTCCAAATTCAATTTTTATTTTTGGAAAAGAAAGTTATGTCTGTCCTCTTTAAAAGTTGGGGTCAACCACTCAAATCGGACTCCGTATGAAGTCTCAAGATCTGTTTTCGTTACAACTGCGTAATCAGAATTTTCTGACGAAAATAACTTCGTCAAAACTTTCATTATAGATATAGGACTTTGTAAAATCTAAGATGGGAATGCAACATATGAAATGCAAAACTAAGAAAAACTAAAAATAAAAGGGATAAAAATACAAAACCAATGGGTTGCCTCCCACGTAGCGATTGGTTTAACGTCGTCAACACGATATTATTGTTATCGTCCGTACACCAGTAATCTGAAAATTTGGTAATCCTTCCAAATAACAATCTGCAATTGAAGTAACAGCTTCACAAAAACATTATCACAAGATATAAATATTGAAGCTATCACTTTATTGAAGTTTCCCCCACACTTATTCCTTTCTACAATCGGAAGTGGATAAAGAACATAGAAATCGGGAACTTCAAAAGGTTCCCTAACTTGGTGAACCTGCACAATACTCGAATCAAACACGTCAAGTGGTGGATACTTAGAAGTAAAATAATCCGTTAAAACTTTGGAAGCACATAACTCCAATCCTAAGTGAGGTATTTTCTTAAAAGTTGGGTTAACAACTCTTTGAGAAGCTACTTCGATTAGAGGAAAAGGATCATTAGATATAGAATTAAGCAAAGGATTATACAAACCTTGTACCAGATCCTTATTTTTCTTAATTAAATCCAGTGAATTATTTACCTCAAGTGTATCGTGGTCCTCTATCGAACTATTATTATCTAGCTCAATTTGGTCTTCCATGACTTCAATCAATTTGGTTTCATTTTCAACCTCAATTCCTTCAACACTCTCATCATCCGAATCAAATTCCGCTCTCATGAACTCTTTTTCAGTATAAATTTTGGGGTATTCTGTATGAGTATCCATTGAGGGAATAATCGGGTCTACTTATTGCAAATCAACCTATCTAGAAACATTATAATATGGATGTTCATTGTAACGTTGATATGCATTTGAATATGTCACACCGTTCATAACAATGGTTCGGTCATACCAAGGCTCCTCCTTATGAATAGGTGAATGATCATAATTACGATCCGGAGCTGGTATAACTTCATCACTGTTATAAGAAATTTACAAAGGTGTCTCATCTCTAAAATATTTGTTTTCGTCCTCAGAAATTTCAGAATTGGTTTGGTTTTGAGGCCAAACTTCTTCCTCATTCCTATTCCCAATGAGTAGTTTGTATCTTTATCTTTTCCATATTCCTTTGAAATTCTTGGCGTGATTCTTCCATCTTTTTGTTGCACTCATCCAAATTTTGAATGTGTTGCTTCAAACCTTATTGATGTTGCGTCATATCTTGGATCAGTTGGTTAAGACGTTCTTCAAAACCTACACTTTCATTCACCACAATATTTCCAGACCAAGTTTCCTCCTTTTAATAGGTGAATAATCATAAAAACGATCAGGAGTTTGGTTAGATATATTGTAATAATATCCGGTTGATGTGTTATTCTCCACGCTTAGTTGTTCATTAAGGGATTCCATACTTCCAGCGTGGACATATTGGCCTTTAACTGAAGCATAATCTGATCAAAATTCTGCTCAAGTTCAGGAGATAAACGATTAGAAGTACAACTATCCTCCCATCCTTGTGATTGTTCGCTGACATACCCACCATAAGGAGGTTGACATGTATGAGAATATTCGTAAGGTTCCATGGGATATTAATCATTGCCAAAATATTGGTTTTGATTATACCCATAGGATGGTTGGTAGTTGTCATATGAATGAGATTGAAAACCATATTGATTACCGCTGTTGTATTTGTAATCTTGTGCTCCGTACATGTTATTTATGTAAGGAAACATGACGACTCACAAGAAACATAAAATCCAAACAAAAATCTAAAAACAAAAAATAAATAATAAATAAGAACAAGCTAAACAAATAACAAATCAATTAGTGACTTCTCCCCGGAAACGGCGCCAAAATTTGTATGGGCTGTTGTAGGCTCAACAAATTAATAAATATATTTCTCACTAATTAACTGGTAATATAGCGGTAGTAAGAGATCGTTCCCACAGAGAGTTGTGTAATTGATAGGTTATTTGAAATATAACAAGATAAAGTAAATAACAAAGGGGGGGTTTTGGTTTATAAGATGAATAGAAAGACAATAATAAAGAAAAGAGATGATTAAGGAATCCTTCTCTGTTACCAAGCGATTAATGGATCATAATACTTATCTATCTTCCGTTAGAACCATTCATCACCAACCGTAGTATAGAAGGTACGCTTAGCTATTCCCCAAACTCCTTAAATCACCGGATAATAGGTACACTTAGTCATTGGATTCTATCCAACTAAGCCGCCTTGAGGTATGCTTACAAGGTGTAACTCGATCGAATGCTTCAGGGTTTGTGAATTTAGGTTTGATTCCAGCAGTTAAACTCAGTAAACTCAGTTCACTTACTGGTGTTGTTTCCACACACGATTGCTTTACATAATCCCTCTTCAAGGTCTCATGTTTTCTACTTGTGTAGGAGATGCACGATAATTACGGATCGTTCAACTCACTACTAGCAATAGAATGATTAATAGACTAATCTGGTTGCGCACCTAAACCAATCTAAGAATCAATCATAAACCCTAGATATAATGAAAACAAACGATGATGATTAAAACCTCAAATAGACTTGTATTATTAATAAAGCTTCACGCTTAGAACATTGAATTCATCCTTAATCAACAAAGGATTTAGCTACTCATATTACAAAGAAGATGAATAATGGTGGTTTCCCCCTAAAGGGGTAAACCTTAGGTTTTGATATAGAACTTGTGATATGAGATTAATTGATATATGTGAAAGGCCTAAAACCTATTTATATAGGTTTACATTGCTTGTCCATCAAGTATCTAGTTCGGTTCAAGAAGTCGACCCGAAAATATGACATAAAGACCCTAATCGTGACCTGAGGCCTTCACAAGTATGCATACACGTTTTTATACTCCTTAAGTATGCGTACTTCAATTCTAGCAGAAATTTTCGGAACTTTGGTATGCGTACCCGTTTGCATACTTTACCGTCTTCGGTATTTAATAAAAGCTTGTTTTGGCCACAACTTCTTCGTCCGAACTCGGAATGACCTCATTATTTTTGCATTCTTTTTATATTTCAATTATATTCAAGATGGTGATGAGAAATCCTTAATTTGAATGAGTTAATATTGGTCTTTGGCCCGTTCTCTTGATTTTGAGTGTTTCGCTCCTTTTCGTCGCACTTCTTCCACTTCTCTTGGACTTGGGCACTTGGATACTTGGAATACTTCTCTTCCTAGCTATTTTCAGCACTTTTTAGTTCCTTTTTGGATGATTCACCTAATAGAGACAAATAAGAGAAAACAAGAGTAATAACAAGAATACATGCAAGAATAATAGCTTAAACAAGTATGGAATGGACACTAAAATCATATAAATTATGCACTTATCAGTTACTTACAGGAAAAGGGAGAAGCATTCATGTTTTATGAAAATGTGAACCACATGGTAACCAAAGTCACGGATTACCACAAGCTGTGTGAATCGGAGACGGATTCTTCTTAAAAAGATTGATAAGTTTAGTGCTTTTTTGTTAGGTTTTTAGGGTGGTTTTTGGTAAGGTTTTGTGGGAAGATCTCTATGTAAACCCTCACGAGACTATAACTCATCCACTTGGGTCATCAAGTGGTTTAAAGGTTTGACGCACGTGCTAAGTGCATCCGTGCTTCCTGCGATTTGAAATAAATTACAGTTCTGGCATACTACGTTAACATAATTTCACGCCGGTAGTAGGTGCCCGCGTAAATCTTATATTTATTTCTATGCCGGTATATAGTGTTAAAATTTTATGGCCACTGTGTACAATAAACCTTATACCGGCATTGAAATTTAACAGAACTCCACGCCGGTAGTGGTTGCCGGCAACATCGTTAACCATATTTCAGTGCCGGTATTTAAAATTCAATGCCCAACGGCTATTTCTTCAAACCATAAATCATTAAAGGGAACTTCCGGCGTGGATTTTAGGTTACTGACAATGCCGGTACAATAAAGTGGGTTCAAAAAGAGCCGTTATGTACTCATCTATTTAAAGGAATTGATACACCCATTGCACTTGATACCTAAAAAATAAAAAAGAGTTTGCTCCAACACATATCTCCAATGGAAAATCCATCAACAACTACCGATTTCATCATTTCCATGGAAAAATAAAAACTTAAGAAGAACAAACTATCAACTCTGATAGGAAATCAATCATCATCCACCACCAAATCAATTTCCATTATACAAGAAAAACTTAGAAGGAAGGAAACCACCACCGAGTCAATTTCCGCAATGTAAGAAGAGATACTTAAAAGGAAAAGAGAAAAATAAGAGTCAGCAAAAGAAGCAAAATATCGCAAAGAAACAAAAGAAATATACGAACGTGTAAAACAAGTAAAGATAGGGATTAAAAAATTCTACATAGTATAGCAGTTACCTTAGCATGTATAACAAGCCTTTAAACCCAAGGTGTCCCTAGTGGGCGAGTTATAGTCTCGTGAGGGTTTACAAGAGGTATACCCACAAAACCTACTCCATTTCCCATCTTTGAAGAACCACTAAGGATAGACATGATAGTAGCTAAATAATTAGCTTGCATAAGTTCTTTAGCTCCAAACATCCCATACATTCCAATATCACATATAAGCAATTACTTACGTGTGACATTCAACTTTGATTGCAATACTTTCTCTAAGATAGAGCATATTACTTGTTGCAATGTTTTTCCACGACACTCTTTAGGAAATCACATGGATAGATAAGAAAATGGAAATGAAAAGTGAAGTGTGCAAATGTTGACTAAAGTAGAAAAGATGTTACCCAATACTTGTATGAATGTCGTCAAAGGATTCTTATATATAGCGCCAATAGTTGAGAGAAGCACCTATTTAACTTTCGACATGATTAGATACTCTAGCGCATGTTCTTCGGCAAGTATGTGATAGTTGCCTTGGATCTGCATTCCACGCTTGTTTAGCTGACGGAGACAGGATAGCATTTCGCGCGTACTTCTCCAAGTGTCGAACCTCATCAATGATCTTTTAATTTTCTATATAATGATGATATGGTTTTATTTTCTCCGACTATGATTGATCGAAATTGGACCTATCATTTATTAATGTCGATAAAAGAAGAGGAGCCTTATATATATGTTTTTTAACTATTTTTTTCGGCTCACTCTTTATGAGTGTAAGACGATTATTATATGAGTTATATACTCAGTAATGATTACCTTGCTACAACATCCGCATGAACGTATGAGGATCCCACCAAATCACTTTTAGAGAAACATAAGCTGCACCAAAATAGTGAGAGTGATTAGTACATGATTATTCTGGAGGATGACTACTCATTCATACTTCTTTGCTTTTTGAGTTTCGCATTCAATTAATGATCGTACACATTTGAGGATTGTAGAATAGATATAAAATGGAACTCAATCTATGGCTGTAGAGCTGTTTCCAACTTTGAAACAAGGTTTGAGGTGCATCCTAAGTAGCTCATAATTAACTCCAAAATATGAAGTCTCTCAAAGATGCAAGAAATCAAAGTATTTATCTTAGTTTGTTTTTTTATTTTGAGCCAAACATGCTTAACTACTCCCTATACACATAAACTCAACATTTTCCCAGTGTTCAAACCGAAATTCTGATTTCTGACATAACAGCCCGGAAAAAACTCTAAAACTGTAAAAATGGGTAGGAACTAGGAAAAACATCCCAAATGAAAGTTGTTTGCCTACGTCTTTTCTATAGGTTTCAAAGGCACAATATTTCGATAAACGGTCTGACTTTGCATGGCTCTGGACTGCGGCTGCATAAAAAGTTCTGGAAAAATACCCGAAACTCAATGTCCATCCTATGATCCAACTTAACAGACTCCAAATTCAGATTTTCTTTTGTAAAGAAGAACAGGTCTGTCTTACTTAAATTTGGTCAACCACTCAAATCGGACTCATTATGAAGTCTCGAGAGATGTTTTCGTGATAAGTGCATGATCAGAATTTTCTGAGGAATTCGTCAAAAGCTTTCATTATAGAATATAGAACTTTGTAAAATCTAAGATG